>CM057823.1:180449051-181698218 GCA_030068075.1 Paguma larvata
CTAAAGTATATTTCAGCAACCACACAAAACCTCCCTTTGTACCTTTTATGAGAAGGACCATTGAACTAGTAACCCATGTTTTAAGAAAACCTGTGGGGTGTTTCATCACATCTAAGCACAGAGGTAAAAACACAATGACCTGAACGAACCTCCGGATGCCTGACGTGGCATCATGGAGAGGGGTGTACTGGGATTGACCCAGAGTCAGGTTTGGACAAAAATCCTTCACCTCCATAAAACCATGTGACCATGTAATCTTAGTCAAGTTCCTGAGATCCTTTAAATCATGATGTATTTTTCCTAACTCTAGAAAAACCACCAAGCCTTGCTGTGTCAGGCCTTCGTGAGGACTGAACAATCTGATGCAGTCTCTGTGAAGGTATGAAGTGCCGTGCCCAGGCTTAGCACAACAAAGTCCTCGCACCTTACTTTCCCGCGGTTGCATTAGCTCAATTCAATTCTCTTCAGAAATGATTTATTGAAAGTAGAGTGTGCCGAGTACACTGCTAGTTCTCAGAAATAAAAGATAATAATACCAGGTGTCTGCTCTCCAGAAGCTCAGATTTTGGAAGGGAAAGCATCAGGTAAGGTAAGCTTCACACAACTGAACCTACAAAAGTATCAGCAGGAAAATACACGAAACCCCAAAATAGCAAGGGAGGAAATACTTCATTTTGTCATTACTTGGACTGTTGGGATGGTAGATCATAGTAAAAAGCAAATAAACAAACAACAACAAAAGAGACATTTGCTATGACATTTCTTATGATTAGGCAAGGATTCATGGAATATATACGCACACCCAATCTAATATACATACATTTTTTCCCCCATCAAGCCTTTGTACATGCACTTCCCTCTGCCTGGAACATCATGCTGTCCTTCACTTTGTTAATCTTCCTACTCATCCCTCTTATGCAGAATTAAATATTCTATCTTCTAAAAATTTTCTCTGAACTATCCCAATACTGGAGTAGACTACCTTTTTTGTGCTCATGTAACAAGTTATACTTAACTGACATACTGGATTAGAATTGCCAGGTAGCTTGTTGACACAACTCATGAGAGCTAACAGTTCCCTGAGAACAGATACTGAAAAATTCATCATTGTATCCCTGGTGCCTAATACAGTACGAGGCTGTGATCATAAGACATAAATAAAAATGTACAAAACTGATTAGCAAACTAGTACTATACTTGTTGACATTTAAGTTCTCAAGAAAATTACTGCTTTAACATGCACTTAATGTCTTTCTTAGGATGTATGAAAATCTCATCTTCTACTGTAGTAAATTAAGACCACGATGTACTTTTTCCGTAGCTCCCAAAGATATGGTAAAATATTGTATGGTAAAATATATTATTTTTTGTGACCCAAGTATCTTTACTGAGACTGGTAAGATAAAGGTAATAGGGAAGATAGAATGATTGTGTTAGTGTAAGTACCACATATTTTAAATAGAAGATAGGCATTTAAAGCTTTTATTCAGCCTAAACTATAGTCTTAGTTTCAGCTGATGAGCTTAAAAACCCTTTAATTCTCTCAATACTGGGTGCAGGGATATGTGGGAGTTTCACAATTTAGTCACTAAAACAGGGGTGCCAACCAAGAAATAATCAATTCTGAACATAACTTTATGCCTTTGTATCAGAACTTACACTATTTATTTACTGAGATGCATCAAAAATGTGTTCCTATTTTTCTCATCAAAATAAATGCAGATATAGTAAGAAAGACCAGGCATGTATACATGAATAAAGAGCAGACACAAACTCGTAAGACTTGCACGTGAAAATTAAATAAGGAGGTATAACAAGAGTGGGGTGGCATACAAATCAGGAACTGCCTTTGAAAGTTGGGTCTGAGGAAATGCGATGGGGATAGTTTGGGAAGAGGAAATGTGAAGTTAATTTCTGGCTGGCGTGGGCGGTGGAGAGAGAACAGAAATAAAGGGGCAAATAAAGCCTCCAGGACTGGTGGCGCGGGTCTGGAGAGACGCCATTGTTGTCTCACAAGCCAGGAAGTCACCCCAGAAGCCATCTCTGCAGCAGTGGAGGCCGACCCGCCTACACTAAACCACGCCCCTCCCAAACTATCAGCAGGAGCGACTGATCCAAGTGGAGATTGCTGCCTGGAGTAACGCCAGTCATTTCTTCTTTTTAAATTTATCCCTCCCTTTCTCACTCCTACCGATCCCCATCCCTGAGCTGGTCATCCAGGGTACTGACTGGCTTAATCATTTTTTTTTTGTTTTTTGTTTTTTTTTTTTTTTTTAACCCACTCTTTGAGGACATGTCCTACAACCTCTTCTTTACTTCCCTAGCCCTTTTTCTGGAATAACCAGGCCGTATAAGTTCATCTAGACGACATCGATCTTTATTCCTTTTCCCTCGCACCTGTCCTTATTCTGAAGTTAATTTCTAAAGAAAAGACCAGCATGGGAAGACATTAGGTACAGGAATATTAAGGGTGACATTGACGGGGGCGAACGGTAAGGAGGAAGAATTTCTGGCATTTAACAAATAATTAAAAGGAAAGAAGGAGATCGTGCTGGGATTCCAGAACATTCAAATAAGATGACTGTAAAGTTTTCAGCTAATCTTGTTAGCAGTGAGAAACAAGATGAGCAAGAAATGAATAAGACGGAAACAAAGAGCTCAGGAATCTGTCCAAGAACAACTAGAGCACCTCTCTGACTACTTCGGAACAGCAAGTTTTGTGGTAGTCTCTCCCCTCAGGGTGTTCTTAAAGGTACCTTTGTCAACAAAAAGTCAGCGTGGGCGTGTATACTTAGTTCTGACTTAAAATCGTGTGATCTAGAAAGAGAGTCAGCTGTCGGGACTTCCTTTATAAACTTACAAAGTTCAACTGAAAAGTGACTCTTGATAATAATAAAAAGATTCCAATGGAAGACAAATGCCAGTTGAAAAAACACCTACAAATCAAGAATTTACAAATAAACTGGCAAACATCAAACCTCAACAAGTTATGACCCACCCCCCCAGGAAAAATTTTGCAATAGACCGTAGCATCTTGATTGATAAATAATTTATATATCAAAAGATCTACTCATTTAAATTACAAATCAGTAGTTCTTAGATTACATCTAATCTAGAACATTTTCATTACTCCAAAACACACTTTTTAAAAAATATTTTATTCTTAAGTAATCTCTGTACCAACATGGGGTTTGAATTTACAATGTTGAGATCAAGAGTCGCATGCTCTACTGACTGAGCCAGCCAGGTGTCCCAAAAACCTTGATTCTTAAGCAGTTTCTCCCGTTTCCCCTTCCCTGTGTTGTCGCATGAACCTGTGCTTCATTGTTTTATTGCCAAATAATATTACATTATATGGATATATCACATTTTGTTTGTGCACTCCTCAGTTCAGAGAAGATGCAATAGGCTTTGTATGGCAATTTAAAAATTTGCTGGGGACTACTATAGTTTGCATACTCTTCGAGTCCTTTCTTCATGAAACTGTTGTACTTGGCTTAATATTTCTTAATAAAGCAGGAGCCCAATTACTGGGTTATGGACATCAGGGTGTAACTGTGGCTTTAGACCATCTCGAACCCTTTCAAATACTTCACTTTCTTCAAAATTTGTTTCGTTTGCACACTGGGTTATAGTCCTCTTCCCCTAATTTTACCACCCTTCACCCATAAAGGGAGGTAAATACATGATATTCTTGAGCTACAATACATGATATTCTTTTCATCATGCTCATGGGGTTTGTATAGACTATGGAAGCAGCCCTTGATTTGTTTTGAACTTGGCATAAAACTGTTTTCAAAAATAGGAATAGATATATTTTTCTATCACTGCTTTCTTTCCACATGTGTATACCCATGTTGACTGGATATTAAATAACATGTATGTTATGTATAATATATCTTTGTTTCTAAATGTATGTGCATGTATGACAGAGAGAAGACAGAAAGAGACAAAGAGCTATAGATAGCTCGATAGGTGATAGATGATAGAGAAAGACAGAGAGGAAAATGCCCACCATATGCAAACATGGGAATATATAGAGATATAAATTATTTATGTAGATATCTTACTTATATCTCACTACATGTAATTTAGATAGGAAAAATGTTAAATGTTATGACCTAAAGAGTTTTTTTTCCTCAGACTTAAATATACCTTAATGATTTTCAATTTAAAACCATCCTGTATTATAACTCCTAATGATAATTTTAGGTCTCCCTTGAAGCATTCTCTGGAGTTGTCCCTAGAAAAAAAAATTTAAAGGAGGCAAAATGAAAATCACTGTCAAATACATTCATCCTAAGCACTCTTTATAGATTCTCATTCAATCCTTCAATTCCTAAAAGATAAAGACAACTTTCAAGAATACTTTCTTTTTGAAGAAAAAGAAGTCATCATGCCTTTGCTTCTTACTTCGTTCTAAAGATTTTTAAAAGGCAGAATGTAATCTAACAGTGTTGAAATACTGCCTCAGCTTTTAACAAAAGAGCCAATACTGCCATGCTGCTGTTTTATTACTCCCGACGTATGGTTTCCAGTTGAGTATCCCATTAACCTCAGAGTGCAATGATATCATTTTAATTATATAAATTGAAGCAGCAATGTATAATACCTATATCATGTAAAAATGGATTCACTTTATGTGAAAGTGTCTAAACTATCTTTTGCTACGAAGCCATAAATTTGCTTTTGATGGCAAACCTGCCTGTAAATTTAATTGCTGGTAATTTTATTTTCCTCCACGGTTTAACCTCTCTTAGAGTCTGACCAGGAATATCATAAATCTGTACTTCCATGAACTAGTTTGGAAACTACTGAGTAATGATAAATGAGTATTTGCCCAGATTTTAACTTGGAGAAGCAAATACAGATGAATGTGGGTGGGAAATGACTATGGCTACCTATAAAAGTCATCACAGCTTAAATCTCCAATTTGTTAAAAAGTATAGTTTACTTAATGAAACTCTCTTTGTTATAATGTATAACCAAATAATACATTTTAATGGAAGATAATTATTTTCATGCGTCTGAAGATCCAAAAAGCTGTGTGAGGATAAGAAAAAACTAAGTCTCATAGAAGAGAGATGTTCGCATTAGTTCAAGAGAAAGGCCGCTTTCTATGTACTCCAGTCTCATGCTACATATTCAAGAAATCATCTGGTGTCGTTGGAGTATCGCAAGGGTCACCCTTCAAGAACTCACGCAAGACTGGGGAGGAGGGAGGCGTTCTCCATCAATGCTTTTTCTGCTTCCAGAGAATTCCCTATAGGATAGCAAGTTCTACAGGAAGTAGAAAGGAAGCGTGGTCACTAAGGGCGAAAGTTAGTCCATTTCAATGCTAATTAAATGTGACACGCACCAGGGTGAGCACAATCTTACGCCTTCCCGTGAACGGAGAGAACAGCGTGTGTGTTTTAGAGCCACGCCCTCCAACCGGAGCATCCAGTCCCGCATCCAGGCTCTGCCACTTACTAGTTTTGTTCCTTGGGGGAGCCATCTACCCTCTCTAACCCTTCATCCACTTCATCCGAAACATGGGGAAAATAAAAACACCCACCCCATAAGGTCATTGCTTAGAAGAACTGAAATAAAGCTCGTGCGACGCTTAGTGGAGTGCTCGGCACCAAGCAAGTGCCTGGTAAATGTGAGACCTGTTTCTGTCCGTTCCCTCCACTTCATGGTGAACTTCTTGAGGGCTTGGTCTCTCCCTTAATCATCTACAAGTTTCATCCTGGATGTGCCATTTATTAGCTCTATGACCTTGTGTTAAGGTTTTTTTTTTAATTTCTCTAAACTTCAATTTCCTCATCGTTATATTAAAACTAATATTTAGAACACATTTCATAGCGATGTTGAAAAGATTGTATGAAATATTTAACACAGGACCTCACGCATGCTAATAATATTCAGTAAAGGTTACATATTATCATTTTAATGCAGAAAATATACCAACAAACAGGAGTCTAGAAGATGTACTCAAATTTAGGTAAAATTTTAGCATGCCAATTATATCTGTACCAAAGTTTAATTTGGATAAAATAGGAAAGTCTCTTTTATTGTTAAACATAATGTCTGCGAATTATATTGCTGTCATTATCGATAAATACTTAAAACCATCCCAGTAAACAACTGAGCTATTGTAGGATGCATTTTAAAGTCAAGAAATTTAAATTCATCATATACAGTGTCTGAATTACAAAGGAAGATAAGAGGTTCATAACCCATATCCGAGTATGTCACAGTGCTCTGAATGTAAAAAGCCATTTTATAAATTTTGAAAGGCAATCTTAGGCTAATGTCTCCACTTAATGTACAAACCACCCTTAATTATGCGGCCAGCAGACATTTTGAGGAGAACAGAAGCCAGTTTCATGATACCAGGATTTCTGAACTATACAGGTGAAAGAGAATTACCCACAGACATAAAATCTGAAAAGCAACTTCCAGTTCTAAATTCGGTGAGCCACCCTGGGTGGGGTTTCCTAATCGGAGGCAGTGGGGGTGAGCACAAGGCTCTCCATTGCCCCGCCCACCCACCCTGCCAAGGAGAAGTCTCACCCCCAAGCTGCAGAACCTGCTTGCCCCAAACATGCCATCTGGGCAGGACAGAAAGGAAACCGCGCTGGTGCGGCCAGAGTTGAACAAGACACGGAAATAAAGAGGAAAGGAATGACTGAGAACTGTGTGAAAGTAGGAAAGAAGGAGAAAAGAAGAGGGCAGAGCAGAAGAAAGGGGACAGGCGGTGCAGGGACAGAATAAGAGAGATGAAAGAGGAAACAATGACAGGAAGTGCAGGGCCGAAGGCACAGCAAGAAAACACCAACTTGTGCTGAAGAGGAAAGAATCAGAGCTGAAGAGTTCCAACTGCCCAACATCTGTCTTGGCTACTTGGTAGCAATGTTGCTTCTGCTCTGAGCCATGTCCCATGGCTTTACATGTCACACATGTAACATTCACAACAGGAAGAAGCGGGCAATGTTATCTCCAACCCACAAGGAGGAAACAGAGCCTTAGAAATTAAAGCAAGTGACGGGACATTTAACAGGTACTGGGGATACAGCAGTGAACGAAACCAAGTCCCAGCCCTCAGGAAGCTAAACCGAAAGTGCTCCAGGCTGGAATTGTTCTGGGTTGGAAAAGATGTTGAGAGTCTGCAAGGAAAGCGCGGATGCACTGAACACGCGTACGTACTGCACCATCTACATCTGTCCACTTTGTAAAGATGTTCTTTATCTTGGGACACAGATTTTGCAATTAGAACAGCTTGTCAATTCTCCTTTGACTGCGTCAGATTATACAATTTCAATGAGACGAAATTTACTCGAAAATGTCTAATGCAACTCAAATACTTTTTATTTTTGCCCGCTGTCAATGGGCAGCTTCACCCACCATCCTTCACTGACTCTCTTTTAATAATGTCCATCCCAGTTTGTCAGTTTAACTTGATGGAGAACTACATTCCAGCACTACTAACACTTCCATTTGCTTAAAACTCTATTTAGATGCCAGAATACACCCAGACACGATTTTGCTGTGTAAGTCAATCTATTGGCCACCAAATCAATTCCGCCCAACAACGGTTCCAAAAAGGCACTTAAATCAATTTGCTACAAAAGTACTGCATAAAATGATATATGCATAAACTATACTTGGTTATTATACATAGAAAATTAATCCCTGCAGATTCGGGGCTCACATTTGAATACAGCTCTCGGCCTCAGCATATGTTTGTGAGAAATACTTATTGATAAAGTCATTCCGACACATACATGCCACTTATGTGTGTGTGTATCAGTAGGAAATTAACCTGCAAAGTATGAATAGTTTTCTTTTTACAAGATCTTGGAAAATTTTATACATCTTAGCAAAATTTAAACACCAGTCATGAGTCCCAACTCATGTTTCTTTGACTTGTAGTAGTATCGCAGGGGTCATCAGCAGAGACTGAGATTTTTTTTTTTTTAAGTAGGTGGACTAATTCCATAGAAATCATAAGTTTAACAATGAGGGGGAAATGCAGGGTTTTTATTGATTCCCCAGAGTCACAAGGGTCCTATCAGAAAGTGGGACTGAGTGACAGCTGCTGACAGTGGACCGAACTTGAGGAATGTGTGACGGTGGTGCAGCACTGCCATGGCCAGTGAGAGAGGACCAAGGCCAAGTGTGTGAAGATACCAGTGACCTACACGCTCAGTGACAGCTTCAAAGTTCTCCCATTGCAGATCATAAAATCCTTTCGTGGAGATTTAAAAACCATGTGCATTTATAGACAAACTCATGAACTTGCATGTTTGAAAGTTCTTATTCTTTGGTTTTGGCTGAATTTGAATATTATCACTTTTTTTGGTTAAAATAGATTATTCTGAGACAAATACTGAGGTCTCTCTTTCTATTTTTATTTTATTACTCAAGTTAACTTTCCCACAAACATGGATTCAGATGCTGTGATTGACTAAATTATAAACAGGCAAACGCACAGAATAACTTTCAGTCCGTTATCAGTAGTGTAATTCCAAATCAAACATCAGATTTACACAATGGCTTTTCTAGATACACTTAATGAGCAAATACTTTGCTGTCATTATTCATAACATCTTAACTCAGCAGAAGAACTCGTCAAAGATGGAAGAGAATTCTAAAAAATCTTATTTGTATTATTTGCATAATTAACAAAAATCAGCAAACCTAACTAGAGGAAAGCTTCCCTTCATCAGAAATGCAGGTAGAAGTCTGTCTGTAGAGTATACCTTTGAAAACAGGACTTAGTCCGCTATCCACTGCAGTGACTCACATGTTCTCTGGCAGGTAGGTAAGGAGCTAGGATAACACAAAATTGTGTCTGTCTAGGTCTCTTCTGCTCCAGTGGTTATCACTTGCTCTTTCTGATATTAGAGTGGTGTGCTATAAGAAAGTCATGTAGAATAGAATGGAAATAAAACTGTAAATTTCTAAAATGCAGCTTAAAATTAAAAAAAAAATCCAATATAAAGTGAATTCATGATGCTCTGTTCTTAATGTCCCATTCAATGAAATGTAGCCCAACACCAGAGGGGACATACATGGCTCACTGTGATGGAAGCCATGTTCATTCTTAGAGCATCACTAGAGAGGTGAGGCAACACCGGTTTCATTTGCTGTATGGAGACACTGAAGAGGCATGATTCTCTACATGGCCGCTACAGATAAAAAGAAGTGGCATCAACATATGATGAAGACTCCATTGCCCAACTGTATTTTGCTTAAGTTCAGACTTTATCAAAGGCACTTTTCCTCTATCCAGGAAACCAATGTTGATGACTGAAGAAAAAAAAAAAAAAGGTCACAGGTTCTCAGTTATTGACTATATTCTTGGCAGGTCTGACATTTCAAATCAGGTTTTTAGGAATTAAAAAAAAAAATAGGCACGGAGCCGTCAATCCTGAAATAAATCCTAGCAGTGGGCTCCGGACTCTATTTTAATTTGTTTAGCAACAGTTATAGATTAAATAGCTTCCATAGTTTTAATTTGTAAATGTTTATGTATTTATTTTGATAGAGCACACTAATAGGGGAGGGGCAGAAAGAGAGGGAAAGAGAGAATTCCAAGCAGGGTCCACACTCTCATATGACATATGAATTCATATGTCGAATTCACAAACCATGAGATCATGACCTGAGCCGAAATCAAGAGTCAGATGCTCAATCGACTGAGTCACCCAGGCACTCCTCCATAGTTTTATTTTTAAACTTAAATAATCTAGCTTCCATACCTCTTGTGTTTTCCCTATAATATGTCTAGTTTCTAATTACTGGTTATTTTTAATTCCTTAACAGTCTAGTTCATAATGGTATTATTGATGTTCTATTTTCTTCTTTAAGCAACTCAAAATAAAACAGGTTTTCTCTCTGTAAATTAGAAAACAATGCAATAAAATGAAACTTATATATTGTCTCTACTTTTTAAATGATCTGATTGAATGAAAATATTCAATAATTCCTCATGACAAAGTTTCCCAATAAACAAAAACTCAGCTAGGTTTCCAAATGTGCCTGCCTAGAGTTCTTTCAGTCCCTGGGCATACATACAATCGCTGTCTTCACAGTAACTAATATAAGAAGTAAAAGCAAATGAAGTAATTTTCAAGACAATCAATGAATCCTCACAATTCAATATACAAATCAAAACTGAAAGCTCTTTTAGTAGTGGTTGAAATGTTTTTTTTTTTTTTCACTTGCTACTCCTGAAGGGAAAGTAATTCTTAAAAATCCTACTCTCAGATGTTTAAGGAACTATGGCCATTGGACCACATAAAAGTGCAGACTTTTAAATACATAACCAGGACATTTCGTGCATTATTAGCATATCGAAAATAGCACAATTGTTTTTGAAAGCTCAGGAAAGAGGTAGATTTCCTAAGTGTCTCAGAAAGATAACGGATAGCTGGATAGCCGGTTAAGAATATTGACATGGATTGTTCCATGTACGTCCTGGGCTCCAAATGTTCCTGTGTGGGTACAGACTTGGTAAAATCCCAGCCTATAAAATTTCCATTTCCTTTTGACCAGTGATTTCTCTTTCTTCAGACTCACTCTTAATATCTTCCCACTGAGAAAGATCCATAGATTCCTATACTACTTTTTATTCTCTTCTTTCTCAAATATCTAGTGAGTAAAGTAATTGCCCGACCTGAGTATAAGTATTACTTATGACTTTTACAAAGTAATTTTTCTGGATTCTTTTTTTTCCCTTTATTTAGCACATGCATGTGTGTGTGGGAGAAAGAGACAGAGAGAGGGAGGGACAGAGCTCTTTTACGTTTTATTTTTTTCTGAAAGGTTGTTTCTTTCAATCTAGCCAAGCCTTGCCAAATAACGATATTAATCCCTCCTTTCAATGTCCCCTCTCCTGCAGAAAGGGCAGAACGCATGCCTGTTAGCTTCCATCAGAAATTTGTAAGCCATTTCTTTATTTAAAAAAAACTTTTTAAAGTTTACTTATTACTTTTGAGAGACAGAGACAGACAGAGCATGAGCAGGAGAGGGGCAGAGAGAGAGAGAAAGGGAGACACAGAATCCAAACAGGCTCCAGGCTCTGAGCTGTCAGTACAGCGCCCCACTCGGCCCTCGAACTCACAAACTGTGAGATCATGACCTGAGCCGAAGTCTGACACATAACTAACTGAGCCACCCAGGCGCCCCGTTACCATTTCTTTAAATGAAACACGGGCTCTGGCACCCTCCTAGGAGCATTTCTCAGCGATGAACTCCATCTTTTTTCCCCAAAATCAAGAAAGAATATTGGTTTGCAAATGTGAGTAATGTTAGAATAAGGAGAACCTCCAATAAACTTAAAAAAATGTAATCTTTTGAAATACGGCTACTTCAGCTACTTCAGCTCTTAATTCACTCATGACGCACCTCACAGCTGACCACTGCAGGGCCCAGTGAGAACCTCTGGGGACACCGGTGCACCTGCCTGACCCCTTCTCCCTTGCTTACCAGATGCACAGACCCCTCACTGCCCACTTGACTCCTCAGAGACCGCGCCGCTTTCCCATCCGACAAGGAAAACTGCTGAGCTTGAAAGTTGTTGCCAAGATAGAAAGTCAGAATCTTCCTACGACTCGCGGGGAAGGAAGATGGCCTTCCAAAGAGTATCTTTACCTTCTCCAAGCCACCTCCTCTGAGCAAGCATTCGTCAGGGCCGGCTCTGTGTCTGTCCTGCTCACAATCCCCATATACCACGGGCCTCTAGGTTCTGCCTCTAACTTTTCTCCTGCCTTTGTTCTGGAAAAATATTAACAGTAAATAGAACGGAAACTAAAACATGTGAGATATTTTCATCTAAGTTATGTCATTTGGTGCAATGAAGCGGAGAGGGGTGTGTACTGGACTTTCTGAACACCATTTATTTTGATGGAGATGCTTACTGACACTCTCCATACGTACAGTCTGGAAGTTAGGATTCTAATATTGTGCATCTAAAATTTGGTCAACTATTTGAACAGATAAGCATGCAGAGGGGCCTTTCTGATGCAGCTATTCATTTGTACTTTCTTTTGTCTGTTCTCAGTTTGCAATTTTGGAATTGTAAAGCCCTTGGTTTTAAAAGCAGCCTGATTCACTTCCGATAGTCAGGAAAGATGTATTTGGATGGTTAGTCTTGCAAACTGATTTTTGACTTTTCTTGGCTCCAGACCGGCTGGAAACCCTGGATATAATTCAAACCCTTTCTCCAAACTTCCCCTGCTATTTCTCCTTTCCTCTTTCCTCTTTATTATCCATCCCTTAAAAAAATAGCATTTCCTCACTCTTACTCCCTCATTTCTAGGTGCCAGCGGTGTCCAGGGCTTTGGGAATCACACTGAACTGATCCCTTCCTTACCGCAGAGCAGGGACCATCTGGGCTACTGGGCAACCACAGAAAAACGAGAAACTAAGCTCGTGGCTCAGCTCTGTTGCTCACAATTCCAGTTTCCTCCTTCAACTGCTTGCCCCCAGAGATATATCGCCTTGAGTGGGCAAACCACTGAGACAATTCCCGTCTGACAACTGGCTACGAAGAAGGGTCAAAGGAATTAACCCGTAGTTAAGGAGGCAAGGGTTTACTTAAGTTCTTTAAGCACACACACAGTTGTTGTGCACAGAGACTCCAGCAGCTGGTTTCTGTCTCTGATGGGGAATGAACGAGAGGAACGCATAATGGCCATGTTGACTTTCAGACAAGAAGGAAGACGTCTCCATAGCATTTATGAAGCATCCACTGTAGGCCAGGGCTTTGCATGCTTTGCGTCATTTAGCCTCCTCACAACATCCTCAGGGAACTCTAAAGGAAAGTAAGGTTAGCTGGTCCTTCATTTGTCCAAGGCTGCAAAACTAGCAAGTGGTAGAACTTGTGTTTGAACCCAATTTGGGGGAACTAAAAAGTCTTTCCACAACAGCAGGTATTCTTATATTTTATGAGAGAAAAGGGAATTCAGATCCCTTGGAAAGCCTTACAAATTCTATTGACCTAATCCTGGAAAAATACGCATGGACACGCCCACAGGGTCATACAAATGTTTTTGGCTGGTGCATGAAGCACAGACCCTAACAGAGCATCTGCAGTGAAGTGTGCTTCTGCTGAGAGTAACAGCAAAAACCAGGCCTGTTTACTGGATGAAAACAATACTCCAAGAAAAAAACAGCAATGTCTAAAGGAGGGACCTGGCATATGTCCCTTTCAGTCTTCTGATCCTAGTTGAATCCCTTTTAACATGTTCTGTGATGGGCATCCCTACAGATCTTCTAGGAGGAAATACTTTTAATTTTAAAACATTCCTTAAAATATATATCTTTTTGTGACATGGGTCCAAATTAATAATATAAACAGTGAATTCTTGTGAATTTGATGTTCAGGTAAGAAATATCTCGTTTTAAAGTACCACATTAATATAAAAACAAGATTCTGAAAGAGTAGTCTTCGAGCACATTGAATTACTGAAGCAGAAACCAATTTATCATTTTAATAGCAGATAATTTAATAACAGGGTTGGGTGCAGCGCAAACCCGCTCTGCATTAATGGCCAGCGAAGGGCCGAGAAGCATGGAGGGAAGGGACATGGCTGTTATCCGACTGGGGCTGACCAGTGTGGCCAGTACCCTCCTGAGTCGCCCAGGGGCAGCTCCTCTGGATGCACCAGACAAGGAGAGGACACTTATTTTTGCGTCTAAATAATGGCGCCGATGCTATTGCACATACAAAGAAAGAGAATGCAATTAAACCTCAAGGTACGTTATGGAGACACGGGCATTGGTAGGTCTGGCGTAGCAGAGAAAGCTTCACGGAGAAGGTGAAACTGACAGTTAAGTGATACTTAAATGCCGTAGAAGGCAGAGACGAAATCAAGGAATTAGCAAGCTGAGAGACTTTAAAGAATTTTTCTCTTAAAAATGAAATAAAAAAAAATAGGACACCTGGGTGGCTCAGTCGGTTGAGTGCCCGACTCTTTATTTGGGCTCAGGTCATAAACCCAGGGTCATGGGACGGAGCCCTGCGTCGGGCTCCTTGCTGAGTGTGGGGCTTGCTCAAGATTCTCTCTCCCCCACCCGTGCACACTGTCTACACACACACACACACACACACACACACACGAAAACCAAAACCAGAACCAAACAAAACAAAGCAAAGCAAAAAACCCCAACGAAACAAAAGAGCAATGCCACGTTATTAAAACACAGTGGGAAAAAATGAGAATGGCAATAGTAACCATTAATCGCAGTGGTACTGTCCTGGGCTGTCCCCTGTTATATTACCAATTCTAAAAAAGAAGAAGAAGAAGAAACAAAAAAAAAAAAGAAAAAAGAAAATACTGTGATGTGATCAAAACTTCCTCCATTTATAGCTGACGAAGTCTCCCAAGTTAAAGCTTATGACAGGATTCTAACACAGGTGTGTCTGAGCCTGAAGCCTGGGGACAAGGAATTCCATCTACTTGCAAAGCCAGCACAACTGCCCTAAAACCAACAAGACAAATTTATATACCAACTAAGTAGAATTGTTTTTCCTACTGACAACTTCTGGGGAAAACAGAAGAATAAAAATAAGACCTGATAATAACAGTTATTACACATTCATGGCTTTCGCTCTCAGTGGGGCCCCTGGCAGTCCTCCTTCCTTGAGCCTACTGGCCCTTGTACTTTTCCTTTTGCTACAAGGGCCACTGGTGCCAGTGGTTCACCTGACCATTCTCTTCGAGTTTCTCACAGCCTCTGCTCACAGTCTCCTAAATCCAGGAAAATAAGTCTGGCTTCTAATTTGCTGGAAAAATGGAAGCCCTCTGGGAGCACTCCCTTTCCCTCCCTTTCCTACCCTGCCCTTCCCCTCCCACACTGGTAAATGCACCTACACCTGCAGTCACCCTTGCCCAGCTCCTCCTCAGCGGCAAGGATAGCGCCCTTTGTCTCCCATCGACACAGGCCTCCTCCAGCACGTGTTGAACTAGTATCTCCTGTGTCCTTTACTGTGTTGTCACTGCTGAACCAACACTCTTCAGTTCTGTGTCTGCTGCTCTGAACGCCTTCCTCTTCCTTGAATGTCTTTGTCTCCTAGTGTCTCTTCTTACACAATGAGAAGAGACAACCTCCCGTTTAGTTTCTCTGTTCCCCATAATGCTGCTCTGCTGAGCCTGTGAGGTTGCCTCGTCTACTTTTAAGGCTAGAGTTATCCTCACATACTCCAGGGTGACTTCTGGCATCTGGACCACCTAAGACTGCCTAGTACATAGTAAGTGTTCAGTGAATACTTACCAACCACGATTATAAAGCTATTGTAGTCTAGTTCCAAGTTACATTTTTAGTGTTTTTTGTTTGTTTGCTTTGTTTTTTAGTTTTCTCCTGTTCTCCCCTAAAAACTGATGACTTGATGCTCTGGACCTTTCCCCCTCCCTTCCCTTCCCCTTCCCCTCCCATCACAGGTTCTATTAACCTGTGAGGAATGAATGAATGATCCACTCAAGTGCCTTGAGCAAAATGTCATCTGCTTGGGCCAAAATGCATTTAAACTTTATGAGAAAATGTATCATTTCCATGCCTTGTCCCCTAAAGCTCCCATCTCTTGAACCTTTTAGTCTTCAAGGTTCCACCTTCGAGAAATATTTTAGGCCTTTTCCAAGAAGGCAGCTATCTCTCATGTGGAAAGAAATTAAATCCAATCTGTTTGTGTCTGTGCGCAGCAAAATGTAAGTCAAACTTTCAGTAGCCCTTTTAAAAAGACCAGAGTGAATCTTCTGTGCCCTGTTCAATACTTCATCTTTTAATAAAAGACTTTCTAATCACCACAGCTGTGTGTGTGCACGCACAAATAATGTGAACAGTATACACTGAAAATGTCACTGCGTTCCCTGATATATTGCTATAAAGAATGTGGAGATTTCCCAGGCATGATGTGACCTATGAGAAACAAAATTCCATTCAATTCTAAGATTCGGATTCATGTGACTTACTCTAGTAACTTCTAAACTACTGAAGCAAGGAAGTTGCCTTTTTCTATTTCAATGTGTTATTAGCAAAATTTTAACTTCCATTTATTTTCCTCGGCCGCCTCTCTCCTCTGAAAAAGTCTCAACCCGTAACACGTCTAAACATTCTTTTGAAAAAGATTAAGTAGACTTAAAACTTCAGCCCTCTATTCAACTGCAGGGAAAATTCCACAGTTAGTTGGCAATACAGCAAAGCCTCCTACTCTTTCTCCTTGACTCTCGAGATAAATCTTACACGGAGAGTGAAAACTGTGCCTCTAGTCTCCGCCCTCTCTTCATCGTCCATATCTCCTACCAAGTAACTTTAAAAACACAAACACGGTCCTCTCGTTCCTGTGCTAGGGAGCTTTCAAAGTCTGCAAGGTGTGACTCTGTCCCTTCCTCTGTTTCACACTGTAACCTCATCCACCTTAAAAACCCTTCAAGAAAATGGTCCCCATTCCTAAACACGCTCTGCCCCCCACATCTAGCTTGGTGACTTTGTACAAACTACCCTATCTGCCTGCCCCTTTTTGCCCCCACACCTCCTCTCTCCATTGAAGAGAAACCATGAGCTCATTAAGACCCCATCTGGCCCTAGTTTGCCTTTCCTCACCATTCTCCTTACCCCTGGCAACTCTAACATGTGCATTCTCTTCTTTTTGCTTTCACATAAAAATTTATGCATACCTTGACTGAATTATTTACTTGGTTATTAATGCTATTATGTTCTTGCTTTATTAAAATTGTGTTTTAATATGACTTGGGTTCTCTGCCTAGGCTCGGTTATGCCTGGAACATACTAATTACATGGAAAATGTTTTTGTTGTTTGTTTTTTTCATAACAAAGTACTTGATGGTCCTTATAGAGTGGAAAATGTATGGTTAAAAAGCAAAGTTTTGGGCTGTTGTATGGAATGTTTGATCATCTACAAGGGATTTATCACAGTGAGTGACTTGTGAGCAGGTGGGACACACTTTTAAAAAGCTTTTCTTCAGCTTGGAAGTGACACTTTTTCCAAATAACCCTCAAGGGCTATAATGTCCTGAACTCAGAGAGACAGAAAGGGGATTACGGGTATGTGTGTGTATAGTCTGTGCGTGTGTGTGTGTGTGTGTGTACAAGAAAGAGCATGGGGGAAGAGGTAGAAATAGAAAAGCAGAGAGAGAAATAGAAAGAGAAACAGAAGGAGAGGAAGAAAGAGAAGTGGGGAGAGAGAGAGTGTGTGTGGACGAGAGAATCATGATATTCAGTTACCAGTACAGCTATTATTTTGCAGCAAACACAAGGAAAGGAAGTAAACCAACATACACATGCTGGTGACTACATTAAAACTGTGTCTCTGAAGCAAATGTAAGCAAAAGATGGAAAATTCTTCGTAAGATTTAAGGAAATGGTTTAGCTGTGCACGGGGCACAAAATGTAAGGAAAAAAAGCATAAACGGATGATATAAAATCCAGTTCATAAGAGAACAGGTTCTACCCTGGGCCAGGACACAGCCACGTCCCTCTGCCACACCAGTCATCACGGGTTTTCACCAGTTTTGGCTGAGGGGGTAAATCTATATTAAGATCACATTTCTATTAATTAGAAGTTTGCTATTTATGAACAGGGGATTTTTTTTTAGTATACGGAAGATTCAACCACTTTCAAAAAATGCTACTGTGCCTCTAAGTAAAAAGTCTTATTGGGGCACCTGGGTGGCTCAGTAGGTTAAGTGTCTGACTTTTGGCTTAGGTCATGATCTCGAGGTTCGTGAGTTCAAGCCCTGCATCAGGCTCTGTGCTGACAGCTCCAAGCCTGGAGCCTGCTTCGGATTCTGTGTCTCCCTCTCTCTCTGTGCTCCCCCATCCTGCTCATGCTCGGTCTCTCTCTTTCTCTTAAAAATAAATAAACATTAAAAAATTAAAAAAAAAAGTCTTGTCAATGCGAAATCAGATATTTTAGTCAGGTGTAGGGTACAATTTTAATTGAAGGGAAAAATCTGTGTTCAGATGTTTGGAGAAGTTAAAATGCCTCATAAGGGACTGACTCTGGGAGTTCAGACTCCTTCACTAGGAAATCTGCTAAAAGTATGACCACCCCACTTCCAATACTAGAGTAGGACTAAATACATTTTAGCTGGGCATTTAAACAATGAAAGGTATCCAATTATCAGCATATATCACCCATTACAAACAAATCCAATCTGCATCAAGTAATACAGCCCACAGGATAGTATTCTAGAATTTAAAAACCACAAAGATTCTGCATCAATCCGAGAAAACGGCAACTCCAGCTTCAGAGTCAATATTGTGTAAAGGACGTCATTAAGCAGAGGAGACCATTTCAGTGAATTTCGAGCAGTCCCTGTGTTATTCCTGTGTTGTTTTCTATTGCCACATATTTCAGCGTGTTCTTAGGCTTGTGCCTCGGCGGCAGCTCACAATACACGGTGCTATTTACGGACCTGCAGCAGGCAACTTCTGCAGAAAGGTTTCAGAAATTGATTTAAAGTCTGCAACATAAGCATACCCAATCCTAAGAGTCCATAAGACTATACATCTTCTTCGGGAGACTGACGCATGGTTCCCACTCTGACTGGTGATAATGCATCCTGACCAAGCTCAGATGTAGTTTCAACTCCAGGGAGACGCAACCTAATGATGGATCGGTATAACCCAATCATGCTAACATTTGTATTTGGAAACCCTACAGTGCAGTACTGACTATATATATATATATATATATATATATTCCCACTACCATGTTTCTTCAAGTATATCAAGATGTTCTGCCAGGGTGACAAGCATATGATTGAATTTAATGGTATATAAAGATATGGCAGAATGCTTTCCAAAGCAAAATTTCATAGCTGGAACTTTTATCAATTAATTGCACTTCTGGCAACCCCACTGAAAATTAAATTAAATGGTGGAACTATTTCATTAGAAGGCTTTGGCAAAATAAACCTAATAGATGGAAAGCTCTATATAATTAAAAATGGCAGCTGAGCGCTTTCTGGGTGCTTTGAAGCCATAGTTCTTAACTTTATGTTTTTCTCTCCTGCTATGGAGTGGGGCTAAACTCTGTTTATCTATAGTTCCTCACAGAGTCTGCAGAACAGGGCAGGCATTGAATAAATATTACTAAATACACATATGGGTTCAGATACTTGTATATCGTGAGCTTTGGAATCTGAGTTTGAATCGAAGCCCCTCTACTAATGAAATGCACGACTGTTACGGGTTGAATTGTGTTCCCCTCAAGTTCACATGGTGAAATCCTCACTTCCAGTACTTTAGAATGTGACCTAATTTGGAGACTGGGTCTTTACGAAAGTAATCAAATTAGAAAGAGGTCCTTAGAGTGAGCTTGAATCCAATATGACTGGTATCCTCATAAAAAGGAAACTTTGGACACAAAGACAGACAGACCCCGGCAGAATGCCTCCTGAAGGTGAGGACAGAGATGGGGAGACTCTTCTACAAGCCCAGGGATGCCAGTGATTGCCGGCTGCAGAAGCGAGGTGAAAGGCAGAGAAGTGATTGTTCTTCACAACCCTCAGAAGGAACCAACCCTGCCCACACCTTGACCTTGGACTTTTAGGTTCCAGAACTGTGAGACAGTGAATTTCTGTTGGTTAAGCCACCCGGTCTGCCATACTTGGTTACAGCAGCGCTAGCGAACTAATACGCTGGCTAAGAACAAGTCATTTAACCTCTAGAAGCCTTATCTGTAAGATAGAAACAATACCTCAGCACTCAGCCTGAGTTAGCATTGCTATGCTAAATACTCGATAAATGGTAACCTTGAAAATGATAAAGAAAATAACAAGCTATCCAACAAGTATTCATCAAGCACCTTTGTGTGTGTGTGTGTGTGTGTGTGCGCGCGCGTGTGTGTGTGTGCAGAGGCCTGTTTTATTTCTGGGGAAACAACTATTAATAAGACTTAACCCCCGCAGACTTAACATTCTAGTGAAAGAAGACAGATAGTGCAAAAGAAGTAAAAAATGTAGTATGTCACATGATAAACTCTATGGAAAAAAAAAGCAAGGAAGGAAAATCTGAAGCAAGGAACTGAAGGAACAAAATTTTGTGTAGTCTTGTTGGCATTGACAAAATAAGAAAAAAAAAAGATTTATAAACCACATGAAGGAGGTAGCAAGCCATGTAGCTTACTGAGGGAAAAATATTACAGAAAGAGAGTACAGCAAGTGCAAAGGCCCTGAGTTGGAAATATTACTGACATATTGTGATAATAACTAGAAGGCAAGTGTTGCTGAGCAGAATGAACAAGGTGAGAAAAGGAGCAAATGAAATCAGATGACCAGATGTGAAGTCAGAGAGAGCTTGTGGAGGTCGATATGAGTCAGGGGCTGGCAGCCTCTTAATAACGGCACAAAAGACTGCTTGGAGGCCATTGCTAGGTTATGAGCAGAGGAGGGCACGAGTTCTAATTATGCTTTAAATAGGATAACTTGGCTGCTGTTTGGAGCATTGCAGAAAAAGAGATAAAGTGGAAGCAGAAAGACCCTTTAAGAAGCTATTCTGATACCTGGTGAGTGCTGGAGCAGCGTGGACCAGGCAGTGGGGATGATGTGAAGTGGTAAGAATTTGGCTCCGTTCTGGAGGCTCCTCTGGAGGCAGAGGGATCTGCCTTAGGATTGGATATGGGGTCTGTGCTAATAAGGAGAGAAGTCAAGGATGACCCTGGTGTTTTGACTTAGCAAACAGAGGATGCCATCGGGGAGAAGAGAAAATTCGCAGGAGAAGCCATTTTTGGAGGCAGGACCAGGAAGTCAGTTTTGCACATGTTAAGATGGAGATTCTGCCTCTCAGGACGGTGGGCAGTGGGGCACGACTCTGGAATTCAGAGATCAGAGCCTGGCAAGAGATATCAATTTGGGAGTCATTAGAGAATTGAAATTTTAAAAAATTTCATGAGGTAACTAAGTGAAGGAGACAAAATTGATAACATGTTTTAAGTGCTTACCGCATTCCGGGCGACTTTTTCACTGTTTTACATATGTCATCTCATTAATCCCTGTGGCTAACCCTATAGCTTGTACTTTCCATTCTCCCTAATCTTTGGACGTTGCCTACTTTTACAAAGAAAGCGGTTTTTTTATGAATATAAATACTACTGATCACGGCCCACAGAGTGCAACACAATTATTTTATATCAAAAGCAGGGGTCAGCAAACTTTTCCACGAAGGACCAGATAGTAAGTATCTTATGCTTTGAAGGCCACATGGTCTCTGCTACAACTACCCCATTCTCCATTCCTGGTCATAGTGAGGACATAGTCACAGGCTAGACATAAAATGGGTGTGGCTATAGTTCAATTAAATTTTCTTTCTAAAGCCAGGCAAAGGGCAGGTTCGTTTTGGAAGCTGTAGTTTGCAGACCCCCTGACCTAAGCGAACGACTTGATGTGAACTGTTGGGTCACATAGATAGAATCAGAAAATGAATATTCAGAAAAGGAGTAGAATGCTTTCCGGTGAGCAAGCCACTCTCAAAATCGAGGTAGATTCTTTCAGAGATTTCATATCGCTATGGTCTTGAGATTCAGGGCATCCCCGGATCCAGGAAATTCCATAAAAACAAAACAAAAACAAAAACATGACCTGCTGGGCCTTACCTGAAAGGACTCCCGATTTTCCACATCGAAGGGCTCGAGGGATGGAAAGATGATGGAAGGAAAGAAGGACAGAAGCATGTACTGAAGTACTGCCTGCCCAGCAAACATGTCATTTTCCCTTAGACTGTTTAGGAGGTGGTATGACTTTGGAGATGCTAACGGACCTTTTGTGGAGGGAGATCACTTTACTGATGGGACTACTTAATCCTGTACTCTGGAAAATGGTTGTTCCTAATGTGAAGTCTCACAACATCCAGACTTTTATGACTTGAATGTTTGAAAGAAGCTAAAAGGTTCTAAGTAAACAAAGAAGACTAGGCTCAACTTAATGAGTTAGATTTTGTAAGAAGCATGGCAAACAGCCCGGTACAAAGCAGGTACTTGAAATATGTCCATTTATTTACTCACTCACTCAAGGCAGACCACCTTGCATTCAGCTCTTCAATTTTCTCTATAATCCAAACCTTTATTAACTCGCAGCTATTTTTGGCAATTCCATGATATTTTACTTTTCTCCTTCCTCTTCTCCTAGCTATCCTACAAATGACCAGCAAATCAGATTTCAGATCTCTGTACAAAATCTACACCGGTCAACTTTTTTTTTTAATGTTTATTTATTTTATTTTTGAGAGAGAGTGTGCATGAGCAGGAAAGAGGCAGACAGAGAGGGAGAGAGAGTCCCAAGCAGGCTCCATGCTGTCAGGGCAGAGCCCCATGCAGGGCTTGATCTCATGAACTGTGGGATCATGACCTGAGTTGAAATCAAGAATCAGACACTTAACCAACTGAGCCACCCAGGGGTCCCCACAATGGTCAAATTTTACTAAGAGACTAAATGTTACTTTCAGCCTGACCTTCCAGGCATGCCGCAGCCCATTTTTCCCTATTCGTTTATTCCTATGACTTCATGTCTTAGTCGGCTTAGGCTGCTAGAGCAAAGTACCATAAACCAGGTGGCTAAATAAGGAGGCATTTGTCCCCACACTTTTGGAGGATGAATGTCCAAAATCAAGGTGTCCACACAGTGAGTTCACAGTGAAAGCTTTCTTCCTGGCTTTCCAGTGACTGCCTCCTTGCTACGTCCTTCCTCACGTGGCAGAGAGCAGCTTTGGTGTCTCTTCCTCTTCTTTTAAGGGCACTAATCTCATCATGGGGGTGCTGCCCTGATGACCTCATCTAAACATAAGCATTTTCCAAAAGCCCCACCTCCTAATACAATCGTACTGGTTTAGGGCTTCGACACATGAATTTCTGAAGGAGAGGCTAACATTCAGTCCCCAGTGCATCATGTGTAATTCTCTGATGAAGTGAGAATCAATCTCTTACTATTCTTCAAACAAAAAAATTCTTGGCTCATTTCTGAGATTTCACTCACATTCTTCCATATAAACCTTCCTTCATCCTGCCACACGCTGAGTGAAAGCATGCCTTTTTTTTTCTTTTTCAGACGTAGTTCAGTGTGGCCGTCTCAACCACTCCAGCCAATGATGCTTAGCCACTTCTCAAAAATCTTACGCCATTTGTTCTTTGAACCACATTCACTTAATTACCATTTTCTAGCACTGTTCTCTAAAGCCCTAAGCATTGATTCTCTGAACTATTCTCATTTGATGCTGAATTAATACTGTCACACTAAACTGCAAAACCCTTCATGTCCAGAATCCATATGTTTTTCATCTTTCCTCCAGGTGGAGTCCAGGATAGCTCCTTGAATACAGAGATCAGTCAATGTCTGTGGTGTGCATGGCCTATTGGTAGCCACACCAAATAGAAACTATGACGTCTTAGACTCCAGAGAGCATTTATAACCCAATCTCTAGCAAAAGGCTGCACACAGCTCTGCTAACAACTAATGAGTGCAATAATGAATGAATGATCTCAGGAACCTAGCCCAGAAAAATAATGAGCAATGCGGCCAAAAGTTTTATGAGTAAATGTGTTTTTCAAAGTACTTTCTATAAGGAAAAATTACAAAACAAGCGAAATCTCTATGAATAGATGACAGAATATGTAAGTTATAGTTCAATGTTATCAGATAATATTGAAAATGAACAATTCCAAGAATAATTAATAATAGGAGAATGTGTTCATTTTACAAGGGTAAGGGACTACGTGAGAGACACAACTCCGTATGTGATATCTTCTCCAGTTTCAGAATTTAGAGAACTCCAAGATGTTCCCTGCATCTGTAAACTTCTATTTTTATGGTCAATACTCTCCATTAGGTCTTACAACTTTTCACCTGGACTATAATATTAGCTTCCTAAAAGACTTTCTAGCTCCAATTTATTCCTTCAAATCTCTACCTCTCAGCCCTGAAACGAAAGCTTCTAATAGACTGTGAAATCATGTTGTTAAATATGAACCTCATACAGTCATGCGTATCTCCAAAGCTGGGAAGTGGTTCTCCAATGCGGACAGAGTAGCATCCTAAGCGTAAGATTTCTGCTCTAATTAGTCCATCCTGCCTTCTACTTCTTTCCTCCAGATTCCATACATCCAGGCTCCAGTCCAAACATTCACTGAGCATGCCTCCCTCCTCACCACCAACCTCAAGATTTTCCCGAGGCTCCCACCCATCCATTGCTAACTGCAAGTCTTTTTTTTTTTTTCTCATTTTAATGGCGAAGTCCAATGATCTAAAATCCCACCTCCTACAAGAGTCCTTCATTCCCTCAACTTCTCATTCCACTTTCTTCCATCCCTCTGCATGCATCCTAGTCTGCGCCTTGCCATTCTTTCCAAGGCCAGTATCTGCCTTCTCCAGAAGGCCTTCCTCTGAAGTTCAGGAACCCTGTTATTCTTCATACTGATACTCCTCCAACCTCCTCTAAAACACAGTTATATCCCCAAGATAGTCAATAGCTCTTTTAATTCATTTTATATTCTAGGTAGTTACTTGGTGTCCTAAGTCCTAAGTGACATTTAAGAAAAGCTCAGTCTGAAACCATCTATTAATACAATGATTTTTAGTCAGAGTTAGTTATTCGAGGAGCTTTATCTTCCAAACATAAGTATCATTTACAATAATTAAAGAGGAGTACAAATTACTGAAAGTCCATCATAGTGTATAAAGCATCTTTGATTAAATGAGAGAGAGGCAGATAAATTACAGATAAATTAACAAAGATGCTCCTTCTGCCATAAGAGGAAAGTTGGGGTTAAGAGCCCATTAGCCAACTGGGCATCCCTGTTCAGAGAGTAACCGGCTCAACCATACAAAATGGTCTTGCACTTCTCTTTTCTCCTGAGAGATTAATTTCAAATTGCATCCTAAAACTAAACCAGAAACAGGATAGGATGGAAAAAACAAAACAAAACAAAGCAAAACAAATGAACAAACGAAAAACACGTTCATATACTTGGAGAGGGGAAATTGCATGACGTTTTGCTGTGACATACAAAAAACAGGCAGTGCATTCTGTCTAAACAGGAAAAAGGAATATAAACGAGTCAAACTCTGGGAATATGAAAACAGACATTTGGGCTTCTTTATGGAAGTTAATTATTATGTCACATGTTAACAACATGTCATTATGGTATTTAATAGCTTCCCTCACCCAATGAGCTGTTTTGTCTTTGGCCTCTAGGTAGATAATGAAAGTTCCACTCGTATGGAGCCACTGTTGCCTCTACCAGCCATAAGTCAAGGCTGTGCCAAAGCCAGGCAAAGAAGGTGGTTTTGATCTGGCCAGTGGTTGCTAGAAGATTCTGACATGAACTAAATAAAGTCTATGGTGTCCACAAGCACAGATACTCTGAGGATTTTTTTCTACTATTCCTTTGGAAGTATTCTTTTCTTCACAGACAGTAATCACACAGTTGCTAACATCGGTTTTTAAGAAGATGGGGAGGAGATGGGAGAAGCAATGTGACTGTAAAAGAAAAAAAAATTACTTCTTGTAATTTTTAAGAAATTCAAATGGTTCTTCTTAAGCATATTCTGCCAGAGTGAAAACTCCTGAATTTAGGGCACAAATACTTAAGTAAGCCTTTCAATTAAGCATAGAACACGCCCCTCACATATCTGTTTACTAGACATTTTTTGGGGGGAGGGCCAATAAAAGTAATGAATCTATTCGAGAAAATCAGGAATTTTAAAAGAGTTCTCTTAATTGTGTAGTTCTTTCCAGCTTGTAAAATGCCCGAAAAGAGTTCTTCATATTTTCCAAAACATTCCCTTTATGTCACGTTGTGAGAAGTACTTTAAAGGCTGCATTTATGCCCTCGGAACAGAGTACTCTGGCTCCAGGAACAACACCCGTTAGCTCTAAAATTAAGTAAGTCACTTTTCTTGACACCTCTGGTGGCCAAGTTAAAAAAGAAAGAAAGGCAAACAGTCTGCAGCAATGAATGAAGGCTCTGGAGTCCTTTTGCAATATTCAAGTTGATCAGGGTCCTCGTTGAGAGGTCTTACCTCATTTCCCACACATTTTTTGACCTATTTTGTCTGCCTTTTCTCAGAAGGATTTTGCTTCCTCCACTGTCGACTAAGCAGTAAACTAATTATCTTGTTCAAATCCCTTTGTAACGCCCCTAATCCTATTAGTTATAAGAATGTCTGAATACTGATTGCAAACTTTTTTTTTTTTCTCTTTCTTTCTTTCTTTCTTTTTTCATTTTTAAAGGAAGGGAAAGGTCCAGGGGTTTGGTCCTGGAGTGTGTGTGTTGAGGGGGGTAGTGCCTAGCCAGTTCATTGGACCAAGGCAAAGACAAGTCTGGCCATTCCAAATCCCAGGCCACCTAACATACAGAACAAATACTCTTCCAGGACTCGCTAATTCCTTCATATCCTCTCCCTGGCTCTTTCTTACACACACACCCAGGATTTAGTAATCATTAGTGTCCATTTGATTGCCGTATAAAAGTCAAGTTCTGAGCACTCCGACTCTCAGCAGAGCAGGCTGAACCCTGGCTCAGCTAGGAGCTGAACTTCACTCTCCTTCTTTTATCGCAGACATTTTAATGAAGAGGGTGACGCTATTGCAGGAAGTCAAAGAAGCCATGCGAAGTAGAGGAAATGAACAAATGTTACGACAGACCTCTACCGGCCCTGTGAGTCTTAACTTCTTTTCTTCAAAGAACTCTCACAAGTCTTGTTAAAGGACTCTCTCGCCTTCTGTAGAAGACGCCAAGACCATTGCCTCCTGCTGTCTATTACTGAGGGAACTTTAATCACTTTTCCTTCTTTGTTCCCACTGGGGAGGGAGCCAGACTGCAGAGAAAGGCCTGCAGTCAGAGGCGATGTGAAAAAGCATGAAATTTATCTGACTTCCATAAAGGATGCGTTCTGCCCTTCCATTTCTGCTTCTGCCGGGTGGGCTGCTCTGAGTGGGCCACTCTGTCTCAGGAAAAAACAAATATTTGCTTTAAACATAGAGGCAGGATGCTACCTCTCTCCAAGGATCCAGTGTTCCTAGTCCCCCCTTCTCTACCCACACACAAAAATATTCTACGTTCTCGGCACATAAAGTCAACGTTTTCACATTAATAAAATCGTGTCTCGAACTTGCGTTATTTCTTTTTCTGAAAGCACAAGGAAGATGGTTTGAGAAACGCTCTTGGAAAGAACACGGTCTGTGTTAGAGGGGAGTCCCTGCTCGAACATCTTTCTGCGGTCTATAAGAAAGTTACAAACAAGAGGAAAGGCGGATTCCTGGGATAAGGAGAGCAGACTGCCAATCTGACATGTTTCAAGGAGGAGGTGCTTGTATTTTGATTTATTGTCATCTTTCGTAGCTAACAGAGTCCGTTTCAGACACAGAGGGTCGGGTTTCCAAGGTGGGTGTGCCTGTGGGTGTCGGTGTCCAGAGAGGAGGTGCAGGCTGAGGTGAAGGGAAGGAGCCCCCACCACCTGCCGAACTAGGGAAATTAAAGGGCTAAAGAAAGTTCTAAGTACCTGTTAGCCACTGGAGAATGATGAGAACACAGGCCTGCAGGTCGCGAGCAAGTTTTGTGGTTTCTATATATTCTGTTATCTAATGAGAAAGGATTCTAGATAGTTCCCACAAAAGTGCTGGATACAACAAGATGAATAAATAGGTAAGTAATTTGTGGAAAAGGTTAAGGGCTGTTCATTCACGGAAATCTCTGTCCCAGGGAAGAGGTGGACTTAGCTCTAGGTCTCCGGCAGAGAGGCAACACGCCCTGTCTTTGAGAATGAAAGCATTCCAGCTATCCAGGAAAATCCTTTTTTTCTCCCCTGGATGCTTCAGTAGAGAACACGTCTGCCTGACAGGTCGCATGATGAGAGGGCGCATAGTCTTCAGAAACGCTTCTACATAAATACGAGAGCAAGCCTTGCACAGCTGCTCAGGACATCCCTTCGGAAGGCCAAGGCACGACAGCAAGGCCTTCTACTGGAAGGAGACCACACACTTGGGCAGGAGCTTGTGACTCTCCAGCAGCCTAGCTTGCGAGATGCTATCTAAATCTCAAAAACTGAGTACAAGTCAATAAGGAAACTGTGAAAAAAACAAAAAACGCCACAAAAGAGCTTTGAGGAAAAGTACGCTAATCTAAAAATAATAATTCTTATATTGTACTTCTTGGATTGACTTGTGTCTGCTTCACAGTGACATAAGCAGCACTATGTCCTATATGATTTAGAAAACTCACAAGCCTTCCTATTAATTATAGGTTTTTTGAGGGATCTACATGAAAATATAATTTGTTTTCCCAATTTATTTAAAACCAGGTAGGTTATGGGGCCTCTGGGATAAGCACCTTGTAAGGACCACTATCTACAGAATATCATCTGTGCTCTGCCCGAAGGGGCTGGACCTGGCCCCTCTTCCCTTCCCAACTTTATTCTTTTTTTTTTTTTTCAATTTACTGTTTGTTTATTTTTTAGAGACAGAGAGAAACAGAGTGTGAGCAGTAGAGAGGCAGAGAGAGAGGGAGACACAGAATCTGAAGCAGGTTCCAGGCTCTGAGCTGTCAGCACACAGCCCGGCAGTGGGGCTCGAACTCACAAATTGTGAGATCATGACCTGAGCCCGAAGTTAGACGCTTAACCGACTGAGCCACCCAGGCGCCCCCCTAACTTCATTCTTACTACGCTCCTCTTCACTCACTAATCATCTTCTGGCTCTCAGATATATCAAAATACATTTATGCTGCTGCGATTTTGCATTTTCTGGTCTCTGTGTCTCAAAAGCTGCTCAACTCATGGTTTGCGCTCTGCCCTGGCAATGAAGCCCCAACGTCCTACTCTCAGAGCAAAGGTTTTCCCTGCCTTTTCATCAAAAACAGCTCTTCACTCTTCCCACTCATTCTCCAACCAAAGAATTTTGTATTTCTTCATATTTCTTATTGGTATCTGAAATTATCTCATTTATATTCATTTCATTTATTTAATCATCACCTCTTGGTCCTCCTCTATAGACTATTAAGTGTCATGAACACAGGAAGCGTGTGGTCTTGTTTATGCCAACAACTTGGGAATATATTAGGCCCCTCTGTCAATATTCACTCAATATGTGAATGAACCAAATTTCCCATTAGGAAAGATTATGTCATTCAAAATATAGGATAATAACTTGAAGTAGAATAAACTTTTTCAGTCTTTAGAAAAATAAGACTTGCATGTGGACTCCATGGAGACATACAAAAAAAGAATTTCTGCCTTGATTATGAAACCTTGATTCTCGTCACTGTTCTAGCCTCTTCCCACCAAGGAGAAGTCTTAAAAGTGCTATTAAATTACTTCCTTTCCATTACTAAAAGTACCTCTTCTTGCCGAGTAAATGCCCACAAACTGCATGTGTTCAGAGCCAAGCTGATCCCCATGAAGGAGCTTCAAAAGGGAATAAAAATCAAAACATCCATCTGTGGCATTAAACGACCTGACAGCTCCTAACAAAACCACAGCAAATGGACTTGTTCCTAAGACACAAAGCTCCGTGAACACGAAGGAAAAGCAAGGCATATCTGCTGACCAGCAGGTTTAGGGCCACATCCCCTGCCTAATCCCTGATTGATATGACATCTGCAGTGACAGGCCTCTCACGGAGTCCTAAGTGGGGAGCAGGACAGACGGCCACTTGAGCATGTCAGCGATTTCCCATTTAAAATTAATACTGCGCAAATGCCCTTCTGCAGGAGAAGTCAAACTAAAGTCCTAAGAGCCCTTGCTTAGTGGGAAAAAAAAGAAAGGAGGGATACAGAACATTGTAGAAGGGAGATAGGAACCCAGAAGAAAGTACTGCTGCTGGCTGGTAGGATTGTTCGAGTTGTAAAATGCTGTATTTTCTGTCATGGCCACTTAGGGGCACTCGAGGGCTGAGAAATGGTCATCCGAGTCCAAATTTTAAGACTCCCGATCTTCAATGTGAGAACAGCATATTCTTGTATAACTTCCTAGTGAATATTCATTCTCCCCACCTGGACACAACTTAGTTTTCTTAGTTAGGTAATTAAATACATACATACATACATAAAACTTCAGAACTCGTCATGAAGAAAAGAAAAACAAATAAGTTATTGCCATGAATTAGGAGAAATTATTTTTTTCTAGGCAGGCAAGAGTGTCATAGGAATAAAACACCAGGTGACATGTGTGGTGTGATGACAGGGTTCCATCTCTGTCCGGAGAGGTGGGCATTTTAGGTATCTGCTTTAAGTTTGTACTTTTATGTATGGTGCATGCGTGCGTGCATGCATGTGTGTATGTGTGTGTGTGTGTGTTTCATGAGGTATTAGTTATTTTCGACCATGATTACATTTCACAATAGGAACTTTAAAAATACATACTAAGAGTGAATTTGAATGTCAGAGTCTTTAAGTATAGAGATGAAAAGGATGGCCTCAAGAGTCAAACATGAGCTTAACTCTACCTCTCTCACTCCCTGGGAGACTCTATACAACTCTCGTCACTGTGCTAGCCTCGATTTTCATTTTGGTGTAAGTGGATATAAAAATACTGACTTTGCAGATGGTGGTGTGGACTGGATGAATGTGAAGACAATTAGCACAGCGGGGATCATGGATTGGCCTCAAAATGGGTTTTCTTCCTTCCTCCTGCCTCCCTGCCCTCTCTTATTTAACTACTTCAAGTCAGTAATTTAAATCCAAAGCCTTAGACATGAATGGAAACAGGGTTACAAGTGGTTGAAAAAACACACTCTAAGGAAGTGATTTTAGATAACAGTTTATTTTTAGTTAGGGGAAAAAAAAAAAAAAAAAAAAGACCTGGAGAGAAGAAGCAATAATCTGGCTGATCATTATCTAACCAAGGCTGGTAAATTTTAAGAGACTGTTGTTACTATCTGACATTGTTTAAGGCTTCACCTAAAAAGAAGAATGCGAACTCATAGCTTTCCTTATGCAATAGCTTTGTTGCACTTGTTCAAAGTCACAGCTCATCTTGGGACATAGCACTAGCTCCTGTAAGAATGCTGACCCGCAGCTCTTATTAACTAACTTAGGACACAAAACACCATTCTTGTGATACTCATGAGGTACCCGGTACCTCATGTGGAGAGGTTTTAAAAACACAGCCCATATGCTTTCAGTTTTTACAATCCACAATGATATAAACTTTTCATGGAACACCCTTTTCATCTCTGGATGTGCAGACCCAATAAGGATGTAATTTTTCCTCTATTACAAGTAATAAAAGGAAACCTCACTGAAGTGGACTTTAGAGGCAAGAAGAAAAGGATGGAAAGGGAGCTATACCATTCAATGCCAATGACAGACCCAACACAATGATCAACAGGAAAGAATCACCAATTACAGACAATAGGGAAAGACAGACGTACGTTGCATCTCCTACAAGAAACCAAGTACCTCTGCAACTCAGCCGAGGAGAAACCATCGTCACCTTGAGCTCTTGCTTTTTTTCTCCAATGGACTTTCGTTCAAAACAATCCATCCTGACTTCCTTCCTGTTCTCTACTCTATAAAGTAACATTCCTCTCCTTTGTTTGTTGGACTTTGCCTATGGTTTTCCCATCCCTTACATGTCTTGAATCACAATTCCCTGTTATGCTCAAATAAACCTGTTTTTTTTTAATAACTGACAGTTTTATTTTTAAAGTCAACACCTTTGAACACGGTGAAATGGTTATCTAACAGACACAAGCACCCCTTATTGTTTTATAATAAAAATACTGACGTGAATACTACTTTCCTAAAGAAGCACCCTCTGCGGAAGTGGGTGGCATGATTTAGTGGAAAGTGTGATGTTATTAGAACTAAAAGTTGTTGGTTCAGTCCAGACCACCAGCAATCACAGGCTGCGGAGACCTGGCCACCTCTCAGTTTCCCTTATGTCTGCTTCTTTGTCTTTCCATTGAGAATAGTAACACCCTTCTTATCCTGTGGATTTCCTGAGGATCCAAAGAGATAAAGCAAACATGGACAGCTAGCGCACAAATGTTGCATGAAATTTGGTTAAAGCTTAGACTAGAGGCTGGAGCGTAAGTAAGACTCTCTAACTGGATTCCATCCCAACTAGTAAAATTTACTAGTCCTGGGGCCCCAGGGCAAGTCACCTGCCTCTCAGTCACTACGGACATCTTTGGGGATAACAATGAAGTCGTCCCCAGATGGCGGTCCTGACGTGTCAATGAAATGATGTGCACCTGGCCCCCGCTCTACACTATTTACCAGCGTAGGTTCTTTCATCGTCACCATTATCATCGCTCAACACCACGTAGTCGTTACGGCGCAACGGTCTCAGCTCCCTTTCCTTCAGTTATGGTTTAAGGCTCTCTGTCTTTTTCTTCTTCTCTTCAATAAATTTGCAAAATCTAAAGTTACAGCATCTGTTCCTTATCACCAGTATACAAATGACCCTACCTGTCAGACTCTGGAGTTTCTTCCATTACCACAATATTGTACAGTAAAGTCGCTTCAGGTTATCTCTGATTGGATAACACACCACCGAATCAAGTGAAACAGGATTATTCTAGAAAGCTATTTTTTCTTCTACTACCTTCCTTTTTCTCTGAAGAATGTGATTCCCTGGTCTAGTCTCTACATTCATTCTTTCCCTAGCTTCCACTGGGTTCACATACAGCACTTTATAAGTCCTCCTCTTCTGCTTCTTACATGGAGGTTTTTTTCAATGCTGCTCACCTATCAACAGTCCTGGGGATATCTTTTCCTTCCCTACTGCCTCCGCATTCCAGGCTCAGAGCTGCTTCATCCAGGACCTGTGTGGGTGAGCCGCCGTCAGCTGGGACAAAGTTGGGTACCACACTAGGCACCGACAATGCAGTGACCCATCAGGCAGCATCCCTGCCCTCGGGAAGCTCACAGCCTAGAAAGGAGCACTGACCAAAAACACTCATTCACACATTGGTGTGACAGGGGAAAATGCAGGTGTCCAAAGATGCACAAAAGGTGACATCAAAGCCCAAACTGAGGGGTCAGCGTTATTACAGAAGAGTCCTGAAGAACACATGGATATATAAAGGATGGTTGTGGGGGGGGGGCATGGTGGGGGAAGATGGAAGGCCAAAGGAAGCCATTATGAAAAAATGTGGGAGCTAACTGGGGAATAACTTCAGTGTCACTGGAAGTTGACTCAAACTTGAGTTTTCTCTATGTAATACTCTTTCAGCTAAAGAGCCATTTTCCATCATAAAGTATCCACATAAAATTTATTATCTTTTTGGGGCACCTGGGTGGCTCAGTCAATGAAGCATCCAACTTCGGCTCAGGTCATGATCTCATGGTTTCTGGGTTTGAGCCCCGCATTGGGGTCTCTGCTGTCAGCGTGGAGCCTGCTTCAGATCCTTTATTCTGCATGTGTGTGTGCACGTGCACATACTCTCTCTCTCAATAAAAAATGTTAAAAAAAAACTTATTATCTTCTTTGATTTTGTAAATATTTTAAGCATCCCCTAGAAACTTAAAATTGAAGGCGGCCTTTTTTTTCTTTTAGACTGATTTATAAACAGAAATATTTAGGAAACATATCTGAAGAAAATAATTTCTGTTAAGTTTTAATTGTATCTAATCGATATATTGTATTTTTAAATGGAAGCTTTGTTCTCCACAATAGATACACACTATACATACATCTCTAGACCTTATCATCCCCCACCCAATACTTTCATTTACATAAATAAAAATCACCGGAAGCTTGGGCAATATTTAAAATAATAATAATAATAAATTTTAAAAAAGGCTCCAAAAAATGGACTACAGGTTAAAAAGAAGGGGCATTAAAGAAACCTCAAAGAAATAACATAAAATCTTCAAAATTACAATAAATAGAACAAAGCGTAAAACTTGGCAAAATAAAAAATAATTTCCTATTAAAAAAAGCTATCAATTAAAAACATAAAGTTTGCCCATGTCCATATACTCTAAATGTCAAAAACAATGTAGAAGTAACTAGAACTAAAACAAAATTTCATGGAACACTTATAATAAACTTTAGTGTTTAGAATATACAGAAATTCAGAGAAAAGAAGCAAATGCAAATCTTGGGAAAATAGACAAAGATTCTCATAAGGAAAATCATACCATATCCAATCAACTGAAGTTCTTAACAAGAATAACATGTGAAGAAGGGGAAATAACACACATAATTTATCTGGACTTGCAAATCTCATGTTTGTAAAGTCTCCTTCACCGCTATTTTAAAATTTGAGTTACTCTGGATTTGGGGCAAATGAGGACTGATGGATATGAAAATAGCTACCAGGCCATATCTGCAGATGGAAAACAAAGGGCAATGATCACCCAGGAAACCTCCGAAAGCATGAGGGTAAATCACAGCATCCTAACCAGTGCTTCTAGGACTATTTATGAAAGTATATAAGTGCCCAGAAAGGGGATGAACACATTGACTTTAAATGTCCCTTAGTGACAAATATGACATTAAAACAAATTCATATAAAAAACTGAGTTCTAGGGGCACCTGGATGGTTCAGTTGGTTGAGTATCCAACTCTCGATTTCTGCTCAGGTCGTGATCCCAGGGTCTTGGGATCAAGCCCTGTGTCAGGCTCTGCACTGAGCATGAAGCCTGCTTAAGATTCTCTCTTCCTCTCCCTCTGCCTCTCCCCCTCCCTCTCAAAAATAAAATAAAAATCTTTAAAAACAAACTGAATTCTATAGACTCATATTAGTCTATATGAGTCAATCTCTACGAAATGAGATTTGAAGTAGGAAATGACTAGAAAATACTAAGCCTTGTTATTTAAATTATTTGGGTATTTTAAATATTGAAATCCACTGTATGAATCTACAATCATAAAATATACAGATCTTCAAGTAGAACAAAGCCTGCCACTGATGATTAAGAAATATCAATTTACAACATAGATGTGGATAATAGTTCAAGTTTTCAAGCTGTCTTTGAATAAATGGTCACTATAGTACGTGAAAAAAATGTATATATGAACTTTTATTATATAAGATGCTCCAATGTAGCTGGTATTTATTAAGTTATGACAAATTTCATGGGCCTCTTAAATTCTTTTAACTTCGTTACTTATTTTCTCAAATTGTTTTTCAAAAAATCCTATTCTGGAATTCCACAGACATTACTACGGGTAGGTAATCTAATTCAGAACCAAGAATTGTCAGAGAACAATGAGACTCTGTCATTTTCACGAAGTGAAGGTGCTCTGAAACTGGTAAGTAGATGAAAGTGTTTTATGGCTGGTTTGCACTCACTTGATTCAACCTCACATTCCCATAAAGTGGCAGTAGTCAATGAAATGAAGGCCCATAAAAACATGAGTCTCATTCACCTCACTTGTAGGCCAACTATAGGTAACGACAATGAACAATGTGTTTCATTTATACACTTAATTTACTAATTCAAATGAAGCAACACAAAATATTACCTTTGCTTGAAAAATCAATCTAAAAAAGTTGATCAATAAAGGGAGAGGCAGATATTACCGAGAGATCCTTTAACCACACAAGTAGTGTACGCCATCAACCGTGAGCCAAGATTACATTCCTTTAAGAAAGGCCATGCAACAGCAAGCTGTATTTAAAACTTGATACACTCAGATGAACCCATACCCATTACTAGTCAGTAGTGTAAATAAATACATATTAAACTTACAACTTTCCTTACTCACAAGAGTAAACGTAAGATATGGCATGACGACTAAACATCTGTATTTGCCTTCTAAGTTTTACCTTCCCTATTTCATTCCTCTATTCAATAAGTGAATATTTACTGTAGTAAATAATTAAGTGCTCACTAAAGGTTTAAGAGGAAAGTCTCTGGTCAAATTAGGAGCAGTGAGAATCAAATGCAGACGTCCTGTGGTGAGTGACAATTCTACCACCCAACTGTTTATGATCAGAACAGTGCTCTCTCTCCTCCTGTACCTGGAAATTTAAATTACAATTTAAATTCTAAATACCAAAATGGTATGAATGTTTTAAACACGGTATTTCCCAAACTCTGCTTTACTTACACTAAAATAATAAATTATAGAATACCTACCTCATAGGTTATTCACTTTGGTAAATGTTCGGGAACATTCCAAAAAGATTTCAGAATGAGTATGGTGATAGGTTCGCTAAGGGTATGTATTTATAACCTTTCCATTGCCCCAAATCTCTTCTTCTAAATTTTAAATATCCCTCTTGCATCCCAAGTAAGTTGGTTTTGGGGAAATATAACAAAATAAAGATCCTACCCAATCTCAATGTTCCCCTTTATGTCTATATGTGAATTTTCTTTGGGTCTACTCAAATAATTTGGTTGTACTATAGGCAAACTGTGAGTCACTCCGGGGTAGGAGAGGAGAGACACAAAAGGAACATGGGTAAACCAGATGGCTGAGCTGTAGCAGAGATGGGAAAATGTCTTAGAAAGCCTCAAGAGATTTAAGGGAAAGGAAACGAAAGTAAGGAGTAAGTTAAACACACATGATCTAAGGTGTCTCCTCCCACCCACCCCAAGTCATTTTAAATAGAATTGCTGGACTTATTAGCTCCAGACTGGGGGAAAAATCAGAAAGACACTGAATATCCTGCACACCTACTTCAGCCCAACCTTCTATCCCCATCCTCATTTCACACCTTTCTCCCTCTTCATAGACATTGGCTTCTTTTTGTTTCTCAAAAACAAAAGGTTTCACGTTGTCTCAGATCCCTTAAGAGGTGAAGTCACCTCCCACAGTTTTGTTGCAGCTGATTCGGGCCCCCGTGCAAAGGTCTCCTCAGAGAAGCCTGACCTGACCAGTCCATCTGAAAAAGCTCCTTCCACCTCCTGCTGGCCACTATCTTTCATTACACTGAACACATCTTAGATATGTATTTAGCTGCTCACGTTAGAATGTAAGCTTCTTGAGAACAGGAACCCTATCTGAGCCATCTACACCAATGATCCTAGTGCTTAGAGTAGAACCTAGCACACAAGATGAATGAAGGAAATGAAGAACTAAGTACTACATATGACTTTTATGCATATTGTTTACAATAAAAAAATAAATGCTTTTCCATCTATGGAGGAAGAGAAATACAAGTGGGGAATCTTCAAATTTTCCTTATCAACAGGAACCACGCATAGAAATAGGTCACTAGGAGTCATTACTTCTAATTTAAAATGCAAGAATTTCATCAATATTTAGATTGTTCAGTGTATTATTTACTGAATAGAGTTTTCATTGGCTTGCTCTTAACAGCAATCTTCCTCATCAAATTTCTTACATATGGCTAAGCACCTTCGATTATGTGCTTTCCTATTAGTGGGCTTTTTAGAAGCTAAAAATTTGAAGCTAGGGTTATATAAAAAAAGTGTTGCATATCAAAATTCAAGTAGCCCAATGACAGCACAAACATCAATTACATTTTAAATGGTACCATACTATTAGATCAAATCATTTGAAACTGACAGGGTTTTTTGTAGGTAGAAATGGCCAAATGTCGGCAACCTCCTACAGTTAAAACTAATATTCTCATGTATAAACAGTAAAAATGTATCACTGATAAGAAGTTCATCCATTTACTTTCACTTTAACATGTCTTGTCTTTCCCCAAATAGGCAGACAGGCAAAGTGCTATGCCCATCGTAGGGGCGCCGGGTGGCCCCGTCTGTTGAGTGTCCAACTTTGGCTCAGGTCATGATCTCAGGGCTCATGAGTTCAAGCCCCATGTCGGGCTCTGTCCTGCCAGCTCAGAGCCTGGAGCCTGCTTCAGATTCTGTGTCTCTGTCTCTGTCTCTGCCCCTCTTCCACTCACTCTCTCTCCCAAAAAAAAAATAAAAACACTAAAATAATAGATAAATAAATAAATAAATATCCAAACCACATTAATTCATGCCTAATTTCTGATCTCATATTGACATTTTATTAACAGGTGGACCCCTTAGAAAGTATTTGAAAGTTTCTTAGCAGATTATCTACAATTCACATTCAAAAAGCATTCAATTTGTGAGAATCTTTTGTGATACAGGTATATTGATATATAAATTTGGGCCTTTTCGCTGAGGACAATTCGAAAATATATTAGGAGTTATGAAGAAGGATCGAAAATGAGCATGAAATGATCACTGAAATATGGCTGTCTCCTAGTGATGCGGCCCAGGGGAATGAGAAACACATTGTGATGGCATTCCATGCGTGCATCCATTATCGTCATCCAGAATTGTCTGGAACAATTCTTGTTGATTTCTACCTATGAATAAGCTAACAAGAATGAATGAAACCAACACATAGATATGCCAAATAATTTTGCATGGGCATGCGTTAAGTGCTGTCAGATGGGAAAGAGGAAGAAGGGAGAAGGCAAAAGAAACATTCCACTGGGAATTATAAAATGTTTAAAGCCTCGACACTGGAGCCGGATTTGATAGGTTGTATGTTACTGAATCTTAAGACTCTTACGGCTTCTCACAGGATTCCCCTCCTCAGTTATACTGTGGAAATAAATCTGTTTATGATATTTTTCTTAGCCTTTTGGGGTCCAGGGAATACTGATGTTTCCAATACAATAAGTGTAGTTCTACAATACGAACTAAATGACTCACAATGCATTTTCAATGACTTTACAAGAAAGTGTGATCCACGCTTTTAAAAAAGTTAATCATTAAATTTAAAGCTTCCATCCTAACTTCTTCAAATGTGTCGCTCCTTTTAATGTCAACAGGAAATCAACACTGAGGAGGAGACAGATGGTGAAGAGAGGACAGAGGAATTCATCATGAATCAGCTCTCTTCAGTGCAAAAGAAAAATAAAATGTTGATATTTTTAAATGTTACTACAAAATGTTCCACCAGCAAGACTGGGCCGTCCGAGTGGCATGTAATGATCAGAATTAAGTCACTTTCAGACATATTTTGGATTTGAAAGCTGTGCCTGACTTCCTGGAAAAGGCAAAGAGAAGTCTGATGAATATTTCAGTATAATGGCATTGATCAGATTCTTCATTTAGGAACTGAAGGTAATCTCCATTTTAATACCAGGGCTAAGTGCTGGCAATGCTGATTAAATTTTCTCTTAATTCCCTCTAGTTCCAGGTGAGTTACAGAAGAGCAAAAACAGTGTCTTAATCTGCCCGGGCTACCATATGAAATATCAAAGACCAAGTGGCTTAAACACCAAAGAACTTTCTGTCACTTCTAGAGGCCCAGAGTTCCGAGATCAGGGTGTCAGGATGGTTGGTTTCTGGTGACAACTCCATCCTGACTTGCATCTCTCATGGTGAGGACTCCACCCTCATGACCTCATCTAAACCTAGCCACTCCCTCCACCCCCCACCACGGCGTCATCTCTGTACTGTCCCACTGTGGGTTGGGACTTCAATATCTGCATGGGAGACGGAGGGGCACAATTCAGTCCATAGCAATGGAGAAACTGGCCAAAACTATGGAAACTCCTAAGATTTAGGCAATATAGAAGTGAGAAAAGAACAATACAAAATTAAGATAGAGCAAGGAGTATACACAACGCACCTGTAATTGGACTTTGCTTTTCGTTGGTTGAGAAAATTACCATTAAATGTGAGTGTTGACATTGCAACTGAGTGATTGGTTTCCAGCTGAAACATGATTTTTGGCAATTGCATAACGGTTGTGGACCATCCAAGGTCTCAGCTAAAAACTGTTTCACATTCTTGTATCTTTGACAATCAAAATATGCAGAATTCTCTAGCAGACCTGAACTTTCTGGGAAAACAAAATGTATCCAGGATCTACAGAATTACGTAAATGACCTCAAATGTTTTAGGAGAGAGAATATTGGTAGAGGCTGTGAGAATACAGAGGGGAGAGAATACAAGCTGTGAGAATACAGAGGAGAGAGATTCACAGTCTCTGTATTTAAATGTAATAAACACAGTCTCCATGCCATCCTCATCAATGTAAAATACTGATAATGATCAAAATTATTGTGACTAAGCATTTCAAACTGTCTGAAGCTCTCCTTCAGTTCTCAGTCTGCCTAAGTTGCTGGACAAGGAAGGACATTTTTCTGGGTTTTATTTGTGACTCAGATGTTATCTAAGAGTACAAGCACTTAGTCTCAGGAAATGAGAGTAGGGTGTCAGGTTTTTCTTCATTCATAGAGTTGTTACAGGTTCAAGAAGCAAATATGTACGTGAGTACTTTAGAGAATATACAACACATCTAAGTGATCATTTTGATTCTTATTTTTAGTAACTAAGGCAAAAACATGGGAATGACATACCTTAAAAATTGGAAGAACACATAACGAGCTATCCCTAGGGATGAAAACAGTTATCACGAAAGTCACCACGGTCAGTTTTTAAAAAGGTAAATGGAATAACCATGACTCCTTAGTACCTTAGAGCTCCCCACCACCACATTTAGACATAAATTGCCACACCTTCAGCAGCAGAAGCTGTCAGTGCTCTGTCACGTCACCCTGGAAGGATCCCTTTATCATTTTTGTTTATGCCTGCTCTCAATACACCTTCACTCTCCACAACTGACAGACTCATTCCCAGCAGACTGCTCTCAGAATGCCAGAGCATGCTTTGCCCGTGTGCCCCGGGATGGGGAATACACCTGGTTTTTAACCGAAGACTGACTCCTCAATGCAGGTCACTAGCCCCTGAGCAAACAAGTCTTAGTCAGACCTACAACGTCCCCAGCGCCCGTTGGTGGGATTGAGCCAACGCTATCGTCTTTCCAACTTTGCTTGATATTTTACCTATCCTATTCCCAGCTCCTTCTCCGCTCCCAGAAACACTTCCTACAAATTATTGCACATGAATCTTTCTGTCAGAGTCGGCCTCTGAGGAATCCAATCTAAGACATCCCCTAGGCTTTCCGAATTCAACATGTATCCCCTAAGCCATTCCTGGCATCTGGCCATTCTCCCCCACAGCAAATGGTGATTCTTTTGAACATCTGACCCAACACCACACTGTCACCTGTTGAGCAGCTCTCTGCTTTGACGGACTTTATTCTCAGCCTCAAACAATACCGTGTTATTGTCTTTTTGTGTCTGTCCACATCTTTGCTTTTCTCTAGCGCTAAATAAAATCTTCATGTTAATACTTATTCTAGCCTAGAACTTCATTAACCTTCGTGTCTACTGGTCAAGTATATTTTTAAAATCTGGTTTGTGCATACTTACATGGGCTTTTATGATAGTTAAGATGTATTATAAGCAATACTTTGAAATATCTGAATACATTTAGGAATAAGAGAATCTTTTATGTGTTCTGGAGAAAATTTTAAAGAGAGGCAATGGAATAAACCATGTTAAAAGTAAAAGAAGAAAATAATAATAATGGTTAACACTTGTATAATTCTAACCATGTTTTTTTTACAAAGGAACTGACTGGTATTACTTTTGCTCCCCACAACCCTCAGAGATATGTCTTATTACCTTCTCTATTTTTCAGACCAGAAGAGTAAAGAACAGTGCTGTTCAGTACATTGGTCAAGGTCACACGGCTAGTAAATGCAGAGCAGGACTCTGACACAGACAGTCAGGCATTAGAATCTGTGCCCTAAACCACTTTGCCGTATTGGTTCTGTATAAAAGAAGCACAGGAAAAAACAATTTCAACCAAAAAAATTCACTTCAAAATGGAGAGGAAGAAGGATAAGTAAGTGATTCAGAAATCTATGATTTTCTAGGTTTATTCAAGATAAATTACTATGTGCATTGCCCTGTAAATATATCTTAGACAGACCTTTTAATAAGGTTAGGCTATTGGGACTCAGAATTTATCAAGTCGTCCAAAGCATAGATATAAGGTGGCCAAGGCCTTCATTATAAAAGACCACCAGTAAAAACTCCAACAAGAACATTTCCATTTATTGAGCATTTGCCATATCCTAGAAGCTATGCTACAATTTACTAGCATTCTTCCACTTAGGCTTCAAAAACATTCTATAAAGTAAAACTTTTATTCCCTCCATTCTACCAATGAGTAAACAGAAGCCCTGGGAGTTTAAGATTTAAAGTCAAACAAAGAAAGTAAAATACGTATCTGGTATATTAACCAATTAGGAGCTGGATGGTAATACTGGTAAATATATGGCCTCCATGTTTTTATAAGGTTATACATTGTCAATATTGGGCTTTTATTTTATTTTATTATTTCCGACTGCCTGCTAAATCTCATGGGGAAGCAGCTGGATAGAAGCCTGTGGTAAAAATCTATGCTCAGTGGTGTCAATGAACTGGGGTCAACAAAGGACAGGTGTGGTCAGAGGTGAGAAGCAGAGCCCAGGTTTCCAATGTGCTGGTGTGGGCTCCTTAGTGTGTGTGTTTCCAATGTGGTGCGGGTTCCTTTGTGCTCCAGAACAATAAGTCGGTCAGGATCCGAGTAAGCTCTTAGCACAGCTTTCTTCATCATCGTTCATAGCTTTGCAATAAAGCTCATTGGGATTTCTAAATACAAACATTAAAAATAAAAACTTATATTCAGATAAAAAGGTATGTTTTCTCTCCTAAATTAAAAAGTTACCCTTGAATTTCTTTGTTCATCAATTTGAGATTTATCAGAACAGTGTGAGAAGCCAACATTTTCATTAAGGTGTCTATCGAAAACATGGCATCCAGGCGAGCAGAAAAATTTTAAAGTTCACACAGTTAACTTAGGTAATTCACTGACTTTCCAAGTCTTACTTAATACTCGCTTGCCTGGAAGTCAAGAAACAACTTGAAAATGTTGGAGACTTATTTTTGCTGATTAAAAATGATGCACTATCATTAGGGTACAGCTTCCGAAAACAGTCTACAAACATAACTTCAAATTTGACTGTGGGGCCCCAGGGTGGTTCAGTCAGTTAAGCGTCCAACTCTTGATTTCAGCTCAGGTCTGTCTGCACAGAGCCTGCTTGGGATTCTCTCTCTTCCTCTTTCTCTGCTCCTCCCCTGCTCTGTTTTTCAAAATAAAGAAAAAAATAAATAAACTAGTGGCGTTATCAATAAGAGGCAAATTATGGAAAGTGCCCAAATGTCCATCATCTGTTAAGCTGATAAAGAAGATGTGGTGTATATATATAATGAAAAGCTACTTGGCAATCGAAAAGAATGAAATCTCGTCATTTGCAACACTGTGGATGAAACTAGAGGGTATGATGCTAAGTGAAATAAGTCAGTCAGAGAAAGACGAATATCATATGATTTCACTCATATGTGGAATTTAAGAAACAAAACAGATAAACATGGGGGAAGGAAAGGAAAAATAAAATAAGATAAAAACAGAGAGGAAGGTAAACCATGAAAGACTCTTCAAAACCAAGAACAAAGTGAGGATTGCCGGAGGAGAAGTGGGTGGGGGGGTGGGCTAAATGGGTGATGGGCATTAAGGAGGGCACTTGTTGGGATGAGCACTGGGTGTTATATGCAAGTGATGAACCACTGGGTTCTACTCCTGAAACCAATACTACCCTGTATGCTAACTAACTTGAATTTAAAGAAACAAACTTAAATAAACACACAAACTTAAAAAAAATTACACGTACTTTTGGATTCATTCATTTATTCATTTATTCATCCCTATTTACCCCATCCCTACTTCATCCTAAGGGCAAGGGGTCTAAAATTACTTTCAAAAGCTCTCATAACTTTCCCAACCACATGTGAGCTTAGCTCAGCTATGTCTTTGCCTCTATCTACACATATAGCATATCATGTCAAGTTATTTAATATGGCTTATCCTTAGTAGCTAACATCGGAAGTCCTCTCTTGGTATCGGCATCTGGAGTGTGTCCAACCAGAGCACGTACGTAGAGTGGGTGAGAGTACGGATTCTGGTGTCAGAAGACCCTCCATTGGGATGGTGCATTCTGCTACTCACTTATGTAAGTTGCTGGTGCAACTTACTTTCCTCTTCGTCTCTTTCTCCCTCCCTCCCTCCGAGACCTCCCTCCTTCCTTCTTTCTCTCTTTCCTTCTCTTCTTTTTCTGGTAAGTTTCTTATCTTCTGCTCTGAGTTCACACATCTGTAATCCATAATCCCTAGTTCACAGAGTCCTACAAGGATGAAATTAGGTAATATGTATAAAACACTTGACATCCGTATGTGTTCAACAATTTATGGACAATATTTTTAGGCACAGCTGAAGGAACATGAGAGCACAACATGCTGCCTGGTGTAGTAACTGGCATATGAAGTCCTCCATCAGTATCTGTTGAAGGAATTAATGAATGAAAGACTAATCATTTTGAGAGAGAAACATAATCAGAACTTCCTTAGTATGGTTCCCAAAGGCCCCTAAAAACTACAAATTTGGCTTAACCCTGTGGGGCCGAGTTAGAACTCTGACCAGTCACACATCCATAGTTGTAGTACACGGAAAGAGAAACTCTAACCAAAGCCTGTTGCTAAACCGTATATACGGGGGTTCGGGGAAGTGGGGTTTTGTCCTCAGTAATTATTTTGGGAGGTGAAGGAATGAATTGGGAGCCTAGTGCAGAAGGATGAGCGAGGAATGGTTTGGATATTAGAGAAAGTGGTTATTGTTTATTGTTAGAATTTTCTGTTCAAATTGCCTGGTGTGGCCCTATCATATTCAGAGGACCCATACAGACAGCTGCACTGAACCCCCATGAGCCATGTTTATGTGCTACATTGAGTTACTTTAAAGCATGAAAATTTCCCAGGATTCAAATAAAGAAAAGGAGAGACCCAGGCCAGAGGAAATCTCTGAAACCTGGGACTTATTTTAACATGGAGAAAAATGTATGAGGTCGTAAAACATACCACAATTAATCTCCTGTTTTTAATACCTCAGTACAAGCAGAATAGGAATGCACCACCATTTTTGAATTTCTACTCTAGACTGGGCGCTGCGTGTATATATTTGCACTCTAAACACCCCGACACATACACACGCAACAGCAATCTTGTTTACAATTCTCGTCCTTAATGCCACACTGCCAGGTATGTATCATCTCCCCCAATCTGAAGATGGAAAAACTCAATCTCAGAGTCCACTGCTTTAGGTTATACAGGTAGCAAGGAGAAGAGCTAAGGTTGGTGTCCAGTGCTGTCCAGATCTGGAATCCCTGTCCCACTTGCTGCCTGCAGAGTAACCGGGGCCGCCTGCACCCTGAAGCCCATGGGGATTTTCTAGGTCTCTGAGTGACTTTCCAAAATCCATTTAACAAAAATAATTAATAACAGAGTAAGTAAATAATGTAAGTAAGTAGTTACAAATAGTAAGTTAATGGCTAACTAGGAAGATACTAAAACCCGTTTATATGTACCGGACACCAATCCTTTCGCTTCTGACCGCTATGCCCTACTGCCTCAGAGTCATGGAGGAGTTATCAGATCACCACTTAAAATATGGTTATGGGGAATTCCTGGGTGGCTCGGTCAGTTCAGCAACTGACTCTTGATTTCAGCTTGGGTCAGATCTCATGGTTCATGACTTCCAGCCCCACACGGGGCTCTACACTAACAGTGTGGAACTTGCTTGGGATTCTCTCTCTCCCTCTCTCTCTCTCTCTCTCCCCTCCCCACACATTCTCTCTCTGTAGTCTATGCTTCTTAAAATAAAATAAAATAAAATAAAATAAAATAAAATAAAATAAAATACCATTATGGAATACCGAAACAACCTCCCAATCACTAACGTGATGTTCCTAGAGGAAAAAATGTGTACCAAATTTTAAGTAGAAAACTTGCACATATATCTTTAAGACATAAGATGTGAGAATTGATTTTAAGTTACTGCCAAAGTCTGACTGGATATTACTATGGCTACTGAAAGCACAGAAAACCAAATATAAATCTTGTAACTTTCAGAGATTTATAGATTTGCAGATCTAGAAGCCCTCCTTTACTCCAGGTAGTTCACGTGCACACAGGCAGGACAAAGCTAAATCAATCAGAATGGGGAGAAGTTGGGCTGTTTAGACAGGAAAATGTTCCCTTTAGTGATCCTCACACACTTATCCTACACAAGGCTATAGTATGTTTGGGAAATATGCAAAAATGGGTGGAGTTAAACCTAAATCTTCGTGAAAGATTTTGGAATCTGTAAGAGGAGAGAAAAATCAAATATGTGTGTGCACATTCACATTCCTCCTAAAAATACTTGAAATAATTAAAATTTAAAAGAACAAAAATCACTAGCTATGAAAGTATTAGATACACAAATTGTGGAGGTTCTTGGGACATGTACTGGCTTCTACAGTTGTCTTGTTTTCTATATATTGTAGGAGTATTTGTTTTCCAGGCAATCCTGCAAGTGTTACTATACTGCACTGCGTACAAATGTTTTGAAACTGAAGTGTTTCCTAACACGTCCTTATCAATATGGAACATTATGAGTCACAATGGTGCCATCTACTGGAGACTACTGAACTATGAAAATAGCGGTAACACCATGGCATGCATTTAATGTAGACAAAAGGTAATATAGCCTAGTATTTTTTATGAAGAAATTCCATTAGTGAATGATTTGATTTAGGGGCTGAATCAGTACAGTTGATGTCCTGGGAAGCAAAAAGTTCCCAACACACCAGTCTCTCACACCTTGTTTTCTCCCTTTTAATTTGAAGTCATTTGTGTGTGTGTGTGTGTGTATGAATTACTTTTCCTTGAACCAGAAATGAGAAGTAACTGTAAAAATTAATATTTAATTATTTAAATTGCATAATTTTAATTAGAAATTACAAAGTTCGACAAGTGATTACTTAGAAGGGTTGTTTTTAAAGCTAATGTGCTCTTTCTACTCCCATGAAGCTCGCTGGTATTTAAAAAGTCTTTGATGTCTTAGTCTGTGTAACACATAACATCAGGTTTGAGTTAGTGAAATCATCCTCAAGCTTTCACTAGCATTTGTTCAACGCATCATCTGACACAGAAACTAAATATTCACTAGATCTCATGGTAGGTCTAATTGTTACGTTCAACCTGTAACAAGACTTCCCGAATGAGAGTGAATATAATCCGTTGCATTATCGAATTTTCAGCAAAGTATAGCAGAGGAAAATATTATTCTACATAGATACATCCATAAGATGATAGAGCACTTCTTGGTTAACCATGGATGTTTTATCTATTTTGCAAATTTACTACAATGCATTTTAATTCCTTGCCTCAGTTTCCACTATCACTCAGAACTTTTCTGGACCACTTTACCTAATATGTATAACTTCAGAGAATTAAAATGAGCAACAGCCCAAGGAATAAAATATGCTCCTAAATTAGATACAAGATGTTGACATCATTATCTGGCTTTATATATATAGATTTATTCATTCAAAATACTTCAACAGACAGTTACTATCAAACCCCAATACATGCAAAATACTGACTTATGACAGAAAATGTCTCTGTCTCTCCCAGTGGTACATTCTAGTGTAGGAGACACCACGACAAACACTTTAGATCATTTCATATACACCTGACTCTTCAACAACTTGAATTTGAACCGCGTGGGTTCACTTCTACATGGATTTTTTAAAATAGAGTATTGTGAATATATTTTCTCTTCCTTATTATTTAAACAAATGTTTATACTAAACTATACCTAATGAGTTAGGAGCATAAATTAATCAAACGACATAATTAATTTTTATTCTACTATAGAACAAATCTAATGTAGGGGCACCTGGGTGGCTCAGTCAGTTGAGTGTCTGACTTCAGCTCAGGTCATGATTTCACAGTTCATGGGTTCAAGCCCCTCGTCGGGCTCTGCGCTGACAGCTCGGAGCCTGCAGCCTCCTTCAGATTCTGTATGCCCCTCTCTCTCTGCCCCTCTCCGTTCACTCTCTGTCTCTCTCAAAAATAAATAAACATTAAAAAAAATTTTTTAAAGGACAAATCTAATGTATAAGAAAAATGAGACTCAAGGAGCAGGTAAATTTGTTAGGCATATTTTTAAGGAACAATAAGGTGTGCATTTATAAATTTTTTTAAGTTTATTTATTTATTTTGAGAAAGAGAAAGCGTAAGTGGGAGAACAGCAGAGATAGAGAGAGAGAGAGAGAGAGAGAGAGAAGCCCAATCCCAAGCGCTGATGCAGGGCTCAAATTCATGAACCATGAAATCACAACCTGAATCGAAACCAAGAGTCAGACACTCAACCGAGTGAGCCACCCAGGTGCTCTGAATTTATGAAATTTTTTATTAACTAATAAATCGAAAACTGAAATATCACTTTGCAAGAGTTAAATATTTGTGTGTACATATGTATATTCTGCCGTGGGAAAAAACAGTTGAGTCTGAGTCAAAATAACTCCAAAAATATCTTTCTAAGCCCACATCCAAAATAACATAAAATGAGAGGTCACTGATGATGGCATTTCATAACCCTCATTTTGAAGTAGGGTAGTTCTTGTCTTCTCATGCTCTCCCTTAGGTGACTACTCCCACTCCCCACCTCCCTGCACAACTTACAAGATGGAATAAGAGAGTTTCCCAATTCTCAGTGCGACGGACTAAAACCAAATTGCCTTAAACACGCTGGCTCAGTCAACCCTATATTCGCATTTCCTCACATCTATCTTTTCATAGATGAGTGCCAACTACGTCCCAGATGCTTTCAAGTTGGATGTACTATAAAGGCTAAGGCTTGGAGCAAGAGCCTTCTGGGGTCATGTCCAAGATCTACCACACACTAATCTGTAAGTGACCAAACATAATTCATTCTACCTGTTGAGCTTACGTTTCTTCGACTATAAAGTGGGTATAACCATACTTACTTCCTAGTAAGAAGTGAAAGGATTAAATGCACCAAGATTCTAGGGAGTGAGTATGAAATGCTGAATGTGAGCAGGGGCCAGGACACTGCCTGACTTGGAATCCCAGCTCCATCCCTTACAGGTTGTGACGTGTCTGCCACCTTAACCTCCAGAGTGCAGTGTCCTCTCTGTATGCTGAGGAAGATGAGTGTTCCCATCTCACAAGTTGGGTCTCACGGTTAAATGAAACAATGAGCCAGATGCCTAAGTGTTCCCTACTAATATTGTTGATTAATGAAGGGTATGGAGAGGCTGAAGGCACCGACTCCAGAGGCTGCGTTTGGGCATTCAAAAATGAGAAAGGCAGCACCCTCAAACATCGGGCTTTTTGAGCTGAAGTCCTGATGGGCTTTAGCTGTCCAGCTACTGGACCCAGAAATTATATACAAACAATGTATGTACACAAGTGCATTTGGGGATTGGGGATGGGAGAGAGCCCATGCATTTTATCAGGTTCTCCAATGGGACACAGGCCAAATTTAAGAAGCCCTAGGAGCTCACACTTTTTTTCTCCACTCTGTACTGTGTAGGACTGAAAGAAAATAGTCACTTCAAGCAGTGCCACAAGCTACAATGATACAAGTTATTTCTTCCTGCATTTTCCTGGATTTTATCCGGCAGACTGAGTCATCGTGTCCCCTCTGCTTCCTAGACCAAGCTCACTCATTATTTACTCAACAAATATAAATTAAATTCCGGAGTCAGAGGCTGGGTCTCCTCGTTGAATGAAATCAGAATGGCCTTGCCCCCAAAGGAATTTATAACTTTGTAAGAATAGAAGAGAGGAAAAGTCAAGGGTAATATCATGAAAAGAAGGGAGGTAAGGTGAGCATCGCGAGGATCAGCAAACTGAAATTTTAGCCTGTGGGACAAAGAGGACCATGGTCAATGCCAGGGCCACACACTGCTTAGGCTGATATCTGGGCACAAACAGGGGAGAAGGGGGTTGAAGTCTCACACTCCGCCTTTGACTAAAAACCAGAATGTGCAAAGACAAAATGGAAGCTGGAAAACAATTGTTTGGTAAGAGCTTGGATTCAGGGAATACATTCTCCTGGCGGATTAACTCTATTTTTTACATATTTTTTTTTTCATTACATTACAGTGGAAGGACTTGTTTCTATACAGCTTCTTTTTCCTATCGTGTGGGTGTGTGCCCTCTGAGCTAGGTGCTGCGTCATATAGATACTATATGCATCCGCTCCAGCCAATCACTGATGTTAAAAAGCTGTTTAGCCCGCCTCTGTTGAAGGAACGAATAAAATAAAATTAATACCATCAAGCTCGAAACTGCGCTTCATTTGAAATTTTATAATTTGTTTACATTTATCACATACTATTTTCATGCAGGTGGATATAGGAAGAACTGCTGATCACCACTGTGTTCTAGTTTTCCTCTCCTTTTTTTTATCTGTAGCCCCATCTCCACATCTGCCTGGAAAGACCAGTCCATCATAAGCACCACCAATCAACATTCTTTGTTTTGTTTTTGCTTTTGATCACAGGACAGGGCTCTCACAGTGCAGGAGATCTAATCTTTTGTGTTTGGCTCTCCTCCATTATGCTAATTTTTCTCTGGAGACATGGGAACTCTGAACTTTGCAGAGAAATTTATAGTTTTCCGCAGCTACTTCCAAGTCCAGAACTCAATCAGAAGCTGGAGAATTGGAAACCCACTGCCCACTGACTCTACTCGAACAAAAATGGTGAGCAAATAGAGATTTCACATTGCGTCCCATGCCCTTCTGAAGATGTTTTCACACTCCGGCCAGCTGAGTGTCCTGATGTTTTGCTGGCTTGTCTAAACTTAAGCTGTTGAGATTCTGTAGTCACATTCTCCACTAATGTCTGCCTAGTGGCAACGGTTGAATGAAGATAGTCGAGAAGATGGCAGAACAAGTGAAAGGGAAGATATGATCTAGTTAAAACTAACGAGACATTACAAGTGGCAGAAATTTCCAGAACATTTTTAGTCCAGTTTTGTTCTTCACAACTCAGAAAAATAAGTATTTGGACCCCCATTACACTGACTGGTGATTCTGTGTTCCCATATCTAAGTGTGAACGTCTGTCCGTTTTCTTCCACGTTGATTCCTTTATTGGTTTTCCCTAAAGACAAAACTCTAACCTGAAACAGAAATTAAAGGGAAAGAGCAAGGTTTGGGGAATTAAATTCTACTATTTGGAAGGCAGTTTGACAGTCTGTGCTTTTCACAAAACAAGCTACTAGTGTTCATGTAATACATTGCATCCCTTTGAAATCCTGGGGAAGTAAGCCTGTATGTTTAGAGACAGTGGCATCTTGGGAATATGAACAGTGCACATGTGAACCAAATTCAGACCACACAAAGTTCTGACTTCAACAGTGGGAAGATTGGCTGATTTGAGAAGAGAGGAGCTATTTCGAGTGTGATTATCAAAGTATCCTTTTTAAACCAGTTGCTTAGAGATTCAGTGTTGAGTTTTATAGCAATATAACATATATACATCAAAGTCCACAAGTCATAGGAAGACAGTTCAATGCATTTTTACAAAATGAAGACACCAATGTAACAACAGTAAGAAAACAAAATACTACCAGTTATCCCTCCCCTAAGACTCTTCTCATATATCTCCCTAAAGGAAAACATAATTTTTATTTTTATTATAGTAGATTAGTTCTATTTTTGGACTTTACATAAATTTACAGAAAACAAATCACATCACATAGTCTGTAACTTTTGCTTTGTGCTTAACATTTTTTGATCAGCATTATGTTTGTAAGAGTCGATGCTGTGGTATGCAGTCATAGATTGTTTACTTTCCTTGCTGAAGAGTAACCCAATGTATAAATAGTCTCCAATTTATTTTTCGTGTCCCATTGTTGATTGACAGGCTGTTTCCACTGAAGGTTTTAAAAACACTGTTGTTATGAACATTCTGGGACACATCTTCTGTAATACAAACTACATATTTCTGTTGCACGTATTCCTGAATGTAGAACTGATGGACCATAGGGAATGAGTAAATTTAGTTCTAGGGGATATTACAAGACAGTGTTCCAAATTGCTTAAACCAATTTATGCCCCCAATAGCAATTTTTGAGAGTTTCAGCAGTCCCATGGTCATTGCCAATACTTGGTTTTATCATTTCTGTATGATTTTTGTTTTAGTTGTTTTGAATAGCCATATTAATAGGTACGTGGTGGTATCTCACTATGGTTCAAATATAATAATCATTTCCTGATGGATAATGATGCTGGGAACTTTTTAATGTGTTAATCAGCCATTTGTATATTTTATTTTTTAAGTGTCTGCTAAGACCTTTGTCCCCCTCTCTTTTGTTTTATTGGACTATCTCCTTTTTCTTATTTATTTTAGGAGTTTTAAAAATATATAATCTGTATATAAATCTTTCAGTGGTTATATATATAACAAATATAATTCTCCCACTCTTTTTTATGAAATGGTATCTCTGATAAAGGTAAGTTTTTAGTTTTAATACGAGCCCAATTTCTCAATACTTTAATCAAAAGCTTTGTTCTTTGTATGTTTTGTTTTTTAAACATGTGCCAAACCAAAGATTTTGAAAATATTCTATGACATTTTCAAGAAATATTATTGTTTGGCTTCACATTTCAATCTTGAATCTACCTGAAATTAATTTTTGTGTGTATCTCAAATAAGGAGTAAGTACAGTATTTTCCTGACTAACTCCAATTGACCTGGGACTATTTATTAAGGAGAATATAATTTCATTATAGCAGGGGAATAGAGACTACAATGTCACACATGCACTGAGTCAACCCAGGAGGAGCACGCATCACATACTATTGTCCAATTTCAGTTACATGACCCAACTAACTGTAAGAACATGAGAATGACAAATAAAATATTTATAAATATTATTTCCGCTGCCATATTTGTCAAGATAATAATTTGTGTCATGTGAAATATGCTTTCTGAATCATTTTACTATTTTTGCATTGGAGAGATTAAACAGCAACGTATTCTTTAAAACAAAAAGGAGACTGATTTTTCAGTATTAGCTAAAGGCAAAAATAACTTGCCAAATTGGCTGCTTTTCATATTTCATGGAAGTTCCATTGTGGCCAATATGTACTACTTAACACATCGATACCATCTTCCATTTGTGTAATAACCGTAATCTCAATTTTTTTCTTGTTAATAATCATTAATTAATAAAGGAGTGAAGGCAGGCCAAACAGACAGACAGATATACACAAATAATATTATGTGTATAACTGCCTATTGATTATACCTTCCTTAGGAGAAAGGATCATGCCTCAGGTTTCTGTTTTTCTTGTTTTTATTTTAAGAAACTCAACCCATAAACCATCTTTCTCCACCCTCCTCATTTCAGACATTAGGGAATTATATACAAACAAGCTCTTTTTATAGGGGTGGTAAGGTACATTTTTGAAATATCCTTGTACGATTTTCACAGTATTTTATTAACGGTGTATTCTTTAACTTCTATTTCTAGGTGGCTCAGTCAGTTAGGCATCTGGCTCTTGATCTCGACTCTGGTAATGTTCTCTCAGTTCATGGGATCAAACCTCATGTCGGGTCCTCCACTGACAACATGGAGCCTGCTTGGGATTCTCTCTCTCCTCTCTCTCTGCCCCTCCCTCAGGATTTCTCTCACTCTCTCTCAAAATAAACAAGCTTAAAAAAACATAAACTCTATTTCTAGTCATCCAGACTCACAGACTGTGCAAATTAAGTTCTTTAAAAATTATAGTAATGATTTTGGAATAAAGATCTACTATCTAAATATAAGTTGTAAGGTCTTCAAAACCTTTCTTACATTTGGGTATAATTTGGGTATAACTATGCAGAAATGCGCTGTTTTGTTTCGATGTGTAGGACAGATGTGGATTTTTAGAATCTAAGTTTTCTAGACAACACTTCCTCTTGTCCATTCGTTCATTAATTCATTCATTTATGAATTCTTTATTGAGCAAATGACTTGCACCGGGTTTTGAACTAAATTATCAAGAAACAGACATAACTGCTATATCCCACTGAGCAATTCCCCGTGTGTTAGGCACTCTTCCAAGTACTTTTCTTGTATTAACTCTCATTATCCTTATTACCTTAACCTACAAGATTCAGAGAATTAAAGGTGTTTGCCCAGGGTACAAAGCTAGTGAGGGACAGAGCAGAGACTTGAGTCAAGGTTGTCGTGTTCCAGAGCCAGAGTTTGTAATCACTACACCATTCTGCTTCTACTCAAGACAAGCAGCTTATGCCACCAGCGTTCTAGAAAACATTTGAGGTTTTAATTTAGAGCAAATTTAAATCCCAGAAAATGTCCTGACTACACTCAAGAGTTTGCTAAAATACAGTAAAAACTAAATTCTAAAGAATATGTAAAATAAAGGTATTATCCAACTCTGTTCATCATCATAATTAGGTCTTATGATCTGTGTTGTTGCCTAAGAGTGCACACTTCAATGAAAAATGTGAAGGTTTTAAAACTTAAGAACACATTGTTCAAGTCCACATCTGGATACTGCTATGGACAAGCAATTCATCTTTACTGGGAAAAACTTAAAACTTAAAGTCTGTATGGTCCAGAGAATAAATCTCCCAAACTTCACAAATGTGAGTACTTTTAAAACTGTTTTTTAAACCAGTCAATACACCATTGACTTATCTTTAACCTCTGTTTGGATGACCAGCAATTACTAAAACCTCAAACAGCTTTAGCATAGCAAATTAAAATTTTGTATAATCTCTGGATCTGCAAAGGGCCCTGATTTTAAGAAGATTATACGAGTCACATGCTTTGCTAACAGCACTTACTCATCTGTATCAAAACCACAGCGCATTCTTACCTAATAAAGTCCTTCCTTCTTTGCTAATTAAGATAGTACCAAATAAATAAATAAATAAAGTTACTTATTCAGTCATGAGCACTGAATGCTCCCAGTAGGTAGTCTTTTCACAATTCAATTTCCCCAATGGGGCTGGAAGAGGAAATGAAACAACAAATTGTACTCCTGATGAACTAAGCAGAAGCTGCTATTCTATAGGGAGTCCTGCTAGGTCAATTAGTTCATCATGCGAACAGAATAGCAATCCAGAAACCAATGCCCCACCAACAAAGGTTCAAAAAAGTAAAGTTCAATGGCCTCTTGTAACGCTGTCTCCAATGGAAAATCCTGGAAATTGGTGTGAGTTTTGCCAATGGCATTTTAATATATGTGACTAAGCAAAGACTCGTGATAACTCAAAATAGAAGCGTTATTGCATCATTACATACCTGGATTAATAGACTTGCCATCTATATGTATTTTTCATTAAATGGAAGTTACTTGCATTTCCTGAATCGACTTATGCAAAAATGGCATGAAATAGCAATATTTTAAATTACTATGGCTTCTTTCCAGTCTTCTAACTGTATGCTGTTCAATCTCAAAATATAAAATAGAATGAGCCTTCATTTTCAACAAGGCCAACTATTTTTAAAATGCATATGTCTACAAAACAATGTATTTTAGATCCAGATGGAATCTAGTGTGAACAATGACTAAAGGCATTATAAAGAGATTAACGGAGATAAATCTCTTAAGAAATGTGAAAATTCTATACAAATGAATTTTTTAAATGTTTATTTTTGGAGGGGTGCAGGGGCTGAGAGAGAGAGAGAATCCCAAACAGGCTTCACACCATCAGAGCAGAACCCAGTGTGGGGTTTGATCTCATGAACCGTGAGGGCATGACCTGAGCTGAAATCAAGAGTCAGATGTTTAACCACCCGGGCTCCCATATGCAAATGAATATTTTTGCAAGAGCAATATTAGCTTACATTTACTATGATTTAGAGCTAACTAGATAGTTTTAACTTGCATTGCCTTGTTTGGTATCTCAGTATTTTGTTGCTTTAAAACTAGACTTACCTCTAAATCAAATCCTTCACTACATTTTAATTTAAAAAGTATATTAACTCATAATTTTCCCCATTTATGTATTTATTTAAAAGTTAAAAGAACCATAGAATCTTTTCATGCAAGCATTTGGTTCTTGTTTTCATAACTCCGTGAAAATGGGTCTATGTTATTATCTTCATTTTATCTGAAAAACAAAACAAAACAAAACAAAACAAACAAAAACATGGGATCCGAGGTGAGAAGTGGTCTTTATTGCTGACTGATGAGGTCTGAGTAAACCTCCAGCCTCTGGGTTCTGGACTACCACTTGAATCCTGATGCATATAGCCTAGCAATGTATATACCTGTGTGTTGAATTGTCCTAGAAGCTCAAGGTGAATTACGTAGGGTAGGAGGGAGGGAAGTATGTGATGAAAGAGGTAAAAGGTCTGTCAGTTGGGCAACACGTACGCTAAAACTAACATCCCACTTTATTCACTGTACAGATAGTTATTTTTGATATGACAATATTGCTAAATTCCTTGAACTTTTAAAAGATTATTCACTGTACACAAATAAATAGCTTATTTTCTATATAACAATAATGTTAAATTCCTTATATATCTTTTTAATTAGGCATGTAATATATGTTCATTTAAAAACACTATAGGTAATTTGTGGGGTGCCTGGGTGGCTCAGTAGGTTAAGCGTCCGGACTTCAGCTCAGGTCACTATCTCACAGTTGGTGAGCTTGAGCCCTGCACTGGGCTGTGTGCTGACAGCTCAGAGCCTGGAGCCTGCTTCGGATTCTGCGTCTCCCTCTCTCTCTGCCCCTCCCCCACTCACACTCTGTCTCTCTCACTCTCTTGAAAATAAATAAACATTTAAAAAAATTAAAAAATACTATAGGTAACTGAAAAATGTGCTATGGAACTACCAATAAAAAACAATAAATAAATATGAAAAGTTTAAACACTAGTTTTTTTGAGAGTAAGAAACAGAATTACGACCGTCTTCAGATAGTTTCTCTTTATTCCAATGAAACAAATACAGCTGGTTAGAAAAATTCAAATTTTACACACATAATTTAAATCTGGTTTTCACTTCTGACTTAAGCGGCAACTGACTCCATGTTCTCAGGTGCAGTGAGAGTAACTTGGTAACACCACTGGGGGAGATGAGGACTTGGGAGACTTCTGAGTCTTGTATTTGAATTTTGGGTTCCACACCTTCCCAGCTATATGACTCGAGGCACACTGTCCATCCACCAGGCTCATCCTTCAAGGCCCTTCTTCCTGTCTCTTCCTTTTATCTGCTCAGTTACCCTCAGGATGTTTGCTATCCCACCGCCTTCAGAGCTCAGAGTCGCTCCTACATTCCACTGTACGCCTCTTTCCCTCCAGAGTAAAGGAGAGGTACATATTCAAAGATCACCGATCAAATGTGAAAAGGGTAAAACAAACAATTTAAATAAAAAATTTTAAATTATTCAAAAAATCTAGGAGCTCTCTAAACCACCCTTAAGAACCCATTGATAAAAGCCACCATTAATTTTTACAAACTAATATTTATTAACTGTGGGGATGCTCTAGGCAGTGGGTAAATGCTTTATGTTATTAACTTGTTCAATATTCATTGCCAACCTGTGAGACCGGTATTGGTATCTCACTTTTAAATGAAGCAATTCGGTCAAGGTCCTATAGTTAGGGATGATGTGACATGAAGTCCACCCATAGTCTCTTACATTACATCAGATGGGAAAACAAAGTTTAGACTTGAAGCTGAAAGGGACTCAGGTATGTCTGCGGAGACACCACAGAGCTGAGTGTAAGTGAACCCACCCACCCAGCTGCTAGGAGGAAAATGCAGGTCTGCTGAAGGGAGGAGGTCAGAATCAGCACCCAGAGGGAAGACCTTTCCGGCAGAGGGGAACTGCCCTCCGGCTCTGCCTCTTTCTAGACAAAGAGGCATGAGATCATTCAACCAAAAGGAGGGCAAGCAAATGAAAGAGGAAAACGCCAGAAAGCAGTTGGGAACAGAAGAATCAGCCAGATTGGCTCTTGCTTTTGAGGTACGATATTCCAGTCTGCTAGCAAAATTTGCTTTGACAAATGTCCAGCCCTGAGCAACATGATTAGCTGCAGATCTTCCCAAGAAATGAATGGAGAGACAACATTCCCTCAACATAGTGTCCTTGTGGGGACAGAGGCGTGATGAGATGGGAGAATCATTCATCCTTTACCAACCATTTCTTCTACTTTCTTCCTTTACACACGCCTTTCTGACTTCAATTCCATCTTTATTCAGAAGGTGAAGATAGATGAAGATAATAAGGATCAAGAGGAAACCCATCCAGCTGGGATTCGACACTTCATCCTTGCTACCATATCCCCACTAATAATCTAAAATCATCTGTCCTTTTGGATTTTTGTTGCTCATGCCCTAAAATCATCACCCTAAGTGAATCCAGCTCCCCATATTCTCTGTACATGCATCTCGGCTGCTGAGCGCCCACGAAACAATCTCAAAGTCGGTTACCATCTATATAAAATTTACGTTCCCCACCTTGGGGCAGGATTTATCAGTCTCTGCATGGCTCCTCTTTTCTTTCCCTTCTGGGCTCTGCCTTCCTCTTACCTTCCCAGAACACTGGAGATGTCTACTATGGAATTTTCTCCTCTACCTCTAGGTGCTCTCTACTGGCTCCTTTCCATAACTGAGCAAATCTAACTTCCCATCTTTGAACCAAAACACACTTTTCCATTCCCTTTCTTCTTCCAGAAAGTCACACTTGCTCATTTCCTTCAAAGTCAATATCCCATTCCAATATTCCAATACTTCTTCTATTCTCACTATGTCACCTCATGTGCTCTCACTATAGTTAATTTGGCTTCAAGACCCATTTCACTAGATCTAGTAGAAGATACTTAGCTCTCTTTTTACCTGACCTATCAGCAGTATTTCATCCAGTGGGCCACCTCCTTCCTTTTACAAAACTCTCTTTCCTCAACGGAATCTAAGGCATGCCATTCCCATGTGCTTCTTTTTAGCTTCCTGTGTTAGTTCCTCCTTCATTAACTGACCATTAATGCTGGGTTTTCTTCAGGCACCAGGTGTTCCTAGGTGCTCTTCTATACTGTTCCATATCTTTTCTCCTTCATAACCCAAACTACTTCCAGCTCTTCAATATGCACTTCTATGTTTATGACATAATTTTATATTGGCAGTCCAGAGCTTTCTTCTTTACTCCAGAACCATACTTCCATTTCAGCAATTTACTTACTCCATTGCTGTCCAGAACTCATTTGAAGAGAAAATAAAGTCTAATACTAAAATTACAAACCTCTGCACTTCCAAATATGCATCTGATCAGGTTTCCATATTGGGTATATTTCATATTTCATAAGCTTCAAACCAGAAACCTAATAACCATGGTATACTCATTTCTTTTTCTACCCATCAATCACCAAGTCTTACAAATTCCTTCCTAAAGATTCTGAAATCTATTTACTTTTTTCTTCATGCCTCCAGCTGTCCTTCCAGGCCAATGTGCTGTAATCTCTCTCCTGTGTTACTAAATTGCCTCCTAGATGCTTTCTCCGTGATCCATGTCTCCCATTCAAGTAATTTTTCCCATGATGGTCAGAGTAATCATCCAAATACGATTTACAGGATTTATAGGTATGCCCATGAAATCAAATTCATACAGTTTAAACCACAGAATGTTAAATTGAATCATCCTCCGTTAAAAATATAAGCCTAATAATTTCACTTTCGTGCTAGTAAGAAAAATAAAACATAAATAGAAAGACTAACAAGAACTCTGGGTGGGGGGGCGGCTGGGTGGCTCAGACAGTTAAGCATCCAACTCTTGGTTTCAGCTCAGGTCATAATCTCATGGTTCGTGAGATCGAGCTCTATGTGGGACTCTGCACTGACAGGGCAGAGCCTGCTTGGGATTCTCTTTTTCCCTCCCTCTCTGACCTTCCCCCATTTGCATACATACACACTCTCTCTCTCACTCTCTGTCTCTCTCACTCTCAAAATAAATACATTTGACAAACAATTTACCATAGTAATTACACCTTACTATGTACCTGGAACACTCCATTGAACTTTTCCCCCTCGAGTATCTAAAATTTTCATTCTTTTGTCTCAGCTCACTACAGCATAGCACTTTCATTTGGGCAGCTTCTGTGACTTACACCAGGAGAGATGCCCTCTTTTATAATCCAATATGACTACAACCTTTTCTTTGTAGTACTTATTTGATATAACTCTTGCCCTTCAGAGCACAAGCTGCCTCAAGGCAACTGTGTCTGTCTTAAGCATTAAGATCATAGTATAATGTGGGATACATATTAAGTATTCAAAGAACACTGGCTGACTGAGCCCCTACAAGCAAGAGTAGGGGGGAGATTAGACTCAACTAGTGCATGTTAACTGCCAACAGACTACATGAGACATACTTCATGTAGGTTTTAAATAGAATCTAATCTAACCTTAGAAATCTATCATCCATTTAACCTTACTGGCAAAACAATTCAGTCATCGAAACCTAAGTTTGAGCTATCCATCATGAGAATGTCACTATGTAAGGACAAAATGCTAGTACCACTGATGTGCATACAATGCATGCACACTGAAAAAAGCTAGATACGAATGCAACTGAATTATGATGTTAGCAAAGAATTACAGAGCATTTAATATGTTCATTTATGTTTTGATCACTTCACATATATTAATCTAATCAACATTCATAACTACCTATGAGGTAGGTAGCCCCATTATTAGCCCCATTTTATAGATGCAGAAACTGATAGTCAAAATGCTTAGTGACTTGTCCAGCTCCTAAGTGCCAATGCCAGGATTTAGGCCCAGGTTGTCTAGTTCCAAATTTAATGCTGTACCATGGGTACCCTCATTATAATATTAACCCAATAATATTTTTCCATAACTTGAACAGAATATTTTCATAAACTAAATAGTCAAATACTGAACACTTATGTTATTTACTTCTGTCCTTTTATAATCCGGCCATAATATGAAAAGAATAAAGTTTAACATCTCCACTAGTGAGACATTTGATACAAAAAATAAATTTCTTATAATTTTTTCTTCCATGTTGGATATTTTTCATTAGTAAGCTTAACATTACACTACCATTTTATAAGATTCTTCATCTGCACAAAGTACATCTGTATCATCCTAAAATTAATCCTTTATTTAATGTTCAGGGATAACTGCATATATTCACCATGGGTAAAATTATGAATTAACTTAAAATAAAATGAAATCAATCTATAATACCACTAGGATGTTGCATTATCCTAGTGCAATGGATATTATTTACTGGGTTAAACATAAATAAATTGAAATATACCCCAGATGCTATGCAAATAGATATATCTGGTTCCAGGATTTCTGGCAATTACAACTGATAATGACACAGGAATCCACAAACTAGCAGATGGAATATATGTATAAACAGAACTAAAACCTAGGATCATATACAAATGAATAGTATTTATTAATATTGGAAATGGGGATTTATTTTTTTTCATTTTTATTTTTTTGGAAATAGGGATTTTAAAAAAACAGTATACACTTGGGTGAGAAAATCAGAGAATGCTGTATGGCAGTTAGAGAATAAAGTCCCATGAAAAAGTCTAGATATAAAAGATAGTCCAACGTAAAGTATTCAAAGCATCCCCCCAAATTCTGGCCATACTGTTACTTCTACCTCTTTGACAATCACTGTTACTGTCAAAGACTTAATTCTCTGTCCTTCTTTCAACCCCCAAATTCTGGACTCATTTGTACCACCTGTCTCTACTTCTTTACATCCCATACTCTTGAACCCACTTGCGATCGCACTGTGAATGTTTCACAGGGACAAGGAGAGCCATACTCCCAAACCCAATCCGTATCCTTTCTCTCTTCTGACCTCTCTGCAGAAAACAAAACCAAACCAACAAAGACACCAATTTTTCTGGAAACATTCACCTCCTCAGTTGCTTTCCCAGGCTTTCCTAGGTCCTCGACTACTAGCTCTTCTTTGTTACTATGCTCCACCACTCTGGTGGAACTCTTGCACACCCCCGCCGAGAATGCAAAATGGTGCAGGGGCTATGACACACAGTATGTAAGTTCCTCATATAGTACAACTAGAACTACTGTAGGATCCAGCAATCGTACTCTAGGCGACTATTCAAAAGAACTGAAATCAGGATCTCAAAGAGATATCGGCGCATCCATGTTTACTTCAGCACTATTCACCACAGCCAAGACGTGGAAACAACCTGAATGTCAACTGAAAGATGAACAGATAAAGAGAAGGCGGTATACATGTACAAGGGTGTACTATTCAGCCTTTATAAGGAAAAAAATAAAAAAGGATATCCTGACATTTGCAACATGGATGAACCTCAAGGACATTACAGTAAGTAAGTCAGCCGCAGAAAGACAAATACTGCATGATTCCACTTACCTGAGTTATCTAAAACAATCAAATTCATAGGATCACAAAGAATCATGGTTGCCAGGTGCTAGCAGGAGGGGAAATTGTGGAGGTACAAAGCCAGGCATAACGTTGCAATTCAGCAAGGCCAGTAACTTCTAGAGATCAGCTGTAGCAACAATACTGTATTAGATACTTAAAAATTTATTGGGAGTAGATCTCTTGTTGTGCTGTTACCAAAATAGAATTTAAAAACAAGAAAGGTAAAAAGATTAGGTTTCAGAAAAGGTCCCTTCTGTTATTTCTTTTGCAAACTATTAATGTCTCTGATAATAATAACGCCCAGTCCCAGGATTGTTATGAACATGATATGATATGTACGTGAAAAGAACCCAGTGTAAAATACTTCATGCACCTTTATAAGTAGCTGAGGGTTCCATGGAAAACATGGCACTTGAGGCAATGGGTGATCAATCTCTCAAGAATGAGGAAAAATGTTAGAGCACTAATGATCTATTTGACTAGCATGTCTTGTTCATTTTCATTCATTCTTTTAATTAAGTAAGTTAACTTAAAAAAGTGCTGGGGGGCACTGGGGAGACTCATTCGGTTAAGCATCCAACTCTTGATTTTGGCTCAGGTCATGATCTCATGGTATATGAGATCGAGCCCTGCATGTGTTGACAGCACAGAGCCTGCTTAGGATTCTCCCTTCCCCTGGTCCCTCCCATACTCTCTCTCTCTCAAAATAAAGAAGTAAACATTTAAAAAAAGTGCTGGGAACAGTATCTTGTACATATGGGGCCTACGTGGTATTTGCTAAATATTCACATTCATACATAAAACATTCATTAAATACCTACTATATTCAAGGTCAAGGATCTAAAGGTAAAACAAAGCTGTGGTCTACTTTTGTTTTTGTTATTACATGCATTATGCCAAATTATTCAAAAGTATGCATATGGATATAAGGATAATAAAATGTAGTTTGGGAGTATTTTTAACTATTTACTACGGTTAGTTTATCCTCATGATTCATCTTTCAAAAATATTATTTTACTTATACTAATTAATTTCATTATATTTTTGACACTAAAAAAAAAAAAAACAATTTTGTCCAAGCTGTTTCAAAAATTCCAGCATCATACAAGAAATTGCTTGGAAGAGCATAGGGTATCTGCTGTTGTTAGCTTTCTTCTAAAAACTTCTACAACTGAGTTTTAATGAAGGTATAAAGTCAGGGTTTAGGGGTGGCTGGTGGCTCAACTGGTTAAGCATCTGACTTTGGCTCAGGTCATTATCTCATGGCTCATTGGTTCAAGCTCCATTTTGGGCTCTGTGCTGACAGCTCAGAGCCTGGAGACTGCTTCAGATTCTGTCTCTGTCTCTCTCTGCACCTCCTCTGTGTCTGTCTCTGTCTCTCTCTCAAATATAAATAAACATCAATTTTTTTAAGTCAGAGTTTAATTTATTATGGGATTCATATTTTCAACAATTAAAGTTTGGTCTACATAACAGCAGTTAACTGGTTAAAATTTTAAAGTTTAATGATCTCTGCTAAGAGCTAACGTGTAGTCACTACAAAGGTAAAATAAACATTTTTATTTGCAATGTAACGATGCAACGATTGTTCAACTGATCAAGGAAGAGAGTAAAATGATGGCTCCCCCCATACTGTTGCTGGAATGCTCTGCCTAACAGGTAATTAAATCGAATCACATTACTTATCTCCTGAAAAAAAAAATCCCTCAAAGGTCCTTAATGCCTATAGAATAAAATCCAAAATCTTTTGGTTCAGGTCCTTAGCCATCTTTATCTTCAGAAATACTGCCCACTATAGGCACCTGGCAAAACAGCTACCCAAACTATGTTGCATTCCCCCAAACCCACTTCTTCCCCTCCTCCAAATCTCTGCATGTGTCTCCTTATGCTGAAATGGGCCAACGAATGTCTACATATTAGCTCAGAAATAACCTTCTAAGGCCCCCGGGTGGCTCGGTCAGTTGAGCGTTCAACTCTTGATTTCGGTTCAAGTCATGATCCGAGGGGTTGGGGGACATTGAGCCCTGCATCAAGCTCCGTGCTGAGCATGGAGCCTGCTTGAGATTTTTTCTCTTTCTAATTTTGTTATCTAGCAAAATACCCACTCATAAGTGTTTAATGTTTAGAGTATGTAGAGAAATTGTACTTATGTAATGAAAATGGCAACATGATCATATACTTAAGGTAAACGGATTTCCATATTGCTTATCTTAGAGTCAAAGATATTCAGGATGGACAGATGGGTATGCATATAAAAAGCAACACTTTGCTCCGAGAGTCTCTGAGCCATCATGGTTTACTCGCCAAAAAGCCCACCCACTACCACCAACAAAGCCTTGAGATTTTTTCATGACCAGCTATGAACTTCAAGATCTACAAAGAAAAATAAGTTACTCTGTCCAACACGCCTGTCATCAGCTACTACAGTATTAGACCTCAGTGCTTTACTTACGGAACTCGCTACTGACAAATGGGAGGCTGCATAATGAGTATACAAATGCCTTTTCAAGGACAGATCTTGACAGGTGCTTTTATAAAAATGCCTTCTGGCTGATTATTGAAATGCAGTATGCTGACAGTCTCGAGGAATAGTAACACACTTCTTGTAGACTCCTACTGGATTTAATCTTGGGTAGCAAGAAAAAGGTGGAAGCTACAGTGCTTTAGGAAGTTTTGGAGCCTTCTCTCCAGGTGGTCTTACAGTTTGAAGAATAACAGGATATGTGTACAGAGGTCTTCAATTTAAAAGGGACATAGTGCTTTGAAAACTGCTAATCTGAAAAGGCAAGATTAGTAGATTTTTTGGAGAGGTGTAATGCTATGAACACATCTACGGGGGTTAAACCTTGTTATTCTGAAATAGTAATCGAATGAACACTCTAAGCAGGGTGTTGACCCCCTAACAGAATTTCAAAGATTTTAGGGGAAACTTTGATAAAGTTATATACACATTTCTAAGTTAATATTGAGAGATAATTTTTTAAATCACCAAATGCTGGTGTCTATGTTGTAATAAAAATTATGAAGCTGTATTTTCCTCAGTAACAATCTATTTTCAAATTCCTTTCCCATGTTTTTTTTTTTTTCATCGAAAACCCTTTATACTCACCTGACTTTAATCCAAAGATTCTTAGTACACCATCTGAAGTAGTCAAACGATGTCAGTTCTCACACTTCCTACTACCATCACCAAGAATTCTTTTATTGTGCAGTTTGAGGCTGATGCTAATACAACTGAGAAAAAGTCATCATAATTATAAGAAAATAATATCACCCCAGCCATCTTTTATTAAGTCACGCTTCGCAAAGGCAGTCTGCGTACAGATCCCAGCACGACGGGACGCGATTGACTTGGCCCTGCGGCCTGTGCCAATAAAGAGCGCTGCTCTCTGTCCTTGTGATCGCCAATACAGCAAATGTTGGTGCGTGTGGTTCGCAAGGCAAAACAGCTAATCCTGGTTCAGCTTGACAAGCCATGAATTGTCAGTAATGAGCATGAGCTTTCAAAGTCTAAAAAATGATGACAGCTTCATCCTCTCATGTAGGAAGCTCTTGCAGAAAGAAGAGCATGAGCGGAGAAACAGCATGATGAAAGGTGAGCCTGAGCTGTAGTCTCCGGATCTCAATGGCTTAGTCATTTATTTTACATTCCTAGGGACACACGCATGTGTCGCCAGCTCTATGAAATAGAGCCAGGGGAGCCCCGAACGAGGCAGAGTGGCTTCTCGAACTCAACCAAAAGGGTGAAAATACCATTTAAAAAGTCAAATAGTCAAAGTTTTAAAGATTTTCAAGATTCAAGAGCATACCTAGGTATGGGAAGACAGGTGCTAACTGCAGGAAATAATGCCAACGTCAGAAGACAACCAAACCCATTCATCCGGCCAATGCTTCCCACTGCTTCAGAACTCACTCCCAAGTCTCAGGATATTGACGGGGCCGGAAGCAAAGAAATCTAATCAGGTTTCTATTTGCAACATAGACTCTCAAAATGGAGGAAGTCAGAAGAAATTCACATAGTAGGAGTAATAAATCATTTATACCTGCCTCTTAATTATTAGCTATAAACATGTCATGCTGACAATAGGTTACTATTTCACTGAAGAACACGGGCTGACTATAGTCTCCACAGAACTGACAGGTGATAGTTGGCATCCTTTAAAATCCTGCATTCCTAACCTCTGATTCAGTACCCTGTTTCTTCCTCTAGGGGTCAGCACACTAGTGCTGTCCAGGATCCCTGTTTTGAACATGTTTTCGTGAAACTAAGTATCTTCCAAACAAATAAGGAAAGAAAGGAAGTATAGAGGTGCCAAGAAATCTTCACCTAGTCTATCTTTTTAAAATAACCACATTCAGAAACCTCTCCTGACAACACGAGTCACTTTAGGAATTATCAGAACCTACAATTTAGAAAGATAACCAAGTTATCAATCATTTACCCAAATATTCTCTCAGTACTCTACAGTTGATAAATCAGAAACCGTGCCAAAATATATTTTTAACCAACTACTTTAAAGTATTCAGATTTTCAACAATATGGTTTTAACAAACGAACTGCATCCTAAAAATCCCAATTTCAGTCTAACACATTAGCCCATTAGCCATAAAAGCAATTTATATGCTGAACAATGCAGTCAGCTTCTGTAAAGAATATTCTTTTTATCCCAAATATGATCTTTGCCACAGTTATATAAACACCTGCTGTCGTGAAATTACTAGTAATTCTCTTGGTGGTCTCGGTGTGTGCGTATTTCTCTGCCTGTTACGTACCCATCTCACACCCTCTGCCTATTGTTGGAAAGAGTCGTTTCATGCACCAGGGACACCATGATGCTCCTGAGATGGGTGATGTGCATTGTGGCTGATGCATGTTATAAAACCAACAGTTTATCTGCAACAAGAGAAGCCTGGAGAACAAATGTATGGTTTTATAACAAGTTCTGTGGCTTAATTTATATATATAAAACAATGCTCCAATAACTTGAATAGTTTTTACAAAAAGCCTTTTTGGTTTTTAGAACCAAACAGATAACTTATGATAAAAGCAACTTGTCTGGATACTCCCTGAGGTACAATGTATTTTCTATCCTTAAATGGATTATTTATGGGTACTATAAAAGTGTAATGCTGGAAACAAAATTAAGTGAGATTATGAATTCTGGGAATGTGAGTTTTGTTTCAATTCACTTGAAAAAACTTAACTTGAAATCAACCAGGTCCTGTTTTAAGACTTTTGTAGCATCTAATTAAGTGATGAGCTTCAGTACTTTTCAATGAAATAACAAAAACAAAAGCACCGTTTGAAAGTATTTTGGGGATAGTGTAATTAACTTCGTATATTATAAAATCTTTTTCAACATGTTCAACAATTATGACTGAAAAATAATACGCTGATATTTTCAAAGTTAAGCTTAAATTGCACCTCCTTTTAATACATTTTAAGTTTAAAACATTAAAGAAGCACGGCTTCTAGATGAATAGGACAAAAACGCTAAACTAGTGCCTTCTTCAATTTGCCCGCAGTGCCATGGTAACTTTGTGATGTATTTTTCAAAAGACTTTTCAAATCACTACTCGATGGTTTGAGGAACTCAGTCCATGCCCTGGCACCCCTCTGTCAGAAGATATCAAAGCCGATACAGCGTGCATGTCTGTATCATGTTTCCTATAGTTCACGGCAAAGTTTTGACCTGGAAAATTCCGTGATAGTATTTGTCACAACATGTTAGTATTTTATATTTAAAGATGCTTATTGGTGAAGGTTAGATCAATAGTGCCAATTACTCGATGCATTGCAGCTTTCCTCCTCAAACATTACTTACCTAGAAAAGTCTGCATTTCTATCAAGCGGCTCACTTTGTGCTTCATTAGAATAGTGAGGTTACGTTTTAGAATAATGAATACTGATCAAGCAAGATTTGTCTGGTCTATAAAAGTGATCTAACTTTCTGGCAGGGAGCTAGATTGGGGTTATATGCTCACATTTTTTTTCCTGGTAGAAAATATGATCAAAGAAGTTCGGAGATCCCTGGAGAGTTTTGAATTCTCACTTCTTACAGAGCAAAATCTCATTTATCTGTACAAAGCTAGCTGACGTTCTCAGAAGCAAAGAATAGAACTCCGGGTATTTTAATCAGGTAGGAAATTTACCAGAAGACTGTACAACCAAACTCAGAAACAAGTAAGAACAAAGATATTCACATTTAGTAAAAAAACAAAAACAAAAACAAAACAAATTGGGCATCCATTAAATGGCGAGAAGTTCTCCACTGCTGATCACGGAGAAGTGAAGAGGCTACAGACACCGCTGGTTTTGTTATCAGTCACCTGCTGGTGATTTAACAGTCACCACTCTCTCAGAATGAACTGTTACGTGTACCTCCTCCTTAACATCTGTTCTCAACTAAAAATAGCAGGTATAAATATCTAATAGGCTGCAAATAAGACTTGTGTTCCTCTCTGGTTACTAAAGGTCAAAAAAGTGGGTGTTGGGACCTTTCCACTTCTGTTTTGTAACGTATAGCAGTTGGGATGAGCTAGATTATGTTCTAACAGCAAACATTCTCAAAATCTCAGTGATTAAAAAAACCGTTATTCATCACTCACTTTACGCGCCCCATTTTTCACTAGCTGAGGCCTCTGCTGCATAGTGTGTTCACCTGAATGAAGAGAGCCAGGCGATCTAGTCACCACGTCAGAGAGGAAGAGTCCCAGGACAGGGGTCATCGTGCGGAGTCCGGAAATTCCCGGGGACGTGCGGGTTCAAAACTCTTGTCATAATAACATTACAAGGTTATTTGTCTGTCCGGTTTCATTTTGATGATACGGCAACTCGTCTTTAACAATAATAATTGCAATCATATGACAATACCCCAAAATAGCAATTAAAATAATATATTAATGATAATAGTACCTCTTATGGCAACTTGCAATTATGAATTAGACTCATAGACATGATCTCATTTGATCATTGTATTTTTGAAAGATAAATATTAATAGCTACCCACCACACACACACACACACACACACACACATACACACACACACACACACACCTTAAAGATAAGGGAACCAAGAACAAATACTTTAAGTTCAAGCTATAGCGAACTAATATTTTTAACTTTCATTTTGTTCATATCTCCACAATATTTTTTATGCTCTTCCTCTTCTGGGAATCACTTCTCCCTATTCAGCCTGGTTTTTCTGGTAAGGTAATGACCTAAGTATAGTTTGAATTTTCAGTCACAAGTCATTTCCTTTCTTTCAGTTATTTGTTTTCTTATTTTTGAGTCTGTGAATTCTTTATACATTCTGGATACAAGTTCATTATTAGGTATAAGATTTGTAAATATTTTCTCCTAGTCTGTGGCTTATGTTTCCATTCTCTTAAGAGTGTCATTCAAACACCAGAAGTTTTAAAATCTGATAAAGTCCAATGTTTTAATTCGGTCTTTTAGGGTTGTGCTTTTAGTTTCATATCTAAGAAATGTTTGTATTCAGTCTTTTGCCAGTAAATGTGGTGTTCTAATTGTTTTTTTTTTTATAGACGCCAATCATCAGACCGAGGAAGCTCCCTCAGTTTCTTAGTTTTGTGAAGGTTTTTATCATGAAAGATGTTGGATTTTGTCAAACGCTTTTTCTGTGAGTACAGAGATGAGCATATGGTTTTCCTTTTGAGTTTGTTACCATGATGAATTACATTATTTGATTTGAGGGTGATGGTGGTGGCTTGTAAAACAACATAAACTTATTATGTTACAGCCTGTAAGTCTGAAGTCCCGTGAACTTCAAGTCTCTCAGGATCGAAGTCAAGGTGTCAGCAGAGTTGAATTCCATTCTGGAGGCACTGGGGGAGAATGTACTTCCAGGCTTATTCAGGATGTCGGCAGAATTCAGTTACATGTGATTCTAGGACTGAGGTCTTCATTTCCTTGCTGCGTCGGCCGGGGGCTGCGCTAGCTCCTGAGGCCGTTCTCTGGACCTGGCACACGGGTCCTACACCTCGGAACCAGCAATGGTGGGCAGTTCCTTCCCATGTCTGCACATCTCTCTGCTTACTCTTCTGCTGGGCCTCATTTCTCCTTTTGCACTCATGTTCTCTTACTAATTAACGTCCTAATTAATGTACAGTGGAGTTTTCCAGAATCGTATGTGTGTGTGTGTGTGTATATATATATATATATATATATATATATATATATATGTTATCTTATACTATGCAATACATAATCATATAATATGATACCGATGTAACATATTATAACGTAATATATAATATATATTCATTCCAGGGTAATACACACAGCGCGCACGTATCAGGATATAACTATGTAATGAGGTTTATTTTGCTATTTAAAATGATTTAATACACATTAAAATATTTCTGTTTCAAGTTCTAATAGAGTAAATATAAATAAAACATATAGATAACATATACATATAACAAATATAAACCAAATATTTTTACAATCCTCAAAATAATGTAACAGTATAAAGCATCCTGAGACAAAAATACAGTTTAAGGGGCACATAGGCACATGGTTGGCTCAGTAAAGTTAAGCATCTGACTGTTGATTTCGACTCAAGGTCATGAGATTAAGTCCTGCTGTGGAGTCTGTTTAAGATTCTCTCTCCCCCACTTTGCTTCCCCCCCACTTGTTCTCTCTCTCTCAAAATAAATAAACAAACAAACAAATAAATAAATAAATAAAAGGTCAAGAAGGGCTCTATTAAGTCTGACACCAGCAATGAGATGATCTGACTCAGAATACCCATCGCCTCTGCTCATATCTGACTGGCCAGAAGTAGTAATGGACCCATTCCACCTAAAGGCAGCTAGGAAATCCTATCCTGTAAGGCAGAGAGCTGGAAGTACTAAGAGAACCACCACATGGCTACCACGGAAGGCATACCTTGCTTCCGCCAAGACTCACTCAAAGGAAAAGTATGTAAGAGGCTGGGAAGCTAAAATGATAACAAAACTCCCACCACATATTCCGTGGGTTCACCTAGCGTGCTTCACTCCAAAAAATGCTACCTTTCAGTTCCTCCAATTAGAACAAAGTACTTGACACTGTGTGCATACAAGAGAGGTCCCCATGTAGCTCACTCGCACAAACGGTCATCTCTCAATTTTTTTGGTCCTAGGTGATAGGTGATAAATCCCAGATTATCCTCTTAAACATTTTTATTTTTATACTTCCAGATTATTACTGGTATTTATCTCAGTATCTGTTAAGTAGGGACTGGATCTAGGAGACTTGTAAATAGTTCTCAACGAGTCAGTGTCTGAGAACTCAAGAACAGTTTTTTGATGTTCTGTTTAAAAATGGAAAAATGGGGGCGCCTGGGTGGCTCAGTCGGTTAAGTGGCCGACTTCAGCTCAGGTCATGATCTCACGGTCTGTGAGTTCGAGCCCCGCGTCGGGCTCTGTGCTGATGGCTCAGAGCCTGGAGCCTGCTTCAGATTCTGCATATGACTCTCTCTCTCTTTGCCCTTCCCCTGCTCATGCTCTGTCTCTCAAAAGTAAATAAACGTTAAAAAAAATTATATAAAAAAAATAAAAATGGAAAAATGAGATCTGCACATCGCGCTTCTAGATGGTTCCATTGCAGACTCATCATGATCCATATTTCGATAAATTTAGTTCAAAATGTAGAACGTGGAATGTCGTTTAATGAAGTATTCTGAGTTACTTATGTTCGAGATGGTTTATAAAGATACATGTTGCTCAACACAAATACAACCTTTATCGAAGAAACAGGTGTGGCAAAAATCATATCTGTGTATCAAATGAAGTAATAAACATATTTTTGAGGTTAATGAAGAATATAGTCTGTGAAAAATTATCAATTCCTATTGTTACTTTTGCCTCTTTTTAACTGGCTAGTTTCAATTGGCTACGTGTGGAAAAATCAGAAAATTCAGCTTAATAAAATTTTATTCAGAAAAAGTCAACAAGCTTTGAGCAAAGCTCAACTTATTCTCCTATAAATCAAATATATGAGCTTTCATACACTTACACAGACATCATATACATTATGACATTTATGTGGAGAGAGGTGAAAACACTTTTTTGGTTATTTTCTTTACTTCCTGGATTTTGGCTATCTTTACAAAGCTGAAATTAAGCAATAAGAGTTTCAGGTAAATTAGATTCTACTAAACTTGGGAAGATCTGTTACCCAAGTGTGACCAAAAGTTCACACAAAAGGACACACAAACAGATACCCAGTAATAAGCAAAACTTGCAGAAGGAACATAAATAAATTATATGGTTTTATTTCTGCTAAGATGAAAACTGTTCATTTGTTCTCTTGCTCTACAAAAAGAACATTTATTTCACATGCATGATGTAATAAGAATCATAAAAATTATAATCTGGGATCTCAAAACAAAAATTTTTTTGAGAGAGAGAGGGAACGAGTACAAGTAAGCAAGGCGCAGAAAGAGAGAGAGAATCCTAGGAGGGGTGGGGAGGGGAGAGAGAGAGAGAGGCAGGGCTCTCCTGAAGCAGGGTTCCTGCTCAACCCATGGGGGGCACAAGCTCACCCAATGTGGGACTTGAACTCACGAGCCATGAGATCATGACCTGAGCTGAAGTCAGATGCTTAAGGGCTGAGCCACCCAGGGAACCTGAATCTTAACTGAGTAGTTCCTAGTGTACCTGGCACGTGCTGATGGGCTTGCAAACACTTTCTCACTTAATGCTTTTTAAGACCCTAAAGAGTAAGTGCAATTGTTGTGCCTATCTCAACACAAAAGAGTTGAGGCTTAACAAGTTACAGTCCAAATCTGACTGCAAAGCCTCTATGATTAACTGCTCTCTACACTCTTCTGCCTTTCCATTAATGTGTGCCAGGCTCTGTGACCTTGGTCAAGTTACATAACATCTGCGAGCCTCATTGATTCATTCATCCTTCCATCAATCCATTCATCAATTTCTTCCTAAATTCATTCAACAAATATTTACTGAGTGCCTACAAGGAGCCACTCACTGGACAAGGACCTGAAAAGACTCATCTGTTAAAAAAATAAAAAGTTTGAAACATCTGCTGTAAGGACGTGATGAAAAACTGTACTCAAGAGGATTTATATTCTAAAACGCCAGTCGGGCTACAGTTACTTCTAATAAAACTGGTCATGGATCGAATGTCATGACTGTGCGTATGCCATATGATAGGTCACACTTGTCCAGACCAGGGACTATTGTCCCCAAAACAACTCTTGACCCTGGGCAACGCACTGATCTGGCACAAAAACTCTCCTCCGTGGGCATCCTCTATCTTGGAGAATGACTCAGTCAATCGAATCCTGTCTCAGAGAGTCAGAACGTGGGTCCAAAAACAGATGCTCAGAAAGTAGGAGGAGGGGCGCCTGGGTGGCTCAGTTGGTTAAGCGGCCAACTTCGGCTTAGGTCATGGTCTCATGGTCTGTGAGTTTGAGCCCCGCGTCGGGCTCTGTGCTGACAGCTCAGAGCCTGGAGCCTGCTTCAGATTCTGTGTCTCCCTCTCTCTGTGCCCTTCCCCTGCTCATATTCTGTCTCTATGTCTCTCAAAAATAAATAAATGTTAAAAAAAATTTAAAAAAAAAAAGAAAGTAGGAGGAGCAGAAGCAGATTAGCAGAATGCCTGGAAAGATGTTGCAACCTAAACCACATTCAAGTTTCAGCTGAGGCTACCTTGTACCCCTGAACGGACTTTCTTGCTCCCATGGCCAGAATATGTCTCAGGCCTTCAGATCTTCCCCGCCATCCAGTAACATAGTCTAACTCACTTTCAAAACTGTAAATTACATGCCTATGAAATATGCCACCGTGATAACTACGAAGTGTTGCTGCTTGACCCAAGTTCATTAAATAACAGAAGATTTAAACTTTTGGCTAGGATTTACTAGTCTCCTTAAGTGGCTATCTTCCAGGACCGTCTTTCAACAGTCGCCTTCTAAAACACTAAGCTCTCTTCTAGGTTTGCTTTAATCCATTTATCAGCCAACAACGCTGAACCAATCACTGAAAAATATCCTTAGTGACACTCTGTCAATATAATTGTTTAGATACATTTGAAGATAGATTTTTAAATATTATTGTTAGCAATTTTACGTATACAACTTAGAGTTTTAACAAATGTGTGCAGCCGTGTAACCACTGAACCCACCATAGTGCAGAATTTTTCCATCACTCCGAAAGGCTCTCTCATGATCATTTGCTAGTCTGCCACTGATCTTACTTCCATCACTATAATTTTGCCTCCCCTGCAATATCACACACATGAAACTGCAGTGTGCGATCTTTTATGTCTATCTTCTTTCACTTAGTATCATGCTTTAGAGAGTTGTTACACGTGCCACTAATTGGGTCCTTTTTATCACAGAGTAGTAGCGTTCCATTGTATGTGTGCCATCTTTGTTTAACCATGCTAATCGCTGATACACACTGAATTCTTATCTCTGATTTGGCTAATATTAAAAAACTTCTTTGAATACTTGCATACCAACTTTTGTATGGACAAAAATTTCATTTTTCTTGGAACCATACACAAAAGTAGAAGCTATATGGATATTGCCACCTTAATATACCCACTTAGTTTGACTGTTTTTCTCAGCAATTCCTCTAGATTTCTACAAAAACGTTAGCTCTGTTTCTTCTTTACCAAGCTGCATGATTATTTTTTTAGACTTATGGGACTGGCTACCATATTCTAAATAACATCAAACAAGAGCAGGAGGAGCGGACATACTTGCTTGGCTCCCGACCTCAGAGGTAAAACATTTTCCAATATTGGAGGATGTTAACCATATGTTTTCTAATGATGCCCTTTATCAGTTTGCATAAACTCCCTTCTTTTCTCATTTGCCGAAAGGTTTTTACCATGAATGAGTGCTAAATTTTATCAAATATTTCTCTTTTTTAAAAAAATATCTTTTAATAGGATGGATTGCAGAGATTGATTTTTTGAATGTTAAAGCACCTTTACATTCCTAGCAAAAGCCCCACTTGGTCATGATATATTAGCTTTTTTACTTGTTCCTATATTAATTCACTGAACTTTTGAAAAGGAATTTTCGATCTACACACACGAGAAATACTAGTTTGTAGTTTTCTTTCTTTTATTTTATTCTTTCTTTCTTTTTTTTTTTGGTAGTGAATTGTCCCCCCAATTTTAAGCAGGCTTTCTTTATAGAGGAGTTTTCAGGTTCACAGCAAAATTGAGTACAAGACACAGAGACTCTCCAGGTACTGCTTGCCCTCACACATGCACAGCCCTCAGTGTTAACCTCACTCTACAAGACTTGGAAAAGACATTTAAGATTACAGACACTGATTTCAGTGGCCCGACGCATTGTTTTCCTTTGCTCTCGGTCTAAGGTTCACCTCAAGGGCCCTGGTGGCAGTGAATTGGTTTCTGCTCCTGATTCCTCTATTCTCTGAAGTAGAATGTTGGCTATTGTCCTTAAAAGGCAGAGATCGTGTCTATTGACTTTGAGCAACCAAACTTGCATGGATCCCTATATGCTGTCAGCAACGTCCTGGAAGTCTGCTCTACCTACTTGGACTTGAACCCCTCTGTAGTAAAGAATTCACTTCCTCACAAGTTGCTATCCCATTTTAAAGTGCTGCTGTGGTTAGAAAGTTCTTCCGTGGAAAAACATAAATCCAGAGAGGCTGAATAAGGAGTTTCCAATCAGGTGGCTCTGTGCCACCAGGAACCAAATCCAGGAGATCTGATTTCAAGTGAAATGAGAGCTCTTTATTTGCCTTTTATGGATCCATTTATACAAGCCTGCCTGGCAGGGGAGAACAGGGCTCATGGTTATTAGTGTATAAGACTAATCATACCTCTTAACATATACAGGAGAGGTAAATATTTCCATCATTTCAGGCAAGTACCTACGCTTCTATATCATTAGAGATATATTTTTTAATTCCATTAAAAATGTTTTAATAGATACATTCACTTTCAGTGGGCTTCTTCAAATGGCCGAGACTGATAACCTGAGAGACTATAAATTATTCACGTACTTACCATAAATTAAAATTCGATCTTTTTTTTTTTCCATTCGAGAATGATTTACACATTTTAAAAACTGCTTCAAGCAATGACTCGGCATTTTGTTCAAGATACGTTAATATGTTCTGGGGCGCCTGGGGCTCAATGTTAAGTGTCCGACTCTTGATTCTGTCTCAGGTCATGATCTTACGGTTCACGAGCTCAAGCCCAGCATCAGGTTCCATGCTGACAGCCGGCAGCTTGCTTGGGATCCTCTCCCTCCCCTCTCTCTGTGTCCTTCCCCTTTCTCAAAAAGAATAAATAAACTTAAAAAACACTTTAAAAAAGATATATTAATATGTTCATTTGTTCCTTCATACCCTTTTTCCTTCATTCAGTCATTTTTCATGTATATTTTTTAGCAGTTAAATACACAGGATACAGTACTGAATATTCTTTCCCCTTATGGAGCTTACAGTCAAGGGAAGAACACAAGTCTGTAAACAGAAAAGATCTTTTAAGTTGGCCAAAATGGAAGAAAATTATTTGGAGAGTTTCTCACTCCTCACGTCCTTCATAGAAAAACTGATGCAAAGGCAGCAGGCCTTTCCTCTCGTTTCAGCTTAAAAAGTCAAATTGACATTCCAAGTAACCGAGTAATAAAACAAAACTCCAAATTCTGAAGTCACACTTTCTCCCACAGAATTATCTCATGCTAAAAAATTACAGATGGATAGCTCTCAAAGAGTGCTCCCAGAGCCTCAGGGGTCAGTGAGATACTTCTCAGCAGGCCCCCGGTTTCAAAACTGTCTTCACAAAAAGTTCAAGATGCTTTGGCTTGTTCATTCTCAATCTCTCACGAGTCTACAGCTGAGCTCCTGGAAGGCTACCTGCGGTGTATGATCACAACAGTTTGGATACAGAAGGAGACAGGAGAATCCAGGTCTCTTCTAAAAATCCAGGCACGTAAAGAGACTGGCAAAAAGAGAAAGCAGTATTTTTCTCACTGTATTTTTGGTTTTGAAAAGTATATTCTTTTAATGAATATGTTATATTAACATGAATGCATCTATTGCTTTAATATAACTTACAAAATAAATATCTTACATTTTTAATTTTATTATTATTTTTTTTTATTTTTGAGAGAGAGAGAGAGAGCAGAGCATGGGAGGGGCAGAGAGAGAAACAGAGAGAATCCCAAGCACAGTGAGTGAAGAGCCCAATGTGGAGCCTGAACTCACAGACCATGAGATCATGACCTGAGCTAAAATCAGGAGTCAGAGGCTTAACCAGCTGAGCCACCCAGGCACCCTGGATTGTAAGTTAAATATCACATATGCATATATTATATGCAATACCCACGTAATCACAAGCTCTTTGTGGTCCTCAATAAGTTGAAGAGTTTAAAGGTATCCTCAGACCTAACAGCTGGAGGCAGTGATGTTGAATATGAAAAACAAACATGTGTGACCTTGTAATCCTTGCCATTGTCACATGTCTTCCTCAGATATCTACAAAGTATAAAATTAACCTCTAAAATTAGACCCTTTTAAGTTGGTCCGAGAGTTGTGGGTTATCGTTAAGCTGATTAAAATTAGACCCTTTTTACAATGGTTACAATGTACATGGTGTTGTAATGACCGGACCTTTCAAAATATGAAAATGTAAATTTGTGGGATTTTAAGAATCCTAAGAGGATCTCAGAAGTCAACATTTTCATTTCACTGAGACGGAAGCCAAGGCCGGGGCTGATTAGGCGGCTTGTCATAAACCACATAGCGAGTTAGTGCAAAACTCAATCTACACCCCGGCACTGACCCTTGCTCTGCAGTGTTATAACTTATGTCTAACACTCCTTGATTGAAAATCAATCTCTATATTCAGAAAATCAGTTTTAAAAAAAAGTAGACAAAGCTGTACATGTTCATCATTTCAGAATCTGCATATTTTAGTTTTTCATTAATCTTCTTCGTACATTTTCTACCATCATATACAATGAGGGACAATAGAACTTGAGGAACAAAACTCAAAAGGACTGATGATTCCAGTCTTCCTTCAGCAGTTCTACAACAAATGGATGTGTGTCCTACTACTAAGCCACTTAAAATCTTAATGGGAGAAAATCATGATGAGTGACGTAAAAATGGTCCATGTCCTCAAGCCAAAAATTATAGAAATCACACTATTTGTGACTGTTTAATATCCACTTCTACACATACATACTAGCCCTATCACAATTCGTGTTTCTCCATGTATGACTGCTCCATTCTTCCTAACTGGAACGTTAATGATGCTATAAAAAATTAAATAACCATAGAAACAAAGGGCTAAATCTCAACTGTGGCAACAGCATCCTGATGTCTGAGATGTTAATGGATTTCACCTCTGGGGCTTCTTGACACTTGTGGTTTTAGATCTGGCAGAAAAGTGACCAATGTATTGAGTGGACATAAACTCTGAAATTGTGTTGTCAGCTAAGAAACCATACAACAAGCTCTTCAAGGCCTTAATCCACACAAATTCAGGAACACCTGAAGCTATGTTTCCTATCTACTGGCTATGGAAAGACCAGGAAGAGGAGGGATGACACTAAGGACGAAGAGGATGGAAGAAGAGTAGGAAGAAAGGGAAGGGGGGAGGGAGGAGTGACATGGAAAAAATGGAAGGTAGGGCAGGAAGGGAGCAGTAGAAAAGAGTTAGAAGATCTCAGTTAGCTAAAGAGTGGATTTATCAGTTGGAGGGTCAGCAGGACACCATTGTGTCTCAGGCAATGGAAAGGGCTGAACTGCTTGAAGAGACGAATTCAATGCCAAAGAACAGAGAAATGATGATCTAGATCGAAAGTCCACAAACACAGGAGAGACAACGTAAAACTGAAAGTGACAAATTAAAGTACAATTTCAGTTCCTTTAATCAGTAAGCAATCTTTATTTTCAAACAAATGATAAGCAGGTTAGCAAAGTAAAAGTTGCTGAAGGCACCTGAGTGCCTACAGTGCATGAGTACATGAGGGCCACTGAAGTCCTCTTACCTTCAAGGGCCTTAGAGGCCAGATGGTGGGGGTGTACTTGCCACACTCCCCTGATGCTCCTTTCTAAGTGGGGTGGTTGGAATCGGGGCTGTCTGAATTCCACCATGGCTTAAAAACATGTAATCTCTACTTAGTGTGCAATAAAAAAATGAGCACTTTTTTATTGGGTATGGTTATGCTTGAGTTGTGCCCCCACCCCACCCCCAAATTTGTCTGCTGAAATCTAACCCTTGGTATCTCAGAATGTGTCTTTATGTGGAAATAGGTTTGTTGGTGAGGTAATGAGTTAAGATGGGGCCATTAGGGTGGACCCTAATCCAGTATAAAAAGGGGAAATTTAGACAGAGACAATGCACAGAGGGAAGACAATGTGAAAAGACACAGAGTGAAGACAGGCCATCTATAAGCCAAGGAGAGAGGTTGGAACAGATCCTCCCCTCACAGGGGAAAAGACAATGTAGGCAATTTGACCTTGGACTTCAAGCCTCCAGAACTGCGAGGCAATCCATTTCTGTTGTTTAAGCCCCCTAGTTTGCGGTACTTTGATACTCAGCCCTAGCAGACTAATATAATTTCTCTCTATGTACCTGCTGCTCATTCTTCTAAGCACCCTACATATATCATGATATAGAATCCTCGCTTCATAATGTAGGTACGATTCTAAAACCCACTTTCCACAAATGGGGAAGCAGAGACACAGAGAAGTGATGCTAATGATACATCCATCCCTGGCAGGACCGAGATTCAAACTGACACAGTTTACTTCAGAATACCTAAGTTTAACTGCTATACACATTGCCTTGCACAGATACAACAATTTCTAGAAAACAAAACGCAGGATTTCCTAATGCTTCTTTCTTCCAGACTTGCTCACTATTCCCCCAGCCCAAGTCCTCTTGCCTCATATAGTCCCAGTTAACTCCTACGTCTTTTACAGCCTTGCCTGGAATGGTCTGGGTTGCTTCTGTGTGTCACTACAGAGAACACATACTACATGCTGTTATAACTGGTATTCAATTATTTGTTTCCCCCAGTAGATTCTGAGCTCTGGAAGATCTGGAAAAGGGTCACATTTGGCCATTTTTATATCTGTGGCATGTAGAAGCCAGTCTAGCACATCAAAAGAATTCAATACATTTTTGTCAAATGAGTAAATTATTGCCAAGGGAAGCATTAAGGAATTCTGTAGGAGTTAACTTTATTAAACACAAACACATATACCCACGTATAATAAACATACACACACACACACACACACACACACACACACACACACACATTAGCTATGTTAAAAGACAGATAAAATTTTAGAATGACAGACACCAAGACGTTAATACTGGTCATCACTGAACTTACATATGGAAAGGGAAACACTTGAGTTTCTTTAAAACTTTCCTTCAAAGAAATGGAATAGACTCTATAAAACATTACACACATTAATAAGTTATGCATTCCAAACAGTGGGGTTCATATTATACTTGTCATCTGAAATACAGAAAGGCTGATCTAATACAAGTCAACAGCAGGGTAACTCCAGCAAGAAAATGGTTTACTTGAGTGTTATAATGGAGGCAGAATAAGTTGATGATTTTCTTCCAGTGAGGAACACTCTGTTCTATCTTTTAGAAAGCTGCCAAACTAATTTTGATTATAAATTCTCTAGCAACTCCAAAATGCCATGGGGAGAGAGGACAAAGACAAATGTGTTAGTTGAAAGAAGTGACTTGAAATTACGAATTCTGCTTCACATATAAATATAATGATATTCGGCAGCTAAGACCTATTATTTATAAGAAATGGAGCAAGCGATGAAAAAAATGATATTTGTATATGTAAACATGCTCCCACAATATATCCATATATGGTGGTTCCTTTAACAGCAACTTCTTCTCTCCATTAGGTTTCTAGGATGTTTATCCCATTGTAGACACATTTGAAACAAACTGGTATTTCATAATGAAAGAGATATAATCTAAGAGATCTTTCGAACTCTTGGGATATATCTTACTCAACATCAGTCTACTTGCCTTCAATTTTGATTATGAGGCTTGAAGCTGTGAGTGCCTAAAACGCCTCCTTGTATGTGCTTTGCTTTGTCCGAGCCAGGCTTTGTAGAAGTAACGTATTAAATCGAGAGAGTAGGTTACGCTCAGTTGCTTAAGTGTCCAACGCTTTGTCTCAGCTCAGGTCATAACTGTAGGCTCAAGTTGTGGATTTGAGCCCCATGTCCATGATAACTGCATGGAGCCTGCTTGGGATTCTCTTTCTCTCCTCTCTCTGTCCTTCCCTTGCTCATGCTCTGTCTCTCAAAAATAAGTAAGTAAGTAAATAAATAAATAAATAAATAAATAGAAACTTTTAAAATTGAGAGGTTAAATATACCAATAAGGAGCATACGATTGGAAAACAAGGATTTCTCCCAGGGTAAAAATTAAAATTTTGCAGGATCCATGCTATCTAACACAGTAAAATATAAAAATTATCAAAGTCCATTTACATTTGCAAACAGAACAATGTTAACTTTTGTTGGGAGCCATTTTGGGCTCACAGGTTGAGACCCCTCCCTGTGTGGAATAGGTGGTTGAAGCAATGCTCCTGCCAGGCAAAATAGTGCCTAGTCTTACCTCCTAAATAATTTTTCAGGCTTGGATTACTTGAGCTACTCTCCTTGGCCCCAAGGAATGTAATGCTCTTTTGTTTTATGACATTTAGATAAAAGGGAAGGACCTGGAACACCATGCTTTGGATGCTTTGATGGATAACATTTGAATGAGAGTAGCCTGGCCAGAAGTAACCTTAAAGCTACATCTTGGGGATGGGTTGCACCTCTCCCATTGTAGTTGGAAGAATAGGCAGAATGACTCCTGGCCTGTTTATAGATAATTAACATTAAGGCCTTAAGGAAACACCCTGTTCTCTCCTCCCACCCTCAATTTATATATTAATTATCCTGAAACCAACATACAGGATTGAGGAAGTTGCCACCTTACTGGTAAAAACCCATTATTGTTAAAGAGATCAAACTATGGAATGTCACTCATTGATGTAATGTCACTCACTACCTTCAAAAATAAAGACACTGAGACCAGCAGGGTGGAGATGTCAGAATTGCCAGGGCTGTCTGCTTGGTCATCAGACTACATCTCTCTTGTGGCTCTCTCATTTCCTTTCTCCTGACCATCCATCCTTTGGGGACCCCTAGATTCACCGGAACTGGATCCCGGCAAACTTTAGAAGAGTACCAATATATACATATACATATGTTTTTATATTTTATAGGTAACATAAAATCATGATTTCCTTAAAACTCTAAAGAATGGTTATATAAACTTTATTTCACCTTTTCTCTTGGAGTTCCTTTTACATTTTAATTTTTTTTTTTTTTTTTTGAAGAAGGCTTCACGCCCAGCATTGGAACCCAATGTGAGACCTGAACTCAAGTTCCTGAGATCAAGACTTGAGCTGAGATCAAGGGTCATTCACCTATGGGTGCCTGGGTGGTTCAGTCAGTTAAGCATCTAACTCTTGATTTTGGCTCAGGTCATGATCTCACAGTTTGTGAGTTTGTAAGGGCTAATCGGGACTAACTCCATTTTGTTTAAGGGCAAACTGAGACTGACTCCATTTTGAGTCCCCAGTGCCTGCGCAGAAGCTTACAACCTGCAACTTTCCGGTTCCAAAAGAACCACACCCAGTGACCTATGTAACAGGACTCTGACCCTTCCTCAGCCAATCGGCTAGGGTGACGACCATCACCCCTCCCACTACCCTAGACCCCTTTAAAACTCTAGGGCTTTTGGAACATGCTCTCTCTCTCTCTCTCTCTCTCTCTCTCTCTCTCTCTCGACCCACCGCTGCGTTGCTACAGGTATGAGATTGAGCTCGAGCTAGCTCGAATAAAGGCTTTTTGTTCTTGCATCGGGCTTGGCTCCCTAGTGGTTCTTGGGGTTCCTGAATTCTGGGCATAACAAGTTCAAGCCCCACGTCAGTGCAAAGCCTGTTTGGGATTCTCTCTCTCTCTCTCTGCTCCTTCCCCACTCTTTCTCAAAATAAATAAATAAACTTAAAAAAAAGTCATCCATTTAACCAACTGAGCCACCCAGGTGCTCCTTCACTTTAATTTTTATAAATTTAATGAGGCCAAAAAAAAGTCCAGTAATCATGATTATAAAAAGTATACTAACTCTGAAGGCAGATGCAACTAGGTTTGAAGTCCAGTTCTGCCCATTATGTACCATTTGACATTAAGTAAATTCCTCTCAAAATATTTTTTTCCCTATGTGTAGAGTAGAAATAAAAATCATCCATCCCCAGGACCGGTTGGTTCGAAGACTAAGTGGAATTAAGTCTTCAAAATTATCTGGCATGGTAGGTGGTACATATAAAAGTGCCCAGGAAATGTCAGATATTATGACTCTAAAAGTGGCTAAGAGAAAAGGCAGCCAGGACCCTCTAATCCCCTCGAGGGAACAGAATGATAAGATCAGTGAAGGGGAACCGGAATTTCTCCTTTTGCCAAAAATGTATTACAAAGTATAGTCATTAATGAAACTTAAGAAGTAGTTAGACATGTCTTATCAAGTTCTTCTTTACAATTAAGGTAAGTGAATGTGCAATCACCGAGCCAATTAAGAAATTCTTACAAGAACACAGTATTTTTGGCTGAATCCACATATAATGAAAACAGCTTCAAAATAATATTCATTGTTCATTCAGTGCAGGAGAATAATTTTTTACCCGTTTCCTTTTGGTTAGGTACAGTGGTGGGTAACAACGGTAATCTCAAGGGATTTTTCCATCTCGGGTGAGCGGTGGGACAGTAACAATGATGAGCTGTAGAAGAGGTAATGACTGCAGGATACATGGGCCGCTATGAGAATATGGGTACAGAAGAGCTGGAGGGGTGGTGGCATCTCACAGAACCATCTGGAGGCCCTTGAAGAAAAGGTGAGAGAGGACAGCAGTACCCCCATGACATGTGGATTCAAGGAAGGATTTCCTTCTTCACTACAGTAACAGAAATGTGTATTCTGTGAAAGAACGATGGTTTGCTGGCTTTTCATAATGTACTTACAAATGTGCATGTGTTTGTGAATGAGTGTGAGTGGGTGGGTGTGGCAGGGTGATCTCCAAGTTTGTGTGAGTGTGTACATGTGTGTGCATTTGAATGTCAACATCAGTGTTGCATGGTGAATACATGACTGTGAGTGTGTGTGTGTGTGTGTGTGTGTGTGTGTGTGTGTGTGTAGACAGACCTTTACAAGGTTTCACTGACATCTGAAGAGTGCCCCTTAGATGCAGTGTTCCTGGGCATTCTAGAGCCTGCCTAACCATACCTGGTAGCTCTAAAAGGTGAGCCACCTGGAGGGAAGGAGAACAAATAGGAAACCAGGCCATCCTCCAAATAACAGGGATGGTCTTTGCTACTAGTGGCAATTTGCTGAAAGGAAAGGTATTTCTGGAAGAGAACACCTAGTACTGCCTTGTGACTTGGTCACTAAGAGGATGTAGAGAAGGGGACAAGTTTAGGATAGTAAATATCCATTACCAGACACATGTTTCCTCCAAATCTCCAAAATTACTCATGGGAGTTGGAACTTCCTTCCTTTTCCAGAAAATATAGACTTAGAGATTTTAGTTGTCCATGATCACAATGTTAACATCGAATGAAACTGATAACTGAATCTGTATCGGTCCACCTCTAAAACCGATGCTTGTCGTCACACAGCTAGCCACCAAGGTCAAGAATTCGGGGAACAGAGAGTGGTTTGAGGGGAAAGACAAGGAATTAGCTTTCACTCCCGCCAAGTTTGAGATGTCCACGGCAGGTCTGAATGAAACTGTCTGATGAGCAAGTCGTAGATTCCGATGCTGGAATCAGAAGTGTTACACTTCGAGCCTGGAGGTGAAATTCCTGACTTGGCAAACAGTGCTGCTGGTTCCGGGCATGAACTCCACCATTTAGATGCATCTGTGTCATGAGTGTTCACAGGAGTAGTAAATGGAAACATTGCCCCCTCCCTTAAAGTATTTACTATTCTTCCTTGTGTGTATATCACTAATTAACTAGAGGCACTGAGTGCCTCAGGAAGAATGAGATTACTAGAGCAGAAATGCAAGGAGAAAAATTTAATTAAAAAAATAAACAGATATTTTGAGTCTACTCCAGCTTATTTTGTAGAATGAGAATGGAATGTTCTACATTTTTAAAGCTCACTTTCATATACCAGCACTGAAACCTAGCTAATGCAGTTCATCTAGTTTTAGCTGGAGGTCTCAGAAAAAGCAGTGGTTCTCAAACTCGGGAAGACACCATAGTCACCTGGAAGGCTTGCCAACACACAGCTTGCTGCCCTCCTCCCACCGATGTTCTGATTTGGCGATTTCCTTTCTAGCAATTTTTCATGTGGTATTGCTGGCATAGAGGACACCCCGAATGGCATACTGAATGACCATTCATGTAGGAAAGTTCTCACCACCTGTCAAATGCAAAGTAGAAAACCTTTCATGGAAAGACGAAAGTCTGGAATGGACACAGCTGGGTTGAAAATGATAGATGAGGGGCGCCTGGGTGGCTCAGTTGGTTAAGCGGCCGACTTCGGCTCGGGTCATGATCTCACGGTCTGTGAGTTCGAGCCCCGCGTCAGGCTCTGTGCTGACAGCTCAGAGCCTGGAGCCTGTTTTGGATTCTGTGTCTCCCTCTCTCTCTGCCCTTCCCCTGCTCACGTCATGTCTCTGTGTCTCTCAAAAATAAATTAAAAAAAAAAAGAAAAAGAAAATGATAGATGAGTTTCTAAGAAGATTCCAAAGACCTTCAGCCAAGGGGGTGGAGATTTAACACACAACCACTTCCAGTACCCCCAGATAAGGTGAGTGATAGGGGCGGGCTGAGACTGGGCTCGTGCTTTGTTTTCTTTCTATATCTGGTGTGATGCAAAAAGCAGTGAAGCAGAAGAGGGACAGGGACATCTCTAGACAGATGTACCTGACATGGCTCTGATCCTGTCTGGCCCAGGATGCTGTGCCTGACTGAGACAGAGTTCTTCCTGTGTGCTCTGGAAAAGATGAAACACATCAAGAAGAAGGGTAGGCAAAGAGTGGTCAACCCAAAGACTCTGGATATCAGGAGTGGGCAAACTTTTTCTGTCAAGGGCAAGTTAGTAAATCTTGTAGGCTTTGTGTACCATGTAGTCTTTGCAGAAATTAGTTATCTTCTGTTGGAGAACTAACAAAGCCGAATTCAATACGTAAATGAACTGGTGCTGGTGTGGCTAGATGTGGCCCACGGTGGGGGAGATTTGGTGCGCCTGCAGTAGTTTGCCAACCTCTACTATAAACCGTGAGGATCTCAAAAACCAGAAGTGAAAGAACCAACATCTTTCACAGCCTGTGTAAGAACTGTCACCCCAAAATGGACAAGAATATAAGATATTTGGGGCAATATGAGGCATTGTCTCCGGACAATATCTCAGCTCTCACAGGAAAACAATGAGGACAAACACAGCACACAGATCAGAGATGTTGCCCTCTTATCATGGGACATGGGAATTTAGCCCTGCCCTCAACGCCATCTTGAGAAAGAAGAGGAGTGTGAACTCATTGAGAGACGACACATTCCTGACTGCCGGGGTCCAGTGAATCTAGGGGTCCATGAAGGACAGACGGTCAGGCGAAAAGAAATGAGAGAGCCACGAGAGAGATGGAGTCTTATGACCAAGCAGGCAACGCTGGTAATTCTGGCATCTCCGTAATTCTGGCGTCTTCACCCTGCTGGTCTCAGTGTCTTTATTTAAAAGGTGGTTTGATCTCTTTAACAATAATCCATTTTTACCAGCAAGGTGGCAACCTCCTTAATCCTGTATGTTGGTTTCAGGATAATTAACATAGAAATTTAGGGTAGGGGGAGAGAACAGGGTGTTTCCTTAGGGTCTTATAAATCCATCAAGGCATCTACTCCAGGTCCTTTCCCTTTATCTAAATGCCATTAAACAAAAGAACATTACATTCCTTGGGGCCAAGGAGAGTAGCTCAAGAAATCCAAGCCTGCCATTTTGGCTAGCAGGAGCTTTGCTTTAACCACTTTTCTACACAGGGAAGGGTCTCAACCTGTGAGCCCAAAACGGCTCCCAACATCTGACATAGAATAGAGTCTTCAAATTGACTAAGGATTTAGTCAACTGCAGTTGGGTACATCTGAAAGAGACCAATATAAACCAAAGGTGGCTGGAATAGCTTAATTTAGCAAAGTTATTTTCTTCTCCATCACTACCTGGAGGCCCCAATTATGGACAAGTAAAAGAGACTATTGTTTTTTGTATGTCTGAGTGCAATGTGTAAATATCTACCCCATTACAAGAGAAAAAGAATACCAATTCTGTCATCCTACAAGTTTGCAGGGGCTCTCCTAAAACTGGACTCAGGATAGAAAACAAGATAAGATGATAAGATGTCAAAAGCAGAAGTTACATTCATTTCTCATATTACTACACACAGAGCACCTGTCAAGTTTTATCATGAACATTACTTTTTTATACTTCTACCACTAGACTGAAGCTTTGTTTATAGGTATTACTTAAAAGGAGTTGTCCAGGGCCGCTTGGGTGACTCAGTCAGTTAACCCTCTGACTCTTGATTCCGGCTCAGATCATGATCTCACAGTTCATGAGTTCATGCCCTAAGTCAGGCTCGGCGCTGACAGCGTGGAGTCTGCTTGGGATTCTCTGTCTCTCCCTCTCTCCCTCTCTCTGTCCCTCCCCACCTCTCAATATAAATAAATAAATTTTAAAAATACTTAAAAAAAAAAAAAAAGTTTTCCAGATCCCAGCAATGGCCTAGAACACCAAGTAGGTGTTCAAATTTTGTTTGGATTTATTTGAATTGATTTTTGCTTGACTAGAATTAAGTAATCACCATGACACCTGCTCATTAACTTGCTCTTGTGGCATCTATTTTGAGCATTACAACACAGAGAGATTGTTGTGGTTTACTACAACCATATAATTATTTTCCATCACCTTAAAAAAAAAAAAAAAGGCCAAAAGTTTTGTTGAGAAATTTCTCTTTCCAGAAGACTACTGGCAACTTTAGTCTAAGTCAGTCTGTTAAATGACTAGTCTTAGAAATCCTCTTGCATCTCCCCCTCCGCCCGCCCCCTGCCCACTCTATCTTTTTCTATCTTATCACTCAGCTTCAAAAAGTGGAAAAATGAACCATACAGAGCTGGATTATATAAGTGATTTCTGCTTAACTAAAGAGTCCCATTAAAAGTTCCTCAGCTTTGAGAATCATATTTAGAGAACTATATAAAGCAGAGACACAAAATTGGCCAAGTAAGACTTCCTATTGTAGACAACTATCAAGTTTTCAAAAGTGCAAAGAGAGAGAAAGTGAGAAAGAGTATGGTGTTATCTGTCTTCCTTTGCAAACCAATCAATCTTCAAAAGGCAACTAGGAAGAAAGCTGTCCCGGGGAAGGCCCGGGGAAATGAGCCCCTGGCCTTATTATCCCTGCAAGAATGGGCTGAAAGATCCAGGCTTAGACAGTCTGGCCAGAGAGAATCGACCTGATTTCTGGAGAGATAATGACTAGGTATGGAAGTGACAAAGAGGCCACCGTGCTTCAAGCCCTTCCTTTCCTCATTCCCAACACTGATGGCAAAGACAGGGGGCAAGGACAGTGAACCCATCAGAGGTCTTGAAGGAACTGAGATTCAAGGTAAGTAGAAAAAAATCAAGGAGAAATAAATGCTAAAATCTTGCATGTCAGAACTCTTCTAAATCAGTACACAGGACAACACAGAAATAATATGTACAAATATAAATTTGTTTTATTTGGATTTTAATGGTTAGGAGTAAGATGTTTTCTGGGAGATGTAAAAATGTATCAAATGCCTTTTTAATTGGGCTAAAATAAATGGGATTAAATATCTGAATTAATTTTCCTAAGATTATTACTTCTATATACTGGAGATGAACACAACACTAAACATCTTTATAAGAAGCTTTAAAGGAACCAGTAGTTCTTTACTTGCTAACTATATATTGCCTGTTATTTTCTCTATCAGTTAACATTTTCGTTAAGTATAGAGAAAAACATCTCAGTTACCTTCACCAAAGCATGAAGCACCTTCCAATCTGTGCTTTGGTATAGAGTAGGCATTTCATAAATATTTTCTGAAAGAGCAAGAGCAGAAGTAACACTTTTGGGTGTGATTTGGGGCTGCATTTTCTTACTTTTTTTTTTTTTTAAGAAAGAGAGAGACAGAGAATCTTAAGCAGGTTATTTGAAAATAACCACACAGAAAAGCAGAAAGTTTAACAAACTGGGCGGTAAGGTGCTAGAAAGAGACTGGCACTAGATTGCGCAGGACGTGAAGTTAAAATTAGCAGTACATACTCATCCTAAGGAGTACTTTATGTACTTTATTTAATAGGGAAGATATAAAATTTCTACATACATGTGGCTGAAACATGACATCGTAACGAGTTAATCGAGCGCAATCGTGAGAAGAGCTCTCAGAAATTCTCTCGCATTAGCATGTAAACCAGGAGGAACTTCACAGAATATTGCAGCAAATAGTTTGATTTTGTGACCTCCTGGTGCCTCAATTCACCCCTGAAAGTCTATTTTAAAAATTAAACTGAAGGGTATTGTGGTTATAAAATTCATAGCCTGGAATAAGTTATTAGATGGCTGCAAACACCTGGCTTCTCACAGAAGCTATTTGCTTGCGTTGGCTCATTTACATACACAAGTGAGAGAAAATGAAGTTCGAGCTTTTCTCAAAACAACATTTAGAATGAGAAAGCGTCTTATGTGAAACAATTTCAAATATAATTGCACAAAATGGAAGTTAAAATATTAAGCATAAAAATTCCAATTAAAGGAAATGGAAACTAGAAAGGAAACTGTTATAAAATGGTTGCTGTCTGGTTTTAGGTTATACAACTTAATTTGACTTAAGATTTTTTTTTTTTAGCTTTCTTATTCTTAAGTAACTGCTAAAATGATAAACTGGGCGGTTAAGCTTTCTTTTCCTTGCTGCCGTGCAGAGCGAGTGGATGAATAGTCCAACTATCCTGAAATGTGGACTCTTTATTTTTTTCAATTATTTGAACCATTATTGAAAATGGATGCCTAGACTTGCCTAAGTGCAGGCAGACAGGAGCGAAAAGCCGGCTTCGCTGATGCATTATTCCATTTGCAAACACTCCATAGGGCGCAAATGCTCCATCCTGCTATTCCTCTAACTGTAAAGTCCACCTTTCAGAATAAATCAGTTGCACACAAGCCGACAGGCATAATACCCTGATGGACAAGAGCAAAAATCAACTTTCCCTTCCCTGTTCCTTTCAAGTTGAAAAATCAATTGAAGATGGCCTTTCTGATCTGATTTTTTATGACACATATACCAGAAAATAACTTTCCCTCTTGCTAAACTTAAAATAGAAACTGGGAAACACTACTTCAAAATACTTTTGCAATTTGTCAGGCAAAAACGGTTTTTCCTCCACCTTCTGCAACTCACAGCAATCTTTTGAAAGACAGAAATATTTCCAGCTCATTAAAAACATCACTCTAGAATGATCTGTTCTCCTAGAATTTGTTGTAGGAAAATACATGCTGCCTAGATGATATGTATCAATATTTATGCTTAAATATTCTCTTTCTGCATCCTTACGGAAGTGAACTGATGTCTTTATTCCTAAACTTGAATCATAAAGTTTCTAAGTCTGTAAAGCACATTTGTGTGTCCATTCATAGATTTCTTTTTTTGAAGGATGCAATCTTGCTGGAAGACCTTTCACTTTATTGAATGCAATTTATTATTATTATTATTATTATTATAGTTATCATTAACTTACCTCACATTTCCAGAAGAACTCTGATTAAGAATACATTGCTATGTTTTAAGAATTTTACCATGCTAAAGCCCAGTGGAAAACAGGAGGCCCTTCGTTTACATGCTACCACGGGACAGAAGGAAAACCCAAGGACAAAAACAAAATTAGGCAAATATAGATGCAAATTCTCTCCAAGTTATTCTTCTCTTCTGCAGAAATAATTATGGGAAGACACACGAGCATAGTTTAAATTATCACTGCAGATTAATGGAACGTATCTTTGTTTTGTTTTACTTTGTTTTGATAATGGCATTCTGGCTTAATTATATATATATATTTTTTTGCTGTATAGTTATGGATCATACACACGTTTCAAACTGAGAAAATAACATAAATCACAAATATTTGTATTCTCTTATTTTAAAGTCGAATTGTTTATACTTACTTTTTCATAAGATTCACTGTAAATTGCCCATTAAATAATACATAGCTTTAATAAGACATCTGAAGCAGAATCTAGTGGTAGGGTTTGCTTTCATGTCATTGCTTTTATTCATATATCACAGTTCAATAGACCATAAGTGCTGTTATTTTTCACTATTTAAAGGTGTACTTAACCTACAGATTGAGTCCCAAAGTGATTTCTTCTTTTTAGAGATTTTATTTTATTTTATTTTTTTACATTTATTTATTTTCGAGAGACAGAGCACAAGGGGGGTGGGCAGAGAGAGAGGGAGACACAGAATTCCGAAGCAGGCTCCAGGCTCTGAGCTGTCAGCGCAGAGCCTGATGCAGGGCTCGAACTCACAAACTGCAAGATCATGACCTGAGCCGAAGTCAGACACTTAACCGACTGAGCCAGCCAGGTGCCCCGCAAAGTGATTTCTAAACATTAAAATCTCTCTTTCAAGTATTGTCATTCCTCTTGGAAAATGAATGCTTAAAGGAAACATCTTAAGAAAAAAAAACACTATCAATATTTAAGTTGTATAACAGAAGTTTGTGGTTGAAATAAATTAATTTATAAAAAATAAATGGGAAAGAAAAAACTTCAGGATAAAGTTGAGGAAAAACGTATGTTTGTGCATATGTATTTCAGACATAGTTTTAGATATTAAAATGTGTATTTCTTAAGAAAATATACATATTTCTGGGGACTGAAAAGAGAGACAAAGTTTAGGAAACAAAATACAAGAATTAAAACATGGCATTCTCAGAATATACGAATTAACTGAAATGTACATAACTCAAGTCAAAATTCTGACTGTTTGAAAATTGGCTTAGAATACTAAACCATGAAAAATAAGCTGATTCATTTTCTCCCCCCAAATCCTCAGAAGCCAGTAAAAGTATTTAATCAGAGCCCGCCATTTCTCAAGTACCCAATCCCCTTACTGAGTTCCCAAAGATTGTGTAACATGTTCTTGTTATGGTACTCTCCCCTCTGCCCTTACCCACTCTCCACGCCAGACTCCAAGCCCATCAAAAGTTTTAAGTTAGGTGAATAGAACCAGCTTCACTCAGAGGGTTTAACTCTTTCATGTGGAATCAGTATGTTTTTTGTTCTGGTCTAATAATCTCAAGTGTAGTTTCAGGCTCTCTCAACCTACCTCAAGGAGGTCCCCATCTAGTGAGAGGAGGCAGGGAGGGAGGGAGGAGATAAAGCATATGCTAATTATGCTGTCCCTCCATTTACTCAATATTTCTTCCTTAATGTAGTATAACAGAACTGAACAGGAAAAGAGACAAGAAAGAAAACAAGAAATGTATCATGGATGGCAAATTTTGAGTCAAGATTGAAAATCATTTTAAAGTTTCTGAATAATCTTATTAAGAAAAAATACTGAGAGATATTTAAGACTTCTTACTCAAAGAAGTTTTCCAATTGTAGCATTTTTAAAGGTCTTGCCTACTTTAAAATTCACTATTGCATTTGTTTTAACTATTGCATTTCTTTTTTAAAATATTTTTTAATGTTTATTTATTTTTAACAGAGAGAGACAGTGCATGAGCAGGGGAGGGGCAGAGAGAGAAGGAGACACAAAATCCAAAGCAGGCTCCAGGCTCTGAGCTGTCAGCACAGAGCCAGACACAGGGTTCAAACCCAGGAACTACTGAGATGACCTGAGCCACAGTCAGGCTTAACTGACAGCCATCCAGGCGCCTCTTAACTATTGCGTTTCGATGTGATATATACTCAGTCAGGAGAGGCCAACGTTTTAATGCATTAGTACATTTTAAATGTTCTGTTCTCCAATTTGAGCTTTATTTTTTTAATACTAAATACTTTAGATATTTAAAGGTAAAAGTATAGTTCATTGATTTATTTTTCCATCTTCAGAAACTATTTTTTTTTTTTCATTTTAAACAATGACCTTCCTACCACAGGTCAATTCAGATGGATAAACTGTGAGCTCAGATCATGTCAATCAAACCATCAAGGTCTGATGTTTATAAACACTTCACTCTTTCTGGCCTGAAGGTCATGCGAAATTAAAAGGGGGAAATAATCATCTGTGCTGTCCAGGATAGCTCATCTGCTTTCCTAGAGCCCAGGGCTGTGTGTAACTCCTCAAAGGTGGACACAACTCCCGCCACTCCCTCTTCGGAGAGCACGTCTTTGATTCTAATTAAAATGATAATGTATCATGTAAAAAATATTCTTCCAAAACATTTAATCCAGACTTTTTATTGGGCAAAATTTTATTTTAAATTCATTCTCTGTGGTTTTGAAAACTTAAAGAAATCTTTTAGATCCTTCTTCTGTAGGAATGCAACTGCCAGCCACACACAGTGCTTAGTATATATTGAGATTCCGGTATGTATTTGCTGATTAGTTGGTCAGCTGGTTGGTTGGCTAGCTGGTTGTTTGGGTTGGTTGGTTGGATGTAATGAATAGACAGAAGAATGGAGGGATGGATGACTGATGGAAGTAAAGAATGGAAGAAAGTTAGGAAGAAAGAAAAGAAGGATGGGCTCCAATAATGAAACCTAATCTAATATATAAAAACAGATATACTTGGAGTGAACCTGGATGAAATATTCTCCAAGAAATTTCTGGGGATCCTTGGGACATTGTTTGAAAACCACTCACTTAAGGAGTCTTTATATTAATAAATCTGTTGAAAATTAAATAATAATATATAATTAAATAATACAATAACAATAAAGAGTAGACTCTTTAGGCAAATGAAATATCAAATATTAAATATATATGAAGTATCATTTGTTAATAAGCTATCATTAGCAATTCCTGAGATCTTTGATCGGCAAAATGAGAATATAGATTTGTTTTTACATAATAAGTAATAACTGTTTAATGTGGGGCCAGGTCCTTAAACTTTCTAACTTTCATTTTCTTTGTTTGTAAAATAAAGATTATGGCTCCAGGATGACCATAAAGATTAGAGTTCATACATGCAATGTGTGTAGAACAGGAACAAACATGTAGTAAGTGCTCAATAAATGGTCTTCACTTACTCTTTTTTTAAAATAAAAGGGTATTATACCTTGCAACTATGGTTACTTCTAAGGGCACAGTATGTATCATACACAGGTTTTAGTAAATTCTTTTAACAAATCTAACTTATCGACCCACAAATCTTGGCTTTAACTTATCACATTACACTTTACGCAACTTGTTCAACAATTTTCTTAAATTTGTCCACTACTTTGAGGCACTATGTTCTCTGTAGATGACAAAAAGTCAAAATTATTGTCATTAAGGATTCACTGTGAAAAGGAAACCATTTGCTAATAAGCACATTAAAATTTACAATGGATTCTCACACGGAGAACTTCATGGTGAATAGAAAAAGCCTATTTCACAAAATAGGAATACAATCAGTACCTTATTTTGTAAAAGAGAGCTCTGAGGTCCTGAGAGCTTAAAAACCTACCCAAGGTCACAGAACTTTCAGAATTCAGGGATCTTCTTTAATAGATGGTGCACTAATTTAAAAAACGTGTTAATGCCATTCGAGTACTCCTTTTTTTCCCTCCCTCATTCTTTTTTTCCTTCTTTTCTCTTTCTTTTTGAAAACTAACTTGTCAAAAGCAAGGCTTATATCCATTATTTGGACTCATGAGGTTCTCCTCATATTAAAGCACTCCTGCACTGGTCTGGGACAAAAATGAGTTGGTGAAACCCTCTTGGAAGTTCCAAGGGGAAGATCAAGGCCAGATGTGAGACTCCTTCCCTCCCACTTTCAGGCACATCTAAAACGCTCACTAATGTACAAGGGATCCTCCATTCAAAGCTCCTCGGAAAGGGAATAAAACCGAAAGGCATTCAGGGGCACCTGGGTGGCTCAGTCAGTTAGGCATCTGACTTGAGCTCAGATCATGATCTCATGGTTTGTGAGTTCGAGCCCTCTGAGCTGTGCTGACAGCTCAGAGCCTGGAGCCTGCTTTGGGTTCTGTGTCTCTCTCTCTCTGCCCCTCCCCCTGCTTGTGTTTGCTCATGCATGCTCTCTCTCTCTCAAAAATAAATGACGTTAACAAATTTTTTTTTAAAAGGCATTCAATTAGTATTTGATGTGGTGGTGGTGGTGGTTTGTTTTGGTTTGTTTCTTAGTAAGAGGGTTTAATGAAGAGGTGGAGAGAGGAGTTTAGGAAGGTTTCCTATCCCCGTGTAACTCCTAGTGAAGCCTGATGAAGTGAAGGTAGAGAAAAGCATCTACCATCAGAGGATCAGAGTTACAAGAGAAAAAGAACTCTCCCTTCCTCATTTTCACACCTCGGGGATTACACCTTTTCTCCAAGGTGCCCCTCACTCAACTCCCCAGTTGCTCCTCTTCACACCCTCTGTAAAGTGCCATGGCATTCTTGGGGGAAGAGTCATGCCATTTCAGTTCCTCATTTAGGCAAGCCTTCTCCATCCCAGCATGTTCCATCTACTTCCTGAAGTCTATGTAGGTCTGTTAAAGGTGAGGATAGCTAACTGCAGGAATGTCACAGCCGACTTTTTCCTTACTGCCTTCACAAAGGCATTCATTCACTAAAAATAAGGGCGGGGGGAGAGAAAAAGAAGAAGCCGAGTGCCTTGTGTGGTAAATACTAGCTTTCTAAGATTTTTTTGATTGTTTATTTCAAGAGAAACATGCTTAGAAAGCCCTCTCTCACCTCATCATTATAAAGGCCGAGGAGTTTGGAGATTTGTCACAAAGTTAAGCATAAAATCACCATGTGAAACCCAGCAAATCCACTCGTAGGTATATATCCAAAGGAACTAAAACCAAAGACTCCAAGGTGTTTTTAAAATATATAAATGACTTTGATTCAAAATTTAGGAGTCCCCGTTTTTTGGTTTTATTCAGGTGCTTGGTTCAAGCCCTAGAATTGTTCGCCAAGAGCCTAAGAAAGGTAATAGTATCTTTGGTGGTATTTCTGACTCAAGAGTCTCTCCCTTAACCATACCCTCTTAATTACCAAAAATGCAATCTTCCCAACAAATGCATCTGAACTTTTAGTCTATAACGAACGAGTGCTTCCTTTATCCAACAAGGTGGCATGTAAATACTTCAGCATGCCATGCAAGACCCTTTGCTTTGTGATATTGATTCTACCGACCTAACCAGAACCTTTCTGACCTACCAAAACACACTCTTTGTTAGCAAGTGGAACTGCTCACCAACTATCCATGCCTCCGCACCAGCCTCAAATGTCCCTCCTCCTTTTACTACCCAGTGAACATATCCTTCCAGATCCTACTCAAAGGTCACCTCCTCAAAGAAGCCCTCCATACTGCCATAGCGTATCACAGCCTGCCTTCGCATGTATCAGAGTGGATCGTAATGACTTTCTATAGCTGTAATCTTCATGGGTAGAAGTTCCACGGGGTCAGAGACCATGTCCTTACTTATCTTTGCCTCTCTTACTGTCGGCTTCGCATATAACCATCCTCAAAGATTCAAGAGTATTTTTCCTGGTTTCCATGGTAACATAAGATTATTTTCTTTGCCATCAGAGAGCTCATCTCTTCCTATATTAATGAGGAAGATGGAGATGTTCTAGAAAATAATATCCTTTGGAATTAGAAATAACTGGGAGGAACCTGAGCTTAATTAACGTCAATAAACAGGATTTTCTCAATTTTTAAAATGGTAACAATACTAAATCACAGGGCCGTTCTTTGCATTGAGGTAAAAATATGTAAGGCACTTTGGAGACTGTCTTATACACAGTAAGTACTTGAACTCTTTCTCTCAACTTTCCCGAGGACATGTAGGCTTAAGAAGATATGAATGGAAGAGAATATGAAGAACTGTATCTGATTTTCTTGCCCAATGATTTCAATTCTTAAACTCAGAAACAACATAACAGTAAGCCGATCACACAGACATTTAAAACTAAAAGTCCACATTATGAATAACCTTAAAAATGCATTTATACAGCAACTAAAATCCATGCATCAGAAATAATTATTTAAATAAATAAGTTGGGGAAATGTATTCAAATAAATTTGAATGTGCACAATATTACAGAGAAATCTCAATGTCTAATAACTAATTTAATCTACGAATTGACTAACGGTCATCAAAGAGTGTGTTGTTGGCAACATTAACGCTGCACGATTAAAATTACAGACAGAATCTGAAGGTAAGCTGGGAAAAGAAAAAAACTATCCGGAGACCAAGTCTAAAAAAATTTTAAATTTAAGTCCTACGTATCTGGTGATAGTATGTCTTTCAAACATTGCAGAGCACACCCCTCCTTTCTTGTCCTTTATCACAAGCCAATTATTTCTTACTACATTTAACAAAAGAGAAAGACTAAAAACTGCCTAGTGCTGCTTTTCTTTTTAAAGCGAGTAATGCATATGGGTGTTATGTAGTAGCATATATTTAACTCATGCATGATACGATAATATTCCCATTTTATACTTCAGAATTAGGAACTTTGACAAATAATGGGAAAATTCAGATCAAAAATACTTTCAATTTGCTGTCAAAATGACTGAGTTGTACTTTAAAAGAGAAAATGACTTAATATGAAACCAACTAAGAACAGTTAAATCAATACTATTTATTCATCATACCAAGGTTCCAAAATCCTCTCAAGATCCACTCAAACAAATTTCACCAAGGAAAAGTGAACAACTATCATATTCTGTTACCTAATAATGGCACTTATTTTATTTTTTCGGTACTTATTTTTAAATGTAAGAAGAGCATTAAAATTCCAAATCAAGGCCTCTGACTTTCAATCTTTCCCAACTTAAGGGGGTAATGAGGATAGGGTGCAATCTTGATGGGAATGGAGTCAAATTTCCAGACAGAGAGATCACTGTAGGTGTTCATTTTAAATATTTTGAAACCATATTATACATTACAAAATACTAGTATAACAAAACTTTGTATCAAGTTCACTAGAGAAGAACAATTTCAGTTTGTGTGACCTTGTAACAATAATTTGAAGACTACTTTTGAAACTTTTTGTTTTGTGTTAAATATGCATGCCCCATAAACCGGGAAGCTATTTCCTACATGTACAAGATCATTACTTTGCTAAAGAGATTTCAAAAAAAAAAAAAAAAAAAAACAGAACAAAACAAAACACCAGTGGCTAGATTTCCTGAATCTTTAAGCCCTGGAGTAGGAGGTATGGAAAGTGGCTGAAGAGCTTTGCACTGTAGAAGGAGCGTTTCCAGGCAACCTTCCACAGCTGAGCAACCACAAGCAACTGAAACAATGGCTCACACTGGCACGGATCCATTCAAGGAGAGTCTACAGAAACACTGGGAGTGTGTGTATTCATCCATTCTTGAAAAAAATAAAAGTTTAAATATGAGCTAGAGTAAATATAGAGAACTACTAGAGAAAACAGTCTAGAGAAAATCAGTATATTCTCTGTGGTCTTTTCATGGTTTTCAATGCAATGGACACTATTTCAGGAATGGCTAACCCATCTGTGTGAATAAAGCATTCACTTCTTCCTTAGTCGTCAATCTGTATTATGAGTACAGTGCGTTAGGCTACCTTTCACAAAGCACCGATACGTAATTAGGTGATCTGATCTTGTCCCACTGGTAATCTCAACTTTAGTACATGTCTCACTGTGAAAATGGAAACACACTAAAATTCAAATTAATGATACTTAAATGGTATTATATTCTGGGATATTTGGCTGAGATGGAAAGGGAACAGTAGAGTAGAAGTTCACATATAGCCTTTCTCCATGCCTTTGTAGAATCGTCTCTCAGAAACCCAAGTGTCCACACTCCACGTTCTAAATATATCTTCCTATGGTAGCTTTTGTTTTAACATCGATTCTTGTGTTTCATTTAATGATCTTGAGTTTACTGAAAGGCATTCTAGAATAAAATGGACATTAAACACATAGACTTAATAATAAAAAAAAATCCATAGAGCTTTGTAACCATTTAGCTGGCTTCCTATTTAACAGCATTATTTACAGCTACTGAAATTTATAATATTATGTACTTGATTCATGTATCTTAAACATAAGTAGATTCCTTACAATGCTAGCTCTTTAAAGGCCTCACTTTTCTCAGTCTAATGTATACAACACGCTTATAAATTAAATGATTTGGGTGACCCAAAAATAATAGTGATAATAATAAAAGTAAACCATTACCTATTTCATTAGATATTTAAGAAGGAAACAGTTTGATGACAATCAGAGGTATATAAAAAACAGTATCTGATAATCATTCACTCTCTTTCCTGTTCACAGGTAGAAATCGGTCTGAAAAGACCACCTGGAATATTAGAAACCATGTGAAGTTTAGACTTCATTAAAAAATCACCCGGGTGGCTCAGTCAGTGAAGTGTCTGATTCTTAGATTTTTGGCTCATGTCATGATCTCACAGTTCATGGGATGAAGCCCCATGCCGGGTTCTGCACTGAAAGCATGGAGCCTACATGGGATTCCCTCTGTCCCTCTCTCTCTCTCTGCCCTCCCCTGCTCGCACTCGCTCTCTCTCAAAATAAATAAAACATTTTTAAAAATAATGGATTATACTATCTTCTAAAGTTGAAATGTATTAAAGACTGTGTTTATGTTTAAGTTATACAATACAGAACATATTATATAATAAAAACATAATATCTTACGTCTTAATTCAAAGGTTTCATTTCATAAGTGCTTCATACAAGGACCAAATGCATTTGTAACAAACAGCAGCCCTTAACACGAAAGGTCCTTAAGAAAATTCCCTTTTAGATGTCATCGCTCGTGAACACACACCTTGCCACCAAAAGTAATAGCAGTATATTCTTTCAGAGAAAGTTCTAACAAAGGAAATAGGAGTCGTAATCAAACACGTCACCTTTTTTCTTTTTTTCACTAAATGAAATAAAACTAGCTTTGTGTCAGGCTCTAATAAATTCAGAAAACCCTCAAAGGCACAAATTACCCCATTCAATGGCTTTGTAGTAAAAGGAATCTATAGAAGCAGGATCAACTTACAGGCCATAGCCAAATCTTTATCTCTTTACCAGTGGAGGAGGTGTTAAGCAGTATGATTTAATATTCATTCGACCGGAAGAAATGCATTACACGTCAGAGCTATATGCACTGTCGACGATTACACACCTGTTGCCATGGTAATTTTGGAAGCTGCAGTGGATATAATTAAGAGTCCAAACCAATAAAATCACATTAACATAACTTGGTAACTTTAATCAACTCAAAAATTAGGAAACATCTTTTCGATTGTTTAAACACTAATTGACAAAAGGAGGAAAATTAAAAAAGAAAGACCATGTAAGATGCTATTCTTTCTGGTTCCTGCTATCCTCTCTCTGCCCCCCTTCACACACGCCACACATGTGCAGTTTTATTTTTTCAAAAGTTTTTTTCTTCGAAATTCTGACAGTAATTGTACTAATTCTGTTATCATATTTCAGCAGATGGTGACAGTATATAATTAGATTTGGTGGGCTTTGCTCATTGGGATCAATTTCTATAGTTTCCTCCACTGTTTAACCATTTAGATTGTTTGCAAACCCTACTTAATAAAGAGTAAAGACATTTACAGCATGCTGTGCTCATTCACGCAAAAATATTGTCAGATTTGTTTTGTTTCGTTTTGTTTTTTTAAGCCATACAAGGTACCTCTGTGAGCCTTCCCAAGCACATGCCAAGAAGAAGGAGTTTATATACATATTTTTTAAAACAGTCCCCAAAACTGGGGGACACGTTTAGTGCCCTTAAAAATGTACACGGTGATTGCACAGTTGGATGAGAATTTTGTGCCCTTGGTCATCCAATCGGTTCAGGGCCCAGATTAGGACTGTCAAATTGTGTCAGGACTCGGCAGTGAGTGCTCACTAGAGTGCCTCTAATCCTCCAAGGTTTTCTCAAATGTCACAGCCATCTGGAGGAAAGGGAGCTTCCCCGCTGGGTTCCACTGACCACAAATTACTTTCTAAAGAGAAGGACAACAATAGAAAGCAGTTAATAAATATTTGATTGGTTTTTTTTTCCAGAAAAGGAAGGTAAAACACTACCTTTCCATCTTAATTTAGCTTTACATGCTTTTATACAATATATAAAAATGAGAAAACAATGCCTGCCTGGTATTTCATTCGAGGGCAATTGCGAACCTTCATTACAGAATTAAAACAACATCCGAGAGGGTGTTTGAGAAACTGCTAATGTAGTGCTCAATTTTCTCTGCAGTTTCTTCTGGTTTCAGAATAACCATTTTATCCCGGGCAAGGAGCATGATTATTTTCAAGGTATGAAAAGCACGTATTATTCCGTGGCTCCGCCTACTTCCAAAGTTGAATGTGCAGCATTACCAAAATCTTAGTAACTTGAGTTTGGAAGAAGCTAAAGTTCAGTGCAACGTGTCTTGAGAATCCCCACTGCAAGTTCTAAAAAGGAATCTGGTTCTAGTTTCCTCATTTAAGGATATGACTGTAATCCTCTTCTCTAAGGAAAGTCACTTCCTTGTCTGGCATAAAAGAGACCAGGAAACCAGCTGCACTCTCTTTTAAGAGACGCTATCTGCAGCTGCAGTCAGGACCCAGAAGGTTCTGAGGTCTTTACCTGTGCTCTCCAAGTGCAAAAACAGGTTGATAATCAGGTCGTAAAATATTTTATGTAGGGGGTAGTAAATGATGCATGTGTTCGCTCCAAGTAGAAGTGCTGTTTTTTTTTTCTTAAATTATTAAATGTCTGTATTATTTGCATTGGCCTCCGTCTCTGCATGATGCAACTTGGAAAGCATTTTTTATAGCATGTTCAGATACAGTGAAAAATTTATTATATGAAGACGAAGTGTCATACCACTGTCATTATACTGGCTTTTTTCAAAGATTCCTTTTGAAAGTATCTTCTTTGAGTTCAAAACAAAATCGAGTATGCGTTGGTTCCATAATTCCATCGTGCTTTACAGTAAAGGTATGTTTTTCTATAAAATTAAAACTTACTTTTCCAAAGGCCCAAAGTTTTCTTTTGTCAAGTGTTAATTCTCTGTTAGAAAGCGCACAATTATACACCTGCCGCCAATGCACCTCAAATCTGAGTCTTACGAACTTGTTTTTCCTACCGTGACACGTTTAGTCAAAAAACAGGCTCTATCTCAACAAAGGCAAGCAGTGACACTGCTCGAGGACTCATCAGATGCTTCTCTCTGGCACAGACTATGCACTCTGTCATGTCATTATGCCATTCACGTGACGTCTCCTGATTAAACAGCAGTGGATTTTATAAAGGTATTTAGTATAGAAAATTTTGTCTGCATCGTTGTAAATTTGTTTGCTGAATTAAATATTTCTTTTTATTTTTTTAAATGTTTATTTATTTTTGAGAGACATGGAGAGACAGAGCATGAGCAGGGGAAGGCAAAACATTCAGCATCTGCTATGAAATTAAAATGCTATGAGAACCGGTAACTTGAAAGGTCTAGGTTAATATTCCCTTTACTTCAGTCCTGTTTATCCAATTTCACATATTTATAGATCCCAATATCTAGCTTGGTGATCAGTATTGAACAGGCATTAACAAACGGCTCTACTTTTTCGCTTGTATTGCCTGGGTAAAAAAAAAAAAAAATCTTAACTCTTAATAATAAACATGAGAGAAATGATAAAATGTCAGTTAAAATATGGGTATAAAATACATGCGCTGTATCTGTTATAATAAGAAAGAATAAAAGGTGAGAAGTAGCTTCTATTCTGTACTGTCAGCAGGAGTAAAGGTCAAAATATGATGAGTAGTGTTGTTATATGATGAACTGGTGACGATTTCAAGTTCAGTAAGTGACACCTTAAATACTGCTACGACACAGTCGTTCAATCAATCACTAGAACGCTAAGAGAGAAATGGCTGTATAAATGGGAGATCACACACATAAAGGCATACAGCTTTGACATTTTGCCAGTATAAACTGAGAGTCTATTCGACAAGCAACAGATGCAATGTCATTCTCTTTCTATAAAAGAAATTCAAGTATCTGCATGAGAAAAAAACAAACGGAAGCCAGGATTATGACTGTCACACGTCAATCACGAATAAATGCTGCGACAAGAACTCAGTCTGTGAAGGAAGGGCCCCGTCAAGAAGATAATCGGCGAGACACAAACTGCTTTATCATTTATGGAACTCTGTTGACATTCTCGATTACAAACAACCTCAGCTGCCTAATAGTGTTTTTCAACCCCTCATTAAAGCACCATTGTTTATACGACATGGTAAGTACTCACAGACACACATTACTAACACGTGCCCCAAAATATCAAAACATCAAGACTGCATGTCACAGCCAAGCACTGTGTATGCCACTTAAGACACAAACCGCCTCAAACCTCAAAAATAAATACGTACGATGATGTTATGTTTCAAAGTCTCCTCAAATTGCCAGTGTCGTGCTAATAACTTTTCAAATATTTCATCTGCAGGCTGAAAAGACGTTGAAAAGAGAACTTAAAAGAGAAAAGAAGCAAACTAACACCACTTTGCTTTTATAAATACAAGTCGAAAAAATTTCGATATTCGAGGAGAAAAACTTCACACGGTATTTCTGATAACCGAATAATTGTTAGTAGTTTTGATTTTTAATTAAAAAATCAAAGAGTCACATAAGCGTGATGTACTTAGTATTCTCCATAAATTTTATTTTCTGGACTATGGGAAGAGATTGTAAGAGGCTATTCTGTACATCTCACACCTGACCCCGGGAGATCATGGACTCCAGTGAGACACAACGTGCATATGCTTCGGGCAATCTACTGGCTACAGACGACACGTCAGTTGTTTTAAAAATGAGGTTGGAGGCTCTTGAGACTGTGCCACTGAAACAATAAACAAGTCAGGAAAAAAGCATAATCAATGAGAAAATGTTCTATCAACTACTTTAGGGAAACAAATCATTGAAGTTCAAAAGCATGTTCCACTCAGTCCTTATTAATTAAGCTGGGTTACAGATGGTTACGTTTAATGGGATGGAGACTAAAACTTCAGAAGGTTGACAATCTGAATGAAAAATACACGATGATGCCCCTCTCTGCTATTTATGTCAGTAGCTGAACAATTCGGAGCTTACAAGACAAAAAATCACTACTATTGCAGTTTACTTCAAATACAAATGTAAACATAAAATACAAATCGTGAGCTGAGCTACTCCGTAGAGAACATCGGCTAGACAGATTCAGGATCCCGAACATCAAAGAGTAAAACAGTGCACTCTGAAGTTGTGTGGTAGCCGAGTAGACACACATCATTCTTCTCTTGAAGAAAAGGGAAAGATGTGTGGTACGATCCTAGTGGTGTTTGGGCTGAGATGGCCCGCCAGCCCAGACCTTTTACCTAAATTCGCCCCATACTGTCAACAATGGACTCTCCATCTCTCCATAGATATCTAATAGGAAGTTCAAATATAAAATTTCTAAGATCATGGTTCCCAAACTATGCACTGAGGCACTTAGGGAATTCACAGGGGCTCCTGCAGTATTTTTTTAAGTTCTAGAGAAAAGAGTGATCCTTGCCATCTGTTGGCGATAACACCAACAGTTAGCTTAAGGTAGTTCACAGTTCTGAGAACATGGTGTCCATGCTACATTCCTTTCAATGCCATCGTATCTTTGTAAAGTTGGGGTTTCGGGATTGCTATTAGAATAAAGGGAAATTACTATACAAAAATCAATGGAGAACAGGAAATGAGGTTAGCAGCATCCAATCTTAACCTGAGGTCAAGAAGTTGTGTGAGGTCAACAGGTGCACACAGGAAGTGATTGTGGTTTTTTTAAGAATGAAACAAAAATATTATTTTTCTTTCAACTTACATGCATTACTTTATCAAACAGCTACTTAATGGTTAGGACATAAATCTTATTTAGTTTTTTGGACTTAATTACTTAATAAATACAACTTTAGTAACTTGTTACCACATAAATCCTTGTTAAGTTGTTAGGATCTAACTACCAAATAAATTAACTGCTAGATATTTCTTTTGGACTAGGGGCACTATGAAAAAATTCCTAAGAAACCAAGAACATTTGGGAACTTCTGATACAGCTCCAGTCACTCTATATAGTGGAAATCTAATCATCTTTTCAGTTCAGGATTCTTAGTTTCCCCTTGGGAATGGCCTGCTTTCATCGTTTTCAGTGTAAACTCTTCAAATGGAGAAGACGCTGCTACTGATCCTAGGCATGGGCAAACTTGGGCCACGCTAACTGGATTATCACATTCCTCTTGCCATAGTGACTTGTTCAGAAACAGACGTATGATTTAACTGGAGCCAAACCAATGTCAGGAGACTTTTCACTGAGACTGTTGGGAAAGAGGCAGGTAATGTATTGCTACCAAACTTGAACCTGGGAGGATGAGATCCCAGAGCTGCAAAACGTCATCGTATGGAGCCAGAAAGTAAAGTTGAGAAAGGAAGCTTGAAACTGGAGAGGAAATGAACAGACTCCTAATGACAGAGTCGGAGCACCCACATTCCAGGCGCCGGGGGCCACATATTCAACGCTATGTATCATAACCTTATTCTTCCAGTACCCAGCACAGTGGCTGTCATTTAGAACCTGGTTATCCACAATACTGTCCACGGGCTGGAAGCTCCAGCCATAGCTGCGCTTGTACGAAATGCAGACTCTTGGGCCTCATTCAAACCTACTGTATCGGAACCTGCATTTGCACAGGTAATTTGAATACACGTTCAAGTATGAGATGTTGGGAATTAGAAAAAACAAAAACAAAACCAAAAAGTGCAAATAAATAAATAAGTGAATACTCACCACTGGCACCATTTTGGTGTGGAGACTTGTGCCTGCTTATATCCAATGTTTAAACTTTTTTCATGTTTGCTTATTTATCTTTAGAGAGAGAGTGTGTGTGCTAGCACGTGCATGTGAAGGCTGGGAGAGGCAAAGAGAGAGGGAGAGAGAGAATCCCAAGCAGGTTCCATGCTGTCATTGCAGACAGCCTGTCTCAGGCCTCAATCTCACGACCATGAGATCATGACCTGAGCCGCAATCAGGAGTCGGATGCTTAACCAGCTGAGCCACCCAGGTGCCCTATCCAATGTTTAAACTATAACAGTAATAGTTTGGGGGGTATCCCCCCTAAACACAGATGTGTTCATGAAATGTTTAAGTATTGTTTAAAATACTTCAATGACTGCCCAGTGGCTTGGAGAATAAAGTCAGAGTTCATTACTACAGCATAAGACGCCATCTTCACCAAACCCCTGTCTACAGATCCATGTGCCTCACTCCATCCTCTGCGCTGGAGTCACGCCCCACGCTGCACAATTTGTAGTTGTCACCTGCTCCACCTCTATTTACCATTCTTTTCCTTTAAAGTCCTCTCCATTCCAATCTTGGCTCCCTGAAGCTTTTCTATTCCTTTACTTTCTATTCCAGTTGCCTTCTTTGTCTTGAAAGAACCAGAATCTGGCAAAACAGTAAACATATGGGCTTTGAGCCAAACTTGCTGTTTCTTAGGCAGATACTCTGTAAACGTCATAGTCCCTAAGAAACCCTGAGAGAGCCGCTACTCAAATTTGAATGAACCAACGGGCATTTCATATTTTGACTTATCTTTAGTGAAGTATTGTTATGCCTGTAACCTAGTGTCCACTACAAAATAGAGTATTACAAAATAAAGCAAAGAATGCAGTCTTCTTAAGTATTCCCTAAACTATTTGGCAAAATGAACCACAGAGCTGGGTAGTATATGGTATCAGGAAAAAGCACGTGGCTCCTAAGGTTGGATGACCGTGGACTTGACACCTGCCTCCTCTGCCCGGCAGATTAGCAGCTCTGGGATGTCGTCTCCCAGTGTTCTGTAAAATGTGAATAACTTCTTGACACATACATGTTCTTCACCTACCTTGCCATTACCTTCTCCCCACCCCAATTTGGCTACTAATCCAACAAATTTTCCAATATTTTTTTCTGAAGGTGAATTAGTATCTCCTAACTATATAAATGTCACGATATAGTTTATTGAGAGTATTTCATAACTCAATAAGCTTGAATTATCACGGCGATTCATGGGGCGCCTGGGTGGCTCAGTCAAGAGCATCCAACATTTGATTTCCGCTCAGGTCATGATGCGAGATGGAACCCTGTATCTTGGAATTCTCTCTCTCCCTCTCTCTCTGCCCCTCCCCACTTCGCACACACATGCTGGAGCTCTGTATTTCTCAAAATAAATAAACTTAGGAAAAAAAATAAGAAGAAACAGTGATTCATAGCGAAGAGGCATTCTGTCCCCCTAGGGGATATTGGCAATATCTGTAGACACTTTTAATGGTCACATTTGGGGGGTGCTACTGACATCTATTTGGTAGAAGCCAGAAATGCTGCTAAACATCCTGCAATTCCTGGGACAGCCCCACCTAACAGAGAAGTATCTGATCCACAAGATTAGCAGTGCTGAGGCTGAGAAACACTGATTACAGGGACACATGCAGAATTTGTCTGCAGACATTGTTCCTAGGTGTCTCCTTCCAGAAAGCTGGCTCCATCAAGTTAGAAGATCAAGAGCACTGACATAGGAAGAAGAGTTTGTTCCAGGTGAGGAAAGGGCCAAAGGTCCTTGAAACACCCATAGACAGTGGCAGGACCTCTGCAGGGAAAAAGTGTCCATGTGGGCAATAGGATTCCGGCCCTGGGCACTCAAGCTCTCAGTCCTGGCAACAATTCGTGTACCCTAATTAAGGCAAAGAGTCAAAGATTGACCCATGGGATCTGGGTAAGAAATACATTACTGACCAAGATGAACTAAAGAGACTAGCCCTGTCATCATGTCCTGGTACTACCCAATAGCCTTCATTGTTATAGGGTCCCAGGAAATTCCATCCTGACTGAGACTGGACCTCCCATCTACCTTGTAGGACGTGAATTTAAACTCTAACTTGATTTTATATTTTTATTTTTTAAAGTTTGTTTATTCATTTATTTATTTACACAAGCAAGGAGGGGCAGAGAGGCAGGGACAGAGAGAATCCCAAGCAGACTCCAAGCTGTCAGCACAGAGCCTGACTCAGGGCCCAAGGGTTCGAACTCATAACCATGATCATGACCTGATTTTTTTTTAATTTTTTTTTTAATGTTTATTTACTTTTGAGAGAGACAGAGAGAAAGAGAGAAGGGGAGGTGCAGAGAGAGAGAGGGAGACACAGAAGCCGAAGCAGGCTCCAGGCTCTGAGCTGTCAGCACAGAGCCCGACGCGGGGCTCAAACCCATGAACCACAAGATCATGACCTGGGCCAAAGTCGGACGCTTAACCCACTGAGCCACCCAGGCGCCCCATGACCTGATCTAATATCAAGCCAGACGTTCAAGTGACTGAGCCATCCAGGTACCCCAAATCTAACTTGGCTTTAGACAGACAGTGATATATTTCTTACAAAAATTAGTTAAATTCTATTTACATCCCTTACACATTCTTTAAGCAATAACTGAAGGTGGGTGCTACCTGTACAAGCCCCACAAAATGAGTCCGGGTGTCTTTGTAGAGCATCTATTCTATTCTTGGCAAGGTAGGCATTATAGGAAATAAAATTAAATGTGGTTACTCTCCTTCCAAAAAATGTATTATAGTAGAGAAGAAAAACAGCTTTCATCTTTAAACAAAAGAAAAGCCAGCAAAAGATAATGTGAAAGATACTCTCCTGAAAGGGAAAATAATTATAGGAAGCCACGGGTTATCAGTAGTGCCTCCTAACCCACTGAGGTTAGGCAGAATTACTATGATTAAACATTCTTAAATTTGGCTAGGTGGGGGGAAGGGCGCCCATTCAGAAAACAGTTCACGGGAGTGCAGGAAGTGAAAGTCCCCAGGGTGCAAAGGAGGGAAACAGGGAAAGGATGCAAACCACGTGTGCGGAGTTTGGCAGTAAAAGGAAAGGAAAGAGCAAATGCTGACTATATATCCACTCTCCCTGCTTCAATCAGTGGCAACAGATGGCTGTTCTACAAATCTAAGCCCTCCTCTGCCCTTCCACGTCCACTAGCAGCGTTTCAGTGCCGGAGGCCGGGAGGGAGAATATCATCAAAATATTGAACATCACGGAAAGGTGGATAATATGGAAGAAAACCTCTCTATGAATCTTGCTATCAGAATCAAGTCTTTCTTCCCCCAATTTCACAGCAGATCATTCACTCATTTATTTTTTGTTTTTTTAATGTTTATTTATTTATTTTGAGGGAGGAGGGCAGCGAGAGAGGGAGAGAGAATCTGAACCGGGCTCAATGCTGTGTTATCAGCTCAGAGCCTGATGCAGGGCTCAGACTCACAAACCATGAGATCATGACCTGAACCGACATCAAGAGTCAGATGCTTAAATGACTGAGCCACCCAGGTGCCCTATTCTCTTTTTATAACGTTTATACCATTGCCACCTTGTTCAGAGGGGGGTCTCGATAGGTCTCTCTACCCTGTCCTACTATCCTGTAAGCCAGGATGACAAAAAGACTGTATGTTTCCTTCTTTGCGGTTTCAACTGTGTTTAAAAACATACGTGGCACAGACAAGGTCCTAAACAAATAAAAAAAGATTACTAACTGAATGTCAATGCAAAATTGGAGGAAAAGTGTTATGGTTCTGCTGATGAAACCTATGATCAGAAATAGAGAACTGACAAATTTCCTAACAAAAATACCTAAGCCTTTAATCATTTCCCCAGTCTATCTGCAGCTACTTGTTGCCTCTTGCCTCTTTATCCAGTACCTGGAGTCGTGACTAGAACATGTAGCTACTCAGTAAACATTTGCTGAGTCAATGAATCCCAGGATTAATTCCAATACCCATAAGATACCTATTTTAAAGCTTAGAAAAAATAGATAAAATAAATCAATATTTTCATTTTAAAGCAGCACATTCAAATTTAGGTTCTGGTCCTAGATTCTAGGTCAATTAGACTTTTTGCTAAATATTACAGCCTTGGTGAAATTTTGTTATGGTATACAGCTCAGATTTAGTTCTATATGGTTCAAATTCTGTACCTGCCCCTAGTCACATCTAAAGCTGTGAAGAAAATCTATGAAGGAAAGATGATATGGGACAACCCTGTTAACATGGATGGGTCTTGATTTTTCCTTATACTCAAGACTGAGATAACACTATAATTCTCCATTTTGTTGTTTTAGCATTTAATTATTCATTATGTTGTCCACAATATTGGAAATTTTACCTTTATTTCCATTATTTTTAATGTTTCTCTTAATAAAATAAATGGTTCGTACACAATCTACATTATTAACTAAAAATTTTGGCACATTGTATTAAACAAATGTTCACATGACTTAGCAGCACAGTAGATGAAAAGTAAAGGGAAAACACTAATTTTCTAGAAATATGACTAATCATTAGCTATCACAAATTGTACATATTTCTAAAATCTTTTTTTTTTTAATTTTTTTTAACGTTTATTTATTTTTGAGAGACATAGAGACAGCGCATGAGCAGGGGAAGGGGCAGAGAGAGAGGGAGACACAGAATCTGAAGCAGACTCCAGGCTCTGAGCCGCCAGCATAGAGCCCGACGCAGGGCTCGAACTCACAGACTGCGAGATCATGACCTTAGCCGAAGTCGGCCGCTTAACCAACTGAACCACCCAGGCACCCCATAAATTGTACATATTTCTAAAGGTCACGTTCCAGTCTAGAAAGAGTCTAGCAACCGAATTCAATCCACTGAACACAAAATATGTTCTATGGCTTTTCTACCTTAATATCATTACCAGTATAAATGTATCTTTGATTTTGACTTTGAAATAAGGAAAAATGAAGAAAATCATCTGGACACAATGCAATTTTATACAAAAAGTTATATAACATCCTGTTTGACATATTAACTAAAACAGAATCTGAAATCAGCAAATTTATAAATGATTTTACAATTTGGAGTGAAGTCACAAACCAGAGAATCTACCCTCCACCCGAAAAAGCCACAACCGCTTCAGATATTTAGTGTGGCCAAGCAACAGAATTAATTCTTACTAATCTCTTAAAAAGGCTTTTATCTGTCGATAAAGAGTTAATTACTTACTGGGGTGAAAATTTTGTTGACATTGTTGTTATTTTTCAAATTCAGACAATTTTAGAGAGCAGTGGGATTAGTATAAAGTAAACGCCTGAACACGGCCCCTTGCCGTAATGGCCTCCTTCAAAGGATCACAGTCCTTGGTGTTTTGCTAGATTAACTTGTAGGTGGATTTATACATTCACTCCTGCCCCTGCTCCACTCCTGTTGAGTAAGGAATGGCGAACGCCTTGAGGATGTTTTCTTTCACTCTCTTTGAAAAGGAGGTCATTAAAATGCACAGGAAAATGTGTTTATGAAACACGAAGCATTATGTACGGTAAACAAAAGAAGTGGAGCTCTGTGGGGAGCTTTAGCACCTAGTTCGCCCTCTCCTTGGAGGGAAAAGAAGGTGTGATCCCAAAGCAGACTTAGAATAGTATCTAATCCAATTCTGTCTTAGCCAACAGAGGACACATTCTCCATGGGTACTGAAGGGAAAGGAATGACTTTACTTTCCCTTTGCTAAATTCTATGCTCTTAAGCATCAGGACAATGCCTTCTTTGCTCTTCCAAGGCAATACGCTTTTAAAACCCATCTACAGAGTAGAAAGCCTTCACCATTTGGGGTAGAATGAATGACCCTTCCTTATAGCCTGTGCATTGGAGTCTTAAAGAAGACAGAGGTGTATCTCCAGGTGTGTCACAGTCCCCTGTCTCTACTTTGAAGCACTGTCCATTTCACATCTTTTTATTTTATTTTATTTTTAAAGTGTATTTATTTGTTTGTTTAGAGACAGAGACGACATGAGCAGGAGAGGGGAAGAGAGAGGATGAGAGAGAGATTCCCAAGCAGGCTCCGCATCATCAGCGCAGAGCCTGATGCGGGGCTTGAACTCATAAAATGTGAGATCATGACCTGAGCCAAAACCTGAAACCGAGGGTCAGACGCTTAACTGACCGAGCCACCCAGGGACCCCCATTTTACACCTTTTTAGAGAAGCTTAAGCATTTGAAATTGAAACTGACCACCCCAATCCTTATTCTTTTCTTTTCCCCATAGAATTTACCATGTTTTAATATATAATACAATTTACTGATTGTTGTTGTTCATCATCTATCTCCTCTGGCCAGAGAATAAGATCCCTGAGGCCAGGCATCTTTGGTTATCTGGGTCATTATTACATCCTAGCATCGTAAGAGAAGCAGAGTCCTAGAAGATTTTCAATGAATATTTCATGAGAAAGATAGATACTCCTTTGGTTTAAAAGAGATAATAGATGAATAAATAATTATAACATACAACTGAAAATGTCAAGGGAATTTTTGAGTTTGGTTATCATATCTCCCTCTCCTTCTCAAATCGGAAGAATATGAAGGCAAGAAGGTAGCAATGAAGGGACAAACTTAAATTAATAAAGAAACAGGATAAAGAAGAAAACATGGTTTTGTCGAAGGCAAGGTTGGTGGGCAAAGGATTCAGAACACAGGAAAGGGGATTGGCAATTATATATGAACAAATTACTAATACTTGAGGATGATTAGCAAGATTCTTAGGGGCGCCTGGGTAGCTCAGTTGGTTAAGTGTCAGACTCTCAGTTTCCGATCAATCAGGTCATGATCTCACAGTCTGAGTTTGAGCCCTACTTCAGGCTCTGCACTGACAGCAGGGAGCCTCCTTGGGATTCTGTCTCTCCCTTTCTGCCCCTTTCCCACTTGCACGTGCTCATGCTCATTCTCTCTCTCAAAATAAGTTAATTAAAAAAGAGAAGTTCTTAGATTCATTTGACTGTTAGACATCCCATCAGGGATAACAGGTCTCCAAATGACATATAATGACAATACACAATATGGTAAGAACTAGAATGGTATTTCTGAACCTCAATTCAATTTTTACACTGATTTCCAAGTTTTTCAATGACCTGGGGCCTTCAGGATCAAAATCCATGATGCCGACAGGGAATATAAGCGAGCCACTTCAAGATAATGTCTTGGCCTGTCTTTGAGACTAGAGGTTCGGACCTCGTCAGCCCTTGGAAACAATCTATGCTCCAGCCACACCCAATCCACTGTGGTACCTGGAACAGGGCAATGCCATTTCATGTCTTTAATTTTGCACTTGTCACCCTTTCTTAGAATGCCCTTTGCCCCAGAGATTGTATGAAAACCGCATACAAATTCATTTGCTAAGACTCCTTCTAAACATTTCTCTGAAGACTCCTCCAAAGAGGAGCTTCCCTCTTTCCTTCTGAAAGCTGTGTTTGTATGCCTGCTTGATATTACCTCTGAGCCGCTGGAAAGTAGGGAGTGTGTTCAGTTACCCGTCCCAGCCCTGGCACTGAGATCCGTTCGGGCATACAAAGAGTTTTGTTTTTTTGTTTTGTTTTTTTTAACAATGACTTTTAACAAATATTTCTTGAATAACTGAGCAGGCAGACTCCTGAGAAGTTGTAAAATTCTAAAATACCTTTTCAGAAATCTCACTAATCTCCCAAAATAAAACTTAACTCAGGTTCAGCTGCATTACCATGTGAAAGAACTGGCCATTAACTTTTCAGCACTGTAAACATTTGCAACCCACGTGGAATGTCTAATGTATGTCATTTTGTCAAAATATTCAATTAGCCACAACAGTCCATTTATTGATCCAGGGAACAATAGACTGTTGGTATTTGTTCTTATACAAAGGGATTGTATAAATAATAAAGACATCCCCTCTCTGATGCCTTCAAATAATACATTAATTTTTTTTTTTCTGGGAAATGTTCAGGCCGTGGACTCCTGAGCCCAATTTTCCTGAACATATGTAGCCATTATCCCAAAATAAGCTTCACTGTGTGTGTCAGGAAGTAATGTGAATTTGCCTTGATACAGGACTCTGCCCATTTCTATTATTTACCACGAGACTCCACAGGAGGGAGATATGTAAATCATGTTAACATATACCCTCCATATTTCTGACTAAACGTGATGCTGAGAATACCCTGCCCCAAAGCTGTCATCAAAGCAGCATGCTCTGTATCTTTCAGGGACAGACTGCAGGACCCGCGTCATTCACTTTAATATTATAGAAGTAATCTTTGCCATAAGAAAAGGAGTCACTGTGACCAACAAGGTTTTGATGTGAAATTGACCACTGTAGACTGGATGGCACCTGCCTCTCTCAGTCACAGATACTTTAAAGTACTTTCTTCCTTTGTAATTTTCACACAAGGGAAGAAAGCCCTTATGAGCAGCCCTGTCAAGCTGTGACAATGTGAATGAGCAAAATTTAAAAATGTATGAGAGGCTGAAAATGAATCATTTAAACACACTAAAAAAACCCTTCCTTGTGAGTGATGTCCTTGAAAAATTACCTAATAATTTATCCAAAATGAGCATCTTTTTTTCACGTGAGTGGCATCTGGCAGGTTTTCTTGCTTTTCCCTTGGATTTACAACTAATTTATTAAGCAGCTTTCAAGCAATTGCTCTGAACTTGGGGTTTTTGAGCCACTGAAAAATCAGACGTCTTTCATGGCATCATTTTTCTTCTTTTAAAACATACACTGACTGGTGCCTCTACAGTTTTTGTTTCTTTTTAATCCAGAAGCAAAGACAAAAAGGCCCATGTTTGATCAGTTGAGAAAAGAATGCAGAAGCCACGTGCCGCCGGTTGAGATCGGACTTTTTTGCGTCTTGTCCAGTCAGGTATCAACCTAAGAGTGACTAGTCATCCAGTTCTGGCTCGATTATGTGGCCGTGTCATTACCTTTTAGCACTGAGCTCCAGAAAGACAACTGAACTAAATGCCAAGCTATCTGAGCTTCAGTTCCGACTCTACAACAAACTCCCCAGTGGCACGGTGGCTGTTACTTAAAACTCTTTGCTAGTTAACCTGCCCTTTGTTACAAAGTGAAATAATAACCATACTTTGTATTATGGTCCTTTACTGAAATAGCTCTAATAAAACACCTTGAAAGTTCTTGTAGGAGAAATAGTGAGGGAACTAGACCCCTGAAATTTAAAAAAAAAAAAAAAATGTGAAAAATTCTTAATTTATCAGGAGGCAACCTCAAACAAGAATTTATAAGGCGCTAAAATTTTTAAGAAAATAATGTCATAGTCCTAAGTGGTATGAATGGTTTCGTAATATTTGTTATAATCTTTTTAATGCTTATTCAGTTTTGAGAGACAGAGAGAGAGAGAAAGAGAGAGGGTGAGAGGGGGAGGGGCAGACATAGAGGGAGACAGAATGCAAAGCAGGCTCCAGACTCCAAGCTCTGAACTGTCAGCACAGAGCCCGACGCAGGGCTCATATCTATGAACCATGAGACCGTGACCTGAGCGGAAGTCGGGAGCTAACAGACTGAGCCACCCAGGCGGCCCACTTTTGAATGAAAGATGCCGTGGAAGTTATGGTGCCTGGGTGGCTTGGTCAGTTAAGCATTAGAATCTGATTTTGGCTCAGGTCATGATTTCACAGTTTGTGAGTTCGAGCTCTGCATTGGACTCTGTGCTGACAGTGTAGAGCTGCCTTGGGATTCTCTCTCTGCTCTCTCTCTCTCAGCCCCTCCCCCCCCAAATAAATAAACGTAAAAAAAACATCCTGTGGATGTTGATCAGATTACCACTGCGATAATGAATAAGGGGAATAAGTAGCCGAAAGATTAACCAGAAGCAGGAAGCCCTTTTCACGCTTTGAAAACCAGGGGTGCCCGGCTGGCTCAGCTGGTAATGCATCTGACTCTGGATCTTAGAGTCATGAGTTCGAGCTCCACGTGGGGCATGGAGGCTACTTGAAAGAGAAAAAAAAAAGAAAAAAGAAAGAGTAACTATTCTTCTGTTGTGTTTTGGCTTATACATACAGGTGCACATCTAAATATTTTAAAGGGAAACTAATTAAAGCTCGTTAAAGAGGGAAGTGTGGGCTCAAGAGGCAGCCCAAAAACTGTACCAACACTGATGAACTGTGTGGACCATGTGCAAACCCTGATGTGCCGTGGGACGAGAAATTATACACCGCCACCCTAGATGTCTGCAATGTCTATTTATTTTGTCAATGGAGTTTCGACATCATGATCTCTGTCCTAAATATACCAAGGACCTATACTGATTAGCTAAACTCAGTTTTCCGTCTCTTTCTACATCTGTCGGTTATCAGAAATATGTCGTCTGTGTAGCAAAACAATAGTGTGCCTTCCTTAAAGATGCGAGCAGAGAAATTAAGCGTGTCTTACGTCAAGTAAGGCCTTTAGGCTTTCTCTTCATTCAACCTCATGAACGCTCCTTCCCTTGATATTCACATACTTTCTTTTCTCAAGTATCACTTCTTTAGAAAGTCTTTGCCTATCTACTCTATCTAAAAGAGTGTCCCCAATGAATCCTTATCTTCATCCCTGTTTTCTTTGTAACGCCTACCACTCCTTGACAAGGCATTATATTTGTTTACTTTTTACTGTCTGGCCACTCTACAGGACAGCCGGAGACTGACTGACTGGTACATTCTCTGTGTAATCCAACTTACATGCTGGTCCCTAACACATGATGGAAGATGAGCCAATATTGGCTTGAACGAATGAATGCCTAAATTAGAATCATAGGCAACAGAGTTCCTCAAGGTTATAAGCACCTAAGGATACAGTGTATCAGCTCCAGCACGGCACAACCCACAATGGACCAGTGACTTCAGGGATGCTCAGGTGACAGGGAGGATCCGGCACTGAAAGTGACAGGAGTGAACTGGGGGAGGAGGAAAGTAAGGAGCAAATCAGGGAGAGCACAGCGCCCAAAATGATGGCTGACGCACTTCCCTCCAAAAACTGACTAACTGTACGATTGCGGAGAAGTTCCTTAACTATTCTGAGCCTCAGATTCCTAACCTACAAAATGGGGAAAATAATAGAATTCCTTTCCAGGGTGCATGGGCTACTGGACCGAAACTCATAGATCTGAAGGATACAGCAGCTAGCATCATGTCTGCGGGTAGTGAGTGAGTCCCCCATAAATGGTAGTTATTATTAATTCTATTACTAGTATTGCTTCTACTTCTGCTCCACCCCAGTAGTCCTGTGACAGTAGTATTTCTCTGCCTTTCCCATCTGCTGGTCTAGCTCAGTCTAAAGGTCCAAATCAAGATCGCCTTGAGGGGAAAAGTTCCTTGAGGGTTTTTGCATCCCTCTCTGGTATAGTTACATCCAAAGAATTCGTACTATTATTCTGACCTGAAATTTGGTCAGCCAATGCTGATACTTTGATTCCTGAACTGTGTTTTAACTCGCAATTTCTCTTCCTTGTGCTCCAACTTGAGAACCTCTAAGGGAAATGGGGGAGAGAGTCTAGCAATACTCTAATATTTCACCTCATATTTATTACTTTGCTTACTCTGTTTCATAAGAAAAGCTGACAGCCACCACAATACCCTTTGCTATACATCATCCAAAAAAGTAACCAATTATATAGTATAATTCACTTGTATAATTCTCACCTCACACATTCATTAAATAATAAATGATGCCATTTTATTTTTACTTTATATTGAGTCGACTCCTATTATTAGAAGTAGGGGCACTTGGGTGGCTCAGTCCATTAAGTGTCCAACTTCGGCTCGGGTCATTATCTCATGGTCCGTGGGTTCGAGCCCCGCGTCGGGCTCTGTGCTGTCAGCTCAGAGCCTGGAGCCTGCTCCGGATTCTGTGTGTGTCTCTCTCTCTCTGCCCCTCCCCTGCTCATGCTCTGTCTCTCTCTGTCTCCCAAAGATAAAGAAACGTTAAAAAAATAAAAATAAATTAAAAGAAAGAGAAGTAAAGAGTTCTGGCACTAGTTATGCACACGAGTGATTCTGTCTGCCTCCTCCCCCTCCTAAATCCATTCTCTCTGCTCTGTCCTGGTTTGTGCACCTTCATTCTGACTCTAGAGTAAATCACCCAAGCTTCGTAATCACCCCGTTTCCACCTTCATCCGTCCAGTGGGAGGTGCTGGCAGAGGAGATCCTTGGCTGATTCTTGGCCTTGAGATCATTCTGGCATCAGTCTCCCCTCTTCCACAGTATCTCTGGGCCGAGGGACTGACTTTTTGCTGTGCTAGTCCCTTAGTGTGTTCCTCTCCCTTGTTGGTTCTTATCCCTGCTCATTAGATGTTCCATTGAATGACTATTGGGACCCAGATTAATATGCATTCTATATATAATACAGAACATGCATTTCAAACATAAGTAAGTTAGGATCACCATTCATATATTCAATCTCTTACATAATAGACACTCAATAAATGCTTTAATTAATCTGCAATTCCTCAAAATAATTCCAACTCCCAATCTCCTCTTCTCTTTTCTCTAAATGTTATTAAAGACATTTAATCATCCCTAATTGCTAAAAATAGAACACTCAGCATTTATGTAATTTAACTAAGTACGATTGTCTCGTTTTCACCAAATTCTAGAGTATTTATGCATAATTTGTCCACCCTGACACTGTTTTCTGAAACTGCCCCTGGATCTGTTCCCCCCCCACCCCAGCTGGCAATTCTTTTGCTTTTTCTTTCTCAGAATGCAGGTAGTTCCTGAAAATAAAGGCTTAATTTTATTAATCATTCCACTGATACTCCCATGCAAATTAATGATTTGATAGTAACATTCCTTCTACGTCAGTCATGCCTACTGTGTACCTTCATTCTTGCCCTCTCTCTGCATTTTCAGAATCACTCTTTATTTTTTATAACCTCTCCTGAATATCCAAAAGTGAATGTCTAAGCATTATTAACGGGTTAAGTTCAAAAACCGAACCTAGTATCTCCCATCCCAAATATGATTCTCTTCTCTCCATTACTGAAAACAGTATCCTCCAGACACTCAGTAAAACGCTAAGGGTCACCCATCACTGACTGAATTCTCGTCCTTTCCCCACCCACTGTTAGCAGACAGCTCCACTGAGCCCTCTTCTCATTTCATGTTCTGCATCCATTCCTTCTTTAGTTTCATTGCCACTGCCCTAAGCTAAGCAGTCATGTGTTGCTTATTTACTATCAAATGAGAATGGTTTTTAAAAGCTAATACATATCCTATACAATCTTTTTAAGGTACCAATATTTTGACAGCCCTGTAAAAACAAGATGAGTGGAAAACAAGTTGGAGGAGGTAAAATACGAAACATAGGTTTGGTAGTTTCTGAAAATTACTGCAATAGCCATTATGAAACGTTTGCACAAAATATAACTTTAAATGAATTTAGCAACTTGGTACTGCAGAGCTTCCTAATTTAAGTACGCATATGTGCACACACACACATACATGAATGATAATATCTTTATTTTAACTCAAGAATGTTTGTGAATAAAAAACAACAACAACAACCTTAACAGAAGTGACATGACCTTAAAAATTTCAAGAAAAGTCTGAGATAAATGAAATCTTAATTTTTTTCAAGATAGTTTTATAGAGAGAGAATTTAGGGTATTCATACTCAGTGGGGTAACGTAACCCACCAGGGAACAATAACTGGGTTGGGGGAAGGATACAAAAGTCTTTGATACTACAAAGGTTAATAGCCCTCCTAAGCTCTATTCAATGCAACAAAATCTTTTTTTAATGTTTATTCATTTATTTTTGAGCATGCACACATGCATGTGCGAGAGAGAGAGAGAGAGAGAGAGAGAGAGAGAGAGAAATCGTGAGTGGGGGAGAGGCATAGAGAAAGGGAGAGAGAATCCCAAGCAGGCTCCACGCTTTCAGGGCAGAGCCTGACACAGACTTGATCTCAGGAACAGTGAGATCATGACCAAAGCCAAAATCAAGACTCAGGAGCTTAACTGACTGAGTCACCCAGGTGCCCCCAATGCAACAAAATCTTTTACCTTAGTAGTTAATTTCTTTAGTAAGGGAGAATTATAGCTGATAAAATTCCTTTGGAGGAAGTGATAATGAAAAAGAAAAGGCTGAAAATATAGACAATTGGAAAAAAATACCATATATAAATTTCTGAGTTCTATCATGTTTTTATCAAGCCAATCACGATGACTTGGAAAGGAAAGCTGAGTAATATTTTTTTTTTAAGTTTGTTTATTTTTGAGAGACATAGAGACAGAGTGTGTGCAGGGGAGGGGCAGAGAGAGAGGGAGACACACAATCCGAAGGAGGCTCTGGGCTCTGAGACATCAGCACAGAGCCCGACGCAGGGCTCGAACCCACAGACCGCAAGATCATGACCTGAGCTGAAGTCGGCTGCGTATCTGACTGAGCCACCCTGGCGCCCCTGAGTAATATTTTAAAAACTACAACTAATTAGGTTAATTAGGCACAAGCAACATTCTGAAGTAAATGCAACTGACAGAATATTTTTAACTGGTTCTTCATCAAATTGTCTTCTGAATCCATTCTTCATGTTTTCTTCTAAACGATCATTACCTATCCACAAGCTATAAAACCAATACAGTACTGCAGACTGGATCTGTATTATTTCCCAAAACAAATTAACAAAGGAACTCTCTGTGGCTCAAAGCTTGAACCAAGTATTGGAAAATCAATTTCTTGGCAACTTCAATTGGCCAAAGCATCGTTTCTCTTTGTCTTCTGTAGCAACAGAAGACTACAGAGAAACATCTGTCAGTGAACACATTTTGAGAACAGATTCACTCAGAACAAAGTAAGTTTCTCAGCTGCTGGAATGTGACTGGCAGAGCGGACTGATCACCTTTCCAATCCGTCCTCAATGGAGGCACAGGGAGAGAAAGAAAGGTGAAAAGCATAGAATCAGGCAGTGATTTAAGAATGAGTGCTTCAGGAATGATTCAGGGGGATGTTCTGGATTAGCAGTAAGAAACTGGATTTTATCTTTGGGTTTACTCAACCCGAAAAAATTCTGATTGTTTAAAAGTAGAGTGTGCTGACAACCAGAAAGTTCTAAGCTTCTGAAATCCAAGATCTTAGCCCACGAAATAAAATACAGAAAGTGCCTCAGTTCAATCAACCATCAATACATTGAGAATTTCTTTTCTTCCCATTTAACAGTACACTATATAATTTAACAGCTTTCTTTTTAAGTTAATAAGAATAAGGACACTGTCCTCTAAATACTTTTTCTGTTTTGAATAAAATAATAATTTCTAAAAAGTCACAAAATCAGTTTGTAACTAGAAACTGATAAATACCCTTAAGCAAATTGACATTTTAACCAAATTAGAAGGAACTAAATATTTTAAGAAATATTTCTAGGGGCACCTGGGTGGCTCAGTCAGTTAAGCGTCCCGACTTCGGCTCAGGTCATGATCTCACAGTTTGTGGATCCAAGCCTGGCATCGGGCTCTGTGCTGGCAGCTGGGAACCTGGAACCTGCCTCAGATTCTCCCTCTCTCTCTGCCCCTCCCCCACTCATCCTCTGTCTCTGTCTCTCAAAAATAAATACATGTTTAAAAAAATTTAAAAAGAGAAATATGTCTAGGGGAAAATATTGTTTCCCATCTTTTAATAAAGAATGCTTATGTAAAACCCTGCTTTACACTAAAATCTCCGTTTCCCTAAATACGTCCCATGAAAAACCTCATGCCACTTCTATAATGGTAGAGTCACACCTCAGAAAATCTCTTACTCCATAAAAGCAAGAAAAGTAAAGGCAAAAACTATCAAAGTCAACTTTTTCAGACCTCTGAAAATTAACCAAAGGCTTGCAACAAAATGAGAAGAACTGATTCAAGAAAAACAGTTATATTTTAATAAAAGTAGCAAGACTAGTAGTGTTTTAACTTCTATTACTATCTTTCTCTCCCCAGCTCCACAGTAGGCTTAGAAACCAGCAGCCATAGGACCACAGTAGTTGGGAAAAACAGCAGTCTCCAATAACTAGGAACAAAACAAATACGTCTCTTCTCACACTGTACTGGAGATGTTTTCCCAGGAAGTGAAGGAACAAAAAAACATATGAAAGGCATCCAGATTGGAAAGGAAATAAGTAAAGCTACTTCTATTTACAGATGAAATTATCCTGCATATAGAAAATCCTATAAAATACACACACACACACACACACACACACACAATTAGAACTGATAGACTAATTCAGAATACAAGATTAATATGCAAAAATCAATTATATTTTTATACACTTGCAATGAGCAAACTAAAATGATGTTAAGAAAGCAATTCCATCTGCAATAGCATTATGAGGAACATGATGCTAATGGATAAATTTAATAAGAGAAGTCCAGTGTCTGTACACTAAAAATAGCAAAACATCCACTGAAAGAAACAAAAGAAAACCTGAATAAATGAAGAGATATTCCATGTCCAGATCAGACTTAATATTATATTCCCCAAATTAATCTACAGATTCAACACAATCCTAATTAAAATCCCAGATGCCTTTATTGGAGATTTTGACAAGGTGATCCTAAAATTCATATGGAGACACAAGGGACTGAGGGTATCTAAAACAATTTTGAAAAAGAAGAACAGAGTTGGATGACTTACACTTCCTGATTTCGAGCTGAGTACAAAGTTATAGAAATAAAAACAATGTAGTATTGGCATAAGGATAAACAGTATGTGTATGTGTATACACATGTGTATACACACACACACACACAACACACACACACACACACACACACACACACACACACACACACCAGTCCAGAAATAAACCCTTACATTTATACGCAATTGATTTCAGCAAGAGTGCCAAGACAATGAAGTCGTGAAGTATAACCCCTGCAACAAATGGTGCTGGGATCATCTACTATCCACATGCAGGTAAATAAAATTGAACCCCAATCCCCCACCAGAGACAAAAATTAACTCTAAATGGATCACAGTATTATATGTAAGAGCTAAAACTATAAATTTTAGCAGATACACAGGAGTAAGTCTTTTGATTTTGGATTAGGTAGGTATCTGTTTCTCAGATATGACAATTAGAAAACAACAGCCAATAAAAAACAATCCAGACTTCATCTAAATTAAAAGCACATGTCCTAAAAAGTATATCATCAATAAAACGAAAGGACACACACAGAATGGGAGACAATATTTATAAATTATATCTCTGATAAGGGACTTGTATCCATTATACACGGATAACTCGGACAACCCAGTAATTAAAAGGCAAATAACACAATGGACAAATGGGGGCAAAATATGTGCACAGACATTTCTCCAAAGAAAATATACAAATGACCAGTAATTACAAGAAAGATGCTTAATATCATTATTTGTCAGGGACATACAAATAAAAACCACAACGACTACCACTTCGCACTGAGCAGGATGGCTAAAATCAAAAAGGAAAAGGATAAGCAGTGTTGGCAAGGATGCGAATGCACTGGAACCCTCCTCATACATCGCCGGCTGGACGATATATGCTGAAGCCACTTGGAAAATCAGTCTGGCCGTTCTTCAAAATATTAAACACAGGGTTTTCATACAAACCAGCAACTATACTTCCAGGTACGTATGGAAGACAATTAAAAAACAATGAGGCACACAAAACTTGTACATAAATGTTCACTGCAGCCTTTTGTTCATGAAAACCAAAAAGTGGAAACCGCCCCTATGCCCGTGAACGGATGAGAGGGTAAACAAAACGTGGTGACTCCATACAACAGAAAATGATTCCTCAATAAAAAGTAGTAACATACTGACACACACTGCACCGCGGAAGAACTCTGAAAACACAGACTAAGTTAAAGAAGCCAGTCACAAAAAGTCCCATATACGTGATCCCATTGATATAAATTGTCCAGGATCAACAAATAAAAGGAGGCAGAAAACTGACTGCCAGGAACACAGAGGTAGGGAGAAGAGGGTGACTGCTAATGGGTTACTGGGTTTCTTTTTGTAGATGATGAGATTCTAAAATTAGGTGGTGGGGATGATTGCACCTCTAGAAATACATTTAAAAACATGGACTATACCCTCTCAAAATTGAATTACATGGCATGTGAATTACGCTCCATTAAGCTCTTATACAAAAATCTAGTGCCAAAGATTGATTCAAGAAATAATGTTTGAGCAAACTTATGAAAAACTCTTAGCACAGGCATCAAAGTACTCAAGAAATGTTAGCTATAATTAGCTGTAATTACCATTAGAAAACATCAGTATATTTGTCAAAGTTAATTATTAAACTATAATAATTTAATACAAAACATTTAATTTCTCTTTTTCAAGATAAATTCAATATTCTTAACCCTTGTTCAACTAACTCTTGCAAATGCATAATATGGCTTTGGACATAAATATCATTTCATAGCAATAGTTGTAAAATATGTTTGTAAAATAGACTTCATTAGCTTTATAACTAGAAAGTACTATCTTCTGACACTTTTTTTTTTTTTTTGTCTACACGTAGGACAGTTTTTTTCCTATGTCATCATAATCTCCTTTCTCTATAATGGTTTTCCTTATGTGAATGTTTAGAAATCCATATGGAATTTTACTGGAAATCACACATTATAAAACATGCCTGGTATCATAAAAGACACTGAGTAATAACTAAACAACCACGAGCTCGAACAGACCTTTTGTTTGTTTTCGCTGACTTTCTTATAAGCTTACTTTAAAGACAACTGCCACTGGAGACCAAAATTTAATATAAGCATCGGGATGGCTCTGCAACATTATAAATTTACCTATACTCAATAACTTTGGTTTCCTTGTCAAAAATTGGACCCGATCTGCAAGATTCTTTTAACTCCATTAGGTCGTGATTTGACATCTTAACTTCTGAATGCATGTCTTTTAGAATGAATTAATCCTCAAGACTATACAATTTTATCCCACATCATAACTTTTCTGGAAAAAGGAAGAAAACGCCCTTCCCAAATCAAAGCCCCAAAACCGAGTGTGAGAAATTACAGCTAATGAGTATATGCTAACAAATATAAACAGCTATCTTGGGGAATTATATAATTACTATGTATATAATGCTTCATGCTTTCTACGTTCTATAAAGCTATTAATTAATTTTTCCTTTCAAATATACCATGAATCAGCAAGTTATTGCCCTCCTTACCTTCTAAGATAGGACCCAAATGAAAAGAATAACTGGTTTCTCCAAATCCCAAACTAATTCTGTGTTATCAATGAGGAGTAATTCATAATAGTGCTAATCTAACACAAACTACATCATTATCATCAAATGCATTATTTTCACGACTACATTTAAGATTTCAGTGGCATTTGGAGACCTCAAACCAACATCAAGTTCTATGGTGGGAGTTAGGGAGGCCCATTTGATGAGCTGTGCTGTCTCCTGAAATATCAATTTATTAAACTAGTTGAAAAGAAAAATCCAGACACCAGTTGATGAGGAGAAGAGAGGCACCAACTAAACTGCCCACGGAGTAGATCTGCAGAGCCAATCCTGCTAAAACTGTGGTCACAGAGGTGCAAAATGAGAACACTTATAGAGCAGTATTAAGCGTAAAAGGTTTATGTGGGAAACAAAACAAAACAGAAACCTAAGTTGGACAAGAAATTAAAGATGCAAAGAAGAAAGTAAAAAAAATGATAAAATTGGAATCCATAAAGAAGTGGCTCATCCACAAAAAAACCTGTCTCCCTGCAAGGTGGCCCATGCCATTTCTCAACATGAGTGGGATACAATGAAAAATGGCATTGTCATCTTGGAATTATTCATGTCCATAAGCACATTATTTGAAGGCAAATAATTAGTATCCGATGATCCTGATTGCCCATGAAAAAAAAACAACTCTGTCCATATATTAATTATAATGAAAAAATCATTCTGTCCATATACTATCAAGTTGACTCAGGACACTACAGGAACCCCAGAGGCGTTTTCCATGATGAAGTTAAAGTATGACTTTGAGAGGTCTGAGCAAAATCCATTTTTCAATCCAAATATATGCTGGATTGGTATACTTAGATAGGATCTACTCCCAAAGTTTTATCAGTATGCTAGAAGTAACTTTTGATATCATCCACCAATCCTCAGTAAAAATGCTACCTCCATTGTGAAGTCTTTCAGACAGTATAAGCTGTTCTACCTCCTATAAAATAAACACAGTTTAGCAAATAATCCCATTAAAGCAATTCTCATTATTGAATTACAATGCAATATAATTTTGTTATTTATATTTTAAGTTGCAAAATTATTTTATCATAATTACACATCATAGGTTAATTAGATCTCTTATTTCACATAATTGTTTATTATAAATCTCTTAATAATGAACACATAATGCTTGTTTACACGTCATTCCCCCAACAGACTGCACATTTCTTGAATAAACAATCCATGTCTTTTCATCTTTATATCCCCCTTCCCTAACCTACTGCCTATTACAATGATTGAGCCAGAGTTAACCACTAATAATATTCACTGAATGAATGAATGAATGGATGGATGGATGAACAGCTCCAGCCTCGATCTCTTGCCTGAATATCCCCCTTCCCTAACCTACTGCCTATTACAATGATTGAGCCAGAGTTAACCACCAATAATATTTACTGAATGAATGAATGAATGGATGGATGGATGAACAGCTCCAGCCTCGATCTCTTGCCTGAATGCTAAGCTATGTTCTGTCTACTGGATGTGTCCAGTGCAAATATCTGGGGCTGGGCATGTCCTAATCCCATTTCTGCTCTGTTTCCAACTTCCACAATTTGGTTTAGCAACACCATCATGAGTCACCTGATCAATATTTCTATGTGTCTCTGTCTGTCTTCCTTCTGTCCTTCTCTTCTTTTCCTCCCTCGCCCACGTACACTCTTCCTGGAACACTTATTTTCAGTTCAAAGACCAGCTCCAAATCATTGATCCATTAAGGCATCATCATCACTATCGCTCACGGTCAGTGTGCAGGTTGTGTTTCCTGTAGAACAGCAAATCCCTTCATCTTAGTTTCCCGCTGCTCCAATTCTTTGATGCAGAATGTGCTCTGAAAGCCAAACATGTTCTGTTTCGTACAGCCATCCACACTGTTCATAACATTCATATGTGACCATAGGATTACAGTCCAAATTTGTAAACATCTTTTGGGGTAATATCACTCATTTTAAACTTTCAACATCTAGGAAACAAGCAACAGAGGATCTGTCTTGACAGAAGTCAGGGAGCCAGAATTCAAATATGCTAGATGATGTGACGAGTGGGGTGAACAGTCGGTGACAAGTGTGGTATGGTTTGGGAGAACTTTAAAGATTTGATACATGATAAGGATAAATTATATCGCAAACTTTGTTCGAATTTGACTTACAAAATTAAAACAAAATGATCACTTAAACATCAATAAGAGTTTTGCTTATTTTCCAGGGAAATCAAAGAACTTTTTAAATTTTAAAGCACTTTAGCAACAGTCTCTGCCTACGTCCAATTAACCCACGAGTTACAAATAATGCTTGCCAATTCATTAAAACAGCAACAAATATTCAATGTTACTTTCAGTTGTATAGGTAGTAAACAAAAGCCATAAAGCTGCATTTATTCATTTTTAAATATAATTTTTTTCAGAATCTTTGTTTATTTATAGGATTTCATCCAGCCTAGCTATCGATATTACATGACCAAACTCATTTATACTGAATTATGAGGTTTCATTTTATACCCGAACTAAATTAGTTTCCTGGAAAATAAATGAGCAGTTCGAGGGGAAAAGGTATCATTCCCAATTAGCCAGACCTCTGCTGGTCCATGTTTAATGTCATAATACAATAAAATAATCTGGCCAATGTTGCTGTTAGGAACTAGCTTCATTAGAAAAGTCAGGAAAAAGCTATAGTTCTGCATGTCCTCAGCATATACTTGATAATTAAAGCCATATGCTTCCATCAATCTGGAAAGAATATGAATAATAGATGAGAAACAAAGAAACTAGCAAAGAAAATTGTTGTTTGAAATGGCTGACTGTATAACTGTATCCAACACCGTGCTGTACCTCTGAGTTACATTTAAATGTTCTGGAAACAATTCTCATCTTAATTCCCAATAAAATATTTGTTAAGACAAACATAATCAATATTCCATGTTTTCATCTGAGAGTCTAGGAGCCAACATCCTTTAATGGCATTCCTTCATCCCATAAAACATTGAATTATATGGTTTGGGGGTAATATTAAAAGGGAAAGAAGACACAGTCTAAGAAACAATTAGTAAATTTTCTAACTGGAGAGCCAGAATTCATTCTTGTAATTAAAAAAAAAAAAAAAGGATTCAGAATGCCTTCAACATGTCACATAAATAAGGGCAAATTAATAGAGAAAAAACTGAGTAGATAAATTCCAAGGAGACTTGCAATAAGAGTCATTTAGAGTTCATTAAGTGAGACCAACCAAAACAGGTGAGACCTAAGCCAAGTTTTGAAAGACAAGACCACACTGCAAATGGTTGCAAAGGAAAGAAAAAATGCAAGCAAATGCAAAGAGATCCAGAAGGAACAAAAGCTCAAAGACGGAAATAAACAAGATGGGCAGTTCTGCTCTCTGGGGTAAGGCGATCTGCAGTGGGGCTGGGACAATGAAGAAAGTGTAGGTGAGGATTCCGAAGAGTTGAATGCCCTTCAAAACATCAGTTTGATAAAATTAGCCGACCTGAGTAAACATGCATTTTTAGATAGAAAAAGAAATGTTCTGATGGGGAAAACCACAACAAGACAAGAAACACTAGTGCCTTAGAAGAGCTATGGGGTGGTCAAAAGTATTCCAAAATACATTTAGATAGCTATCCAATGACTTTACTTGCAGACTGATTCATCCTTAAGACAGAATTATCCTTACAACTGTAAATGTCAGAATACACAGTTTATTTTTTATGCTATTTATACACCAGCTACTTCCAAAACAGATTTTTGAAGGGCACAGAGTAAAATCATAAAAGAACATTAAAATAGTAAATGAGGGTGAGCGAGAATAGAGCAGGAACACTTAACTAAGAAAAGCCACTGCCATTTAACACGAAACTGAGCACTGGATTTCTGGAAGCCAAACTACAAGCTAAGAAAGACAAATTCTGTCATAATTTATCATGAGGCGAATATTTGTTGATCACATAGTATGTACGACATCATAGTCAAATGTAACGAAAAAGCATAGTTCATGAATAGCTAATTGCTTCCTAGTTTTGAATTCAAAGAGAAATCTGTTTTAGTATTTAAATGAGAGAGCCCAATTAATGTAAGGAAGGTGTGATACCCTTTATGTCAAAATCACAAAAACTGAAAATGTTCTATTAGGGTTACTTCTTAAACTCTGATAAAACTTAAGGTAAAATATTTGTAAATATTACATAAAGGCAACATTTAAAAATAAATAATGCAGATACACTCCATTTTAGTACTCTGGTACAGGAATTTGAAGAACAAATGGTATCCTTAGAGCAGAATAAAAAAAAAAAAAACACTATACATGGTCTACTTAGGGCTTATAACAGACTTTGATAAAGCTGAGGTCAAAATATCTAGTTATACTTATCGAAAGGCAAATGATGTAGGTAAGTTTTATTTTGGTAATCTGACGTTGTCATTTGGGAAAATGGATGGTGTATCAGCTACTTTTCAGTATACCTGCTGAGCACAAACTGACATTTTCTTTAATTTTTTCTATTTTTCTTCTCCTTCTCTTTCTTCTTCTTCTTTCTTTTCTAAAAAATCTGTCCCACCTTATCCCTACCTTCTCTAACATGAAGGGTTGAGTCTCTACTTCATGACCCTGGGCCATTGGCCACAGTTAATTAGATTTGAGACTATAGCTGTCCTGTAAGGGTTTTTTGTTTTGTTTTGTTTTTGTTTGCTTGTTTGTTTTTAAACCAGAGCATGTTCTGAAATACTCGTTGAATTTGGGCTGTTCCTTTAAGCAGAAGTGAGATGAACTTGAGAGCTGTTACAAAGCCGATGCTTCTCCTTGTACCTTTGAAAGGTAAAATGGGGAAGGGACGGAAAAGGGATGAAAGGTGCAGAAGAGAGAGGAGAGTAGGAGGGAAAAGAGCTCACAAAGGGGAGAAGGGAAGAAAGAAAGAGGAGAGGCAGAGGAAGAAAAAAGGAGGAAGAGGAATTGAGAGAGAGAAAAAGGCTGGCTGGTTTCCAATGGCTTTTCAATCAGTGATTCTATTTCCAGGGCTTACTGAGGACTTGCAGTTTTTTGCCCTTAAGTTACATCTTTCTACTATTTTAAGGAACTTCTAAAAAAAAATCACTGTCCCCATAATCGCTGCCTCTGCTTTAACACCAATGGAAGGAGAACAGGAAAAGGCCTGGCCAGGGTTGTAGTGTCTCACCAACACCATTTTCCAGTCCATCCAAATTGCCTCCATGCACTGGGAACATGAAAATAGTAAAATCCAAGCTGTCATGCCTAGACACTGACTCCAGGGCTTATGCTCCAGAGAGCTCAAATGCCACATGATTTGGTCCTCAGATTGGTACGTTTGTCCCATGATGACTGGCTAACCAGATATTCGTGGTAAGTTCCATTGTCCCGACTCTTGGACTTTGACTGGCTTGTCATTTCCCTTCACAATTGCTGACCGTCTCATTTTTCTGTTATTTATTTATCTGTTGTATTTATTTTCCAATCTTTTATATTTTTTATATTTTCTTGAGAAACAGAGAGAGACAGAGCACAAGCAGGGGTGGGGCAGCGAGAGAGGGAGATGCAGAATCCAAAGCAGGTTCCAGGCTCTGAGCTGTCAGCACAGAGCCAGATGCAGGGCTCGAACTCATGAACCATGAGATCATGACCTGAGCTGAAGTCAGACGTTTAGCTGACTGAGTCACCCAGGTGCCCCTATTTTCCAACCTTTTAAATGTTAATGTCTTTATCCAAAGACAGAATCCATTTTCTTCTCCAACTATAGGCCTCTCTTCAATAACATTGAACTCGAAAGGATAGGGTACTCTTGCCAGGAAAGAAAGATACCAGAATCTCGAAATGGATAAAATACTCTGGAAATCCAGGTCTCACAGTATATTTTTCAGCCGAAATCTTCTACAGAAAAAATTAAATTGTTAGTATTGTTAGTATCTCTGCCTTTGTGGAAGATTGCTGGCCTAATCTCCCCTGTCCCCCACTCTCATACAGATAGTAGAACTTTCTAACATGATGATATTTTGTGCTTTCATCTGCAAAATGGTGATAATAAAAGCACTTATATCACAGAAATTTTATGAGGATCTAATGACATATTTCTATGAAAGTACCTTGCCAACTCTGAAGCAACTTTAAAATGGTACTTATCCACCTAATCCACTGATGGAAAAAGTCCCACTATAAACACAGTGTCCCTAAGAGCTGGTGGTTAGAAGGTGACATCATATTGACAAGGGGCAATAAAGAGCCCAGGATGTTCAATACCATTAGTCCGTGTAGTCCTGAAAATTCATCATCAAAGGCTATAAAGAAGCCTTACACTAGACACTACCGGGAATTGCAATGGGGCTTGGACATCGACTTTCTTTTCCTAGAGCTTTTTTGGGGCTAAGACATAAAAGACAATGATTAAGGAGAATAATGCATGATCACTCTTAAAGAAACAGTATCGCTATTGAATTAACACTACTTCATTTTGAAAGAATGTTGTGGAAGTGAGACATAAACAAAGGTTGTGAAGAAATGCTTAGATTTAAAATGCAGAAAGCTGGATGGATAGAACATGACAGGCACTGAGGTTCCTCTGTTCACGAAGGGCTAAACCATGAAGGAGAGCTTCTGGGGAGAGAGGAAAGCAGGAAACAAGCTGGAATCTGGCTGGCCTGTACTGAGGACGATGCTCCTTGTGTTCCTTATGCTTTGTGAATCCTTCCTCATAATTCCAATCCAGTGGGGAGTGGGTATAAAGCGTTTCTCAAGGACTCTCACAGAAAGACATCTCATCTGTGGAGCCTAACTGGACTGTAGAGTCAGGGGATATTCTGCATGGGTTGAGGTCTCTTTGCCACTGGGTCAGAAGTTAGTCACAGCAGGCCAGCACCTTGAATGGCTGGTAAAGTCATTTGGACGTTATGGCTTCCTATTTTCCACAAACACTAGAAATGGAGTGGCCAGGGAGGAACTCCAGCCTACCAGCAGAGGCAGGAAGTAGTATGGGTGAGTGACAGAGAAAACAAGGGACTTGGCATATATGAAGGACAATGTGGAGGAAAACACAACAAAATCCTGGCAATTAACTGACTATCAGACGACTCGTTGGTTTAGAGACTGAACTTCTAAAGAGAATTTGGGGATCATCGAGAGAAAAAGGAAAAGCAGGAGAAGACGCTAGTTTGAAAGAAAGGTGGTTAGGCTTTCAAGTTTGGCTTTTAAGTGGTTGGGTGGGGTTACCTCACATACAGACAGGTGGGCGTTAGCATGCCGTCAGGGTCTAGAACTTGAAATATAGAGTGGACTGGGATATATACATCCACACATCACGTACATGAATATAATAGTTGACATTTAAGGCCTACGTATTGGTGAAGGTTGAAGGAAGAGTGAAAGCAAGCTCAATACATATGAGGAAAATCCTTCCATTAACTTACAAAAGCAGGGGTGAAAAGCAGGGAGCAAGAAGGGTGACGAAACACAAGTTGAGTACAGAGACCATCAGGCTTGGCAATGAGAACATGACAGTGACTTTGGGGAACACGATCTCAGCCAAGACGCAGGGAGAAGAGCAAGGCTGTGATGAGTGGATGGAATACCAGTAGAACAAGGCACTCTTGAGGGCAAAGACAGAGACCAACTAGAAAAGCAGAAATGTGAGGATGTCCAAAGATTGGAGAGGCAACTGATAGAAGACAGAGGGTAAGAGGCACCTGAGTGGCTCAGTCGGTTAAGCCTCTGACATTTGATTTCAGCTTAGGTCAGGATCTCATGAACCGTGAGATTGAGCCCCATGTCAGGCTCAGCGCAATCCCCTGCTTGGGATTCTCTCCTCTCCCTCTCTCCATCCTTCTCCCACTCCTGCTCTCTCTCTCTCTCTCAAAATAAATAAATAAACTAAAAAAAAAAAAAAAAGAAGAAGAAGACAGGGTAAGACGTTATCACTGATCTTGGTTGTTACAGAATAGCTCTGTGAGGGAGCACAAAAGGGCTAGAAGAACACAGAAGCAAGTTTGAACACAGAACACAGATAGCAGAAATTCTTCAGGATAGTAGAACAGACGCTCACCAGAGTAGAAAGTGAGACCATTGCTGAGAGTAAGAAGTGAAGGCTTCTGTGAAAAAGTATCAGGCCTCAGTTGGGTCAGAAGGCAACCTAAGGCAAGCTGGAGGGAGCTAGAACAGGAAGCACAAGCAGAAGGGGTGGAGTCACGGTGAGGATGAGGAACAGGTGGCCTAGGCATGAGAGTGTGGACAGCTTGGACGCTGTGGTCTAAAGGGACCCGTGTCCCTATTTTTTAAGCTTTCCACTTCCATTGCTGGCAGATCAGAATTACAATGCTTATAAAAGTGCTTTCAAATATCAACATTTTTGCATTTTACATTAAAATAATAAGATACATGCAATAAAATTGTTCATATTTAGGGGGCGCCTGGGTGGCTCAGTCGGTTAAGGGGCCGACTTTCAGCTCAGGTCATGATCTCACACTGTGAGTTCGAGCCCCGCGTCGGGCTCTGTGCTGATGGCTCAGAGCCTGGAGCCTGCTTCAGATTCTGTGTCTGTCTCTCTCTCTATGCCCTTCCCCTGCTTATGCTCTGTCTCTCAAAAGTAAATAAATGTTAAAAAAAATTAAAAAAAAAAAAAAGAATTGTTCATATTTATACTTGACCGTGACAATATAAAATAAACAGATTGCCTGTAACAATGAGAGTTATGTTCAAAGTACTTTCCACAGCTAGATTAATTTTCGCACACATTCTATGAGCTCAGTACTATTATCAGCCCATTGTACCTGTAAGGAGCCCAGGGCTCAGAAAAGTTAAATGACCTGATTTCAATTACAAAGATAGTAAACAGCAATCCAGAGATGCACACTCAGGGCTGGGCGATTGCACTGCGGTTACAGGGGTCCTCATTTCTGTTTCCTGTACAGTCTTGCAGTTGAGAATTGATAGGCACTGTGTGAGACGAAGCGGGGACTGAGTGAGCATGCCAGAGCTGAGAACACAGCAGCCGGTGTAAAATGGGCCCCTACACAGGGCAAATCCATAAAGAAACCAACTTATATATCTTTCCCTATGTTCACTGCATATTTTCCCTCATACCGTCTTGACTCCTAATAGAGGTGCTAGGAACTGTGTGTGGCTACGTAACCGAGCAGTGCGCTGACTGCTCTGTAAGGTGGCTAGTTCCCTTGAAACCAGGCATCCGGTGTGAAAGAGCCCTTTGATCACTGGCAGGGATCCGGCTAGCTCTGAAGACTCCCCTGGCTCTCAGAGATCTAGGCCTTGCTGAGAGATGGAAAAACATCTTCATCAGAAAGAAGACACGCCAAACCAGGGCTCTCGGAAGGTATTCCCAGGAAGGTTGGGGTTTTTTCATTTGTTTGTTTGTTTTTGTTTTTGTTTTTTTTTACTACTGGCCCAAAGCCACTACAGCCCTGCCTCCTCAGGCTCTACAATTAGACAAGAGAGCCCAGAGAAACGGATGGCTGACATGGAAATCCGTTGGCAAACTCGTTTTAATCCAACCCTTCAACAATTTTTAGTGAGTGTCTAACAGGTGCAATGCACTGTACCAGACAATGCAGTACTAGGCACCATGGAATTTCAGACTGGAATTAATTAAAATCCACACAAATAAATATAATTCCAAACCTAGTTAAATACGTAAGTGGCATTCTAATTGTTAAACTGCATTTTTTTCCAAGGTAAAAATCAAAAGGATGCATCCGTCATTTTCTGAATTTAATACCTCTCCTGCTCCCTGTTTCAAGTCAGATCCATAATAGTAGTTAAAGGAAAGTACCTGAAAAACATGAGCAGTTTTATAGTCTAATAATCACATCTCTTTCTACCACCTGTCTTTGAAAGCTTTTATAGTTTCAAATAACATTTGCAAGTACAATAATATTTCTGTACTTCTACAATGCTCTGTGTAACAAATTTGAAAACACAGGAACTACTTAAGAGAAATATTTAGATTGTGTCTAATTTAAATAGATAGTCCAATGGGCAAGGACTGTGTCTAATTCTATGTTAGGTACAGTGCATTGCAAAATGTTGGCACTCAATAAATGTAAAATAATAACAACAGTCTTTTCCCCTTTAAAGTATATAATTACATCTACCCCCTACTGTGCCCCAAGCTCAGTGACAGATCTTTTGTTTATTAAATCCACAGCCCTGAAGGCATACGGTACTGCGATTTCAATGCAGCTTCAATACGAATTGCAGTGAAGTCCTCTCTACTTTAGGTAAAACTTTAAATGTCCACAAATCCCTAAGGAACATCTTAATTTAGCCATCCACCATCTATATTACTTAACCAAATGCAGGAAACCTTTTGTAAGTCCCCGAAGTGGAATCCAAACACTAAGTGGAAATGTGTTCTCAAAGTTAGTTTGAAAATATGTCATGGAATAAAATTACTCCCAGCTAATTTACCATTTCTCTTTCCTAAAGAAACATGTCAAGCTGCTAAGCAAACCTCTGAAGGCTTTATGCAGGAAACATTCAATAGGTTCCCATGCTTGTGTTCAAAGTGCGCTATTATCCGAGTAGCCTGAACTGAGGAGGAAAAAAAAAAAAATGACTCATGTACAGCTTTATTTGAGACATTTGCACTACAATGAAGTAAGCAAAGCAACAGGTCATGTTAAAAACTATTCCAGAGAGCAACAGCAGCCGAAGCCCCTTCAAGGGGAATTTTGGACGGGAAAGCACTTTTGCTTCATCATTATTTTCCTCTTGTTTCCCGTGTTTGTATTTGAATGCTTGCACTTGAACGTTAGTTTCACAATCACCTATTCTACATTTGGTATTGATGAAGTTCAACATATGCTCGGCAATTCACTGCTACTAAAATAAGAAATGCAAATTCAGCTAAGTGTGCTCCAAGTCTAACGTTAAGCTGGGCCCGAGTTCCTTTGTAGTTTTTGTGGAGTATTATCATTAGTAGAGAAGGGTTAATGGCAAAGGCCGATGATTGTTTAAAAATTCACATTACCAAAGTGGATTACATTGCATCTACTAAGGGGATCAACAATGTAAGCCTACACTAAGCCATTATTGCAGAAACAAAGCTTTCATTTTAAGCCTTTGGAAACAAGCATAAAATGGACAAAAGAAAAAATTCTTCTGAAGTAAGAACAAGGCACGCACTACATGCTTTTCATCCTTACTCAGATTAGAGCCCTGATGAATACGCGAAAAACGGACCATCTCCCCAAAGAACGAATCATTAAATTATAACATGTCCACATTTTGGAAAATGCTTCTTGTCTACAGCTAAAACTCCAACAGAAATCCTTTATTTAAATGTCTTTCCCCTTTTGTTGCGAATCAGTCACAACATGGAGATGCGCATTCTTTAGGACTGTCTCACCATTTCTGTTCTTTTATCTTCCAATGAGAAGAAGGAGTTGGAAAAATACATTCCTGCAGCCAGTGTCAGACTTTACCCTTTGCAATAGTAATTCATTACAAACAGTATCAGTATGTGGTAACTGAATGCAAAACCACCAGCTACTGGCAGCAACAGAGCCTGGCCCGAGGCTAAACGTATTTGACAAGTATCGCTTTCCACAACAAACTTGAAGTATTGATATCCCATTCTGCAGATGTAGAAACTGAGGCTCTGGGGCGCCTGGGTGGCTCAGTCAGTTAGGCGGCCGACTTCGGCTCAGGTCATGATCTCACGGTCTGTGAGTTCAAGCCCCGCGTCAGGCTCTGTGCTGATGGCTCAGAGCCTGAAGCCTGCTTCGGATTCTGTTGTCTCCCTCTCTCTCTGCCCTTCCCTTACTCATGCTCTGTCTCTATGTCTCTCAAAAAGAAAAAAAGAAAAAAAAAAAAAAAGAAAAAAAGAAAAAAAAGAAACTGAGGCTCAGAGAGGTTAAATGAACTCACTCTCCATCACCTACTAAAGAAACAAGGATTCGAACTCAGGTCTGACTAAAACTACAACTCATGCATCCCAACTTCCCACACTGCCTTCCAAAGGCAAGAGAAGTCCTTGTAAGTTGAACATTATTACTATTTTTTTAACGTTTATTTATTTTTGAGACAGAGAGCGCGCAAGCAGGGGAGGGGCACAGAGAGGAGACACAGAATGTCAAGCAGGCTCCAGGTTCCAAGTTGTCAGCACAGAGCCTGATGCGGGGGTTTAAACTCAGGAACCATGAGATCGTGACCTGAGCCAAAGTCAGACACTCAACTGACTGAGCCACCCAAGAGCCCGCAGTTGAACATTACTTTAATAAATTACCTGCAAAATTCTACATGAAATTGAAGGCTGTTTACAAGTTTGAACTCGACAACGAAGCACCTGTTCAATATATGTAAATTAGATTTAACTATAGGGTGTCATCACTGATATTGTATCCTATGTGGAAAGAACCTCAAAAATTAGAGCACCTTAAAGCTCAAGGACACAGTAAACTCTCCTATAATACGTCACGTATCTGTGGCATCTCTTTGATACCTTTAATTCTTGAGAAAATGGCTGAGAACTGGTGACTAAAACAAACAGTAAACAACAAATAAATAAATAACAAGGCCCCCAGCAGTCAGAATACTCCACACATTCTGTCCACTAAGGCCATGCATTTCACAGAGAGGAGAAAACTGCAGGTCCTCCTTCTGGGTTAATTAACAGTTATTTTAAACATGATTCAGCAAACTTGGTTTATCTGTTTTCCTTGCTCAGAATAAATTAGAAACAATGAATTAAAAAAATAGGAAAAATTTCCAGCAATAACAAAAAGTGCAAGGCTTGCCAAAAATATAACAGAACAATGTTAACTAAAAATATTCACAAAAATTATGGTCACTAATGCATAGGTAAGTTAAAAAATCATAGGCCTTGTTCTGCTGTTAGTGGATTTATTGCAAAAATATATATAATAAGATAAATATAAACATAAAAATAACATTTTATTTTAAATAATTATATTAAATATTAAATTATATTAAATTATACCAATATAGTTATTTAAAATATATAATGTAGAACTTATGTAAAATAAAATTTATAGAAACTACCTAATGTAATGTTTCATAGGACATAATTCTATATATATTTCGATTACTATGTATTTCAAGATAAATATATAAAAATACGAATATAGTAAGAGCCAAAACTTTCACAACAAGATGAATCTTGGAAATCTCTATTAGAATGCTTTTTTTCTGCTTAGAATTCTGAGCTTAAAGAATGAAAGTGCTATTAGATGGAAGATTTTAGCAGATGTATCTAATCTAAGTGAGGCTTATTAAACTAGAATATGAAGCCTGAATATGACAGGACCCAACAAGGATAGTGCTCACGAAAGCTGCCATCTTGATAGTATACCCAAACTGTCTTCCGTATCTTACTGTTTTTTATACATCTTCTCCCTCAACGAGATCACGCCGTTGCTTCAGCTCCTTCGCTAAGTTTGTTTTTAATGGTTAGGAATGAAGGGGTTTTGATTTTTCTGTAAAAGTTGATAATAAGTATGTAATAAAACCTTAATCTACGCTGAAGAGAAAAAATTAAGTGAGAAGGAATTGATGACATGTTTATAACCTATAGAACTGTAAACTCCTTGTAGGTAAAAGATCCATGAATAAATCTTTGTTTCCCCCACAGGGCTTAGCAAGCAATAAACCTTGGAATAACCAAGTGAATGAATGCATAAAGATCATTATGCCTTGCCCGGCTCACATTTTTGGAGAGTAGGAGGAAGCCAGAGGGAGGTGACTTTATTATGGGCTCTGTTGCTCTCCTTGCTTGGCTCATTCCCACTACGCCAAGAAAATAAGACTCCAAATGAAGCAGGAAAATCATTTCAAGGCAAAAGTATCTTGCATGCAATAGCCCTCAAAGTATTATTTATAATATATGTGTAAAATCATAAGCAAGATATAACATAAAATTATATATAATAATATGTAATTATGGCATACCATTATATGATATATAATACATAATATATAAGTATATATCAACCATGAGCAAAAATAAAAATTATATATAGAATGAGATACACTTACATACATATATGTGTTAAAAGACCTTAGATACAGAGTTCTCAATACAGTTCAATTAATGAATGTTTGAAATACTTAGTAAATACCTACCATAATGCAAAGCATTACAGCAGATTCTGTATTAACCTCCACAGTGAAAAGGGATATACCAATGAAACCATAAATAAACCATTTTCATTAGCTTGAAATTCTATTTTTTTCTACTTTTTATGTCTTTATTACATCACTGTACATGATAACAACGCATGGAAATCAAAGCGGTCCAAGTGCCGTGACTCCCCATCTCCCACCACCAAGCCCTACAAACAGCCCCCACGTGAAGTAATAAATAGTAACCCTTTGTATACATCCTTCCCTTTCTCTATATTCATAAAACATCTCAAAATTTGAAATAACCATACGTAGAGAAATATTAATACAAAAATGTGGTCATAATAAGTCCGTCACAAACCTACTTGCCTTATTCACTTCACAATATATTATAGATATCCATCTAGGTCAATGCTGATAGCTTTAATTCATCATTTTTAATATCGATATAGTGCTGCATACTTTGGCTTGACCATAATTTGCTGAACTACTCCATTATTGATGAAAACTATAATTTTTTTCCAGTTTTTTGCTCTCACAAACACTGATGAAGAATGGCCTTGGAGACATATTCCCTACACTAATGCATTGGTGTTGAAATGACCTTTTATTGAGTACACTATGTTCACTGCTTATCTTTTTTGAATTAATTCATAAGACCTCTTTTTATGTGAAAAATAAATAATTCTCATCCTGTGCTACATTTTCTTCTTTCCATTAGTTTCTGGGAATATACATATGGTGTGAACCAACAGAACAGACAGCCAAGGCTGCTGGAATCACTTAAAATAAACATTAGTTAGGTGCCCGAGTGTTTCAGTTCGTTAAGCGTCCAACTTAGACTCAGGTCATGATCTCATGGTTCATGAGTTCGAGCCCTGCCTCAGGCTCTGCACTGTATGTCAATGTATATACACACATGTATACATGTGTATATATATATACAGTCAAAGTTGACCCTTGAAGAACACTGGGGAGTCAGGGGCACCCATCCCTCACACAGTCAAAAATCTACATATAACTGGACTCCATAAAACCTTAACTACTAACAGCCTACTATTGGCCTTAGCAATAACATAGACAGTTGATTAACATATATTTTGTATGTTGTATGTATTATATGCTGTATTTTCAAAATAAAGTGGAGAAAAAAAATGTTACTAAGAAATTCAAGGGAGAGAAAATACATTTCCAGTACTGTATTCGTTGACAAAAATCCACATACAGTTGGGGCCCACATAGTTTGAACCCCTGTTGTTCCAAGGTCAACTGTATATTAACCTCCAAACTGTAAAATATTTGTTTTCCAACCAGGAAGGAAGATTGTTTGTACTTGGCCATCACTTAGGGAGTCTAATTTTTACCACATCTTAACATCTCACTGAATCCTGAGAGGTAGATATTCTTATTTCCGTTTTACAGATGAGAAAATGAAGACTCGGAAAGTTGTCCAAGACAATACAGCCAATAAATAAGAGAGCTCAGATAGAAATCCAGGTTTTTCTGATGCCGGAGACAGATACCTTCCACTACGTCATCCTGTCTATCGGTCCGAGTATCCGACCTGAGGCTGGCAAAAAAACGCGTATCATCTCATTTTCAACTTCACTTGCCCTGGGACTGCAAAACAGTCTAAGATTTATGAACCAAGAATGGCATTCTATTTGTAGTCATAAAATATCTGCTTTTGTGACCCTAAAAATAGCTATAAAAACATGGGCTCTAAGATACTTACACAGTGGAAAGGAGAAATTTAAACAGAAAAAAAAAAAAAATAAATAAGAGGCAGAAAGCAACCAGAAGCCTGCTTTCTACAAAAAGCCAAATATCATCCCAAGAGACTACAGGAGAATGTGATTATCTAAATCAACGTATTTTAGGAACAAAATCCTGCAGCTAGTCCAGAAATACTATCCCAATCATAGAGCTGAAAAATCTCTTAATCATGTCAAATTGTAACACAATCATGCATAGATTGTCAAATATACATTTTTAAGAGTTAAAAGCATAAAAGCATTTCAGGGTACAGAATAAATTTAAGATTAACTTGAGATAAGAAATATATAAAAAGTTTATTAACCAAGTGTGTATGTGTATGTGTGTGTATGTAAATTAAATCTGAATTTTTACAGAAACGATTGCAAAATATATGTATTGTATATATGTATATACACATCTATGATATATACACATATGTATGTGTTTGTGCATGTATGTATGCATGTGCATATGTATACACACATATATATATAATCTCCAAACTGGTAAGTGGCATAATTTAATAACTTCTATTGAATAAAATTTGATTATTATTAATTGCACTATTTTCTGTAACTCAAGAATATTCTTGTTCATGCAGTGGAATTGTTAAGTTTTTTCTTCTCCTTTTCTTAAGTGCTATTTCTCATAACTAGGGCCAGGGATTACTAATATCAGTCATCACAAGTTAACCTATATGTTTATAGTTTAGGAGATATGTTAAAAAATTTCCATAGGCAAAACCATTGGATTATTATTATTTTTATTATTATTATTTTTACAATCAGCCTCAGTACGCTCTGTTTAGAATAAAATACAACTCTCTCAATTAAGAGCAAACAAAGACACAGTAATGAACTATTAGCAATAACACCAATGGTTATCTTGTTTGGGGGCTGGTGGATACAACTGCTGCTAAACTGAAATATTGCCATGGTGTTATTGACTAACACCATTAAGTGAAAATCCCTCCTACCCAAAAGCCACAGAGTTGCTGTGGCAATCCAAAACGTTTGGCCTTATTCTTTGGTTAGGGTTAGAGTTCTTTTCTTTTTTGTCAATCTTCTGCGTGACAGAACATTTTTAGAAAAAAAGAAAGCTTGGATGAAAGGTTAATGTTAACAAAATACATTTTAAATAGCTCAATAGTAACAATCCAGGTGTTAAAAATTCAGCATCAAAACTCATAATGAATTTCTTATAGACAGAACTCTATGAAGATTACTACCAGAATAATAGCTATCTAAACCAAGAAAACCTGTTATAAATTTGTCATTTTAAGAGAGATGAAAATATTAATTATACATTCTACTCTAAATAATACTTCTTCTTCTCCTTAATATATATTTTAACTTTATCTAAAACTGTAACATATAATTTATATAAGATTCTGTGACTGAAAATTACTCACGAAAATGTATGGCAAATGTTAATGAAAATTATAATCTAAAACAATTTATATTTCTCAGGCAAGCATTTCTATTTTCAAAGGACATAATACATATCCACGAAATGTTTATAACTTCTCAATGTAAAGTTACGAAGTATACATGAGACAAATAAAACAAATTTACCATTTGTTAAATGAGGAACTTATAATATGATATAGTCATGGAAAGAAATGCCTATCTAGTAATGTAAGTTATTTCTCACATTCATTCTTTTATCACAATGGCATTCACTGAATTTTTATGAAATAGTGTCAGTTTAAGAAACCACTGACATGACTAAAACTGTTACATTCTTTCCCAGAAGATGCTTGTAGGAGTTTGAAGAATGTTGTTAGAGAAGTACTTTGTTTCTCTCTTTGTGCTTTTATCAAATGTTCACAACAACAGAGACCCATCCATTTTACAGATTACCAGAATTTAAGTAGTCAAATTCGCCATTTCTAAAGGTCAGTCGTGATGGGACCTATCACACATTGCTTCTCTGAGCCGTCTTTTCTTTGCGATGGAAAGTTGGCCCAGAGAAGAAGACAGCGTTCCAGAGTCTCACCTCTGGCCCAGCCATCCAGTCCTCTGCCATCCTTCCTCCAGCCTTCTGGCCCAGATTTTCCATACAGCAAACTGTGCAGGGAGAGTGGGGAGAGAGAACAGGAGGGCAGAAAAGAAAGTCTCCAAGATATTCTGAGAAAGAGGAAATTATAAAATCCTTAGTATTTCACTAAAGAATGATTCAAAGTCACACCATCATATATGCATGGCAGTTTTTGATTATAATTATTAAGCTCTTCTTGGTTCACATTAAAATGCCGAAATAAGTGAGTAACCTAAATTTTCCATGCTGTAACTTAAAACTAGACATTTAACACAGTTAGTGGAAACCTAATATCTGATCCTATAAGAAAGAGTTTCATTTGCTTTAAAATAACACACTGAGAAACTGTTCTGAAAATACAAACTTCTCATGTTGCACACCTAAACTGTCATGGTCATAAAATGAGACTAAATTCTTTGGCTAATCTTATTCGTGAAATATTTCATGTGCTTTTAGAAAATACCACATTGTGGCTAAACACCATTATTCCATTATGCCTGAAAATAACCAGTGGCTTACAGCAGTAAACAATTCAAATTGCACTCCTTGTATTAGAAAGCTAAAGTCATACAGAAATAGAACCAATATTGAAAGCCCTGAGAAACTCAATATGTTTTTATCTGAACACCAATTCGAATAAATTACTGGATACACATTTATAGTGACTTAGAGTATATTTCAAACAAACAAAAAAGAACACATTAATTTTGCAAGCAATCAAGCCTCAATATTCAATATAATTTACTAAGTATTCTATAAAGAATAGTCCATTCTCAATTATAATCGTAAAACACAACAAAAACCTTTCAACTAAACTAACACAATTCACTGCCAATACAGTTTGAGATACAGGTTTGTGGAAAAAAATCTATAAAAATTTTAAAAACTTATAAATAAGTTTTCATACCAACTCGTATTTAAAATACAATAGATAGAATGTCTATCTACAATGCACCAAATCCTATACTAAGATTATCACCTCATTTTAAATTAATAACACTACCATCTAAGTACAATGGAAAAGATATTCCACATTATTTCATCACACTTTCAAAAACTTGTTATAAATATTTACTTGTAAACATAGTATCTGAGGGATAATCTTGTTGTAACAGTGTGGTTTGAAAATGGAATGTAGAATTTCAAGTTCAAAGCTGTCTTCTAATTTCCTAACTTTTCCATATACATTCACTCGTGTCAAAAATATTTTAGGATTTTGATGGAGTCCCAATAGTTTATTTTTGCTTTTGTTGCCCTTGTCTCAAGAAACACATCTAGTAAGAGGTTGCTGCCATGGCCAATGTCAAAGAGGTTCCTGCCTGTGTTCTCCTCTAGGATTTTAATGGTTTCCTGTCTCAAATGTAGGGCTTTAATCCATTTTGAATTTATTTTTGTGTATAGTGTAAGAAAGTGGTCTAGTTAGTCTTTTGCATGTTGCTGTCCAGGTTTCCCAACATCATTTGTTGAAGAGATTGTCTTTTTTCTATTGGATATTCTTTCCTGCTTTGTTGAAGATTAATTGACCATCTAGTTGTGGGTTCATTTCTGGGTTTCCTATAATGTTGCATTGACCTATATGTCTCTTTGCCCAGTATCATACTATTTTGGTCACCATAGCTTTGTAATATAACTTGAAGTCCAGAATTGCAAGGCCTCCAGTTTTGCTTTTCTTTTTCAAAAAGGTTGCTTTGCCTATTCAGGGACTTGTGCGGTATACAGATATATAGATATATATAAAATATTACCCGTAAAAAAGAATGAAATCTTGTCATTTGTGATAAGGTGAATGGAGCTAGAGAGTACTATGCTAAGCAAAATAAGTCATTCAGAGAAAGAAAAATACCATACGATTTCACTCATATGTGGAATTTAAAGAAACAAAAGAAACAAGCTAGGGAAAAAAAGAGAGAGACAAACCAAGAAACAGACTTTTAATTACAGAGAATACACTGAAGGTTACCAGAGGAGAGGTTGGAGGGATGGGTTAATAGCTGATGGGGACTGAGGAGGGCGCTGGCGGTGATGAGCACTAGGTTATAGAGAAGTGCTGAATCACTAAATTGTACACCTGAAACTAATATTACACTGTGTGTTAACTAACTGGAATTTAAATAAAAACTAAATGATTATCTTAGTACAAATACTGAATTGAGTTCACGGGGATTTAAGGGCTACCTCTATTGTGACAGTTTCTGAGAATACAGATAATAAACATATCCCCATTTTGAAATTTGTTAAGTGGAAACGGACTTGAAAATTCCATTACAGAAGGAGGAGGCCAAGCAGCATGAAAGAGCTTTCAGGATAGTGACGTGGGTTTGGGACACAGTACTCTGCAGCAATTGGGCCACATTCGCTGATGGAAAGTATCTCTCGAGCAAGCAAGATCCTTTGCGACCAGTGCAATAATCCAAGGCAATGGTTAACAGGACAGGAAAGGAGGAGAGAGGTTCAAGAAATAATGAGTCAAATTGTCAGGGATGAAGGTTTACTGGTTGTGAGACAGAGAGAGAAATCTGAGTCTGACACCCAGATTTGCATCCTTGGTGACTTTGACAATGAACATCCAAGGGACTGCAGAAGAAAATAACAGAACACTGAGCAGATAACTGAGCAAGTTCTTGACGGGGATGAAGGAGGAGACGACCAGCACAGAGGAAGAGAGAGGCAGCTTTTTTGTGCTCGTTAACTTTGAGTTGCTAAGCTTCCATCCAAATTTGTGTGACATTTGCACGTATGAATCTGAAGTTCTGGGATGGAGATTTATGTTTTAGCGTTCTCAGTAGGTGGTAGTAGTTTAAAACTTGAAAACTGGTGAGCTTCTCCAGAAAGCATGTATAGAATGGCAGTAAAAAGAGAGAGAAAAGAAAATCTGAGAAAATACTGATGCATGCGGGGGAAGATGAGGGGAAAATCACGTCCAATGTAGCAGATGAAGACTAACACCGGACCACTTGCTTCAGTCAGTGGAGCCTGGGAAGATTACCGATGATTTTAGTATAACAGGAGCAATCGTGATGTAGCGAAGGGCAGGGATTCCTCACAGTGGATTAAAAAATTAATGAGAAATTAGACAGTCAACACAGTAAGTAAGTAATTACACCAAGATGTCTAGCTGTAGAGAGGAGAGCTATAAGGTTTTAACAAACAAAAAAACTCTGAAAAAAAAAAACAAAAACAAAAACACAAGATTTTATTTACTGCTTCCTTTTTCTGTTCCTAAGGACTGAAGAATCTTGACCATATTCATGGCAGAAGAGTAAAGGTCACAAAAAGCAGTAAGTTAAAAGTAAAGGAGAAATAGAAATAATTGGTGAAAAAGGACCCAGAGGGCATCAGGAAACAAAGAGCTTCATTACCAACAGAAAGATGGCGCATGGCTTTATTCAGAGACAGGAAGTAGAGATGTCAGTGTGTGAAGAAGTTTCTAGCCTAGGGAATTTTTTTTTAATTTTTTAAATGTTTATTTATTTTTGAGAGATAGAGAGACAGAATGTGAACGGGAAAGGGGCAGAGACAGAGGGAGACACAGAATCCAAACCAGGCTCCAGGCTCTGAGCTGTCAGCACAGAGCCCTATGTGGGGCTCGAACCCACGAACTGTGAGATCATAACCTAAGCAGAAGTCAGATGCTTAACCGACTGAGCCACCCAGGTGCCCCTACCCTAGGGAATTCTTACTTAAATACCTGCATACTTTAACTGGTATCTTATTTGAGAATTTTCACTGTTTGCGAAATACATAAGAATAACTTCACTGTAATAAGAGTATTTGCTCTTTTAACTTAAAAACACTTCAAATAGGACTTCTATCAAACATTCTTTCCCTTACAGGCACCATACTTTTGATAATTGTCCATACTTGAAAACCAAAGACACTGGTCTAAACCAGAAAAAATCATAACACTTATAATTTTGACTTAATAATGACAATAATAGATAATAAAGTCAACTCTGCTGTTAGAAGTCCAAAATGTCTTAGGAATGGCATGAAATTAGACTTATTCTCAAAACTCTCCAAAATAAGACTCGATGAAGAATTACAAAATCATTTTTAGTTCATACTAGTAAATGTAAGAAAATGAAAAGCATGTGACCTTTCTTGCTTACAGTATAAGAATTTCACTAAATTATGTAAAAATATATATTTATATTTACGCACGCATGTATGTATATAATGAGCACCTTGAAATGACTTCATATATCAATATAAAAAACACATAGTCTTAGAAACTTAAGAATGCTTTACCAATACTTCTACCAGTACGCTGACATGCAGAAGAGTGGAGCTTGTAACAGAGGCCCGTGTTTACTGACACCGCCGTCTGTCTCCTGGGCCCTGCATCTGTCTGTTCTGCAATCCCCACCAGGAGTCTGGAGGGAGCTTACTATCCTCATCGTATAGACACAATGACTAAAAGTTGTGTTCCCAGCCAAGATCACATACATAGCTAAAAAAATGTCAGAGCTAAGAGGCACCTGGGTGGCTCAGTGGGCTGACCATCTGACTCTTGATTTTGGCTCAGGTTTTGAGATCAAACCCCACATAGGGCTCTGCACTGAGTGTGGAGCCTGCTTAAGATTCTCTCTCTCCCACTGCTCCTCTCCCCAGCTTGTGTGCGTGCACTCTCTCTCTACAATAAAAATAATAGAAATAGAAAATGTCAGAGCTGGATTTCAGGGTTTCTATTTGCCTTTAGAGTCTATGCTTTCTTTACCACATTGCTTTCTCTCATATATTTCATGGCCGACCCTACAGATTGAGTAGAAACCAACACTTCGATATCTAAGCCACAGACTATGAACCTCTGCACTGCGAAGGGACATAGTTGATTATCCACTGGCCCCCTGGAGTGCGGGGTGACCTTCCACTCTCTTCTCACCACTTCCAAAACTGTGGAGCCCACTCCCAGCCCATGAACTGATACAGTCGCCTGTGCCCTCCAGCGTCTTGACCTTAGAGGCATCCCTCTGCCGAGGAGCCTCTCCTCCTTCTCCATCTGGTGAACTGCTAATCATCCAAAGCCCCATCACTCCCATACCCGACCTCCAGCTCTGCGTGAGGCTCATCTCTCACCTGGCAGAGCTAATGGTCCCCTCGCCGTGTCCCCACAGGGCACGCTGCAAGCACTTATCACTCGGAATCATAATAATTACTTTAATCTCTCCCCTGCTGGAATGTGAGCCTTTCCAAGACAGGGACAGTACTTTACTCAATGTAGAATCAATAGTGCATAAAGCAGCGTGTGACCTAGTAGATAATAAATAACTGTCTGCTGTGTAGTGAAAACACCGCGGGCCTAGGAGGCAGTCGGGGGAGAGGTGGGTGGGGCTGAATTGCCACTTCTGTCTCACACCATCTGTGGGATCTTGGACAAGCTACTGCCTGTGAGCTTCATATCCTCATCTGTGTGGACAAAATATTACCTATCTTAAAGAGCTGCTATAAGGACTTAAAGACAACTGACTCAGAAAACTAGAGTCCCTAAGATGTAATTAAGTACTTAATAAATGCTCGTTTACTGTCCTTCCCCCTCCCCCAACTTTCCTGAATGCACAACAAGTGAGAGTGTATTTACTGACTGAACACAGCAGGCCAAGTGCATTTGCTGGCCGAACAAATCTTACCCAAATGTGTAAGAAGAATGCGGAACTACAGTAGGTGCTCAGAAAGGTGAGTATCTGCACTCTGAGAACTGACGGTCCTATGGGAAAATACAAATTTTAGTCAGATGATGATTTTTTAAAAATAAAGTAGAAAAGTGAGTCCTGCAAGCTGAGCGCGTGGACCCAGTGGAGGACCGGGTGGGCGCGAACAGCTGCTTCGGGTGGGGGAGAAACAGAAATGCTCACCAAACATCTGGAAGCTGAAATAAGTTTTGAAAAAGTGACTATAAGCTGGAGTCATGGATACACAAGGGAGGGAATCCTGGGGGAAAAGGTTCAGTAGGAGAAAAGGCAGAGAGGCGGGAGAGCAAAGGATGTCTCTGGGAACAGAGACTGGTTTGGTATGACTTGCCAAAGCACCGGAAGCCAGAGAAAGCGTATGGAGATAAAGATAGACTGCAGAGAAAAGAAACCTGCACATGTACTGAGAAATTAAACCCTTAACTCATTATCTGGTGACTAACGCTCAAGCTTCCTGATCGCAGCCCCCTCCACTCTACTTACCAGGATTTTCAGACACAGTGACACACAAGAGGAAAAGGGAATTAAAAAGCAAATTAAAAAGGTATTATATACTGTGCGAGGAAGTCAGTTCTGTTTACTGATTAAATTGAGAAAAGAGCAAAGACTATTTTTCTAAACGGGTGAGTTTCCTTTACCATTAACGGTGATGTTATATGACCATTCATCCCTGGCTTGTGAGAACAAGAAAAAAAAATAATGACTCTGATCAAAGAGTCTTTTTGCATAAGAAGTAAGTAAAAGTGAAACAAAAATGCATCCCGAGAGATCCCACTGTCTTTCTGCACTGACCAGTCCTTTTCCTGTTTCACACTTAAAACGTGCTACTGCCCCCTGCTGCTCTAAGTTTCTGAAGTTCAAAAAAAAAAAAAAAAAAAAAAACACCAAATATCAAAAAACAAAAGAAAACTTCTTGTCTTCCACTGATCTGATTTCACTATTTTATTTTCTTCCTCCCCCGCCCTCCCCCCCCCTTTTTTTTGGTGCCACAATGACTAAGATTTGACGGGTTTGGTTCTTGGCCAAATAAAATTTTAATAGCGATGAAAGTGTAAGAATTATGTAAAATTTGGTAGGAGGAAATTATAGGTTTGCTAGCAGATGAAAGTAATCCTCTGTGGACACCATTCTTATTTAGGACTTATCAATTGTACATTTTCATCAGGAAGTAGTGACCAATCCCCAAACAGACCATTTGCCGCTCATTTAAATGGAACCTCGAACTTCCTGGCCCGAGTATATAATCTGTGTGCATGATTAGACTTCCCATATATGGTATTGTATATATGTTAGATTAAATGAAACATAAAGGATAAGCTGGGCTTAGCTTATCTTACTGAAGTTTGTTCATTAATTTCATCTTCTTAACACGCGATACTGAACTTCAGTCTGTTTTTCCTTGTGTTGGGATCTAGCTAATTTCAATTTCACAAATGTTTATCTTCCTCTCTGGGCTCTGTGTGTTTGTGTGTGGTTTGTTTACACTTCCAGTTACTGTACAGTATGTTGGGTCACAAGGATCTATATGATAACCAGAAACAAAAATGAAAAAGAAGGCCATCTGGAAAGTTCTCCGTCTAACAGTGATCGAGTGGTACACCATTATCCTAAGTCTGGCTTTCTTTCAATCCTGCCTCCAGCAAACAGTTTTAAGTGCCTGCAGTGTGCTGAAATGCAGTAAAAATATTTATTCTTTTCAGTTCGGTCAGGTGTACTAGCAAGGGGACTACACCTCTTGTATTTCTGTTCCTAGCTAAATGGAGGTGTTCTAATCCTTTCTGATTCCTCTTGGAGTTACACATTGCTACACAACAAAGCATCCCCAAAGTTAGGGACTTAAAATGACAAGCAGTCATTATCTCTTTAAATTCTGTGGTTTGAGCAGACAGCTCCTATGCTTCAGATGGAAGAGCCGGGGTGCTGGGACAGCTGGAAGTTGCAGAATGGCTTGACAGGGCACTGGCTAGGAGTGAGGTTGGGGTGGTGGCTGGAGATCTGGGTTTTTCTTCACGCATCCTTGGGTTTTTTTCTCTACATCTCTTCTGTGGTTTCCTCCTGGCACGGGAGCTACTCTCCGAAGGCGCCCTCTAACCTCAAGCCTCCCAAGAGGACAGTCCCCAAAATGCAAGTGTATATGATCAAGCCTCTGTTTGCACCTCGCTTGCTAATGTCTCATAAACAACGCCAGTCATGGAGTCAAACTCAGATTCAACCAAAGGGACTAGACGTGGCCAGTGAATACTGGGAGGGGTGTGTCACAGGGGGCCGGTATCACAGTCTGCCACAACTTCTCTCTCCTTCCCTCACCATGAGCACCTTTCAGTTGTCCTTTGAAGTGTCCTCCAGTGCGTGTAAACCAGTGTTTCAAGCTGCAGTTCTTTTTCCCATTTTCTTTCCTTTCTTTTTCTTTTTTTTTTTTTGGTAAAAATCTGCTGGGCTTTTAATTAAGGATTGCGGGAAAAACAGCAGCAACCATTCAATGAATAAACATTTGTTGAGGAATGCACTGTAGTAGGAACCTGTGTGCCACGAGACTGAGCCAGATCTTCCCTCTACCCTCACAGCTAACGCCCGGCAGGGGAAACTAACAGATGCCCCAAGTCCCTCAAACCTGCCTTCCTAACTACTATTTTTCTAGTTTCCAGATTTCAACACGTCACAACCCTGCTGAACATTTTCCATGTTTTCTCCAGCCTACTAGAGGAGACCCAAACGCTGTAGCGCCTCCTGGAAGGTCCGTCAAACTACCGTTTCCAGGTTCATCTCTGACCACTTGCCCTCAAAATGTCCATGTCTTTACTCCTGCCATTGCACCTCGCTGGAATGCTCTTCCCCAGCCCTCATCTCCAAGAACATGTAACCTTTCTCTTCAGGTCCACACATAAGTACTGTTCCATAAAGTCTCCACTAAGAAAGGACAGGTCACGCATACATGCCTACACAGACAGTGAATGTATCTCTAACTTCGTACCGATGCTGTTCCGTGTTGTTTGCATGTTTGTCCTTTCAAGGGACTGTAGATTCCTTGAGGAAACCATGGTCACAGTTACACAACTTGGCATTTTCTCCTAACACAGCTTGATTCGTAGGAGGAAAGAAAAAGAGGATCTTGCGATTTCTCTCATTTCTATGAAATGTGCTCTATTTTCTTCAGTCTTCGAAATAAAAATATCACAGTTGTAATTACATATCAAATTTGAGACCTCGGAGTTTCTCCAGGATAAAATGTGCTCTGATGAGAAATGGAGGCTAATGAAGAAATTCCTGCTCAGTGAAAATCAATTAATCAATCGAATGGAAATATAAAAAGCCACTACACCTGTTTTAATGTCTTATAATAAACAATGTGGCTGACTTCTAAGGGCACTGATAAGGTAAGGGTATGCTCTCTAAATCTGCCACTGAAAATCTTTGAATCAAATTCTATTATCTTTATTAATGGAACCTAAACAGTGAATCTATATTAAAAGGAGGCCTTACACAGCACAAAACTAAAATATCCCATATAACACTAGCTTCTTTTTAAATTCATCATGAGAAAACTTCACGTATCAATTGAAGTTTTCAAGTGTATATTTGAATTAATGATAAAATATGTGTGATATTAACCTTTAATTCTGATGTAAGATTTCAATAAGTGAATATATTTTTAACATAATCATACAGATGATGACAGGATGTGAATTTATATCAGGTAAGTGCCATATCACATGTAATCGGTTACAAACAATCCTGTAAATCTATAAGCCAGTGAATTCCTGGTAAGGTAACAGACCTTACTGGATGATAAATGTTGACTTTAAAAACACCAGACCTTCTAGCGTGAGGCACCACTTAACATTCCCTCTTATTCCTCAATCATTGCTCTTCCCTCCTGGTCCCTTACTGCATCCGACTGTACGTGTCATTTCCTCTAGAGGCTGTTACGCCCCCGCCTTCACTTCCTGCTACAAATACAACTCCTTTTTCATGACCCACCTCAAGTATCATCTCCTCCGTGTAGCCCTCCTGAACCCTTTATCTGTACCCGGGAGCTCTCCTCTCATGCAGCAGTTTCGGTCTCAACGCCGAAGGCTGACCACTGGTTTGTATAGGTGTCCTTCCATCCCTTCCATGTGGTCTGCGTTTTATTGAACTTGAACGGTCCACGCTGCCCGGCAGGTAGTAGGCACCGGGTGAATGTTTGATGACTGATGTAACAAATGGCTGCATAAAATGAAGTTTGAATCCCGTCTTTCAGTGTGAATAGTTGTTTACTTAAATCATGAGCACTCAGTAAAAGGACTGATGTTTGTATTGGATACTTTAATTTTAACTAAGTCTTCATTCATATACTTTGGAATACAATATCATAAATGGAAAAGATAAATTCTAGGATATGAAAACATGGATATATATGAGTGGAAACACAATTCTAAAATGTGTCACATGCTTCTGCACCCTTTGGCAAAATGATGAAAAGAAAGAACTAATCTGCATTTCTCTAGTTCTATTTTTGCCACTTATTAGATATGAAATCTTTCTGCAAAATGAGGTCAACGATATCTCTTGGTCTTACCTCACAGACTCCTCATATGAAAATGTATACGAAAATCCTTTCCTTCAGCTAAAATGGAAAGCCCTTCTTAATACTGAGTCAAAAGTTGATACACAGTGTATTTTTGCATTAAAAATGATTGAGCCTGGTGAGCATTTAGCCCAATCCCTGTCTAGCATACTTAGGGAGAATTTCCTTTGAGAAATAAAATATTCATCATTTCTAATTATAAATGGTACTGTTGTCAAGACAACTTTTCTCATGAGGGATGGGATTATTTTAAAATGGTCTTTTTAAACAATTTTTTAAGTCTCAATTCTTATTTATGAGTGAAAATACATCATCCTTATTAATATCTCATTACTCAAAACACTCTCAACAATTTAAAAGAAATGTCATTTGAGAAAGGGTTCAATAGAGTTCTTCTCTTCCTTAACTCTACTAGGGAATTAGAATTCATGGCATGAGAGTTTAACTATGTAGCACTTCAATTAAAAGCAGGGAGTCTGGAACGAATGTTACATAAGTAGCAAGCACAATAGAGTTAGCATGCTCCATTAATGCCTGGCCATTGGGGCAAAATGATATCCTGAGGCAGGAAGAACAAAAGGGTAACTGGATAGAAGAGGGATTTCATTTTAGCAAACATGAATCTACATGGGCATTCCTAGAAGCATGATTCCCTGTGACTCTGCAAAAAGAAGACATTCTTATACTGAAACTTTAAACAGACAACAAATACGCTTACCTCTTTCTAAAGACTATAATAAGGACATATCCCAAATAGTCGATATTCTGAATTATAAAAGTGTGGGGATATCATTATTCATAATAATTTCACAATGATAAAATATTTATAATTTTTAAAGATCCTCCATACAACTCTGTGAGCCAACAGAGGAGTGAGCATCTAATTTAAAACAGGTAAATAAACTCTTTAAAGCCCCATAGCCTGTAAGAATTCACCCACTTCTAGGATTATTCATTTATCCACCTTTTACAAAGCATCTACTATTTGGCAAACACTGTTCTATCCACTGACAGAAGACAGACTAAGGAGACTAATCTTTAATTAGAAAAGCATGTAGCAGATCCAATTTTTTTAACTGCAAATTCACTAAGTGCTATTGTATTTTAGCTCCTAATAGCATAACAATATTCCAGTGAAGGTCTAGGCACCACAAAGATGAAGTTTAAAATTAAAAAAAAAAAAGCAGGATTTTTATAGGGGACAAATTTATGTAAATTTTCTCTTTTGCTGAAATCAAACAATAAGCTAGATATTTAATTCTCTTAAAATTTAAAATAAGCAATTAATTAGGTATTTAGCATATAACATTATCTACTACTATGTACACCACCACGTATACAGGAAATAAAGGCCAAAGTTTTTTTCTAGTTGAGAACCAAAAAGCTATGTATTTGTGTGGGTGTATGTGTCTGTCTGTCTGTCGGTCTGCCCTCTAAATTTGAGACAATCCAAATACAATTATCATACGTTATCATCTAGAATATAGAGATAAGGAGATAACTAGTGATTTAAGGTTTGTGAAAATTAGAGTTCCACAGAAAATTATAAAACACGTATTCTGAACTATAAAAACAGTGTCGTTGTACAATTCCATTTACTCTGTCAAGATAAATGTAAATATCAGACTGAAAATGTTTATAATCTCTAAGAATGTTTTATGACAAAATATATCCGACCCTAATTCAAATAACCAAAATTACTCTACTTTCTTCCTTGAGAATAGATCACAGAACCAAACAATTATGGAAATTCAATACCACCTTAAGTGATTCAATGCAGAGGCTGACTGGGGTCCAAAAATCTGTATTTTTTAAACAAAATTTTAATGTTTATTTATATCTGAGACAGAAGGAGAGAGAGACAGAGAGTGACCAGGGGAGGGGCAGAGAGAGAGACACACACAGAATCTGAAGCAGACTCCAGGCTCTGAGCTGTCAGCACAGAGCCCGACGTGGGGCTCAGATCCAGGAACTGTGAAATAATGACCTGAGCTGAAGTTGGATGCCCAACCGGCAGCCACCCAGGCGCCCCCCGAAAATCTTTATTTTAAAGAAAGCACGGTATGTACGTGGGTTTTTAAAACGAATCCATATAATAGCATCATGTAATTTTAATTATTTTATACATGTGATGTTTAAAAAGCAGAAAAAACATTTTCCATCTTTTAACCTAATCATAATATACTATATTCAAAGGATTTTTGTGAGCATTAAAATGTTCTCTTTTCTACACTAATTTTGTAAAAAGATTGTAAGATTATCTTGATTGAAAATATCATACATTTGAGGAGTGCCTGAGGGGCTCAGTCAGTTAAGTGTCCGAGTTGGGCTCGGGTCATGATCTCACAGTTTGTGAGTTTGAGCCCTGAGTCCGTATCTGTGCTCCAGCTCTGTGCTCCAGCTCAGAGCCTGGAGCCTGCTTCAGATTCAGTGTCTCCTTCTCTCCCTGCCCCTCATCTGCTTGATCATGCTGTCTCTTTCTTGTTCCCTTTCTCTCTCAAAAATAAATAAAACATTTTCAAAATTTTTTAAAAATCATACATTTGAAAATAATGACCTTTATTTCAGACTTTCAAAGCATGACCATAATAGATTAATAAACTTAGTAGTACAGATTAAAAGATAATTAGTATAAAATACTGCATCATTTTTTTTAATGCTGCATCATTTTTAATGAAGAGTATCTGTTACGGGGCCCGGTAAATGTCCAAGGCAAAGAAAGTATTTTGGCTTTGACAAATGGGTAACCAGCAATAATGCCAAGCAACCTCAACAGAATATGGAATTGGCTCCCTCTGTTGGGCCTGAAAAGTTTACATTTTTAGCCATCACATCATAGATCTCAAAAATAAATTTTTTAAGCAAAATGAACAATATTAAAGACCTACAAGTGCATTGGAAATGTATGTTTTTAAAATAGATTTGATTTTATTTGATTCTATATGCTTTGTATTTGTTTCTAGATAAAAAGAAACTAAAAATCAACAGAGTTACTGAAGAAAATAAGAATTAATTTTTAATTTAGTGAAATAAATAAAATGTTCAAATGAGGTCTATAATCTCATGAACGCTACTGTATTTTTTCCATTGCCTAAAAAACACAGGCCATCCTTTGAACTAAACGCAAGAAAATAGAACAGTTGTTCCTACATTCAAAATGAAATTTGTTTTTACCCTTGTTAATAAGAACTTCAAAAAAAGTGTGTGCATTCTTACTGTTCAGGGCAGTGCAGAGGTTTCTATATCTTAAGAAACAGCTTCATTTCTTTCTTTTTTTAATGTTTTTGTACATTTTTTGAGAGACAGAGACAGACCATGAGCAGGGGAGGGGCAGAGAGAGAGAGAGGGAGACCCAGAATCTGAAGCAGGCTCCAGGCTCTAAGCTGACAGAGCCCAACATGGGGCTTGAATCCATTAACTGCCAGATCATGACCTGAGCTCAAGTTGACCTCTTCACCAACTGAGCCACCCAGGCCCTCTGAAACAGCTACGTCTCTTAAGACTGGCTGTTATGATTCAACCAGTGTGCGGGTTGTCTAACCTCCCTGCCCCAGCAGGTTTGAGACCATCTGGGGGAGCAAGAGTGGGAATTACTACAGACCAAAGAAAGCAATCAATCCCTACTTGCTTATGAATGCAGTGTGGTAGGCAATATGGAAAGCACACTACACAAAGTAATACAGCCACTGAAATAAGTATAAAATTACAACTATGAACAACAATTTTACATTCTGAAAAACAATGCAAAAAATTACAATCCCCAATTTGCAAGCAAAATATTTATCAACCCTCCAGACAGAGCACTGCCTCCCCTGCCAGCATGGCTATGAGGGCTACTGTAAAAAACTACAAAATTTTTATGCAAATGAGACATTTTGAAGGGGAACTAAATGAAAAAAATTAAAAATCACAAGTAAGCCTTAAGACTTTAGATATCCAGCAACATAAAGATATTTCTGCCCTATCCTAATTGTCTTTTGTCATATTCATAAGTATTTTTTTAACTTTATCTTGCATCTTTTGGTCACTTAGAGAGTTGAGATTAATAAACCTTATCTAAAAATCCAGAACAATAAAGGGGTCAAATCCCATAAGAGCAAATCTGTGAAAGCCAACTGCTTTCCTCTCAAAGGGCAGGTGATAGAAGGCCTTGCCTTCACTGCCGGTTCTCAGGAAGGCTCTGGGCCAGCTCATTCAGAAGCACAGAAGGAATGGACAAATATCAAATAGTTTCTTCTGAAAATTCCCATGGGACCATTTTATTTCCAGAAAACTGAGAGAAAGTACCCATCCCTGCTCTCTTTCTTGCACGTATGCCTTTAACACCCAGCACTCAAGCAAACACTGGTACTGTACCTTTGATCCATATGGATTAAATAGGCTGTATGCACTGGCCTGGGAACTGAACCAATGTTTACAACATTGTTTCTATGGGAAAACATGTTCCAAATTCTAAATAACTCACAAAGGTTTGGAATATAGTGATATAATTTTGTTGTTGTTGTTAAGAGATGCATTATGAAGACAGGATATGGATTCCAGTTGACTTGGAGTCAATTCACGTTGACCTCGTTTTTTTTACCTCCCACTTTCCCTTCTCGGTCTGGCAAAGGAATGAAGAATGCCATGATTTACACAGGTATATACTTTTTTGCAACAAGAATGCATAGAAGTCTCTAGCAACTTTAATCTAATTCCACCACAGCCACCCTATCCTACGTGTCAGTTAGCCCTACTGACATTTATTAGGCTGACAATTTTGCCTGGGGAATCTCGAAAATGCCATTTTCCAGATTTTGCTGGTTAGCAAACACAGATTTTTCTGTACTTGGTCTCTCTTTTATCTGGAATGAATCGTCATCTTTTGGCAAATAGCTCATTTAAAACATACAAGTTCTTGACATTCAAGATGAAGAGGAAAAAAGAAAAAAATATTAAGAACATTTTGCGCCTCCAAACTCTGAGGCAGTCATTAGAACATTTAGAATACAGAACGGTTATAATCAGAAGATTTTCTTCCAAACTTTAAAAATCAGGAACACATGAAGTTTCACTTCAGATAAATCCTTTAATTTTGAATTTATTACTAAAACTGTGAATAACGTTTAAAGTATCATAATTTATAATAGCACTAATCTTTTTTTATTAACTATTTCAAAATACTTTATCAAAGCAGGGTATAATAAATATATTTTAAAAAGAAATGAGGACTAAAGAGTGCAGTTAAGGAATATATATGAATTAAGAAACTATAAAGTAGCCAAAGAAAGTCTTGATCCAAGAGAGGAAAAAACGGCAGTCTCAAAAACCAAGATGTATTCACAGTAAGCCACTTCCGAGGACCATTACAGGAGTTTCTGGTTGCACATAACCTAATGCTGTGTGGACACGCTGAGCTGTCACCTTTCCATTAGCAAACAAGAAAGAGCAATTCCACACTGACACCGGCAAGTCATGAGCAGAAGATTTCAAGTTAGAAATGCTATCCTTTGCATTCACTTTTAGGTGGTTTCAGTCTATTTGGTGACATCTGCACTTTGCTTTCCTTTTCAGAGTTTAAAGTCAGCTAAACATATTGAAGGAAAAATCCCCATTTGTTCATTTCACAGATATTCTGCCACTCTGGGGGAGGGCGGTGTGACAGTAAAAAGAAAGTGGCACATTTAGGCAGCTAAAGCGCCGCGCTGTTTACATCCAGGAAGCCACGCATTTAATAAACGGTGGATAGCAGTGACTTCCTGAGGCTTACTTAGGATCTACAGTCCAGCGTCAGAGAACGGAATATGGGGCACAGTGGGGCTGTTTACACATCAATCACTTGTCAGTCTCGCCAGCGCTCCACAAATACCCCTTGTACTTGGAAACTTCTTTACCCATCGCTGTAATTAGAAATTTTAAACACAGGGATAGACGCTTTTTCTCAAACTACTAAATTAAATCACCCGCAGACACAAAAAGAAAGATAATCCCATGGTAACTATAGTGCAGTTGAAAAATGACATTTTTTAACTTCTTTCCAGTTTGGGTCACTGGTTTAGTTTTGTTTTTATCCTATTATGCAACATTCCACTTCCACACCTTTTTTAACATTTGACATTATTATATGTAGGTGGAGTAATAAAATAAGCAATAAGTTAACTAATATCTCTGTGTTCAAAGGTAAAGATTATGAACGATATTATCAGTGTATTCTCATAAGCACTGCAAGAGGTAATTAAAGCATATTTGTTTGATTTGCTACTATTCAGAATGTCTGTAGTATGTAAAAGGTCAGTGGACAACAATAAGAAAACTTATTTGAATCTACTCTTTTCCAGACATTTTCTTGGATTGAACAGATTCCATGTACGACATGAAACATCATACAAATAAAGGGAAATGGAGTCTCCTCTAAAAAATTCTGCATCAAAGAAATGATAATCTGAGCCTGTAACTCTGCTAACGCTACTTAATAATCTCTCTCCTTAGTCTCCATTGCTTTCTTTCCAAAAGCGGTCTGTTAAGAAAAACCAAGCCTTTACATTTAAGTAGATTTACTTACAGTTATGCCTTCTCAACTGAACACAGATTTAAGATTTTTAGAAGAAAAGATCACTGTGCACAGTAAGGATGTCTGCAGATACTTCCTTAAAACCCTGAGAATAAGATCTTCTTTTGTTCCCTTCCCCTTTATTTTGTTAAAGAGCTTCTCAGGCAGCTCAGATCATTTTCGAGGGGTTTGAGGGAAGACTTCGACTGAACAGGCAATGCATAGAATTGGAAGGACTCGCTATTACAACAGCTTATGCGCCTTCTGCCCAAGCACAATCCCGAGTGAAGATTTTTCCCCAAAAGTCATGTAAAAATCAAGAGTTACCATAGGGGAGGGAGGGGAGAGAATGGGCAAAAGAGATAAAGGGGTTTGGTTAAGAGGTACAAACGTCCAACTATAAAATAAATAAGTCATAGAGATGAAAAGTACAGAATATAGTCAATAATACTATAATAACGTTGATGTTCTGTGACTACACGCACTGTGGTGAGCACGGAGTAAGGTGCAGAATTGTCAAACCAGTCTGTGGTACACCTGAAACTGATGTACCATTGTATGGTAATTATACTTCAATTTCAAAGAAAAGTCACTCACACAAAATGACCCTGTTCTAAATTAAAGTTAAATTAGTATTTTTCCATTGAAATGGAAGTTGGAAATTATTTACCCCAGAGGTTTTCAAATTAAGATTGTTGCGTACACAGTGTTTCAGGGAGGAGACTCACGGAGCTTTCTAGAATAAGGGTGTCCTTCTCATCCTTCCTTCAGAGAAACCTTGGTTAATCTAGGTTATATACGGTCATTTTGTAGCAGACTCAGTTTCAAACGGCATTCAGTGACAGAAAAAAATTAGAAACATTGAAGACACGGGTCTTCTGTAGTTTTCCAACAGTGTAGGGACAGATAGGCGACTGCCAATCCTTCTGTAGAGACTTTTTGAAGCAAATGGTCACTACCAATACCAAATTACTTTGGTCGAGCTATCTAGCATTTGATTCTCCTCTGAGAGGGTAACACCTCTGAGGTTTTAAATTTTTTTTTGATGAAGGGGCACCTGGGGGGCTCCATCGGTGGAGCGTCCTACTTCGGCTCAGGTCATGACCTCGCAGTTTGTGAGTTTGAGCTCCACGTCAGGCTTGCAGTTGTCAGCCTGTCTGCGCAGAGCCAGCTTCGGATCCTCTGTCCCCCATCTCTCTGCCCCTCCCCCACTTGCACTCTCCCCCAAATAAATAAATGTTAACTTTTTTTGGATGAAGCAGTACCTAAATTAGTATCTCTTTCTTCTAAATGTCTCACATTTCTTCAACTGATTCTCATATATCATTCAGGCCTTTCGATACTTCTGTTTTTCTCCAAATGTCTTTCAGTTTATATTATAATGTCATGTCTCAATAGGACCTGGCCTATTTTATGGAAGATAGGAAATCCAAACATGGCTTTTCCTTTTATAGTGAGGCTGGTCAACTTTAAGCGTTCTCATCTGTAAACTAAGGTAATAGATAACAGCTCCTTCTTGAAAGAACGTTACATGTATAAACTGAAAATCCACATATTTAGCTTCTTGCAAAAGACAAACAACATGTGAATTTCCATTCCCTCTTCCTTAAGAATTAAAAACAGGGGCGCCTGGGTGGCTCAGTCGGTTGAGCGTCCGACTTCAGCTCCGGTCATGATCTCACGGTCTGTGACTTCAAGCCCCGCATCAGGCTCTGTGCTGACGGCTCAGAGCCTGGAGCCTGCTTCCGATTCTGTGTCTCCCTCTCTCTCTGCCCTTCCCCTGTTCACGCTGTGCCTCTATGTCTCTCAAAAATAAATAAACATTAAAAAAAAATTTTAAAAACAAAACAAAAACCTTCTAAGTAATAATGGAGAATTTATGGGAGAAAATCTATACTTAAACGTTTTCCCCTGTGGCCTCAGGGCAAAAACCTCAATATATGGGGCATCTGCGTGGCTTAGTGGTTAGGCATCTGACTTCGGCTCAGGTCATGATCTTGTGGTCCGTGAGGTCAAGCTCTGCATCAGGATCTGTGCTGTCAGCTCAAAGCCTGGGGTTTGCTTCGGATTCTCTGTCACCCTCTCTCTCTACCCCTCCCCAGCTCGTTCTCTGTCTCTGTCTCTCTCTGTCACAAAAATAAACATTAAAAAAAAAAAAACTCAACATATGAAACATTAGGGACAGTGGAGCTAAGGCTTGGTGTGTTTACCTGGTAATACAGAACCCAGCACGGTGCCCCTAACACCGAGTACTTTCTAAAGACAAAAATAATTATTATTCCATGAATTCAAGGGAGACGCCTTTAAATAACAAATGAAAACAGTATGAAATCGTATGAAAAAGTAAGAAAAAGGCTCTCGGGCTGTGGAGCGGGTGTAGACGAGGCAGCATTGAGTGTTAGGAGCCTGGACCCACGAGCTATGCTGCCGGTTCTCGGGCTGTGGAGCGGGTGTAGACTAGGCAGCATTGAGTGTTAGGAGCCTGGACCCACGAGCTATGCTGCCGGTTCCTTCCCCGCAGGCTGGACAACCTTAGGCAGGTCACATAACATCACTGGCACCTGTTTCTTCTAGCACAATTTCTAAGGTCCTTTTCAGCAAGGCAATTATATCATCTTTTTATTACACTCTGAACAATGAAGGTGCCATTATAATACATCTACGCTCCTAGTTCTTCAAACAGCAGAGTAAGGGGAACAGATACGTATATGTGTCAGGAATAAAGGTAAGAAGTGATTCCAACCTCTGAAACAGCAGGAATGCTTTTCCACTCAGGATTCCAATTCACGGTACTGTGAAAATTTAATAAAGGGAAGACTCACTAAAGTAGACACAGGGGGAGTGGTATCCTTCAACATCAGTTAAGGGAAGAATTATCAATTACAGACCTCAACTGAAGAACAATCAACAGGAAAGAATCGTCAATTACAGGCCAACAAGGAAAGATGTACATTGCATCTTCCACAAGAAACTGATTACCCCGCAACTCAGCCAGTGAGAACTGTCATTCCCTTAGGCTCCTGCTTTTCTCCAAAGGACTTTCATTCAAAACAACCCCTCCCAACGGCCTCCTCCTTCTCCATACAATAAGGCTCATATCCTTCACTAGTTCGACTTGCCCATGGTTTTGCCACAGCTTCCTCGTCCCAAACTGCAAGTCTCTGTTATTCCTGAATAAACATTTTTTGCCGGTAAAATAACTGGCCATTTTAGTTTTAAAATTAACATAACTAAAGGTCAAGAACTTCATTTGAGGATCATTAGTACCTCAATTAATCAAAATGCTTAGGGAACTGCCTTTCTTTCTTGTTTATATAAGCTTTGTGTAAAATTTTAGAATCTTGTTCTCCACCTAAAGTCCACCGTGGCTCTGCATGTGATTTCAGTGTATATAATACCTCTTTTTAAAAAACAGTGTTCATTTCTTTATTCTTGAGAGGGGGGAGAGGCAGAGAGAGAGAGAGAGAGAATTCTGAGCAGGCTCTGCGCTGTCAGCGCAGAGCCTGATGTGGGGCTCACACTCACAAACTGTGAAATCAGGACCTGAGCTAAAACCAAGAGTCAGACACCTAACCAACTGAGTCACCCAGGTGCCCTGTAAATACCTCTTTAATGTGTCCTTTTCTTTTTCTAAACTAGTATTACCCTAGGTTGGGACTTTGGGCCATGCCATTATTTTTGTGACTCATCTCCAGGCTTCAAGTCTCTCAACATTTCAATTCACAACCCTAATCCTCCCCCAAAACACTGTGGTGTTCAGGTGACCCCTGCCTACCAAATAAAGCCTGAATGAAGTCCTTAGCCTAGTGTTTCAGAACCTTTAAAATGGTCAATTTGTTTCATTGATTATCTCTCCTTAGTTTAATGCCACCAATGCCTGAAACTTTTCTTAGCTGATAAACATGTCTTTTAACCATTTCAGTGAATGTCATTCTCTTTATATGAATGCCTTTTTCTCTCTCATGCTTTTGGAAAGTATGCAAACCCATTTAAAATGGAATCTCTATGCTGCCTTCCTAGATGCTGCAGACAGAATGGTTTTTTTCACTCTTCCAGAGCCTTGCAGTGCCTAAATGAGTCACCATCACTCAAGGCACTAATGGAAGGTCCATCATCATTTCATTACTCAATCAGATAACAGTAGTCAAAAAAAGATTAGGAGATTGTTGTTTCTTCAGAAAACAGACGAGTCCATTAGCCAATCATCTAACCAAACAGTCACATGTTAACTAGTGTAGTGCAGAGAAGGACCACACATTTATTTTAATCAGTAATCATCACATTAGACCTCATTCAAACAGCTGTGATTTTATTACTGCTAATAAACAGGAAAAAAAAAGAGCCCGCAGTTAACATGTTCAAAACTCAAAAAAATCCTATAAACACTGTCTTCTTGGTACTATGCCAACCACTTCCACATTCCTTATTTTTTTCTTGTAACAAATCTCTCAATTAATTATTATTTTCATCTTACAAAGAAAGAAACTGAAGCTGAAAGTGGTTGATTACTTTGCCCAAATTGCACAGTTTAGCAAGTGACTGGGCCATGATTCCGGTTCAGATGTTCTGACTCCAAGCATATTTGTGTATTTTATAATTAGAATCCTGCCGCCCATTCATTAGTGCCACGTCCTGGAGGCAGAGAAGAAATGAAGTAGCTGCCTTATACCTGCAGTTTTAGAGTATGCCACTGGATGAGGAAGAGAAGACTCCTCATAAACTACTCATTGCAAAGGGGAACTAGCTACTGATTCTTGAAATTAGTGTATCTGCTTTCTCGGACAGGGAGGCACTGAGATGGATGCGAGCAAGACCTAAAGACAAACCTTAGCCACAGGCCATTCATTCTCTTCTCCAGCACATTCACGGGAGCAGCTGGGAAGCATATGACTCACACATGCACATACACAAACACACACAGTGGCCCAGGACATCCTGCATGTCATTACCCTAAGCTCACTCGTCCCTTTCTCAAGGCATCTGAAAATGACATAAAAAACAAGGTGAAAATCAGCTCGGAAACTTCCAAGACATTGGAATTATTCGTGAAATCAAAGCTCTCCATGATTATTTTGCTCGTGGATCACCATCAGTACAATGTTTTTAGCACACGTCCCCCATTTATAACTATTTCATGTACTTATAAATTAGTATTACTGTACCAATATACTATGCGTGTATATATATGTATATATATATATATATATATATACACACACACACACAATATACTATGAATATTTTAAATATAGACAAAAGCACAGAGTTTTTAGAATTGAGAGAAAATTTTAAATAGAGATTTAAATAGAAAATTCTAACATGCTCTTCCTATGTCTTGGCCATACCATTACTTACAGCACCTCTGTGAAAAAAATTCTAAAGAAAGCCTCTGGGGCATAGACACAGCATAATGAGCAGAGGACAGGCTGGAGTTTATCCCCTTTCACTTCCACCAGGCACTTGAACACAGTGTCCAACATCCACCGCAATTACAAGATCACTAAAAAGTAGATTATTTTAAGCAGTCCTTGAAGGATGCTTTTGCCGCACCGAAGACACTGAATTAAATTACAACTGTGTACTGAATGCTTTTCCAGGAATGATTTAGAGATCGGGAAAATATATTGGAAGTGCAAGACACGCATTCAATCATTTAGAAGAAATCTCTCTGGTACCTACCCAAGCCAAGTAAGTACTATGCTAAACGTTGGGCAAACATCTCAAGCCTACAGCCAGGCTATTTTTCAGGTCAACAGAGAGACCAGTGAGAAAAACAAATGAGGGATGACAACATTAACAAGGTGCTGGGGCCACCCAGATGAAGGACACTAGTTCTGGCTTTAGGAAAGTGAGGCCCAGTGAAGGTAAACTCTAATCTGAGCCCTAAAATAAGAGAAGGAAATACAGATATGGATTTCAGGCAGGAAAAACAGTAGCTGGCCCTGAAGACTCTATTATTTTCCAGTATTTAGGTTCTACAGAAGACTATAAACAAATAAGGAACTAATATAAAACACTAATCTCCCTTCTACAAGCTATAAGTAGAATAGAGTGAGAAACACATGAAAACATGGCTAAGAAGACACTGTTTGGTGGGATTCGTTCGACACATTTCCTGAGCACTTACTGTATACCAGATAATGGTCCAGCTTTAGAAAAAGATTAAAAATCCATCCCTTGTTTTCAAGAAGCTCCAGTGGGAAAAAAAAAAAAAACATTCATAAAATAATCATACAATCCACATAGAGTTAAAACCATTTATCCTTATACTGTGGGGATGTATAAAGAGTATATGATTCACCCTAGAGGATCACAGAAGTCTTCCCAGAGAAAGTGGTGTTTGAACTGGAATATGAAGGATTTCAACTGAATGAAAGAGGAATACTATGGGACAGTGACCAGGAAGAAGAAGGCAGATGGTGGCAGAGTAGGTAGAGAGGTAGAGCGACAGGCCTGGGAATCTGCATATGCCAAGGCCCTGGGGAAGTGAAAGCAACGCACACCTTGGGGACTGCATATGCCTGTATGGCTGGAACACACAGAGAGGACAGGAGAGCGAGGAAAGCAGGGCAAAGCTACCGAGCGAGGGGCAGGCTGTGCGGGTTTCACTGGCCAACTAACAATGGGGGTTATATCTTCAGTGCAAGGTCATGAACAAAGACAGTCCTTCAACCTCTGTAGACCACATCTAACTCCCCCACCCTCCCCTCCCTCCTCTCCTTTCCTTCCACAAACACTGATCAATCATCTACCAGTCTACCATGTGGGATGTACTTACTACTGAGGATACAACCACGAACAGGACTCTGTGCTCGTGAAGCTCGCATTTAGGGGAGGAGGCAGATTTTTAAAATCTGTTAAATGGCAGAAATTATTTCTACATCACAGAGTTTCTGTGAGGATCCTGTAAGACTACATGATCATACAGTTTATAAAATGTAAACAGTTACGTTAAAAAAAAAGATTTTTATGGGTTTTCTCTTGGGTATATTAACTTAGAAGTGGTAATGGAGGCACCTTTGTAGATTCATAATCTAAAACTTTGGAATTGGAAATTGGAGTATACATGAGACAAAGGTGAAATAAAGAAATTCTAACCATGAAAATACAACAATAGCAGCTTGCATTACAGGCCTGGTGCTGCCCTTTCCACGGATTTTATGTTTAATCATCTCAAAAACATGAAAGGTAAGTTTTATTTTCCTTACATGTGAAAATGAAGCACAAAAGGAGTCAATAATTCTAAAAGGTTCGGTTTTACATACCTAATCTAAAAGTTGCTATAAGAGCAATTTTTCTAACTCCTATGGTAAATTCAAATGAAAAACAAATATTTAAGCTCTTAACTTAGTGGACACTATTGGTTATTTCCTCGTATCAGTCAGCACCTCGTCCTCTTTCCTAGTAGAATCCTCATCGGATTCATCACCCATCCATCCGGAAGTACAGAGAAATCTCTTAACAAAGTTAAATCAATCACTGTATGTCATTTCTGTGGCAACTCTTGGTCTTAAGTTATGCACTTCGTCTATGTCATTTCAATGGATTCAAGACAGGGGTTTAGAATCCATTTGGTAGTGGGAGAGATAATCTCCCCTTCCAGGTTCCCACTTTCGCTTCCTTCTCTCTACCCCTTCTTTTATTCTCTCTGTCCCACTGAATATGAACCAGGAAGCCTCAAGCCTTGTATAGCACTGATGGCCACTTTGAGACCAGCGGCAAAGCCAAGGAAATGCTGACACTGAGGATGAAGAAACGGAGAAGTAGAAAGAGACTGAAAGCTATGGCTTGACTACCCTATGCGATTCCTGCTCTGTGAGGCAACAGGTTTCCCTATTTGAAGCCAGATTCAGACAGGCGTCAGTTATTTGCAACCAGAGGCAGAGAACGAACCTGCGTTAATCATGACCACCTACCTTCTATACTTACTTGGCTTGTGTCTTATTGATACATAAAGAAAACAATGACTTAATATCAAAGAGCTCTTTCCATAGGCCTTCACAATAAGCCAGCTGACATGAAATCTTATTCTGGGTATAGTATCATCATCCTGGCATTTCAAAAATTTAAATGAAATGTTCTAATTTTAAAGCGCACTTCACAGGTAAGGAAACCAGGCCAGTGGGGGATTCCCACCCAGCATGCTGCTAAAACCAGAGCGTGAACACCATCTTGTCTGCCCCTGAAACTTGGCTTCTCTTTCGACAGCATGAGCACTCACGTGCCATTTTTTAAATTCTAAAATAAGTTAACATAATATAGTCCCATAATAAATATGACGAAATATAAGAACTGGATACCTATAAACATGTGGTGGTGTTTTTTTTTTTTTTTTCTGAATAAGAACTATTTAGAAATCACATACAATGTTACTGAAGTTTTACTCTTTTTTTCAAACTGATTTTTTTTCTGCTTCAATGATAGAAATTTGGCTTGGAGGAAAAGAATGAAAAGTCCTTATTAAGTCTATTTAACAATCACTTACTGGGCCCTACTATGTGCCTCACACTATAGTTGATGCTTTGGGAAGCACAAAAATGACAAAGACTTAGAACCTGCCACCAGAAGCTTGAATTCTAGAAGGAGAGACGGAGGAACAAACTCACTGTGCTATAAAACAGCTGTTCCTTAAAGCTGATGGAGGTCTAAGAAAGACCACAGCTACACAGGCTCAGATGAAGCTCTCTACAAAAGGCCTGAGAATAAAGGGACATTTGAGTTTATTATGTACAGGGGTTTTTTTTTAATTTGTAATGTTTATTTATTTTTGAGAGAGACCAAGCATGAGTGGGGGAGGGGCAGAGAGAGAGTGCGGGAGACACAGAAATTTGAAGCAGGCTCCACGCTCTAAGCTGTCAGCACAGAGCCCGACATGGGGCTCGAACTCAGGAACAGCAAGATCATGACCTAGGCTGAAGTCGGATGCTTAACCAATTGAGCCAGCCAGGTGCCCCTCATTATGTATAGTCTTAAAGGAAACTCATTTAGTCAACAAAGCAGTTCCAACCATGGGCCAGGACCTAAGGTGGTGGTGAGATACATAAAATATGAGCCCTGCTAGAATGTTCTCTTGAGACGTAGGCATACTGCTAGGAAAAAAATAGAGGTATTTGGTCAGGCAGTACAGGCTCAGGGATAAACATTCCAGAGGAGAAGGATAATCCGTGCTAGCCTAGAGTGTGAGACCTCTAAGTGGAGAGCACTGCTCGCTGGGGGCACTGAACATTTTCCTCAGGGAAATCAAGAAGGCCTTCATGGTGGAGGAGACATGATCTGGATCCTGGGGAGTAAACCGAAGTCTGCCAGGTAAAGAAAGCCCAAGAAATATCAGAAGCGAAAGTCCAGAGGCTCAAGAGTAGCTAACTTACCTATGTAACCCTTCAAGTTAACTAGACTTCAAGTACACAGTACAATAAGAACATATTAGGAAATAAGAATGATCACTTGGGACCAAAGAGGGAACTTAAAGACCAAGGCAGGAGTTTAGACTACAGACACTGGGTGTTAGGAAAGCTTTAGAAAAAATATCAGTCCTATTATTTACTAGTCCTAAAAACCATGGGCCAGTAATTTAGTTATCCATAACATCTATAAAATTGCATCAGTGATATATATTTATCAGAATTCCTTTGGATGTAATATATGGGAAATGTTTTATTAAATATAAACGATAATGCTAATATAGAAAATGACTTCTGACTAGGGAATAATGACATTAATGCCAGTTGTGCTTTAAAACGATACCTCTGGGGGGCGCCTGAGTGACTCGGTCGGCTGAAAGTCCCGCTCTGGATGTTGGCCCAGGTCAGGATCTCAAGCTTCTTGAGACCAAGTCCTGCCTTGGGCTCTGAGCTGAGTCTGAGCCTCCCTGGGATTCTCTCTCTCTCCCTCTCTCTCTCTGCCCCTCACTTATCACTTGCACACAGAGGTGCTCGCTCTCTCTCCCTCTCTTTCTCTCAAAATAAATTACACAAAAGAAAAAAAAAAAACAAACAAGAAGCTACCTCTGGCCATTGGGCAGAGGATCCTAGAACAGAAGATCTTAGTTCTTTTAGGAGGTAAGCCAAAGACAGGGAAAGGAGAAGATGGATGGATGTGGTCCTCAAGAGGAAGAATCAACAGAAACAGTGGGGAAAAGGGAGAGGAAATGAGTCAAGGTGACAGGAAGCTTCAAGTATGGACAGGTGATAGCATGGGGTGGGGGAGAGAAGGTGACAAGGCCCCTACAAGCACCTATCCACATTAGCAGTGCATACACAAGGCAAGGACTTAAAATACACTCTAAGGATTGTGCACTTCGCAGTAATTTTACCTAAAAAAAAAAAAAAAAAAAAAAAAAACCTTGTCCCTAGTCCAGTAAATATGCACGGTAGAAAACAGTGCCCTGTATTCAAATGCCAGCCTGCCACTTGGGCAAATTACATCATCTTTGGGTCTCAGCTTTCTCATCTGTAATTTGTTCCTCATTCCTATTGCCGAAGACCAAATGCACAACAATTGATAGGAATGATGCACTTGGCAGAGCTCCGGTCAGGTACTCAATCTATGAAGACACTAGCTCAGAGCTATCGGCTGACGTCACGCCCTCCATCCTCATCACCACCCCTCCCTCCAGTCAGAAATTATTTATTCCCATGAAACAAAGGCAGTGGTATTAGAGCAGGGCACAGAAGTTTCTACGTATGTGCTCTATAGCCTGCCTCTGCCAATATATACCAAATGTATGTGTTTATCCCATTCAAAAAGAAAAAAGAAAAAAAGGTGCTTTGATTTGGGGCAAGAAAAAGAACAATGGGTATAGTCCGGTCGCCTGAGTCATTTCTACAATCTATACCTAAACCAAGATTATAGGCAGAGCACACTCCCTGGGTGCAAACTTCCAAAGTCTGTCTGCTAAATGGTCTATGGGGCCAAGATCAGCCAGGGGCTGCAAACCTCTACTGCTGCCTCTGGACTGAGCAGCGCCCTGCACCCCCAGCCTCGTCACTAACTCACCGGCGCAGTCTTACCCTCTCTGATGCAGTTCCCTGTTCCCCGGCCTCCCAGCTGAGCTGTCATGATTCACTGTCTCTGGAGGGCTGGATTTGCTAAGATAAGATAATGGCCTTTTATGTTCAGGCGCTGTGAATTCCTCTCCACCCCTCAGACAGGGAAGACAATTTAAGTGGAAAGGAATAAATTGCTGGACTTAATACAGTGACCAAACACAAAAGCCTAATAAAAATGTCAGAAGTACATGCTCGGGAATGGCAAAGAATTGTGCACGCACACTGAAGGATGTAAGCTGGGCTGTAGCAACTCCCGTAAGGATACGAAATGATGACATTAAGCCAGATGCCTCAGTTGGCTTCTTATCATCCTAGCAATTTCAACTTTGTAGTAATTTTGTAGCGCTCTTGTTTTATTTGCAAGTTCCACTAAATCGCATGCACACAAATGTGTAAAAATATTAGGAAATAATTGACGTACACTATAAAATACACAAAATGGCCTATACATAAAAAGCCACCTACGTATAAGGACATACCTTATATTGATAGAAGGTATGAGACATTGATTGAACAAGTTTACTGTTACTGTCTTTAAACATAAACACTACCAAGGGGCAACGAATGCAAAAATATTAAGAGGTCAAGGCTTCGAATGAAAGATGGCTCCGTGGAGCCTTTGGTCTCCCTGTGAATACTGGAGTGCCCATATACATGAAAACCACTCTACGGTGAATAGAGGTGAAGACGTCCATGCCCCCGAGGAGTGTGCAACCTAGGGAGGGCGTTTTGTTAACAAGCTAATAATTATAAGAATTAAACAGTTTCCATAATATACTAGACCTAGTCAAATACCTTTCATACTTTTCCTAGGCTAGAGGTATGTGAACTAACCATGTTAAAAAGTAAGCAAACACATCTGCATGTTGGAAGGTGGCTACTGTTTGGTGGTTCGCCGCCCCGCAAGGGAAGGGACCCCACTCCCCCTGTTCCCTAAGTGGGAACAGTCCCTGTTTGAGAGAAAGTAAAGCAGTGCCTGGCTAGTGGCAAAGCCAGGTGGGATTTCAACATTCCAGAAGCAGGACTGGGGAGACAGAAAACTATGAAAAAGGAAAACTCATAAAACGTGAAAAGAAAGAAGGAAAGAATAAGTAGCTTCTACTGTGTCTCTGCGGGGTTTGGCTTCCTATTCCAATACTGGGTGGGGATGGAGGGACTCAGCCAGAAACCAGAAGCCAAGGACACAGGATTTTAACAGAGGATGGGTAAACGTTTGGAAATTTTTGCTCAACCAATTCAGAAAGTGTTTGATTTATGAAAAATATTTAACATCCATTGAACTCTGCGGCAGATGAATTACATCTTCCAATCCTGTCAAGGACTCTCTGACATTGATGTCCTAATTATCTCCGTCTTAAAGAAGAGGATATGCAGTTAGAGAGGATCAGTAACTTGTGCTAAGTCACACAGCCAGGAAGCTTCGAAACTAGGATTCAAGTTCTGCCGGACTGTGGCAAGGCTTACATTCGTTCATTCGACCAATAATCTTGTCCACTTGCTAGTATCCTCTGCCTTTATAAAACTTGTATTTTAGTTGGGAGAGAATGACAACTAAATAAATAAGTAAAGCATATAACGCAATAGTGGTGATGGGGCCTGAAGAGGAAAAGATCGTGGAGAAGAGGGAAGAGAGGGTTAGGGCACTCAGCTTACTGATGCAGGGGGAACCTGAATACTTACAAAATGTTTTCTGTTTTATGCTTTTAATAAAATCTACAGAATAAAGTGTAAATACTCTATAAGATATAAAATAAATTATTTTATTAAACCCATTTAATATCAAGCTTTGAAGAAGTTTTGGTTCAGCATAACTTGATGATTTCTTTGATATCCCTCAATATTTAATTAAGGATTGGCAGTCAGGGGGGCCTGGGTGGCTCAGTTGGTTGAGCGTCCAACTTCGGCTCAGGTCACGATCTTAACCTTCATGGGTTCGAGCCCTGTGTTAGGCTCTGTGTTGACAGCTCGGAGCCTGGAGCCTGCTTCAGAGTCTGTGTCTCCCCCATTCCCTCTCTGCCCTCCCCCATTTAGGTTATATCTCTCTCTTAAAAATAAACATTAAAAAAAAGTTGTTGTTGTTGTTGTTTTAATTCGCAGTCAAAGCAATATGCCAGGGGAACTGAGAGAAGAGACCATATTTTCAGTAGAGATCAGTACAAGATCCTCTCAGATATATGCAAAAAGTGGTCTTAGGAGATTTTTAATACTATTAATTCGTTTTTCCTTTGATTCCTGTCTCTATCTCATCATATCCAAGTTGTTTTGTCATTTAAACCTGGAAAGAGAGGTTTTAGAAAGAAATCCTGAGCAAATGAAATTTTACGTTGATTTCCAACCCCATCGACCATCCACAAATTGTACATAAAACACTTTTAAAAACTACTTTCAAAAGAGTTATTCTTTGGAATAGCTACAGACTGCTCTTGCTCCTAGGACTCACCGGTATAAACAGGGAACGTATGGGAGAGGGGTGCCTGCATAGTCAAATAACTTCGAGAAACAAATCTTTACGAGTTAAACAGATTTCTTTATTGCGTGATGCGTTAGAGATAAATACACAAGGGTATGCGCTGCAGTCACCGCAGGGGATATGCCTTTCATTATTTCCCAACGCATTTGGCCACAGATTTCTCCTGGATCACGGGAGAGCACACGTTAGGATTCACTGTTTTGAGATATAATACACATGAAATAACCAGTAAAGAAATAGATACAAGGCACTAAAGTAGCATGTGTTTGAGAGTGGGGAAAAGAACTATACTTCTAAAATATCTAAACCTGAATCATCTTATAAGAATATAATGAAAGTAAGTACTTTGCAACAGATACCACATTTATAATATGGATATAACATTTATAGATAAATATATATAGATTATAATAAATATAAATATGTATAATCACATATATATATAAAACATACTTATCTGCAGTTTAATAGTTTCAGGCCACTCAATTTATAAAATAAATCAATACTTGGATTCTACTGTTGTTTTAAACCACTTTGCTGTCTTTAAGTTAGTGTAGTTTCTGAACAAGAAGGGGTTGAATAATAAGATTGTCTATTTAAAAAAATTCCATTACATTTATAGTTCTTTTTGCCCCTCTGTCATATTTACTTCAAGTTTTTATATGACTTTCATCTAGAATCCCAATTCACGACAATAGAAAGATATCCGATGAATATGCCCAAGGCCTCGAGGAGTGTACAGCCTAGGGAGGGCGTCTTGTTAACAAACTAATAATATGAAAACTAAACAGTTTCTATAATATACTAGACTTAGTCAAATACTTTTAATACTTTTCCTAGGCCGGAGGTATGTGAATTGACCACGTTAAAAAGTAAGTGAAAACATGTTGCATGTTGGAAGGTAGCTACTGTTTGGTGGTTCGCCGCTCCGCGAGGGAAGGGACCCCACTCTCCCTGTTCCCTAAGTGGGAACAGTCCCTGTTTGAGAGAAAGGAAAGCAGTGTGCAGTTAGTGACAGGGAATAGTTGGGCTTCTCTAGAAGACTGAAAAGAATCAAGAAAAATTCCTTCCAGACATCCTTAGGTGCAAACTCTTTCCCCGAAATATGATAATTGATACATGTCGTGAATTTTAAAGTAATTATTATAACTACGAGTGTTACTCTTGTTCATACAACTTCACTTGTTTAATCACACTATTTGCTGCAGTAATTTCCCGCGTCAAGTAAATTCCAAGGGATTACCTGGTGGGTGGGGAGAGGAAAAAAGGTATTTCCTTTTACCAAATGTAACTATGTTGTTTTCTCATTCCATCACGTACTTGTGTAAAAAAAGAATCCAGGGTGGTCACTTGGAGTACCTGATTAACAACTTTCTTTGAAACTATTAATTAGGTGTGGAATTCATTCCCCTTAAAGACAGGGAAAGAAAACCACACCAACTCAGAAAGTGAGCTTGCCTTTTGGAAAAAGACTCCAGATTTCAGTTGCCTTCAGGGTATTCAGGTTCTACCCGTTTTATTCTCTTCGAAAGGTCAAGGAAATTAATTGTGCAGGGCACACGATGCATTTCCTAGGGAGAATTATAGAAAATGATGGTCCCTACTCTCAAACCTGTTACAATCGAAAGATGATAACACAACTATGAACTTAACCTGCATCAACCAATGCCATTATTCTCCTTTGATTTACCTTGTTTGATCTTTAACTCATCTCTTCATGCTACCATTGGTGATGTTTGAGAGGCAGGCGATTATCGAAACTACTTCAATCGTATACCACTTCCCTCATATTGAGGTATTATCAAGTATCAGGATAACCACTTAATAATGCATAATCATCAAATCTCCTTTAATCATTTTTTTTAAACCTAAGCCTTCTAACAATTCACATTTAATACCAAAACCATGCAAAACATAACAGGCTGTATTTATCTAGAAAAGAAACTGCCTTTATTTTTTAAATTGCTACTAGGGGAGAGAACAATCTTCAAATCACTCATCCAAAATATAATTATCTAATTCCTGGTTTATTACCATGAATAATTCCACCATTATAATTCCTGCAAGTCCTGCAAAGAGTTTCCTATAAGTTTCTGGAAAACAGCTACAACAATTGTGTGATATATTTCCATCTCCTTCCCTTCCCTCAATTATGTGTAAGCATCTCCTAGTGACAAGGAAACCGGTGCTAAGTCCCGGTGATAGGAGGTGAACACACCAGATGCGGTCACTCTGTTTCCTGACTTACTACATATGTTTAGGAGCAAAAGAACACCCTCAAAAAGAGATCAAGTACCTTTGCTCCGTATCTGCTGCTAGTGGCGACCAACAGAGCTCGGAATGTGAACGAGACTAGCTTCTGACTGCTGGCCCAGTGTCCCTGCCCAGCACTGTCTACTTCATTCCAGGTGCAAGCTACTGTCAGTCTTTTTCTGGCTTAATTTCCAATGAGCATTCAGCTGGAAACCACTGATGAAGCAACCTGCACCAGGCTAGATGCTGTATGCAAAACAAAGACAAATATGACACAGGGGTCTTCTGCAAAGTTAACACACGTTATGATGAATGAGTAATATGTAATGGCACGTTGTAGGACACAGACAATAATGGTTATTTTAATAATGAAAGCAAAAATAAAAATAACATAAAATCCACAGCATTTACTGTATATCGAGAATCATACTAAGCCTGGTTTATTTAGTGAATAGTTTACTCCATACATCACTTCCATGAGGTCAATTATATCATCATCCTTTTCTTTTACAGAAGGGGAAACTGAGGCATAGGGCAGGTAAACCAAAAGACATTCACAAGGCTACACATTAAGTGATTCACACCTACCCAGTCTGGACTCATAACCACCTTACAATGAATGACCATTTGGACAAAACTAACTGAAGCGGTTGTGAAGGGTTTGATAGAGGAGGTGAGGCTTATTATGTGAGCAGGGAAAGTGTGCTACTATAAACTGGAGGCAAGAAAGGAGGCCAGAAACGTGCTGAGAACTTCTGGGGAGTAACAGCAAAATCGGCTTGCCTGGGATATAGCATATATGGCGTGATAGCAATGATAAAGAAGTAATATAGAACGAAGTTATGATTAGTCTGGAAAGGCAAGCAATAGAGGTTTATTCAGAAGGGAAGTTAATCTTATTTTTTTATTTTTTTAAATGTTTTTCTTTATTTTATTTTTTTAATTTTTTTTAATGTTTATTCATTTTTGAAAGAGAGAGAGAGAGAGAGCGAGCACGAGTGGGGGAGGGGCAGAGAGAGAAGGAGACACAGAATCCGAAGCAGGCTCCAGGCTCCTAGCTGCCAGCACAGAGCCCGACGTGGGGCTCAAACCCACGAACTGAACCATGAGATCATGACCCGAGCCGAAGTGGGACGCTTAACCAACTGAGCCACTCAGGCCCCCAGGGAAGTTAATTTTAACTCACCTAATCCCTGCAGAGTGAGATGGAGAGTATTTTTAGAAATCCTATCCCCGAGTCTCCTCATATGCAATGGTTTCAATAGAATAACTATCAAATATATTAGTTACAGCATAATTGTTTGTATTTAGAACAGTTATTTCTGTTTGTTAAGAGGCAAACCTGGAGACATTCCCTATAATACATTCTAGAATCTTTCTTTTTATTTACTAGTCAGGGATTCCAAATAACTAATGTATAAACTTTAACATTGAGTTCCTCAGTATAAGAGTGTATCATTGACTTTTTTTAAGTTAATTTATTTATATTTGAGAGTGAGCAAGGGAGAGAAACAGAGAGCGTGGGGGAGGGGCAGAGAGAGGAGGACAGAGGATCCGAAGTAGGCTCTGGGCTGATAGCAAAGAGTCTCATGCGAGGCTCTAACTCATCAATTGTGAGATCATGAGCTCAGCAGAAGTCAGATGCTTAACCAACTGAGCCACCCAGGTACCCCTCACTGACTTTTATAGCATAAAAGCAACATAGTTATCTATGTTAAGTGAAATTTCCTGTAATTTCCCTAAATTTGTATTCCCCAAGCATTTTGAACATTCAAAAACTCTTTATGTTTCTCTAGCTCTCAGTATCCCCACTTCCCAGGTACAGGAGCACTCGCACAGACAGACAGACAAACAGACAGACAGACACACACACACACACACACAGTCACTACGCGCACACCATAGCTGGCTGGCTTGGAATAGCTATTAGTATAATAAACTATATAATTTAGAATATACTAGCTATCCAATATGTTAAATAACCAAACTGTGTTCCTTCTTTCCCTTTCATAATTTTTAACTTCTGAACATTCTGGGTTTTGCAACTATCTCAATCTGAAAGTGGATCTTTATATGAAGGAAATGAAATTTAAAGCAATATTCCTATCTGTCGGTTTTTGTTATTAGACTCTGGGTAGAGAAGCAGCTTTGGGAAGAAAAGATCAGTGAGTTAAAAAAAAAAACAAAAACAACAATAACAAAAACAACAAATCAAAAAAAAACAAGAGCAGTTTTGGAGAAAAGCTGAAATTTGATAGAAAGAGAACATATAACATTGTGGAAAGTGCCTGTACTATGTTCAGCAGTATTTTGTGAATGAGAATATAATTCTCGGTTCCAAGCAAGGCTTTCTATTAACAGATTTTAATAACATTTATTCCTCCTTGGACTCTTTTACCACAAATAATACAGAAAGTAGGCTTTATCCTGAGGCACTTGAATTTAAACTTTTAAAAAAGGCATAAACATTTTTAGTTTCAGTATGAACAAAAATAGTGTCCTCTGAAAAATTACCCTATAACAGTATGCTCATTTCTGCAAAAATCGAGAAAGATTTTACTTTAACAGCAAATGACTTACTAAATATTTTTAAAATGTTCATATACTTGAATACGAAGCTGCATATCCAGATAAAACGAAAGGAGTTCACAGATATAAATTCTAATAATACTTTTAGCAAAACACAGTGTTACCGAACGAACAGCTGCCCTTGGCAGTAAGTATCGCATTTTCCAAATGTTATCAATTTGCCTCAAGACCATTCCTTTTAGGTAACTGTTTTTCTAATAAAAGATCAAGAATAAATTAAGGTATTTGACAGCATCTAATCTTCTCGTAATTAATGAAGTGCATCTGAATTTAATATTAATGGTGTCATTCATCCCACTGTCTATATGTAAAATGTTTTTTCATATGATAGTAACTATCTCCAATTAGATAATCATGATGATAATATAACAATAAGGTGCCTTTTCCCGCATATAATTTGCTTTCCTGTGATTACACATTTTGACCGTGATTCTTAAAACAATATTAACCATAGAGCTGGCTTAAAAGTTACAAGAATATGTATAATTAGTTGCTAAACATGTTTAAACTTCCTATGACAAACTAATTGGCAATTTCAAACGTTTTAGAGTAGAGAGGGTAGAATGTAAATTTAAAAATATTTAAATGTTAAATGTTAACACAAAAATACAATGTTTCATCAAGATGTATTTTTAATATATTAGTCTAGAAACCTTTTAAATCTGCACACCAGATCTAAAATATAATTTAAATTAATATTTTAGGGGAAAAAAGGGTCAAGGTTAAACTGTTTGTCTTCCTTAAAAAGTTTATAATGTCTTTTGTGTCTCTACCTACAAAAAGAAATCTCAATGAAACTTGGATATTAAAACCTCCCAGGAAACCAACAATAAAAGCTGCTAAGAATTTCACAAGTTTTTTTTTTTCCTTAGGTGTTAATTAAATGATCATTTAACACTGCAATGTAAACACAACATTTTCATCTCCTGACAGCACAGCCTATTATAAATCCGGGGTAATAAAAGTCTTGGTGTTAACGCTCTGAACCAAGTTCCCACCACACTCTAAGACGCCTTGTCGTGTCTAAGGTTAAGCATCTAGACACAAAACAAAGCTTGCGCCTACTCGACTTCCAGTCCAATTTTCCCATCGCCCAGTGACCTAGGTAACACTTTGAGCAATAAAGAATAAATTTAATTTCTCCAGCATTTTGTGAGGATTAGGAACAATTGTTGGCTTGCAATGACTTTTTATCCTTGGATTCTTTTTCCTCCGGAGCATTCCTCCGGTCCTAAAAGAGAATTCTGATGGTTTAAGACATAGAACAAACAGAACTTTAAATTAGGCTTTTTTTCAATCAATTGGAACTGTTGGAGGGGAAGCAATCAACCTTTCTCTGTGCTGTTCTCAGCTATTCACATACTTGAAGCTTTAATCTTTCACTAGTAGAAGAAACCTATCATGACGGGGCAAAGCTATCTTTTCCCATTCTGTTTCCAGACGTATTTATTTCTCTTTTCTTTAAGATTTTTTTTTAAACACTTAAATCAAGTCGCCATACTTAGCTGTACACATTCATTTGGGGGAGATTTCAAGAGGCACAGATGTTCCCTTAATAACATTTCACACAGCCATGCCGGACCCTACAGCATGGGCATCGCCACCAACCGGCCTTTTACTTTTCATTGCTTCCTTCTCTAGAATTTAGGTTTGAAAAAAATAATAATAAACAAGCAAAAAAAAACAAGAAGCAAAACAAAACAAAACAAAAAAACCTCCTGCTTAAAGTTTCTTATATTGATCACAATTTATCAAATATTTACCACCATTTTTCAACTTTTTCCAAAGAATTACTGTGACTGTGATTAACTTGCCTATGGGTAACAGGTAACAAAAAGAGGACATACTACACGTTCCCACTGCCCGGAAAGCTTATGTACGTATGAAAAGTATTGGAGTTAGAATAACGACAGAACAAAACAAAAAATATCTTCTGGCTCAGATCTATTTCATTATCAAATATTGTTTAAATCCAAAGTGCTAAACGATTTGCAATTTGCACTGCATTTTCGACATATGTTTAATCTAAAAACGCGCTTACAATCACATATGCAGTTTATGTAAAGATGACAGAGTATTCCACAGATCACATCATATTTGCATATTACAAGATCAATGGGTTAATTATCTTACATGATTTTAAAGACTGAAATTTTAATTAGCAGTAAAAATGTTCTTTAGCAACATATGCAAATCTTCTGACTAACTTTCACAATAGTCTACCTATAGTTTGAGGAGTTTACGCAGCATTCTCGAACTAATTCGTATTTTTCCTTTACTTATTTACGAAAAACACATCATTAAGACAACAACCCAAATATGCAGACTTAACGCAGCTTGTGAGTCACAGTTTCTGTTTCTATAGCTAATTCATTTTATACAGGAATTTTCAAACTACATGAATCACCAACTGGGAGAGGGTAAGAGATCTCATTAAGAACATTCTGGCAGTAATGCACCTTGTGTGGCCAAGTAAGGAGAAATAAAATGATGTATATTTTATGTTAATTTCAAGTGGTAAAAATAAAAAGTAATGCAGCTATGCTATGTCTGTGTTACTACACTGAGAATAATCGCGAGACAGAGGTGAAACAGAACAAGATTTGCTGACTGTGGGCAGGTTGCAAAGACAACTGTGTGACTATTTTTTTCATCTGGTTTTGCAAGGACAAAACAATAATCATGGAATATAATTTCTACCATAATGGAACGTTGGCAATGTTCTTCGGAATACACAATCTCTATTATGACTGGCAATATCCCCAGGAGGAAAATACGATCATTCCCATTTTACAGATAAGGAAACTTGACTCCAGAGGTGTCTGTCACCAGACTTCCAAAGACAACAGAACCGAGTTTAAGTATTTAAACACTGGTGTTTTATGCCCCTTCTCCTAGGCTATAAATTAACTGATTTCGGTGTCTTAAAACATATGTCAATACATTAAAATTAGCAAAATAGAACCAAAATCCTATGGACACTTATTCCTGGAATTATTTATGTAAACTTCAGTCACCCAACAACACTCCCGAGACTGCCTAGCAATTTCATAATTTGTCACCAGATTTTAAAACATTACCTGATAATGTGCATCGAAAATGTCTTTTTCACATGAAAAAGTATACTTAAATTCATGTTTCAACAAAGACAATCCCTCTTGATGAACTAAGTTTTAATCTACATATTACAGGTCAGATATTCACCATGGTGGAGGCCCACGGATACCACCCATTACGTGGGCCCACATTCATTCGCGTTTCCCCAGTATCTATAAGAGTATCTCCAATTCAAACTGGCCTCCGGTGAGTACTTCTTGGTCAGACAGAAACATCTGCATTTGGGAAAGCAACTATTTAAACAAGTACCCTTGAACGGGAAAGACTGTTACACCTGCTGCAATTAGTTCTGCTGTAGATTTCACACTCAGAGTATATTCTGTGGGTCGGCAACAGCAGAATCCTACTAGTTTCTGACTTTCTTAAGCAACGACCTTTTACTCGTGATCTCTTTGAAGTAAAAGTGACGCCTGGCAAAAATCTCAAGTACAATGTTAATCCTCATAGCATTTATAACTTCAAAATCATAGTGTTACATGTTGATTTTAAAACAAAATCAAAAGTGAGTCCTGCTCCATGGCTTGCCTCTTCTCTTCATGTCAAGTGGTAATGGCTTCTCTGCAGTGTGTTCAGATACCCGTGCACCAAGTCTTTTGTCTATCTACCTTCAGTTACATAATTAGTAATCTATTCATTTATGAATTTATTTATTATTATTTTTGAGAGAGAGCACACACAAACAGGAGAGGGGCAGAGAGCGAGAATCTTAAGTAGGCTCCACGCCCAGTGCTCAGTCCTGATGCAGGGCTTGAACTCATGACCATGAGATCATGACCTGAGCCAAAATCAGGAGTTGAGTGCTCAACCAACTGAGCCACCCAGGCATCCCAACGGTAAATTTTTTAAATGTTTAAATTAAATGTTCCTCGTAGATCTCTATTCTTTAAGTGGCAAGAACAGAGTCCCTTGGGCCCAATGATAACAAGTCATTAATAAGTTACTGAGTAAATAATAAGAGACTTGGTGTTTTAACCACTGGTAGTTACCACATTTCTAAGTTGTATCTCACTTATCGGTTCTGAGCGTTCAAAGATAAAGAGTCAATCTGTTCACCCTAGCAAGGTATGAGCACGGGCCAAATAAATAGCATATCCTTGCACCAAATGCTAAGACAGACACGCCACATCCGAGGACCTTTCCTCGTCTGCACACGAAGCCCTTCAGCAGCCTCCGCAATGGAGAGCAGCGGTAGCCACCATGGCAGCTCGCTGGATGAGTAATGGTGTGGGTCTGGCTGGACGACGGTAACCGTGGCAACAGTAACCTGCAATTCCTGCACAACCAGTGCGGGATTTATTGTGGCAGGGGCCAAACAGGCCAAGAGTGAAAAGGAGCAGGAAACTATGGCACCTGACACCTCGAGGAGCCCACACTTTAATCAGAGCTGGCAGAAATTAATTCAAGAGGAATTCTGATACAAGCCCCACTGTTGTGCACTGCTCTTATCCTTGAATACAAGAGTCCTGCGAGACTAAATTATATAGTTTTATAAAATGCGGTATCCTATTAAATTAACGGATATTTTGCTTACGTGAAAAATTGATTGTTTTCATTTTGCTGTGTCTACTCAAACCCTCCAATGTTTAGAAGACCTAAGGGGACTAAACATTTAATTAGCCAAGTTACCCTTTAAATTTAATTTGGCTCTCTATTATTCATAATGCCTTCCCAACGTTACTGTTTGCTCATTCACGTTGCAGACCCTGAACCCGATGGAGATTCAATTCAATACATCAAACACTTACTGAGAGGTTTCTAAAGGTCAAGGCTTCTACTAGACCCTGGAGACATAAAACAAAACAAAACAAAACAAAACAAAACATGTTTTTGTAATAAATGTACATCAGCACTTATTTGCATAATCACAGAAAAAGTAAACTAGGTTAATAATAATTGACAAGTTTACTCGTGATTATGTCTAGATGGCGAGATAATGAATAATTTCTACTTCCTCTTTTCTATTTTTCTGAATTGCCCAAACCTTTCTAATACGAGGGCATGTGACTCTTACAACTATTCAAAACCAAAACAAATGGGAAAGTTCCCTCTATGGGGCAAGAAGAAAGGATAATAAAGATAGCTTCACTCTATGTGTCTTATACTTCACAAATTAATGTTTCCCTTAATAAAACAAAAATTAAGTTTTCTTCTAAACAAAAGCCCTGATTATTAGTATCAAAAACAATTCTGAGCCTCTGAGATACCATCCGACAGTAAATGAACTGTGACCTGACCAATCAAATTAAGCGGTCAAAATCTATTTGTCTCAGGTACGTAGTCACTAAGCCATAAAAAGTCCTTGAATTTAAAATACTATTTATAATGTTAGATAATTTAGAGGCTTCAAACCTCACTGGGGAATAATAAATGCTACCTGTGAACCAGAAATAAAAAGGTTTTATTCAAAGAGGTAGAGAGAATGAATCACTGGGACTTATGCATTTAATTTCATTTGTTAGCTTTGTTTTGTTTCAGTAGATACAAGTGAAAAATGAGTTTCTGCAATGGGCCTTGGATACTTAAGCTTATGTTAGAAGTCTGAGTAAATATAATAATACTCAAAGAAATAAACTGAAAACCACAAAACAAATATTTATAACCAAATGCTCGACCGCAGTACTACCAATGAAATTCCTCTCCAATGAGCCTTGATTAGTAGCTGAAAACTCAAGTTGAAAAGTGTGAATCACTCACTGGTAAATCCCTTTAAGGTTACATTTATCAGGAAGATTTGTATATGCTACTCATACATATAATTGCCACTCATAAATTTCAATCAATCACGATCGCCCATTTCAAATGTCACTAAAACCTCAGTCAGTTAATCAGCTCCAGATTGCTCCAAAAATTTTTTCTCCACTCTTAAATTGATAATAAAGAGGCAACGTCAGTTTGGGAGGAGGAGCAAAGGGGAGAATGGCGTATCTACGTAAGTTAAGGAAACTATGTGCTGTCTCTTTTAACCCCCAACCCAAGGCCCTTTACTTTCCCTTTACTTACACTTTCCATCTGTCAACAAGTGCTTGTAATTTTATTACACTGTCCTGTAGTTTATGCAGAGTTGGTATTATTTTACAGAGTTCTGTTAATGGACTGGATAAATGGTAATGCTATTTAAACTAGTCTCCTGCTCCAACAAACACAGCTGCAACTGTACTACTATTTCTGAGCAAACATCTTGACCTGAACGTGTAGTGCTCTCTCAACCCGTCCAAAGAGAAATTGGAGCAGACAGCAAAGGAAAAGCATATTTGGCCGCTAGCAGCAACCAACCGTGTCGAATCATAATTCACATACAGTGTACCCTCTTTGCCTTTTATATCGCATTTAGAGTCCAAAAAAAGCACGTGTGCTTCTTCACCTGACATCTCATTTTCCGCCAAGAGTCAAATGGTGATTATTCACTACAAAAGTGCAAAGAAAATCTGTATAGTGTCCAGTACATCAGACTAGCTTTAATCCTAATGATAAAAATCAGACATCGGTAGTATGAACTGGACATTAAACTAGTGGACTTCTTCATTGGTTATATACTGGGATAAAAAAGCATTACCTAAAAGAATTAAATAATTGATACAGTAAGAGAAAGAAATGGAGATGCCAATTAGAATTACGCAAAGATTTAAAGAGTGAATAAAGTATAAATGTGTTTCCTTCATGAATTCTGGATGTGTAGGTCTCTACTGCATTATACAGTGGGGCGATTATGGATTGTTTAATATGTATATGAAGCAACCAGCTTAATACCTTCCTTGTCCCAACACAGACTCTCTGCTATTTTGTCAGAAATCCTATATCCTTTGTTCTGTCACTTATCCTTTTTGTGAAAGATTCATTTTTCAATGAACATCTTAAAGGACATTTTTGTTTGTAGATCTGCGCACATCTTTCCATCTGTTGGAACATTGGTTTTGGATGAACTACGAGGCATCTATATCACGTGAAGACAATCTGAACTTGAATCCTTCCCTCTTGGACATTACACTGGCCAGGCAGTCAGACTCACAAGCTTTTGGTCCTTTATTTATCAGACACTTAATGTTGGTTGTTTAATCCAATTAATGATTACTATCATAAAAAAAAAAAAAGTGGTCACAGGTAGCTTCTAACTCACCCTCTCAAGAGAAATATCATTGGTTACAATTCACTACATCGAATTCAGGTGGGACAGCTAGTGCCTTAATTCAAAGAACGATTCCTGGTGTGAGGGTGCAGAAAAAAAATTACACCACTGTTTCTACGTGTACTTAGTGCTTACGTCAGGCGGTACATCCCAATCGATATTAAACATTATGCCATCAGTCTCTAATTTCAGGAACATCAAAGCATTCAAGCCCCTGTTGCAACTAATCTTAAATAAAGTTTTATCTCCCAAAACTCCCCAGAGGAAACCATTTGAGCTGTACAGCAACATCACAACTCTGAGCTGTATTTTCCCATATTTTTACATGCTTTTCATCACAACTCTGAGCTGCCCATTTTCCCATATTTTTAGATGCTTTTGATTAGCTAAAAAATACTGCCTCAGAGTCTGATGGGTTCTGTTTCTTTAATTTTACTTCTTCAGGATTTCAGGTCTCTTTTCACAGGGCAGCTTCCTAAAGTCATAAAATTATAACAAAATGTAAGAGAAAAATCCGTTGGTCCACTGTGCGATACGGTCATAGAGGTAAAAATGTTCCACGGAATACAATTTGCTAATAGAGGATTCTGCACTGGGGTACACCACCTGAAGCCTCCTAAGAAAAGTAAATCAAGTACTTCTAGACTAAAAATCAAACATTCTTGTTTCTCCGAGGTAGTGTTGAAGTTAATTTTCTCCTCTTGGCTTAATCCTTTAAGTTGTAAATGACAGTCATTCATTTAAATTATTTTTTCACAGCTACATGGAAAAGGGTAAATTTCTTAGATTGGAGTGAGCTGCTTTTATGTGGACACTATTAGCACAGCGGTACTTTCCTATCCCTCATGGTATACCAGAAGACCCTTCTTCAGTCTCCTCCATCACCGAAACAATGGAGAAAGCAGAATGATAGCCAAAACCCTCTCTGTGGCCCTTCTTAGAAACTAAGCGTAAGTATTTCAACACCAGTAGCAACTTATATGCCTACATAGTATCTTTATAATGCTCTATATTCTATTTCCTTGGTCAAAATAGTCCTTAAAGAATTCTTATTCAAAAGTTGATCTTCGGGTTTATTTATTTATTTATTTAATTTACTTAAATGGAGCTGATTAGCCAGCAGGGAACACAGGGAAGAGGAGAAATCCTACCAGGTGGCTTTGGCTGTCCTCAGAGGACCGGTACCAGGGAAGACAGACTCTAGAGGGAAGACGCACTGTGTCAGTTTGGCCGCACATCTGCCCACTGAGCCAGCTCTCTCTGTAGGGAGCGAAGGCATCAGGAGGACTGAACAGAGCTCATGGCCACAGTGCAGGGAGGCCTCGAGGGCAGTCTTCCTATTTGTACAATTGATAACAGCACTACTGAACTCATAGGCCACGACAAAGCCAAATTCAGAAAAAAAGGAATCAGCTCACTTTCCCCACAAACACGAACCTATGGGACCCTACCATCCAGGCGGAAGGCGTGCCGAGCAATTCATTCTATATATCCCCACAGTTTCTTTCACGACATCCATGAACATCAATAATCGTCGTTATTTATTTTTCCAACACTTTGTAGCTTATCTCCCATCTGCACAAAATCATTCATATGGCCAATAATCTAATTTTAAAAGCTTCCAAAAATGTGTTTTCGCTGTTACTTATTAGGTCAGTGCACAAGCATTCCAGGAAGGAAAACATGATTCTGCCTAAAACTCACGTTATACTCTTTCCAAAGGAGCACTTCCGTTAACAGTCTATGACATATTTGTTAGGAAACCTTTACGGTCATTCCTATTGCAGAGTGTGGAATTCTGGTCTTAAAAGGAACATTTAAGAGGAAATTTACAGCCCTCTTTAAATACCTTATAATAATATTTCCAGACTAATAAACACTACTCCAGGACAGAAACAATGTCGAGAAAGCGGACATTAAGAACCCTAACTTTACAAGAAAACACTGCCAACTTCCTCTTCAGAGGAAGTATAGTGGCAAATTTTCCCTTTCAGAACCTAATCAAAAGTTTCCATAAAAAAGTAAGGTAAGTCTCCTCCTCACCACATAACCAAAAAAGAATAATACAATTCCAATGACACATACATACACCACTAAATGCTAACCAAATAGAACAACAGGAACCACTGGAAAACCAATCACAAATTTCCATAAGAGGAAAAAAAAAGCAAGCTTTTAATCCATTAATCTATCGGTGATAGATTCCAGAAAAAGCACAAGGAAACAGATCCAAAATACATTTATTAAAATACAAGGTACTACCCAAAGCAACAATAACTATTTCTGTCTACTTACAGCCTGTAGAGCTTCGAAGTCCCAAGAAACAGCAACTCAGGAAACAGCTGAAGGTGATTTCTGTTCAAACGCCTTTAGAGAAAAACAAAAGCAAAGCGTACATTACACAGAAAATACCCAACAATGAGTCTGTGATTTGGTAGGGTCATGTCTTGTCCTGTATTTCAGGAAAGGAAGAAATGGCATTCAAAAGAATTCAAGCATTGCAAATCAAAAGTTGGTTACACCTTTTGTTACCAAGACTCTTTAAAGCAATTTTCCATTATGCCTGCTCAGATGATTACCGGGACCTCAACCCTAACCTCACATCCTGTGCAACATCAGTCATCCAGAATATACACAATGAAAAAGGATTTCTTGCCTCAGACTCTGGTGTCTAAGTTAGAGGAGCTGGATATACAACGCAAATACCACAGTAAACGGTGCCCTAAAATTATCCGTGCCCCGTCCCAGATGACCTAAATATTCAGTCAAGGCATTGTGGGGAGATGGAAATTTCAATTTTGTTAGCATTTTGTTTAGCTGTGGGGAAAAAAGAAAAGTGTGAGGAAATGTCAGCATGATTTTTCCCTATGGGCAGAAGCAGAAGAAAACCACCGAGTCCAAACCACCGAGTCCACACTTCTTGACCCTTAACGGAAAATAAGGCTGATTGAGAACTAACAGTAGTGGCTACAAATGTTTAGATCCTGCTTTTTTACATGTTTACCTGATATGAATGTAAATTTAGAGTTTAGAAAAAAATTTGCCAGCAACTCTAACTCAGTTAAGATGCCATGTAACTAAGTTCTTCTGGACTTTGCACACTTGCTAAGCGCCAGGCAGATCCTGGAGCTGATGTACTAAGATCTCAATCCCATTCATCTCACGTGGACGCTTTAATATTTCAGTAAAAATAAATGTTCACACCTCTGCTTTTCCCAAATTTAAATTACACAATAAGCTGATGCAAATGTACATTTAAATGGTTTACTAGTTGGAAAAAAAAATGTATAAATTGCTATCGCTCTACAGGAGAGTAAGAAGGTTCAAAAAACTAATGTCACTTCGAAGAAACTTAAGGATTAAATATAAATGTTGAGACAGGAAAAGAAGGCAAACTTGATTTACATATTTATCTATCTATCGATCTTGACATATTTAGATGGTCATCAGGAAGAAGCAAAATTATATTTAATCTCCAAAGGAAAGAATCGGCACTAGTGATTACATTTCTTAAGAAAGAGGATTATAAGGAAGATCTTTCTAAGAGTTAGTGAATTTCCAACAGTTAGAAGAAATGGAATGATCTGCCTTGAGAAACTCTCAACTCCTGATTCTACGTTTACCCAAGCAGAGGCAGTGGGTTGTGTTTTGCTTTGTTTTCCTGCAAAGGACAGAATAAAAAGAACTCCTGCATTAGGTGAAAAATTGCACCAGCTGAACTTCAGAACTTCTTCGAACTCCAAAATACCATGAGGTAATGATGAAGACCGTAACTTTTGTTGCACAAACTCACATTATGAAGAAGTTGATTATCTACAGAAACATTCTTGGCACTTAATAAAACGCACACTTGTAAAAAAGTATGCCAAGACAATTAGGGGGAAAATGGGTAAAATTAGTGGTGAAAGGGTGGAATTTCTTTCCACTTACACTAATTTTTATAAATAAAGCATATAACAAGGTTAAATTTAAAGTGAAACCAAAAGCTTTCACTTATTGACTTTTCTCTGCTGGGAATGGAGAAAGGAGGGGGTACTTCTGAGGAAGGAGGACTTCCAGAGTCTACTATTATAAAATTTTCATAAAATATAACTTAACTATGACCTTGTTATATTTTTCTCTCAAGAAATAGATAAGTATTCACAATAGTGGCAATTAGAATTTTTCTAGGGAAGTGACCTCTCTTGGAAAGGTAAGGAGACCATCTCGATTTCTAAAATGGCAGAGATGGACTAGCATACTCTCATCCAAACCACTGGACTAGTAAACTTCCTCCAGGATTCACCGGCCACAACCAGTGTGCTCCTTCAAGCCCCCAGTCCCTTTAGAGCCCCCAGCTGTTAGGAGAGCTTTTCCTTCTCCAAGGCTACTTTCTTACATCCTGTGAAGCTTCCCTGATTCCCCTACAGAGAGGTAGTTCCTCTCTTGGCTGTGTCCCCATACCCTCACGGCATTTGATAAATTAGAGTCCTTAACATTAGATTCTATTTCTTCACGTACTGGTCTGTTTCGCAGTAGGCTGTGAGCTCTTCAAGTATATAAAGACCACATTTCTGTATTCTTTCCCTTCCTGCCTGGTATTTAGGAAATGCTAAATGAGAACATACTTGTCTTTCTGCGTTCTGATATACTTCGGCAACGCTCTCACGGATGCATTCTATACTCGCCCAACTATTCCTCCGGGATGCTTCCTGAGGATCCTGCCTTAGGTGTCATGCCGCTGTCCAAAGCCCCACCACCAACCTTGCTTTCATGTGCCCTACAGAGCAATTACGTCCTTCCCCTCCCATCAACCTCTCTCCCACTGCCGTCCTCAACATCATCTAGGAGTTGGAAGGAATTTGATATGTTTAAACAAAATCAGATATTGTGAGAATGAAGACATTTCATCAGATTGATGGTGCAGGCACTGTCTTTTTTTTTAATGTTTATTTATTTTGAGACACAAAGACAGAGACCAACAGAGAGAGAGAGAAGGACAGAGAAAGAGAGAGAAAATCCCAAGCAAGATCCAAAATGTCAGCCTCGAACCCCACAACGCAGGGTGTGATCTCACCAATTTTGCAATAATGACTTGAGTCGAAAGCACTTAACCGACTGAGCCATGCAGGCACTTAACCAACTGAGCCATGCAGGCACCCGTAGTATCTTTTTCTTAATTATTACTTTCATATTCCCAGCCATTCCTAAGTCACCCCCAAAGCAATAGCTAGCATATACCACACTTACTACATGATGATCACTGTTCTGAGAGGTTTACGTGAATTATCTCCTTCATTCTTCAGAACGACCCCAACAGTAGATACTATCATTACCAGTGTTCTGAAGAAGGGTACACAGCTCACAGAAAGTAGAGCTAAAACCTGAATTCAGGTAGGGTGATTCCAGAACATACCCTCTGAAACATTTCTCTCAAAGAGATACTCTGAATATTTCTAAACATTAATTCAAAACAATGAAATACTGAAATTTCACTTCTCATCAATCTTTCCTTGGGAAAAACATAGCTTTATAGGGCCTATTTCTTTAATATCTATGAATGAAACACCTGAAAATAAAACATATTAAAAAAAAAACTAGCTCTATACTCAGCTCACTGTTTTAAAGATCGTTTAAAATGCCTAAAGTTGAGAGAAAAATGAAAATATGTATAGTTTTCTCTGAATCCAGGGAGTTTATCATCTTTTCATGAAAATTACTGTGAATGATCTTAATATTGTCTAAATCAACCATGAGTGTAAGACAAGACAGTATACTAGAAAGGCAGATCATAAATGAGGTGATAACACGCATAGAAAAAGAGTATTGTTTTTTTCATTTAAAAGAATATCAGGGGGTGCCTGAGTGGCTCAGTAGGTTAAGCATCCGACTCTTGATTTCAGCTCAAGTCATGATCTTGCAGTTTGTGAGTTCGAGCCCTGTGTTGGGCTCTGTGCTGACAGCGCAGAGCCTGCTTGGGATTCTCTCTCTCTCCCTCTCTCTCTACCCCTCCCCCATTTTTGCTGTCTCTGACTCTCTCAAAATAAACAAATAAACTTAAAAAAAAATTACATAAAAGACTATCAGTACACTTTGGTTCCTGTTCTTTCTTCCATTGGTGCTAAGAATAAATGGAAATACAAACGTTAAAATAAAAGGTAAAACTCTTCCAAAATATTCAGTTAAAGGAAAATCCCATTTTACATGGGATTTCCTGTAAAATGACTAGAAATTAAACACTTAAAGATGATTTTTTTAATCCAGAATTACTTTAAAGACCATTAAGGTATACAACAATTTCTAAACAGAGCTGGAGTAGAAGTAACCTCCCATAACACAGAATACTTCTCAGCAGCCTGAAAAGGATAGTGCCATAATGCTAATGCTAATGTAAATGAATTAAAGAAGCTAAAATCTGATGGTCCCAGACGAGGAAAACAACATGTAGCGAATGAAGTGTATCTCAGAGGAGGATTTATGGAGTCAGCATAAATTAGCTCCATTAAGCAGACCAGGTTGGTCAATTACCTATTGTTCAGAGCAAGGACAATTATGTTGAAGGAAAGACTCATTATATCCAGCTCTTGTGCCACCAGCTACATGGAATCTGCCCACAAGCTTTCTGGACTGAGATTCTCGGGATGGTAATGCGTGATTTCAGAAAGGTGTGCAAAGTGTGTCTCAAAGACATTCTTCCTTAGGGCAAAGATGAGAAGGATCCCAATAACCGTTTCCTCTGTGTTACTGCTAGTTTTGAGCATGACCTTCAGTGAAGCGAATGATCTTTCTGTATATCGCACAGAACACCACTGGTCTCTGAAATGCTGATTCTTAACAATCTCGATTTGAAGGGCAGCCTGAGCAATATTGACAAGCACTGCTTCAAGTTATTATCTGTCAACTGTTTCCTATGTCTTGTCCATTGGTAAAAGTGACAGCCTCTTTTTTCTTCAACTTTTACTTGAATTCAGTGAATATTTGCAGCCTTCATCCCAATTCAAAATGTAAAATGAAAACAATTCTACCAAAGAGCCAATGCAAAGTATGTATCTCGTATCAACCCGTTGTTGTAAATGTAAGATATTTTAGCAGTGTGCTATAGCAGTGGTCTATAATAAGCCTGCTATAAATACTGCCTTAATGAGTTTACCATGTACAATCTCCTATTCGTCATACAAAAATGCCATCTTTTCAGGTAAGTTTCTAGTCATTCTTAAAATGTTCTCCTTCTAACATTTTTTAAGGCAAAGATTTTAACATTCGTGGATTATTTGGATGCATAAATCAAACTTATTAGTAAAAATGTTGCTTCCTCTTCACTCCACATACTTCTTGGCATTTCTTTATATATTCAGAGCGATTATGAGAAATACTCTGAAACAAAACCTGAAGGAATTTTTGTACATTCTTCCCATCTCTTCTACTTCCATATGCCATAAGAAAATCAGAACAAAAACAGTAATAAAATGTGAATGTACAAAAGTCAAATTTATTATGTACACATTTTATTAGCTCAATAAATAAAATAATGCCTTGAAAAGGCACTGAAAGTTCTTGAAAAACAGAAGAAATGTTGAAATGCCTAATAGTTTCTTAAATACTAACCATGTGACAAGTGTTTCATGAAACTATGTGCGTTAGTTTATTTAGACCACGTGCTGCCAGCATCCAAGCTAATAATTATCTCTGTTCCAAAGAAGAGGAAACTGAGGCTTTGAAAGATGAAGCATCTGATCAATATCTCACAGTGGAACTGAAACCAAAGGTTTTCCCAGTTTTGCGCAATAGCAGGATAGTAGACAAATGAGGCTTATCCAAGGCGTGATTCTTGCTAACTGTAAGGGAGAGTTTCTTGCTGTCACACTTACCTAATGTTTCTGATTTTAAAGGGGGGTACAGGAGTTTGTGTCCGTTTAGAAAGCATAACCAACAGTACAACCAACAAGTATTTGCCGCGTTCTATACAACAGGCAACAGAAAATAAAACTACGAAGTGCCTAAGCGGAGGGGAGTCTGGGCTCTCTGACCTTGTGCTCGCTGCCAGAAGCTCGAACAGCGGCACACACGAGGAGCTCCAAAGTTCCTGCATCCAAAGTGGATGGAGGCCGCAGTCAACAAATATTTTTTTTTTTTGTAAACGTTCTCTTAAAGTAATATTCCCATGATGTCAGTACCAAATCAACCCTATTGTTACCAAACCCGCATTTTGAAAGCATTTTCCCCAATATTCCCTCCAGTCCCAGTCCCGCAGATATAAATCGCTCTGAAAAAAGATAAGAGAAGTATATACAAAAGTCCACGCAGAAAAAGTCTCTAATTCCATGTGAAGTTGTGAAATTCCATCTAGCAGGCATAATTCAAGCAGAAGGAGATCCAGCAGGAATGAAAGATAGAATTCAATGTAAAATATTTGACATTCACTGCTTCCGCAAATACATTGTAACAGTGCAAACTAAACTACTCATTTCAGGGGAGGTATAAAGGACACAGCATCTAGCAAACACTGTCACAAAGGATGAGCCCAAAACAGATGTGGGAAAAATAAACAGCCTCGCTGCTTCAGAATTTATAAAACGGTCCACAAAGAGCAAACAGGCCTTCTCACCACCCTTCAACTTCAAGGCCCATAAAAAATGTCGCATGAGAAACCCTTTCGGATGCATTCCATGTTCTGCAAAACTTTCAAGAGTGCACATGCATTAAAGCCTCTTATGATCAGTCAGTCTACGTAATTTAAAATAGTCCAATATCGCTTTTGAACAAGTGAGGATAATTCACATCAACAGATATTACAGATTAAGTGATACATTTGATCATCCATGGCATGCTGATCTCATGCAGGGTATATACTCAACCTCTGTTAGTAAGTTTGATATGTTCTTTCAAGACACGCTTCATCTCCTAGGAAAATAACTGCCGTGATTTTAAAGTTGGTAGTATTAGCCAGAGAACAATTCTTTTGAGATGAGCTTGCGTTCTTTTCCAAGAAGATTAGCACTGTTAGTTTGCCCTACTTTAAGAAAAGCACTATGTTATGTGTTGCCTGTAAACCTGTAGGATTAGTGAGAAGAGGGATTCTCCACATTCTCGACGAACAGGGGATAAGTGGTGCTTCCTTCGGACCTGTTCCACAACATATTCTCTCCTTGAACTCATGTGTAGAGACCTACAACAGAAATCCCGGAGCTCCGGAATTCCTCCGCCTCACGCTGGCTGTCCCATGCTTAGGAATGGTGTGTGCACATGAGAGAACTAATTTGGCACCACCTTAAATAAACAATTAATGTATCCTTTAGATATTCTCTCCTGAGAGTGCAGGGTTTGGTCAAATTTGGGTTCAATTGTAAAGGGATTTAGACTTTTGTAAATTACAATGCATATTTCCTTTATATTGGCTTGACAGAAACTTGAAACTGTCTATGTGTACAGGTTCATTTTCCAGCATTCCAGGCATGGCTTCGTTATAATACTTCAGGACTCATTTTTGCAAGTCAAAAAAAAAAAAAAAAAAAAGCATATCAAATGACAAAGTTAGTACGAAAAATATAATTTCAAATCCAGCGATAGTAAAACTTGGATAGTTTAAAGGAATACTTGTTTTAAAAGGACACGTTGACACATTCTTAGTATGAAAAGAAAAACAGTCCAAACCCTTGCCTTTATCACTACTGCAATTTCCTTATTGTAAGACTATAAGATGATTGTAAATTTAAGGTAAAGCCTAATACTCAAGTTTTTCTACTGGTTTTCATTAACATAATCTAGGAATATCAGCATTTTATTTTGGACATAAGCATTTCATTGCATTTAGGACTAAATGTCCTAACATTTTTTTGGACAATCCAAACAATTTCAAAACATTCTCATACTCTTGCTTTCGCATTTACAGGAAAGAAACTGTAAATGCAGAAATTTTCACTAGTGGAAACTGAAGTAGCCTGGGTCTCCTTAAAAGGTCATAAAAGAGAACTTAAATGACTGCAGTATAACCCCATAAACTAGAAGTGAACAACAGAATTTTACACCAGCCCACAAAAGTTCGGGGCCCCAATGTGATTTTCTTTTAACCCTCACAGACATTATGCACCAGCCAAGAATCACTTTGCGTTAACAATTTTGCATGGAGACTTGATTGCAGATATACACAGGTATCTTCTGGGAAGGACAAAAATGTATATGTCATAAATGTTCCGATTCTTTCTTGTAGCTTATTTGTAGTTTGTTTGCCTTAATTAATTTTCATTGAATTAACGAGCCAGTTAACTACATTAGATTTCAGTCGCAGACCTCAGTTAAACAAACAGGAGACCTCCTAATACAATCTACACGAGGCGCGTTTCTCAAGGCTTCCTTTCCTTCCCAGATAACAAGTACTACCGGCAACACAGAACGTGGAAGTCTGCCACTACACATGGTAGGTCTGAAAGTATGGTAGGAAACTGTCAAGACAGGAAGTAACGTTGTGGTCATGGTGTGTAACCATGATTAAAACACACTCCTTTTACAGTGATTCAAAACCACATTCTGAGGATCATCATATTATCTGAAAGTTGTTTTTTATACAATAGAAAGGAAGGAGGGAGGGGGTGTGGAAGGAGGAAGGTTTTTTAATATCCATCTATTTCTTGACTTTTGGCTGACACAGCCTTGTATTTATTGATTCTTTGAAGTGCAAAACAATCTTTGTTTTTGTAGCTATGATGCTTGGATTTACAAATAATGACTTTCTCAATCTATGCTAAAATTAAATTCAACCTAATACCATGACTGTTTCTTACAGACTAAAATTTGGATTTCTATAAGGGCACAGATCTTATCTTCTGTTTTCAGATTTGTCTTCTTTCTCTAGATCATGTTAAAACTCTATCGACATAAAACAAAGAGAAAAAAACTTGTAATTTTTAAATGTTCACAAGATAGCCTTTTGGAATTGTTTTAATTCTAGCATTTTAAAATGAAAAAAAAAAAAACTTAGAACCATATATGGCACACAAATAAAATTAATATTTTTATTTTTTGTTCTTCACACAAAAAATGAAAAATAAGTTACTATAAATACTATATGAGTGGCATTTATAACATAAGCCTGCATTTATATACCTTTTCCTTACTTAGAATTTGAATGGGAAAATTCACATCTAAATTGCTAAAAACAACATAAGTTCACATGACATATAATTAGTTAAAGTTAATTCATTGATTACTTCCACTTTCTCACATTGTCTCTTACAACTTTTTAGGGAAAAAAAGGCAGTTTTTGAGATGTTGACACGATCTACCAAAAGAAGAATATATCCCATCGGCCTCAGTAATTTGTTTATGGACCCTCCGGTTAGCTTTTTTTATTTGTATTTTTTAAATAATATGTTGAACAAAACCTGTAATAGTTTATTTCATGATAACTTGAATGCATTCTCCAGCAAAATCGCCTTGCCATTTAATGTATTTAAAAAAATAAATATTTGAAAAGTGTATCCACAATGTTCCTAAGAAATGGTTTTGAATTCCAGAGTCCCAAGGAGATGAATCGGCTGTCAGAGAGCAATGTGCTTCCATCAGAGGGACTTGGCAGTTGTAAACAAAAGGAATTTTCTCAGCTTTTCCTCACAAATATGAAATATTTGCTCTCCGCCAACAGCTGGGGTGATTTAAAGAAGTCCTGCATATATATTAGTTTCATTCAAAATTACAAATCTTCCTCCCACTCTGAAACATTTGACTGCATCTTAGTAGAATAGAAAATTGTTCTCAGATGAAGTGACATTCTCAGGGGAAGTAAAAGCGAAAAGCGAGTACCTACTTATAACTTTAATCAAATTTCAGATCATAAGGCATCTGGTTAATAATTTTTAGAAAAAGTGATTTTGTTCAAGTGATATATCAAGTGGCTTGAGAAACAATGAAAAGGTTTGGTCTGTTCTAGCATTTCTGAAAATATTTAGAACAACAATATAACCAAACTGAAGACTGCATGAAAAGTCATCGAAATTCCTTCAATTGGATGTTGGTTAAGGATCAAAATGTATATGTTTCCAGATGATAGCTAAAAATTATTCATGAAAAACGAGTTAATGTTTGAGTTATACTTTTAAATTATCTATTCATCTTACCGAATACTTAAATTATATTGATACCTTTTAAATGGATGAATTAAAAATACCTTTACAAGATACGCACTAGGAATTAACTATTCATAAAGCCTACTTTATGAATCAAGTAGATAAAGGAGATCAAAGAATACTTTCAGAGAATTTTTATACACCAAAAGGTAGGTTATGAACTTACGAAGTTTGTGATGAACTTAACCAAATGTTTACCTTGTTTTTATTTCTCTCTGAAAACTAGCTCAAAGTAGTGATTTTAAATTTATTTTAATTATACTTCCTATTTTGTAATATTTACCCTGGACAAAATATTACAATAAAATAGACATCCCTGGGTTTAATTTTACTTGCGGTGATAAAACTGATGCCTATGTATTTACGAATATCTTAGAAGCTGACAAGCCATTTTTGTCTACTTAAAATTGCATAGAATTAACTTTTGCCCTTGGGCCCAGTGAATCTGAATAAGTGCTATGCCTAAAATGAACTTTGTATTTCATTATTTTAAATAAAATTTTTATTTTTACCTAAAGCGCCTATTAAAGCAGGCATGGAAATTGTTGCTATTTTTAATAGAGCTGTTACATGCCCTTAAAATGCAAACTTACTTAACTTGAGTTATCAAAACATATTGAGACATGGAATCCATGCTTCAAGTTATATACTGGGTAATTTACCTTAATTATTTCAGACAGACATTTTGTCCTCTGTAGATATAAATTAGTAATGGCCCTCAAATAGTATATATCAATCCTCAATAGTATATATCAATTGTGTCTTAAAGTATGAACTATATTTTAAAATCTAAAGTCCACATGGCCTTCTTGGAAAAAAAAAAAAACAAACTTAAAATAACCATGCTTTGATACTATAATTCTTGTTCCCATTTCTATAATCTTTAAATTCTGTTTCCAGGAGAAATATTTAGAAAGCTGCTATAAAATAATGAGAAGAAGTTGCGAATAGCTGTTACTAACAAGGTTCACCATGAGGGATAAGGATCAAAAAGCAAATTTTCATCATTAAGAATTTAAAACATGTCCTCCGTGTCACTCAGGACACTCAAAGCACCAGCATGAAAATTAAAACAACTACTAGCAAAACTTTTCTTTTCCATAGTATACTGTAAATGCAAATAAAATAACCGCCTTTCTTCCTATAAAAGCAAATAAAACAAACTAGATGAACAATAAGGAAAACACGTACCTCTCTAAGTACCAAAGCAATGGTTATTCAAGGAAATCAATGTCTCAGGAAAGGAAATCTGTTTTTTTTTTAATCTTTACTAAAAGTTAGTACTATTTATGCAAAATCCCACAATTTGTAATTGTAAATTAGTCTGAAAACCACTTATTCAACCTCTTATTTCTGTAAAACTTTCAAAGACTAAGACATGAAGTTGAAGACATGGCCCTTGAAATTCAAGTATTTTTTAAAAACTAGTGATGTCGTCATAACTTTGGAATTAAAAATACTTACAGTCTCTCCAGTTCTTTAAGGTCCTGGAATGCTCCCCGTTCAATGGTGCTAATCTTATTCTCCATAAGCTGACTGAAATGCAAAGTATAACAGGGTCTTAATGTTACCACTCCGCATCTAACAAGCCAGTTTCAGCTCAGCCACTGAAAAATTCATAATCTCTTTCCCTTTATAAAACTAAACAGTGCTCTGGTTTGAGATTTAGTATGAAATTGAAGGATGGTATATTCGAGAGAAATCACAGAGGGCAAAACAGCATCCACAGCACAAAACTTTCATCGAAAATACTAAAATCTAGTAAAAGTTACTAGTCAAAACTCTGAACCTCCGACTCTAGTTTATTCTGAAGAGCAACCCATGACACGGCAGTTTGGATGACTGTTTTTGGAAAGCTGATGTTGGAGTGAGTTCTTAACAGAATCGGAAAGAATCCATAGACAGCCTGTCACCATACGCATACTTTAATTCACTTATGGATATAAAACCGGAAATTGGAAGATTTCATCATGGCCAAAATGTGTCTTTTAAAAAATCAACACTCAACACACAACGATCAAAAGTATATGTTCATTGCATTGTCTATATTTACAAATCTGTGGGTAAAAAGTTTTACCTTTCACAGAATCTCACATGATGGCTCCCTCACAACAAAGTTAACCCACTAATTAAAGAAGTAACCATACAATATTATAAAAACTACAAAAGAGGTAAAATATAACCATTCAAAATGTGGCCAGTAATATTTAATAAACATTTCCCATCAAAAACTGTGAAGAGTTGGATTGCTTGATTTTAATGTGAGAAATCATATCTAAGTGCCGTTTGCTAAAAAAAAAAAAGTCTTTTATAATAGTAATAATAAAATGCAGACCCACTCACATTCTTTCTAGTTAATCTCAAATCCTAAAAGTGTATCAAATGTCTCACATTACTTATTCATATTGTGGAAGCAATTATTCTACACTTTTATATGCATGAGGCACTTAGGGTATGGTATAGCAAACATTTGAGGTCATTTCTATAATATTGTTTCAATGGCAAGCATCCAACCTTAAAATAAAAGCCTACATTTTCATTAAAGGCTATAATACAATGATAAACAAAAAAAGAAAGGAAACCAAGACCTTTTAAAATTTTTATGTTTCTGTCATTGGGACAGTTTTTCAAAGTGAGACCAGTAACAATACAAAATATGCAGCCTTAGGAACAAAAGAAAATGCTTCAAAATACAGAAGAATATACTTACAGAACTCGTAAGTGTCTAAGACCAGCAAAATCTGTCTTGGTAATCCGCGTGATATTATTTCCATTCAAATCCCTAAGAGAAAACAAGAAAATGAAAGTTCTATTTTATTTCTATCAAGATCTAGTTAAACAAAGAAAAAAATAAAAACTAAATAAAACTTTAAGGTGAAAGATCAGGCCCAATTACTAAAGTAGTTTACAAAGTAAAAGACAGAAGGGAGTAGTAACCTTTGAAAGATCTTTTTTTTCCTAATGATTCTTAACAAGTTTACAAAGTCCCTGCTTGCTGGCATCTGACAAGAACATAAGGTGATTATGTTATCACGAGAAGTCTTCTTTTGTGTGTGAATGGAAGTGCTTTCAATTTTTGTTTTTACAAGGATGTGTCTATTAATTTCACAGGTATTCTGGATTTGACTATTATTGTTAGGCACACCCCCAAAAAGTTCCCTTCAGGCACTTAAGTGGAACAATTTTCTAGCACTACTCAGAAACAAATTTTTAAAATTCAGAACCCTGTTCTTAGGTGGCATAGTGGCTAAACTTCCTAAGGCAAAGGAAAAAAGTTAAGAGTGCCATCAAAGGAGCTGCACTTCAAAGACTCGCATTTATAAGGCGTTTACCTTCCAACAATTCTATGTTTGTATGAAAACTAAACTCTTCATTTGCAGCTCGGGGACCCCCGCTGTGACTGTAAAGTGAAAACTACTAGCGGGGGCAATCATGGAAATAGATTCAGGCCCTCGCATTTTTGTTCGGATTTCAGCACCACGTTTCCTTTCCAGTCACCACCCCCTTTTCTGGCATCTTAGGTCAAGATCTAAACTTGCCCTGGTTCCAATCATTTCAAGTAAAACCAGGCTTTGCTGCGGTTTGCACGTTCTCCTTCACGGAAGTAAGTTTTCTCTTACCTCTGACTTGAAAACATCGCGTTTGAAATCTGTATTTAAAGCCCTTATTTTGTCAGTGGTAGAATCCTATAAGCCAGCACTGAGCAAACTGTTTTCTGAAAACTTTATTGACCCCTGTTGTTTTTGTTTTTGTTTTTCCCAAGGACCTGAAACTCAAATTACTATTTTGTTCTAAAAGTGCGCTCCTTTTTTGTTGAGTAAGACATGTTAGTGTCTCAACTTTAAACTGTTCGGAATAGCATGCAGTGACAAGCGCTAACACGGAATTCTGTATTGCTTTCTCCCCAATTCACTCTCCACGCTGAGCAAAGTAGCACCAAGTTGTTCCTACAATTGCTGGGATCTTTTAAGGGATATTTGACAGAACACGAATCCCTACCCCCCATCCTAGACAAACGTGGTGGATCACATTTTTACAAGACACCCTTGGTTCGGCCCCAACTAGCCCAGGGCTTCGGGCCCGGGAAGGAGGGACAAGTGGGGGGCAGGCCACTTGCAAAGTGGGCTGGGGGCGGGGGAGCCATTTGCAAAGGAAGAAAGGGCTCAACTCCGGCCTTGAAGCTGAGGGCGAGGGAAATGGGTGAGATAAGAAGAGCGACACGACGCGCTGCGGGCGCTCGCGGGTCCCAGCGGGTCCCCTCAGCGGCCCGCAACCCTCACACCGCCGGGGCGCAGAGGCTGCGGGAGCGGAGCGGGGCGCGCTGGCCCCGGGCCGCCATCGCCCCGCGCACGCCGGGCCCACGCGCAACGGCGAGGGGAGCGCGCCCGGGGCGCCCGGGCAGCGCGGAGCGGCGGCCTCGGCGTTCACAAAGGGAACGGCCTCCATGCTCTAGTTCGCTGAACTCGGGAAGTGGCCCACCAGGAGCGCGTGGGCCGTCAACACCGGGTCTTCGATTACTTCTTCATTAGCGATTCGCAGAGACAGGGAGGCGGGGATGTCTGCGGGCAGCAGAGCGCGAAGAGGGGAAGGAAGGAGAACTGCGGCCACGTGAAAGGGCGCAGAAACTGCCAGAAAGGTGCACGGGGGTGCGGCGGGGGGGAATCTGGGGCTCAGCGGGAAGGTCCGGAGGGGGCTGCGGAGGTAGCAGTTAACCCCCGCTCCTCTGGTTCGGGTTGGAGAGCCAGCCCTAACTTCGCCTAGACGTTGGGAAGCGGTCCTTCTCTACAGTCACCCGCTGGGACAGGTCTCCTGGGGCCCGCCGCCGCCGCCGCCTCCTCCCAGGGGATGTGGGGGGCGGGGGAAAGAGTCGCGGGGGCGGCGTGCGGAGGCCGAGAGGGCTCTGCCTTACTCCTGGGACATCTTTCCCTCTGAGGCCTGCAGAAGCGCCCCCGGGGCGGACCCAGCCGCCCCACGACCCCTTCTCCCCACCCCTCTGTCCCCAGGAGGGGGACACTGAGCCGCGGAGCGGAGGTTTCTCCCATCTGATTCTCTCCGCCAACCCACCCCCCTCCGCGCCACCCCGCGGCGACAAAAGCTGGGATTCGGCCCCGAAACCACCTCGCCAGTGTTGACCACTGCAAGGTGACTCCGTCTACAGAGTCTGGGGAACAAAGTCGTGTCTCCTTTGCCCCAGGCATCCTCTAGGACTTATCCCCACGAAAGCGGCTCCCCAAGCCCAAGAGAAGTCGCCTGCTCTGGGATGGAAGTGGCTGGACGAGAGTGGGAGGAAGGGACTTAAGCGCAGCTGCCAGCCGGCCCGCCCCTCCTAGGGCAGCGGCCCCTCCCTGAGTAGCGCCCTCCAGTCCTTCGCCCTCCCAGGGAGTTCAAGCCCAGGATGCGCGTGCAGGAGAGCTACCCGGGCACAGGTCCTTGTGCCGCTTGATCCCTCCAGTCTCGATGAAGGGGATGCGCGACCCAGTGTACGGGGGGATGGAGGGGGTGAAGATCCCATACTTACAGTCTCTCAGTGTTGCGGGGGATATTCCTGGGCACGCTACGCAGCGCCAGCCCGTGACAGTCCACTGTGCTGCCCGAGCAGGAGCACTGCGCCGGGCACGCCTGCGGCGCCACCTCGTTCAGGATCGCCAGCACTAACCCCAGCGACAGGGATAGCGTCTGCCAGCCGACGCCTTGCATCTTCCCCCGCCGCCTCCTCGCTCTCCGGCGCCAGGGGTTCTTCTTTAGCTCGTTGTTCCGCGCGAATCGCGCTGTGTCTGAGGCCCAGTCTCTGGCGCGGGGCTAGGAACCCAGAATGTCTGGGTATACGTGCACAAAATAATTTGGAAGTAACAGTAATAATATTAAGGGCAGTAGAGATGACACAGGTACGCGCCTCCCACTTTCCCTCCACCCTCCTCCAGCAGGGCAGGCGCTCCTCGGGTCTTGAAGGCGCAACTTTAGGTCCTGAAGATCAAACGGCCAGGCCAAGTCTACAAGGAGACCCCAAAGCTGCGGGGAGGAGGTCACGCGTCGTCTGTCTCGCGAAGATCAACTTGACGTTAAAAGAGCTGGAGCTCCTAAAGGCCGTAAAGATGCAAGGGCCGGTTGCGCGGAAAAGGGAGAGCTCCGATTCCACGGACCCCCCTCTTCAAATCCGATTCCAATGGGAAGGTTACGAGACAGAAGAGGGGTGCGCGACAGAAATGGTGGCCTTGATCAAAGTGGGTTCTCCGAAGCTAGAAGGCGCAAGCGCCCCGCGGGCCGGGAGCGGAGCGCGCCGGACTACTGGGCATGGCGCGCGGGGGCGCACCGGGCGGGGGCGCAGCCGGGGGGTCGCGGGGCGGCGCTGCGGGTCTCCCGCGCGGTTCACTCGAGCAGCCTCCCCACAGCCTGCGGCTCTTCCGCAGCCCGGACCGGTCCTCGCCTTTTCCCGACAGCCTAGGGCGGTTTGCAAACACACATGCACTTCGCCGAAGGATATTTCGGCAATTCCGCCTCCCTCCTGGCGTCCTTGGCGACGCTCCGCACCAGGGCCTTCCCCGAGGTCACGCAGAAAAGACAAAAGGGCAATGGGGCCGCCGCAGCCCGCAGCAATATCCACTAGTCACCACCCCGACAGAGGAAATCCAAGAGGCCAAGTTGAGGACCAGAGCTCCTCCGAGGATTGAGTCGGGACTGGCTGGCAGGCAGACCGGAAGGAGTGCAAAGGCCAAGGTGGTGTCCGCGTCTTGGGTCCTGCAGGAGAGTCCTGGGGGATGACGAGATGGCAGTGGACCAGTGGGATCCGCTACCCCGAGAGGAGCCCAGAAGGCAGTTGAATGGCAGTCCGGTGCGCGCGCGTGTGTCAGCCCCGCGCGTCTCCCGGATACGCCGCAGCTCCGCAGCAGACACCTGATGGCAAAGGTGGACGAAACAAGAGCAGGCTCCTGGGCAGGCGCAGCCCCTTGGCCGACCCCCGACAGCCGCCCGCAAGTGGGCCCTCCTCCTTCTCAAAGTGGAGGAACTTTTCCCAGGCTTTGAATCCCGTCCCCCACGGCCACAGTGGGAGTCTTCCCGCCGACGTCGCGACGCCGCCCGAATCCCGGTGCTGCACCTGACTCGGCGGCCGCAGTCCAGAGCAGCCAGTCTCCTTCCAGCCCCTTTCCCTCTCCTGGCTGCTTTCCGCGCCTCCTTCTCCAGACAGGGAAGTGGCGGAGAGGGAAAGCGGCGACAGGCAGCGGGGACTCGGTGGCTCTGCTGGCTCCCGCAGCTCCTGGCAAGTGTCTAAACAATAGGACGGACGCAGCAGCCCTAGTCTCGCTCGGCTGCGGGAAGGTGGGTTGTTGTTGTAACTGGAGTTGTTCGCTCGGGCTGCCTGGCGCTGAGCGCAGCCGAACAAAAACCCGCCAGGCGCCTCTGGAGCCGGCTTCGGGCCCCCGGACGCTCCCCTTTCTCTTCAGCACTCCCGCCGTGCTCGGAAAGCTCGGCAGCTCCCGCCTGCGCCCGGGAGCCACGGCGCTCCCATCACTCGCCGCTGCCGCCGCCGCCGCCGCCGCCGCCTTTTTTAACCACCGTCTGCGGCAGCTAGCGCCGCCACCACCGCCGCTGCCAGCCTCCGCCGTACGTGCGCTCCGCAAATAAATAACCCCAAGTCAGAAGTTAAACCGGCGCCGGCCTTATATACCCGGCGGAGCCCCCACCCCTCAGCCCCGCCCCGCGCCGCCCGGCGCCGCCCACTGGCTACGCGCTGGGCGCCCGCACCTCGCCGGGGAGAGGTGAGGCCCCGGCTGCCAGCGCCAGGCGGAGGCGGCGGCGGGCGGCGCGTTCCCGCGCGCCCCGGCTCGAGCCTTCGCTCCCACGCCCGGACAAAGTTTGCCCGAGGAAGGAGGTTTCCGGGCCTTTGCCCCCTGCCGCAGGGCCCCAGAGGTGCCCCAGGCTCGGAGCTGGTCGTTAGCACGCAGGAATGGGGAGAGGGCGGCTTTGAACGCGACTGCTAAATAAATAGCGCTGCCAAAGCCTTTGCTGCTGCTTTTGCCACGCGATCCTAAGGGGCTGTTCAGTGTGTTTGCAGCGCAGCAAGACAGAGAGAGAGAGAGAGAGAGAGATTGTGATTTAAAATTAAAAAAAAAAAAAAATCTACCGAAATAGATCTGCCTGCGCTCACAGACACACACATGTGTATTTTTGGGAGCTTAAAAGTTCAGAGTTTTTGCAAGTTTTCCAGCCTTCTCGCCAGCCTTCCCATCTCTGAACCACCCCCTTCCGTTTAACCCTTTCTTTATAGTCACGCACTTAACACCAGGCTCAATTGACGTCTTAGATTTACAGTATGCTCACAAAACCCGAAGGACTTGAATGTATCCGTGTGATTTTACTCTTTTAGGAGGGAAAGGAGGGAAAAATAAATCCCTAGCAACGCGCATTGTAACCAGAAGGTTTCCTCTATTTAGGGGAAGATCTGGATATCCCCCCCTACTATGAAAGATAAATTTCCTGCTTTCTTCTTGTCTCTTTAGTGTGATGTGTGTCTGGCAACTGCTACCACTCTCCTACTCCCCACTCCTCTCCAGCAAAAACCAATGTCATTACTGAGTTAAAATAATAACTAAAGAAGTCAACTCCTGCACTTGAATGTAAAGCACCTCATCTCCCATGCCACGTTACAAGACAGTCACAGGAAGTAGTGCAAGCCCTCAGCCTAATGCTGGTCTCATAGTGTGATAATTATTTGTGTAATTATCTGTCATCCCCTTAAAAGCAAGAGGATCTATCCAACTCATTTTTGTATTTCCAGCATCTACAATATGCCTAACATATAGTGGGTACCCTGAAAATTGACCTATTTTGTTTAAACATAAGAATGTACTCAATCTGATATTTCACCAAAATCCCCACTAACTTTTTCCCTACTTAAGTTTTCCCGAATGTCTTTAATAAGGCTGTCTCTACCTATTCATTTTGACTGCTCTAGAAATCTTAAAGCTATTCTGAGGACGTTTCCAAAGACAGGGGACCCATTAGATAACCAAATTGGAACTCATTTTAATGCCGTAGATTTATGTTGCTCTGTTCTTTTAAAGACTTGAAAACATTTAACATTTATTAACTCATTTGTCCTTCTAGATTTTAGCCTCAAGATGTGTTATGTAACTTCTTTAAGAAGGAGAGAGCTGAAGGCATAGTCACATTTTCTTGTAAGGATAATGAGTTAAAGAATAAGTGCCTATGAATGACCGAGCATTCTCCCACCACCCTACCCCAACCCCTGGGAATTTTCTTTAGTCCGTACCAGCAAATTATATGTTGAAATACGTTTACTACCACCCTAATCAAGTCAGTATCATAACTCTGATACCTTGTCAGCAGTAAGATGAGAGTATTTATGTTCAGCTTTATCCACTACATAGAATTATTGTTCTGTATTTTAATTTCAAAAACATACCATGCATTGCAATATTTGCAAATAATGCTGTTTATAATGCTGCACCAATGAAAGTCATAAACATGAGTTGACGTTTGACTCTTTGGCTCACTTTCTGTTCTGTGTAAAACCAACAAAAGAACTGAAAATAACATTTGTAGCAACCTGCCGATTGGAACAGATTTTAAAATTCGATGAAAATTTAAATAAGAAAATAGGTCCAGGGGTGCCTGGCTGGCTCAGTCCGTTAAGCGGTTAAGCGTCCCGCTTCAGCTCAGGTTGTGATCTCATGGTTTGTGAGTTGGAGCCCTTGCATAGGGCTCTATGCTGATGGCTCAGAGCCTGGAGCCTGCTTCAGATTCTGTGTCTCCTTCTCTCTCTGCTCCTCCCCCACTCAGTTCCATCTCTCAAAAATAAATAAATGTTAAACAAAATTAAAAAAAAAAGAAAATATGTCCAGGGGATTTCGTGAAGAGGAAAAGAAAGCCTGCAATGCATTCCTTAACAAAACGGTACATTAATTTCTCTGTGTGATCAACATTTCAGTGAATAAAGGGAGATGTATATGTGAGTGACCAAGTTTCTCAATTTTAAAGCTCTTAGTGCAGTATGCCTTCAGTATGATCTTCGATGTTTCTTGGAGGCCTTGCGAGCTTCCATACCATTAACTTCTAGGTCTTCGGTTTCCTGGATTGTGTTGCTCCCAAATGAGATTTGAATTTCTCTTTGACTGTGCTAGACCCATCCTGAAGGATGCATTCTGTGGTGCTTATTGTCACCACATGAGGTCTCCACAAATCTTGACCTGAATTACACAGAAGTGGAAACCACTAGAGTCCACATTCGAGTTTCCTATTATGTTGAGAGAAAAAAAAAAAATCCAGTTGCTACAATAGTTTACAGAACAATTGAGACAATTAAATACTTATCCAGTTAAAAAATAAAAGCAAGCATTCTCTCAATCTGCGTTTTCTTTGGAGAAAAAAAAGTTTATGAAATTGAGACATATGGAGAAAGAGGATAAGACAAAGAATTGATGAAAAAGAGGTAAATATGAGTGAAAACCAAGGTAGTAATAGAAATAGCATTGATCATATTCATAAAACTGACAGACCGTAGTCCACGGCATTAACCCTTCATGCTACCATTCTCCATTGCTGCAAAATGTGCTCAGGTTAATTACCTAATTTTTCTCACAACATCTTGGCATTTGAAATACAGATATGGAACACCAAATTCATGGAGATTAAGATTTAACTAATTTTTTTTCATGTACCCTAAGTGCCAAGCGAGAGTTAAAACCGCAGTGTAACTGTAGATGGTTGCTACTTTACTCACATTCAGGCAGGGATGTTGGTCTTTAGTCAGGTCTGATTAAATGGCAGAACTGAAAGCAGAACCTGAGTTCCCTGACCCCAAATCTTAATTGGCTCTTCTACACGCAACTATATCTAGAGACCCTTTGAAACTCCCAGGGATCAAGGAACCTGTAATTCGTCAGAAACTGTCACCATCATATAGGAGATGTTCCTATTTCTCTGCACACTCTATTTATGGTCATCTAAAAGAGTAGGGGAGACCTAGGTCCACAGCAGAGGCACCCCAAAATGTTAATACCCAAATAGCGTCTGGAGTTGACTTAAACCTTGAGATGATTCTCTAGGGCATTCTTCCTGGGCCAGAAGCCTCAGAAACCCCAGAGACGAGAGATGTAAACGTTGGGACCCCACCTCGGACCCACAGAATCAGAAAATCTGGGGGTGGAGGCCAGCAATCTGAAATCTAACAAGCCCTCCAAGTGGTTTTGATGCCACTGAAATTTGAGAACCACTGCTTTCTAGAACCACTTTGTGGTTGCCTCTGAGCCACTTAAGTATAGAGAATTAAGCAGCACTGAGTGATGGACGGTGCCTGCTGAACAGGCTTCAGCTTCTCCTGGCCTGGCGTTTGCAGTTGCCTGCTCCCGATAACCTCTAGGGGGCACCAAAATATTTTTATGTACAGCCCCACGGAGGCCACAAAAGCTTAGGCTTATTTTCCAAAGAAATGGTCTTGAGAAGTAGAAAGAGCTTCAATCTCAAGAAGCTGCCCTAATTATTATGTCTCAGCCAGTTAAAAAATTCACCATATTTACGATTTTTTCCAGTTTAATGTTGCATATTATGGGAATAACGATACCCACTGTTCAAGATTATTGTGAAGATTAAGATACTATCTGTCAAATTGACACAGCACAGTGCCCAGCATAGAACAAAGTGCTCATTAAATAAAAGGCGGTATCACTTTTTTCGTCATTACTACTGCTACTAATAGGTAAATATTTCTAAAACACGTATATTGTGAGAATAGATTATATATATATATATATATATATTCAGATTAGATATTTCCATCAATTATATATATATGTATTTAGATTAGATATTTTCATTAATTATTACGATGATCAAGTAGCTCCTTGTCCTGAGACCTGGGAAATCCTGGGATGGGAAGGTTTGGGACTATACTTTATGAATAGAAGAAAGACCATGCCCTGCCCAGGCCTACAGTAATCCATGAACAAAAGAGTAGCTATGGATAAAATTGGTTTCATGATACTCACATCCCATGATACCCTTAGAGGGGGTGAAGTTGATTTTCTTTTGCCATAATAAAATAGCTTGTTGATGGCTTCATAACATTAAAATGTTATGCTGAGATACGCTGCTACGTGGGAATACTTAGGAAGCTGTGGGTATGTCACTTAGGTCTTCTGGCCATAGTTTTTCTCATTTATATAATCTTGGGATTCAACCAGTTGAACCATAAACAGTTCCTAGATCTTAGTAGTTATAGATTTATTAAATAATGTCTGTGTTCCAAACATTTAGTTCCTTGCATGGTCACAAGGATCTTCTGAGTTAGAGATTATTTTGATCCCCTATTTAGAGTTAAGAAAACTTGGGTTCACAGGAACTCTTTCAATTGGTCATGTTCTTACAGCTAGTAAGTGGCAAAGTGGGAATTAGAGTTCTGGTCTGACACCAAATATCTCATAAACATCATGATACACTTTCTCAAATTCTATCATTCGACTACACTGTGTAATGACTTGTTCTATATATAATTAAGACAAACATGTTTTAGGGGATGTTTTAGGGGATGTGAAGGAGTAGAAGTGGATTTGAACACCATATATCATACTTGGGCAAGAACAACAACAACAAAAGAAATGTTAAAGGAATAGTTTATACCCAATGATGCAGGTTAAAAAAAAACACATTAACATTAAAAAGCTCCAAGGAAAATGCACATAAACATTTTAATGGTTTTACAAGGTTAAAATAAATTTGCAAGAATTTACCCATTGAGAGAAAAGGAAATAGGATTGTAAATGATTTTAAGTTGCCTGATTGATTGACTCTACTAAATCTAAAAATGTGCCTCCAGGATTTTCACAAAAAAAATAAAAAATTCCTGTGTTACTTGGGAATAAAGGGACAGAACCTCATACCTTCTGCAGGATCCTACTAGTTTAAGAAAAGTTGACCTTCCGCCTTTAGGTCATCATATCAGGCTAAAATTACAAAGAATTTACTCTAGTCTAACATGAGTTTAAAATAAAATAATTTTGAATTCCGAGGCTAAATATTATACTTTTTTGATAACAATCAACTCTGATTAACAGAGCTATTCATAACCACTATTGGAAAATTGTAGTTCAAAGTTCATGGTTTCCTGATGGCCAGAAAGCCATTTTCTCAGAGAAAGAGTCACATTAGTGTCTTAGTCGAAGAGTTTGCAAACTTTTTCTGTAAAGAAACAGATAGTAAATGATTAGGGTTTCCAGGCCAAGGGTCAAAATTAAGGATATTTACAGACACTAATAGAATAAAGAGAAAACAAATTTCCGCAAATGTTTTACTGATGTAATTAAATACATAATTATTGGTTACAATTCTTTGAAACCTCAATCTACTTAATTAAAATTATGGAATTATTTTAGGGGGATAGCTTTTCAATTAATTGGGGTCCAAAATAAGTGTTTCCTATCATCAAATCAACTGCTAAGTTTAAGACATAAAAATCATTTTTAGCTCCCTGGCAATACAAAGCATGTGGACACGTCCACACTGGCCTTAGTCCAGAAAGGTAGTTATTCAATGTGTGAGGTAATAGTTTCCTAAAGGATTATGTTAAAATTCAAAAGGATGTTGTAAAGATAAAAGCTCTGAGCTCCGCAGTGGCTGACCTGTGACAAGCAGGAAATGTCCCCCTCAGTATTATCTGCTGCTCTCTCTATTTCTTCAGCTCTGAAATGCAATTCTGCAAAGCATTTAAAGAAAATTTCAATTCATTTTATTTTAATATAAAATAAATTAGCACAAGATATGCTGCATATCCATTTCTTGCTTGTGCTTATCTGTTGAACCAGATGGTCCTCATGTATAGAATAAAGATAAGAATAAGTAACATTTATTAAGTATTTACTATGTGCAGGCATCATTCAACGTGTCTTACTTTATATTCTCGTTTAATCCTCCTTGGAAACCATATTACCTAAGAGATGAGGAACTTGGGGGACAGGAAGGTTGAGTAACTTGCCCACATTGCTATGGGGATGAGGGAATGGAAGCCAGGAAAGGTTAAGTAGCCTGGACAAGGTTGCTCAGTTAGGAAAGGGCAGAGCTAGGATCTTAACCCAAGCAACCAGAGTCCAAAACAGCAGGCCTCTTACTAATTCATGAATAATAGGAAATTCATGATAATAAAATGAAAACTATGGCTATGAAAGACCCATATAAACTGTCAAATAATGCCCTAATATTCTTATTTGCACTGTGACTATTTTTAATTGAAGATGGTGAATGCCAAAAACAGAATACAAACATTTAGTCAAGAATCATTGGGCTGAATATAATCTGACTTGAGCCAACCCTTTTATTTTCCTTCTTTCCATAGTAATGGAATTCTTTTATTTCCAAGAAGAAATGTCCTTTATATAAAAAGGACTAGAATCAAAGGAGTATTTTTCCACTGAAATGACCTGGAAATGCTATAATATATTTTCTATGTCAATTTAGGAAAAAAAAAATTATATAAAGAAGACTCTCTAAGTATAAACAGAGTTTAACTTTTCAAGAAGCACAATTCCTGAAGATAGAGAAACAGCAATTCAGGTGTTGCTAACTAGTCATATCATATCTACCTATGTAAGAAGAATCTTCCTTATGATTGTAAGGTAACACAACTCAAAAATATTCTTCAGTATGATTGTCCAAGCAATGTAATAAAAAATTATGAAAAATAAAATGTGAATTCTAATGCCATTTTTAAAAGTATATCAAAATAAAGTAACTTCTAAATGCTGTTTCATTTATTCCAAAATGCTTTATTTGGGGCTAAATCTATTTGGAATTATAGTCATAATACTTTTGTTTGTGCATTTGTGTCATCTATACATTCCTCCTCCTTAGTGTCTTTGCCAGGACTGTAATTTTTGTTTTTATTTTTCTTCCTTAATCTCTCATATGTGGAAAATAAGAGATTGTATATTATCCTACCTCAAAGAAGTTGTGAAGATTAAGTAAGGTAAGACCTAAAACACTTGGAGATTTCCGGTTCTGAAACAAGATGGCCTAGACCCACATACCCCACTTATCATCTTTAAGTACAACCAAATGTGTTTCAAATAATTCAACAGGCGATAATAAAAGGATCCAGAGAACTACAAAAAAAAAAATAGAGAGAGAAGAAAGAAAGAAAGAAAGAAAGAAAGAAAGAAAGAAAGAAAAGAAAAGAAAAGAAAAGAAAAGAAAAGAAAAGAAAAGAAAAAAAAGAAAAGAAAAGAAAAGAAAAAAGAAAAAGAAAAGGAAAAAGGGGATGGATTAAGAAGCTCAAGAACTGAGGCTTGACATCACTGTGAGTTTCCTGGGTTTTCTTTCTGTCTCACGGAGTGCCAGGAAAGGGCAAGCGTGTGAGAGACCTAGTGGGGAACCTGAACCCCCTGCTGCCTACCTTGGACATCAGCTGGCTGACCTCTAGCCTACCAGTGCTGCACAATAGTAAGGACACCAGCAGCCAGGCGTCCCCAGGGAAGCATTTCCCTGCCCTCCACTCAGTGGCATGAGAGACTCTGGCCCAGTGTCTGCTGGTTCTCCACTGTCCCCTCGTTCCCCACCCCCTGCCACCTGGCAGATGGCCTAGGATATTACTTCTGCTCCCGCAGGTAAGACACAGGGAGGACTGAGCAGGAGCCCGAGCAACACCAGGACAGTAAACAGACCAGAATTGCATTGCAAGCTCTGGAAACTAAAGTCCACATAAGTAGGCCAAGCCCTACATGCTAAATCTAAACACAGCAACTACAAGCTAAAATAGAAGATTTAAATAGGATGAAGAGTCTCCTAACATAACCAAAATTTCCAAGATGAATAGGAAAATCACTTGCCATACCAAGAACTGAGAGAACCACAATTTGAATGAGAAAATCAGTTAATTGATCCCAATCAGATGATGAAAGGGGACATCGAGGCATTCTTAGGGAAAAACATCCCAAAATAATTTGTCTTGACAGCAGTCCTTCCTTAAGGAAATGGCTAAAGGAAGTTCTTTAAGACAAAAGGAAATTATAAAGAAAGGAATCTTGGAACATCAGGAAGAAAAAGCAATGGAAAAGGTAAAAATATGAGTAAAGACAATATATTTTTCTTCTTCTGCTTTCGAAATCATGTTTGATGGTTAAAGCAAAATTATAACACTGTATTATGTGATTCTCAGTGTTTGGAGAGGAAATAATAAAGATAGTAGGATTATAAACAGGTGAGAGTAAAGAGAAAAGGAGGTAAAGTTTCTGTACTTCACCCAAACTGGTAAAATATCAACACTAGCAGTAGTGTGTTAAGTAATGTATATACAGTGTAATACCCAGAACAACCACACACACACACTCACACACAAAGTGTGCAAAGAGATATACTTTGGAGTTCCAAAACATGTTCAAATAACCCATAGAAAGCCAGAAAAATATAACAGAAAGGAAAACCACTGAAAACAAATAGAAAACAAAAAGAGAATGACACACTTGAGCTCTAACATATATCAAGTATCACATCCAATATAAATGATCTAAATGTCCCAATTAAAAGAAACAGATTGGCAGAGTAGGTTGAAAATCATGACCCAACTATGTGCTGTATATAAGAAACTCTATCGAAATATTACAAATTGATAGGTAGAAAGTAAAATGATGGAAAAATGTATGCCATGCAAACATTAATCAAAAGAAGGTAGGAGTAGCTATGTACATATCAGATATAGTATATTTCAGAGCAGAAAAAATTACTAGAAACAGAGAGGGACATTGTATAATTACAAAAAGGTCAACTCACAAAGAAGACATAACAATCCACAATATTTATGCAAAATTATAGAGATGAAAATACAATTAGCAGTTGAAAGGGGTGAAGGACATACATGAGACAGAGTGGATGTGGCCATAAAGAAGTAGCAAGAGGGAGCCTTACGGAGATGGTTCAGTAAAGTATGTTGACTGTTCAGTGGTTACATACACGAACCTACATAGGTGATAAAATTACCTAAGCTACACACACACACACACATACACACACATACACACAAATGCAGAAATTTGAGTAAATTTTGTGGGTTGTATGAATGTCAATATCCTAGTTGTAATAATTGTATCCTAGTTATGTTAGAGGCTAATATTGGGGAGGGAGGATGATGAGTCCATGGGACTTCCCTTTACATTGCTTTGCAACTCCCTATGTATTGAAAAAACAGTCAAGAACCAAAAGTTACATACTGAATTATTCCATCTGTAAATATTACTGAAATCACAAGTAGGAAAACTAAAATTCTTTATTCCTAAACAGTATGAGGGGCTAAGGATTGCATACAAAGATACCGAGGGATGGAGAAGGGAAAGTCCTTGAGGAGTCATAATTATTGAGTTTGGGCTATGGGCTGTGAGAGAGAGAGGTGTGGACGATGCTGAGTGGGGAACTATTTATGCAGAAGGAGGAAGACTGGGGTATGAAGGTAACTGAAGGCACTAATTGGAGGAAGGGAAGTAAGACTAATTGGGAAGAGTGTGTGTGTGTGCGCACACGTGTGTGTGTGTGTGTGTGTGTGTGTGTGTGAGAGAGAGAGAGAGAGAGAGAAAGAAAGAGAGAGAGAGAGGGAGAGAGAGAGAGAGAGAAAGAGAGAGAGAGAGAGAGAAAATGATTTGACGAGGTGTAGGAAGGATTTCCAGAAGGGAGAGAGGGTGTTGGCCATTTTGAGTGATGGTATGAGAACCAGAATTGTGCAGGAGAGGTATAAAGGAAACATGTGCACAAAGACACAAGGAGTAAACAGAGAAAGCTGTAACATAATAATGGAGGAAGAGGGAGGCCTTCACAGATGGCCCAACAGTTATTAGTGGGAAAGCTACTATTGCTGAGAACTCTACACATGTAGAGGTTATTCCTATAACTGTTCTCAATTAGCTGTGGGAACTTGAGCAGGTTATTTAAGCCAGCTGAGCCTTTGGCTCTTGATCTGTGAAACGATGAGGATGGACTAGATGATTTTTCTAATATCATTCAAGCTGTAACAGTCTATGATTTTATGGTCACTGCATGGAACAAATGGGGAAAATGTGTTTAGAAGCTTTCTTCATTTTAACATCATTGACAACAACAGAGACTAAAATTTCTTCAATGGTTTGTGGTTTTTCACTTTAGGAAAAGCAAAAATTGGGCAAGTGCTGGGTTGAAATAGGTTAGTGGGAACAACCTAAAAGAAGGAAAAACCCAAGTTGCTAAATATTTTAAGAGAAAATTTCCCTGCATGAAAAGCAGTAGGTTTATGTTGCCAAGGAGAGTGATATTTAATTATACTTTCACGAATACTTCATCTTTTCATCTTCACAGGGACAAGGATGTCATTGTTCCCTTTTTGAGTAACATAAATAGAGATTCATACAATTTAAGATCTGTATCAGATTGCTGAACCAACAGTAGGCAAAGCCAGGATGACTATCCAGATGTCCTGATTTCTAGAGTGGCTAGAACCACCTCTATATAGTTTTATATACACAAAAACAGTCCTAGTCCGTGATGAGATATCCCTACACATGTAGTAGAACAAGTAAAAGAAAACATAGTTTTCTTGGAAACCACACTTGGAAAGAATATAGAAAAATTGAATATCTGCATTGCTTATGGGAATGTAAAATGGCACGGCCACTCTAGAAAATACTTCAGCAATTTTTTAAAAAACAACAGCAACAAATAAATACTGACCATATGATTTAGCCATCACATTCCTAGATATTTATTCCCCCAGAATAAGAACATATCTCCACATAAGAGCCTGTATAGACATTTTTATAGCAGCTTTATTTGTAAGAGCCAAAACCTATAAACAGCCAGAATGCTCTACAACAAAAGGATTAAACAGTAATATATTTATACCATTGAAAATTAATTAACGATAACATGTTGATACAACAACATGGATGGATCTCAAAGGCATTAGCCTGAGTGAAAAAGCTAGTTTCAAAAAGTCATATATTATATATGGTTAAACTTAAAGAACATTCTCAGAGTGACAAAATTAAAGAGGTGGAGAACAAATTGGTGGTTGCCAAGCGCGAGGAATGGTTAGGAGGAAAGAAGTGGATGTTGACAATAAGGATAGCTCAAGGGAGCTTTTCGTGGTGATGAAATAGTTCTGTATCTTGATTGCAGTGGTGATTATACAAATCAATGTCAAGAACTTTACACATACACTGTACCAAGTGTGTGCATGTATTTTGATACTGTTCCATATTGATTTTGATACTGCCATATAATTAAGATGTAACCTTTGAAGGGAAACTGGGTGAACTGTACGTAAGAGCTCTTTGTACCATCTTTGAAAATTCCTGTGAACCTATAATTATTTCAAAATGAAAAAGTTAAAAACAGTGTCAATATCTAGAAGGTGGTAATAGTACTGTGGTTAAAAACACTGGTTTTGTATTCGATTTGCTTGAATTTCAATCTAGGTCATACAACTTAAAAGTTTTATGACCTTGGCTTAAATGTCCTGCTTTTTAAAATTAATCTCCAATAATGGGATAATAATAGTACCTATTTCAAGGGATTGTTATGATATTTAAATGAATTAATATAAGTAAGTCACTTAGAATGTGGCAAGGCATAAAGTGCTCATTAAATATTATCCATTATTACAGATAAATGTTATATTATGAATATAATGATTTTTATAAATGCTATTGTTTCTCTTTATTTATTTTTAACAGCGTGAAAGTTCAAAGTTGAATTTTGAGCATGCCATTAGGTATTGTGTATACATTTATGCATGTTACATATATGAGAGTCTTCATGTTATTTTCCTAACATTTTTACATACCTGTTTGCTCTTATCCCATTGCATGTCAGAACCTTGGGCTATTTGCCTACTCATTTTTCCAATCTAATTTTACTTTATAAAATTTGACACTCTTTTCTGAATAATTTTTTGAAATAAGGTGTCACAGACTATGGGTCTGGAGTTCTCTGTTGTCCAGCAAGAGAGTGGACACAGAATTGAATATGAGAGAGGCTAATATCTGGGAGGAGATAGGAGCCCCAAACAGGGCTTTCGTCTCCATATTTATTGAGGTCACAAGACATTATCCAAGTGTAAATGTGAAGAAAATGAGATCTTACACACATGAACACGGAGAAAACAATCAGACAGTAATCATTAACTTGTGTGTGCAAGAAGCAAAGGGTCTGGGGGTCAAGTGGAGTTTGTGATCAAAGTACAGTAGTATATTAGAGTCACCCCTATGCAGTATCTTGCTACCTAACCTGGGGCTTTGCTCCGTGATGGCGGCTTTCCTCCCTAAGTTTTTTCTAACCCATTTATGTAAGAAGAACCTATTTCCCCACAATAAGGTAAGATCTTCATACTAAAATATAAAAATTACAGGGGTGTCAAAAAGAAACTTATTCAGTAAAAGCATAGCTGTTTATACAAACATAACTATAGCATGCAACACTTGTAGAAAGTATATTACCACTTCAACATTAACGGATTATGTGATTTTGTTCAGAAAAAAATGTATATCGAGCTCTGTTAGGTACTTGGTACTGGTACAGAGGCCAGACAAACAAAGATAGAAAGGATATAAATCTTCCCCTCGGAGATCGCCAAACGGATGTCTTCAGACATTAGATGAAAATATCTTAAGACATTAGAAATCACTCAGATGCATGTGATGAGAAAAACATGTATGGCGGGAATAAGAAGGACAATACTTCCCTGTGATACCAGGGAAAAGGAGACAGTAAGTAGGGTTTGAAGGATTGAAAGGAGTTTTTCTGGTGCACGATTTGAATGATGATAGATACAAACAACATAAAACCATGACCAAATGCTTTATCCCATGAGAAAATATATTATCTCACATAACAATAAACTCTGAGGCAGAATGGCCCCAGAGTTTTATATATATATATAAAACCGCCAAGTATCCTGCCAAGTATATATATATACTTGAGAGAGAGAGAGAGAGAGAGAGAGAGAGAGAGGGAAGGAGGGAGAGAAAGATTATAAAGAATTCACTTGCATAATTATGGAGGCTGACAATTCCCAAAATCTGTAGTCAGCAAGCTGGAGACCCAGGAGAGCCAAAGGTGTGATTTCCATTCTGAAAGCCAGCAGACTCAAGCCTCAGTAAGGACAGATGTTTCAGTTCACGTCTAAAGGCAGAAAAACAAACAAACAAACAAAAGCAATGTTCCAGCTCAAAGAAGTCATGGAAGAGGAATTCCCCCTTATTCTGGGGAAGGTCAGCCTTTCTGTCGGGTTCAGACCTTCAATCAATTGGATGAGTCCCTCTCCCTTAGGGAGGGTGATCTGCTTTGCTCAGTTTATTAATTTAAATGTTAAACTCATTCAAAAACACCCTTTCTGAAAAACCTAGAATAATGATTAACCAAGTATCTGGGCACCTCATGTCCCAGTCAAGTTGACACATTCTCCAAGTATTTATACTTTATTGATTCAGGGTGTGCTTGGGCATCAGAATTTCTTAAAACTCCCACATGATCTAATGTGCAGCCAAGATGGAGAACCACTATACAAGACGGTGCTGTTCCGTGCTGGATACTCGGGGAATGTGGAGCCTTCTAGGGTTCTAGGATCTCCCCCTGTAAGCAAACAGGGCTTTTTTTACCCCTTCAACTGCCTGACTATCTTAGTATCAGAATTGCTAGCCTTAGTACTAAATACAGGGAGAAAAAAAATACTATTGCTTCCTCCAATGTGGAGTCTGTGGAGACATAGAGAAATAGGTCATGGCGGGGGAGGGGGGAATCTACAAATCAATATGCCATTAATAACAGAAAGAGCCATGTTCAATAATAATTTACTCAGGCATTATTTTCCCTTAATATAATACATGTTTTAACTTTGGAAGTACAGTAGGAACCGAATGAGAAATCTTTACTCCAGAACCAATTAAATGAATAAACACTACTCCACCGACCCAGGAAAATAGAGACTGGGAATAATTTAATTTACTTAAGACTGGCAACAAAATCCAAATATGAGTTAAGGGTCCTTTCTAAAAATATGTCCTAAAACATTTTGAACACGAATATATATACCGTTGCTTTTTCTCCAAGAAAATTTCCATTTGAAGATTTCATGTGTGCACTTATACCTGACAAATATATCTGATATGCACATATATATATATGACATATACATATCATATCCACATGTTGTATTTTGATATTTATGCATTTTTACCAGTCAGTATCTTTTAATTAATTACAAGGATGATTTTTCATGTAATTATCTGCTTGATATTTCTATAAACATAATGCAATATTTTTAACATTTGCACAAATACAAGACATTACTGTACAGATATTTTACTTTCCTTCAGCTGATTCATAGAGATGTTTATATTTATGGCTGTGGATTAAAGCTCTATTAACTCTATCTACTCAGGTATGGAATGGGAAGAAGTCCTCATAGTGTTTAAAAACGTTAAAAAAAAAGAACTCCATTTTAATCACAGATGAAATGGAATCATAAATTGAAACCTGCTTAATTGGCCATTAAAAGCTGTAGGACAATGTTGTCTCTCTGCTTTTTCAGAATTAAGTCCCAGCTGTTTTGAGAAAGCAACCAGAAGATTGAGAGAAACTGCCAAGTATCCTGGGGAGAAATTGGGAGTACAGAGTCACATTTGCTTCCATTATTCCAAAATCATTGTGCCACCAGCAGTAACTGTAAATACTGTAAATGGAGTAAAAGACCTCAAATTTAAAAGTTATTCTGCTTTTCACTGGGAAAAATATCACACTTTTCTGGCTGACCTTCAATCAAACCAGCAAATTTCAAAACTATATTTGAGAAAACATTCATGATTCATAATGTTTCTTCACCAGCTTAAGCATTAAATGTTTAACCATTTAATTTGAAGAATGCCTTATTTTTATTAAACAAGCTATAGCCACCATATGTCACTCCAGCCATAAGGAAAATCTTCATTATAATGTAATAAACAACTCCCATCTCTTTACGGCTCATAACAACTACAGTTATTTCCCTCTCACCTACCTATCTGTGGGAGTCAGCTGGGAGCTTTCCTTCCTTGGTGACTCTCTCTGGACTCAGGAGGATAACTGCTACTGTCTCAAACATTGCCGGTCATCACGGACTCTTACGCAGCCACATATAGCTCCACCTGAAAGTGACTTCCGCTTTCATCATCACTGACCAGATCCAGTCCCGTGGTCCACTCAGCAGTAGGTAGGAGAGGATGTGTAATCCCCGCCGTGGTTAGGAGGTTGAACACTGAAACTACCTGGAGAACAGCCTTCCGGATTAGCACTTTCAGGTCACCAGATACTCAGCTCACTCTACCTCCCACGTGGACAATAGACTCAACTCTTTCCTAAAGAAGTCAGCCCACAGGTCCCATTTTGCCACTGCATCCAACGCCAAGCCTAGGCTTTCTGGGTATGATGTGGTAGACTCCACATCAAACTTGAGTGTGAATTCTCTTGCTCTGGACACTAATGGATGCAAAAGATAAGTTACTTTCCCATGCTCTCCAAACATTCAATAGTAGAACAGGGACAGAGTAACTGCATTAAACTCACCCATTTAGAAAGAGGAAGAATAGCAAAGACATGGCAGAAACTAATCTGATCCACAATAATTCTGAAATCCTACCAGGCAGAGGTGGGGAGACTTTCCACCTTGGGAAGGTGAAGGAATGCGGGTGTTCCTTGATTAGAAACTGACTTTGCTTCCTTGCAGAGGAGTTTTGGTTACTTTTCTCCATGGTCTTTGGCTCTACCCAATTTGCCACATCTGTGGCGGGCATTCGATAAGAATACATTTTCTTTATGAGCTGAGGGACTTTCTCCCTCTGCAGCATGCCTGCTAAAAGAAGGGACTCAGGGTCATTTTAATTCCATAACAGTCTCAGACATTTATAATTTGGGCTTATATTTTCTCTGTACATTTTTCTTAATAATGTTATAGGGCTTTTCATCTATTTGGTACAGTTGGCAACATGTGAGAGCTGCTCACATTTCTTTTCTGGATATTATTTTAGATTGGTTGTGGGGTTTGTTTGTTTTTTTTTTTTTTGCTTCTGCAGACCGATGCTTCCCACTCCTAACGTAATTGTGGGAAGCAAACTAGGGCCTTCCAGGATTAGGAGGGAGAGATTCATATTTAGCCTCTCTTCACTGATTCATTTGTATAAATTTAAAGTATACACCATATTAATTCACTCACACTTAACAAAGTATTAAGTTAATCCACTTAATAAACACGACCTGGGGTGCCTGAGTGGCTCAGTTGGTTAAGTGTCTGACTTTAGCTCAGGTCATGATCTTGCAGTTCCGGAGTTCGAGCCCCGCATCAAGATCTGTAATGACAGCTCAGAGCCTGAAGCCTGCTTTGAGTTCTGTGTCTCCTTCTCTCTGCCCCTCCCCCACCAATGCACGCATGCTCTCTCTCTCCCTCTCTCTCTCTCAAAAATAAACATTAAAAGAATTTAAAACAAAATCGATAAACATGACCAGCCAGTCTAGGACAAGAGAACAAATGGACATATATAGATATTGTAAAATTAAAGATAAGGCTAACTGCTAAAAAAAATATCACATTCGCATATCTTGACCTTGATATGAATACAGAAAAATTGAAAAACATAAATAAAACTGTGGCTTTCATTGATTAAAATAAAGAAAAATAGCAAGAACAACTGTATTAATTATTATGGGTTACAGTTGAGAGCTTTGATGATGGGATGGAGATGTTTACATTAGTAATAAAAATATATATTCATAAAGTATTACATATTTTGAGAGAAAATCATTTCTCTCTTAACTAGTATTGTTACAGGTAAAAGTTTCACAGACAGTAATGTCAAATTAAATTGCCATATAGTGTTTAGAGATTTTTTTTTCCTGTATAAATTCCAACTTTGACAAATTTCGCTCTGCAGAAGCAGTAGTATCTGAAATTGCCATCGAATTTTATAAAGCAGTATTTAAATTCAGAAACGGGCTATGGATTTTGCATGCCGTCTTCAAACAGTATAAAGAGGTCCCGTAGATAAATGATCAGGTCACAGAAAGTATTTAAAATATTTTAATTTTATATATTGAATTGTTATCATTTCTTTTTTTAAGTTTATTTATTTATTTTGAGAGAAAGAGTGAAAGTGCAGGTGGAGGGGGCAGAGAGAGAGGGAAAGAGAGAGAGTCGAAGCAGGCTCCTCACCAGGAACCCAGAGCCCAATGGAGGACTCGAACCCACAAACTGTGAGATCATGACCCAAGCCGAAGTTGGACGCTTAACTGACTGAGCCATCCAGGTGTCCCAAACTGCTATCATTTCTACTGTAAATTCACCATCTTTTATATTTATATGTAACTATGTTACTTACACTCTTTCAAGTTTTTAAAAGGCAGATGTTATAAAACAAACCAAAAAGAGCAACATTTTTTCAATTTTATCAAATTTCTATTCTATTCTCTCAAGAGCATATTTTAATTGCTGTTGTTTAAAAGTACAAACTTGCAATGAGCAGTAAATAAGCCTTATAAATAGAATACACAAGTTTAATGAATATAGACAATAATATTGCACTAGAATTGTATAATATGTAAATATTGTTACAGTGGCAATCATATTGCTATATATAAATATATCAAAGTAATATATGTTTACCTTAAATTTACACACTGTTGTATGTCAAATTTATTCCATAAAAAATAAAAGACTATTTTTACTCTTAAAAATTTTACTCTTTGACTAGAAACACAAATCAACAATGAAAAGATATTTAAAAATCCAATTATAAAGGGGCATAGGATTTGGATAAACATTTCTCCCAAGAAGATATATTAATACCCATAAGCATTTGAAAAGATTCTCAGTATTATTAGTCATTAGGGAAATGCAAATCCAAACCACTATGGCATCCCACTGCATGGACACTAAGATGACTGTAATCAGAAAGACAGACAAAAACAAGGATAGTAAGCATATAAAGAACTGGAACCATCATACACCACTTATGGGAATGTACAATGATGCCGTTACTTTAAAATGTAGTTTGACGGTTCCCCAAAAAGTTAGAAGAGAGTTATCATATGACCCAGTAATCCACTTCTAGGTATAAATCCAAAGACAACCGCAAACATGTGTCACATAAAAACTTGTACAAAAAAACAAAACCAAAAACAAACAAAAAAAAAACACAAAAAACAAAAAACAAAACAATAAAAAACCATTGTAAACAAATGTTTGTAATAACATTTTTCATAATAGCCAAAAAGGAAAAACAACCCAAATGTCTATCAGCTAATGAATGGGCAAATAACATGTGTTATATCCATACAACGAAATATTTTTAGATCATCCAAAGGAAAGAAGTTCTGATACACGATACAACGTGGATCAACTTGAAAACATTATGTTTAGTGCAAGAAGACAGACGTAAAAGGCCATATTTCTATTTATATGAAATGTCCAGGAAAGATAAATCCAGGGGCAGAAAACAGACTAGTGGTGTGTAGGGGCGGAGGCACAAATAGGCAGTGACTAGCTCTTAGTAAGGGGTTTCTTTTCGGAGTAGGAAATGTTCTGAAATTAAATAGTGGATATGATTGCATAGCTCTGAATATACTAAAAACTACTGAATTGTACACTTTAAAAAGGTGAATTTTATAGTATGTGAGTTATATCTTAATAAAGCTCTTATTTAAAAAGATGACAAAAATTAGATTGTGGTGATGGTTGCACAACTCTGAATATACTAAAAACCGTTGAACTGGTCATTTTAAATGGATGAATTTTATGATATGTGAAATTATCTCAATAAGTCAGCGAAAAGGAATGGCCAGAAAACAGTCCTATAGAAATTGGCAAATATTCGTAATATTCTTTCTCCTTTATATGCCTAAAAACATTTGTTCTTCCTTCTTCTAGAGTCTTATATTTTGTTGCAGTGTCATTTTTTGCTGCATAGTTCATGTGTACTTTCTTTTGATTTATAAAAACATATCAAAAAACTTAATATGTGTTTTTTAACTTGTAAAAAGTAAAACAGCCAAATTCGGATTTCTTTGGGTTTTTTGGTAAGCTGCTTCTAACCTTATTACCAAAAGCAACAGTTGATGACAAATACTCAGTAGCTCATTTCAGTATTAATTTAATTCTTCACCTGAGATCATGTTTCACTCTTTATTTGAGGGCTGGTCTTCTGTTACTTTCCTCTTATCTTCTAAATATTTCCCGCTTTGCCAAATGAAAGCTAACTGCCTTCACAGTATTGAGCTGACATTGTCACCATGTGTCCAAGTGTGTTTATAAGGTCAATATTTTCAATTGGTTTATCAAGTTATTTGTTTCATCTTTGGTCAGATTAAAAAATCATCTCAGTATGTAGTCTCTGAATTTTTCTAAAGAGCGTTAGAATCATTGCTATTGGAAATTTGTGTGGCCCTGTCTCCTAGCAACAAAATCTAACTATATGCTGTACATGCTCTTGGAATTTTGGCCCAGATTCTAACTTGTATACATTTTTAATTATCAATTATGCTAGCCCCGGTATCATAGGCATAGAAAATCTTTTAAGTCAGTGCTGAAAATGAAAATTGTTTTGTAGTGCTTAGGTCAGAACAACAGGTGTAAAGCAAATGAAATCAACCTCATTATTTTCTTCTGGGAGCTCGATGATAATTATAACAAATGCTGGTTGTTCAACATAACTTTTATCCCTGGTACAAAGTAAATTAGATAGTATTTACTTTTTATAATTTACTTTTCCTAATTCTTTATGATTTTTTGTTTTACTCTATGACTCATTAAACTAGTAATCTCATTTTCATTTCGCTAGTTCAGACACTAAGCTTTTAACATCTGCTTTACAAGATCAACTATGCTTACAACAAATTTGGAAATAATTTCTTTTCTTTTACATTTTTTAAAAATGTTTATTTATTTTTGAGAGAGAGAGAGAAACAGAGCATGAGCAAGAGAGGGCTAGGGAGAGAGGGAGACACAGAATCCAAAGCAGGCTCCAGGCTCTGAGCTGTCAGCACAGAGCCACCACAGGGCTTGAACTCATGAACTATGAGATCATGACCTGAGCCGAAGTCTGATGCTCAACCAACTGAGTTACCCAGATGCCCTAGAAATAATTTCTAATAAACTGAACTCTTTGCTTTCTTTTTGAAACTCATGTTCCCTTTGAGCCATCAAAATCATTGTTATATTCAACCAATATTGAACATATGATATTATTCTCTTCTATATTGACATTAATATATTGGCATCTCTTATCTTTGCTGAATGTTATTTATTGATTAGTGTTCACTCAGAATTTTTGAGGACTAGTAATTGGATTTGTGACTTATTTTTATTTTTTATTGGAAAGTAGTAATTTGTGTTTCTTTAAACCAAAATGCATTTCCAATTATGGACACCTTCATTAATCAAGGCGAGACTCAAAGATTAATTGGGTAACGTGAAAATTTAGTATTAGTATGTAGTATGGATTTGGAATACAAATGCCAATGTCTACAATTATTCTCCATTTAAAATAATTTTACTGTAAAATTAAATACTAAATTTTATGACATGTATATCCAAGTAAAAAATCATAATCATTAATTCGAGTCAGATTGTGTTTTGCTAAAAACACTCTCATGCTGTCAGGAGGATGTGACAGCCATTTTTCTGTGATCATAAACCAAGAAACAGTAACCCCGCAGAGATTTTTGTCTTTTCCTTCAAATTGCTTATTTTGTAAATGTATTTTTCATCAGCCTTTAATGAGGGGGCCAGAGTGGGGTTTGTTTTTTCTGAGTTGTGAAACTGATGCGAACAATTCTTTTTCGTTCTCATTGTTTTGAGCTGATATTCACATGTTCAGTTATTTAAGAACATGAGATGGTTGGGATTTCGTCTGACCCCTTTAAATTGTTGATTCGATGGGAAATAAATTTCTTGCTCATTCTAAATGTTTTGATCAGTAAATCTTAATTAAATAAGGACGATGTAATGCCTCACCACAAATTTTATGCAAAGAATGCCCAAGAAGAGTCAGTTCAAGTCATTGTTCTGGTTTTTATTTTTTTTAATTTTAATCAGATAACTCCTTTGAAGATTTTCCATTTTCTGTTTTTCTTTTTCTGATCCGCACTTTTACGTTATCTCTTCCTATCACAAGCTCAACTCACACATTCTAAAGAATTAAAAATAAAACATAGCTTATTATTCAAAATTTACAAAATGTTACACTTCATCCAAAAGCATAAAGAAAGAAAATGAAAAACACTGAAAATTATAATCTTGTTTTCAATAAGTAATTTTTGTAACACATTCAAAATTATATGTTAAATTTAAAAGAAAGATGCACTCTTTTGCTACATAGGTTGTGCATTGAGAATAAGAAATTTGAAATCAAAATTATTAAAAGCAAAATTAAAAGCAATTCTAGCATTCCATGCCCATCCAGTTGGCAGCAAAATGGGTCAGCATCAGGGCACCTGGGTGACTCTGTTGGTTAAGAGTCCAATTCTTGCTTTTGACTCAGGTCATGATCTCATGGTTCATGAATTCGAGCTCCACACAGGGCTCCATGCTGACAGTGCAGAGTCTGCTTGAGATTCTTCCTCTCCTTCTCTCTCTGTCTCTCTTCTGCTCACTCTCTCTGTCTTTCAAAAATAAATAAATTAAAAAAATTTTAATAGAAAAAGAATCGGCATCATGTTTTACAGGTTATGTATGTTTGTAAATACATACACAAACATATATACATAACATATAGAACATATACATGTATATTTTTATAATAATATGAATATTTTAATATTGAGAAGCATTGTTCAGCTATGAGGAACTCAGTCATGTCTACCTATGCATGGTTTACTCAATGTTATCATCTATGCTCCTCTCCCAATATTTACGATGGTATATTCATGTGTTTTTGTAGCATTTTTTGTAATACACTTATTGCATTAATCTCTGAATGACAAGGGAAGATTTCAGTAATATCCAGGCTTACAGTGTGATTTGCTATGTGCAAATGACATTATTAGTTTAGTGGTTACTTGTATCAATTTCCCTCCTAAACATACTCAGATATCCATTTGGGTATTTTCCTCCCTTATGCAGTATACAAGAATGGAGAAAAGATGGCCGTCATCACCAGCTCTGGGGACAGTCCCTTATTACCTCTCATAAATCATCATTTTCCAATTCCATGGTCTCACAACCATTCAGAATTAATTTCAGACTCATGCTTCAAATGGTAGGGCAGAAGTTTTCTCTCTCCCACTGGATAAAAACAGTTGACATCTAATTACCTACGCAACTTCCAGCAAAGCTGGCAGCCAGTCCTACAAACTCTATGGGCACTCTCCTTAAAATTAAAGGAAAGAAAGATGAAAATACACTCATGTTGTGCACCAAGTTCCGATCAGCCAAGCCAAGCTGGTGTGCTCTCCTTGGAATTAAAACTTGATTGCAATGACACATGGTGCAAATGGTTGGTGCTCCTCCCTCTGGGGACCAGTTCCTACAGGCTTGTCTTCGGATTCCTCCTCAAGAGTCTCCTGAATCCATTCTATTTCCTTTTCAAGCTTGATTATTCAGCTTGTCCTTTGATCCTTTGAGTTGTGTTATATCTTTGCAATAAATTGATTTTTGGCTTAAGTTAGAGTCTTTAGTAGTTTAGATCATTATTTAGTAAATACTCTCTTTCCTTTGCTTCCCAATGCATTTCCTGATTCTATTGATATTGAGCTTGGCTGTGTGGCTTGCTTTGGCTAAGGGAACCAAGCCTAAGCCAAGGCCAACATAGGTCAGCCAGTTCTCAGCTGATCTACAGATGTGTGAGCATGGAAAACTAATTATTGTTCTGACCCACATATTTGGGGATGATTCGATAAAATATGTTATTGTGGTAATATGTGGCTGTTACTATTTGTGTTACTTGCAAACACCTGACATTACTTTCTTTTGCAAAATCACCATTGCAGAAGAATGAAGGACAGACTAAAGCGAGAAGACTCATTGCCAAGTTCACCTTTCGCTCATGCTATGAGACAGGACTATGTCCAAATCACACTTGGTGTGTGACCAAGACACCAGCTGAAATCCAGCAGGTCAGTTATCCAGTACCTTTTATTTAGCAATAACTGCATCTAACGCATCTCTCCAGAAGTCCTGTTAGTGGAAAAGTAATGCAGATATGAGTAATGCCGCTCTTAGAGAGTTGTTCAATAAAAGTACATTTAAATCCATCTTCTTAAGTAAACCGTGTTGCTCTAGTATACCTCTAAAATATTCAACGTGGGAAAAGCAGCTAGAAGAGACTTTTAAAAATGTTTTTAAAATGTGTTTATAGAAGCATTCGGAGCAGGTAATCAGATGCTGTTTCTATTACTGCATGCTTAGCGGACTGATGGTTATGCTATTTGCAATATTTAGATATTTCTCAACCTCTAAACTCTTAAAATTTCAAGCCAATGCAGTAATTCTTTACTTAAGGAAAGAAGTTTGGTGATTTATTAACGTTATCTACAGATCTGCATAGATTAGAACACTGCTACAGAGCACAGCCTTGCCCTCGAGAAAATTCGTACTCACACCTCACAATATTTGCTCCATCAGGGTTGCCGAGGCTATCTCTTACGACTTGACAGAGAGTAGCATTTTATGGTCTTCTACAGGAATAACGTACTTAACAGAATTCTACTTGTGCTTCATGCTTATAAACTATAATAAGGTAGAAATAGTAACTGTATTATTCACCTTTAGGAGCGACTAAAAGGCATGGATAATACAATTCAATTAATAATTATTTGTGTTTGGACTTAGAGTTCACATAGTTGAAGAAACATGTTCAGGAAAGGATACGAATACCGTCTCCCCATCCTGCTATTTCAGTTCATGTATATCGGAGGTAGAAAGGGGAGTCCTAATGTGGGTAACCAAAAATGGTTTTGGTCACCTGAGTAACCAAAAATGACTCCATAAATATTTATTAGCTTATGATTCCACATTTCTGGACTTATGTGTTTACTGTATTTGAAGAATCAAATTCCATATTTCAATCCGATATTCTCTCCCAGAGAAAGCTGGTCATTGCTGAGCCTCCGAGATGGGTTCAGAGTGGCCTTCAAGTGGTTCTTTGTGTCCAGTAGGTCCAAGCAGATGCTCACTGCTGGTTACTTTCAAATATGCTTGCCATGACTGTTCTCAGGTTTTTAATGATCACAATACTGTAAGTTGACTGGATTAGTTTTCCGCTGCTGCTGTAACAAATCGCCACAAACCCGATTGCTTAAAAAAACACACAACTTATTATCTCACCCTTCTAAACGTCAGAGGTCTTAGAATCAATGTGCGAGTAGGACTACATTCCTTCTGGAGGCTCTAAGACAATGTTTTCTTGACCTTCTCAGCTTCTAAAGGCCGTGTGACGCATTCTTCAGCTTATAGTTTCTCCCTCCATCTTCAAACATAGTGCTGTGACATCTACAAACCTCTCTCTGACTTCTTTCCCTGTCGTATCTCTCTCTCTGACTCAAAATACACTATAAACTTAAAAATTACCCAGTATTTCAGAGCAATTTATCTTAAAATAATTTGCAAGTTTTCTTCTAAATATTTTTGATGTTTATTTATTTTTGAGAGAGACAGAGTGTGAGCAGGAGAGGGACGGAGGGAGAGGGAGACATAGAATCCGAAGCAGGCTCCAGGCTCTGAGCTGTCAGCACAGAGCCCGATGCAGAGTTCAAACTCACAAACCGCGAGATCATGACCTGAGCCGAAGTTGTTGGACACTTAGCAGGCTGAGCCGCCCCGGTGTCCTGATTTGCAAGGTTTTTGAGCAGTGCTCACTATGAGGTAGCATATCACTAAGCAAAAGTCAATTCTAAGAATTTATAGATTAAGTATGTATCTTCATTAGTGATAGAAACATGAATGAATTCTATTTAAATGTCAGTGCATATAGTTCTTCTGGTTTAGTTAATGGAAAAGTTTAATTCCCAAACATAAAATATATGTTGCCACATACTGTAGGATTGGTTGAGCACTTGCAACAGAACTAAAGCTGAGAAAGCCAAACCAATATACATTTTTACAAGAAAGCTGCAGGGGAAACCCCCACTGGCCAGGTAGCACTGACTTACTGCTGAAAGAGTGTCATTTCTGAACAGCTCAGAAACATTCCGACCACTCTCGTGTACATGCAGCGGAGGCTCAGAAACTTTGTCAAGCATTTCCTGGAAGTCAGATTTCTTAGTATAATACCGTATTAAGAGTATTTCGGAAAGCTCTTTGAAATGAGCTACTTCTAATATACTGACATTTAATAACTCAGTAGGTTACTAATAAGTAGCTCTTAGTTAAATGCAGATCAGAACAGTTCTGAAATGTGAGCTATTCACATAATGGAACCTCAGAAATTATATCCCTTTTTGAGAACAGACTCAACCCACCTTGAGGATTCTTGTGCCTTCTAACATTGTCATTTTAAAACCCATTGCTTTAGATACCAACCTTGTGTCTTTCAGAAATTTCCTTCCTGTCCTCACTCCATTTGGTGAATTCCTTCTCATGCATAAGAAATCAATGCAAGCATTGCTCTGTAGGATCCCCAGCACTGCATTCACTCCCTTCTGTTAGAATTGACAACACCGTGAGTTCTTCAGGGGGAGGGAACCTGACCTATCCACCTTTGAACCCAACACCTCTCACAGCACTAAAATAAAGTAGAGGTTTAACAAATATGTAGAGAAAGAAAAGTAGTAAGGAAGGATTAAATAACGTTAATAGCTGACATTTATAGACTAATTGCTAGTGCCAATTATTCATCCAATTGTTTTACAAATATTTTACAATAAAAATACAAGAATAGTTTATCTTACAACAATACTAGCAGGTGAATTCCATTTTAAGGATGAGGAAACTGAGGCACAGAGAGATTAAGTAATGTGTTCAAGGCCATTTGGAGATGGGAAAAAAAGAAGACAGAAAAAAAAAAAAGGGAAGCAGGGAAAGAGGAAGGACCAAGAGATCTCAGCAATCCTTTGATCCCACTGGAACTCACAATGTATTTTACAGAGATTCTAGGAGCTTTCCATTTTTCCTCCTCTTCTTCGTGCCTCCCCCTCCCCCAACACCCGCATGGAGCTCTGGACCATCATTTTAATCATTTGCTCACACTTGCTCATGTGTCCTACTTAGCAAGGTCCGACATTGATCAGATCCCATTCTTTGCTCGCTCTACATCTGCATCTGTCTATGGACAGAGAGAAAAGGGAACATGGCTTGGGAAAAAAAGACAAAACAAAACAAATCTGTGTTTACCAGGGCATCACTTTGATATCTATTTCTTAATGTTTATTTATATTTTTAAAGGGGGGAGGGGCAGAGAGAGAAGGAGACCGAATCTGAAGCAGGCTCCAGGCTCTGAGCTGTCAGCACAGAGCTCGACATGGGACTCAAACTCAGGAGCCACGAGATCATGACCTGAGCTGATGTTGGACGCCCAGCCACCTGAGCCACCCAGGCGCCCCTTCAGCATCACTTCAAATCCAAGACGACTGACCTCAATTGACACTACTATACATCCTTATTCCAGACTCTTCCTCTTCTAGATGATTATTCCACAGCTTCTCTCTCCTTTCAACTCCCCATCTCTCCCCACTTCTCACTCTAAGATGATGATCTTGTTCCAATTTATACTGTAAAAGAGAATAGCAGTCAGAGAGAACTGTCATAGAATCCTCAAATCACATCTACCCAACTTCCAGTTCTATCTGCATAATTTGCCTTTATGTTGTTGTTGTTTTTACTGTGGAAGAACCGCTTATAAGTAAAGCCAATACTTCCATGTATGTCCTATATACCCTCTTTTCTTACCCACTCAGGAATTTAGCTCCAATAATCTCCCTCTCTGTGGCATTATCAGCGTTTTCCCTTTTAACCGGATTACTGCCACCAGCATATAAGCATGTGGCAATTTCTCTCATCTAAACAAATAAAAACAAGTTTCAAAACCTATTTGACTTCTTACCACCTTCCAGCTGTTCCCCTTTAAAACAAAGCTTCTTGAAAAATTATTCTACACTTTCTGTCTTCAATTCCTCTCCTATTTGCTCTTGAACATACTTCAGTTAGGATTTTCTCCCTTGCAACTCTGTAGTAGAAGCTATCGTCAAGGTCACCTATAACCACTAGGTCCTAAGTCCAGTGCTGAATTCTCAGTCCTTATCTTAGCTAAACTCCTAGCAGTATTGTATTAGCCAGAGCTGATCAGGTCCTCCTTATGGAAATATCTCACCTGCATCACTCCCAGTTTCCTTCTGTTCCATTGGCAGCTCAATCCCCAAATCCTTTGCATATACTTCCTCATCATACCCTTGACCTCCAAACCCTGTGGTCTTCAAACTCTTCTTCCTGTACCTCTTTGGCCAATTTTTAAAGCTAACATCAAAATATTTTCATTTTAAGATTAAATAGTTGCAACAAGATAAAAGTGCTGACATATCTTAAATATAGTCATTTCACATAATACTATGACATCATACTTTCGAACACATCCAGTGAAATTTTAGTAGGGAAGCAGTCTGACACATATTTTATTTTTATTTATTTATTTTTAAAAATATTTATACATTTTTGAGAGACAGAGCGTGAGTGGGCGGGGGGAGGGCAGAGAGAGAGGGAGACATAGAATCTGAAGCAGGTTCCAGACTCTGAGCTGTCAGCGCAGAGCCTGATGCGGGGCTCGAACTCATGAATCGCAAGATCATGCATGACCTGAGCTGAAGTCGGATGTTTAACCAACTGAGCCACCCAGGTGCCCCACATATTTTATTTTAAAGTATGTGAACATGTCGTGTATCTTGAAATATGAAATTGTGGTACTTCCAACTTTGTTCTTCTCTTCCAAAATTGCTTTGGCTCTTCAGAGTCTTTTGTGGTTCCATACGAATTCTGTGGAAATGTTCATATTTTGATGGGAATTGCATTAAATCTGTAAATTGCTTTGGGTAGTGTGGACACTTTAACAATATTGGTTCTTCCAATCCAACAGTATGGGATAACTTTCCATTTGTTTCTGTAATCTTTAATTCTTTCCTCGATATTTAAATTTTATAGTTTTCAGAGTACAGCTATTTTTACCACTTTGGTTAGGTTTATTTCTAGGTATTTTACTATTGGTACAATTATAAATGAGATTGTTTATTTTTCTTTCTGTTTAAAAAATATTTTCTTTAAGTTCCAATTAGCATTTTTAAATTTTTTTAAATTTCTATTTCTGCTACTTCATTATTCATGTATAAAAGTGCAACAACTGTCTATATATTAACTTTGTATCTTATAGTTTACTGAATTCATTTTTCCAGTAGTTTTTTAGTGACATCTTTAGGGTTTTGTAGTACACTCTCATATCATTAGCAAATAATGAAAATTTTACTTTTTTCTTAACAGTTTGAATGCCCTTTATTTCTTTCAAGTATTTCGAAGTATAATACAAAGCTGTAGTAATCAAAACAGTATGGTGCTAACACAAAAACTGGCACATAGGTCAGTAGAATAGAATAGAGTCCAGAGATAAACCCACAATTTTGTGGTCAATTAATCTACAACAAAGAAGACAAAAATATACAGTGGGGAAAAGATAATCTCTTAACAAATGGTTTTGGGAAAACTGGATAGTTACATGCAAAAGAAGGAAGTTGGACCATTTTCTTACACCGTACACAAAAAATAAATTCAAAATTCAAAATGAATTAAAGACCTAAATGTGAGACTTGAAACCATAAAATTCCTAGGAGAAAATATAGGCAGTAATTACTTTGACATCAGCTGTAGAAGCGTTCTTTTAGGTATGATTCCTCCAGCAAGGGAAACAAAAGCAAAATAAATTAAATTAAATTAAATTAAAAGCTTGTGCACCATGAAGGAAATCATTGACAAATTAAAAAGAAAACCTACTGAACAGGAGAAGATATTTGCAAATTATATACCCAATTGGAGTTAATAACCAAAATATATAAAGAACTCATACAAGTCAACACTAAAAAACAAATAATTCAATTAAAAATGGGTGAAGCACCTGAACAGACTTTTTTCCAAAGAAGACATATAGATGGCCAATAAGCACATGAAAAGATGCTCAACATCACTCATTATCAGGGAAACACAAATAAAAACCACAATGAAATATCACTTCATACCTGCCAGGATAACTAGAATAAAAAAGACAAGAAGTAAGAAGTGTTGGCTAGGAAGCAGAGAAAAAGAACCCTTGTGCCCTGTTGTTGGGAATGCAATTGGTGCAGCCACTGTGGAAATCTGCATGGAGTTTCTTCAAAAAATTAGAAATAAAACTACCATATGATCCAGTAATTTTTCTACTGGGTATTTACCCAACAAAAATTAAAGCGCTGATTTGAAAGGTTATATACATCCCATGTTTAAATGCAGCATTATTTACAATAGCCAAGATATGGAAGCCAAGCAAGTATCCATCAATAAATGAATGAATAAAGAAGATGTGATATATATCCCCAGCCCAGACATTTCTCTTAACTCCAGGTGGACATATGTAACTTGATATTTGCTTGATAAATAATTATATATACGTATAGTTACTCAGTCATAAAAAAGAATGAAATCTTGCCATTTGCAACAACTGGATGGACCTAGAGGGTATAATGCTAAGTGAAATAAATCAGTCAGAGAAAGACAAATACCGTATGGTTTCACTCATATATAGAATTTAAGAAACAAACAAAAAAAATGAATGAAGAAAAAAACAGACAAAACCCAAACTCTTAAATACAGAGAACAAACTGGTGGTTGCCAGAGGGGAGGTGGGCAGGGGTAAGGGGCAAATAAATACATTTAGAATAGAATTGTTGAATTATTATATTGTATACATGAAACTAATGTAATACTGTATGTTAATTATCCTTGAAAAATAAATAAATATATATTTTTAAAAATACATGAACATGATTTTCTTTAGCAGTAGGAAATTATAAACCATTCCTTTTTTTCTTAAACTATTACTTCCATTGCATTCCCATCATGGGAATTTATTCTACTATAACTTTAAGCCATTTTATTGTGAAATACACCTGAAGAAAACTTCAGGAAACAAACATGTATGGCTCTATAATTTATCACAATGCAGACTCATGAAACAATTATCCAGGAGACAAAATAGAATGTTTACAGCAACATTTGGGCCTCCACTTTCCTAATCCCAACATTTCCCTACCTCTCCAATATCATCACTGGCATTTCTTAATGATTTGCACAGTTTTCTTTTTAATGGGTTCATGTATCCATCAGTGAATATTAAGTATTATTATTTTGCTTTATGTCCATTCTTTTTTTCTTTCATTGTTGTATGTGTACTCCTTGAAACTTCTTTCACAAAGATGGAGTTAGAGGAGGTTTCCTTACAAAAATGTCACTTGGTTATTTGACCACTTTTCAAATTATGTGCTCCCAAATTAAAAGATGGGCCATCACAAATTACTTTTAATAATACTTTGGGTGATAACTACGTTAGCATCTCCTCCAACCTAATAGCAATAGAATTAGAAAGCATCTGATATGCACCTAATTACGCAATAATACTTTCAAATTTCCCCTTGTTTGAAGTCCAACATTATTAATAATTGGGGCAATGAAACATAGGAAGATTTCACAATATGTAAAAATGGTGTCATTTGTTTGTAAAATGCATAAGAGTGAAGTAATTTGAAAGGAGATATGGGAAATAAGAACACATAACATGCTCAACTGAAGGATATCAGGTCAAGTAATTCTAGTCATGATTACTTATATCGAGTTGAGGACATGGACATTGATTTTTCCAAAGCTATCTCAGCCTACATATCTATGTATATTAGAAAACCTTCTGTATATTCCCAAGATGCACATTATCCAGTTAGAAATCCTCAGTTTACCCATTAGTATTTCTAGAGATTTTTCCCTTGAACCATTTCTCTGTCTTACTGTACTCACTTATCCAATCTCGTGACATGACTTTATATCCACATGCACACACACACACACACATACACACAAATGCACACACACACGCACACACACACACAGACACTGAAGTCTCCCAAATCTATATCTTGAAATCTGACATCTCTCTTAACTCCAGATGGACATATGCAACTTGATATTTTATATCTCCATTTGGATGTCTAATAGACATCTCAAAATAGATACCATAACTTGAATATACCAGGCATATTCCTGCTTCTGAGTCATTGTTTTTGATTCCTGGGTATAGATGTCTTTTCCCCCAGAGACATGCATGACTTGTTCCTTCACTTCTTTCAAGTCTTTGTTCAAATACCACCATATTTTTTTTATGATTCTTTATTTTTTTAAAATAAGCTTTATGCCCAACATGGAGGTTGAACTCACAACCCTACAAAAGAGTTACATGTTCTACCAGCTCAGCCAGCCAGCCACCCCTGTTACCACCATGTTTCTGATGCCTTCTCTAAATGTTTTCCATATAGCAAACATCCTTGCACCTACCTACTGCGTACTCTGTCATTCTTGGTTTTCTTTTTCTCTAGAGCCCGTTTCATCAGACATCCTATACACTTTACTTATTCTTTCTTTGTATATTTCTTCTCACTAGAATGTAAGCTTTGTGAAAGTTGACTTCTGATTTGTTCATTTTCTTCTATATTCTCAAAACCTAGAGGAGTACGGTAGCCACTTAGTAAATATTTACTAAATTGAATAATGAATAAATAAATCATTGATTAGAAGTCAACAAAGTAGCTCAAACTCTCTGCAACAGGTTTATGGGCTTCTTGGAGGTCAAGCCGAGCCTGATGCTGATGAAAAGGATATGAGTAGTGAAACGGAAGGGGGACCTCCATTATAAGAACCACCTGTCAAAAAGAAAGACTGATATATAGCAGCATAGAAAGAAACAAACGTCAAATCCACCTGAGTTACTACTGACAGAGAAAAATATTCATGGAACAGCGACAGGTGGGTTTGTACAACTGATTGCTTCCAAGGGAAGAGCAACGAGTCTGCAGTACTGAAGGTGTAAGTTCTTACACAATGACTCTAAGAACTCTCATCATCTCACCTTTGTGCAATCAAGTCAGAAAAGGGTTTTAACTGGTAACAATGTAGAAAAGTAGATGTCTCTGTATTTTTCAAGTTTCATGATCAGTTCTGGTTTGCTGAATATGAGCGATGATGCCAAGTATTATAGAAAAAAACAGAGTGTCAAAGATGGAATATCTATCCTTCAGCGGGAAAAAGAGCTGGCGTCATAAATTCATTCTGAATGAGGAAATTAGTCTGTCTGAACTTTCAGAGTAAGAGCCCTTCAGAGAAATTACCCTATTGGATTGCAAACTTTCACTTCATTCTTCATGTCGACTAAATTGGCATTTGAATATTTGATCAGTAAGAGAAACTGGCATAATTTGGAATCAAATGTTTTCTTCTATTTGTATAGTTTCTTCTGCAGAGTTTGAGGCACTGGAATTTTTCTTTGTGCATGTTTCGATCATTTTGACAACTTTATTTTCTATAATTTCTGTGGTGCATTATGGGGCTCTGACTTAATAAAGGCTGAATTCTTAGCCCATCAGGACGTAGCCATAGAACCAATGTATGAATTGTGATTCACTGTCATAAGTGGGGCTGGATTTCATAATTTTACAAAGATTTCCCTAGAAAAATCACTCATACTTTATTGCATAATTAATTGCTATGAAACTGGCTGAGAAGATCCCTCCCCGCAGGCTGCCTGAGACCTTATATCAGAATTTTGGTAGTGTTCCATGCTCTTAAACATGCAAGTAGTTTTTAGCATGGTCACCATGCTACTGTCTACAGGAAAGGTCAATAAGTAGATTCACCTCCTTAAAACTGATGATCACAGTGCTTCGCGTACAATGAGTTCTCAAAACACACTGGTTCACTTTATGTAAATGTGGGAGCTAGAAATTAAGTAATCTTCAGAAAATAAAACTTCCTAGTTCTTTATTGAAAGTCAGAATTTCAGACTTTGTACAGACATATGGAGTAGATAATTTTACATGGATCAAGCCAATCCTATGTATTAGGAGGAGGAGGAGGAGGGAATTTTTGTAGCACCAAAACACCATTGAAAACATTGTTGTATAACCTTTCTCAAAGTTTCCTGCTGAAAATTTACTTTTGCAAAATATGTTCTCATCTCTATTTAAAGTTAGGTGTTCTGAGGATTTAACTTAGAAAAATGTACAGCTTTCTTCTTCACATGAAGATTTTCTTTGGAAAATAGCATTATAAATAAAGTTAGGTATGAATAATACTTCCTTAAGATTGTGTTTACTAAGCCAAAATGGCTTTGGTAAATTATGCTTAATTTTAGCTTAGGGAAAATTTACATAACATCCATTAAATTGGATCGGCTCTTTTGTCAAGAGTTGCTTTTCCTGATTATGAAAACATTATTTTTTTGTTTATTTATTTTGAGAGAGAAAGAGACCAAGCAAGGGAGAGGCAGAGAGAGAGAATCCCAAGCAGATTCTGGAAGTGCAGAGCCCGATGCGGGGCTGGATGCCATGAGCCTTGGGATCATGACCTCAACTGAAATCAAGAATCAGTCGCTTGAGGAACTGAGCCAGCCTAGGTGCGCCAATTGTGAAAACATTTAATAAACAGTTATTTCACCTGTCGTTAAACAAATAATCACTGTCACTACTGACCATCCAAACGAAAGAAATAGTGCATTTGTTTATCACGTTGTGCAACTGGGGTCCTTGTTACTTTCCAGGGGTTCCCTAAAAATCACTGTTTTCTCTTTCCACATGGCCCTATCTCAATCAGCATGGCCTATTTCATACACTTAGCCTTTTTGTATGGATGTGTGGAGTAGCAGCAGCAAACAGGAAATAAGACAAAAGCCTTTTTCATTTGTATAAATGTCTAGCTTTCCTTTAAAATATATTTTGATTGATTGCATGTTTAAAAAACTAACATTGGGGAATGGGTGCTTATACTTACATGAAGCTTGCTTGAGATTCTCTCTCTCTCTCTCTCTCTCTGCACCTCTCCCCCACTCGTGCTGTCTTTACAAAAAACAAAAACAAAAACAAAAACACCTGAGGCACTTGGGTGGCTCAGTCAGTTAAGTATCTGACTCTTGGTTTCGGCTCAGGTCACGATCTCAACAGTTTGTGAGATTGAGCCCCATGTCAGGCTCTGCGCTGGCAGCACACAGTCTTCTTGGGACTCTCTCTCCTCTCTCTACCCCTTCTCCATTCTCTCTGTCTTGCTCGAAGTAAATAAAAATAAAACTTTAAACAGTATTTAAAAAAACATATCATACTGAGGTAGTCACCATGTTGAATTCTCCTAGAAAAAAAATATTTTTTGACATCAAGCATCGAATTCTCATCCTGAGAATATAACAAATGAAACAGTCTAAAACCTCCTCCAACTACAAAATGCAGAACAATATAATGTTTTAGGAAGAAACACTGAAAGAAGCATGGATGATCTGTCAAGAAAGCAATGGAAAGTCTGAGGACGGAGGAGAGATGCAAAATGAGAAAAGAAAAAGAAACCATAATCTGAGCATTAATCCAAAGCAGTGAGTGTTGAAGCAGGGGTTCTAAAAGCTCAGTAAGGGGGCTGTTCTGTGGGTGTTGGAGGGTTGGGGGTGGGGGTGATTGGGGAACAATCTTTGAAGATGAAGAAACAAATGTAGCTCTGGGTTAGAGGGTGGTATGACTTTGACCCTGAGATTTTCTCACATGACATCCTTCTCACTAGTTTAGGGACCATGTTTTCACTACCCAAAATGAGAATTGAATTTTAAAGAGCCTTGGGTTTCATTCATGGGGGAATGCACCTCCATTTCTGTACTCAAATAACATGACATAAAAAAAAATTCCAAAAACATGAGTTTATGACACATCACAAACACACATCACATGAGGAGACAAGGCACCGTGAATAAGAGTTGGCAGAGACAGCAGAAGGTATCATCAGATTTAGGAAAATCTAAGATGTTAGAATTATCATATACAGAATTCGGTAGAAGTGTTAAAAAGTCTTCTGACCAAACTGAAGTTAAGATAAATATGAAACCATTACTCAGAGAAGAATACAAGGGCAAAAAGAAGAACTATTAAAAAATAACTTGGGGTCCCTGGGTGGCTCAGTAGGTTAAACATTCAACATTCATGATCTCACAGTTCGTGAGTTTGAGCCCCGCATCAGGCTCTGTGCTGACAGCTCAGAACCTGGAGCCTTCTTTGGATTCTGTGTCTCCCTCTCTCCCCACCCCTCCCCTGTTCATACTCTGTTCAAAAAATAAAGTAACATTAAAAAATTTAAAAAAATAACCCAAAAGATTTGAAATATAAAGCTACAGATTTTAACAAAAATCTGATCAGATTTTCTGAAGATGAAAATAAACAGAATAGTAATAAAGATAAACATTATTATTACTATAAATAACATATTATACATACATTTATTTTAGCTCAGGGAGTGTTCTATCAAAGGGTATTATTATTATTATTATTATTATTATTATTATCCTATTTTACAGATGTGAAAACTGAGGCAGGAATTGATTAAACAATTTCCCCAAGATTCCATAGCTGGTAAGTAGCAGAGTTAAGATTCAAATCTAGGGGCGCCTGGGTGGCTCAGTCGGTTAAGCGGCCGACTTCGGCTCAGGTCATGATCTCACAGTCTGTGAGTTCGAGCCCTGCGTCGGGCTCTGTGCTGACAGCTCGGAGCCTGGAGCCTGCTTCAGATTCTGTGTCTCCCTCTCTCTCTGACCCTCCCCCACTCATGCTTTGTCTCTCCTGCTCTCAAAAATAAATAAAAAATAAAAAAAAAAAAAAGATTCAAATCTAGGCAGCCTAGCAGCAGAGTCTATGCTTTCAGTAATTCACACTTAAATGATAACTAGTACAAATTTTCTAAAAAACTGACAAAGGCAAAAGACATGAATGTTCAGATTTGGAAAGTACACTAAACCCAAGAAAGATAAGCAAACACATTAACAGCAAAACTACTGGACATTAAAGAAAGATATATGGAAATTTGAGAGAAGAGTGTGAAGAAAAATATATTCAAAATATTGAGGAAAATAATTGTTTACCTAGAATTATATAGCCCATAAAATAGTGTTTCAAAAGCAATAGCAAAAAGCAGACATTTTTGAACAAATAAAGCTGAACTATTAAAAGGAATGGAGATATTTCAGGAAGAGGAAAAATACTTCTGAAACAAATCTCTGATTTAAAAAAAGTTGGTGAGCAAAGGAAATTATAAGCATGTTATAATAACTTACTCTATGTGAAAGTAATTTCAAAACTCAGGATGGGAAGTTTGTGTGCATGTTGTGTGTGTGTGTGCATATGTATGAATGATTAAGAATCTGGATGTTCTAATTAAGTGAAATATAAAATTAAAAATTAATAACCATTTAAAGAAGAGAAGTGGAGTATATAAATTCCAAATTACGAAAGGAGAAAAGATGGAAAGAGAAAAAAAAATCAATAAATGCAAAAGAAGAAAAAAATGAACAAGAGCAGAAAGGAACACAGGAAACAAAAATAAAGCAGAAACTATGATGATAGAAATCTACATATATCTATACCAAAACTGGTAAGAGAAAGATCACTCTTGCCTGAGGTGGGGCAATTTAATTATACTTTCAACAAAATTACCATTTAACTTTACTGACCTTCTTCAATGTATCTTATACAGCAATGTGCTGTTTAAAATATACACAACTTTAACCAAAGGTGTAGAAATACTTACAAGAGACAGAGTACAAAATGATACATTAGACAAATATTAATCAGATAAAGCTGGTATGGCTAGATAATGATTAAAGTATCAAGTCACCAGAAAGAGAAAATAATTCTAAACTTCAAAGCACTTAGCACCATAGCTTCAAAATCAATTAGAGCAAAAGTTATAGCAACAAGAGGAAACAAATAATATAACAACATAATTGAATATTTGAACATACTGCTATTAAAATTAAAGAGATCAGGTAGATAAAACAAGCGACAGATAAGCTTGATCTAAGGGACATACACAGGATATAAAGGGTTTGGTTCAACACAGAATGACTGGAGAACACTTACTCTTTTCAAGCTGGCATGAATGCTTATGAAATTGACCAATGTCATGAAGCCATAGGGGACAGGGCAAGTCTCAACAAATTTCAAAGAATTAATATCATTTAGATCACATTCTCTGTTCATAATACGATTGATTTAAAAATCACAAATGAAAACAAAAACTCCTGTATATTTGGAAATTGGAAGCTCATCCCTAAGACAAAGGTATAAACAGGCATTTCACGGAAAACAGGAATTGTCAACAAACATACGAAAAACTCTCAATATCGTTGGAATTATGAAATGCAAATGAAGTCCCCAGTGAGATATCTTTTTAGTCCAACCGATTGACATATTTTTAAAAGTCTAGCAATACAGAGTGTTCAGGGGGAAGTAAACTTTTCATCCACCTGACAGGTGGGAGTATACATTGGAATAAGCACTTCGGAAACATACTGACATCATTTGGTAAAGTTGAGAATATACAAACCTTTCAACCCTGCAATTGCATTCGTGAGCGTATATCCTTTAGAATTTCCCACCTATGTGCACCAGGAGACAAGCACAAGAAAGTTCTCAGTCACATTACTTGTATATCAAAACACCTGGAAATAACTCCTGTCCATCAGCAGGAAAATGGATAAATTAAAAGAAGTTATAGTATAGATATGAATGAATGTCACATTACTTTGAACAAGTTAGGCAAGTAATGGAAAAAACTTCGGAGTCCTTTATGTCTTCTGTTGGAGTGGTTGACTTTATACTGATTTGTGAGTTTTCTTTATATTAATAACATATTTAAATATATATTTATTTTTATAGTATATATAATAATTTATCAGTTATATTCATAATAATAAATAAATTATTTAGAAATAATTTATAATTTGTATATTTATTCTTTACAGCTTGCTTGATATATTTTTGTAGAAAAGTTTTAAAATATTTTACATATTAATATTTTACATTATACATCAAAACTTTAAAAAATATTTTTGTCATTGGTATTATACTTAGATCTGTCTCAGTCCCTCAAATTTTATTAATACTTACCGATGTTTTTCCTATACTAGGTGAGTTTCTGTCCCTTCCTTTTCCTCCTTTCCTCTCCTACTCCTTCTCCTTCTTTGATTTTTATAAACAAAACCTTTTTCTAGAATATGTTTTTTAATGAAGTGTAAAATAGAGATATGAATCTTTTTTCCTCTAAAAGACATTACTTTCTGTTCTAATGACATGCCTGTCTAATACTGACACCAAAGTGTTTAGTTCCAAACGTTTTTGATTTTCATAGCTTTATAAAGTGCTTCAAATAGCTGAGAGACGAAGGGCTCTTTGATAAGCCAGTGTTTGCCAAAAGTTCTCTGTCTACTATCATGTTTGTCCTGCAAATTATCTCTTGGAATAATCAAATTAGATATATATTTGGGGATTTTCTTTGAGGTGATGTTATACTTATGTAGGGGGACTATTGATGCCTTCATTATATTAATCTTTCCTGAAAAGTAAAAACATATTCCCTTCCGTTTATTCAAGTTTTCTTTTATGTCTTTTGAGTTAAATTTAGATCATTTTTTCCCTCCGGATACCACACATTCTCCTTTAATTAACTTCAAGGTTTTTAAAATTTTTGCTGCTCTTATGTATATTTTCTGTTATGATTCCAATATTGGCTTTTAAGAAATCTGTTAAGGGTCATCTAGGTGGCTCAGTCAGTTAAGCGAGAGATTCTTGCTTTCAGCTCAGGTTGCCATCTCACGGATCTTGAGTTCGAGTCCTGCATAGCACTCTGTGCTAACGGTGTGGACCCTGCTTGGGATTCTCTCTCTCTCTCTATCTGCTCCTCCCCTGAACATGTGTGCTCTTTATTTCTTTTTCTTTCTTAAAAATAAATAAATAAACATTTTAAAAACTACGGTATAGTTGACACAACACGTTACATCAGATTCAGGTATATGACACGTTGATTTGACTGGGCTTATATGTTTTATTTATTCTACATGTGCTGGAAAAAAAAGTTCTCTATTTTGAAGGTTATCCAACCAATTTATATAGGATGAACCATCTTATTAATGTATTATTCAGATGCTTTTTATCCTTTTCCTCATACTACTCTATGAGTTATGATCTACTACTAAATAACTGTTTATTTCTTCTAAAATTCCTTTTTTTAAGTATATTTATTATTTTGAGAGAGAAAGAGGGTGTGTGGGAGTGAGCTGGTGAGGTGAACCCACAACCCATGAGATGCTGACCTGAACCGAAATCAAGAGCTGTACACTTAACCAACTGAACCACCGAGGAGCCCCTCTCCTGAAATTCCTAAGAATTTTGCTTTATATATGTATCAAGTAAATCCCAGTGTTCCAGAAGCCAAACTTATAGATTTTTACAAGTCAGTTAAGCATCTACTTCTGTCACAGTGGTGAGAATTATATTTTAACCACTCCGGGGTATTTCATCTCTTCTTTCTGTCATATTGCAGCTAAGGGCAGGCTACACACATTATGGGACAAGATTGTTTCCCTCTCTTTGGTGGAGGGAGGTGGGTCGGGTTCCTAGCATCTCTCACCTATCCACGCAGACCTTTGTTGAAAGGAGACTTGCTCTTCGGGCCATGATGGCTGCTACTGAGAAATTTGGCATGTCTGCCTGTGTGATCTTTAACCAACTGAGCCACCCAGGTGCCCCTGTGTGATCTTTTCACATCCGACCCCCTCTCCATGCCTCTGGCTGTATCGGGAAGCAGGGACTCACTACGTTCCTCTGGCCACTTGGCACCAGGCAGTCCTTACTGAGCTGGGATAAAGCCTGCCCGTGAAGACACCCGCACAACTCTGGGGTTTTCTCCTCTCCAGGTTCTGGTCAGGGAGCATGGAAAGTCTCCCTTGCCCTGAGTTCTCCACTCTGCATGGAGTTCTTTTCTGACTGCAGCCTGGAACAATCTTCCCTCAGTACCACACCGTGAACAGCACAGCACTCAGCCCCCGATTGGGTCAAAGGAATCTTCTCTATTTCAAGGAGAAAGGAGAAATCTTCTCTCTCCTAAAGGCATCAGGTTTCGAACAACAAGCCAAAAAAAGCCCTCTTTCCTCTGATTTAACCTGTTATATCCCATTGTTTTGTTGTTAAAATGCACCTCTAAAAAAGTTCTAGAGGCCAGGGGTTATCGGTTCCAGAGGGGGGATCTAGCCTTCGTGTGTGGGGGTGCATGCATATGCATGTTTTCTTTCCATAAACCTGTTGACACCTTTGTACCAGTGCCCAAATTTGGGCGTCTGATTTTCAATTTTCTGTGTCTCTGTTATCGGAAAGCATGAAACAAGGCCTGTATTTGTTTTTGTAGTTTTTGCTTTCTGGGTTTGAGCAAACCTGGTTTAGAGCTATAGTATATTGAATTGGGAAGCCTGGGGAAAAAAAACAAACAAAACCAAATCACCTGTTCTGCCCCTGGACCTCCTGTTTGGCATGTTCATGAGTATCTCCCTTGGAATCTTGGTCTTAAGTGACTGAAGGGTTCTGACATCTTCCATGGTAGTTGCTGTGGGGCCCAGCCCCAACTCCTGCCAGGACTGAGGTACTGGTACCCCAGCTGCTGGAAACACGGGTCGCTGCAGACTCCCAGCATATGACTCCCTTGGGCACTGCCCCAGCCAGCATTCCCCATAGTTACATCCCTCCCAAGCACAGCCCCTTACCTACTGTCTGGACTATGATTTCTGAAGGATTATTCCAGCTTCAAAGCTTTGCATGGCATAGGTTAACACCTTTGAAGTAGCTGCTTTGGGCTTCAATCTCTCCTTCTACCTCGTCCTACAGCCCTCCATTCTCCACAGCACACTTCCAAGTACAGGGAAATCTCCACATCAGAATCTGTTTCCTGGAGTGCCTGACCTAAGACCCCATCCCTCCAACACACTGCTATGCCTTCAGACTCCACACTCTCAGCTTTTGTTAGCTACAATTCTAATGATCTTCAAGACTTCATGAAACATCCCTACGTGTGTGTTTCCTTAACATTCCCTTATTCCGTCCTCGCCAGTCTGTGAGGCCGGCACTATTATTAACCCCATTTTAAGGATGAGGAAATGAAGACTTACGGAAGACAAACAGCTCATCCATTTTCACATACTACATCCAGGCTCATCTTCTGCTGACGGATGAGTCAGGAGACCAGTGAAGCCCACGGGAATCTTTCCCTGATCTCCAAAAGGCCACAGATGCTGCATCCGATTGTATTTAATCCACTGCAAATAAAAGAACCTCAAGTAGAGGTCCTCATTACTTATGCAGAAAGCTCCTGACTGTAAGCTGTGTCTCTGATATGATGTTATGCCAGAATTTTTTAATACTCCCTGCCATTCTGCATCCTTCTCTTGGAGAGAGTAGTCTGAGTGTGTCTTTCAATCTGTCTCCATCTGTAATATAGTAGTCAGAATTTCTTGGCGTTTGCGTCTGATGCTGATCCTTTGTTTCACTGCCGATCAAAATGTCCACTTTTACTATCTCTGGTCCTTTCTTTGGGCTGTTTGAGGGGCCAACTTAGGGTTTGAAGCTGGCATTTAAGCTGTCACATTTTGTAAGTTACTTGGCTTTTGTCACACAATGATATTTTGCAAGCATTTCCTCCACTCTTTAGGTATCACTTAAAAATAAAATCCCTATACTAATTAATTTTCCCCTGTTGATGATCTAGGCTTGCGACTTCCCTTTTTACTATTTTAATTTTTTTTAACGTTTATTTATTTTTGAGAGACATAGAGACAGAGCAAGAGCAGGAGAAGGGCAGAGAGAGAGGGAGACACAGAATCTGAAGCAGGCTCCAGGCTCTGATGAGCCGTCAGCACAGAGCCCGATGCGGGGCTCAAACTCACAGACTGTGAGATCATGACCTGAGCCGAAGTCGGCCGCTTAACCAACTGAGTCACCCAGGTGCCCCTTTTTTTACTATTTTAGTAACAATACAATGCACATGCTTACAAATATATTGAATTTGGAGTTTTAATTTTAACTTATATTAGGATCCTAGAAATGAGATTACTGAATCAAAAGTCATGAATCCTTTGACACCTCTGATAAATAATCTTAAATTTCTTTTCAGAGGTTTTTTTTTTTTTTTCCAACCTAAATTTATTTCTAGTATCAATATATATCGATAGTATCAATATGCCAGGAAAAATAAGTCAAATGTTATTCTTTTTAAATTTCCATTTAGTATTTTTCTTATTGGCTTTTTAGTTTTTTTTTTTTAATACATAAAAGTATTTACCTTTCATGGTCATTCTTGTGTTCAGTGTCTTCCCCACTGTGCATGTGCCTGTGGTGTGGATTTGGATGAGAATGTCTGTATCTATTTTTTTTTCCAGTGATCAGAGTCAGTTCTTGTGCTACCCTGTACTTTTTGGAACATTGTAACTTCACTGGGCATTTTCGTATCTAGGAGGTAAATTGGCACTCATTTTCATAATCAAATTATCGACAATAGTTCTCCTCTTTAAACTTCCAGGTAAACTTTAAATTATTATCATTATTTGGAAAATTATAAAATAGTCAAATTGGGATTAAATGTTAATACACCTATAAGCGTATGTACCTTGTCATTAATAAAATAAAAAATAAATAGGCAGAATCCTTGTGTCCATTGGTAGAGGTTATTAATTAATGCATGGATTAATCAATACATTGATTCAATAATTAATTCAGTAGGGGAAAGTTACTTAATGCATAAGGGGAATTTTTAAAGGGGTACACTAAAAGTAATGAATATAAGGGTTTTATAGCTGGGGAAGAGAGGCATTTATTAGGTGTCTTGTGTTGGTAAATCATAAGGAATTAGACAAGAAAGGGTAGGAACTAACTATAGGTTTCCTTGAAAGAAAGTTTTGGTTTGATTTGAAGATTATGGAAAGCCAGGAATGACTTTGAACAAACATCAAAATTTAATAATTATCAGAATTGACCTTGATTATGTCTTTATCCTATGCCAGAAACTCCTCCTACTACTGTAACTGTCCTTTTATCCCCCACAAAACCTCCATGTGGCCACTGTTACTTTTTTTTAAAAAAAATTTTTTTTAACATTTATTTCTTTTTTATTTTTGAGAGACATAGAGACAGAGCATGAGCAAGGGAAGGGCAAAGAGAGGGAGATACAGAATCTGAAGCAGGCTCCAGGCTCTGAGCCGCCAGCACAGAGCCTGACGCGGGGCCCGAACTCACAGACTGTGAGATCATGACCTGAGTTGAAGTCGGCCGCTTAACCGACTGAGCCACCCAGGCACCCCGGCCACTGTTACTCTTACCCCATTCAAGGTCGTGAAGGTAGAAATGGCAACATGGCTGTGGACTTCGCACCCCTCACTGCTGACGTATACCTGCAAGCGTGCACACTCGTTCTCTTCTCCATCACTCCCCACCAAAACCAAGCAATAACAACAAAACCCAAGCAGACAGATCTGTTACAAGAAGATTTTTTTCCAAAACTCTTTTCAAGATCATCTCCCACCAAAAGAAAAAGTTTCCATGGAAGAGAGAAGAGAGAGCCTAGGGGATAAAGCTCATCTGAGAAACCAACAATGTGATAGAAGTTGCATTGTCATAACTACGTTAAAAAAGGAAAGGGAAAACAAACCATACTGTCTGATTCTGCGAGCTGCACGTGGGAGGGCTTTCTGACACTGTGCTCAGTGCTCAACTCCAACTATTTCATCCTTATCTTTATGTGGTCACTCTTATTTCTTAGAAAACAAGGGCGTACTTAAAAATAAAGCTCTAAGAACAAGCTTTATGGAATCCTGTAAGTGGTCCTTCTGAAAAGTTTTGCTTTGTCATGACCATTTCTTAGAGAGGCTCTATTTTTTTTGTATTCGATACAATTTATATTACTATTATTTAGCATGCTGGATCTTGTGTTAGCGAAATCTCTCAAAAGGCAAATAATGCTTTGAAAATGTGTTGACTCCAAGAAATTTCCAGCAAAAGAAAGTTACCATCGAAATCATTGCAAAATTCCATGTGTAGAACTGGATGTGAGTTTAACTTTATTGCCATTGGCTTCTAAATCTGTGTCCTGCATAATGGTAATGCTGATTTTTATTTCATCAGAAATGAAATAAAATCGCTGAACTCTCAATGATTAATAAATAGCTAGCTGTCGTAAAATAGCACCCATGAGGTCTACTCTAGAGAGCCCTATTATACTGAATACCGGCCCAATAATAAGATCTGAAAATGGTATGTTCTAGAGGGATTTACAAATTACAATAGGTATGGAAAGGGATGATGTAAGCGAGTTTGTAAAACTCATTTGGAGACTATCACAGACAAAAATCGTTGACGTTGAGAGGTCCCCAGCATTTACGAAAGGCTCTCAGCATTACTTTCTCAGTCCCATAAGTCACGCTATTAGAATTGCCATCAACTTCTCTTTCAGTTCTGACCTTGGCACATCAGCCATCACCCTTTGTTTCCTCACTGCTCTGTTAACGAGCTCGCCAGATATTTTTCCCTCACCAACCTCACCCATGATTAAAACACCCAATTGCCATCTCAACTCTGTAGAGAACCTTTCCTCCTCCTCTTTCATTTTTTCAAATATTCCCCAAAACACCCACTGATATTAACTCATGTATTTGCCTATTCAGCAATCTGTCCACCCATCCATTTGGCAAAAATATAGAGGCAACTGTAGAATGGAGAGAACAGCCTTGGAATTCAGACTGCCTAGCCCTCTATCCCGGTTCTATCACTTGATATCTCTATAAGCTTGAATGTTTCTTTAGCTTCTTTATTTTTCAGTTTCCACATGGATAGAATGTAAAAAATAATTAAACCACCTTCATGGAGTTGCTTTGACAATTAAAGAGAATAGCTTATAGCAATGATGTTAAGTGCTTCAAGGGAGAGGTGAGTGGGGCCAAGAGAACTCAAAATAGGGATCTGACCTAGTCAAGTAAGTTAGGGGGGGATGCCATGGGATATGCTGCTTATGAGGAAAGCCAAAGAATGAGTTCATATTAACCCAGTCAAAAAGGACATTATAAAGACAGGCCATGTGTTGAGAGGAATCAGGATGAGTAAGTAGAGATGGAAGGTCAGCAAATCTAGTGCAAAGAGAGGACGGTGAGGCTAGAGATAGATGGAGGACAGCTGATAAAGGACTTCACAGGCCAATTTATGGCAGTTGTGAGCTGCCGCTCATTATCAGGTTGAGGTATTGACTTGCAGAGGGGACTGACTGGCTGACAGTAGACACACCAGACTGTTTTCTTTATGGTATTTTTATAAATTTTATTTTAGAGAGAGAGTATGCATGCTCAAAAGAGTGCATGAGCAGGAGATGGGGGCAGAGCGGGAGAGAGAGAGACTCTTAAGCAATTTCTACACTCAACACTGAGCCCGACTTGGGGCTTGATCCCAGGATCCTGGAATCATGACCTGAGCCAAAATCAAGACTTTAGATTCTCAATTGACTGAGATACCCAGGTGCCTGGACATTTTAGACTATTTTAATGAAGCAATTCAAGCGAAAGACAATGGGAGCTCGTGTTAGGATTGTGGGGATGGAGATGGAGAGAAGAGGATAGATTTAAGAAATATCTAGCACATAAAATGGCCTGAACTTGGAATGAGTTGCAGGGGGAAGAGAGGGTGAGGAAGAGGAAGGTGTGGATGACACAGGTCCCTGGCCTGCACACAAAGGATAGAGGGTCATGAGCCTGAACTGTGACATTTTGCACCCAAAAGGACAAAATCTTAAGGTATCTTTTCATTAATTCACTATTTTTGAAGACTACTCACCAAATTTAAACTTTGTAAGTCTAGAATTCAGTGAGTTTTGCCAATGCCAAATGTTTCCACTCTTTCTTTCTCTATGGTTTTGCCCAGGCTAATCACATAACTCTTTGAGCATTTAACTTGCCTTGTCTTCTTCCCCTCTCCTGTTTTCACTTCCTTTCTTTTTGAAATTTGTTAACAATTAATCGCCTTCATGTAGCCTTTTATGAGTAGTACATCTGACTATAATAAAAGTCTATTTCTACTTCCATCTCTATGCCTAGCACTGTGGTGCTTACATGCATGATAATTTGTACTTACTAATACATGACTTTGGAAACTCATTCTTTCCTTATTTTATATGCATATCTTCCTCCTATCTGTACTGTACATTGTCTCAGATCAGAGATCAAGTAGCCAATTTATTTTCTATTTGTCCTTTTTTCTTAGAACAATTTGCAGAATTACTGGAACAACAAAAAGAAATACTTTGTTGTCCGACCAAATTTTCCCAGCTGGGTGGGAGGAGGTAGAAAATGGCTGACGAATGCATACTTTGTTCATTGTTTCAAAGCCACAGAAATCTTTCATCAGGATTTTATTTCCAATTTTTCCCCTCATAGCCCTCTCAGTGGATGGAATTCACTCAGAAATGCCAAAGCATAACAAGTCAATGTGGGACAGTGGAATGAGCGTGCATGTTGAGTTCAAACAGCAGGCTTTATTTTAGCCTCAACTGTGTGACCTTGGACATCTCACTTAACCTCTCTGAGTCTGAAGCTCCTCATTTTAAAAATGGAAATAGCAATACCTAATCTACATATTCATTCACAGTCTTGTTTGCCTCTTCATATCCCAGTTTCATGATATTTCCAGATATAAGCTAGTAACCTGCATAAATACATTAGCAATCTGAATATGTATTTCCAATTGAGCTTGATGCTGTTTCTTTATGTTAGTATTTGCAGAAAACAAAATTCTAAACAGGGTTTAACTTGAAGATGTTGAGAAATAGCACTAAACACAGTAACTATTTCAAAACCTTCTATAAAGGTCAAATAGATACTTTTGATGCCAAAATATTCTAGAACTGGAAAGTGACAAATATATTAGAACACCCACGGAGAAACCTGTTTTCACTTTAGAGTAAATATTTTTTTCTCACAAAAAGATTGTTGCATTGGATGGTAGAAAACTGCCAAAATTTAGAGGAAGTTAAGCAATATCAGAATGCAATTAAAAATAAATTAGTCATAGCTGTGATCAAGAGGCTTTCAGAACTGCATTTAAGAAGATCAGAAAAATTAACATGAAACTGCTATTGAAGAACAGAAATTACTTATATAATTTTAAATCAGAGCTTAAAAATTGGAGATATATACTGGCTCTTTTTAAATACGTTCCTTCAAGCTATACCAAATTAACCAATCTATAAATCAGATTATTTCATCTTAGGGTTTTAGAGTCATCAATACTGGAAAGTCTAGAATATTTTAAAGTCAACATCTTGTCAAGGTTTTAATGTTTTGGTGACAAGACAGTAAAACGATCCACACAAAATTTCTTTAACCCAGCAGATAGCAATTTTGCCCCATATTAATATTATATTGATATTGTTTTCCAAGTGTACTTATAGTCCAAAGGAAAACTTCAAAGAATGAGAATTGGATTTTAACTTGGAAAAACAGCTGAAACTGACCAGTTGGAAAATTTCATTGAAATACAAGAGACTTTTTTTATTTCAAGTTTTTATTTAAATTCTAGTTCGTTAACATACAGTGTAATATTGGTTTCAGGAATAGAATTAAGTGATTCATCACTTACATTCAAAACCAGTGCTCATCCCAACAAACACCCTCCTTAATGCCCATCACCTGTTTAACCCATCCCCACGCACCACCCTCCATCACCCTTCAGTTTGTTCTCTGTACTTAAGAGCCTGTTATGGTTTGCCTTCCTCTCTGTTTTTTCCCATTCCCCATGTTCATCTGGTTTTGTTTCTTAAATTCCACATATGAGCTACAGTGATTATGCTAAGCGAGTCAGTGGGATAAATATAAGAGGTTTTAAGCGAGTTCCTCTTGTGAACTTTTCTCTAACATCAAGTGAAGCAACTTACCTGGAGATGGAAGTTGATAGAAAGTTGGCAGGCCCCTAATCCCGTAGATATGGAGAATGCCAGTTGAACTGCCTTTCTAGGCTGCCAGACTCCTCCCAAGCCACATCACCTGCAGTTGTGACCTGGGAAGGTAAATCAGTGAGTTTCTAGAGCTGCTTCCGCCCCTCCAGGCAATACCAGTGGATTTGACTGCGGCATTCAGCTCATTCTCTCTTCTTGCTACTGTGTGGTGCTACCTACATTTCTTTCCATCCTTTAGAAACCCCTCATGGGAAGTTGCTGTCTATTTCTCGCTCTTGGAGACACCGTGGTGTTGCTGCAGGACCTCAGGGCTGATATCCAATTGTCTCAATTTGAATCTTGGCTCTGCCATCTTCTTCATTAATTGGAACCTTGGGGAACTTGCTTCTTCAAATTGAGCCTCAGTTTACTCATCTGTTAAAATGTACGTGACAGTAAAATGACCTAACCTGCAGGGCTGTTGAGGAAAGAAGATACTTCAATGCAATATGGTATGAGCCGAATGCATGTAAATGATTGATGCCTACTGAGATGTATTCTGTGAGTTGCCCCAGTTCTCTTGACCTTGTTACACAACTTTTCTCCCAAACGTACCTATATTGGATATCATTTCACCTGGGCCTCTCGACTCAACAAAATAATTGAATCTAAGAAACTGTTTTGATTTCTTTAAGATTCTCACTTGAAAACTCCTTCTTGGCTCAAATGTAACCTACTCTGTGAGGCCTCCTCAAGCCAATTGAGGAACATTTCTGCCCTTATCTGGTCATCCCTTCAAAAACTATTGCCCACACTGTTTCTCATCAGCCCTTGATAAATACTTCTCTTTATTCCGCAAAGCCAGTAACTCAAATGCAAGGTGTTTGTCTTCAGCTCTATCCTCAGGACAAAATATAACAGTCAATAACATATGTTAAATAAAGAAACAACTATGATAATAGATTAATGACTGAAAACATTGGCATGATTTTACATTTTTGTGAAATCACATCCAAGTATTAACTTAATCAGGTAAGAATTATTATACAGATGTTAGAGTTAGTTGGCTTTGTGTAGGGCAATCCCCACCTTAAAAAAGTCTTTCAAAAACTTGGTGATTATGGCTAGATTTCAGGCGTTTGGAATTCTTTGAGAGACCCAAAAGTTAGCACTCTTTTTCACCTTTAAGAAATGGGACAAAAAAAATAAGGTAGCTGGAGCCTACAGGATTTATTACAGAAGCATCTGATATTGGAGACCATGTTTAATATCTGTGATTTTATTCCTAATACTTAACTACAGAAGTAGCTCGACTACACACCTTACCACAAAGGTCATCTCCCATTTTAAGACTGAAAATATAGTAGTAGTTTCTCAAAGAGTAAATATTTGATGACTGGATCAAGAATGACTGAATTTCATTATTACTCTAGGTATGGAGAGATTGTGCCCTAATTACAAGGAGTCTTATTATTTGAGGGGGAGAAGAGAGAAGAGGCGGTAGCTGGAGAAATAACTAAAACAGGAGAGTGCCTTCTCTCCTCTTTCTCTTTTATCCTTAATGAAAATTACCTAGTGTTGTTTTTATGCTAGTGGACAACCCAGTGGAGGGGGAGAAGTTAAATGTACAAGAAGTAGAGGGATAACCAAAGAGATAGAATTTTAGAGAAGACAAGAGAAAAGTTGATAAGAACCTGAACATTTGAGGGCTCACACTTGAAAAGAGGAGGGAACACTTCCTTCATTAAATAGGGGAGAAAGGAAAGGCTGGGGTGGCAAACACCAAGGAGAGTTTAGATGATCTTGGAAAGAGTTTCCTTTCTGATTGCTGTTTCCACCATAAAGTATGGGATGAGGGTGGGGCTGCTGAGGAAAGGAGGTAGGAGACTTTAAGGGAAAAAGAAGATATAAAATATTGTGAGTTATGGGAGAGAATAAGAGTGGTAGAAAAATGTGGTAGGAGGTAGGGCAGATTTGAAGAAGCCGATAAGAACTGATGACTTTCTTTGCGTAAGATCCACATACCTAGAAAATTAAAAGTTGGCTTTTTTCTAACTTTATTGGTAATTATATCTATTTAAGCATTAATTGGAAGCTTCCATTTATTTTATTTTAGTTTTTAGATAAAACATTTTTAATGTTTATTTTTTTTGAAAGAGAGAGAGAGTAGAGGAGCGGCAGAGAGAGAGAGTAGAGGAGCGGCAGAGAGAGAGAGGGAGACACACAAACTGAAGCAGGGCTCAAACCCACAAACTGGGAGATCATGACCTGAGTCAAAGTCAGATGCTTAACTGATTGAGCCAGCTAGGCACTCCCGCCTTTTTTTTTTTTTTTAAATTTTAAATGTTTACTTATTTTTGAGAGAGAGAGAGGCAGAGAATGAGCGGAGGAGGGGGCAAGCTTCAATTTTTACAGAAACTTAATAATTGTGCTCTGAGCAGACCAAGTCAAGGGGGAAAGAGAAAGAAACAGGAGAATACTAATATCACTTTTAACTTATGCTGATTTTAAGGTGTATCAAGTGAAAGATCCCTGGGTTTTTGTAAGATGTCTGAGAACTCTTAAGTAAAATATTAAACTTTTTGATGCCTAAAAAATTAAATAAAATACAATTTAAAAATTGGGAACATGAATTTAAAAGACAGCTTACTTCTCTGGCTTGTAAGAGGTAGTCTTCATCTACAAAACCTTTTCCACATCTACAAGTGCAGGTTAGGCAGAGGAAGTCTTTGCCCCAGAATTCAAGAATTCACTAGCAATTGCTGCAGGTATTCTGGAGGGTTCTAGAAGAGCTGCACATACAGGAGAATCACAAAGGTGATGGGTAAGGAAATGTTAACTGACTCATCTCTCTCTCTCTCTCTCTTTTGGCTCTATCCTAATTCAGGATCATGTAACTTTTATCCATATTATTATGTTCCAGATTTCAAAGTAAAATGTCTCCTATCTAGCTGAATTAAAATCATTAAATGGTTTTCCACTGCACTCACAAAAAAGATCCTGAATTAAGGTCCTGAATATCTGGCTCTTGCCTCCCTTTCCACACTCCGCTCCTACCACCTGCTCCTCACTCTACCACAGTGCCTTTCTCAGGGCCCTTGAAGAAGCCATGTTCTCTGGTGGCCTCAGGGCATTTTCTTTATTGTATTACCAGAGTGTTCCAGAGGAACTGAACCACACAGGATGTGTGTGTATGTACATATGAGGAGAGAGAGAGCGCTTTGTTTGGAAGAATTGGCTCACATAATTGTGGGATCTGGAAGTCTGTAATTGGCAGGGCAGCCGGCAGGCTGGAGACCCACATAAGAGTTGACATTGCATCTTCCAGTGTGAAAACCTTTTGGAGGCAGAATTCCTCCTCAAGAGACCTTAGCCTTTTCTCTCAGCCTTCAGCCTCATGGATGAGGCCCATCCACATTATGTAAGTTAATCTACTTTACTCAAAGTTCACTGATTTAAATGTTAACCTTATCTAAAAATGCCTTCACAGTAACATCTAGACTTGCATTTGGTCCAAAACTGGGTACCATGGCCTACCCAAGTTGACACATGCAATTAACCTTCACACCCATGACTCCACTTCTGCCCACGATGCTCTTTCACTCTTCTTCCTCTTGACTAATTTGTCACTTCTCTGGCCTTCTCGACCACCTCCTCCCAAACTGGGTTTTATCTTTCTTTTGTATGCTCATAGAGGGCCTTGTATTTCTCCATCACAGTCATGATTTAAAGTTTTAAAATATATTTATTATTTATTTATTTATTTATTTATTTATTTATTTATTTATTTATAGAGTGAAAGAAGGAGGAGCAGAGAGAGAGGGAGAGAGACCATGAGGTTCCATGCTCAGCATGGAGCCCAACACGGGGCTCAATCCCATGACTGCGAGATCATGACCTGAGCTGAAATCAAGAGACATTTACGCAACCAAGCCACCCAAGAGCTCCCAACGCAGGCATGATTTAATTCATGACATGTATTTTATTCATGTTTGGCTCTGTCTTCTCACGAAGATAGAAGGCACATCTAATTGTTCACCCCTATGTTTGTGTTGCACAAAGTGTATGCTCAGTCAAAACCAGTAAGCACAAGGAATCTCCACTTGTCTACTGAGTGGAATTTATAATGTATTTATAATCATCACTCACTTGTTTCAAATGTTGTATCCATAACAACTATAAATAATAGACCAGTAGCATTTACCAGCTGCTTTCAGTTTGTAGATACTCAATGTTAACTTTTCTTATCAGTTACCTCTTTTGCACCATTTTAAATCCTGTCAGCCTTATTGATTCCGGGGCTCTTGGCCACCTGTTCTATTCGAGTCCTGGTCCCTGTAAAACCAATTTCTGGAGCAAACGGACTGCACTTAACCTCTCGTCCGGCTGTTCCATCTCTCACCTCCAGCCCCACGGTTCCTCTCTCTGTGGCTGCTGAGATACAATTGTTTCAAGACCCATAAAGCTCCCATACTTCCCCAACCTAAAAATGAGGGAGAGATGAGTGCTGAGGAACAAAACTCGGACCAATAGAAAGAGACAGAAGATAAAGTCTCCCTCCCTTCCCCAACCCACCAGTCCTGAGATGTAATAGTTCACAAAGCTCCTTGGGAGATGGTCCCATGAGACTGAGCGGTCAGAAAACATGATGCCTGGGACTGACCAGAAGTCACATACATACTCTTCTCTCATTTATGCTCTCTCCTTTCTTGCCTCATTGCCCTTGTCCCTCATTCAGTTTTTCCTGACATTTAACTCCTCTGTACAGTCTTAATGCATAAGCTTTTGCACTAAGTTCTGTTTTCTAGGGCACCGGGCTTAGACATTCATTTCATCTTCACAACTGGAGGATGAGATCCAGTTTGTGTTTTAAAGGCTCATCCTGGTGCAATGTGTTAACAGATTGGAGGGGGAGAAGAGAGGAACTGGAGAACTTACTTAGGAATTTATGGCAATGGTCCCAGTGAAAGACGATGGTGCTATGGAAAAGAATGCCAGAAGTAGAAATGGGAAAAAGTGAACAAGCTTGAGATCTAGCTTCCTCTTCCTTCAGAGCTTTTCATGTGAACCTGCCATTATTTACTTACACACTTGCCTATTCTACTGTGAATGGTCTATCCTTAGGAATTGCTAACATGCTTCGGAAACACAGTACATTTCTGTTGTATAAGTGAGACAGAATGACAGTTCCAGACACTCAGGAAAACATAGCAATAGGTTGTTTGGAAGGTTACAATGAGCTAACCCTAGGGAGGGGGAAAAATACACACACACACACACACACACACACACACACACACACATATACGTGATGTGTTGAGAGGAAAAGGAGCTGATATTCATTGTTATGACAGGACAACAAAAATATTAATCAGGATCATCTCAAGCAAAATCTGGATGTATGTTCATACTACATATATATCTACTGCATATAACTTACCATGAACTTTGGAAGTATAGTAGTCCAATAATTCTGTTTACTAAAGTATACTTCTAGCAGAAGCTGTGCTTGCCAAGAGTTTATTAGCTATTAGTCTTCATCACTGAATATAAAATGTGAAATTTTTGTTAAATTATTATCCATTAAAAGAAGAAAACACAGACATAATCAGGAGAGAAATACATTTTAAGCCCTCCTGGCTGAACTTAGCAATTCTGAAAGCAGTAGAGACTAGCTTTTAATAGCTCTGGAGTCAAGCAGAATATGACTTTTAAATCTCTTCTTCCATTTACTTTTTACTTAGTCATTTAAGGCTTAATTTCTGTATCATGAAAACTAGCATAATAACATTCTAATTGTTACAACACTTTGACCGTGACAGGAAATTTACTCCTGGATGAAGCCAAAGTAACAACAGCAATGGGATTTATTGATTCATTTATTACTTCATTCAACAGAGTTGTTGGGTGCCCACTATGCAATAGGCATGTTCTTGACACCAGGATACAGCGGTTAAGAAGCAAGCCGATCTACCGCTCGTGTGACACTCAGACACTTATGGAAAAGGTGGAGAGGTTACACAGAAGAACCAGCTATCCCATATGTTGGCAGATGTGGTTGAATTCTGCGAGGAAACACGTAGATGAAAGGCAGAGAGAGTGATAGAAAGTACTTGTTTAGAAGAGTGACAGGTAGGACTTCTCCGAGGAGTTAGATATTTGAGCAAAGGCCTGAAGAGAGTGAAGGGGGTAGTGATGAGAATAGCTGAGGGTCTGGGGTGCGGGGCAGTTCAAGCAGAGGGACCAGCAAATGCAAAGGCCTCAATGAAAGTCAGTCTGGACTCTTCAAAGCAAATCAGGAGCTGTAGACGAGTGAGCAAGGAGGGAAGAATAATAAGATGACTGTGAAAACAAATTGAGAAGGTCCTGGAGTAGCCTTCGAAGGATCCCAGGAAAGACTTGGTTCAGAGTTTAAGTTCAAGTTTGATGTCACTCAAACTTGTTTTCTCTCCATCTCTTGGCTTTACTTCCTCCTGCCTGTTCCCATTGTCATTCAAGCTTCCTCCTCATGGTGTCCAGATATATCTGTAACTCCAGGCACATTGGAGTCATTGGAAAGAGAGTCACACTATGCCTAGTAGCGCCTGAAAAACCTTTAGATTATCTGCAATTTGGCCAACTTCCGTCTACAGCCATCTCCGCAAAAATCACAGGACCAGCAATTGGTTCTATATCCTTGACTTTGGCCATTCAACCTGTACATCTGGGTCTAGAAGTGGAGTGAAAATAGAGCAGGGATGCACACAAAGAATAAGGCAGTGTGCTCAGACAAAAATCCAGAGCTATTAACGGACACAGGGTGAATGGATGCTGGATGAAAGCAATTCCACTACACAGGGGGAACCGTCATAACTTCTGTCTTCATCATCTTCATCATCATCATCGTCATCATCACCATCACTGCTACATTACCAATAATGAGAGAAAGGTATGGTAATTAAGTTATATATCACATCCTTTAGTGTTTATTTTCACTTTAGGTTAGCAATTCAGCAAACTTTACGTGGTTCCTTTTAAAATATGGGTTAATTTCTTCACGAGGAATTTTTTTTATAAAAAAATAACTTTTAATCTTTCAAAAGTTCCAGAGTAAAGAGTCTCATCATCATTTATTGCTAACTACAACCAGATGGAGCCACACGATGATTGCAGACAGTAGCGTTCTGGTGGTCTTATTTTGGAAATTTCAGTAGATTCACTGATTACAGAAGGGATAGGCGGGCTGGCCTTACCTCTATAAAATTGTATTACATATTACAGTGGTCTGTGATAGAAAATTGTGAGCATGGACTCAATATATCTTTAGTCTCTTGAAAAAAATACATATTATGAAATGGTTAATCCAGTTAAACTGTTAAGTAAATATTATTAACATTTAATTAAAGATGAAAATTTGCCTCATGGACCTTAAGTCTGGCAGACCTTTGATACTTTTAGTGTCTCATTTACTTGAGTGTTTAGATAAACTATGGGGAAAATATCAACCATGTAATTTTGTTATGCAAAGCCCAAATTATTGGAATAGTATTGCTTGTCAATTTGACCTCCTTAAATTGTACTTTTAGATAAAGTTAGCATATTTCCAGCTTTATAATACTTATATATACATAAGGTTTACCAACATTAAAAAATAAAACAAGTTTATTTCTTTCAAAAAATTTTTTTAAATTCCACATAAGCATATACTGTAAACAGTGGAAATATTTAAACCATATTTGTAGGTTTGGAAAATTGGCCTTTACACAATGGTTTGGCTCAAAAAACCCATCTTGAGATTTTGGTTTCAAAATGGTTATTTGTGCTCATGCATTTACTTATCACTCTCCAAATATTGATGTTATACGAGGAGTCTAAAAATAAGAATATATCCATCAATGCATGGAAACATGACATTTCCATGAAAGACTGAGAATCTTTGAGAAATTGTTGGAAAATACCAAGCAGTTGGAGGCAAAGGAGAGGTCCGTGTATTAGGTAGGTGAGTAGTATTTCTCACTGAAAAATAGGAAAAATAAAAATTTAATCTTGGAATGATAATGGCTGGAGGTGGGATTTAGCTGGTTAGATGATCTGGAGATGAGTACTGTTTGTCCAAGTTCTTTGTACTCAAGTAATCTGCCACAGCAGATTTTTTTCAAACCTCTCTTCATGTATAACAAACATGCAGAAACCACTGTCAGTTGCGATAGTCAGGAATTTACCTAAAGGCTTAGCTTCATAGTATTTTTCCCCTTTCCATTTGAAAATTCAATTCAAGATGAATTCTGGGCCACCTTACAGGCTAACGTGGGCCAGAAATCAGTCACCTGCTTTAGTGGCTGGACAGGACCTCTAGAAAAGCAGAACCACATCTCTCCCTATGCCGGTGGCCATCTGGATCCCCAGTCTCGCACAGTCAAACCACAGAAAACATAAACATTCTTTTCCTCTTTCACAGGGGATGAAAACTTAAACACAATCTCTGAAAATAAACACAAGTCATATCTCTAGGTAAACACAGATCTTCTGTTTAAGAATATGTAGCCAAAAAAAAAAAAAAAATCACCAGGTATGTGAAAAGACTCAGTAGTCCATACAAATGCAATCCTGTGACATGGATCTACTTCATGAAACAGGAAAAAAAGCCCAGAAAGGTCTTGTGTCTTTTATTCACAACAAAATCTGAGAACATTGTTGGTACCAACATGGAATGATATGAGATTAAGAACTCTTGTTTCTGATGAAAAGCATCATTTCTAAAAATTTTAAAACAAATCTCAGACAAATGAGGAGATGTATTGTAAGTCACCATTTCAATTAGTAGCTTAAAAAATAAAGAGATTATCCCAGAAGTAAATAAAAAGGAAAAAGGAAAAGGTAAGTTTATGAGAGTGGAGTTCTAAGAAAGCCAATATGTTAGAAGATAAATACCAGACAGTAAATGGAAAGGAAACAGAAATCAAAGAAATAATAGAAGAAACTTTTTCTTAGAGGAAGGAAGACTATAACTGTAACATTAAAGAAAAAATTTTAATGTTTATTTATTTTTGAGAGAAGTAGAGGAAGAACATGAGTGGGGGAGGAACAGAGAGAGACAGAGACACACAACCTGAAGCAGGCTCTAGGCTCTGAGCTGTCAGCACAGAGCCTGACATGAGGCTGGAACTTAGATCTGTAAGAAATGACCTGAGCAGAAGTCAGAAGCTTAAGCAACTAAGCCACCCAGGTACCCTTTAATTATAACATTTAAAGGAACTACTTGATGTGAAGTAAATTAGTGAAGAATAAAAGAAAAACATATGTACATATACATGTTATTTGTTTATTTATATATTTATTTATTTATTGGAATTTCAGAGATCAATAACAATTTCAGCAAGTATCCATTGTGGAGAAGGGGAGGTCAAGATATTACCTTCAAAGGGAAACATCTAGATAATTCTCTTTTAAGAAAGGCAAGGAGACAGTGAAGCAATATCGACAGAGATTTTAGAAAAAATGCTTGCAACCCCGACATTTTATATATTCATTAAAGATAATGCTCAGTTGTGTGACCAAAATTCATCTGTACCTTCAAATTTCCATTCTATTCTTCAGTTTTAGTCAGGCACCTTTCTCAATTTTCCTTACAATTGTGTGGGTCTATGTGACTATTTTCTTCTTCTTGGTCCAGTGAAATGTGCCTGGAAGTTTGTAAACTTCCATTTTCTCCTCTTTCTCTTTTCTTCCATTCTTCTGCTTAGAAAATGGATCTGGGGTGCTTGACTGGCTCAGTCATTAAGCTACAGACTCTTGATTTCAGTTCGGGTCATGACCTCATGGTTTGTGGAATTGAGCCCCACCTAGAGCTCTGTGCTGATGGCATTCTCCATCTCTCTCCATCTCTCTCTGCAGCTCCCCTGCTTGCTTTCTCTCTCTCTCTCTCTCAAAAAGATAAACATTTTAAAAAATGCATATGATGGCTGACACTTAGGAAGTCACCTTTTTAATTTTCTTTTTTTTATGTTTATTTATTTTTGAGAGAGAGAGAGGGACAGAGTGTGAGAGGGGGAGGGGCAGAGAGAGGGAGATACAGATCTAGAGCCCGTTCCAGGCTCTGAGCTGTCAGCACAGAGCCCCACACAGGGCTTGAACTCACGAACTAAACTCAGGAACGGTGAGATCTGACCTAAGGTGCAGCTGGGCAGGTATCTTGGGTCCCAGGTATGATGAACTCTCCCAGAATGGCAGAGCATAGAATCTGCATCACTGACAAAATTCACGGAGCTTCCAGTTCAGATCGGGGTTGCTATGCCCAGACTTCTTTCATATGAGACAGAAATACACTTTAATGTGTTTAAAGCCATTGTTTGTTTTCCTCTTAGATGTAGTCAAACCTGATATTAACCAGTATGATATATAAATGGGAAAACAAATCTCACCCGATTGTAAAGATTCATAGAATAAGAACTGAATAACTTTCCCGAAAAAAAAAAATTTAGAGAACTATTCTAGCTTTCTGAGAAATGAGCGTAAATAACGAGCTCAAATATGGGCAAAACTGGTTATAGGAGAAGCAGCCAGAGGCACAGTGACACTTGGGAGTTGGTTACCAAACAATTGTTAAAATGATACAATACAGAAGCTAAGAGTGTATGTAATAAACAATTAAACCAATACTAATGATCTGGTTGTAAAAATCGAGATTATTCTACAACATGTAGAAATTATGGAATGTGGAAGAGAGGAAATACAGTACACACACACTGCTCATTTGATGAGCATTTGATGAGCTGGGATCAGTGATTTCATTCTAAACCAAATCATTACGTTCGAAGAGAAATAGAGGTTCACATTTTAAAATATATGGGCATCCACGACCAGAATGAAAACAAGTAAAGTTTTTATACTTTCGCAGATAATATAAAGCAATAGAAACATTGGAGTTAAGAAAAGGATTTGCAAAGAAAAGATGGAACAGCCGGGCAGCAGAAATAGCCAGAAATTTAGCATAAGGTGATAGAAGTAAGACTTCATTAGTCAGAACAATCTGGAGTGCAAGTGAGACAAATTTGACTCTAAGTTCACAAACACAGTTAAGATTTGTTTAAGCCAAAGTGGAGAATTTACTGCTGCATGTTTTTGGAAACCTCAGCGGTCCAAAATTTCCCGGTGCCCATTTTCAAATGAGGAGTCTCTTACCCTTCATCTATTCTGGCTTCTCTGTGGAATTCATAAATTCCTTTTACAAAAGTTAAAGAGTCTGGGCTAGGTTAAAAAAAAAAAAATTCAAGTATTTGTTAGATATATGACAAGCATGCTACCACAATGAAAAGGCATTTTATTTATTTATTTATTTATTTAGATTTAATTATTTTGAGAGAAAGAGGTGGTGCGTGTGCACAACTGTGCGCATGCACACAAGCCGGAAAGGGGCGGAGAGACAGAGAGAGAAAGAATCCAAAGAGAGTCTATGCCCAGTGTGGAGCCTGACCTGGGCCTGATCTCATCACCTTGAGATCATGACCTGAGCTGAAATCAAGAGCCAGATGCTTCATCGACTGAGCCACCCAGGTCCTCAGTAAGCAATCATTTTTAAAAGGAATGGACAAATACATATTTGGTGAATTCAAATTTTAAAAAAAGGCTAATCCCACATATCAAAGAAAACTGAATTCAGATTAAATATAAAATGACAAAATACTAGCTGTAAATGTTCACATGACAACACAGTTTGTGACTATAAAACAAGTTAGTGGGAACAAGAAATTTTGACAAAACTTCAATTATAGTAAGAAACTTGGCCTTTGACAAAGTAGGTAAAATATAAATGGAAAAATTGAATTTCCTAATTCATAAACTTGACTTGATATACTGCAATTATCGTAGAAAACACACATTACTAAGAAAATATATATTAAACATCTGCAGAGAAATTGGATTTGAGGTTTTAGAATATCTTTACAATAAATCTACAGGTTGCATGCTCCACGTTCTTTGTCCTGAAATATGAAAACTTGGAGACAAATAAAGCATGAACATACTCACACTCTTATGAATAAAACCATCTGGAAACAAAGTAGGATTTTCATCGATTGATTTCTTTAAATCGAAGAGAAAATGAAAATTTCATGTATACATGTAAAGATATTAAGTATATCAAAATGATAATACTACTACTACTACATATGGAGACTTCACAAAAGTGGTCAAAGCTGTACTCAGAAGAAAAGAAAAGATGTTAAGTGCTTTCACAACAAACAACAAAGAATAAGGATGATGTATATAACAGCAGAAGCTAGGCAAAAAATAAAATAAAGGGACTGATAAAGTTAAAAAATTGATAAGTTATATAGCAAAACAAAAACAAAACGACTTCTTTGAAAACAATAAAATGCACAGACATAGAAGATGTAAGCAGAAATCATTACAATAAGAGAGAAGCTATGAGCACTGATAAAAAGTACACCCAAGGACAGAAGCCTATAGGACAGCTGCAGTAAGTTAAACTCTCGATTTAGTAGAAAACTACAATGTGCTATTAGTTTCTTTTTTTCCAATTTTTTTAAATGTCTCTTTATTTTTGAGAGAGAGAGAGAGAGAGAGAGAGAGAGCATGAGGCGGAGGGGCAGAGAGAAAGGGAGACAGAATCTGAAGCAGGTTCAGGCTTGACGTGGGACTCAAACTCACAAACTGTAAGATTATGACCTGAGCCAAAGTTGGACGCTCAACCAACTGAGACAGCCAGGTGCTCTGTAAAAGTTTTCGTTTACTTGTTTGTTTTAAATTTATTTATTTATTTTAAGAGAGAGAGAAAGAATCCCAAGCAGGCTTCTCACTGTTAGCACAGAGCCGGATGCAGGTCTCAACCCCACGAACTGTGAGATCATGACCTGAGCCAAAATCACTGAACCACCCAGGCGCTCCAAAGATTTTTTTTTAAGTAGAAAAACTATTAGATATATACAGTTTGAAAATTTAGAAAGTTTTCTAAATCCTAATTCCTCAAAAAGAGCTTGTCTTCATTTATTTATTTTCTGGATGAATTTTTTTCAAGATTTCAAACAAATATTTGCTATACTTTTAAAGATGTTTAAAAAAAGGAAACATATTCCCAATTCATTACTGAAAACTACAATATTTGACCCAAAAAGTTAAAAAAAAAACTATGGCAATCTACTTTCTGTACTTAGATTCAAAAATCTTAGAAAAAATACATAAAAAATAATAAATACATCATGATAAAAATAGATTAATAATAAATAATTAACAAATATGTAATGATAAAATAATATGTAATGATAAAATATATTATTGTAATAATACACCAGATAAAGTAATTGTTAGTTTTAGATGTTGATTTGACTGAACCATATGGTGCCCAGATATTTGGCTAAATGTTGTTTCTAGGTGTGTCTGTAAGGGTGTTACTGGATGAGATAAGCGTTTGGAATTGGTGTACTGAAAAAAGCCCCCTGGCATCCTGAGTTTGGGTGGGCCTCATCCAATCAGTTAAAGGATTGAATAGACTAAAAGGCTGAGTAAGAAAAAGCTCTTCCTGCTAATGATCTTTAAGCTGAGACATTGGTCTTCTCCTCCCTTTGGACTCAGATTTGGACTAGAGAGAGTGAGAGAGTGTGAGAGGCAGAGAGTAAGAGGGAGATAGAGGATCTGAAGTGGGCTCTGTGCTGACAGCAGAGAACCCCATATGGGGCTTGAATTCACGATGTGTGTGATCATGACCTGGGCCGAAGCTGGATGCTTAACAGACTGAGCAACCTAGGTGCCCCATATACTGTTATTTTGAAGTAATAACATTGTCTACTGGGAAAGCACTAGAAAGTCCATTTAAAAATAGTAAAAATGTTAGATAATTCAGAAAAATGATTGACTTAAAAATAAATGCAAACTTTAATGGCTTTTTTATGTTACAGATGATCTAAACTAAGGGGTAATGGACAAAGAAAACATCTATGACTAGCCTTCAAAAGATCTCCAAGTCTCTGAAGTGGCATGCAAAATTGTGTGTAGGCATTTTACTGGGACAAGTTTTGAGAGATTTCATCAAGTCTTCAAAGAGTCTGTAAGTTGAAACAATTAAAGACACATCAACATACCAACAGCAATCCGCAGGAGACAAATTGGGGGAAAATAGCAACGAATACCTAAAATTGACTTATTTTTAGACTCTATTTGAATGCAAACAAACAAAAACATCTGAAATCTTATATAAGGCTAGAAAAGAAAAGTATAAATACATACCTGGATACATTATATCACTGTATGGGAGAGTGAATATTTTAATGATGTAAATTCTTTTCCAAATGGGCAGTAGTCCACATATATATATATTTGTAATATATATACATATATGTAAAATACCATAAAGTTTAAAGACCAATGACGAATGATGCATTGTATATTGGAGTGAAATATATATCATATACACATTATACTCATTGTATATAAATAATATAGAATTGACTTAAGATTAGTTAATATTAATGATATTAGAAAGTTTTATAATTAATAAATATATAACTTAAGATTTCAATGTATTATATATGACATACTTAACTCATAAAGATATCCTATAACTCAGTAACAAAAACTATCCAAATCAAAAAAATAGATGTGAATATAAGAAGACAATTCAAAAGGGAGGAGTTAGTAAACATTTGGACATAGTTAGTAGTAAAAGGAATGGACATAAAGAAGCGTGTGGGATGCCATTTTTAGTGAAAGTCCCGCCACTAACACTTTACTCCCTACTGACTATTCTTCATTTCATTTTTCTTCATAACAAAAAACTAACTTTTTAATTTTTTTTAATGTTTATTTCTTTTTGAGAGACAGAGGCTGGAGGAGGAGTAGAGTGAGGGAGACAGAGGATCTGAAGCAGACTCTGCGTTGACAGCAGAGAGCCTGACATGGGGCTCGAACTCACATACCGCGAGATCATGACCTGAGCCGAAGTCGGGAGCTTAACCGACTGAGCCACCCAAGTGCCCCACAGAAAACTAACTTTTAACAAACTGCATGTATTATCTAACATACTATAACTTATATTTTCTATTTGTTGGTTTTTATCTGTTTCTTTCCACTAGAATGTAATCTCTTTGAAGGCAGAAATTGCTTATATGATGATTGCTGATTGTCCAAACTTAGAAAAGAGACTACATTATAGTAGGGTCTCAGTAAATATTTTTAAAATTAATATCAGATTGCCAAAACTTAAATGAATGATAATTCTTAGTGTTGGTAAGGTTTTGGAGAAATGAACCTTCTTACATACTATTTTGTTGATAAACTGATAAATTTTCTGAACAGATTTGCTATGTATATATCATTATATATTACATTATATAATATGTATAAAATTTACATGTATTCATACATTATTTATTTCTATTATATATGCAATATGTGTACTATAAACATATAACTGAATACAGTAATTATCATCTAGGAGTTTATGAGGAAGTAATCATAGGACTAGAACAATATATTTGTTTAAATATATTCATCATAGAGTTATTTCTAAGTGCAAAATTTGGGAAACCGTATATATTTACTAATAGGAGATTGTTTAAGTCAGTAGTATTTAAATTCATTCTTCAAATTACTATTCAGCTACCAAATAAATAGCATAGTGTTTCCAGTTGTGTGTGTGTGTGTGTGTGTGTGTGTGTGTGTGTGTGTGTGTATGGTGGGTACATAGGTAGGAAATATATTTTTGAAAAATCATTCAACATGTTAACATTAGCTATGTCAAGATAATACTATTTTTTTATATTTCATGAGTTATGAAATAATATTTTTTAATAAAAAACTCTAAATTTTTTCAAGTGATTTTATATGACCTTTAAAAATCTTAACCATTTTGGTGTGTGGGTATGGGTGTGGGTTTGTGATCTGTTCACACTTTTAGATATTTATCTTTTATAGGAACAGAAGAAAGAGAAGGGTAATTCTATATTTTTGCTTTTTAAAAAGAACTTCACTTATTTCTTTCATACTTACCCTACTTAGATTACTTGCATTTACTCACTATGAAAAGTAGAATAATTGCCTGTGCCTATAACAATACATATAGTATCTTTCAGATTCTAGGTAATGCATGAGGGCTATGTCCCAAAGAGTCATGTTTTCTATACTTCCAATTAAACAAATCTTTTTAGACAATAGCTCATAATCTTTATTAAAAATTCCCATATAAGCATGCAACTGAATATTACTGAGCCATATAAAAGAATGAGATCTTGCCATTTGCAATAACATGGATGAACTTAGAGAGTATTATGCTAAGTAAAATAAATCAGACAGAGAAAGACAAATACCACCATATATTTCACTCATGTTGGATTTAAGAAAAAAAATGAACAAATGAAGAAAAAAGAGATAAGCAAAATAACAGGGTCTTACATACAGAGAACAAAGTGGTGGTTGCCATAGGGGTGGTGGGTAGGGGGATGGGTGAAGTAGACTAAAGGGGATTAAGAGTACATTTATCATGATGAGCACTAAGTAATGTATACAATTGTTGAATCATTATATTGTACACCCAAAACTAATATAACACTGTAAGTTAGTTATACTTCAATTATGAAAACCTCTATAGGGGTTGCCCGGGTGGCTCAATTGCCTAAGTGTCCAACTCTTGATTTCGGCTCAGGTCATGATAGCATGGTTCATGGGATTGAGCCCCATGTGGGGCTCTGCACTGCTCACGCTCTCTCTTTTTCAAAATAAATAAATAAACTTTAAAAATAAATAAATAAATAAAAATTGCTCTCTAGAAACATAAAAATAAGTAAAATATATGTTAGCAGGACTTGCCTTGCATTTTTTTTAATTAAAAAAAATCAACAAATGAGGGGCGCCTGGGTGGCTCAGTTGGTTAAGCATCTGACTTCAGCTCAGGTCATGATCTCATGGTTTGGTTCATGAGTTCAAGCCCTATGTCGGGTTCTCTGCTGTCAGCATGGAGCCTGCTTGGATCCTCTGTCCCCTTCTCTCTTTGCCCCTTCCCTGCTTGCTCTCTCTCTCTTAAAATTAAATACACATTTCAAAATAAATAGGTAAGTAGTTGCCATGCAAATTAAATCTAGGACTGTGTGACAAGCGGCAGTGCTCTGTGCTGTATACGTTGCTGCACTGAGCAGTCCCTGCATCCCCTTCCCTCTCCGAGATTCTGTAACTCTCTGCAGCGGGATCCCACACTGCATAAAGGTGCGCATCAGAGAGAGCTCATTCATGCCTGCTTTCCCTTCAGGCCCAGAACCGCAGCAGCAGCGTGCGTAAGGAAGGAGAGAACACTCGGCTTTAAGTTTGTACTCATGAAACATTTACTATTACTTTTCTTCCATAGCATGGTCTTTAACTAAACTAAGTTTTCTTCACCTATATTCTTTTCAAATATTTTATTGTTATGAAACTGCATAAAGATCAATCTATATAATTAAGTTATCTGAATACTTTACTGCTTTGGTTTATCATCTGTTTTTTTTTTTTGTTTTGTTTTTGTTTTTATTTTGGTTAGCATCCGGTGCAAAAACATATGACAATCAAGCTGAGTGATTTGCAGTGTTTTAACAAAGAGACTAATTACAAAGATGTAGGCAGGGTGCAGAGAAGCCAGCAATAGAATGTGGGTCTCCAGGGTAGCACCCTTGGAAACCACAGCTATCCCTAGGCCCTGAGGTATTGAGAGAAGGAAGTGGGGGTCTCTGTGCAAAAGGCTACATGGCAGCTGTGGTCTTTAGTAGGAGAACAGAACCAACGTAGGGTACTTGGTTATGTGGAGAGGAAGAGAATGGGGAGGCCAAAGAAGAAATATCTCAGTCTCTCTCTCCCCTCACTGTCTGCTCTCCTGTCGGTGCCTCCCACTGAGCAAACCCACTTAGAAAGCGAGGGCTTGGAGCCCTTGACATTCTCCACAGCCATAAGTGGCATGGACAGGGAACCAGAGCAGGTGGGAAAAGTTGGCCGATGCATATGGAGGTGGACAAGGAAGATGTCCAATACATTATGTATTCCATTATTCTGAACCCCAAGAAAACTAATAAGCAGACATTCAAAAGAGAAATGTATAAAGTGAAAGTAAGAGTCCTCTGGACACCCAGTGCTATTCCCTAGGACATAGTTTCCTATGGACCCATCCAAACAGACAGACACAAAGCATATTTCAATTTGAGCACATGATGAGATATCCCCTTTTAACACCAAATCATTATGATTTTTAGTTACATTTTAAAGAAATTAATAAGTTCATTGAGATTTATGAAAACAGTAAGGACTTTTGGCGGACCAAAACTTATGCAAACAAACGAACAAACAAACAAATAAACAAAATCCCTATACTGTCGGATACCCTCTCTAACATCATAGCTGGACCTCTTGCCTCCCTAGCCTTTAAGTTTGTTCCATCCCTCTGCAATGGTGTCATTGCAATGTCACCCCATCCTAAAGCCATTCCATACTGACTCATCTAGGGCTGCTCCTAGGATTTGGTCCTTATCTATGTCATGTCGCCCACTACTCACTACCTTGTTTTCAGATTATATGTGTAAATATTGGGGCGCCAGGGTGGCTCAGTCGGTGAAGTGTCCGATCCTGATTTCGACTCAGGTCATGATCCCGTGGTTCCTAAGATAGAGCCCCATTTAGGCTCTGCAATGATGGTATGGAGCGGCTCGACATTCTGTCCCTCCCTCTCTCTCAGCTCCTCCCCCACGCGTGTGCACTCAAATAAATAAATAAATAAATAAACATTACGAAAAAGATTATAGGTATAAATATCATCTACTGTACTAGATATAAACTTTTTTTTTGGGGGGGGGGGTTAATTGAAACCTGATTTAAAATTTTCTCTTCCAAGTCTAAGTGGAAAGTCTTGTCAGAGTGTGGAGGGAAGGGCATGAGCTCTGAGTTCACATCCTGGCTTGACCTCCTTGGCGCTGTGGCCTTGGAAAGCAGAACTGCCCATAGGATTCAATAATTAGGTAGAACAATTTAAGGGGGGCAGGGGGAAGGTCAAAAGAGACTTAGATTTACAGAGGGACCAAACACAGCTACCACCTGGACAAGTGAATGAATAAATTAATACATTTAGCTTTACTTATCTATGAGTTACAGAAGAATGCCATTTCAGTCTGCACCACAGTAGAAAGATGAGCAGGCTTGTAATTTATAAGCAAGTCACAATAAAAGGGCATTTCTGAAACCTGATCGGTTTTCTCTACTTGTTTAATTGTACTTCAAACATCTGTGTACTCAATTTTCTTAAACCAAACCCAATTCTCACTTGTACCATAATTTTGTCTTAGTTCCTTTTCATTTAATTTTTAAGTTTATTTGTTTATTTTGAGAGAAAGAGACAGAGACAGAGAGCACAAGTGGGATAGGGGCAGGACAGAACGTGAGAGAATTCCAAGCAGATTCTGTGCTGTTGGCGCAGAGCCCAACATGGGGCTCGGACTCACGAACCATGAGATCGTGACCTGAGCTGAAACCAAGAGTCAGACATTTAACTGACTGAGCCACCCACGTGCCTCTGTCTTGGTTTTTTGTATCAAATTGTTCACTCCAAATTCTGAAAGTATTCCACTTCTACCCCTCGTGATCCTATGAGAAAGCTTACCTAAGGGAAGACATACCTCACTATGCTGTCACCACATTCTCCTATACACGTTATTTTCACAGCTCTTTTTATACAGCAAATAATCAATACTTGTGTTAAATACAAAAGCACTTGCTCTGGTACATTTCAAAGAGATCAGGTTTTCAATTGTCTTGCAATTGCTTTAGTGCAACACGGGTTTTGTAAGGAGACATCAGTATGGGCCTGCATTGTTCACCCTGGTTCTGTATTGTTCATCGGCTACCACACAATCCAAACCACAGACTTTTATTTGCATATATAGGTTAATAGCGCTCCTGATGTCATGACACATAGGGGATTAGATCTGACAATGGCATGGCATCGCTCTATTCCAGCGCGCTGATAATGTTATGTAGGCCTTGGAATTGCTAAATGAAGATTTCACAGAGAAACTTCACAGTAGGCGAAAAACCAAATCAGTAGAGTAATTTCTTATCTTATTTCTCCATCCTTTCCTCATCCTCTCCCTCCTCTTCTTTTTCCTCTTTTATTATAAGCCAGGGAACCTTCTCAAATTTTGTCTTCTATTACACTTTGGCATGTCAGTGAAGATCACAGGGTAAAAATCACAGGGTCTTCTTCTGGGTTTCTGACAGCTAAACTTACTATTCACAGCAAGAAGAAGAGAATGAGAAAGAACAATGACTTCTCATTTAAGATCATAAGAAAGTTATAAGGTCATTCTTGAACTAAGACCATTATTTTGAAAGCACCAAAACATCCACAGTAAAAGGCAAATCATTTACCAGGTGGAAATCATTGAATGGACACTAACAGCAACCCAACTAACTATTTGTAATCTGTCTTTTCAAGACGTGCAATGATTGAACTAATAATGAAAATTGTAAAGAAGTTAAAAAGTACAAACTTCTTGTTATAAAATAGTAAGTCGTGGGGATGTAATTAATGCATAGCACAGTGACTATAGTTAATAATACTGTATTGCATATTTGAAAGTAGCTAGAAGAGTGGATTTTTTTTTATTTATAATAGTTTATTTTCAAATTGGCTTACATGTAACACCCAGTGTTCTTCCCAACACGTCCCCTCTTTAATGCCCGTCACCCCCTCTTCCCCCCTCACTCACCCCCCTTACCCTCAGTTTGTTCTTAGTTAGAAGAGTGGATCTTGAAATCAGTTATCATCATGAGAAAAAAAATTGTAACCATATATGGTGATGGATGCTAACCAGACTTACCGTGGTGATCATGTCACAATATATACAAATACTGAATCATTGCACTGTACATCTAACACTAATATAATCTTCAATGTCAATTACAGTTCAATAAAAAAGAAACAGGGAGATTTGTAATATTTGTTGAAAATCTATAAAACTTTTGTTGAATTTTACAGTGTCTTCACAGAGTGGATGTTGAACATTCTTAACTAAACATACCAAACAAACAAACCTAAAGGCAATTCACCCCAAGCATCAGCTGATCTACAAAAGGCTCTTCATGCTGCGGCCCCCACCAGCCTCTTATCTTGAATCACTCCAATACCTTAACTTCGCCCTCAAACATCACAGAAAATTTTTAAGTTCTGCTGAAATGCTGTTGTATTTCATGCCTCTGTAGATTTCCTAAAGACAACACAATGGCAAAGTCGTAGGGTCTTTCTTGAGAACCCCACCACCCCATCAGGATATTAGGATATTATCCTGAGGATCCTGGGAAGCAGCTGAGGTTAAAGTAAGATATAAAACACCATTCTTAGAATTCAATTTAGAATGATTATTCTGGCAAAGTTTATAGAATGTAAAGGAAGATTGTCACCAAAGCCACTAGGTAGGACACAGTTGTCCTAACCCATGTGAGAACTGCAGGAGCCTGAACTAAGGGAGTTTTTTAGGACTAAAGAAAAATGAATAAATTCACAATACATAGGACCCGAAGCTAAATCATATATGAGTCTAGTTAAGAGGAATCATACAGTAGTGCCTAGATTTCTGGCTTCAACAACTTGAACAGAGGTTTCTTTTCTGTGCTAAGGAATATAGAGGTAGAAGAATGTTGGACGTTTTATGTTATATTAGGTTACTTTTGGTAATATTTGTAGGTGGGACTACAGGTGTCCTTGATTCAGGCTTGGTCCCAGGTTAAAAAGAAAGCAAATGTTGTCACAGACATTGGCATTTAAAGTAACGCCCCCTTATCCCTGGGGATATGTTTTAAGACCCTCAGTAGATGCCTGAAACCAGATAGTACTGAATCCTATATATAGTATGTTTTTTCTATGCATACATACATGCATATGATAAAGTTTAATATATAAATAAGGAACAGTAAGATATTAACAACAGCAACTAACCATGAATGGAACGATTATGACAATATACTGTGATACAAGCTATGGGAATTTGGTCTCTTTTTCTTCTGAAAGCATCTACTAGTACTTTCCTCACCCTCTTCCTTGTGCTGATGTCAGATGATAAAGTGCCCACATGATACGATGAAGTGAAATGAATAATGTCGGTTCCGTGAGGTAGCTTAGGTTACTACTGACCTTCTGACATATGTGGGAAGGAGAACCGTCTGCCTCTGGCTCACAGTTGACTGAGGGTCACTGAAACCGCAGAGAGCAAAAACCACAGAGGAGAGAGCATTACTGTGCAGTCAGGATCAAAAAACATAAATTAAACCTGTTCTGTAATTGTAAACACGTCTGGCTGGCTGTCCTTTTAGGGACCCCCTACAACAGCTTGCATGAAATGATCACTGGAAGCAAACGTGCTAATGTTTTAGTGGCAGGAGTCAGCTAACCATCTACTTGCAGGGAGTTGTCCCAGAATCTTCTGGTGAATTTTTGGATGTAAGCCAAGAGGACTATTCCTAAAGGTACAGACTCTTTAGCTTCTTAAAAATATTTTCTAGTTCATTTGCATACCTTGAATACCACCAATTTCATAAATAAAACCTCCTTCTTAACATCCATTATGCTAGTTAACAAAACCTCTGATCTTGTTTGGAAACAAAGATAGTTGAATCACTTGAAGCAACCATATCTTTTAATTAAATGCCACGACTCACCCGGGGAGTGTCTTCTAGGTTAGGGCCAACTGACTACCTCTGGGGTGTGGATGAAAACTAACACACGCACATCACACTGACAATGCCGAAGTGGTTTAAGCAGATGGCAGACAACACAACGGAGGAAAAATAACGTGTTCAGTTTGGGCCATGCTTACTGGAGGAGGCAAGCGAAGATAGTTGAGTGAATGTTTAATTATACAGATCTGACATGTGGAAAAAAGTTATAGCTGCATATTCAATTCGGAAATCACTAGAGTGTGCTGTGTTTTTCTATTTTTGTTCACAAAAAAAGTAGAGCACAAAGATAGCATTTATTTATCCATTTTTTCTTTTACTCTATGTGCGTTTTGTCTGAGAATAGGAAGTCAAGGTCGCAGACCCTTCTTTCAAAAAGCTCACATTCTAGGGAGAGGATGAGTAAGTAAGTATAAATAATACAATTTAGGCAGGTGGGTGTAAAGTAGTCCCTTCTCATCCCAATAAACAACTGTAGTTGAGAACACACTCATTTCTTAGAATCGAACCCTTTAAAAATGGCAAACGATACTGGTAAAATTGTCAAGATGATTATTCAAACTGCATTTGAAATACATCTTAGAGTTTTAGGAAAACTGCCTCAAGAATGAGGTGGGCAGGAGATGACACATGTTTGTGACGATGTGGAGCAAATTGCGTCATTGGTGCTCTGTTGGCGGCAAGTGAAATTGGTGTTGCTACCAGGGAAAACAGTATGGAGGCTCCTCAAAAAAAAAAATTAAAAATAGAACTACCATATAATTCAGCAACCCCACCTCTGGTTATCTATCCAAAGGAGAGGAAATCACTCTCAGGAAGGGATATCTGCATTCCCATGTTCGCTGAAGCACTGTTTACAGTAGCCGAGGCATGGAAACAATCTGTGTCCACTGGCAGATGAATAGCTAAAGAAAATGTAAGATTATATAGAAAGCAAATCTGCTCTTTGCAACACCGTGGATGGATCTTAAGGGCATTCTGCATGGAGACTGTAGTTAACAATACTGTGTTGTATCCATGGAAGTTGTCATGAGAACAGTTTTAAAGTTCTCACCATAATAACAATGAAATGGCTTATGTGAGGGGAAGGGTGTCTTAACTAACCTTATATGTGTATCAGATACATGTATAATTAACCAATATATCTGTGTATCAAATCATCACAGTGTACACCTTAAACTTACACATATATTAGATGCCGATTAGATCTCAAAAAAGCTGAAGAAAACGACAATGAATGAAAGCTATGGATAAAAGGGAATTTAAAGAACCACAGCAACAACCTATAGCATAGATCATGGGACACAGCCTGCAATAATTCCCCAGATTTGCCACATAAGGGCTTCATTCCCTAAAGAAGCTAACAGTTATAGGTGAGCGACCAGGTGGTATAGGAAAGCAGTAGCTGGGTGAGTAATGAAATTTTTCCATATTAAAAAATTCTAACAAAGAATTAATTGATCTATGGTTTAAATTAATGGGATTACATAATGTTTATTGAGGTCCCACCAGAGGGGGAAATTGAGGTGCAAAATTTGCACTTGAAATTGTAAAATAAGGAAAAGAAACAAATATATAAATATACATATATGTACACATACACATACACACATATGCATTTTCATTCCACATGTGCATATATTTATTATATTTTTTCTGGGAATGGAAGAACCCACCTGTTTTAAGTTCTGAAAAACATCTCGAATGCCTAGCAAATGTTACCAAATTTCCAAACTGTTTTGCTAATCCCTGCTTCTTAATTTTATAACTTAGGTGGATGTCAAGGGAAATTTAATCCTTATGTTTCTGATTGTTTTGCATTTGTCCCATCCGAGTGTTTCATAGGAACCATTCGAAGTCTAAAGGGACTTAGAGGTCTTTTGTTTAAGCACATTTAAGACGGTTTATTCACAGTTAAGCAGCGTTTCGTCAGGATCAAATGGACATGAAACTCAGAAGCCTTAAGTTATTTTGAAAATTTGAAGACTGATAAACATCATCGATATTTATTTAGCACTTTTAGGTCTACTCCAGTCAAAAATGTAAATATACCAAAGGAATCTTAGAGTACTTAAGTTTTTTTTTTTTAATTATGCTTTTTTTTTTTTATGAGAAAGCAATAAAGATTAGGAAAAACAACCATTTGAACAAATACCGAATTGGACCTTCCATGGTATGAGCTGAATGGTCCTGGTCATTGTCTAAACAGGGTAAGTGACAATATTTTTCCTGGCATCTGAGATGATCTGATCCTTAATCAGTTACTCCTCCCTGAATAGTCCATCGAGAAAACATACGTAGGAGAACTGGTGCTAGCAAAAGGCCAGTCTGTTTGACTATTAAGAACTTTCGGGGGGCGCCTGGGTGGCTCAGTCGGTTGGGCGTCCGACTTCGGCTCAGGTCATGATCTTGCTTGTGCGTTCGGCCCTGTGTTGGGTTCTGTGCTGACAGCTCAGAGCCTGGAGCCTGCTTCAGGTTCTGTGTCTCCCTCTCTCTCTCTGCCCTTCCCCTGCTCATGCTCTGTCTCTCTCTCTCAAAAATAAATAAATGCCAAAAAAGAAACATTTAAAGAACTTCAGGGGTGCTTGGATGGCTCAGTCAGTTAAGCATCTGACTTTGGCTCAGGTCATGATCTCGCGGTTTGTGAGTTCAAGCCCAGCATTGGGCTCTGTGCTGACAGCTCAGAGCCTAGAGCCTCCTTCAGATTCTGTCTCCCCCTCTCTCTGCCCTTCCCATACTCATGCCCTGTCTCTCTCTGTCTCTCAATAATAAATAAAAACGTAAAAAAATAAAAAAAAAGAACTTTAATTCCCAAGTCAAACACAAAATTTTATGAATCCTACAAACGATGCTTTCAGCCTAACAAGGCAGTTCTGCATTACATGGACTCTGGGTCAAACTTGTTAGATTTGCATTTTCGATTCTACCATTTACTAACTATAGGATCTTACGTGAGATATGTAATATCTTAAAGCCCTTGGGTTCTTTAGCTATAACATTAGGATAATCACAGTTACTTCTTATCTTGGTATCTGTAATTTATCTCAAAATATTTTACTATAGATGCAGTTAATAGTACATTCAGGAATGATACATGCCAGGAGCCCATACTGAAAAGAAGCTAATTGAATTCTTCTGTTGTTGATAGCTCAATCAACATAATATGCTTTAATTAGCATGGTGAATGTCAGAAATACGTTGTTATCTGTAAGACTGGTGACTTGGTAATTAGCATGACAAATGTTAGGAATGTGTTTTATGCAGAAAAATTAAAGTTTCAAGATATATGGGTTTACTTAAATATTAAAAAAAAACACTACAAGGCACTCTATCTTTGGATAAACAAAACAGAAAAATCTAAGGAGTTTGGTAGTTTTTGCCTTTGGTGTTAGAGTCCATACGATTTTCCTTTCTTTCTTTCTTTTCTTTCCTTTCCTTTCTTTTTTTTTTTTTTTTTGCCGGGACAGGGGGTGTCTTTGATACCAACTTAGTGTTAATGAAAGTGTTTCTTTATATCATCATCTGTCTTAAACAGCCTATTTTCTCATGTTGGAGGTGGGAGTAACTAAAAAGACAGACTTGAGGTTCATCAAAACTACAGAATAGGTCATATGAACTGTTCTGTATCTGGTTGCTAATAATATTTAATTAATGATTTTATTATGTGGCAGAATTTGATATGAGATTTGCTTACGTTAGAGATGTTGTGTGCTAACTCACACATCTCAAATTGCTACTGTGGATCTTAGGTACCACACAGAATAAAAGAGTTCTTTTGCATTACCTAACTGGCTTGTTGAAGTCATAAGGCAATCTTATATGATAGATGTGAGAAATGAGGAAGAGGTCCATACTGAGCACTTGGGACGGTTACCGATGCAGAGTCAGAGCTCAGGAAATGGCTCCTACTGTGAGGGCTAAAGTGATCTGGAACCAAAATAAGCCATACGCCTTCTACTTCCTCCAATACATCCCTGAGTGTCAGACTTTACCACCAACTGCAGAGAAAGCCTTTTCTTTTTCAGAAAGAACTTGAGAATTTTTGCCTACACATAGGCAAAGAGGGTTCCAGCTATCCATCTTGGACCTTCTCAGACCAAGCATAGCTGCAGCCCATGGACTTGTCTTCCTTTGTAATGCATTTGGAAAGCCTCGTATTCTCAGGAATAGAAAAGGTAGGAGCCAGGGAGAGGTTGTATTTCTCCAGCTCCAAGAAACTGGAAGTCCTTATAGGTCCTATAACATGCCCAGTAAATTCCTGAACCTCAGGAACTAAGCCTTCTTAAGGCATTGTGGAATTTAACCAATTGAACTTGTTTTCTCGAAAGAGAAGGAGAGTGTAGGGGTGCGGGAGAGCACTTTCTTTTCCAAAACAAAAAAGAGCACTGAAAGGGTCTACATGTTTTATACTCCAAGTTGTGGTTTGAGTGATGTGATGCATCAAATTACACATAATTTATATATATAATGCATATGTACATATACATAATATACACGCACACATGTACATAGATATATATCATATTAAATATATGGCTATATGGAAAAATAGACAATCGGAATGTAATCATTTAATTTTTGGTGCTTTGAGTATTTTACTTCTTTAAAAAACTTTTTTTAATGTTTATTTTTGAGAGTAGTGGGGAGGGACAGGGAGATGGAGACACAGAACTGGAAGTGGGCTCCAGGCTCTGCTCTGTCAGTACAGATCCTGATGGAGGGCTCGAACTCACGAACTGTGATATTATGACCTGAGCTGAAGTCGGATGCTTAACCTACTGAGCCACCCAGTTGCCCCTGAAGTATTTTACTTATTTATACAAACAACTGCACTTGTCCAATGGATATATATAATTAAAATGTTGGCAATAAGTTACAAATAAAATTAGTTTTTTTTGTATTGTCTTTCCTTTCTTACATTTTTTTTAAAAATATACGTTCTCTTGAGAAGTCAGAGTAAGGCTTCATGAATGCTTTGTTAAAATCACATCTCTTTTTATAAAATTATTAGCACTTAATGTGTTCTGAGGTTGGCAGTGAACTGCGAGTCCAGTGGTAGGGGCCGGAATATCTCAGAAGATGGATGTAGTGACGTTGGGGTGGCTCAGGTGGTTAATTGTCAGACTCTTGATTGTGGCTTGCATCATGATCTCATGGTTGGTGAGTCAAGCTCCACATTGGGCTCTGCACTGACAGCACGGAGCCTGCTTGGGATTCTTTCTCTTTCCTTTCCCTGCATGTGCTCTCTCTTTCTCTCTCTCAAAAATAAATAAACATTAAAAAAAAAAAGAAAAGAAAGTGGATGCAAACTGTATCAAATAAAGGAGTCTTCCCACCATTCAAATCTGGCCCTGTATATAGGACCTGTCTAGGGCAATCAGGAGACATGTGATAGGCTCAGCTTGCATTCATTTTTAAAGTTTAACCCTGAGTCATTTTACCTAAATCAAGAAGCTATTTTTGGAGTCAGATCGTGTATGCTTTTCATAAGCAGCAGAGGTACTGGATATCTGTTCCAGCTCAGATTTTGGAAGCAGTTATTCTTCTTGAAAGTTATTTTTTTCCTGTGGCATTTCATGGAAAACACTTGCTGTAGCCAACAAGCTATGGATATGTTTTCTCAGGCTGAAAAGATTCTTATTATGAAGAAGCTAATTGAAGCCATGGGAAAAAGTGCAATTAAAGAATTTTTGGTTTATAATACAATCACGTAGTTGCAATGAATCTTGAGAAGTCATCGAATTCAACTCTTGTACTGAGAGTAAAGGACACCTTAAACCACGCCCCCCCCAACAAATGGCTATCCTGTTTTTGAAACAGTTTAGGTAGTATAATAAAAGCCCGCTAGTTAATTCTTCCGTCTAGTATATCTTAGAATTGTGAAGTTATTTGAATATCTTTTGTTGCAAATTAAATTAAAACACCATAAAAATATAAGCCATTTTTTTTTACTTTTTGTGTTATCATTGGTGATCTGACTCCAGGGCCTCCATATATCTTCTTAATTTTCCACTGTTTCCATTTCTTTCTTGCATAAATTAGGAATTTGGTGTCGCTACCAGCAACAAAGACTCATCTGAGTTAGCACCACAATGGGGTGGCTTTGTAATGTGTCAGTGTGGCTAGGCTGAATTAACTTTCCCAGAATACCCATTAATGATGGGTCTGTTAGGGTCAGAGACAAAGAAGAGTCTCTCCAGAGCTGGGGAAAGGAAGGAAGGAAGCAGCCAGTCTGTAGCATCCAGACGTTGTTGCTGGTTTGCTGACTTATCTTCTCGGTGAGAAAGAGCAGTTTGTTGTACAATTGCTCTCCCTTACTTCCGGATCTTCTGGATTCCTCTGACTTCTGAACGAAACGAGATGTGTTAGGGGGCATGGTCAGCACCTTGAGGAAGGGCTCTGGCTTCTGCAAGATATTCATTATAAGGTCTGGGGCAACAAGAATGGACACAGGCCTCAGTCAGTCCTTGGGGATTCTGACTTTTCCTCCTGGGGTTCCAGTCTCCCCGGTGATCTTCTCTTCCAGACTGTCTGCCCCAGGAAATTTGGGCTCTAACGTGAGATGTGGAGACCGCCTTGTGGAGACTTCTTAGCCAGCTGCCATAATTAGGTCGGCAAATATCCAGTAATAAATTCCTTAGTATATCCCTCCATATTCTGTTGGTTCTGCTTCTCTAGTTGAACCGTGACTGCTACATGCAGGAAACAGAATTAGAGACCAAGAATTAGGATTAGAAATCAAGACTGCCCTTGTTTCTGTCCTTCCTTAGTCTAACTTCCAGTTTCTCTTTCTCTTTATACTGTGCAGGTCCAGAAAACAAGTTGGAAAATATGTCCCTGAGGGTTAGTAGAAACACTTACATGTCTGACTACCTGAAGAGACATGAATTTCTTTGTTCAGTATCTATCTTCCTCTCATGACAAATTCTAAATTCTCAGGAAACAGACTCTGTAGATCTCATGTGAATCATGTACTCTAGCTTGGAGCAATCTGCTGTTTCTGGGGAAGCCGACTATATTGGGCTATGTCTGGTGCCCAGCACTAATCCAAACAACTGTGTCCAGTGCAGCAAGGTTAGGTTGAACAGAATGACTACTGGGATTCCAATGGCATTTTCACGTGGACTGAAGTTAGGGATGAAGCTAAACACTTACCAGTACTGATAGTTATCAGAACACACTGATAGGGTCACGATGGTTGTTTCCTGCTGGTGCTTCTGCCGTGTAAGTGTTTAAACATTTTCAGTATTACCCCTGGCCATAGATTTAACTTAAAATTGTCATTCACCTATGCAAAACATATTCTCAGGGTTTGTAACAGGCAGAAGCACAATATTGGTGTCGGGGAAAACAAAGTTCAATTAGAAGGCGAGGTTGTAGGCTGAGTGCATAATTTAGCAGAAGAGACAGACAACTCCAACTTCATGTGAAGGAAGCATTGGTTTCAGAGTCAGACATGTTAGATTTATTCTTTGCTTTTTCATTTACTATCTTTTTGATCAGGTAATTTTATGGTGTAGTAGTTTTGTAAGGAAACATACTACTGTGTCCTGTGTTCTAACTTTATCATTTAATAATCTATATGACCTTGGGTCAATTATTTAATCTTCCCAGGATAGTTTTTATGTCTAAAACAGGGATAAGATTGTTATGAAAATTAACAATGTAGCGTAACAGTGGGACCTTTCCTTTTATAGTAAAATCTTGACTTGTGAGCATAATTCATTCCAGAACATGCTTGTAATTCAAAGCACTTGTATATCAAAGCAAATTTCCCCATAAGAAATAGTGGGAACTCAGATGATTCATTCCACAACCCAAAAAGATTCACAAAAAATGATTACAATGCTGAAATATAATACAAAATAATAAAGAATATATGACATATAAAGAAAAATAATCTGTCTTTATGTTTGAAAACCTTTGTGGCTGGCGTGAGGGAGACAAGAAAGAGGAGGGTTATTGTGATGTATGACTTTCACTATCACTAATAGAATCACTGCTATCTATTGCCTCAATGGAATCTTTTTCTTTTCATGCAACGTCAACAAGGAACCTATCCAATGACCTAGAACGAAGCAAAGCATTTCTAAGCTAACTCTTGTATGGAAAAGCAAAGGACTGTCCATAGGTGCTTTGAAGTGACAAAAAATACACTAGTGCCAGTTGTGGGCACCTTCCAACGTTCTGAAAAATCACTGATTTCTGCCAAACACCAAGGCCTGAGACCTAGCATCCGAATATGGGAGATGACCACCCACAATCCCCTGTGGAGGGGAGGGGGGTTGAGAGGAAAGAGAGAAAAACCATTGGCTCAGTTGTGATCATGTGAAGTTCGGCATCATGTACTACTTGAATTGTAAGACATCGCTTGTTAATCAAGTTGATATTTATTAGAAATGTTTGCTTGTCTTGCAGAACACTCGCAGAACAAGTGACTCACAATCCAAGGTTTCATTGTATTTTCATTTATTGGAACCTTTTGTTTTTAATCATGTTTGATTTTTTTTAATGATGAATGCTAACTTTTTCAAATTCCTTTGCAATAGTTAGAAGTGTCATTATAATTTTTAAATTCATTTATTTGATCAATTGTATAAATAGATTTTTCAACAAAAAACATTCTTATATTTATAGAATTAATCCTACTTGGCATTTTATTATTCTCCTGGATTTAATTAACCAGAAATGTATTTAAGATTTTTTTTTTAATCTATATGGAGTGGGTATATCCTGACGCACAAACTCAATTGTGAAAAAAAAAATCACAGCTTTTATTACCTTTAAATCAATTTAATTCCAACCTCATGCACTCATGCCCCTAGTTTGGCAGGAAATTCAATGACATTATTCTTGAGTTTTGTCTTTATTCTGAGGGTAGTATAAAGTTTCCAGGGTCTCTCAAGGCACCAAGGCATTGGAGGAAACCCCTTCTCCTCAGCCATTCTTGCACCTCACTTGCTCGCCAGACACCTATCACTCAGTTCTAGGTCCCTAAGTGGCCATTTCTTCAGAGATTTTACTGCTTCTCAGACCAGGCCGGAGCAGCCCTCAGGCCTCTGATGTTTTAGGGACTTATAAATCTCTCCTTCCTCACCAGTTGGAGGGAATACTTTTCTTCCTTCCAAATAAAAGCTGATCTCCACCATGAAAATACTTACTCTAATCTCTTCGATGAAGATTTTTTTGTTTTGGTTTTTGTTTTTTGCAAAAATGGAGAGAGACTCATTCAAAAATCCTCGAGGTAACAAATTACAGATCACAACAGCTTGGGGCCGAGAGGGGCAGAGTGGATGCAGAGAAGAGCAACATCATTTGATAACGTGAATTGTGACTCTTGCCACCTCTTCTGTGCTTGGGGACAGCTGAAACAGCACAAAACTATCAGCTCCTTCTCAGGGATTGGAGGGATTTCTTGCTAAAATAATCTGAGCTTTCTGCCTTTTCAAAGAATAGCTCTTTTTATGAGGATATCAATTTACTCTATGGTGATGGGTCTATTCAGAATTTCTGCTTTGTCCTGAGTCAATTTTGATAATCTGAATTTTTCTAGAATAATTTTTCATTTCATTGAGATTACATGTGTAGCACAGAATTATGCATAGTATTATAATTTTTAAGATCTTACCTATTTGATCTTCAAAACAGAATTGGGGTTGTATATTTTTAAATATACAATTTATTAGTTTAAACACACTATTTATGTATACAATTTATTATTTTATTATTTTTAAATAATAATGTTTTCACTTTTCACTTGATCGGCTTACTTAGAAGGTTTAAGTATGTCACTGTTATTTTTCAAAGGCTCTGCCCTTAGATTTTTTTAAAATTAATTCTAATTTAATTTTTCTGTTTATAAATTTCTGCCTCTTCTTTCATCCTCTTTCAAAAGTTTTTTTTTTTCTAACTTCTTGAGTTGAGGCTTAATTCATTTATTTCCAAGCCGTCTTGTTTACTAAGGTATGCATGAAGTGTCATGCATATGCCTCTGGTCCTGGTAGTGATTGTATTTTAGATTTGGTGTGACTTGTTATCACTTGTAATTTTTGGGAGTACTAACAGTTTTGTATTTTGTATTTTTAGGGGAATATTTAAAATTCTTACATTATTTGGTACATTTAAATGTTTTATACATAGACATATACACATTTTTCCTGAATTGTAGTCTGCAAACATAATCTCTGAAATTTCAGTTTTAAAGAGTTTATACTATCTCATACCTTTAATATTAAGAGATTATTTTAATCTTCACCTTCTCTTTCCTAAAGAACATATAATAGTGAAGTTAAGAGTTCAAAACTGGGTCTAGAACTTTCTTATATGAACCGCACTGACTTTGTTCTCCCCATGGCTCCTTTTTTCCTTCAGAAACTTCACTGCTGATTACTCGTTAGTCTCCTATGCTCTGGTAGAATGAGGGTCTCTCATTATTTCATGGAAGTTTCTCTGCCCTGACTCATGAAACCCTTGACTTCAATTCTCTTTGTACCTCCTTGCCTATTATTCTTGAGACGTTTTATTAGTTATTCTTTCTTTGTGCATCCCTTTATTATAGTTTTCCCCAGAATTTTTATCTTTGGTTCACTGTGTCTCTCTTTTTCTGCAAATTGCATTGTATTGGGCAAGCTCTTTTATTTCTATAATATCAAATAAATTTATTTTACACTTTCTTATCGGTAGCTTACTGCCTCTGAACATAATCACGAGAACATTATGTTGTGTTCTTGAAATTCATATAATATCAAACATAAGCTAATAATAAAAAAGTTATTTCTGTCACATGGAGTTAAAATATTCTTGAAGACTTCACACATAAGTATGTGAAAAGTTTCTTCATGACTATCACATAACCAATACTAAAGAAACAGAATGTCTTTCACACAATAAGTAAAGTAATTTAAAAAAAGTAGACTTGAATTCATTTAGATGTATAACCATTGATTCTTTATTATATCTCTGTAGGTTTCTCAGGCCAATTTCTTTCCATTAAATCATATTATCCTCATTAAAATGAAGTTATTCAGTTACAGAGAATTCTGGATTGTTTGAAGATATGTTATAGGTTATGAATGAAAGATATAAATGCAACAAAGACTTCAATATTACCCTCTGTAAAATACTGAGAGTTTTCTTTCCTATCTCCAAGTCAACGTAGGGGAAAATTTTGTGAACATCATTCACCAACCAGCTATGCACCAGCTTAATGGGTATATGATATCCAAACAAATTGTCCTCACTGATCAGTATGTATTGTATAACATACAATATTCTTTTACAAAATAAAACATCTTATTAAAATCAAGGCGGGGTGCTGGGTGGTTTAGTTGGTTCAGGATCCAACTCCTGATTTTGACTCAGGTCATGATCTCATGGTTCATGGAATCGAGCCCTGCATCAGATCGGGCTCTGCAACAACAGCGCAGAGAGCCCCCTTCTCTCTGCCCCTCTCCTGCTTGTGCGCTTTCTCTCTCTCAGTAAATAAATAAGTAAACTTAAAAAAAAAAAAGTAAAATGAAGGTAATTTAAATATCTTTCTTTTCCTAAATCGCCCATGCCTATCAATCTTCAGTGTAATTAAATTAGATTACAGAGGTATTCTTTAGCAAGTTACACTGATATTTACCTAGTTTGAGGTTTCTTTTGGTGTTCTCAAAATTACTCTAAAACGCAATATAATCTGGAGCTTTTTGGACTTCATATCTCTCTTTTCAAATGAATAAAAGCAAAATATGCATTTTAAACGAAGTAAATAGATGATATTAACTGTGTCGATGTGGTTAATTGATGGATTAATTATAGAACAAACATGAATTGCTCTTAAAAATGAGTCATTTTTGACTCCCAGTTTCTCTTCTCAACCTCTTCCCTTTCTGACCAAATAAATTGACAGGCACATTTAATATGTGACAACTCGGAAAAATCTGCATTAAAAAAAATTCTCCAGGTCAGGTGAGAACTTTGATAATAGTCTATTATAATAAATATATGACCATTCCACCAGTGGACTCAGATATAATGGCAGCTTTTATATTAACCTTGCAAATCTGTTCATTAAAAACATTTTATTATGTGTCTATTTGCGTTCTCACCAAATGACCAACTTTCTATTTGCCATTTCCATCTTCAATCACGTTGAGATATCCAAACCAGGAAATTTCTCCCCACTCTTTGCCTGTACTTTGGAAATCATGTTTAGGTTCTATTTATATTATATAACTGTGAATCGCATAGAAATAATAGCAGTAGCCAGTCTTAGTTCAAATTGTCCAAAAAGAAAAATGATTTTCAAGCAAAAATTTCAAGGAGAGAACATTCTTATTTTGCAAATATTTGTTAATGACTTGGTTTTGCCTGCATTTTGCTTTTATTACTTATTTCCCGTAGATAGTTGCTGGCTGAGGCTGGGGGAAGGTGCTTATTTATCCAGTGCCAATGAGATACCTTGGTGGGTAGATTCAGTAAGTGAGGTCCTGAAAGAGAATAAGGTCAGGAACCAGAAAAATATTCCATCAAAAAGAATAAAGCAATTGTTTTCAGTGTTCATTTCTATTACAATATACTTTAAGGGGCAACATTCACGAAAGATTTTTAGGGCAGTGAAAATACTCTGTATGATACCACAATAATGAATACATGTCAATATCTATTTGTCGATGTCTTTAGACTGGACATTTACCAAGAGTAAACCATAAAGTACACTACTGATTTTAGGTTATTGTGATGTAAAAAACATACCACTCTGGTGGTGGATGTTGATAATAGGGGAAGCTATACATGTATGGTAGTAGGAAGTATATGGGGAATCTCTTTAGCTTCTGTTCAATTTTACTGTGAATCCTAAACTGCTCTTTAAAAACAGTCTTGAAAATATACATAAATGAAAAATTAAAAAAAAACTTACTAGAGCTTGGAAACACTGGATGATAGCATTGTGGTACTCAGCAGACTATTTAGCCCACAGTACGTGGGTAAGTGATTCTATTGGTGCATCTGTAGGACTGTCCCTCCGAGTATTCAGATAGTTGTACAGGAAGCCCCCTCCTTCATTGCATCCCAGTAACAGGGCAATTGGACCATTCATTCGCAGAACCCAGCCACCATGTGTAAAGTTGTCTAAACTATCTTTCTGGAAAAAAAGGCCATAAGAAGACGTTCTTCAAGGTAAAACAGCATGTGAGAGGAAGCTCACATGAAAGAAGACTGAGGGTCCCTGGTGAGCACCCAAATTCATGAGTAACTCCTCCCAACATGTATGAAGGAGAGAAAACTCCCAGTCAACCCACAAACATTTGAGTAATGAACACTTTAATAAACCACTAAGTTTTGATGTCATATGCTATCCAGCAATAATTAGCTGATATACTTCTACTCAGTTTCATCTACTTTTATTAAAGCCTCGTAAAATGTCATCCTGTATGCTATGAGTCCCCAACCTTTCTTCCCCTGCTCTTTGATTTTGGATTCTTCAAATTTCCCTCATCTGCTCTTCAATCTTTAGTAATTCTCTATTGTTCTTTCCCTGGTTTTTCTGGTTTTGCTTTGCACCTTGATCCTAACATTTCATCTATTGTGAGTTGGAGTGGGGCATGTCCATAGAATCCTTATAAAGGATGATGTTAGATTCATCTGGAGTTTTTCATCAACATTCTAAGAAGTTTGGTTAAGTGTTCCTGTTCTGCCACTCTATCTATTCACATGAAATGATTTGCTTAGTGAGACATTGGCCCTTAATGAAATGGGTATTGTCTCCTTGAATATATTATATTAGGAATAAAAACCAAACTTAGTACTATGAATTTCAGTTGCTTCCAAGTTTTTTTCATGGATCGTTTGCTCATTTTTTAAGTGATGAATAACATTCCATTGTCTGGATGTTCCATACTTTGTCCATTCATCTCCTGAAGGACATATTGGTTACTTCCAAATTTTGGTGATTATGAATAAAGCTACTATCTGCTATCGACATCCATGTGTAGTTTTTGTGTGGTCATAAGTTTTCCACTACTTTGGGTAAATACCAATGAATGTGATCATCGTGGGACCAAAAAGTAAAAATACGTATAGTTTTCTAAGAAAGTGGCAAACTGCTTTCCAAAGTAGCTGTATCATTTTGCATTCCCACTGGAAATGTACGAGCATTACTGTTGTTCCAGATCCTTGTCAGCGCTTGGTGTGTCAATGTTCTGGATTTTGGCTATTTCAGTAGGTTTGACTGGGACCTTATTGCCCTTTTAATTTGCATTTCCCTGATGACACATAATGTGGAGCTTCTCATCATATGTTTATCTGTCATTTGCATATCTTATTTGGTGAAGTGTCTGTTAAGGTCTTTGGCTCATTTTTAACCTGTTTGTTTTCTTATTTTTGACTTTTAAGCGTTCTTTGTATATTTTGTATAAAAGTTTTTATTGAGATATGTCTTTGCAAATACTTTCTCTCAGACTGCAGCTTTTTTTCTCATTCTCTTGACAATGTCTTTCTCAGAACAGAAAATTTTAATTAATGAAGTCTTCTATGTCAATTATTTCTTTATGGATCGTGCCTTCGATGTTGTATATAACAGATCATTGCCATATTCAAAGTCATCGGTGTTTCTCCTATACTATCTTCTAGGAATTTTATAATTGTGCACTTTCTGTTTAAATATGTGATACATTTTAAGTTAATTTTTCTAAGAATTGCACATTCTATGATTTGAATTTATTCATCAGAGTTTTGTAGTTTTCCTTTTTTATATCTTGTACATATTTGTTAGATTCATAATTAACTATTTCATTTTGGAGGGTGCTAATATAAATGATACAATGTAAATGCATTTTTGATGGTATTGGAAAGCAATTGACTTCTGATTTTAACCTTATATCCTACAACCTTGTTAATTTGGCTATTAATTCAAAGAGGATTTTTTGGTCAGTTTTTTAGGATTTTCTGCACAGAGGATCATGTTATTTGCAAACAAAACTATTTATTTCTTCCTTCCCAATTTGTATGTATTTTATTTTATTTTCTTGTCTTATTACATTAGCTAGACTTTCTTGTACAATGTTGAAAAGGAGTGGTGAGAGGGGACGGCCTTTCCTTAAACTTGATCTTAATGGGAAAGCTTCAAGTTTGTCATCACTAAGTGTGATGTTAGATGTGGAGTTTTTTGGGATAATCTTTATCAAGTTGAAGAGGTTTCCCATCATGAATACATATTGGATTTTGCCAAATACTTTTTCTGCACCTACTGATATGTTCATGTGATTTTTCATTTTTATCCTTTTGATGTGATGGATTATATTAATTGTTTTTCATACATTGAACCAGACTAGTATACTTGGGATGAATCCCACTTATTACAGTAACAACTGGTATATAATTCTTTTTTTATATTGTTGGCTTCAATTTGCTAATATTATTTGTGGATCTTTGCTTGTATTATCATGAGAGATATTGGTTTGTGTTTTTCTTTTCTTATAAATCTTTGAATGGTCATGGCATAGCATCATGCTGGCCTCATAAAATGAATTAGGAAGTATTCCCTTCATTTCTGTCCACTGCAAGAGATTTTAGAAAATTTGTGTAATTTCTTTCTTACATGTTTGGTAGAATTCACCAGTAAGCCCATCTAGGTCTACTGTTTTCTGGTTTGGAAGGTTATTAATATGGATTCAATTTCTTTAATAGATGCAGGACTATTCATATTGTCTTTCTTATCTGAGTCTTGGCAAATAGTACATTTCAAGGAACCGGTCCATTTCTTCTAGGTTATCAAATTGGTGGGCAGAGAGTTGTTCATAATATTTTATTATCCTTATAATGTCCACAGGATATGCAATGATACTCTCTCTTTCCTTTCTGATATTAGTAATTTGTAGCCTCTTTTTTCTTATTTAACCTGCCTAGAGGCTTATCAATTTTATTGATCTTTTCAAAAAACTAGCTTTCACTTTAATTGATTTTCCAAGATTTTTTTTTATGTACGAAATATTGTTGTCATCTTCTAATGGAGTATAATTCATCTGCACTCAGCTCCACTCACTTTTCTATGTGCGAGATGACAATAAAGTGTAGGAAATGGTCCTCCATATCACATCTGATTCTTTCTCAGATCCATAAAGAATCTAAATGTTTTCCTGGTCATAATACATTTACTTGGAGTGCCACAAACAGGTGTTCTTCATTTTTTCCACGATGTTAGTAAAATTTCTGCCTCAACATAAATCTTGTTGGAGCACAGAGTTCATTGTCCTAAAAAATACTGTTGTAAACATGGCTTAGTTGGTTTGTTTTTGCATCTGGTGCTACTATGGACTGAATGTTGGTTCCCTCAAAACCTCAAAAGATAAAACCTGATCTCCCACGTGATGGTATTTAGAGGTGTGGCCTTAGGGAGGTGATTAAGTCATTTAAGGTGGAACCCTAGTGAATAGAATTCGTATCCGTATGAAAGAGACCTCAGAGAGCTCTCTTGTTCTCCTTGGGCCTTGTGAGGACACTGTGAGATGGTCATTTGTGAATCAGGAAGTGGATTCTCACCAGGCACCAAATCTTCTAGCCTCTTGATCTTGGCTTTCTCAGCCTCCAGAACGTGATAAATGAATGTTTGTTGTTTAAGCCACCCAGTTTATAGTATTTTGTTATAGCAGCCCAAATGGACTAGGACAGGTATCATGAAAAAGTTTTTTTGTTTTGTTTGTTTTTTTGTTTTTTTTTAATTCTTATTCATAGGGACTCCTGGGTGGCTCAGTTGGTTAAGTGTTGAACTCTTGATTTCAGATCATGTCGTGATCTCAACGGTTCATGAGTTCAAGCCCTGGTTCAGTCTCTGTGCTGACAGTGTAGAGCCTGCTTGGGATTCTCTCTCTCCCCCGTCTCTTTGCCCCTTCCCTGCTCCCTGTCCCCCCTCTCTCTCTCAAAAGATAAATAAGCTAAAAATTTTTAAAAAATGACTCTTATTTATAATATCTAACTGGCCTATGAAAAAAATTTCCAATTCCTCTGATTATGCTTCCTAGTAGTACATGATTTATTTATTTATTATTTTCGTTTTGTTTTGTTTTGCAGACTTTAAAAAAAAAGTTTATTTATTTTGAGAGAGAGAGAAAGAGAGAGCTGGAGAGGGGCAGACAGAGAGGGAGAGAGACAGAATGCCAAGCAGATTCTAAACCGTCAGCGCAGAGCCCAATACAGGGTTTCAACTAACAACCTGTGAGATCATTACCTGAGTCAAAATCAAGAGTTGGATGCCTAACTGACTGAGCCAACCAGGCACCTCTTGAAAAGCAGATTTTTTTAATGTCACAAACATTCCATCTCATAATTAAATATGTATCTAGCACTTAATGTTTTCAATATACCTGGCAGACATTGCCAGTTTTGCCTTTGAACAAGACTACGAAATGAGTTACTACTGAGTTGAGAACATCATCTTTTAGATAAAGGAGTTGAGGCTTGAGGGATTGCCCAAGGTCATGTAATACAGTAATGACAGAGCTGAGTTAGAATTCTCAGCTTTCAGTGAAGAATGAGGAAAAAAGGTTCAGAGAAGGGGAATGTGACTCTAGCCTGAGGAGTGGCCATTTAGCAATTTAGTGGATGTGATTTTAAGAACACATTTGTCTTCCATTGTGATGTGGATTGTTTTTTCATCACTCCTTATAATTTCTTTTGTGATAATCTTAGGAAGAAGTGTTCTAATGTTAGATAGAAGAGATGTCAATAGCCTAATACTTAGTGTAAGCTGCCTCTCGTAAGTAAAAACTGGATGAAAGAAAGAAGCATTTGAAATGGCGGACTTAATAAAGACACACTTCTCACTTTAATTTTTGTTAGTGGCAAACACCCTTTCCCCAAAGGAATTACGTATTGTCCATCTACAGACTGTTATAAAGTACATATGCAGCCGTCATTGCTAATATAAAATTGGCTATATATAGAATCCATTAAAATAGTATCAATTTACTACATTAATTTCTAATTGTTTGAGGCAGATGTATAAAGCATAGTATCAAAGAAAACAGGATACTTCTAGCATCTGTACTTTTATTTTTGCTCAGTACTTTGTTTATTTTCATTGATTCATTTTCATAATGTGCTCTAAATTAATTAGCTGCAACAGAAACTTTGAATAATTCAAAGAGGCACTTTGGGAAAATTGCATTTTTTTCCCACGATTGGCTATATCATAAGTTTGTTATGATGAATAATAGTGAGGCAGCTGTTTGAGTTGATTTATTGTTCTTACATAAAAAATTCATATTATAATTTTTAGCAGAAATGAGGCTATTTATAGTAATTACCTTTTTCAAAGGCATTACTGCAGAGGGAACCCGCAGGACTACTCATTATTCTGAGTCTTAAAAGATAACACGTACAACAGGATCAAGAGAACACAAGAATCAAAGCTACACTATTCAATCCAGCTTCTTGTAACTGTTATAAATGTTGAATCCAAGACCATTTTTTATATTTTTGCTTTTACTGTGATTTTTGACTCAAAGCAGTTTTTGAAACATGTTAATTTTCTTGACGTACTTCCACTCAGTGTTTTGTTTTCAATTTTGCTCATTAAAAAAAATGAGTTGAAAATAATTTCCTTGGTGTGCTGGTTTTTATCTGTTTGCTCTCCCCTTCACCCCACTCCACTCCCCGCCCCGAACCACATGCTCACCAGATTTCTCTTCTCTGCTGGTCTCTGCATTGCTCTCTGCCCTGGAGTTTTGACTTCTATAGACCTCATCACTTGATTCTTTAGCTTCTTGAATTCTAGACATATTTGGCCAAGAGAGGGTAATATGAAATGGATAGGTGATAGAGAGAGGTTAAAATATTTAGTTTCCATTCCCCTGCAGCTCTAACACCTCATTTCACCTGTGCCCTGGGCTCTGGCACTCTCTGTATCCTACAGCCACACCGCTTGGTGGCTTGGCCCCTCTTCCATGGAATCAGCGCTTACTGAGTGCTGATTATAAAATAAATTCTTCCCCTTTGGCCCTAGAGATAGTAATGACTTCCCATTGTTACTAATATCTAGACACTTCCTCATCTCTTATGGGTTTTGTTATGTTTGCCCACATCTCTGTGAACATTCCTTTCATTGAATTTCACATAAAACCTTTTGAATGGGCCATCTGGTTTCCTTGGGACACTGAATGACATAATTTGTTTACATAAAAACGAACATATTTCCACCAAAGAGAAAAAAAAAAGAAAAACGCTTCTACTATATCAGCCTATTTCTGAAAGTTTTTCATACCTTATGTTCTTCATCTTCCTCAAATATGTCAATCTATGACCTGGAAGGGAGGGATCTGGAGGAATAAACACGCCAGCGACATTTTCTCTCTTCTTCTGAATTTATTAATAAAGTCTAGGACATAGGAGTGCTTGGAGTGCTCAGCTGGTTAAGCATCAGGTCATGATCTCATGGTTCATGAGTTCCAGTTTGAGTCCCATGTTGGGCTCTGTGTTGACAGCTCAGAGCCTGGAACCTTCTTCAGATTCTATGTCTCCCTCTCTCTGCCTTTTTCCTGCTCATGCTCTGCTTATTTCTCTCTCAAAAATAAATAAATGTTAAAACAATTGAAAAAATTAAAAACAAAGTCTAGGACATAGATCAGGGGGGAGAAGAACAGATCATGAACCTGAAGGGATAAATGAAGTCTATTCAGTACACTCTCCCTCTTTTCTCTTCAATATCCAGTTGTAGATATTTAAAACCTTGTCCAGAATTTTTTTTTAAATGCATGTCCCTACATAAAGGGCATACAAATCTATCCACAAATTTATTGTCATTGACTGATAAATCAGCCATAATCATAGCCGAAACTGAAATTGTTAGCTGGCAGTCTTCTTTATAGAAGTTGCTGTGGAATGAAGCAGAGTTTAAAAGTCAAATTTAAAAGTTAAATAAAACTTGCTCCTCTGCCTCTGCATCAGTACCATGTCCTAAAGTCAATGTTTCCTTCTTTCATCACAAACTTCACATTTTTCTTAATTTTACCCTTGGCTGGGTGGAGTTCTTTACATGATGAGTGACACAAATATTTATTCTCTCATTATCTTAATCCTTGGTGATTCTATCTTTATTATGCTTTTGGAGCATCTCATCAATCAGGACAATTGGGTAAGGGATATTAAGAGTTGGCTTTGTGAAGTCTGTGAGTGGCAGGCAGAGTTCTTCTCCCATTTGTGGAGGTATAATCCAGTATCGATTGGCACAATGCAGTGAATAATGTGTCTGTTGTCTTAGTAGCATAAAGAGTCTAAAGTGGTCAGAATGGAAACTTATCTTCCAGTATAACTAAACTATGACTGTGTTCCTCCGTGGAACTATTTCTTCTTTAAGCACTATGACTACAAATATGCCAAGTCCAAGGTTTCAGAGATGGAAAGTGAAAACTCCTTAAGTAGGCTATTTGGGAAAATATATCCCTTGAGTCCTTGACCATGAATTTTGACATATGTCTTCTGGCACCTTTTATAGCTGGGACTTACGTAGTTGTTCAAGCCAGCTGGAAGAACTCAAACTCAGGAACTGAGAGTTCATGACTTGAGCTGAGATCAAGAGTCAAATGCTTAACCAACCAAGATACCCAGGTCCCCGTGTACTTGGTCTTTTGAAAAATGATAGCCGGAAGGTGAACCAGAATCTACAGGGCAGGACATCTTATCAATCTGATTTTTGAGCTCACAGTAGATACTTTCTTTTGCTGTTGATCAGTCTGACTAGAAGTTCATTAATCTGATTGAATTTTTCAAAGATTTAGCTTTTGTTTTCATAGATTTTCTGTATTTTCTCTTTCATTGATTTCTAGTATAATTGTAAATTTGTAATTATTTCTTTTCACTTACTTGCTTTGAGTTTAATTTGCTCTCCATTTTTGTTTTATTAAGGTAAAAAGGTGGAATCATTGATGTGAGAAATTTCTGCTTTTCCGTTATAGGTATTTGGTACCATACATTTCTAAGTACTACTTTACTTATGTCACACAAAATGCTATTATGTTGGATTTTCATTTATTTAAATATGTTTTATGTCAATATATTTTATTTTCTAATTTCCTTTTGATATCTTTCTGGGTTCATATGTGATTTAAAAGTGTATTTGATTTCAAAATTTAGTTTCCAGATGTCTTTGTGTTCATTATAAACCTAACTCTACTATGATTAGAAAACATTTGTTTGAGGGACACCTGGATGGCTCAGTCAGTTAAACTTCCACTGTTGATTTCACCTCAGGCCATTATCTCAGGTTACTGAGTTCTGTGAGGAACTCCAGAACTCCAGAACTTGCTTGGAATTCTCTCTCCTCTCCCTCTGCCCCTCCCCCTGCTCATGTTCATGCTTTGCCTGCACACTTACTCTCTCTTTCTCAAAATAAATAACGTCTAAAAAAATTGCAAAAAGAAAACATTTGTTTGATTTGAATCCTTCCAATTTTATTAAGATTCTTTGATTGCCTACACTATGGACTTTCTTGGTAAATCTGCTGTGTGCACTAGAATTCCGCTATTGTTAGCTTGAGTGATCTATAAATAAATGTCATTTAGTTTAAATTGGTTAGGAATGCTGTTGTCTTCTATATTTTTACTGATTTTCTGTCTACTCATTCTATTCATTACTGGAGAGGAGTATTAAAATCCAACTCTTACTGTGGATTTGCCTGTTTCTCCTAGAATTTCAATCAATCTTTGATTGGTGTACTTTAAAGTTGTTACAATTATTAGGTATATAAATATTTAGAAATATTATGTCCTCTTGATGAATTGATCTCTTTATTATATGGAATGGCTTTCTTTATCCTTGGCTATATTCTTTGTTCTGATAGTTATTATATCTAATACTAATACAGCCACACCAAAATTTTTATTAATGTAATATACTTTTTCCCATAACTTTTACTTTTAATTTCATTATTTCTTTATATTTAAAGTGTGTTTCTTGTAACATACAGTTAGTTATTGTTTTTTTCCACAACTTCATGATCTCTGTTTTTCAATTAGGTTGTTGAGGCCATTTACATTTAATATGATTACATGTATGGTTGGCTTTAAATTTACCACATTGCCATTTTTTTTCTATTTGTACTATCTGTTCTTTGTTCCTTTTTCTTTTTTTCCTGTTATTTTTGGATTTTTGGATTGAGTACATTTTATGATTTCATTCTATTTTATTTGTTGGCTTATTAGCTGAAATTCTTATTTTGGTTTATACTATATATTTTAACTTCCCATTGTGAAGATTCAAGTCATATATTACACTTCTTCACATATACAATAACATATTTCTGTTTTTCTCTTTTTGGTCTTTCTGCTATTGTTGTATATATTTCAGTCCTACTTATAAATTACAAAATATGTAGTTTTAATTTTTTTAACATTCATTAATGTTTTAAATTACTTAAATTATTAGAAAAATACTTTATATATTTCTAGACAGATACCATTTCCAGTGCCCTTCACTCTTTCATGTTGATTCATATTTTCACGTAGTATAATTTTCTCCATAGTGTATTTTTTATAGCATAGGTCTTGCTTATGAATTTTTCAGTTTTTGTAAGTCTGAAACCTCCTTTATTTTCTCTTTGTTTTTGAAAAATATTTTCACTAGGTATGGAATTCTAGATTGGTAGTTTAGTTTCTTTCAGTACTTTAAACATGTTTCTCTACTATCTCCTGGCATAATTTTTGTTGTCGGGTGAAAAATTTACCATAGCTTTGTTCCTGTTTATATAATGTATCTTATTTTGCTGGCTGCTTCTAAGAATTTCCTTTCCACTGGTTTACAAAAATTGATTGTGAAATTCCATGGTTTATTTTTTTTCAATTGCTTATTCTTGAGGGTTATTGGTTTTATAAAGTAGATTCGCAGTTTTAGATTCATAGTTTTATCAATTATGGAAAATTTCACTAATTTTTTTTCAAAAAATTTATGCTATCTTCCTTCTTCTTCTTCAAAGATGCCCATTCATTACATAATGCCTTCTTGAATTTGTACCACAGCACAATGGTGTTATGTTAATTTTCTTCAGTCTTTTTTCCTCTTTGTGTTTTACTCTGGATAGTTTTTGTTGCAGCTCTTCAAAGGCACTCATTTTTTCCCCCTTGCAATTCCTAATCTAGTGTTAACCCCATTCAATTATTTGTTATCTCAGATGTTGTAGTTTTCATGCCTAGAATATCAGTTTCAGTCCTGTTTCTGTTCAATCATACCCCTCCCTACCTTCTTGAATATGTGGAATATGGTTATAGTGACAACTTTAAAGTAACTGTCTGTTATTTATATTATCTGTACTATTTTTCAGTGTTTTTAATTGATTACTTTATTCTCTCATTATGGTAATATTTTCCTGTTTCTTTTAAGACTTAGTGACTTTTAAAGTTTTTTTTTCCATTATTTTTTTTTTTTATTTTTGAGAGACATAGAGACAGAGAGTGAGCAAGGGAAGGGCAGAGACAGAGGGAGACCCAGAATCCGAAGCAGGCTCCAGGCTCCGAGCTGTCAGCACAGAGCCCAACGCGGGGCTCAAACTCACAGACTGTGAGATCATTTCAATGCCAGACATTATAAGTTTTACCTTGTTTGGTGATGAATGAATATTTTGTAGCCTTGTGAACTTTATTTCTGTAAATATGGTTGAACATTTTTCTGTGATGCAGTAATAGTATTCATAAACAATATGATACTTCGCTAGCAGCAGCATTTAGTTGAGGATTAATTTTGGCAAACAATTTTGTGTACTCTACTTGATGTCCCTGAAATTATGAAGTCTTCTAATCTGATTGGTGGAAACTATCTCAAGCTCTCCACGATCTCCACCTAGTGATTATTCTATAAAATTATTTCTAATGATTCCTTTTTGAGTCTCATATAGTTTTCTCACATGGATACACTAGTCAGCATTCAGCTGAAGTCTTCTGACTTCTGAAACTCTCTTGGCTCTCACTTCTCTGGTACTCTGCCCTGTAAATTCTTGCTGCCTTCTCCTTCCCAAACTCCCAGTACTATCTCACTAGCTCAGGGAGATCTCTGGTACCTGAGAATCAGCGTGGGAACTCTCCTGTCAGTAAGGTGGGGCAATCACAGAGCTTATCTCATATGTTTCTTTACTCTAGTTTTTTTCTCATTTGTTTCTTTTCACTGCTAATGCTCAATATTTTGCAAATTGTTTCATATGTTTTTTCCTGTTTTTTTTTAGCTCTTTCAGAGGTGAGGATAAATTCAGTCCTTGTTAATATTTAACAAATAATTTTAATTGAATGAGAAAATAAACATTTCATGATGAAAAGTTCATTTCTCATAGACCTTTGGGTCAGATAAAGGGGCCAAATGCAAAAGTGAAGCTAGTTTTCGAGTGGATATGAATTTTTGGCAGAAAAGTGTAAATGATTTTACACCAAAGCCATAGAATTGTGCTTAACTATTCTCCTTTTTAGACTTTTCTGGAAGCTCCATATAGCTTCTTTATCTCAAACAGTTACAGTTGCATTTGCTGATCATAACACCCAAATGGTAGAGTGGTTTGTACTGCAACATGGACCTACTGTGGAGGCTGTTTTAAATCAGGCCCCAACCTAATGTCTTGCGAATTAGCCAGTGAATTAGGTCATCATGCATAAATGTAGTATATTTTGGTTCCACAATTTTAAAAAGCTCAATAGGTTTCATGCTTCTTAAAAGTTTCTGTAATCTATCTCTTACTTTGGAAGAAATACCCTGTCCTATCTTAGGCTACTGAAACTTTGTAAACCTGTCCCCCCCATGGCAATCTCAATCTCTTGAACTTTCACAGGGTTTATCTCTCAACCTTTGGTACCTATGGAGGAAGCCATCCAGTGTGTGTACCTCTTACAGATACCGTTAGCATAAGGTCATCAATGTAAAGACCAGTTTGATGTTTTATAAGACACAAAGTTGGTTAAGTTCTCTCCAGTTTATACTATAAAAGAGAGGATGAGGCTTGACTAAACAGGGAAGAGAAGTTTTACCCATGCCTTGCAGAGGCAAATTGCTTAGGAATTGGAAGAAACAGCATTATTTAAGTCAGCGTTTCTCTAACAGGAAAGTGTAAAAGAATTAAAGTCTTGTTAAAACGCGGAGTTTTGGGCCCCACTTCTAGAGTTCTATCTTGGATGAGACCCAGGTATTTGCGTTTCTAATGAGTTTTTAGGTGATGCTGATGCTGCTAGTCCAAAAACTACACTTTGAGAATGGATTTGAGTGACAATTGTAATATTAATTTTCTTGAGTAAATATATTGCTTCTGGAAACAGAGCCACTATAGGCATTAATGATTGATATTGTTTGTAACAATCTATAGTGAGTCTCCAAATCTGGCTTTCCAACAGCCAAAATATGTGAGTTAATTGATCATGTGTTTAGAATCCTTGATACCTCTCTCCACACTCATCTTTCTAGTGTTTGATGGTGATACCGTTATTCATTACCCCCAGGAATGGAGCACTGCCTTTGACTTTTTCTTTTGATAGTGGATACAGTTTTAGAAGCTTCTACTTACTTTGTCCCAGCATTATAATCCCCCCAAAATAACCCGTAGGAAAAGTCAGTGGTCCCATTAGACTCATCAGTGATTTCCACCTAAGACTGCAGCTTCAGAAACCCAATGTCCAGAGTCTACACCGGAATGTAAAAATCACACTCTATGTAGGTAGAACCTAGACATTAATTTTTATTTTTTTAAGGATTTTTAAATCTCTGTGACTTCAGTGTAGCCAAGGTTGGGTGCCACTGCACTATGTCAGAAAATTTCTAGCATTTCTTCCTCATTGATTGTAAACCATCATTGATCCCAAACTTCAGTTAATTAGACTTTTGGATGTGAGAACCACTCTGTGGGTAACTAAGCCCAATTCATTACCTTTCAAATCTCAGTTGAGTTTACCTAGAATTCAGACATTCAAAATGTTTATCTTTTCCCTTGTCTGCTGAATATTGCAGGGTCCTATTCTTTTTCCATAAGTGCCCTTCTCTTAGCAAAAGATACGTGGCTGATTTTTCCATTCAGTTGGCTTTAACAAGCTTGCAATTACATTCAGTCCTTGGACTTGATTCTCATTCATATCTGCCCTATGGCTACTGGAGATAAGGGACTCTTTTAGGTTTCCATAGAAGCTTTCTGATTTTTCATTCATGGTCTGAATCAGACCTTCAATTTTTTTTTCTCTTTTCTTTTGCTACAATCTTTGTAATAACCGTTGTTGCCATAGTGACTAAGTGCCACAGCCACTTGATCTCCTAACGCCTTCATTGCATCTGTACTTCATCGTATGCCACCACCAGTGATTATTGGACTAATCACGATGTCACAGCATGCCAGAGATTATCGGTGTCCCATTTCCCCAAGCAAAGAAGCTATCTGTGAGCGCTCAAATATGCTAGCTACCCATCCCAAGAACCTATTTTAAGGGTGTTTCCTGGGGTCACTTCTTGTGCCAATTACTGAATCACTCAAGATTCTGACAGGAAACAGATGGTACTTTCAAATGGACCAATTAAGGAGAGGACTACTTATAGAAATATATATTGGAATAAGAGAAACCAAAAAGAGTTGGTAAAGCACTCTGGGGCTAGGAAAGGCTGGGAGCTTTTACTACCCCTCAGCATGAATTTTAACTCTCCTTCCATCCTCTGGTCTTCTGGGACCTCCCACTGAAAACAACTCAACAAGGATGACCCTGCTCAGAGGTCAAGAGATATAGATCATGCATCTAATAAAGAATAAACTGCTTTGGACACATAGAAAGAAGGAGAGGAAATGGGGGATATTTAGAGGAGAAACTCTAGCAGACATCCAAATTGGATGTCTCATCTGAGCTCCAACGTGTTGGTAAAGCTCTGACTTAATGTCTTCAATTGGATGTCTTAAAGACATCTCAGACCCCATAGATTGAAACCCACCTGAATCTAGTCCGCTTGCTGTGGAAAAGGAAATCTGCCTGAAAGCATGAAGCTTAAACATAATCCTTAACATCGTCTTCTCTTTTGCCTTCCAGTCCACCTCCAATTCTTGGTGGATTTTAACTTAAATATTTCATGTAGTTCTTTACTTCTTTCTATCACCATTACAACACTCGTCACTATTGCAATATTTCCAGACTACTGTTACTTCTTTCTATCATGGATATAATATGCTTTTATTGTTTAAAAATTATTTAGATTTTTATTTTGAAATATAAAAATTCCTACATGTAGAGCTCAATGAATGACAGCAAAACGGGCTGTCATGTAACCACACTTGGTCAAGATATAGGACATAGTTAAAACACCAGCAGTTCCCCTTGAGTTGTTTCCAACCATTCTCTCCTCCTTTCTTCCCCAAAGGAGACCCGTTACCTTGACCATAAGCACTATATAATAGTTTAGTTTTAAAACAGATTTATTTTTTAATAGCTTTGTTGAAATATAATTCATTTATTTATAATACTTCCATCACCCCCCACCAAAACCCTGTACCCATTAATAGTCACTCATAATTTTCTTCAGACTCCTCACTCCAGAGTCCTAGACAAACACTAATCTACTTTCTGTCTCAACAATTTCTTATTCTGGATATTTCATAGAATAGAATCATATAATATGTGGTCTTTTGCAACTGGCTTTGTTTGCTTAGCATAGCATTATCAAGGTTCATCTGCATTGTAGGATGTTTCAGTGGGCCACTCCTTCTCACTGCTTCCTAATAATTATATTTTATGGGTATAGCACATTTTATTCATTTATCAGTTGATGGACACTTGAACTATTTCTACTTTTTGGTTGCTATGAATAATAATTATGAACATTTGTGTGAAAGTTTCTTGTGTGTGATGCAGTTATTATTTAACTTAGATCATATAAAAAGAATGAATTAATAGAGAGTAGTAGGTAAAGTAATGGCACTGCAAAGATGTCCATGCCTTCATCCCCAGAATCAGTGAATATGCCACCTTATGTGACAAAAAGGACTTTATAGATATGACTGAGGTTAAAGATTTCATGGTGGGAAGAATGTCCTGGATTATCAAAGCAGGACTAATCTAATCTAACCTAATCTCTCAACTTCATGTGTTTCTCTTGATTTACTCCATACGTTACTTCTCATTTTGTATGTCCAAAGAAAGTTGTTATTTTTGAGATGCGTGAACTGTGTTCCTGGACCTCTGAGTGGTTGTTCCGGCTAAATTTGAGGTTTCATAATGTACCAGTTGTACCAAAGGGTTAAAGGAGAGTGAAGTTGGATTATTTGTTCCTCTGGCTCCTTCTCTTTCCTGCTATGGGTTTGCAATATGACATTTTTTTTTTTTGTTGCCTTCTCCTAGAGGACTTTTTTTTTTTTTTTTTTTGAAAAGACCATTCTTTCCCTATTGAATTATTTTGGCACCATTGTGAAAAATCAATTGACCATAAATTTAAGGGTTTATTTCTGGGCTTTCAGCTCAGTTCCATTTATCTATAGGCCTATCCTTAGTCAAACGCCATAATGTCTTGATTACTGTAGCCTTGTATTACATTTTGAAATTAGTAAACGTGAGTCTTCCAACTTTGTTCTTCCTTTCCAAGATTGTTTTGGCTCTTCTGGTCCCCTTGCATTTCCATATGAAGTTTAGGATCAGCTTGTCATTCTCTGCAAAGAAGTCAAGGTGGGGTTTTGACAAGGATTGCATTAAATCTCTGGATCAATTTTGGGAGTATTGCCATCTTAATAATATTAAGTCTGATCCTTGGTTATGGGCTGTCTTTCCATTTATTTGGGTCTTTTTAAATTTCGTTCAATAATGTTTTCTAGTTTTCAAGGTACAAATCTTTTGCTTCATTTATTAAATTTATTCCTAACTATTCTATTATTATCAATTCTATTGCAAATGGATTGTTTTCTTGATTTTATTTTGCATTCTTTATTGTTAATGTATAGAAACATAACTTTTTGTTGTATATTGATCTTGTATTCTACAACCTTGCTATATTCATTTATTACTTCTAAGAGCTCTTTTAGAGTGTGTGTGTGTGTGTGTGTGTGTATGCCTTGGGAGTTTTTATATACAAGTACTTGTCATCTGCAAGTAGAAACAGTTTTACTTCCTCCTTTCCAATCTGGATGCCTTTTACTTTTACTTTTTATTTTTGATTAATTTTCTTGCTTAGAATCTCCGAAACAATGCTATATGGAAGTGGCAAGAATGAACACCCTTATCTTGTTCTTGGTCTCAAGTACAAAACATTCAGTTATTTTCCATTAATTGGGCCTTTAGTTGTGGGTTTTTTAATCTCAACTTTTTACTAGGTCAATGAATTCCCTTTTATTACTATTTTGTTGATTTAAAAAAATTAAAAGTCTTTTATTAGTTTCTGCTTTTATTTAGATAATCATGTGGTTTTTATTCTTTATTTTATGAATGAGGTATATTATTTTCGTTGTTTTTTGCAATTTTGAAATCTTGGGATAAATCTGACGTGGTCATGATACATAATCTTTTTTATCTCATACCAGATTTGGTTGGTAGTATTTTGTTGAGAATTTTATGTCTATGTTCATAAGGAGCATGATTTGTAGTTTTCTTATGATGTCATTGTCTGGTTTTGGTATCAGGGTGCACTGCCATTTTATAACAAATTGGGAAATGTTACCTCTTCTATTTTTTCTGGAACAGTTTGTGATGGATTACTGTTAACTCTTTGAACAGCTTGTAAGAATTCACCAGTGAAAATCTCTAAGTCTAGATTTTTTTCTTTCTTGAAAGTTTTAACATGACTAATTCAATGTATTTTCTTGCTATTTAGGTCTATTTAGCTTATCTATTTTTTCTTGAGGCAGTTTTGTTAAGTGGTTTTCTAGGAATTTTCTAGTCTAAATTAGTTATATATGTATTTATTTATGATTATTTATTATTTTTGAGAGAAAGAGAGACAGAGCATGAAAGGGGGAGGGCAGACAGAGAGGGAGACACGGAATCCGATGCAAGCTCTAGGATCCAAGGTGTTAGCACAGAGACCAATGCAGGGCTCAAAGCCACAAACCACAAAATCATGACCTGAGCTGAAGTCGGATGCTTAACTGATTGAGCTACCCAGGTGTCCCTCATCTAAATTATTTAATTTATTAACATATACTTTTACTCTTAAACTGTTTCTTTATACTTAAAGTAGTTTTCTTGTGGATAATATATGGTGTATACTGGGTTTTGCTGTTACATTTGATCTGAAATACTTTTAATTAAGGTGTTGAGACTATTTATTTTTAATGTGATACCTGGTACGTTTGGTACAAATTTATCATCCGTCCATTTGTTTTCTTTTTGTCCTATTTGTTCTTAGGGCTTCTTTTTTTTTTTTGTAACTTCTTTTGTATTAATTATATATTATGTTTGTCTTATTCTGTGGCTTTATTAGCCATAAATTTTTGTTTATTGTTTGTTCTAAGTTTTTAGTATACATATTTAACTTATAGTTTATAAACAGTAAATAATAGTTTATAGTTTACCTTCAAATGATATTATAATTTCACATATAACAAAAGAATCATAAATTAGTATTTCTCCATTTTTATTCTCTTGGTCTTTGTGCTATTGTTGTTATGTATTTTACTTCTACAGATGGTATAAACCCCATAATGCATTCATATTCACTTTGATTTAAACAGCCAAATATCGTTAAAAGGCCTTCAAACTTAAAAAGAAAATCCTTTTTACATTTGACCACATAGTTGTCATTTCTGAGTTTCTATGGTCCTTTATATCAATCCATGTTTCAGTCTGATGGAATTTTCTTTCTGCCTGAAGGACTTTCCTTCACATTTCATATAGTGCAGGTCTACTGATTATAAATCCGTTCAGCTTTTGTATGTCTGAGAAAATCTTTATTTTTCTGTTGTTATTGAGAGATATATTTGCTAGGCATAGATGTCTAGGATAAGAATTATTTTTATTTTAGTATTTTAAAAGTTTCGTTCCATCATCTGGCTTGTACTTGTTCTAGTGAGAAGTCTTTTGTCATTCTTACCTTTGTTCTCCTCTAAGTAAGGTATCTTTTTGGCTCAGGCTAATTCTAAGGTTCTTGCTTTATCACTGCTTCTGAACTACTTAATTATGATGCATCTCGATGTAGTTTACTTCATGTTTCTTATGCTCAAATTCCATTTTATTTTGGAGGCTTTGAGGGTTCATATTTTTCAGTCACTTTGGAGAATGTAGACATCTTTTATGTCCCTCTCCTTATTTCACTCCAGGTATTTTAATTAAACGTGTAATATGCTGCTTCGAGTTGTCACGGACCCCATGTTCCTTTTTTCAATATTGTTCTTTCTGCATTTCATTTGGACAGTTTCTATTACTTTGGCCTAAAATTCACTCATTTTTTTCTTCTATAAATTCTAATTTGCTGTTAATTTAATGCAGCTTATTTTTAAAAATCTTAAACATTTTAGTTTTTATTTCTAGATCTTTCAAGTTTCCACTTACGTGCTCCACTTGCTTCGGGCTTCTGGAATATATAAAATACACTTGTAATAATTGTTTTAATGCTCTTGTTGACTAATTCAATCATTTGTATCATTTGGTGATCAGTTCTGTGTTAGTAATATTTTCCCTCATCATAGGTTGTATTTTCCTGCTTCTTTGTATACGTGTTAATTTTTCATTAAGTGGCGGATACTATCAAGTTTACCTCTTTGGCTACTGGATATCTTATATTGTTTTAATACTATTGGCTTCCCCCCTCTCCCGGGATGCATTGAAACTATTTGGAAACAGGTTGATCCTTTCAGGTCTTGATTTTAAGCTCTGTTCTGCAGGACCAAAGCAACATTTATTCCAGGGTTAATTTTGCCCCATTACTGAAAACCCACTACGATTCTGTGTATTCTACTCAATGTTGCATGGAAATGAGGTTTTTCCAGCCAGTCTTGTGTGAACAGGCACTAGTCTGTGCCCTGTGTAAACATCAGGTATTGTTCCCTCTAACTCTTTAAGAATGTTCTTTTTTTGGCCTCATCTGCATTTGGACATCTGTACTTGGCTAAAGACTGAAGGGTGATCCTCTGCAGATATCTAGAATCCTGTGCATGTACAGGTATTTTTCACTCCCCCACTATGCCCTGAAGATAGTTATCTTGATATCCCTGGTCTCTCAGCTTAGTCTCTTCAACTCTGGGGGACTGGCAGTTTCCATTGGCGTCTTCCTCACTGTGCTATGGCCTGGAAGGTTTCTTCAAATAGTAAGTGGGGGTAATAGGAAGGCCAAATTCAGTTTTTGTTGTCTCTTAGGGAACACTACCTGATGTCCCATGCATTTAAAACTCATGTTTCTCTTGACTTTCTCTAGTGTTTTGCTTGTTTTGAATAGGAGAGTAAATCTGGTCTCTGTTTGCTGGAAGTGGAAGTCCAATACCATATTATTATTTTTTAAAAGTTTACTTATTTATTTATTTATTTAGAGAGAGAGAGAGAGAGAAGAGAGAAAGCAGGGGAGGGTCAGAGAAAGGAGAGAGAGAATCCCAAGCAGAGTCCTACGCAGGCTCAAACCGTGAGATCATGACCAGAGCTGAAATCAAGTGTTGGATGCTTAACCCACCAAGTTCCCCAGGTGCCCCCAATACCACATTATTTTAATTCATTTTCATTTTTACACCAATGCCAACTTTTCTAATTTTTTTAGAATTTTTAAATATTTATTCATTTTTGAGAGTGAGAGAGACACAGTGTGAGCAAGGGAGGGGCAGAAAGAAAGAGAGACACAGAATCTGAAGCAGGCTCCAGGCTCTGAGCTGTCAGCACAGAGCCCGACATGGGGCTCAAACTCATGGATCCGGAGATCATGACCTGTGCTGAAGTCGGATGCTTGACCAACCTGAGCCACCTAGGCGCCTCAACTTTTCTAAATTTAGTGCAACTTTAGAAGTGCTGGTTTCTTGACTATATTCTTCTTTTCCAATATTGTTTTGACTACTTGGAATTCCGTGCATATCCATTTGATTGTTAGAATTTTCTCATCAATTTCTACAAAAAAAAACATTGACAGGAATTGCATGAATTTATAGATCGATTTGCAGCTGATTTCCATCTTAACCACATTAGGTTTTTCAAACTATGAAGTCAGTGTATCTGTTCCCTTACATACTTTCGACTTCTTTCATCAATGTTTTGTAGTTTTTACCATAGAGATCTTATTTATCTTTCCTTAAGTTTTTGGTTAGATATGTTATGTTTTGATGTTATTATAAATAGTATTTTATATTACATTTACACTTGTGTGTTTTTAGAATGTAAAAACAATTGATTTTTAAATATATATTATTGAAATATAACTGACATACAATATTATTCTAGTTATGGGTGTATGATAGACTGATTTGACAATTCTCTACATTACTCAGTGTTCACTGTGGTAAGTGCAGTCACCATTTCTCACCACACTCTGTTATCATCATATTCTTGACTATAATCTCTGTGCTGTACTTCTGAGCTCAGTATTTTATAAATAGAAGTTTGTACCTCTTAATCCTCTTCATCTATGTCTCCAGTCTCCCCCACTTACTCTTCCTCTGGCAACCACCAGTTTGTTCTCTGTACTTAAGAGTCTTGTTTTTGTTGTTCATAAAAACGAATACTTTTTTATCATTCTTGTGTTCTAAAAAGTTGATCGATTTATTTATAAGTTCTGATAGGTTTTTAAAAAATCTTTTACATTTTATTTATTTATTTATTTATTTACCCATTCATGTCATCTGTTAATTCTAAGTCTTATTTCTTTATTTCCTTTTTGTTTGCTTATGTAGTTAGTTAGTTTCTTTATCGCACCAGGTAGGACCTCCAGTATTGTGCAGAGGGGGACAAATATGTATTTTCTGTAGATTCCTGCACTTTGGAAGAAAATATTCATATTTCACCATTAATTATAACATTACCTTATAGGCACTTCATAGATACCCTTTATGAGATGAAGTAAATTCTTTTCTATTCTTAGTTTGACAGTTGTTGTTTTTTAAATCATGAACTGATGAATTTTGTCAAATTACTTTTCTGTGTATATTGACCATCATACGGTTTTCAAGATTAAAAAATTCTGCTTTATGAAGTAGCATTTAATTACTCTTGGTAAATGTTACATGTGTACTAGAAAAGAATGTGCAGTGCAAATTTGGGTGTAGTATTTTATAAACACTTAAAATTAAAATTTTATGAATACTTGTTTTTTTAAGCTACATATACCATCAATTACTGAAAAATGATGATCACAATCTCTACATATGATTGTGGATTTGTATATTTCTCCCTTTAGCTTAGCTATATGAGTTTTTGCTTCATGTAATTAGGTGGCTACTCCTTTAGAAATATTAAATCAATTGGGGGATTAATATCTTTATTATAATAAAATATACTTCTTGATCTCTGGTGATATTACCTGTACTTTAATGTTAGTATAGCCATAAGGACTTTCTTATGATGAGGGAGTGCATGGTGTTTCATGGTTTCCATTCTTTTGCTTCTAGTCTGTCAAAATCTTTATATTCAAACTGCACTTTTCATAAACCTCATGCAACTACTGGGCTTTGTTCTTTTTTTATTATCAGATAAGATTGACATCTCTGCCTGTTATTGTGTTCACTTATATTTTTTTATTCAAGTTAGTAGCATACTATATTTACCAAGAGTAATTAAATGCTACTTCATATGAGTTTCAGGTGTACAATATAATGATTCAACAATTCTATACTATTTTGCCCATTTATAATGGATGTAAATTTTGGCATGATTATGTTTAATTTTCCCATCTTGCTACTTATTTTCTATTTGTCCCAAGTTTTCTTTTCTTTTTCTTTATTTCTTAAATGTTTTAAATGTTTATTTAAAAAAATGTTTTTAACATTTATTTATTTTTGAGAGAGAGAGAGAAACAGAGCATGAGTGTGGGAGGAGCTGAGAGAGAGACACACACAGAATCTGAAACAGTCTTCAGACTCTGAGCTATCAGCACAGAGCCTTAGGAGGGGCTTGAACCCATGAACCGTGAGGTCATGACCTGAGTCAAAGTCAGATGCTCAACTGACTGAGCCACCCAGGAACCCCATAATATTTATTTATTTTTGAGAGAACTAGAGACACACACAGAATCTGAAATAAGCTTCAGGCTCTGAGCTGTCCTCACAGAGCCTGAAGCGTGGCTTGAACTCATGAATCATGAGATCATGACCTGAGCCGAAGTTGGATGCTTAACTGACTGGACCACCCAGGTGCCTCTGTCCCGTGTTTTCTTTGTATCTTTATTTCTCCCCTTCCCACCCTGCTTTCATTGTTAAAAAAAAAAAGTTTATACTTTTTATTTTAAAAGAATTTTAGATTTACAGACAAACTGTCAAGATAGTACAGAGTGCCATGTAGTTTCCCTATTATTAACAACTCGTATTAGTAGGTACATTTGTTAGAATTAATACATCAATAGTGATACATCGCTGTTAATTAAAGCTCATCCTTTATTCATAGTTACTATGTTTTTACCTAGGAGTACCTGGGTGGCTCAGCAGGTTTAGTGTCTGACTCTTGATTTTGGCTCGGGTCATGATCTCAGGGTTCAAGCCCTATGTGTTGGGCTGGGCACTGACAGTACAGAGCCTGTCTGGGATTCTCTCTCTCTTTCTCTGCCTCTTCCCAGCTTGCTCTCTCTCTCTCTCTCTCAAAATAAATAAATAAACTTAAAAAAATAAAGTATGTTTTCTGGTTCAGGTTTCTATCCAGGACACCATATTACATTTAGTAGTCCTGTCTTCCGGGGTTCCTCTTGCCTATGACATTTTCTTAGACTTTCCTTGTTTTTGATAACCTTGACATTTTTGAGGAATATTGATCATTTTATAGAATGCCTCTCAACTGAGATTTGTCTGATATTTTACTCATGGTTAGACTGAGATTATTGCTTTAGGAGGAGTATCCAAGAGCTAAAGTGCCATTTTCATCATGTCATATTTTTTTAAAAAATTGTTTTGAGTGGAGTTGACACACAATGGTACATTGGTTTCAGGTATGCAACCTAGTAATTCAATGTCTCAATATGTCATGCCATGGGCACCACAAGTGTCCTATTAAAGAGCACAGGATGTTAACCTTGATCACCTGGCCGAGGTAGTTTGTCAGGTTTTGCAAAGTAATGTTCATCTTTTCCTTACCTGTTTCCATACTATATTCTTTGGAAGGAAGCCGCTATCCAGTACACACTTAAGGAATGGAGAGCTATGTTCCACCTCGAGGGGGAAGTATCTACATAAATTATTTGCAATTCTTCTGCAGAACATTTTTGTCTATTCCCTTCCATTTACTAATATATTCAGCCATTTATTTATATCAATATAGACTATGGATATGTATTTTTATATTATATAATAATATTATCTTATTACATTGCTTATTTTTTTGGCCAGTGGGAAATTTTTTGGTTTGATCCCATGTTCTTTGATATACCCTTAATCATCATGTCATCACGTGTCTTTTTTACAGTGATTATTAGTAACCATCTCCTGGGTACTAGATGTGCTCATTTCTACTGGGGTGTTGATAATTCTACGCCTTCTCAGGCAACAAAGCAATAGAATATATGTGTGTATACTAATCGATGTATACACATATATAAAAAATATTTAGGTGACTGGGTGACTCAGTTGGTTAAGCGATTGACTTCAGCTCAGGTCATGATCTCGTGGTTCATGACTTCAAGCCCTGTGTTGGGCTCTGTGCTGACAGCTCAGAGCCTGAAGTCTGCTTTGGATTCTGTGTCTCCCTCTCTCTCTGCCCTTCCCCACTCATGCTCCATCCCTCAAAAATAAATAAACATTAAAAAAATTAAAAAAAATTATATACAGAACAAGCTGCATCTACATTAAGCTAACCATAAGTTTCTACTTATGTCTCTCTCTAATCCACTACATGTGGAACATTCTACCCTCTTTTCCTTGCATATCTGTAAAAACCCACAGCGACAATGAGAAAAGTGCCTCACTTTCACCATGTACAGTTAATTATTCAATTCCAGTATATGTATACAGTGCATTAGTTCTTAATTCACACCCTGTGGAAAATCACTTTATCCAAATAGAGCACGATGCTAACATACAGTTCTTTTTGCCTTTCGTCTTACGGATGTCATTCATTTTAAAAGTTAGGTCAGCCGGGGAGGGGCGACATGGCGGAGGAGTAGGGGGCTCCAGTATTTCGCTTGCCCTTTAAAGGGGGACAACTGAAACCATAGTCTTTCTCAACTCCAAAAATCGGGGGGGGAAAGGTGCTACAGCTGACAAGAAACGAAGGCGAAAACAGACACGGCCCAACTAAACCGTGAATTTAATCTGGGTCGGATAAAACGAACTCGAACTCGGGAAGTTGAGCTGAGGGGAGGGTGAGTGTCTTCAGAGATAGCTGGGAAAGTGCCGATCGAACATCTGAACGAGAGGGCCAGAGCGGGTGAGACCGCTACCATCCAGCCCCTAAATGCAGGGCTTTTGAAGAGAAGTTCAGTGGCAAGAAGCAGCACTACCCGCGCGCTGCTGGGACCACACCAACCCCGTCCTGAGCCACTGGGACGCGCGCGCCGGGGGGACTGGCAGCAGGGACGTAGGTGGCGCTACCAGCCAAGCACCTCTAACCCCTGCACAATTATAACGAAATCGGGGGTGGCAGACAGCCGCCTCACCAGGCCACCCTCGCCCAGCGCCTCCGGGGCACCCGCGCTGCCGGGACAGGCAGTGGGGACCCAGGCGGCGGCTCCTGCGGAGCACCTCTAATCCCCGCACAGTTACAGCCAAATCGGGGGGGTAGCAGACGGCCGCGCCACCGCGCCACCCTCGCCCAGCGCCTCCGGGCACGCACGCCGCCGCCGGTACTGGCAGCAGGGACCCAGGCAGCCCCAGGCGGCGGCTCCTGTGGGACACGGCCTGGTCACCGTCCAGTAAACCACACTAGGCCAGCGTTGGCGGTGGAGAGAGAACAGAAATAAAGGGGTGAATAAAGCCTCCAGGACTGGTGGCGGGGGTCTGGAGAGACGCCATTGTTGTCTCACAAGCCAGGAAGTCACCCCAAAAGCCATCTCTGCAGCAGTGGAGGCCGGACCCGCCTACACTAAGCCACGCCCCTCCCAAACTATCAGCAGGAGCGACTGATCCAAGTGGAAATTGCTGCCTGGAGTAACGCCAGTCATTTCTTCTTTTTAAATTTATCCCTCCCTTTCTCATTCCTACCGATCCCCATCCCTGAGCTGGTCATCCAGGGTACTGACTGGCTTAATCATTTTTTTTGTTTTTTGTTTTTTGTTTTTTTTTAACCCACTCTTTGAGGACATGTCCTACAACCTCTTCTTCACTTCCCTAGCCCTTTTTCTGGAATAACCAGGCCGTATAAGTTCATCTAGACGACATCGATCTTTATTCCTTTTCCCTCGCACCTGTCCTTATTCTGATTTCTATCAGTCTGGAATAAACCCTTTAGTCGCTCTACCTGGGCAAAGTCCATTTCCTTCTTCTCCCTGCACCAGTCATTATTCTGTCTATATATGCTCTGCCACCAGCACACTACATACCCTGTCCTTAACGTGTAGCTGTTACTTCAGGACATTGCCCTCAGAGAGTCACTTGTTATTTTTTTCTGTTGTGAACTGCTTGTCTGGACTATTTGTCGGTACATTTGAGTATTTCTGTGTTCTGTGTGTCTGTCAGTCTGTTTTCCTTTCCAGGGCCACTTCAAGAAACAACCCATAACACATCCAGCCAAAATGACAAGACGGAAGAATTCTCCTCAAAAGAATCTACGAGAAGCAGTGACAGCTCAAGAATTAATGAAAACAGATATAAGCAACATAACAGAACTTGAATATAGAATGATAATCATAAAACTAATTGCTGGCCTTGAAAAAAGCTTAGATGAATGCAAGGGGTCCCGCGCGGCAGAGTTCAAGGACCTTAAAAACGGTCAGGAAGAATTAAAGAAGACATTGGAAGAAATACAAGGGAAACTGGAAGCAGCCACAGCACGGATTGAAGAGGTAGAGGAAAGAGTTAGTGCATTAGAAGACAGAATCATTGAAAAAGAGGAAGCAGATAAAAAGAGAGAGAAGCTGACCCAGGAACAGGAAAGGAGAATTCGAGAGCTGAGCGATACACTCAAAAGAAACAATATCCGTATCATAGGAGTTCCAGAGGAAGAAGAGAGAGAGAAAGGAGTCGAAGGGGTTCTTGAACAAATCATTGCTGAGAACTTCCTCAACATGAGGAAGGAAACGGGCATGGAAATCCAAGAGGCACAGAGAACTCCCCTCAGACGTAACTTGAATAGACCTTCTGCACGGCACATCATAGTGAAGCTGGCAAAATACAAAGATAGGGAGAGAATCCTGAAAGCAGCTAGGGACAAAAGAACCCTAACATACAAAGGGAGACATATAAGGGTAGTAGAAGACTTATCTACAGAAACTTGGCAAGCCAGAAAGGAATGGCAGGATATCTTCAATGTGATGAGCAAGATGGACATGCAACCAAGAATTCTGTATCCGGCTAGCCTGTCATTCACAATAGAAGGAGAGATCGAGGTTTTTCCCAACAAACAAAAACTGAAAGAATTTATCACAAATAAGCCAGCACTGCAAGAGATCCTGAGGGGCATTCTATGAAGACAAGGTGGCAAAGAACACAAACTGCCAGGGACAGCCTTACAAACATGAAACTTACAGATAATACAGTGACTGTAAGCCCATATTTTTCAATATTAACACTGAATGTAAATGGACTAAATGTGCCAATCAAAAGACACAGGATAACAGAATGGATTAAAAAACAAGACCCATATATTTGCTGTCTTCAAGAAACTCATCTTAAACCTGAAGATACCTTCAGATTGAAAGTGAGGGGATGGAGAACTATCTACCATGCTACTGGAAGTCAGAAGAAAGCCGGAGTAGCCAAACATATATCAGACAAATTAGACTTTAAAATGAACGATGTAATAAGAGATGAAGAAGGACATTATATAATAGTCACAGGGACCATCCAGCAGGAAGAGCTAACAATTGTAAATATCTACGCACCGAATTCGGAGGCACCCAAATTTGTAAAACAACTAATTACAAACTTTAGCAAACTCATCGATAAAAATGTCTTAATAGTAGGGGATCTCAACACTCCACTCTCAGCATTGGATAGATCCACAAAACAGAAAAATCTCCTCAGAAACAATAGCCCTGAATGACACATTAGGACAGATGGGCCTCACAGACATCTTTAGGGTCCTTCATCCAGAAGCAAAGGAATTTACATTCTTCTCATCTGCACACGGTACATTTTCCAAGATAGACCACATTCTGGGGCACAGGGAAGCTCTGAACAAATATAAAAGAATTGAGATCATACCGTGTACACTGTCAGACCACAATGCTTTGAAACTTGAAATCAACCACAGGAGAAAGCCTGGAAAATATCCAAGAACATGGCGGCTAAGAAATAACCTACTAAAAGATGACTGGGTCAACCAAGCCATCAGAGAAGAAATTAAAAAATACATGGAAACAAATGAAAATGAAAATACAACAATCCAAACGCTCTGGGACGCAGCAAAGGCAGTCCTGAGAGGGAAATATATTGCAATCCAGTCCCATCTCAAGAAACAAGAAAAATCAATAACACAAATTCTAACAGCACGCCTAAAGGAACTAGAAGCAGATCAACTAAAACAACCCAAGCCCAGCAGAAAGAGAGAAATAACAAAGATCAGAGCACAAATTAACCATATGGAGACAGAAAAGGTAGTGGAACAGATCAATGAAACCAAAAGCTGGTTCTTTGAAAAAATAAACAAAATAGACAAACCTCTAGCCAGGCTTCTCAAAAAGGAAAGAGAGAGAACTCAAATAGATAAAATCGTGAATGAAAAGGGAGAAATTACAACCAATCCCTCAGAGATACAAGCAATCATCAGAGAATACTATGAAAAATTATATGCCACCAAACTTGGCAATCTGGAAGAAATGGACAGCTTCCTAAATAGCCACACGCTACCAAAACTCAAACGGGAAGAAATAGAAAATTTGAACAGACCCATAACTAGTGAAGAAATAGAATCAGTTATTAAAAACCTCCCAGCAAATAAAAGCCCTGGACCAGATGGCTTTCCTGCGGAATTTTACCAGACATTTAAAACAGAGTTAATTCCTATCCTCCTCAAGCTGTTCCAAAAAATTGAAACGGAAGGAAAACTCCCAGACTCATTCTATGAAGCCAGCATCACTTTGATTCCCAAACCAGATAGAGACCCAGCAAAGAAAGAAAATTACAGGCCAATATCCCTGATGAATATGGATGCAAAAATTCTTAACAAGATACTAGCAAATCGAATCCAACAGCATATAAAGAGAATTATCCACCGTGATCAAGTAGGATTCATCCCTGGGTTGCAGGGCTGGTTCAATGTTCGCAAATCAATCAACGTGATACATCACATCAACAAAAGAAAAGATAAGAACCATATGATCCTGTCAATAGATGCAGAAAAATCATTTGACAAAATACAGCATCCTTTCTTAATAAAAATTCTCGAGAAAGTCGGGATAGAAGGAACATACTTAAACACCATAAAAGCCATCTATGAAAAGCCCACAGCTAATATCATCCTCAATGGGGAGAAATTGAAAGCCTTCCCCCTGAGATCAGGAACACGACAGGGGTGTCCACTCTCGCCACTGCTATTTAACATAGTGTTGGAAGTCTTAGCATCAGCAATCAGACAACAAAACAAAATAAAAGGCATCAAGATTGGCAAGGAGGAACTCAAACTTTCACTTTTTGCAGATGACACGATACTTTACATGGAAAACCCGACGGAATCCACCAAAAGCCTACTAGAACTGATCCATGATTTCAGCAAAGTTGCAGGATACAAAATCAATGTACAGAAATCGGTGGCATTTCTATACACCAACAATGAAGCAGCAGAAAGAGAAATAAAGAAGCTAATCCCTTTCACAATTGCACCAAAAACCATAAAATACTTAGGAATAAACCTAACCAAAGAGGTGAAAGACCTCTACACTGAAAACTATAAAAAACTTATGAAGGAAATTGAGGAAAACACAAGGAAATGAAAAAACATCCCATGCTCATGGATTGGAAGAATAAATTCGTTAAAATGGCAATACTACCCAAAGCAATCTACACATTCAATGCAATCCCAATCAAAATTGCACCAGCATTCTTCTCAAAGCTAGAGCAAACAATCCTAAAATTTGTATGGAACCACAAAAGACCTCGAATAGCCAAAATAATACTGAAGAATAAAACCAAGGCGGGAGGCATCACAATCCCAGACTTTAACCTCTACTACAAAGCGGTAGTCATCAAGACTGTATGGTATTGGGACAAAAACAGGCACATAGACCAATGGAATAGAATAGAAAACTCAGAAATGGACCCGCAAGTATATGGCCAACTAATCTTTGACAAAGCGGGAAAATGTATCCAATGGAAAAAAGACAGCCTCTTTAACAAATGGTGCTGGGAGAATTGGACAGCAACATGCAAAAGAATGAAACTAGACCACTTTCTTACACCACTCACAAAAATAAATTCTAAATGGATAAAAGATCTGAATGTGAGACAGGAAACCGTCAAAATCCTAGAGGAGAAAACAGGAAAAAGCCTCTTTGACCTAAGACGCACCAATTTCTTACTCGACACGTCTCCAAAGGCAAGGGAATTAAAAGCAAAGATGAACTATTGGGACCTCATCAAGATAAAAAGCTTCTGCACAGCAAAAGAAACAACCAACAAAACGAATAGGCAACCAACGGAATGGGAAAAGATCATCGCAAATGACATATCGGATAAAGGACTAATATCTAAAATTTATAAAGAACTTACCAAACTCCAAACCCGAAAAACAAACAACCCAGTGAAGAAATGGGCGGAAGATATGAATAGACACTTCTCCAAAGAGGACATTCAGATGGCCAACAGACACATGAAACAATGCTCAATGTCACTCATCATCAGGGAAATACAAATCAAAACCACACTGAGATACCACCTCACACCAGTCAGAGTGGCTAAAATGAACAAATCAGGAGACTATAGATGCTGGCGAGGATGTGGAGAAGTAGGCACCTCCTACACTGTTGGTGGGAATGCAAACTGGTGCAGCCACTCTGGAAAACGGTGTGGAGGTTCCTCAAAAAAATGAAAATAGAGCTACCCTATGATCCAGCAATAGCACTGCTAGGAATCTACCCAAGAGACACAAGAATGCTGATGCATAGGAGCACGTGTACCCCAATGTTCATAGCAGCACTTTCGACAATAACCAAATCATGGAAAGAGACCAAGTGCCCATCAACTGACGAATGGATAAAGAAGTTGTGGCACATATATACAATGGACTACTACGTGGCAATGAGAAAAAATGAAATCTGGCCATGTGTAGCAACATGGATGGAACTGGAGGGTATTATGTTAAGTGAAATAAGTCAGTCAGAAAAAGACAGATACCATATGTTTCCACGAATAGGTGGACTTTGCGAGACTAAGCAAAAACCAGGGGGAGGGGAAGAGGGGAAAGGAAAAAAAGACACAGAGAGGGAGGGAGATAAAACATAAGAGACTCTCAAAGACTAAGAAAAAACTGAGGGTGAGGGGGATGAGGGAGGGGGGAGAGGGGGTGATGGGCATTAAAAAGGGCACATGTTGGGATGACCACTGGGTGTTGTATATAAACCAATTTGAAAATAAACTATTATAAAATTCAAAAAAAAAGTTAGGTCAGCACTTTTGCTTTCTTCTGTTTTCAGTGAGATCGTTTCATATTTTTGTAATATAATGAGGTTTTTTTTTTTTTGGTTACATTCATTGTATTCTAGGAACACCCAACCTTCTTAACTTTGTATAAGCTTTGTGTGCTGCAAAATTCCATGAGCTTAAACAAAGTGCATTTTGTCATGGATCCAACAGTATAGATTCCTTTGGTTTCTTTTAGTTTTCCATTTATTTCCTCTATTAGCTCTTTAGGTATCTTGTTTTCATACATTTACATATAAAATATATATAATATGTATTTATTTTATTTTAATAATATCCCTGCAGTCATAATATGCATCATTAACTCAACGCTATTTTGAATTAACATAATGACAATTCACAGATAATATCACAACCTTACTACAGAACAATTCCATCTCTCTCTCATTCTCTGTACCATTATTGCATTGGTACATTATAACATTTCTATATGTTATAAACCACACAACATATTATTATTATTGTCACTTTAAATGTCATTGTCTTTTTAAGATTTTGCTAAAAGGAAAAATACAGTACTTACATTTCCCCATATATTTACTGTGATTGGTTGTCTTTATTTCTTACTCTAGATATCAATGTCTATTTGTTATAGCTTAATTCAGCCTGAAAACTTCCCTTTAGCTTTAATCGTAGTGTAGGTATATTGAAAATGAATTCTTGGAACTTATTTTTATCTGAATATTTCCTTATTATCTTGTTTTTTAAAGTATATTTTCACCGTATATGGAATTCTAAGTTGACATATATATTTTTTATTTTTAGCACTAAAAAGATGGTTTTCCATTGGTGTCTGGCTCCCCTCCCTGATATACGTGGTGTCTTATTTATCTGGTGGCTGCTTTTAGAATTTTCTCTTCATATTTGTGTTCAAAAGTTTGACTATGCTGCACCTAAGTGTGAATTTCTTTATTCTTATTTCCCTTGGTGTCTCCTGTGCTTTGTGGGTTTGTAAGCTGAGATTTTTAATCAAATTTTAAAAGTATTTGGCCATTATTTAAGTATTTTTGCCAAATCTTTTATATCTTCTTATTCAAGAATACAGATTACACATGTGTTTACTAATGTAATGTATTCCCATAGGGTCCTAATCCCTTATTTAGTTTTTTCTTAATCTCATATCCTTGTGTGCTTTTACTGGGATGATTTCTACTGATATATCTTAAGGTTCAACCATTGTTTCTATTGCTTTTTTTACCATCTTTCTATCTTTCTCTGTTAAAATAATCTAATAAATTTTTATGTCTTATTCTGTACTTTTCAGTTCAAAAATGTCAACTTGATTCTACATTACTTGACATCTCTCCTAAAATCATTCATATTTTTTTCATTTTATGCTATAAATTAGTTAGCACTTTTATAACAGTCATTTTAAAATCCTCGATGACTAATTATGCCATCTGAACTATCTGTGAATTTCCTTCTGTTGATTAATTTTGCTCTTGATTATGGGCCATTTTTTTTTCTACTTCATATCTTTTCACAAGGCAGCATAACATGTGGTGTGCCTGAAAGAATAATGGATACTAAATTATTGTATTTCTGTCTCTGGGATGTGCAATCTCATTCTTTAATCAGGCATCTAAAGTGAGGAGCTGCTCTGTTTGGATTTTATCTGAACTGAATTTTTTTAACGGACTTAATTTTTTAGAACAATTTCAAGTTCATAGCAAAATTGAGAGGAAAGTACAGAGATATCTGACATACTCCTTACCCCCGTATACACATGCGTGGTCTCCGTGTTATTCACATCTTCCCCAAGAGTGGTGCATATTTGAAAACTGACGAACAGACACACCATTATTACCCAAAGTCCATAGTTTACATTACGGTTCGCGCTTGGTGTTGTACATTCTGGGAGGTTAGACCAAATGTAGGATGACATGTATCCATCATTAAAGAACCATATAGAGTATTTTCGCGGCCCTAAAATTCCTCTGTGCTCTGACTATTCATCCCTCCCTCCACCCCCGAAGCTTGAGTTACACTGTGTTCACCACTGGTTTCAAATAGGATTGTAAAGACTGTACTTTGCCCCTTAGCTTAACTCCCACTTTCAGGGCAGCAGCCTCGGAGGGGCTAATCCTTTGATCTTTTCAGAACTGGAGCTGGAAGTAGTTTAGGGTTTAGTATTGGTTGGTTTTGCTTCACTTTTGTAATATACTTCAGTAGCCCTGGAATCTGAGGACTGTGAGACTACACACATACACACTGTTTTCCAGGCTACAATCATTTCTCGTTCTGTCACGTTTTCTGCCATTTCCGCATCAGTACTTCTGGGGGAGGAGATGGTTAAAATGAGATGTTTGTTTTTGCATTTGGAGCTTTTCCAGATAGCAGTCTCTCTTGCCACCCAGGCTGCCATTTAAAAGTCACCGTATTTCTCCCTGTAAAGTCTCTCCGTCTGAGGCATGCCTCCCCTCTGAACACCTGCATTCACAACAGACACTTGTCACTACTGTGACAAGGTTGACGCCGCTGCACTTGTTTGTCCCCCTGTGAAGATTTCATCTCTTCTTGGTATTAATTCATTGTGGCATCTTGCATCAGCCGGGCTTCAATAGCTTTATAGAAAAACATGTTTTATATTTTATCAGATTTTTTCTTACTGTTAACATGGGTGTTATGTTCTTCTTAATATCTTAATCAGAAGTGAAGCTCTCCACAATCACTTATTCCTTAAGTTCTCTAACATCCTACTCAGGTGCTTTATCTCATCCACTCTTTACCTCCCTCTAACAAAACAACACATTTGCAACAACACAATCAAAGCCATCTTTTAAAAAATAGCAAAATCCTGTATGTTTCCCTAGTGAGTCGATGCTTTATTTTTGTATGGGAATCATAAGACACTTCTCTGGATTCCTTCAGGCAAATGCCACTTCTTAAAGAGACTTTCTTTAGTTATCAATTTATTTCCAAAACTAACCAAAGACTGTAGACATTAGATTTAAAACTGACAGATGAACTTGATTAATCTTCAGTTGTTTGAAAGTTGTTATATTAGTCAGCTCAGGCTGCCATAAAAAAAAAAATCACAGATAGGGTGGCTTAAACAACACAATCTTTTTTTTCCACACAGTTCTGGAAGCTAGAAGTCCATGGTCAAAGTGCTGGCAAATTTAATTCTAGCGAAAGCTCCCTTCTTACCTTGTAGATGGTTATCTTTTTGCTGTGTCTTCACCTGACCTCTCTTCATGAGCACTCATGGAAAGAGAGGTCTGATATTTCTTCGTTTCCAGATTTATCAAATTGGGGTTCCACCATTAAGACCTTATTTATCCTAGATTACCTTTATAAAGACCTTATCTCCAACTACAGTCACATTAGGTGTTAAGGCTTCAACATATGAATTTTTGGTGACACAATTCAATTCATAGCAGTTGATTCCAATGTTATATCTAAAATGCGAACGTATATTTGATTTTTATCTGTATATTTCACTTGTTTGTGTATTACTTATGCCTGGTTAGCCAGGTATTTGAAGGCTCAGCCATACTGTTTCCTGAATTAGTCCTGTTTAGCCAGAAAGAAAGGATCTGAGGTCTTTTCTCCAAATTATCTTGAAACAACAGGATGCATACTTAGTGGGTTCCATTGTTGAGACTCACTGTGATTCACATGTAATTAAATGAGGCAGGGCAGACTCAATCTCTTGGTGATCTTTGATTGGTAGGGATGAATCAACCTCCCTTTTCTGTATTGTTGTACATGGAAGCTTACCTAGGATAGGAAGGAGTTCTCTCATCTTTCTCCTTGAACAAATCCTTCCATTTGTTTCCATTGTGTCTATTATGGATGGAATGTAGTCCTGAGGTCTACTTTTATTTTACCCATAGATGGTACTCATTGTGATAGGGACCCATCACCCATTCTGCCATCAGTGATTTGTCTAAGCCAGTTATAGTTCTGTCTCCCTCCTTGATTTTATCCAACCAGGAATATCCACGTAACTCATCCCTGGCCTTTGAGATATAAAGAGAAGTCTGCTGGGAGGCTTCATGGAATCAGGTTATCATTCTTAAGAGAACTAGAATAACAGGTGCATGGGTTCTTGACTGCATATGAAGCCAGAAGCCTTTTTTTTTTTTTGTCAGTTTAATTACGAAATGAACACTGAAAGTAGCAGAGCAGGGTGGTAGAATGAACCTTTTCCCTGATAAATTGTTGAACTACTGAGTTGGTCAATCTTATAGGTCACTGTAGCTCTGGGTATCCTGTTATGAGTGACAAAATAAATTTCATGATTTCTGTTACTTGCAGCCAAATGTCTCTGAAACAATGCACCATCAATGGTGAGTCTGTTATGTCTATATGTCAATTCATTGGGAAGATTAAAAATCCTGCTTCTACCTTTACCTTGAGAAATAGAACTATTATCCCTTCATCAGACTGTATCCTCAGTGGCTTTCCCTCTCATTTCCATGTTCCTAATATGACCCACAAAGTCAACATAACTTTGACCTGCTCCCTACGTTTCATATGTGGTAAAGAGTCACATATGCTTTAGTTTAACTCCTCCAGTGAACTTGACTGTGTCCTACAGTAGCACCTTTTCAAAACTGTCCCTTTTCCTCTCGTGGCCCTGCCACCAAATTCATTTAGTTAGCATTCAGTCATTTTTAAATTCTCAATGACAAATATTCTCTGTGATAACTCCTCAGACCAGGCCAGGCCCCCTTATTCTTTGCCCTTATAGCTTTCTGGAGTTTTGCCCTCTGAGTTTGCGGCTATAGAGTTGGATCATTATTTGTACATTTGTATTTTTTGATAATTATGTTTTAAGCCTCAAAAGGTGAAGTCTCCTTTGTCTTTATCTGTTTAGTAACATAGCGCTATACACAGTGTCTCTGCTAGTTTGCTCTGGCTGCAGTAGCAAAATATCACAGACTGGTGGTTTCAACAGCAGAAACTTATTTCTCCCAGTTTTGGATGCTAGAAATCCAAGATCAAGGTTTTGGCAGGTTTGCTCTTTTTTCTAAGGCATCTTTTTTTGGCTTATAGATAACCACCTTCTCACTGTGTCCTTCCGTGGTCTTTCCTGTGTGTATATACATCCCTGGTCTCTTTCTCTCTCTCTCTTGCTCTGTGTGTGTGTGTGTGTGTATACAAATTTTCTCTTTTCATAAGAATACCTATCACCAAAAAAAGAAAAAAAAAAAAGAATACGGACCATATTGGATTAGGGCCCACCCTAAAGGCCTCATTTTAATTTGATCACTCATTTACAGAATTTATATCCAAATGTAGTTATGTCTTGTGATATTGAGAGATAGAGATTCAGCAAATAAATTTTGGATGAAACAGTTCAGTACATAACAGCACCTAATATAATGCTTTGTCATAGGAAGTGTTCATCAAATAATTATTTGTGGAAAGAATGAATACAGGAATCAATTTTTCTACACACGACATAATTAAAGCCAACTACCATGCTCATTTCTTGCCTTTGATTACAGTCTGGTAAATGTGCATCCCTCTGTTAAAGTCCAGAAAATGCAAAATAGTTCACTTGCTAGTTGCTTTTCAGTAGAGTGCTGATTCAAAATTTTCATATGATCTGTCCACCTTTCTACCATTCAAACTTTTAGATGGAGACAACTGAAATGAGGTATGTGTTTGCTGGTAAAATACAAACACACACACACACTTAAAAAAACTAAAGAAATAAATCAATTTGCCATTTTACATAGCATTTGTCTAATGAATATATTCATTGTAAAGCCCTATTGCAAAAAATGTCCTTCATATTATCTAGGGGCAGTTGGATAGTTCTGATGTTCATTTAGCAAATTTCAATTGACGATCTACCATGAACCAGATAGCTCAGGAACTGGACATAAAAAGTGAATTATTTACAATGCTTTATTTTAAGACATAGCCTCAATGAGGAAGACAGATGAGTACAGAAGAAAATACATGTAAGTTTTTTTAAGTGCTGAGAAAATAGAAATTACAGGATATCATGTAAACACTACAAACACTATCTGCTCCAATCTCGGACATTTCTGTTGTGACTTTTTTTTTTTTTTTTGACTGCAAGTGATAGAAAATCCACTCTGATCTGTTTTTTTAATTTTTTTTCTTAACATTTATTCATTTTTGAGAGACAGAGACAGAGTGTGTGTGGGGAAGGGGCAGAGAGAGAGGGAGACATGCAATATGAAGCAGGCTCCAGGCTCTGAACTGTCAGCACAGAGCCCAACATAGGGCTTGAACCTGCGAACCATAAGATTATGACTTGAGCCAAAGTAAGTTGCTTAACCCACCAAGCCACCCAGGTGCCCCTGTTTTTTTTTTTTTTTTAAACTGGATTTATTTGATTCAGAATCTAAAAAGCCCAGGAGTACAATGCTTTGGAAAACATTTGGATTCAGGGTTCAAGGAGTGTCATGGTCCTGAATTTCTGTCTCTTGGTTTTGCTCAGTTCTCGTCCATGCATTAGTTTCTCTTCAGGCTCCAGGAGGTGGACCCTTGTGTCAGCAGCCCGACTCTACACTCTCACTTCCAAGCCCAGGGCAAGAGAGGCTCCCTTTTATAGCAGCTGTTACAAACACCAGATTATTCTTACTGAATTTGCTCCCATCATGTGTTGGCCTCTTGACTAATCACTATGGCCAGGATCATTTGATGAACTGATCCAGTTACTATCCATTTAACTTACAAGGGCTGAAAATGAAGAGATAGTGAAGTCGAGATTGAAAACTGCAAGAATGTTCCTTCATCCATTCTGCAAGACTGAACTGAGCACCTGTTATAACCAGGATCCATTCTAAGTGCTAGGGAGATCATAGGGACCAAACTAGAATCTCTGATCTCATGAAGCTTGTATTCTATCGGGGCAATAATAAATGAAGAGGTACATAAGTAAGTATGCAGTACACCAAATAGACATAAATATTATGGAAAAAAATAGATGTGGGCGAAAGGTTCAGGGCATACAGTGGTGTTGGGCAGAGGGTTTGCTACTTACGAGGGTGGCCCGGAATGCTTGCTCAAATAAGGAAATCTACAGCGAGGATCCATTAATGCAGCTATTTGAGTGAGGAAGAACAGTCCAGACAGAAAAATGCTCAGGGCCATGACCTGGAAGCTTGTTTGCTATGTTTGGAAAAAAAGCGGCGAGGCTTCTGGGCCTGGAGCACAGCAAACAATAAAGACAGAGAGGGAAGGATATCAGATTTGGTAGAGAAAAGACAAATAGGGTCTTAGAAGCTAAAATAAAGATGTTGGCTTAGTGATATGGGAACCTGCAGAGGGACTGAGGAAAGGAATGGCATGCTTTGATTTGTGTTGTAAAAGGCTAATTCTTGCAATTGTGTAAATCATAAATTGTGGATGGATAAAGGCATAGGTGGACCAATTTATAGACTACTAACATAATCCAAGCAAGAGATCATCTTGACATATAACATCTTTGCCCACAGTGTTATTGGTCACGGTGTGGAAAAGTACTCTGATATGGGATATATTTTGAAAGTTGAGCTCATATGGACTTGCTGACAGATACATGGTGTGGGAGTGAAAAAGAGGAGTTTCAGATGATTCCAAGTTTTTTCCCCTGACAAACTGGAAAAAAAAGAATGGACTTATGTTTTTGCTACGTGGGCAATATTATAGCAAAGAAGGAAGAAGGAAGAAAGAAGAAGAAGAAGGAAGAAGGAAGACCAGAAACCTAGTTTTAGACATGCTGATTTTGAACTGCTACTAGTAATTCAACAGAAAATATCCAGTAGATTGTTGGACATCTTAGTCTAGACTACAAGGCAGAGGAGGTGGGGTTCAAAGTTGGTGCATTGTAGCACGTAGGTGTTAGTAAACCCAGGAGACTAGATAAGGCCCTTAAACAATGAATATAGATAGGAAAGAGAGGAAGAATGAGAACCGAGACCTGGAAACTCTAACAGTAAGAAGGCAAATTGAGGAGAAGGAAGAAAAAGGGTACTACAAAGAAAGATTGGGCTTGAGGGTAAAAGGAGAAAGAAGAAAGTGTGGTATCTAAGATTCTAAACAAAGAAAAGCCATTCAGAGGGTAAGAGGGATCAGCTGGGCCAAATATTTCTGATAGGTCCACTAAGATAAGAATAGAGAATTGACAATCTTGTTTAGCAGCAGGTAAGTCATTGCTAATGAAGAAACAAATGATTGTTCAGTAGAATCAATGAATTAATGATTGATTCACTACAATCATGGGAATAAAAACTCGTTTGAAGGTGTTTAAGGGAGCAATGGAAGGGAGGAATTCAGATAAAGCACATGAAGCACATTTTTAATTTCTTTTTTCTTTTTTTTGGCAGAGAATTGTGGTCATAGGAGGGGTGGCAGGAGATGGTTGTTTTCATGCTTATGGAAGTAGTCCAGTAGTCTAGTAAAGAGGAAAATTTGATGGTTCAAATTTGATGATTTGATTTGATCAGAGAGGGGAATAATTGATGGAGCAATGTTGTTAAGAGGGCAGGAGGCAACAGGGTAGATCCAAGGAGTTGGCTTAGATAAGAATATGGATCATACATCTGTAATAATATGCTCAAGGGACAAGGTAGGATACATGGGCAGAGATGGTGGGTGAATGTATGGTTGGGGCCTGAGTTTTATGCTTCTTGCTTCAGTATTTGTACTGCTGTAGGAAACATAGGAAGTGAAAATGAAGATGTGGCAATACAGGCTGAAGGCTGTAGGAGAGACAAAAGGTATGAAATTGTCAGCTGTAGAGTGGGACAATGACTGGCCCCAGCAAATATGACAGTATCATTAGGTGTCTGTGAGAGCCCTGGTGGGGCATCAATATATCAAACAGCCCAGTTGTGTTTTCCTCCAGGCACTACCTACGAGGAAAGTACGGAATGGGTAGAAAGTTGAATTTATCCAGCAGTAGGTTTCTCCAAGTACTAAGAATGTAGAGCTTGATGGAGCATGTTAGGTGCATGCAAATAAATAGTTATAATTTTTGCATGCTCCATGATTTATGAATTTTTTTCTGGACTGGTAATGAAAATAATTGATACCCATAGGACACAGTAGAAAGTGACACATGATGATTAGGAGGTCCACAAGAAATGATCTGATGACTCACAGGAATGGTGGCATCAATTAGAAAGAGAGAGAGAATGAGAGAGAGAAAGACAATGCTATAGGTTCATAGTATGAAAATTAATCACTTTCTAAATAATGTTGTTTCCAACCAATTAAATTTAGATTTGACTAGAGAACCTGGATTATTGCAGCAATTGTCATAAATTGTCGATCTTATTTTTTTTTCCAACATTTTACTAGGTTTTCTTCTTGGACTGGAGAGACTAAAAAACTAAAATTTCCTGACTCATTTTCACCAAGTTTCTGTATGCCCACTAATCCAACACAACTGTGTAAGATTTGAATGTAGACCTAATGTCAAGTAGAGAGAGAAGTGGGTGACGGGGCATCTATCTTGCTTGTGTGGCCCGTGGAGGTGGCATGGTTAGGGAACTGGAAGCTGTAACATCAGTGTCCCGATTTCGCAGCTTCTTCCTCTGGAAGCCCCTCAAGTTAGAAGAGGCAGAAACAGTATGTTGTTCTAGATTTGTTGTCACGTTGAGAGTTGTTCCTCTTATCTATTTTATCTGGCTTCCCAAGAAAGTCATTCAACACCCAGTAATAAATCTCTCTTTGTTCAAACTAGCTTGAATGGATTCTGTCCTCAGCATCAGAAACCCAGTGGAAAAAGAGAAAAAGCTTTGAGAGCTAGAAATTTGATCTGACCAATGAGTGCCTCACACACCACAATCACCTTGAATCTATGCTAAGCCTATGCATTCCTGGGATACGTTCTCTGACTGATGCAAAAGTGATCAAGGAGTCTCTATTTTTAACCATAGGATTCTGATGTGGCCAATCCCTAGAGCAGTGAAATTTTGGTGTCCCTTGATTCTGAGAAATTATTCAGAGGTTTTAATGAAATTTAGTATCAAAAATGTGCCTGTGATTTTTCTGTGGTGTAGGTTGATTGAATTTGTAAGTGAAAAAGCATCTTTTCTTGGCAATTCCCAGGTCTCTGGCATTACTATAAGTTTAGTGATATCTCGACATCTCAACTCATTGACCACAGAAGTGCCCGTGCTCTCACATACTCACATACATACCCCAAACACCTTTTTAAAAGGGTTATTTTCTTGGATTTAAAAAATCATGATGTAAGGTAACTGGTATCTATATTTGGCTTTTGTTTTAAATACAGAACTGATGGGGAGCCTGTGTGTCTCAGTAGGCTGAGTGTCCGACTTCAACTCAGGTCATGATCTCACCATTCGTGGGTTCGAGTCCCGCGTTGGGCTTTGTGCTGACAGCTCAGAGCCTGGGGCCTGCTTTGGATCCTGTGTCTCCCTCTCTCTCTGCCCCTCCTGGCTGGCACTGTGTCTCTTTCTCTCTTTCTCAAAAATAAATAAACATTAAAAAAAATTTAAAAAACAGAATTGAATGTATGGTACCTAGTGCTTTGTGCCAACAATACAGTTGATGCAAAGAGAGATTTTTGTTTTGTTTTTTCATTAAGGAAATTTCATTCTCTTATCAAAAATAGTATGTTGAAAAAAATTAGTTATACATCAGTTTTTCTCTTTTGGACATTTATAATCCTTTTCCTCAAATATATTCTTTCCAGAGTGACTTCGTTTTATTTAAATATTTAACTAATCATAATTTTAGATGCCCTTGTAAATCTAAAAAAATACATTCACCATAAAATAGTTACTGAACAGATAAAAATTTTCCTTTCTGCCTCTTTGTTCATATGTATTCCTGTAAAACTTCTGATCACATTTTCTATTCTTTTCTATAATTAATTCTACATAATAAAAATCCCATTTATGGAGCATTTGTTATGTTCTGGGAATTATCTAAACATATTAAATATATTTAATAATTTTATACGCATCAATATGATGGGGATGCTTCTATTACTATCTCCATTTTATAAGTGGGAAAACTGAGTTTCAGAAGTTAAGTAAGAAAATTTTCTAAAAAAGAACAGATTCAGAAGCCTGTGATATCATGTCTCCTATATTGCTATATTTATATAGTTGTCTTTTCAGTATATGTCTTACAACAAGAAACTTGTTAAGTATGTATTATATAATAAGATTTTACCATCTTTTTACTGAAGATAACTTATCTTACCACCTCTGTCTTCTTGGATGCATTCTACTACAGAGAAGGCTTCCTACCATTTAGCTTCCTTAATATGTTAGATTATTAAAAACTTCAGACCGAAAGTAATGGATCAAAATTCTTGAACATTTTGGCGATCTTGATTGGTATTTTCAGAGTATATTATACATACATAACAACATCTGAAGTATTTGGTTGTAACCATTTCTCTAATTTTTGATGACAATAAATAAACTTTAAAAGCTCAGCTTGGGGGCCCGCCAGGTGGCTCAGTCTTAGGCATCTGACAGGTTCAGCTCATGATCTGGAGGTTCCTGAGTTCGAGCCCTGCTTTCAAGGCAGAGCCCACTTCAGATTTCCGCCTCCCACTCCCTCTACCCCTCTCCCCCTGTGTGTGTGCACGCACACGTGTGCACTGTCTCACAAAAAGAAATGAAAACATTAAAAAATAAGAAATAAAAGTTGAACTTGGTAAGTAGAAATTAGTACTTCATTGTGACTGCAACTGACACTGTAATTACTAGCCCAATTGTTCTTGTGCCCCTTTCAACAGTCAGGTATTAAATGTCTGCTTGCCTAGAAAGTTTCTCATACGGGCATGGGGCGTTGGGCCACAGAAAGAATATGGGTCAGATGCTTCCGAGCACAGGTTCTGTGAGGTCTGGCCTACTAACTTCATTAAACCCAGGTTGTCAACTGTAACTAGGGGAAAATTATAATTGCAGGAGGTGCTATTTTCAAGATTCAAGAGAGTGCTTCGTAAGTCCCATAGTCTGCTACATAAAGAATGCTCTGAAAAAGTAGTTGTCAATATTATTGTTGTTATCATTATTGTTGAATATTTGTTCATAATCCCTTTTCACTGGAGTTTTGCAATTTGAATAATTTTGTAGATATCATAGATATCAAGTTTTTGTTGTATTAGGTGAAAGTAACGAGAAAATCTGTGGGATGGTAATTTTAAAAATATGTTTGGGGCACCTGGATGGCTCAGTCGGTTAAACATCTGACTTCGGCTCAGGTCATTATTTCATGATTCGTGGATTCGAGCCCTGCATTGGTCTCTGCGCTGACAGCTCGGAGCCCATTTTAGATTCTGTTTCTGCCTCTCTCTCCCTCTCTCTCTCTCTGCCCCTCCCCCACTCTCACTCTGTCTCTCAAAAACAAATAAACATTAAGAAAAATATGTCTTTAGTGCTTGTCTAATAAAAACTAACAAAAGTAGATTCTAATTATGTTTCAAAATGCAAAGCTGATTAAAAAGAAGAATATTTATAAATAGTAAAACAGACAAAATTATATCAGATAAAATTTTTGAAGTTATTGAAACTTAAGGAGCAAGATTACTTCTTTTGTACATGTTTTTGGAAAATATAAAGTTGATATTTGGGATTTTAATAAATCAAAATGCTATATTAGTATCCTTATAGGGAACTTTTAGAATCAAAGTGAATATATAAAAACTCGTAAGTTTGGTGATCTTATCATTTCATATGAATAGTTTTTCCTGTCATGGGAGAAAAAAAAAACCAGCAATTTCAAAATTACAATTATTTTCTATTATTATAACAGAATTTCAATGGACAGATTTTCTTTCTTTTTATCTACCCAAGTGTATGAAAACTGTATGCATATAAACACTCCGATTCTATCCTTAGCAAGCTTACAATATTCATGAATCTAAAATCACTCTTCTTCATGTTTAGTCCAATAATGCCTCTTGTTCTCTCAAAGAAAGCGTCATATCCCCCAGATGTAAACATTGCTCTAAGAGCCAATGCCATATGTTGACAGATGGCATCCCATCTGTGGTTCAGTTATTAAAAATAAATTTCTTGGCTATGTTCAATAAATATAAGATATTCTTATCCATTTTTTTCCAGAAATGTTTAGTTTTCAACCATAGGTTTAGCAAACCAAACCACAAAGCTCAATCCTATATAATAACTTGAGTAATAAAATAAGCTCAATGTCAGACTAAAACTATGTATTTAGGCTGTGATGTTCAGAAGAGAAAAATATAGAGAAAGATAAATGCAAACTAACTTCTGTAAGTATTAGACTTTTGATTTGACTCAGCTATACTATTAGGGAATTTAAAAAAATTTTTTCTTCTCTTCTAGGAACTAAGCAGTGGTGGCTAGGGACCACAAAATACAAACGAGTTGAAATGTTTACACATTGCTCAAACTCCAAAATGCTTGTCAGTAGTTCTTTTCTTGCTATGCCTTCACACCTTCAAATTAGTCAATTTTTTCCCATTTCATTGTCAAACAAGACTTTGAAGAAAAATATAAGTAATAAATTTCTTCTCAACATAAAACGACAGAGTTGTGTTAGATGACTAAAGGAAGAAAGGCAAAATGTGTATCTCATGGTGCTTAATAAAGTAGTTTCCTTAGACAGAACTTTGATAACTTGTAATCTCAGGAAAAAGAGATGGGTAGACAAAGGAAGTGAGAATCATGTTTGAAGGCTTAAAAAAAAAAACAGGCTCTTGGGTAGGAAAGACTTCAATACCCATATCCATGTTTCTCCTTCCCCTTGGCATCTTGGTGCTGATGACTGAAACTGGATATGCTTTTGACTTTCCCTTTCTTTCGCTTTCTTATTCTCTCTTTTCCTTTTCTATTGTCTCCCTTCTCTGGAGCAATATGCTACCCATAACTTCTAAGCGTATTTGTCATTCAATCGTTGTTCAACAAAGTTTGCCAATCCTTTTTCTTCAGAAGCTCACAGTATGCAGAAACATGAAAATATTCATTGGATGTTGTCTTCCAACAGAAATTAGAAAATGATTTAATTAGCACCAATATAATGGTGGCCAGTGGTGAATTTGAAACTAAAATGTAGTCTCCTAATTTCCAATCTCATGATCTTGACATTTTATCACACAAGTATTATGTTTCCTTATAGGAGTCTGAGAAAAACAGTGACTGAGGGAACTAAGAGTTTTGGAATAACATCTCTATCGTTTCTACCAATTTGGAGCGAATATATCAGAGAGCTAGAAGATGAACTCAGGTGGGGAATAAGGGAAAGTGGTTAATTGCAGCTGAAGTGATACTTTGAAGATTTTAAACATTTATGCATATATTAAAACATGTATCAAGAGAATAAAGCAAGTGTCAATACTCTCTAACATGATAATGATTAGGATTCATTTTACACTTCAAAAAGACCAGGTCAGTAGAAAATGGAAAATGATATGTCAATCTTACTGACAAACATGGTAAGAAAATCCCTAAATAATGTTAGGAAACTGTGGTAAGCATTTAAAAATGGCCCACAAGATTCTCCTTTTGTTTTAATTTCTCCCCATGAGTGTGAGTGCATTCTGCAAATAGAATGAGCTACCATTGCCACGCTTATGTAACAACGTATGGTGATGATAACAGAATTTTGCAGATATAATTGAAGTCCCTAATCAATTTACTTTGAGTTAATCAAAAGGCAGATCATCCCAGGTGGACCCGATCTAATCAGGTGAGGTCTTCTGTGAGACAGTCTCTGGCTGTCTTGGATAAGTAAGTCTCTAAGAGCTGAAATTGGCTCGAGCCAACAGATAGAGAAAAAATGAGACATCACTCTTATAATCACAGAGAAACGAAGTCTAACAACATCCAGGGAGCTTGACAGAGGAGCCCAAGCCCAAGCTGAGGTCATAGCCCTGACTAACACCTGGACTTCTGCCTGGTAAGACCCTGAGCAGAGGGCTCGACTTCTATCTGGACTGACTCATGGAAATAGAAAGTATGAGATAATTAACGGTGTTGTTTAAAGCCATTATATTCGTGGTCATTGTATTAGGTACTTAATAAACAAACCAAATCCAGAGTATTTTTGGAAATAAAATAAATATAATCATATAAGGTAATAATCAGTATTAGAAGGTACATTTCTTCCTTACCCTATTAAAGGAGAAAAATCATATAATCATCTGATAATGACAGAGAAAATTGATACAATTCTGTTAACACCAGGGATAGAAGAGAAGACACCCCCTATCACTGCCATTATTTGAATCGGAGTAGACAAATTAGTGAGCACGTTAGCAGAAGGCATAGAAATCACAGATGTAAAGTTCCAAATAAGATAATATGAAATTATTATTTACAAACTCTATGATTGTTAAATCAGAAATCCATACAGTTTGTGGATAAATTGGTTTTAATTAATAAAATAATTTGCAAGTTTAGAGAACATAAGAACAATAGTCAAAAATCTCTCATAATCGATTCTGTCCACAAGTAATAAACAATTACAAAATGTATAAAGTATAAAGAATCAACCACATCATTTATGATAGCGACAAAGCTATAAGGTTATGAGGAATGAAACCAATCAAATATAAAAATTAAAAGACAAAAGCCCTAAGTTAATGGAGAATTAGGGCATTTTCTTGGGAGAAAACTCTCAAAATTATAAACATGAGAATTATCATCTAATTGATCTAGAGATCATTTCAATTTCAACCAAAATACTCCAAAAGTTTCTCATAAAACCTGAAAAAGTGACTTCAAATATAAGGGAAAAAGCCTAAAAATAGATAATAAATCCTTAAGGAAAAGGAAGGGGGATATGGCTCATCAGATTCTAAGTCGTTAAAAACTGTATAATTAAAGTAAGTTGCTACTTATGGATGTATAAAAAAACAGAAGAAATAAAGTAGAGTTTTAAAGACCCAAAATTTATATGAGCGTTTGGTACATGAATTAAAATATAGCATTAGAAACTTTGTCAGAAGGGACTGACAATTTATAAAGAATGCTGAGAGAATAGACTATTCAAACATAACTTTAAGCCAAATTCTCACATCACTCCATACATACAAATATATTTCCTATGCGTTAAATATGTTATGGGAATCAAAATCATTTAAAAAATGTGGAATACAATACAAAGGCTATATTTATATTATTAGAATGAGAAGTGATTTCAAAGAAAAAATAAATTATCATCTATGAAGTTCTAGATCGGTATTCTGATTACATTACAGTAACAACAACAATAATAATAAACTGTTATGCAATGGAATATATCATGAAGTTGAGAGAAGTGCTGCAGACTGGAGAGGAGGCTCATAATGTTCACAGGTAAGATGAGTAATCACGATATATGAAGAATTTCTACCAGTCAAAAAGAAAAAGAACACCACTACGCTTCCCCACAAATAAGGGCAGCCCATAGTATACAAAGAAAGAAACAGGAATGGTCGATAAACCATTTTTGTGCATAGAAAGATGTTCAACCTCACTAATAATGAGCAAAATTAAGATTAAGTAAATAATTCATTACCCAATACATGGTTACTATAAATAAGTCTGATAGCTTCAAATACTGTCAATGATGTAGGTACAAAAACTATCTTATCTGTATCACAAGTGTAAATTGGTAACAATCACATTTTCAAGCCTAGGAGCCTTGACCGTGCCCATAACCGACTCAGGCAGACCTACGCCACTTCTAGGTATCTAAGGTAGAGAAATTCTCGCAGGACATGTGCACAGAGAATGTGTGTGAAGTTATTCATTGTAATACTGCCTGTTTAAAATAACACGATGATCTTTCACAGGGCAAATGGATATATCTCAAAAACTAGGGGCGCCTGGGTGGCTCGGTTGGTTAAGCATCCAACTTCGGCTCAGGTCATGATCTCGTAGTTTGTGGGTTCGAGCCCTGCGTCGGGCTCTGTGCTGACAACTCAGAGCCTGGAGATTGCTTCAGATTCTGTGTCTCCCTCTCTCTCTGTCCCTCCCCCACTTGAGCTCTGTTTTTCTCTCTCTCTCTCTCAAAAATAAATCAACATTAAAAACAATGAAAAAAAACCACTAAATGATTCCTGTATATAAAACAATGCATAAATGACTTATGAATGGATAAATCTGTGGTAAAATTACATAATGACATGTGGGGACAATGTATACCTACTTCAGTTATAATAACGACAGAGTGTAGTCTTAGCTCAATCTGTAACATTGTGTTCCTTGAGAGCTGTGAGGAATAAAGAAAGGAGGGAAGAGAAAAGAGGAGAGGAGAGGAGGGGAGGGCAGAGAGGAGATATTGGTTAACGAGTATTTGTGCATAAGTATCTCTATTATTGTCTTCTTAACTTTCTGTAAATGTAGAAAATTTCATGATCAAAATAAATTTTTTAGTGATTTAGAGGGATAGAGTCAGAAAAGACAGGTTAGAAGGGATATTTTCTTCTGGCAGAAGAGCGATTTGGGGAAACAAATGGCCTCATTTATTGGCTTTCTAACATTTTAGGCCATGGCTCCAGGCAAAAAGGGCATCTCGCCTACTGAGGCTATATTTGCACACATTTTACAAAGCCCTAGCTAGCCCTTATTAACTAGACTGTAGAAAATCTATGCTAAACACACTAGATTTTCTTTCATTTTGTTTTGCTTTGTGCTGTTTTCTAGTCTACTTTATGCTGTGCTGGCTGAGCTATGCCTGCCATTCTGTCATTTTTTTTTTTTTTTGTCTTCTATTTCATTTAAAAAATGCCAATCCTGACCAATCATATTGACGTTGAGACCACCAGTGGATTCTAGCCCAAAGTTGGAAACATAGTGGTCTCGTGCCAAGAAAAAGACATTTGAATTAGATCTGCAATTTAATTCTGATTTTTACATTGTCTGTAAAATCTGTAAAAGTCAGTTAGCTGTGTTGGCTCAGTTTCATCACAGGAGAAATAGAGTTGACAGTGGCATAGGGCTCGTTCGCTAGTTACTTACTGATCACCTACCGTGCGCCAGGTCCTATTCAAACACTGAGATCAAGATGGCTGGTGTTGATGGACGATGCTTTTCATTAATGAAAGGACTATGCTATTTTCGTTTTACCAAAAAAAAAAAAGAAAAAAAAAAAAGAAAAAAAAAGAGAGAGTCAACAAAATGTAGACAGCAAAATATAGAATCAGTCTCAGTTAGACCAAAGGATTTTTATAAGACCTGGAGGCCTCAAATGTAGTCCTCTGGAGAATGTCAAACATATGGATATTGGAAATAAAACGTCTTATAGGAAAACTTTTCATGGGATGTATTAAATATGAATTGTACTCTTTTAATGCTCCCGAGAATAAAAATGTGGTAACACTTCCAAAACTTAAATTAAATCTTATTCCCAGCTCTCACTTTGCTAGAAGGGGGAGGAATTTAACCTGATTTGGGCTTTAGGGGACCTCTTGACCTCACCTTTCACCTCCTTTAAGTCACAATCTGGAGGAGGTATTTGTGGTGTTTAGAAAATAAGAGAAGAGGCTTCAGTCTTCACTTCATTGTGTGCGCTGCTGAGGTGCCCTGGGGTCCATTCCACTCCCCCTCTCCTTTGCCAAAGCAGGACAGGAGAGCTTTCCTGGAGCTCTTGGTGCTATGGTGCTATGGCCCTCAGCTCCGTGAACTTCAGTGTCTATACGACAACTTATTAGAGACTTTAGGGTGGTATGGATCTCCACCATGTAACCCTTACCCAAGTGTCACCACCATAAAAAAGCACAAACAGGGACCCAATCTTTCTACCTCCATCTTCCCTGGAAGCTGCCTGCCAGTTTCTGCCACCCAGCCTCCTACTCTCCAAACTCGAGGGCTTCTCTCCACCGTGGGCCTAGTATAATTTGCTTCTTTTTGAAAAGCCAAAGCTTGTAAATGTGGCTGGAGGGGAAGTCTCCAGGATTTAACAGTCCTTGAGTGCATGTAAGGGGCGAACAGAAAAGTACTTCTTATTACAGGTATCTCCTGCTTTCAGAAAGTTCACATTATACTGCTTGACTCTTACCGAAGACCTACATTAGCGGCTGTTTGTGCTAACTGAAGGGAACCTGGATAATTTTTGCTTGGAGGAGAAAAGCCCCGGGGTGCCTGGGTGGTTCAGTCGGTTGCGAGTCAGACTTCAGCTCAGGTCTGATCTCACGGTTTGTGAGTTCAAGCCCACATCAGGCTCTGTGCCGACAGCTCAGAGCCTGCTTCATATTCTCCCTCTGCCTCTTCCCTGCTCACACTATGTCTCGCCGTGTCTCAAAAATAAATACATGTTAAAAAATAAATACATAATGTTAAAAATCCCTTTCTGAACTAATGTAGGTTTTCAGTACACGCAAAGGTATGTAACTTTTGGAAAGTTGGGTCTATGCTTTACACCACTTCAGTTTACAAAAGTTTTCCTAGGAATGTTTTATTTTGGGACAGCAAGGAGAGCCTGTATTCCTGATTATTCCACAGCTACAAAACAAAACGCAATTTAATATCTCAATAAATGATTCTGAAACACTTGTATGGTATATTGGCATAACACCTATAGAAGAAAGAATTTCTAGGAGGGCATGGCTGGCTCAGTCAGGTAAGCGTCAGACTCTTGATTTCAGCTCAGGTCATGATCTCACTGTTTTGAGATCCAGCCCTCACACTGCACATAGAGCCTGGCTGAGATTCTCTCTCCCTCTGCCCCTTCCCTGCTCTCTCAATCTTCCTCCCCGCCCCCGCCCTCCCCCCCAAAAAAAAGACAATGTCCACATGTAACATTTGGAGAAGAACTGTTTTTCTTTTTCAATGGTTTATTTTGCCATTTCTAATTACACACTAACAAGAAACAGGGACTCAAATAAACATACTATCAATGGATGTACTTATTGATTAATGACTCAGATTGTTGTGTTCAGACCTCCTATTATGAAATTAATCTTGTCAATTTTTCTTTATGGGTTGTGAATATTAGATAGGTAAATATCGAAAATGTTTATATTTTCCTTGTGAGTATACATTTTGTCACAATCCAGATGTCATCCATCCATAATAATGTGCTTTATTTATTGTATCTGTGACAAATATAGGTATAGTAGCTGTCTGTGGGTTGGCATTTACCTCTATTTTTCAGTCTTTGATATTACAATGTGCTTTCCCACATCCTTATGCCTTCAGCATGTGCCTTGTAAATAACGAGTTTCAAAATCCAATGTGAGAGACTCTGTCACTAGGAAAAGGAGTCTACTCACTTTTATTTTAATTGCTGATTTACTTCTATTATTATATTTCATGCTTTCTAATTACTCTGATATTTTAATGTTCTTCATCTTCATTTTTTACTTCTATCACTGTTTGAAGTATTTTTCTATTCAATATTTTTCTCAACTAGTTGTCTCTTTGCAACTTCTATTTTTAAGGTTACCTTAATTATAATAAATTTACAAATTACAATCTTAGGGTTAACTCATAGCTCTAGCCTTCTCCTGAATAATATAAGAAGCAAAGTGCACTAATTATAACCAACTTATTCTTAATTCTGCTCTTTTTTAGTTCCAGTTTCTTAAATTTCCTCCAGATTATTTATTTTATTATAAACTCAGATGAATATCCATTTAGATTTACCCACATGAAGAAGCATCTAGTTCTACACCTTTTTTCCTTATGATTTGCTCTTTGTTTTGAGAGGTTGAGCTTCTCTCACTTTGAAGTGCATCCCTGTCAAGGAAGTGTTCAAAAAATGATTTTAAAAATGCCCTAGAAAATTGTGAGCATGTGACAAAATTCGCTTTAACTCACTGGTAAGTAGAAGGATGTGACTGGTTCGGGAGAGGAGTTCAGAAACTGGGACACGCGTGCTGTGTCCTGTGATCCAGGACGATGCACCGTGGCCTGTGTGGTGCCTTCTCTAGCGAACAAAACCAAAATGTCATCCCACCCTGACGGTTTTACAGGACTGTGAAATGTCTGAACTTTAGTCAGTTTTGCAAACAGTATGCCTTCTCTCAGAGAGTCAGCTGGCCATGAGGGAAGCTTGTCAGACAATGCCCTCTCTCACTCAACATTCGCGGCTCACATGGTCACTTGTTCTATTTCCAAAGTTAGGATAATATATTTTTTTACCATCTTATAAATGTTCTTACTGAAGTTATTATGATGGCTAATTCTCTCAGTTTTTTGGGGAGGGGATGGGGGTGAATTCTGAATATATCTTTTTGCCCTCATCCTTAATAGCTTATAGGGCACAAAATTCTAGATTGATGGTTATTTCCTCTCATCTTTTAAAACATGTTCCAGTGCTCTTAATGATCTTTTGACTCTCTGTTTGCTATTCTTTTGTCATAATTTGGTGTCTGTTTTTCTGGCTACTTTCAAGCTTTCTTTGCCCTTGGTGTGTTCTACAGTTGCAATATGTTTCTATTGATTTCAGTTTGTTTTATTGTGAGTTCATTTATGGATTTAAAATGAAGGGAAGCCTGGTGGCTCAGTCAGTTAGGCGGAAGCCTGGTGGCTCAGTCGGTTAGGCGGCCGACTTCAGCTCAGGTCATGATCTTATGCTCTGTGAGTTCGAGCCCCGCGTCGGGCTCTGTGCTGATAGCTCGGAGCCTGGAGCCTGCTTCAAATTCTGTATCTGCCTTTCTATCTGCCCTTCTCCTGCTCATGTTCTGTCTCTCTGTCTCTCAAAAATAAATAAAGATTAAAAAAAGTTTATAAAATGAAGTTTATTATGGCTGATAGGTCTAGGTCATTCGTGGATGGGGGATTTTTAGAATGGATTGTCTGCAATATTTCCAGAAATGGAAGTCCAGGCATTCATTCTCAGAACATTTGTTTTTCAACTTATAGTATACCAAAATGAAATTTTAAAACAAGAAGTCACTGGATACTTAAAAAAAATCAAACAAAGCAAACAAAAATAACGACAAAATGCAGGCAATAGAGACAAAAGGGGAAATTCCAAGGTGGCACGTATATGGCGTTTGGAAGGCGATCAGACCACCCTGGAGCAGGATGACCAAGGGTTCAGGTGACCCAGTGCAGAAATCAATCAATCAATCATAAACACACAGCCAAACAATGACAATATCAGGTCACCTGATGGGTTTAATCATATGAAACATAGCATTTAGAGGGATTTTACTATGATGTTAAGAAAGATTAAATATAATAAGTGAAAAAAAGTCATTATTATCTACAAAAACAAGAAGATAAATGTAAAAGGAATGGTAATCATAGTCTATTACTAAACTTGGATGTAAACAATGCTGATCTAATCAGTGATGCAGCTACAAATATCAACTCACCAGAAGTTATAATTATATAATATCATATAACATATATGTATTAATTATGTAATTATTAGAGAGATAGAGTGAGTGAATATGATTGTGTGCAAATGTGTTTGTGTCAATGAAGGGAAAAGCAATGATCCGTGAGTTCTAAAACCATAATCTTTGTCATCGGAATTCAATAGATAATTCCTAAAATGAATATTACAAAAGCACCGGCTACGCTTATTATATAGAAAACATGGAGGTGATTGGGATGCAGGACTTGGAAATGAGAGGGATGGGAAATAAAGAGACACAGGTTCTAAACGGATGAGACTATTACTTGTTTCTGAGAAATTACTAAAAAAGTCATAATCTCTCCTATGGAGAAAGGAAACAATATGTTCCTTTGAAGAGTAAGGTAATGATCATGAAGACGGGGAGGAGAAAAGAGGACCTAGGAGATGAAAGATGAACTTACACGTCTCCAGATGGGCAGAAATGAATACGACCCATGGAATGACCACGATGGGCATGTACTCACCAGGGACCTGATACTGCAGTGGACTCCAAGGGGACAACACCATAACCACGTGAGGACTGAGATGTACCTGTAGGGGAGGGCCCTGCCAGCCCAGTTTTGCTCCTCACGGTCTGGAGGATGTAAGCAAATGACTGAGAATCTCCGAGCTTCACCTTCTCTGTGCTTCCCACTTGGAGAAGGAATAACAGGGATAAATAATAATTGGATAAATATGGATAAACTCCACATTGAGAGGAATAACTTATGAAAATTATGTGAGGCTCTATGTATGAAAAATTCTTCGTGATCTCTGACGATCTCCACAAAATTCTAGATCTTCCTAGGAATTATACTGCTGATTTTTTTTTATCCTCTTATCTGTTTACTTTGCAAAAGAGATTCAAACATGCTAAAAGTTAATTTTGTAAAAGAGGAAGACAATTGCAGGCCTTCAGTAAGAAGTTAAGTCAATAGGGGAAAAAATACAAAGTTTATGGGCAGTTTAATTTCCTGTAGACTAAGAACAAACGATGACAGAAGTTGAGCGTTGCTTTTGTCTTAATTTCAGAAAGTGTTATTTTGCTCCTGAAAGGAAACTAGGAGAGAAGAAGGAGTGGTGGAAAAACTCGATTTGGCATGGTCTTTGAAGGGAAAGAGTTGAAGTAGTTATTTTGTTGGATGTGCTTGCATAGATATTAAATGGAGCCCTGGCTGACTTTTTTAGTCTGAAAATACTCGAGTGTTTGGTAACCAATTTATTATGTCTTTTCACGTCTGCTCCTAAAGCTATTCCACGTAGACTATTTTCATGGCTTCACCAAAGACACATGAGATGGTGGGTTCTTTCTTGCCTGGAAATTGAAGTTCAGCTTCTGTTTGCTACTCTCAGTGGAAGCTTTGGTCTAAGAACTCCTAGAACTGGATTGTTTTGACAAAGCTCTAGTATTCAGACAGAACTCCCCTCCTCTGGCAGAATCTATTGTTCCCCTACAGGTTCAGAGGTTTTGCTTCAAGAGAACAGAAAGTAGAGATAGAACCTGGAGGTCGAAAGTTTTTTTTATTTCTTATTTATTTTGTTTTATTTATATTTTGTCACTACTTATGTCTGAGGTGGTGAGAATTCTCTGGACCTGGCCTTTCAAGGAGGTTATTGCTGGGTTTCTGCCTCCTGGAAGTAGAGTAGCAATTTAGGAAATCATCCTTTTTTCCTCTGCAGCTTAACATACTTCCTTTTTCTTTTCCTTTTATCTTTTTAATCAAGACCTTTCTCTTAAGATTAAAAAATCTGAACTTTTAAAGGAAATTCTCATGGGCTTGGAAAATGATGAAAATATAATAATATCAAATAGCTGCTCCCACTGAGAACAATGAATCAGATTCTCATCTTATGTGACTCTTGGGCAAGTTGCCCACTGTGTCACCATCTCAGGATTCTAGCCCAGGTGGTAGCTCTAATTATCCCCACTTTTTATTTCCTGGCAAGGAAGACTCTTTCTAATTATTTAATAATTCTGATTCATTCTGAAATAAATTTCAGCATGTTATATTTTGCCATCAGTAAAAGCAATGTGTTAATTTCATTCTAATTGTCAGTATTCAGGAGACTGTTACAACCCACTGAACATCAGTGGGAGCAGAAACGGTTGGAACAGGGAATAGAATTAAATAATTAAATCCTTAAGGAATATATCAGTTTTGAGTTTAAGTGCATCCTTATTTAAAAATATATCATATCCTATAAATTCATGAGGGCAAATTCCATATGGATTTGGTCCCCACACTACCTTCCCCCCTTAACAGTTTGCCTGGTACGCGCTCCTTAGATATTTGTAAAATTCATTAGTGGATGAATCAATGGATATATCTAGATATGCATGTATCTAAAAGCATCAAATGTCAAAATAAAAAGGTTTCTTTTGCCTTATGCTGGTGGTTTCTATGCTTCCTAAATGCTTTAGGCTATACCAGAATATAATAACATTCAAGAAATACAAACTCAAAACAAACAAAAAAAAAAGTGCAAACTCTTACCTGTGTATATCTATCCCAAACAGTGGTAAAGCTAACAATTTAAGATGAGGTTTGATGCAGCAGGGAAACTGTGCCAACCAGGCTCTTCTGAAGTGACATTTCCCATAGTATGTAGGTGGCTAATGTGATCTGATAGAGAAAAAGCAGTTCCGAAAAGCATGGCTTGAAGGCACAGGTTTCCAGTGCGATTGATTATTTGAAGAGACTTCAGTTTGAAGAAATTCATTCTGGAGTTGAGAGCTTTGGCAGCGCACATTTCATATAGAAGTATTTATATAAACCTGTTTCCATAGTATCTAGGCTCTCCGAAGCCTTGTCTAGCAGAAGACAATGGAAATATTCAAGAATATCCAGGTGATTTCAATCGGGATACATTCACTGAATGCATTTGGCTAGCACTGTGCTGCTCTCGGGAACCCAGGGAGATGAAGACACAGAGGAAAGATACAGTCCTCCGGCCCTCAGAATAACCAGAGTGCGAAAAAGAGATGGCTATAATAAGAATTGCAGCACAGTGCTAGAAGTGAAGCTGATTCTGCCCCTGCTGCAGAAGCCCCACCTAGGAAAGGGGTAAAACAAAAATGTGTATATTGGACAGGTGGCAGTTCAGTGCAGGGAACAGCTCCATTCTTTGAGGAAATGGCTTTTTGTGGGATTATGAATGGAGATGGGGAATTTTCTGGGCAGAGAATAGCAGACACCACAGGGAAGAGTAAAAATAAATGCACAGAAATGACAAAGGGTATGGAGTGTTTGGCATAATAAATAAATAAATAAATAAACAAATTAATAAAACAAATAAATAAATAACTTAGTGCTTTTTTTCCATATAAACAGCTTATACAAACAACTTAAACCTTCACATTTCATTTTCACTGTATTCCTCCATTCAAATAGTGCAAATATTATCTCTCTCATGAGACAATGATTTTAAGAAAGCATCCAACTTATCTCTGTATATTCCAAGCTCCAGAACAATCATGAAGGTTACAGAAAGGAATGATCAGTTCCTTTCTTGGCCTCTGAAAAGGTGTTAAATTAGTGCTGACTTGTTTATGTTCTACTAAATACAAGTAGTAAAACTGCTTAGCATGCCTAAGTCCTAAATAGCTGGATGATATAGAGATCTATATCTATATACGTGTATCTCTGTCTAGCTATCTACATATCTATCTATGTATCTATCCATCCATAGTTATACATATATGATCTTCCAAGATCTGACCTTTGGAGCTGGAAAAAGTCGGTGGTATAATTTAGTCCAAGTCCAAAGGCCTGAAAAGTAGAGGCACAGATGACATAACTCTTAGCAAGGGCAGAGGAAGATGGGACGAGATACCCCAATTCAATCAGTGAGTCAGGGAGGCCAGAAAACAAAAGGGGCGAAGTTTGTCCTTCCTCCACTTCTTGTTCTATTCACACCTTCAGTGGACTGAATGGTGCCCACCCACATTGAACAGGACACTGCCCTTTACTGAGTCTGCTGATCCAAATGCTAATCTCATCCAGAAGCACCCCCCCCCCCCCCGACATACTTGGAAACAATGTTAATCTGGGCTCACTCACCTTGACACATAAAAGTAACCATCACATGAAGGGAGAAAAAGGAAAACCTAAGTGTTTTGTCGAATCCATATGATTCTTAGCAGTAGATGAGATATTTTCTGTACAGATAAAATATTTACATCACTGAGAGACCATATGCCTTACCCAAACATCGTAGCTGGCCACAGTGAAATTAGGACTATACCACAAGTTCCAATCCTTCATTCAGAGCTCTCCCTGCCATCACTTTCCCTCATAGGCTGTGGAGTTTATTAGTGTTTGTATGTTCTTTGAAGTGTCATTTGCCATCTGTGACTTATGTCTTGGTATATCACAGTCTGTATGACACCTTTGCTCAAAATGAGTCACTGCATTTTTGATTACTCTACACCAACTTGGCCCACGGCCATATTCCTCAGCATTTTACAACTACACCACATTGCCTCATTCAGGGTTTCAAAAACTCAGGGAAAAGCTCCTAGCATAGAATTCCTTTCAGCCCTTTTAGCTTTAATAGCACCTGCAGAATTCCAAAGCTGCTGGGCAAAGCTTTTGTAAATAAAATTTTCACCGAAGTCTCTCAAAAACTTTTACCTAGTTTCTCTTCTAACTTGTACAAATTACAAAATCCCTTGCGGGTGTCCAAGGCTTCCTGTGATCTGACCACAACTGACTTTTGCACCCCTTTTTACCATTATGTGGCAATATGATCTCATGTGCCATCGAGATTACTCAGCTCCAGGCCATTCCACACATATGCCACGGACTGTCCCTTCTCCATGCACGTGGGCTCCTCCTCAACTCCATCCCAGTTTGCCTCTCTCACTGTTGGGGTGATTTATCCTTATCCTTCCAGCCGCTCCTGCCAAACACTCTGGAATTATCTGGATTTTCTCTTTCATCCCTCATATCAAATCCACCGCATGTCCTAATGACTTAGCCTTCCAGAATTTGTCTAGGAATTAATGCTTTTTCACTTCTTCTGCTGTGATTTTGAATCACTGCATCACTATTTCTCAGCTGTGTTTCTAAGGCCAGCCAAGTAACTGCTTTCTTAGCTTCAGACCTTGTCTGCCTTCAGTCGCTTAGGATGAGAGCAGCCAGCACAATTAAGTGGAAGTTTATGGAATGTTCTGATATGAAAGTATGAAAAGATATGAAAAGCACTTCTCCTCTCTCTGGAAATCCACGGTATCTAAAATGGCCTCCAAGGCTCTGGAATACTTGGTTCTCATGTCTGTCAAATTTCATCTAATCAATCTGCTGAAATCACATTGGCTTCCATTCTATTCTTCAAACATTTGGACAGGTTCCCACCTCAGGACCTTTGCACTTATTGTTCCCTCTTCCTAAAATGCTTACCCCCAATAACAACATGGTTACTCTTTTACTTCTATGACTTTCTAGTGTGCCCTTCTTTATTTTAAATGTATTTCCTGTCAGTACTTCCTACCTTCCTTCCCTGTCTTATTTTTTCCATGATACTTATTACAATCTAACTTTATTTTTTTCAATTTTTTTAATGTTTATTTTTGAGAGAGAGAGAGAGAGAGAGAGAGAGAGAGAGAAAGCACGACCAGGGGAGGAGCAGGAAGAAAGGGAGACACAGAATCTGAAGCAGAGTCCAGGCTCGGAGCTGTCAGCACAGAGCCTAATGCGGGGCTCAAATCCATGAACCGTGAGATCATGACCTGAGCTGAAGTTAGATGCTTAACTGACTGAGCCACCCAGGTGCCCCTACAGTCTAACTTTAAAAATATATGTAATGTGGGGTGCCTGGGTGGCTCAGTCAGTTAAGTGTCCCACTTCAGTCCAGGTCACGATCTCACAGTTTGTGAGTTTAAACCCTGTGTTGGCTTTTGTGCTGACAGCTAGGAGCCTAGAGCCTGCTGTGTCTCCCTCTCTCTCTGCCCCTCCCCTGCTTGTACTCTGTCTCTCTCTCAAAAATAAATAAATACATTATATGTGTATATAATTACATATATATACATACATATGTATATATATATATAAAATGTAGTTATTTATTTTGAATGATCCTTGCAACACCATGTCAAATACAAGCCACCTAAAGGTAGTAACTTTTTTTGTTTTGTTCACTGCTCTTTCCCCAGTGTATATCAGTCTATATCACCTGGTAAAAATTGGGTAAAAGGATGAATGAATGAATGGGATGTTTCTTCCAGCCAAGATGAAGTAACAGAGATTCGATTTACTCTCCTAGATGAAACAACAATAAAGCAGAAAAGGATATGAAAAAGCATTTATTGGGCACCAGCAATGAAGGACAGTGATCCTTTAGAGACAGGAAACAAATCTTAACGATTTCCTCAATTTTCTACCTTTGTAGAGTCTTCAGGCACAGTTTAAGGAAGAATAATATAAATGGAGCTGGTGAATTTAATCTGCATTTCAGGATGTTGCTGAGAGTTCAGGGAGAACAAGGAGGCTAGAATTTTCAGACAGAGTGCCTTGAGGGAGAGAGCTGCCCAAATTGAGAGCTCCAGGAGTGCGGAGGGTTTGCCTCAGGCACTTATCTGAGTACCAATCTGCACACGCATGTGAGGAAACTGCCAGAGGCCAAGGAAATAGCCACCCCAAGGAGGACTGGTAAGAGAGTCCAGGACTCACACAGTTCTGGGATAATAGCTGCTTTCATAAACTAGACTGGAAAAATCTCATAACCCACAGGGCTTTGGGTGGGATGGAGAAAGGGTTGTCTCCAGAGAAAAGCAAAATTAGCCCTAGACTAAGCATTGCTATAGTCCAGCTAACACGTCTTCAAAAACAAGACTCGAAGGAGTCAATCTGTTTCCAAGTAACTAAAATGCAACTCAGAAAAAAAAAAGCCCAAGAATATTTTAGAAATATAAAAATATCCATCAACCAAAAAATTAGCATTCATGATTTCTAACATGCATCAAACATTTACCAGGTATGCAAAGGATCAGAAAAATACAAACCTTCCATGGAGACAAAAATCAATCAATTCGAGGTTGATACGGAACTGACAAAGATGTAACAGTCAGTAGACAAGGGAGTTACAGAGGTAATTATACCTGTATTACATACGTTCAAAAGGAAACTTTGAGGGCCTCTGGGTGGCTTAGTCAGTTGAAGTTCTGATATCACCATTTGCCTTAGGTCATGATCTCATGGTTCATGAGTCCCAGCCTCCTAAAGGCTCCCTGCTGTCAGTGCAGAGCCCGCTTGGATCCTCTGACCCCTCTCTCTCTGCTCCTCCCCCGCTCATGCTCTCTCTCAAAAATAAACATTTTTAAAAAAGGAAATTTTGAGGAGGTGATAGATATATTCATTTTGTGGATTATGCTAATGGTTTCACAAGACTGTACATATGTCAAAATATTGATTTATGGCCAAATATGTAAAATTTATTATAAATTGGTTATACCTTAATTAAAAAATGACTGACTGAATGAATGAATGAAATATTTCCTTCTATTTCAGCCCTCGTCCTTTAGTACTTATAGTGTTCCATGATGGTATGTTATCTTGTATAATATAGGTATCAGTGTGTATGACAGCACATAGGGCATATACATTGTATTGTGTGGGGTTTTATAAAGTTCATGGTCTATTCATACTTTGACAGAGGACAAACTTAACAAAATAACTTGGAAGCATCAGAATACTGTATAGTTGTCAAGTGTTGTTACATTTTTTTTTTCTTCTACTTTATTGAACTTCTGGCATAAAGTTGCGTAGTTGATTATTGTATAATCCACAGGGTCATTTTGAAACACGATTATGAAATTCTGGAGTTTTTGCCTCTTCGTAGAACATTCTTTGCTTCCTCAACTTTTGTTTAGTTAATTTCTAGTTATCGTTTAGTGTTCAACACAAACAACCTAGCAAGAAGTTAACTCTTGAGTACTTATGGTCCTCCTTAACAGGCTCTTGATTCCTCTGACTTTGCTGTAGTACTGAATCACAACTGAAATTAAATAATGTCAGTTCTAAGTGTCTATTTAGTGCTTGTGTCTACCAGTAAATGTAAATCACAGAGATGAAAGGACTGCGGCACTCAGTATGAGCCCAACAAGTATTTGTTATATGTGTCAAGTTGTTAGGCTAAAGTGTACAATAGATACAACATTTGGAAGACACTTGCCGTACAAACATCAAAAGTCCAAAGGAAATGTCAAGAAGTTTCTCATTCATGGGAAGATCATGGAAAGTAGGATCAGAAAAAATAAGATTCAGTAGGCAGAGAGAGAAAGATTAGGACCTAAGATCCCTGGGTGGGGAAAAACATGCATTTAGGAACGATGCTAGGGGTGTCTGCCCACGGCAAACCCCAACGGGCATAAGGTTCCTCTTAAGGATGTAGCAGACACCACCTACTCCCCCTCAGGAATTTGACTAAAGACCTAACTAAAAATAAGTAGTAAGCCATTAAACGTATGACCCGCAAGGATGATATGGCCATAGACCACCGTTCATGCAATGAAAACGAATCAACCAGGAATGGACAACTGAGCACCTAGAGTTATCAAGCCACTAAAGGTGGGACCTGAGAAGCAACGAGGGGAGAAGGGCAGACCAGAACCTTATAAAACAAAGACCCTTGCCTATATTCTCAGGCACTCACTTTCAAATGTCTGTAAAGAGAGCTTTCCTACCATTCTGACTTTCTCATCTTGTACTCTAATAAACTTTTGCCTGCTGCTCACTTTGTGTCAACCTCTACATTCCTCTAAGCAGTGAGACAAGGAAACCCAGGTACTGAGGTTAAAATATCTTGCAACAAAACAATGGACATTAAGAGAGGATGGGAGGAGGATTGCTCAGGAAAGAGCTATGCTATGAATTTTATCTCCCAAGGGAGAGGGAAGGCCTCTTTCTGACTTCAGGTCAATGAAAGGGACTTTTGAGAATTACTCAGAGGCCTTGATAGACATTCTGTGTGGACTCATCTGGAGTCCTTTTAAAAGACACTCTTTCCAGGAGGGCTTCCTGCCGGAGCAAGGAGACGGCAGAGTGAGAAGCTGTGGGACGTACTGCCAAGGGCAGCAGTGGAGGGGTGGTGACATGCAGCCAGGGAGAGGAGGTAGCATTTCTACTGAAGAGGTTGAAAATTGAAAGACACAGCAAAGGAGGCTGTGACAAATTTAGGAAAACATGTGTCTGCCGTGCCAAAAAATGCAGAGCCGTCTTTTTACAATCCCAGTCAAGTAAGAGATTTCTTACTCCCTTATTTTGCCCACACGGTCCCTCTTCCAACTCTCATGTTGGAGGAAAAGACACATACAAATCTAGGGAAGGAAGGGGACAAAAATGGGAGAGAAATGGACAAATCCCTCCCAACTGGGAGAAAGTGAAAAAGTCTCATCTTGGGATGAAGATTAAAGCGTTCTTAAAATACTGGACTGATATTCCAATTTCTAAATTTAGATAGCATTTTGAAACCTAAAGGGATCATAGGGCTTCCTGTTACCTAAGAGCGAACAAGACTTCAGCCTTGCTCAAGCTCTCAGTGAGGGCACGGCAGTTGCATTCCACAAAGGAAGCTTTGAACGGAAGAAGGGAGACAAAACTGGGCTCTTTTCTTTTTTTTTTTTTTACTTGCTGAGTCTTGTTTTTATCTTCACAAGTGAAGAAATAACTAAATAAATAAAGTGAATAAGGACTCCGTGGTTCTCCTGGTTCCATATTTAGATAAACCTGCTTAACTTTAATCTGGTCATTTAGCTTACCAGGAGGGTTTACTTGTTCACTCACTTTTAGCCACCCCGCAAATGTTTCACATGATATTGCTCTTGTCACACTTGGAACATTTTGAGTCACTAAAATTCTGCACCCAATGCCAATGTGTATGTGTGGGAGTTGCCCACACCAACGAGCCTTTCTCTGACCCCAGCTGGGTGTCCTACCGTTCATCTCATTTCTGATGCTATCTGCTCAGAGATAATAGCATCGGATTCCACAGGTTAAGGCCTCAGTCTTACAAGACTGACTTTCCCCCACTCCCACCCCAACTTCAGACATTAGTCCCAAGTCCAGTTTATCACCTGGGCTTCTGACTGACAAGCTATACATCGAAGGTTCTTATGACCTTCTCCATAGGTTTGATAAATCTGCTACAGTGGTTTGCAGAACTCAAAGAAGTATTTTATTTACTAGATCATAGGATTATTATAAAAAGACATAACTCAGGAACAGCCAGATAGAAGAAATGCACAGGGCAACGTATGTGGGAAGGGGTGCGGGTCTTCCGTGCCCTCACCCACTGCATCACTCTCCCTGAGTATTTGCGCATTCACTAAGCCATAAGTGTTCCAAACCCTGTCCTCATGGGGTTTTTATGGAGACTTCATTACATAGGCAAGATTGATTAAGCCATTGGTCATTGGCAACTGACTCAATCTTCAGCCTCTCTCTCCTCCTTGAAGGATCATGGATGGGACTGAAAGTCACCCATCTTTCGGTGAGGTCCGAAGCCACCTTATTAACATAACAAAAGACACCTTGATCCTTCTCACTTGCTTAGGAAACTCCAAGGCTGAAATGGTGTAAAAAGACGAAGCAATTAACATTAATTTATATGGAAAAACTCTTGAGCATTCCCAGACCCCTCAAAATCACCTCTCTTAGGCTTTTCTGATACATTAGGACACACTTTGCTAAGATGCACACAATAGTTCGAAATAAAGCCCAGATGCTCACAGACACAGCTGGGACCTCTGGCGGCTTCATGCTGAGATGCGGAGTGTGGTTCCCCAGGAAGAAGGTTGGGGCACCACTCTCTCAGCTCCTGGTGCCTGCTGCCTCTACAATGCTCACTGCAAAACTAATGCTGAATGTTGTTTTCTCTTGTGGACTTTTCTTTTTGAAGCAAAATACTTCTTCAGATTTCTTTTGGTTAGTGAAAATAGGTATAGTAAAACCTTAATTTGCAAGCATAGTTCATTCCGGAAACATGCTTATAATCCAAAGCACTTGTATATCAAAGCGAATTTCCCCATAAGAAATCACGGAAACTCAGATGACTCATTCCACAACCCAAAAATATTTGTATAAAAATGATTACAATACTGTAGTATAATACAAAATAATATAGAAAATACAAAATTTAAAGAAAAAATAAACAAGTTAACCTGCCTTTATGTTTGAAAATCTTCATGGCTGGTGTGAGGGAGACAAGAGAGAGGAGGGTTATTGTGTAGGACAACTTTCAATATCACTGATGGATGTTGACTATAGCACAGTATTAATAAACTCTTGTCCTATACTATATTTAATGTAACAACTGGCAATAAGGCAGCAGAGGCTGCAGGCAGCTTGACGTAAAATGAAGCAACGCAGTCCTAAGCTTACTGCATGGAAAAGCAAAGGACTGTCTATAAGTGCTTTGAAGTGACCAAAAATACACTAGTGCTAGTTGTGGGGACTTTCCAACATTCTGAAAAATCACTGATTTTTGCCAAACATACATCTGAGCATGGGAGATGATCACCTACAACGCCCAGTGAGAGAGAGACACTGGTTCACTTGTGATCACGTGACATTCAGTGTCCTGTACTACCTGTATTGAAAGACATCGCTCATCTATCAAGTTAAAACTTATTAGCGTCTTGTGAAACACTCAAAACACGATACTCGTAATCTAAGATTTTACTGTTTTAACCTAGGTCTTTCATAAAAGTGAAGTGGCCTAATGGAAACTTCCAAAAAGTGAGGAATACCTGTATATGAAGTTAAATGAGCAGGAGCTGTGGAATTAATAAGGTGTTTCAGACACTGAAAATAATTTCATACATGGCAGTTCCCTGCCTTACTATGGTTCAACTTACAATGATGTTAAGGCATTACACATTCAGTAAAAACTGTACTTGGAACTTTGAATTTGGAGCTTTTCCTGGGCTGGTGATACACAGTAAGATGCTGGGCAGAGTCAGCAAGCCTTAGCTCCCATCAGCCAGGGAGCCTGGGGGTGAACCAGTGGCACACTTACAACTGTATTGTAGCCATAAAACCATTCTATTTTTCACTTTCAGTACTGTATGCAATAAACTACATGAGCTTTTCTACTCATAAAATAGACTTTGTGTTAGATGATTTTGCCCAACTATAGGCTAATGTAAGTGTCGTGGGCACATTTAAGGTAGGCTAGGCTAAGCTATGGTGTTCTATTCAGTAGGTTAGGGGTATTAAACCCATTTTTCACTCAGGATATTTTCAACTGATGATGGGTTTATCAGGACATAACCCCATCAAAAATGACCAGTGAGATTTAAGTGCCAAAATTGTTCAGGGGGGACATGAGGAGGGACCGTAAGGCAAGCTGAGGGTCAAGCACAAGCTGGCACAAACCCCCTGCCCTCCCGCAGGCGGGATAGGTGTGATATTCCTCAGGCACTCTGGGCTGCCCAAGGACAAAGGAAAGGGAAAGAAAACCAATGGTGAATTGATAGAGGTCACTAGTCGTGAAGTACATGAGTCTCCTTCAGTTTGCAAAGATCTTAGTAAATTACAAAAAGGGAATCTTGTCAATAGCTTAATCTCCAGGAACTCCATATTGTCTTTTTTTGTTTGTTTGTTTTCTTGAGAGAGAGAGGGCACAAGTGAGTGGGGGACAGAGACAGAGAGGATCCCACAAGGAGCAGAGACAGAGAGAAGTGGGGCTCATCCAGGGTTCATGTTTCTCCCAAAGGGACTCAAAGTCATGAACCCTGAGATCATGACCTGAGCCATAGTCAGATGTTTAATGACTGAGCCACCCAGGAGCCCCCTACTGTCTTAATGATAATGTTTTGCCAGAGCGTAAAAACACTTTAGCTTGACAATACCTAGCCCTCCAGTAATCTGTGTCTTCTTAAGCACATGGAAATACCTTTAGAAACTTCCTTCTCCAACTCCGCAGCATATAACCAGTCACTCAGCACAACCACAGTCCAGCTTGTTCTGCCCATGGGTCCTGTACCCACGCTTTAATAAAATAACCTTTTTGCATCAAAGATGTCTTCAAGAATCCTTTCTTGGCCATGAGCTCCAAACCTCCACCATTCCAAACCCCATCAGTCTGTACCAGATTATAACATGTGTGGGGACAGAAGAATGAAATAGGAGCAGGAAAGGGACACTAGAGAGACTGAGGGGATAATCTCCGTAGGTAAAGAGTTGCTTTATGTGCCACAGAAGTTAAATGATATCATTTAAGTAACGGGAAAGATTTGAAGAATTTGGAGCCGGGACTTGACATAGTTTTATTTACATGAGAAATATCTGCAAAGGTGGCAGGCGGGTTGAGTGGGAGAAGTGTTAATAGGACAGAGATAGGAAGACCTTTACTCTAGTTCCATCTTTCCTCTGAACCATTGTTTTTGCCTTCTCACTCGTCTTCCAGCTTCTTTCTGAGCTCCCCAGAACGATCCCTCCCATTAAGAGGAAAGATAGATCAGATCAGATCACTGTTCTGTTCAATCCGCTGAGTGCGTTCTTCTCTTTGGATTAAATCCAAAGCCCTAACTATGGACGACCAGGCTGCTTATGAACAGGCACTGCCCACTGATGGTACTCACATGACCTCATTTCTACGCACATGTTACTCTAACCTCATTCATTGTTCAGTTCTTCCTCAGGACTTTTGTACACTCTTTCCTCAGGTAGCCATATCATCTCTCATATCTTTCTGTTTTTTGCTCAAATAGAATCTCATTTGAAATATTTTCGTGACTACCCTATCGTAAAAGCACTCCCCCTTAATACTTGATCACTTTGCATCTATAATATTGCCTTATTTTTATGCATAGTGATAGCACGTAACCTAATATATGCTCAGTTGTTTTTGACTGTCAGACTCCTCACCTCCACCCCCTTCACACACACTAGAATATAAATCTACAGGAGAACTGAGATTTAGTCTGTTTTCATTCAACAAATAATCATTGAGTGCCTTCTTTGGCGCATGCACTGTTGTGGAAATTGGCAACAGAACAGTAAAAGAAACAAATAGAAATCAAGATTTCTGCATTCAAGGAATTTACATTCAAATTGCATTCTACTTTTGTTCACTGGCTTATCCTAAATCCCTGGAACATTGCCAGGAACATAGTAGGAGCTGAATACATGTTCATCAAATGAATGTGGAATTCATTGTTGAAGCTCTGAAAAGAAGTCGGAAATGAATCTGCAGATAGTCTCGGTAGGTTATGGTGACAATTCTGTGAAAGGTGGGGAAGGGGACTCAGCCCAGCAGCCGGTTTTCTAGGTCATGGTGTATTTGTTCAGTTGTGGTAGGTATGAAATTGTGTTATTGGCTCACACTTCTTAAAATGATGTTCTTTTACTGCCAACCTACTTCAATTCGATATCTAAGTTTGGTATCTACCCATTTTTCAAGATGACTATCCATATATAATGCTTAAAGTTAAGAAACCAGCCAAATGCCATTGACAATTTAAAAATATTGCCTATCTAGTGATTCATGCGTAAACTTTATTTGCATTGAACACCTTCAGCTTGGTACTGTGTTCCCTGCTTGCATTTAGATTTAAATTTCACATTTCAACAAGGCCAAGAAATTTCATTTTACAACTGGAAGGGTCTTGCTCATTAAGGAAGAAGCAAGGATCTGTTCATCTTTGGCCACCTTCCCCTGCCAATCAACTACCACCATCACCCTTTTCACCTGCAAGAAACTATGTAAGAAATTATTCATGGTCATCTCTATGCATAAAAGGAGGTATTTTCAGTTCATTGTCTAAGAACATGTGATTGCAAACAGGACATGTAAGTGAGTTTATACTGAGTTTTATTATCTGCAGAAGAGGTATTGCAACCTACTTTACATTGTGATCAAGAAGATGGAGGAAAATATGTATAACATACTTATTATAGTGCCTGATTGTACATGTTCAATGAACAGCTCTGTTCTTACTGTTTCTGGAAGGTCTTCCCTGAGCAGCACAGGACACCACATGTATTCTTCCTCTGTACGTTCCTAGAGCTTTTAATGTGCCATTTAGCACAAACTGACTTTTGTTGTTTTTTTGTTTTTGTTTTTTAAATTTTTTTTTAATGTTTATTTATTTTCGAGACAGAGACAGAGACAAGGAGAGCAGGGGAGGGGCAGAGAGAGAGAGAGGGAGACACAGAATCTGAAGCAGACTCCAGACTCGGAACCATCAGCACAGAGTCTGATGCGGGGCCTGAACCCACAAACTGTGAGATCATGACCTGAGCTGAAGTCTGGCACTTAACCGCCTGAGCCACCCAGGTGCCCCTCGTTGTTTTTGTCTGACTTTCCATTGTTGGAAAAAGGTCCGAAATGAGGGATCGCTTGGGAGCAATTTCTGGTATAGGTTATCTCTGAGGCAATCCTGCAGGCAAGAAAGAAATAGTGAAGTGGCACTGAAACCAGACTTTGGCTAGTTGATAACTTTGCTTAAGGACAAATCTTGAGCTCATCAGTCATGGCCATGGGCAAATCCCAAGAAATCTCAGTGTACTTTTTCTACCCTCTCAGTGTAGTGCCCCTGGGACTGGTTGGACACAGATGAAAGGTCCAAGCTGGAATATGCATTCTTTTATGGATGGCATAACAATCCACTGGTAAAAATATATTCCACCACCCATCTGACATCCAGATCTGATATTCTGAGTCCTGGGTTGAGAAAATTAAGAATTAACAAATCCGCAGGAACATAAGTGTTAATTACTTGTGGAACTAGAATAGCAAGCCGATGGCCCTTTCCACCGAAACATGGTGATTTCATTCCTTGCTATGCCCTTCCATGTTGCCTTTGCATTGCTATCCCATGAAAACTCCAAGGTTTTTGAATGGAATAATTTAGGAACCACCCTATTAGGGATTCTGCAGCAGAGTGTAATAACTATTATTCATTAACCAAAATGTAAATGTAACAAAATATATTTAATTTTTGTAATAAATCCAATTCATTGGAATTTCCCTTGAAATACACGCACGAAAACTAAATAAACAATTATAACACACACACACACACAAACACACTCACACTATGATAAAGTCCAATACATCAGAGATGTTAATGGAGAGTAGTCTCGATAAATGTTCCATTGTCTTCGGGGCTGGTTCGATCCCATGAAAACTGCCAAAAGAACGGAAATGGACACTTTAATACTGTCTAGCTATCTTAACAGATGGAAATACAATTAGTTAACATAAAAAAAGATCCCAAACAAAATAAAAAGGAACTTGAATTTCAACTAAGTTGGCAGCAGAAACAGGATTTTGTAAAAAATCAATTTAGCACTAATTAAGGAGGGTGAATCCCTTGGTTTTAAATAGATTGTTCACTGCTTGTTCTTAAATTCTCTCCTGTTCCCATCCCCAACCCCCAACCCACCCATAAATGAAACAAACTCTGAAGGATCTGGAAAAAATAGTGTTTTAATAAAGACACTTTAAATGATAAAAGGAGGTAAATATATCCTGAAAGTGAAAACCAAAGTGCAGAGGGGGAGATCTGATGTTACAGAACTGCATTGTAATATAAAACCAGATTTGTATACTTATAAATATAAGCTGTGTGCATTATTCCTCTGCCAGGAAACTACATTAGACACATCTGTATAAAATATATTTCCAATTTAACCAGTCTGGAATGACCACATTCATTTTCTAGTTCACTGCAAGGGTAAGTAACATAATAAGTACAATGTATTCTCCAAATTTAATAATTTAACATGCTTGCTTAGTTAACTTATTATTACCAACGTAACATAACATCTTGAGCTTTGTTTCTTTCTATGTAAAATGCCAAGCACATCGAAGATGCTTGCAAATTTAGAATTAAAAGTTTATCTTCTTCAAACTGAATTGTTAAAACAAGGATCCCCCCTTTTTTTTTACCATTTAAAACTCTATTTTATTTTAAATAGAGTTCCATATTTGATAGTTAATCATAAACATACAAACTTCTTTGAAAAATCAAAATGCTCTTATTCTAAATGGAATAAAATCAAGCTAAACAAAGATCTAAAAATAAGTCTAAGATGTTTATGTAGAGAGAAAATCAAGTTTAAAAGGAAAATGCATGCTGTAATTAGAAAATAGGCTATGGTTGATGGAACACAGACACTATGGAGTTACTTTTTATTGTGTGCTTTTTAAATGCAGGAAATATATCCCACAGAGATGTACTATGTCATTTCCAGAGGGGTTTTTTTGGGCTACAGATGAAAAACTGATATTTAAATATAAGAAATATGTAATACAACATGAAAACCAAATTAGTTGGAGGCAGGTGTAATTTTCCTCTCCATATTCTCCTTCTTAATTTTCATTATTATATCAGAACTCAATATAAAAGAAAGAAAACCCATACATGCTTAAATCTGTTAATATGAGTGAGGACGAAATGGGTAGTATTCAATGTTTTCTCCAAATTTACTTATATTTCATGCATTTCCAAACTTGCTTTCTCTGACAGAAAAGTCAGATCCTTGTGACTTCAATTTTTACCACATTTACGTTTTTGCTTAGAGGTCACTTTATCCCAGAGAACTTATTGGACCCTCTATTTAAACTGCATCCACAACTCTGCCCTGCTCTCCTCTCTCCCATGGTATGATTCTGACTGTGTTTCTTTCTCCCTCTGTCCTGCATTGTTTTTCTTCACTGTATATGCTATTTATTTTACTAATTTACTAGTTGATTGCCTCACTCTGTTAGTTGTAATTAATATTACAATTACATTGGCTCAAAAATTCAAGGTCCATTAGGAATTTGCATCCATTAAGCTACTTGTAATTTTTTTTTAACATTTATTTATTTTTGAGACAAAGAGACAGAGCATGAGCAGGAGTAGGGCAGAGAGAGGGAGACACAGAATCCGAAGCAGGCTCCAGGCTCTGTGCTGTCAGCACAGAGCCCGATGCGGGGCTCGAACTCACAGCCGGCGAGATCATGACCTAAGCCGAAGTCGGCCGCTTTACTGACTGAACCACCCAGGCGCCCCACGCTACTTGCAATTTAAGTTAGATAAACCTTGACATTTTCTTCTGTAGCTTAGAAATCTAAAACCTTACCTCTTCAACATATTTATCTTCCTATCATTCATAGTCTTTCTCTTCCCCTTTTCTACAATCTTCTTTTTTCTAAATTTTCTAGAGCCAAAGCTAGAAGACCATGGCTTTTTCTTTATATATATCCCAAAGGAACTATCATTTGTTACTGAAAGTAACATTTCTTAAAATGGAACATGATTTGTTTATGACCCCAAAAAGCTAGTGGGGTACAGTGCATTTTGTAGCATGTTCTCACTTAGAAACGTGCATATATTTCCAAGTTGTGATGGCCACATTCGTATCAGAGATTTTTAGATTACAATATTATTTAGAATTTCCATCCCACCTCTTCTTAATTTAAAAGTATATGATTCTGTAGTGATTAACCTAATTTTAATTTCTAAGTATATAGGGATGGTGGTGACACTATTTTGAGCTGGAAACATGGGAAAATGATGATTATTTTCAGAATTCCACAAAGCTTTCATTTACAGTTTGTTAATCTAAGGAGGCCAGATGTCCTTTTTCTGAGTGAAAGAGTCTGGAAGGATAACTGTCTTCAGGAAGGATGTTGGAAGATTGCTACAGACTTCATGTATATTTATGTAGGCCATCCCCGGCATGTGGATGGATTCATCATGTTTGCCATATCTAAGCTGTATGTATGTTTTGTGGATGTAAGTGTCCATATAAAACTGATGCAATTGTATGTAGCCCTTCATAGACCATCCATAGCTGTGGGTCCTAAACTGTTCAATGGCAATAATAGTCATCTTGCTTTGAATGTTGAGAAAATAACAAGAACCATAATTAACACAGGGACAGCTTCCCATGACTTCCCATGACAACACCCACTCATGTTTAAAAAACCATGACATTTCTGTGTGTTGTGCTATTTGTTGAGACCTGTTAGCATTTTGTATGTGTTTGACTTGGACATCCTTGCAGTCATAACCTCTCACCCAATGATCATTGTTCAGACACTGGAGACCGATGTTCTCCAGTTTGAAACCCTTGGGAAATTCAACTGCCAGGCTCGTTTTTCTACAAGCAAAATATTTATGAGGATTGTTTTGAAGTAAGCAATGGCCTCGGGTCTTAGTCTGGGCTAAAACGGAGTGGAGCAATTCTTTACCAAGCTTGAACCCCTGCTGGAGTGTAGCATGCATGTATTGAGCATTCTATAAACCTTGCAGAACCAACTTCACAGTGTCATGAAGATCAATTGAGTTCCAAATTTCAAAGCTCTTAAAATTGTGCCTGGAAAATGGAAACTGTTCATTAAGTGTTAGTCATGATCACTGTTTTAACATTAGTTACTGTCTCAAAAATTCAAGAGGCAATAGGAATTTCTGTCATCTTTTTCAGATAAACATTGGAAAAGTTGTCTATATCTTGGGAATCCAAATCCTTCCTCCAGCTTTAGCTGTATAGGTGCTGGGGACGTAGGAATGAATAAAATAGATATGGTCTCTGCTGTCAGAAGATGTTCATGTCTTCGTGGGACATAGGTATCTAACTAAACATACATAGAATTATGTAATGCATAGTAAGTGGTCCAAAGGAGAAGTGTAGGAAACACTAAGGTGTATTGCAGGGGATTTGGTCAAGAGTGGAGGATTAAGAAGACTGCTTGGATGAACTGACTTTTGAGATGTAAAGTGTGAGTGGGGATTTGCTAGTCACAGGTGGGTGAGGAGAGGAGAAGCACTCCTAGCACAGGCAATGCTTTTATGTGAAGATCCTGAAGTCGCTGGAAAAATGGAAAGAAGATTCACATGGCCAGACCATAATCACTGGAGGAATGTGATCAAACCCAAGATTGGAGAGGAGGGTTGGAACTAAGCAGGCAAGTCCAAGTCATGAATTCTGAACTTTGTCTTATGGATAAAAAGGAAGTATTAAAGAATTTCCAATAATACCTACAAAGCACTGGCTAATCATAACACTCTGGCATCTGTGTTGTCAACTAAGAAAAATGAAAAGTACTACTTTTCCTGAAATGAAATGAAATGAAAAGGGTGACTACCATTGACATTGAAGAGGGTGTTCCTATTTAAACATTTTGGGGACCATTTTTTGGATAGTCCATAAAGGCCTAAACGCGGTAACACAGGTTTTATCTGAAAATAGCTATTCATAAGCCTTTAACCTATTTTAGATCTAGCAAATTTAATAAAGCTATTTATACTTCATTATCTAGATACACATAAATGGTTAAAGAAGAATCCAAAACACTGGGCTTCAAATCCCATTTCTGCCATTTGTTCTTTATATAAACTTAGGTGAGGTGTTTTCTGTTTATCAGTGTTCTCATCTGTAATATTAGAGTAAAAATATTGCTTTAATGATGAAACAAGTTAATATTTGCCAAATAACTCTAAGGATTTCTGGCATATAATAATATGCTTTTAAAAATGTTCAGAGAGACACAATCCTATTTGATGGAGTACCTGGGTACTCAGTGATCTATCAGGTCTGTTAGAGCGTAAATAAGGGTGATTTCTAATTTATAGTAGTTTCACCAGGCTAAAGTAAGACAACATGTATAAAAGTGTCTAGCATGGGCATTAGCTCATAATGAACACTCAATAAATCTGAGAGCTTCAGGAAATTACAGAGAAGCTGATCTAAGGATGAGTCAGAGTTGTCCAGAGGGTCAAGAAATGAAGAAAGAGTCCAGTGTTTACCTGAACTATTCCAGAACTGTATGCCTTTAAGCATTGTCTTCATATAATTATTTTCAGAATGCTAATAAGCAGAGTTCTTCATTATGCAACAGGCAGAGTACATGGGTTGGGACATCAGGATAAAAGGGACATCAAGAAATGAAGGGGGAATATATTTTTTTCTGGAAGGAACTAGATATTAAATGATAAAAATAAAAAACATTGATGTAGTATGAGGAAAATAAGACCATTGCTATTCTTACAATTATATTACAAATAACTATGTCTATATATCTATCTACCTCTATGTAGATATATATATATCTATATGTCTATATATCTATCTACCTCTATGTAGATACCTCTATGTAGATACCTCTATGTAGATAGATATATAGACATAGTTATTTGTAATATAATTTGTAATATCTCCCTCTATGTAGATATTTTATTTTTAATTACCCACTCAAGACTCCATGATCTCAGGATCTAAGGGTATCTCAAAATTGTAATCTGGCCCTGGAGGTACAGTACAAACAGATGGAGCACACGGCATCTGACCAAGATTTTGAAGTGACTCAAAGCACACATAGGCCATGATTGTGTTTGTGTAAGGATGATTCACCATCACAGGAAATTGTGAGTAGGACTTCTAAGGCACACCGTACAAACTGGTTGTCTGTTGGCCACATTTATTTATTCATAAATATATTAACTATATATGGGATACCTACCTATTGGTCAGATCCCAGTAAGAAAAGTGGAAATCACCACTAAGTTAAGAGAGGAATTTGTAGAGAGATTTGGGTTGGAAGATCGAAGGCAGGAGGCTCTGGTTGAACTAGCAGCTCTGTGGGCTGCCGTATGGACAGGGACCAAGACTTCTGAGGATGAGTGGTGTCTGATGGGTACAGAGCCTTGGAGCAGGGGCAGGCATTGTAGAGGTGGGCCTTCCTTTACAGATGGTCTCTTGCTTGGTGTTGGTATCTGATGAGGCACTTGTGGAAATGTGGATAAAATGTAGAAAACAGAATGAAGTGCTATTGCCAGAGTCCAAGGAAAACAAGAAGAAGCAAGTCGATCTCTGTGTTATATTTCGGAAATAATAATAAAGTAAGAGATCTCTATATTATTATTTGGGAATAATAAAGTAAAAAAATAATAAAATAATAAGAATGTAAAGAATTGTTTACTCATTCAGTTGAGTGACTGACTCTTGATTTCGACTCACGTCAAGATTTCCTGGTTTGTGGGGCTGAGGCCTGTGTTGGGATCTGCACTGACAGCATGGAGCCTGTTTGGGACTCTCTCTCTTCCTCTCTCTGTACTCCTCCCTGCTCATAGTCTCTCTCTCTCTCTCTTGAAATAAATAAACAAATAAAATAATAAAGTGAAAAAATAAATAATATTATTCCAGATACCATATGTTATGGAAGAAAACAAAGCCAAAAAGGAGATAGAGAGTGACTGACAAGGTAGAAAAGGGAGGCCATGTTAGAACGGCGGTCTGAGGAAAACACAATGGAAGAGAGTTCACGAAGATGAGAAGAAACCTGTGAAGAGCTGATGTCATCACACTGCTTGCAGGAGGAAAAACCTATGTTTAGACCCTGATCAGAAAGCATTCTGGCACAGAGAAGATAAGGATGAAAACGAAGACCTGAGACAGATCGCATGGGTAATGAAATTAGGCTTAATTTTGTTCCAGGTGAAACGGAAGACATTGGAGCATTTTAAGAATTCTGATTTTTGTAATAAGAATATCACTCTGTCTACTTTGCGGAGAGTGGATAATAGGTGGCAAGACTGGCCACAAATGCTCACAGATGTGTTTCATTTGGCTGGCACTGAGTTAAAACACTGAAGCAAACTTAAACATTAGTAAATTTCTAATAAAAATACAGTTTCTGTATTCTGTTAAAAAACCCTGCATCTGCTGATGCTAAGTGGCCACTGACTTTCCAGAAGGGGCGATTCACCACTGCCCGCTCACCTCTCATCTTATCCCTGAGAAGCCTATTTACTCCACTAATATTAATTAATTGCCTGAACTCTAAGGCATTTGAATTTATGACTTCCGATCATATTTCCTTGCCCTGAGGCAAAAACTTTCCACCCCACCCTCTGTTTATAGTACTTTATTTTCCTTCAGCCCTCAGGTGCACAGAGTGGAATAAAACATCACTCTTGATTCATGTCATGCTCCCACTGTCAGTGCAGGTGTGGGCTGCTGCTGTGTAGACAGTGGAGGAGAGATGCATGAGCAGAGAACTCCAAGTACTTCTCTTTTTCATCCTCCCACATCCAGCCTTGTGGCATCTTGCTTCCAAAAGTGGATCCTCTTCCAATACCAATTCCCAACGGTCACTAAGAACTCAGGGTGTCCTCTCTGTCTTTGCAGGTTTTGGGTTCAGGTTGATCTTAGGGGAGAGAGCTGGCAGCCATGCTAGGGCAGAACCTGGAGACACAGCCTTTTAACCTTATGCTTTTCCAAACATAGAGTCAGTGTCCTACAAAGCTGATTTTGACATGAGCTAAAGGAATGACTTCTCATTTTCATTCATAAAAGATTTGTAAAATTTTTTTAATGTTTATTTATTTTTAAGAGAGAGAGAGAGAGAAAGAGAAAGAGAGAAAGTGCAAGCAGGGGAGGGGCAGAAAGAGAGGGAGACACAGAACCTGAAGCAGGCTTCAGGGGCTGAGCTGTCAGCACAGAGCCTGACACAGGGCTCAAACTCGTTAACTGTGAGATCATCACCTGACCTGAAGTCAGAGGCTTAACCAACTGAGCCACCCAGGTGCCCTCTCATAAAGGATTTTTTAAGAACTTGGCCTTATGGAGTCTTATTTACTATGAGGCATTTTCCAGCAGTCAGCTTTTAATTTACATAAAATTTTGCCTGTATTTTAGCTTTTACTAACTTACAGTAGAGTAAACATAATTACAAAGGTTCTGACATTTTAATAGTGATAGTCATGTGTTTGAGATTATGAGTTAGTCTCTACATTCGTTTGCTCATTCAAGAACAATATTTTTACTAATTTTATAGTTGTCTATAATTTAACCTTTTGAGGAGTATCAAATTCCATGTCACGTTGGAAGTATAAAAACAACATAATTCAGTAAAAACAATTCATGATGATGTGATTATCCAAAGTATATCTTAGACAAGACTCTATGGTAAGGTTCCTGTTATAAGTACAAAGTAGTCTGTGGAATTTGTCATGATGATTAATACATTTTATGTTTAAGATAAAAATGGCTATATATATATATATATATATACATATATATATATATGAAAAAAGGAGGTAGCAAATAAACAAAACACATTGGAATTCCACCTTAAGTTTTGAGTAATCTTTTTAATTTAATTTCAAAGTATCTGAGAAAATTGATATTCTCTCCTACTCTCAAATTGTTTCTCCAAATAGATTATTGAGAGGAAATGGAATTTATTTTTAATTTTTTTCTATGTGCATTTGATACTTGATTCATTATTCAATCTCATTCCATAATTAAGTGGAGTTTCAAAAAGGGTGATGTTAGTGGGGGATTTGTAATAAGCAATTGGATGGTTATCTTCTGGCTGTTTAGTTATCAATCAAGGACTTTAAGATGAAAAGTCAGAAATAAATACTGTCCTGTTCCAAATATAAAAACCTGAAACTATGATGAACACCAAATTCAAGTATAAAACATTTTCTTAATTCTTTTGCAGTTTACAATGAAAAATAGGAAAAATATAACCTTTTCAGGACACTGAAGCTTATTTACTGTTGTATCTCGAGTTTGATACAATATATGGAAAATATTTAAGAAATATGAAGTGAATGACTATTGAATACAAGCAAGTGTCTCTGTTTTTTTTTAAAGTGATCACACTACAGTTGTTATAAAATGGAAATGAGTAGATGAAAAACACATTAACAAATAAGTTCGACATTGGCGTCATCAAAACTTATAAATGTTGGGGCACCTGACTGGCTCAATCAGTTAAGCATGTGACTCTTGATTGTGACTCAGGTCATGATCTCACAGTTTGTGAATTCAAGTTCTGCATTGGGCTCTAGGCTGATAGTAGGGAGCCTGCCTGGGATTCTCTCTCTCGCTGTCTCTCTGCCCCTCCCTCTCTCTCTCAAAAATAATAATAAGATAAACATTAAAAAAAAAAAAACCCTAGGAATGGCTGGCTGACTCAAATTACTAATATTCTTAAAGCACTTGGATTCTTGGAAGCCCATGGTAATATAAAATAAAACAAAACAACAACAACAACAACAATAACAACAACAAAAAGCAAAAATAACCAAGGTCTAGGGCACTATTTCTCCAAACATCGTTTTCAGATCCTTTCCATTTCAGGTTTTATGTTCAGTTCTGATTAATTAAGAGAAGATATTTTAGAAAGAGAACAGATAGGAGAATAGAGACCATGAGCTATGCCAGACGAACAATAGTCACAGGTGGTGCTTCCAGGTACTAACTGTTGATGTAATAGCAGAACATGATGTCTTACTCTTTACCACTCAGGTAGTGGCATTTAGCAGAGACTCTTCAATGAGGAAAGGGTTTTAATCCAAAAGTTGTCCATTTTGTTGGAAATGCCTGAATTGGTCTGGCAAGTAAGTGCTACAGAATTTTAGGTAGCAGTCATTACTGGACTGTTCTTAACTAACCAGCTCTCCTTCTATCTAGTTCACCATTACTGTAAGAAAATGTGCAATACAATAGTCTTAGAAATTATTCAAAGTTGAATACAAAGTGACCAGAACTTTATTCCCTCCCCATCCTGTGAGGTGCATACAAAGAGACCCTTCTGGAATCTGATTCCATTTAGACAGGCAGAGGGAAAGACATACTAAATTTAGAACAAAAAGTTTGGTGACTCGAAAACACTAGCAACGTTTTTTATTTGTTTGTTTTGATTCAAACATAGAAGTCACTTTAGTATCAATGGAAAGGTTCTGAAGAGTAGCTGATCTAGTAGAATGGGGCCATAATAGCAGTAGGTGATGGAAAAACAGAAACAAACTATAAGCAGCCTGCTTCCTTTTGAAGTCCTTTTGTCTGAGTAGTAGGACTCGTACTTTCTCTCCCCTAAGTCAGTCATTGGCTATTCTACTCCATTTATGAATTGATTATATGTGTTTATCTGTGATGAGTTTTCAGATCAAATGCAGCCTTCACAATATTGGGTGTGCTCTTGTCCTGCTCTGTCCTGGATGTCCAGTTCAATCCTCTTAGGGCGAAGTTTTGGACAGGGTGATATTTTTGTGTGAGAATAAGTCTAAAAGGTTGGAGAGATGTTCACAGAGATAAGTTAGGCTACACAAGAACTGGACTTCGAAAATTGTCTGGTGACCACAAAGGTGACTACAAAACGCCCATGAGGTCCCTGGTTTCTCCAACCCTGGTACCTACATAGTGCATGAGATAAAAGCCAAGAATTCAAATCCATGTTCAGAAACTTCTTTTGCGACATACTAGGTGTCCTTGGGCAGGATGCCCAATCTTCCTAAGATTCAGTTTCCACTTTTGATCTCAGCCTTTTCATCTACATTAGAATCCTAATGAAATTGTGCTGGTTTAATCATTTCAGTATTTATAATTCTTTGAGGTATAAGACTATGTTTTAAAAATCATTACATTTCCTGGGCAATGATGTAACATAGTTCAGGGTTAACTTGTAAAAACCTTGGGAAAAAACTACTCTTCAGGAAAGTGGTAGCCCAAGGGATGCATATTAAAGACATGAGGCTGGTATCCTATATCTCCTCAATGTTCAAGTGTAATAATCAGTAAGAAAGACTTGTATAATTTGATCCATCCCTAGAACTACTTTAAGTTATAACCAGCATTGCCATACACTCTGCTGTGGGTGAATTTCTTACTGGCTTATTTAATAATGCAGAAGAATTTTTCAAGACTTCATTCAACGGGCAGATCAAATCACATGCCCACTCACACCCCTATCCTATCACTTGACCGTACAAAACCAAATTTAAGAAATGACCTTGTTGACAGGCACACAAACACATTCATATATGAGTTTGGTTTGAAAGCAAAAACTTAAAGACCAGATCTGGTGCTGTCGCATTTTGGCTTGAAACGAAACATGAAATGACCTTGTTACTAGGAAAGCATATGTGTGTCAAATACCGTACATTTAAATGACTTAGCACTTAATGAAAAACTAAATTTTACATTATTCCTGATCTTTCTTCTAATTCTTTGATAAATGCTAATGGACAGGACGTCCAAGAATAGCATCTATGTACTCAGACCATTTCCCTGGTATTTTCATTTTGCTTTGATTCAAAGATAAATGATTGAGAATAAAACTCACCATACAAAAAGAGGCTTTCCCTGACCATTTAAACAACTTGGAGGGCCATGAGAAATCTTGAGACTGCCTCCACAGCAATGTCTGGGCAACACTTTGAAGACCAGACACATGTATTGATATTTCCCACATAACCCAAAGGCTAACATTTATCATCAGTTAACAAGAAAAGACCCCAAACCACATATTATATTTTATAACTTTTCAATGTTCGCTGTAAATGAGAAGCAGAGTTCTATTTCATGCAAGAACGGTGTGTGCCCAAGCTCAATCCTTGCCAGGATTTGAAGGCTAGATTGGCTGGAGCACAAGTCTGCCTTCTGCTTTCTTTTCTATTAAATGAAAGATCAAATGAATAGGTGTAATTGTAAATGCTGTCAACAGTATTCGCGCTGTAGTTTTAAAATACAGTAGCACTGTCATTTGAGTGATTTATCTTCTAATTATTTGTCAAAACGATGTGATTAAATATCATGCTCCATTATGGGTTTCATGTAAATAGCCTAATTAGCCCCATTCTGGCTCCAAAGGGCATCTCCACAGAGCTTCCGGATTCTGAAAAGACACAACGCTTTCCCTTCTGCCTTTTAATAAAAAGGCTACCACTTTCCCTTTCATCCTCCATGAGATTTATGGGCTTTAAGTTCCAGCCCATAGGGGAGAAGATCAGGCTACATGCCTTCATTTATTCTTGAAGGTTACTGTTCATCTCCTACCCTAACTGCCTCGCCCTTCAGAATGCCATCGGTAGAATCACATAACTCTGTATTAACATTTGGAAATGGCTTTTACTTCTTGGGTCATTTTAATGTTGTCATTTCCGTTAGTGCCCCATTTGGGTATTAGTTAGCTGTATGGAGAAAATATTCATTCTGCACTGTTACGAAACGATTATTTTTGCTTTTGCTATAATGAATGTATTTAAGTTTGCATAAAGTTTCTACTTAATTTTTTTTTCTGTAGTAGATATAGGGACAAAGTAGTGATGGTAGAGAATTGATTGAAGCAAGTTTCACGAGAAAAGATCCATATAATCCATGGCCTTGAACACTTCAATGAATTATTTTGTAGATCTGTAGAATCAAGCAAGACAGTGTCATGAAGAATTACTAGTGAGGCTTTATATGCTATGTCAGACTAAAGTCTTTAAACCTATCAAATACACATTCTCCTTTTAGCTTGTGAGCTCATTTAAAATTAGTTTTTTTAAAAGGTTATTTATTTATTTTGAGAGAGAAAGAGAGACACAGAGCATGAATAGGGGAGGGGCAGAGAGTGAGAGGGAGAGAGAATGCCAAATAGGCTCCACACGGTCAGTGAAGAGCACAATGTAGGGGTCGAACCCACAAACCATGAGAACATGACCTGAGTGGAAATCAAGAGTTGGATGCTTAACCAACTGAGCCACGCAGGTGCCCTTAAAATCAGGTTTTTAATTCAAAACATATTCCTATCACATAGAAGGAGTATTATGATGTTTCTCTACCAGTCTTCATATACTTAAATAAAAAAGACCAAAACTTAGTAAGCCAGAAAGGGAAATACAGGCATAGGCCCTCCCTGGTAGAATCCTCCCTCCCTCCCTCCTGGTGTGTGTCTTTCAATTCAAAACAAAGTCAGGTGATTGGGAGCTCTTATTAGATATATTTTAACTGTTTTTAAACAGATATATTTTAGGGCAGGCCAACTCTCTCAGACAGGCTTAAACTATGGATTGAGAAATAGAGTTGATTCTCCCATTTATTTGAATAGTTTAGGCACTTTTATTCTGGGTTTGTTTTAATCTAAATTGCCTCCAGCTAAAAGTTGGCTTATCTCTTTGAATAAAGCCAAATTATCACAGCCCAAATCCCAAGAATCTTTTAAATTCTTTTTTTTTTCCCCCAAAGTCAACCAGAGGAAGGACATTCTCAGCAAAAAGCTCTCTTAGCAATGCAAATGTTAAGTTTCTGGACATTGCAAGAGCAATGTAAACAAAACAGTTTAAAAAAAAAAGGAGGGGGAGAATACCAGTGAAATAGGGAAAACTTCGGGCTTCATCATCATTTGGAGGGCTTTGAAAGGTAGCAGGACTTATTCCAGTTGAGCAAGAATGTGTTTATTCTGCTTATCTCTGGTCAGCCTTAATGGTTTTGAAGAGCCTGAACGGATCCTGGGTTGATGTAGCCATTTGCAGATTAATGTACCTTTATGCAAATGATCATATTTCCACATATGATTTGTAACAGACACACTGTAGATAGTTACAAGATTTGCAGTCTAGTGAAATAAATGCCATCCACTTTTAAATCCTCAAAGCATATTGTCATAGCTTCAAGCAAACATATGGGACTGTCTTTTCAAGTTTTGCTACTCATTGACAGATATCTTTGGGTATCCATGGGCAGCACAGGTAAAAACCACACACAAATTAAAATGAACCATAATTCCAGATTTTGATGTCATTCTCTTCAATTTGAGATTTCATGAAGTTTAAACAAAAGAATATAAAGAAATGGAAAATACAGTGAAATTCAGTATTGAAGAAACAGATTGAATAGATGGGAACATTTCGTTTGCATATAGTTAAACATACATAATTGATTTTGAAGTGAGGAATACAATAATTGTATAGTCTTTGGGTCCCACTGTTCTGAAACCATTAACGATTTTACCCTTAATGAAGAGATTCAAAAAACGGTATTGTAGAAAAGTGGTTCAAACTCTTGATTACCCATCTTATTTACTTGGGGAGTTTAAAAATTCTACTAGTGCTTGGGGTGCCTGGGTGGCTCAGTTGGTTAAGCGCCCTACTTCTACTCAGGTCATGATCTCACTGTTCATGGGTTCGAGGCCCACACTGGGCTCTGTGGTGACAGCTCAGAACCTGGAGCCTGTTTTGGATTCTGTGTCTCTTTCTCTCTCTCTGCCCCTTCCCCATTCATACTCTTTCTCTCTCTTTCTCAAAAATAAACAAAATAATAAAAAAAAATTTCTACTAGTGCTTGAGCCCCACCAGGTACCAATGAAATTGAATATCTAGGGTCCGGAATTTTGTTTTAAAAGCTGCCCAGGGGATTCTAACGTTCAACCAGAGTTGAGAACCAAAATTGTAAACTAATGGGTTTTTATAAATTAGGTTTATCTTGGGTCAGTTAGAAGGCTGGTTAAAATATATCCTTTTATATAACCTATCCTAGGATCTCAATCCTAGAGTTTTTGATTCAATAGGTCTTTGATAAGACAAAAGAATTTGAAGTTTTAGCAGGTTGTCAGGTGATGTTACATGCTACCGCTGCTGTCCTCGGTATATTCTGAGAACTACTCTTAAACATAATGCTGTCTCGTCCGAGCCAGGAACACCTAGGAGCTAGGTACAGCAATCATAAACATTGTTGTATGACAAACCATTGTTGTATGACAAACCAAAAACCAAACCAAACCAAACCAAACCAAAACAAACCAAAAGGGTATAACAGAATGTACATGCAACTTTAAATCAAGTATGAGATTTTGATTATTATATGTAACTTGACATTCCATAGTATTGAACAGAGAATGCATTTGTCTACTTAAAGTGAATTTGTTCTTATCTAAGAATGATCAAAGAGTTATGAGATAATATGAATTACCTTCCCAGAAAAAAAAAATAACTCTCCATTTATTCAATTTTAAGGTGTAGTAGGGAAAAAAAGTTGCTTTGTAATTTTACTCCATGAGTTGTTTGTTCAACACATTGGTTACACAAACACAGATTTAATAATAATAAAAAAACAATGTGTTAGCTCACTAAATAGAAAGTTAACATTAGGTCTACCTAGGTCAGGGAGAGTAACAGGAACGCTAGTGATTACTTTTATTAGTATGAGCTATTTTTTCTTCTTCTGATGGTAGAATTCTTAGGCATACTGTCCCCATCTGATGCTCAAAATGCTGAGTGGCTGTAGGTTTAAATTACCCTTGCAAATTAATTCCAGAATAATCCTCAAGGGTCTCTGTTTGGCCCCACTTGCTCATTCTTGTACCAATTATTATTAAATAAATTCAATGCTTTGCATAGCCAGACCTAGGTCTCCCAAGATGGGGGGAAGGGTTTAGCCCTGACTAACTGATAAGAGAGAAGAGATTCTTTTAACAGAAGCTTGGAGAAGCAAAAGGTAGCAGGACAGGTTTAAAAAAATATATATATATACACACACACACACATATACACATACACATGTGTATATATATTTTTGTTTATATATAGTATAGTATATACTATAACTATATATATAGTTTATATATAGTATATATAGTATATATATAGTATGTATATATATATATATATATACACACATACATATAGTATGTATATATATATATACACATACTGCAATCCTCACAATGTTAGCACTTAGTAGTTACTCAATAAAATTGGATGGGTAAGTGAGTCAATTACATGTATCTTTTCCTTCTTTATTTGCAATAAATTGCTCCCAGATCTTTTTTATGACAGTCTTGTGTTAAGCTTATAATGTTGAACCTCAGGGTTTTAATTTCTTCTATCACAAAAGCATTTCAACAATTAGTGTGTAAGATTAAGTACTAGAGGCTTCCCAGGATGGTACCTTATAAATCTACAGGAAATCTTAATTAATCTCTCCAGCACATTGTTACTTGCACTTTTTTTCAAAGATGCGTTAACATTCTATATGCTTTTTTAAAATGGAAGTTAGAGATAGAATTCTACAGACTTTCCAATCTTGGAAGAGACTCTGAGAGAAGATAGACGGTGGTTTCATAGATTATTGCCCTTTGTGTGAAAGTGCGACACGACTGAGCCTCCATCGGTTATTCTCTATTGGATAGATCGTAGCTTGTATGTAGTTTTGTATTTGCTTATAGAGAATCATGACCATGGTCTTAAACAACCACTCCTACAATTGGATTTGTGATGTAAATAAAGAGTTGACTAAAGCCTAACTGTGACATTCAGATGAAAAAAAATGATCTTTAACTATGTGTAAATAGAGGGAGTTAACATTTATTTGCTCTTAGGAATGCATTTACATGTGTGTTAGTTTCTGAATTTTGAGGGTGGGCCTGAGTTGGTTGAGGTAGTTGGGGAATGGAATGATGACTAAAAGAGGTAAGGCTGATATTAAGAATAATTATTTTACCTCTGATTATATTTTCAGTATTAATTTGCTAGGGCTGCTATAACCAAATACAATAGATTGGGTGACTTGAACAACAGAAATTTGTTTTCTCATGATTCTGGAAGCTAGAGGATCAAGGTGTGGTCAGATTTTATTTCTTCTTAGGCTTTTCCTTGGCTGTCCTCTTGCTGTGTGCTCACATGGCTACTCCTCTATCTGTGTTGTGTCTATCCTACTCTCTTCTTCATATAGGGACTCCAGTCATACTAGATTAGAGACATCTATGTTATCACAATCACCTCTTTAAGGGCCCTATCTCCAAGTTGTCGCATTCTGAGGTATAGGGGGTTACGGGCAAACAGGAGGACTTTAACATATGAATTTTGGAAGGACACAATTCAGCCCACACACTTTCTAGTTTATAATGAAGATAGTTTTGATGGGTTCTAGAAAAAGCTACTCGGACTTGCATCAGAGATATCTGGCAAATTAGCATCTTCTTTTTACTGATGAGCAAACTTGGACTTTAGAAGTTAAGAGTCTTGTCCTAAATCACTAGATGAACAAGGACCTTGAGTTCCATCAGAATTCAGGGTTTTCTGTAACTGTTCTTTTTGCTCCATCATCATGCCACTTTTTAAGGTTTTATTACAACTAGAAGAACGACAATACAACACTGAAATGGAAAATAAGGAGGGAAAAGGATTGGGTAAGACACAATAAGTGCTGCCACATTTAGATAAGAATGGCACCAAATATATGTGGGGAAAAAATTAGGAATATTTTCAGAAAAAATTTCAGAAAGCTACGTACTGACAAGGAAGACAGCTGCCTTTTCACATGACTGAGCAAGTGCACTGCGTCCTGCTTGACCAAGTTATCAGTTGACTTTATTGATTTTATAAGACTTCAGAAATTAGTCGAGAGTTCCAATTTGGTAAATTTTACTACAACTCCCTTGGCCAAAAAACAAACAAACAAAAAAACAGAAAGAAGTCTAATTCAAAAGCTTGGTCACATCTCAAACGACTACATTAATCAATTTTTAATTATACCTTTATGATTTGCACCATCTTTTTGGTCTAGTACATTTTAAAATAACAAAAAAAAAAAAAATAAATGTGGAAAGAAGAAAGGACCCTGACTGCACTCAGTTCACATATGTGCTATGATATTATTCATAGCACATTTTAGGCCCTGCCTAATTTAATATGTTCTCTATGTACACTTGCTAAATAAAGAGTGATATCTTGAAAAAGCGAAAATTTAGATTTACTATGTAGTGTATAGAACAGAAAGCAGAAACCATTTCAGGTTGTGGCTATTGTGAAGAACTTACTCCTTCTGTTGTTTTTCAAAATAAAATTCCTAAAATTCTAGAAACTTGGATAAGCAACTCTGAAAGAAGGGGAATCCGGTGAGATCAGATTACTTTCAGCTGACTCCTGTTGTTGTTGTTGTTGTTATTCTTTGAGGAGATAAACTAATCAAAGAAGTGGGGAAGATTTTAATATTATTTTCTTTAACTCATCTTTAGCTTTTAGAAATATAACACATTTGTAAGGTGGGATGAATTCTGGCTTTTCTGAAATGAAGCATAGTAGCTTAAAGCAGGAATATCATGAGAAATTAAGATATAAATTCTGAAGCAGGTCAAGGGATAGATAATAGATTCCACACTTAGACATTAAATCTTACAGTTTCCAAGCTGGCCACCAGAAAGGCCAGAGCAGGTTGTGAAGCACGGGCCCGAAAGGAACAATGTTCCTTGCTGCAATCAGAGAAAGAGAGTAAAGTAATTACGTGCATATGTTTGTGTTTTACAGAATTCTGATGCTAATCAGTGTGTATTTCTATATATATAAATACCAGATCAATGGAAAACCCTCCGTGTGTGTATTTAGCTTCATGCACCTCTTTACTTAGATACATAGATAAATTGAAGCTAATTGAATATGAATGAAAATCTAAGTTAAAGTAACATGGATCAAAAACTGTCTGCCATAGGTTTGGAATTCAAGCACTCATGCCTACGAGTTATAGAATTTTTCTCACTCTGTTATTGAAATTGGGAGTTGGTCCAAAGCATAAACAGTAAAGGACTGAATTACTGCAACATGATCTACTCAGAGATACTCCTAAGGCCACCCAGAAACTCCTGTTCACATAGGAATCAACCCCTTAGGAGCCAATTAGTCCCAAATGGCTCATCTGGGCAGGTTGACCCACCCCAGCTACCCTCTTTCTCAGGACAATTTGAGGTTTGGACTCGAGCACCAGAGCATCCACTTTAGGCTAATGTGCTGGAATAGTGCTCTGGGGGTCTGCAGAGACAGGACTACACAAACTCCTATGTCTTCTCAAACTCCTGTGTTCTCTCCTTTTTCCTCGACAAAACACTTTGGTGATCTGATGTCTAATTTTCTTTTTTTCCACATAGGATATTCTGTTTGTTTTTTTTTTTCTTCCTCCCCATACACATTTTTGCAATGACCAAATTCATAATGAGAATATAAACCAGAACACTCAGAAAGAGGTTTTTCTCACCAGCCACTCCTACATGAGAACCACAGGAAACGACACTCGTGCACAGACAGTGAAGACCATTTAGTAGGATGTGCAGGATTTGGGATAGCTGCGTTCCTGCCCTGACTGGTCGAGATGATTTAGTGATTCCATTGCACCTTGAATGTAGTTTCTTTGATTTTATTTCAGGGGATTGAGCTCATTAGTTTTGTCAGTTACTTTGGAAGTAGATGCACAAAACCTGTTTTGCATTGTGAGTAGGCCTCAGGAAATAGCCCTTCACGACCCTTATTTGGAAAATAATTTTGAAAATTTAACACAAACTGCGTGCCATATTTATTTAACACCATAATGATTAGTCTGAAAATAAACATGGATTTTTATCAGTGCATTCTTTTCCATAGTGTAATGTAACTAACAGCAAAAGGACTTCATTACCTTCATTACCTTCTCCATTCCCTCAAATATCATCATGCTTTTATTCAATGATTTGGAGGAAATGTGAACTTTGTTGGTTTATTAAAATAGGTTTTCATTTTGAAATAAAGTAGACCAATAAGATTTTTAAAAACCCAACTATTTAAAATATATAGGATTTGTTAACACAACCAGCAACATATTATTTTAGTGACTTAAAAAAATTGACTTGATAAATAAAAATTCTTAGGTGAAGTAGCTACTATCATTTATGAATATGACCTAGCTTGTAACCTGCCTTCACCTTTTCAAGGATTTTACTTTCTTGACTTGAACTCATGCTATAAAAGAAAAAACAAGACATTGTGGAAAAAAACTGGGGCTTTGGAATTTAGTGATTAAGCTTACTTAGCTATAATTTCCTAACTGGAAAAAATGCAGATAACTTGAATTGTTGTTAAAAATTAGAAATAATATAGTAAAATGTCTAACATGGTACCTGGCTTATAGTGCTTGAACTTGTAGGTTCTCAATAACCGTTAGTATTCTTCAGTTATCATTCTCCACCACATTTTCTACAAACCACTTACATATATGCTTACAAAAGATTTGTGTGTGCTCCTTCGTGTAGGAATATTTACCAAATGTTCTCATTGTTATCTGCTATTTTTAACTCCTTTATTGAGATCTCTTTGACATATAAAAATTGTATATATTTTAGATGGACAACATGATATTTTTGAGGTATGTATATATTGTAAAATGATCACCACAACCCAGCTAGAGAACTGATCTATCTCTTCTACACAGTTACCACTTGTGCGTTGTGTGCCTGTGTCTGGGCACATGAGAGTGTGTATGGTAGAAGATTCAATTTAAGATCTATCTTTTTAGTAAATTCCGAGTAAACAACATAGTAGTGTTAACTAGCATCACCATGCTTTACATTAGAATCACAGAACTTACTCATTTTATAACTGAAAGTTTATACCCTTTGACCAATATCTCCTTAATTCACCAACCGCCCCCCTCCACCCCACCCTGGCAACCACCATTCTACTCTGTTTCTATGAGTTCAATTTTCTTAGATTCCACATCTAAGTGAGATAGGATATGTCTTTCCATGTCTCATTTATTTCACTTAGAGTAATGTCCTCCAGGTTCATTCATGTTGTTGCAAATGGCATACTTCCCTTCTTTTTTTAAGACTGAATAATGTTTCATACCAAGTGTGTATCATGTTTTCTTTACCCATTCATCTCTTGATGGACACTTAGATTGTTTCCACACTTCGGCTAATATGAATAATGCTGAAATGGCCATGGGAGTGCAGAATCTCTCCCAGATCCAGATTTCATTCTTCTGAACATACAGCCAAAAGCACTGTTCTTGGTGTCACTTGCCACTCCAATCTGACTGAAGAGGATAGAGGCTACTAGCTTATAAGGCTAGCGGCAGCACAATCTATTTGCAGGGTGGACGATTGTCTTCCTTTCATGAGACTGCTGGCCCTGTCTTGTGAACAGCGAAGGGACACAGGGGCAAGTATAATGTAGGAAGCAGCTTTAACTTTCCAAGGTGATTTAAAAAAAAAAAATCTAAAGTCACTTCTAAAAGAAAAACAAAGAAAGAAAAAAATAGTTCAAAAAGATGTCAGAAATAACATTAAACATTGATAAGACTGATTGCTATTTTCTATTTTATTCATGACGCATTTTGTGAACACATCTAATGAGTATGCAGTGACTCACATTCTCCATTCATTACCAGGATTTATTGACCCTAGAATTAGTATTGACTGGGGCAAAGCAGCCCCTGACTTTTTTTCTTGCAGGTCAATAAATCTGGCGATGGAGGAACACCAAACCAGGAGTCAGGACATTTTTTTCTTGGTAGTTTTTTTTTTTTCCTTGGCTCTAGGAAGAATGTCAGTGCAGCTGCCTGATTCCAGTGGGCCTATCATGTTTTTTAAAAAAAATTTAGTAGCTGGCCATTTAGAATCTGTTTCCAATTTACATTGTGTACTAATAGGGCCAGAATATAAAATTTCCTTCAGATGTATTAATGTGTGTAGGTATAATGAAGCCAAAGCATATTTATCATAGTTAAATTTCATAAATAATGCCAGAAGAAAGAAAAAGAAAAACGTAGTAAATTTAATACATGTGACAATAGCTAGGAATTTTACACAATTTCATTATGCATTTCAAAGGATATACCTGAGATTTAATCAAGTCACTCCATCTTTCTGGATTTTAGTTCTCTCTTCTGTAAAATGAAGTGTTTGAATTTGTCTTTGAGGTCTCTGTCAGCAATATGATCCAAGAAATTATGAATGCCTTTCAAAAGCTAGAATTTTTGGATATGGGTTGTTCTCTCAATCTGAACCCCATGGAGAAACTATTCAAGATCTGAGAACAAGAAGTAACAAAGAAATGGGGCACATCCCTTGCTCTCTCTCTCTCTCTATATATATATATATATTTTTCAGAACTATTTGTTTTGTATAAAAATGGGTTATTGGGAGTTTCTTGATTTAAGAAAAAAATTAATTGGTAAAAGTATAATATTTGAAGTCTAAAGGTCTGGTTTTGGAGCCTACATCTGTCTTGAGCATGTGCGTTTGTGTGTGTGCAAATGCATGTGTGTGTGGGGTATGTGAGAATTAAAATTAATGTGTACCTTCAGGTCTGGGTCATTTCTCAAGTACTCAGTTGCCATGATGCTTTACAGAGTCACATGTTTCTCATGGAGAGAGACCACATTCAGAGAAATCAGGTGGCCTGCCCAAAGTGATAGCTAGGTTGTCATTTGAAATCACGCTGGTCTTACTTCAAAGGTGATGATCTGGATGGTCACTCAGCTTCTCTGAACTCCTGTTCCGTCTGCTCCAAGGTGAGCAGCCCCAGCTCAAGGAGAGAAGGCATTGGAAGATTGTGTTGCCTAGAATCCAACATCAGCGTTAACTCTGTCTGGTGATTATAGTGATGATCATCTTATCCTAGGGACTACTATTGAGAAAATATTTCCCAATAAGTGGCCATGATGAGTAACACAGAACTTAAAATTGTAAGTAAATCTAGAACCCAAGTTCTAGAACCAAGTTCAAAATGTGCTTAGGAAATACTTCTGGCAAAAATGTCAGGTATGTGAAATATATAGAAAAATATGGTTCTTGGCCTTCTCCTCCACTTGGAGATGCCCCATCTTCTGTCCCTCACCCAGATGTACAGGCCTTTCTAGCCTCCAGATTACTCTAAAATCAACATAGATGTATATTTATAACAGGTGGAAGGCAGCAGGGGCTCATGGTATGGGTTTTACATTCAGAAAGATTTGGATTTGAATCCCAGCTTTGCTGCTTATCAGCTGTTAAGTTTAAGAAATAATATTCTGAAGAGACTTTAGTTTTTTCCATTGGGTAGTCTTCCCTGCTTTGTTGAGATTGATTGAACATATAGTTGTGGGTCCATTTTTGGGTTTTCTATGATGTTCCATTGATTTATGTGTCTGTTTTTGTGCCTGTGCCATGCTGTCTTGATGACTACAGCTTTGTAATACAGCTTGAAGTATGAAAAGGTAATGCCTCCAGCTTTGCTTTGCTTTTTCTGAATTGCTTTCGCTATTTGGGATCTTTTGTGGTTCCATACAAATTAGGATTGCTTGCTCTAGCTCTGAAAAATGCTGGTGGTATTTTGATAGGGATTTCATTAAATGTGTAGATTGCTTTGGGTAGCATAGACGGTTTAGCAATGTTTGTTCTTCCAATCCATGAGCATGGAATGTTTTTCCATTTCTTGTATCCTCTTCAGTTTCTTTTATAAATGTTCTATAGTTTTTGGAGTACAGATCTTTTATTTCTTTGCTTTGATTTATTCCTAGACATCTTATGGTTTTTTTCTGCTGCTTCATTATCAGTGTATAGAAATGCAACAGATTTCTGTACGTTGATTTTATATCCTGTGACTTTGCTGTATTCATGTATTAGTTCTGGCCATTTTTTTTGTGGAGTTTTTTTTGGGTTTTCTACATAGAGTATCAAGTTGTCTGCTAATAGTGAAAGTTTGACTTCTTCCTTGCTGATTTGGATGTCTTTTATTTCTTCTTTATTGTCTGATTGCTGAGACTAAGATTTCCAATATTATGTTCAATAGTAATGGTGAGAGTGGATACCCCTGTTTTGTTTCTAACTGTAGAGGAAAACTCTCAGTTTTTCTCCATTGAATATGATTGTTAGCTGTAAGTTTGGGTTTTTTTTAATGTCCAGAGAACACTGGACAGCAACATATAGAAGAATGAAACTGGACCATTCTCTTACAACATACACAAAAATAAATTCAAAATGGATGAAAGACCTAAATGTGAGGCAGGAAAACAACACAATCCTAGAGAAGAACATAGGCAGCAAACTCTTCGACCTCAACCTTAGCAACTTCTTACTGATGTATTGCTGGAGGCAAGGGAAAGAAAAGCAAAAATGAACTATTGGGACTTCATCAAGGTAAAAATCTTCTGCACAGTGAAGGAAACAATCAACAAAACTAAACGGCAGCCTACGCAATGGGAGACGATATTTGCAAATAACATGTCTGGTTAAGGATTAGTGTCTAAAATCTATAAAGAACTAATCAAACTCAATACCCAAACAATAAATAATCCAGTTAAGAAATGGGCAGAAGACATGAATAGACATTTTTCCAAAGAAGGCATTCAGATGCCTAACAGTCACATAAAAAGATGCTCAACATTACTCATCATCAGGAAAATACAAATCAAAATCATGATGAGATATCACCTCACATCTGTCAGAATAGTTAAAGATAATAACACAAAAACCAAAAAGTGTTGTCGAGAAAGCGGAATCCTCTGGCACTGTTGGTAGAAATGCAAACTGGTGCAGCCACTCTGGAGAACAGAATGAAGTTTCCTCAAAAAGTTAATAATAGTACTACCGTATCATCCAGCAATTGCACTACTAGGTATTTACCCAAAGGATACAAAAATACAGATCTGAAGGGGTACGTGCACCTCAATGTTTATAGCAGCATTATCAAAAATAGCCAAACTGTGAAGAGAGCCCAAATATCCATGGACTGAAGAATGGATAAGGAAGATGTGGTATATATATATATATACCTCCCTATGCAGCCATCAAAAAGAATGAAACCTTGCCATTTGCAATGACATGTATGGAGCTAGAGTGTGTTATGTTAAAGTGAAATAAGTCAGTCAGAGAAAGACAAATACCATATGATTTCACTCATATGTGGAATTTAGGAAACAAAACAGATAAACTTATGGGAAGGGAGGGAAAAGAGAGAGAGGGAAACAGATATAAAGGACTCTAAAATATAGAGAACAAACTGAGGTTTTATGGATGGAGGTTGGTTGGGGATGGTCTAGAAGGGATGGGGAGGGGCATTAAGGAGGGCACTTATTGGGATTAGCACTGGGTGTTGTATGTAAGTAATGAATCACTGAATTCTACCTCTGAAACCAATATTGCACTATATGTTAACTAACTAGAATTTAAATAAAAATTTGAAAAAAAAATCTGAGGCACCAGTCTCCTTCCCTATGTAATGGAGATAATAACAAGACCAACTGCATATGGTTGCTGAAAGGATAATTAGGCAGTGGCAGGTGAAGCATAATAAGCAGTGCCTGGCTCACCGAAGTTCCCAAGAAATGTTGGTTACTCTTGCGGCAGTGCCTCCTTTTACTTTCCAGTTTTACTTTCCATGGTTTCAGTTGCCCACAATCAACCGTAAGGCTGGAAGCAGATACTCCTCTTCCTGACCTATTGTGTGAAGGCCAACAGTAGCCGAGCGCTGTGTCACATGCCTGTGCCATTTCCCCTCACTTCATCTCATCACACGGGCATCTTATCATCTCACGTCATCAGGAGAAGAAGGGTGAGTACAGTACAATAAGATATTTTGAGGGAGAGAAAGAGAAACCACACTCACATGACTTTTATTATAGTATATTGTTATGATTGTTTTTATTATCAGTTTTTGTTGTTAATCTCTTACTGTGCCTAATTTATGAATCACACTTAATCATAGTTCTGTACATACAGGGGAATAAAAACATAGTATCTGTAGAGTATGCTACTATTCATGATTTCAGGCATCCACTGGTGGTCTTGGAAATGGATTCTCCATAGAAAGGGGGGACTTTGAGAATAACAGCTTAAAAACAGCCAAATCATATATTCCATATAAGAGAAATAGCCTTCACAGGTGATCAAATTCAAGTGTAAAGGCAGAGTTGAGTTACGTTATATTAACATTAGATGTTACACCGTGTCTTTGCTCTTTGCCTGTAATGGTTCCTCATAGACATTTACTACTGTCTCGAGGCAGTGCTTGCGCTGGTCCCGATGATTTCTCTTTTGTACTAGTACCAATAAAAAGCTACCAATACAAAAGAGAATTGAGCCCTCTACCTGGTCATATCAGTTTTGCAAAATTACTTATCTTGAGATCTTTTCTATAACTAGCTCCCTGAGCTCCCTGATAATGCACAAGGCTGGGGCACTTTGTCTTTACAATAGCCAAACTGTTCTTTGAGGCACTGTGGCCAGAGAGCCATGAGATATAGAGAATGAATGGTGGTCTGGGACATCTGTGCTAGTCCTGGCTCTGTGAGTAAACTTGTGGGGCCATGAGTGACAGATTTAATTAGCGAGGACCTCAAGTTCCTCATCTACAAATTGGGCAATGATGATTATGTTACAAGGGCGTTTTGATAAGGGAATCTTCTAATCAGAGATCTATGTAGGAAGTACATACAGGGGCTTGCCTTCCTTCTTCTTTCATCCCCTTTTATCTCTTCTCGGTCTTTGTTCCTCCCTTCGTCCATTCTTCTCTTTATTCAGTCCTTTCCTGCCAATTGCCAGCTGTCCTCAGACTATCAGCTTCCCCTTCTGTAATATCTCAAAAGACCCTTTACCTTCTATGGTAGAGCACTTATCACAGGGTAATATGACTGCTTGATTAATTGCCTGGCTTCTTGTAGGCACTACAAGTTCCACCAGGGCAAGGCTTCTACTTCAGTTACTGAATTGTATGTCACTGTCACCCAGCATGGGCCTGATACACAGCAGATATTTAGCTGCTATTTGTTATGCCAAGTTCTGTGATGGGCACTGGAAAAAGTTGGTAAACAAGACCCAGTGACTAGTCTTCATGAGCTCACAGTCGCTGATTGCAGATGGCATCACTGAGTGATTCATCAATCATTGATTCATTCCACAGTCATTTCATAAGCATCTACTATATGCCAGGTGCCACCTGGGAGATACAGGGGTGGACAATACGGTTTCTTTCTTGGCTCTCAGGGATTTATATTCTTGTGAGAGAGGACTGACCATGAACAAAGGCATAAACAAGATGGCCCCAGACAATTGCCCTGAAGGTGACTTAATAGAATGACAGATGGACAATGGTGGTGTGTAGGGGTTATTGTAGATCATGGGCTTCAGGAAAGCTTCTCTGAGGAGGTAATGTTCCACCCGAGAACCGATGACAAGATGGGTCAGTAAAGAAAGTTATAAGGGAAATACCTTCTCTGCAGAGGGGACACCATATATAAGAGTCTCAAGTCAGCAAAAAACTAGAGTCCCTGGATATATCTCCTCATTTGGTCTCTGCTAGGTTCTCTGTGCTCAGTGAAACCACTGTGGATAGGTCAAACAAGCACCCAGCCCAATAACTGAAATGCACCAGAAAACTTAAATGCAGGAGACCTCTACAAAACAAAACAAGAGAAAACCAAATACACACATGCAGCTAAAAAAGCAGGAAGAGGGGTGCCAGGGTGCCTCAGTCGTTTAAGTTTCAGGCTCTTGATTTTGGCTCTAGTCATGATGTTATGGTTTGTGGTTTCCAGCTCTGTGTCGGGCTCTGTGCTCACGGAGCCTACTTGGGATTCTCTCTCTCCCTCTCTTTCTGCCCCTCCCTCACTCACGCTATCTCTCTCTCAAAATGAATACATAAAATTAAAAAAAAAATAGGAAGAAAACTCTGAAAGTATGGAAGAGATTCCACTTCTGTAAATGAATTTGTTTTAAGAAAAGAAATTTCTGCAAGTGCAATGTTTCCATATTTCACTGGATATCTCTTATATGAAATGAAGGCAGGCTGGGGAAAAAAAGAAAAGTCAGCTCCTGACTTACTCTCTGAGAAAATGTCCCGTGCTATTTGCTCCTGGAAAGTGATGGAAGGACACAGATTAGAAGGGACTGAGATTCCACATTCCACAATTTTATAGGAGAAATAGTTCCCAGAGGAAGATTTTCCTAGGCAAAGAATCTAGAGGAGGAAGGAAACACAGTTTTCTCTGCTGTTTTGTTTATAAACAGGTCTCTCTCTTAAAATGTTTTTTTTTTTTTTTTAATTAATCTGTGTACTGTTTTCCGGAAGGAAAAAAAAAATGCTAGTTCTGACACCTTGCTCCTTCATTCCTTTCTCAGAACTCCCACATTTTTTACTGATGCTGTCATTAGGGAAGGCCAGGGAAAAAGCTTAGCACTTTCTGTGAAAATTGTTTCACTAAGGGGAAGCAAGACAGCTAAGTGATAAGATAATTTAAATGGCAGTGGGAACGACACTTAAAGTGGCTGAGGGTATAAATGACAGAAAGAACAGCAATGAGAGGTTTTGAAGACGTGGTATGGGCATCTGTTCAGGAGCCCGTGGGAAAGGACATGCCTAGCGTGGCCCTATTTTGCATTTTTCTATCGAAACAGGAACTTCGTGCATTTGGAAGTAGAGAAGCCTACTGAAAATGAACCTTTCGAATAAAAACAAAATGTAAAAGGACTTTTTAAAGACAAGGGAAGAGGATGAAACATTTACTGGGTCCCTATCCTGGGCCAGATGCTGTGACTAGGGCTTTGCAGGTATTTTTATTTATTCCTCACTCAACCCGATAAGGCAGGCATCGCTCTGTGATGCTAATAAAGGAAGAAACTGAAGCTCCACAAGTATAAGATGGTCATTCGAACATCAGCTTGCTGGCATGCAGCAAAGCTTTGATTGGAGCTGGGTTTCTTTGACTCCAATATCAGGCCATGGCTGTGTGCTACTGCAATTCTTCCTTAAAAGCAATAATGTAAGGAGCTTAAGGTAGAGATTTGTAATCAGGAAAAAACATTGCCATAAAACATAGTTACCTATTTTAAGAAAGAAGGGAATGTATATGATCTGTGCTGGCTGGAGCACCGTATAATTAATTTACTGGTGTGATTAGCCTATTCGCTCTCAGAGCCACATTTGAGTCGTCGTTTGCTCTTGGCTAACTCAAAGTGAGGAAGTTCTGATCTCTCAGGCTGGACGTCAGAGGCTCTCATGTCAGCTGGCTTCTGGTTGGGTTTGAGACTCTGAAAACATATTGGAAAGAGGAAGAGAGAAGCCAAGGTATTTCTTCCTCACTCTCTTGTCTCAGGCATCCTCCTGAGCCCCAGCTACAGCTCCTCCCTGGTCCAGGTCCCGCCAGGCAGGCCCACCTGGTTCTCGCTTTCCCCTGGTGACTCCTACCCCTGAGTTCTGGAACCACTACACCCTTCTTCTGTCCTTCGGTCCAGGAGAATCAGAATTTCGTACTGCTAATATTCTGGTAGCCACGCAGACCTCTATCTGACTTCTTGACTTTGCCATCCTGCGTGCAACAAACTCCAGGCCCCATTCGTATGTCCAGGAGACTTCTCTATCCCAATTAGGCATGGACCTCCACAACCAGCATAAATGAGAGAGAGCTGATGTTTGGTTGCATAGCCTCTTCAGGTTCTTTCAGAGTACATCTCCTCTTCTCTCATTGCCAGGCATTTCATGGGCCTGGTCTCCTAGCCGTATCTAAGCTTTCTTCCCAGAAAAGATCTGAAACTTGACCAAATCGAGGTTAACAAAAATGGCTAAACATTTCTACAACATTGTCTCTAAAGCAAATCGGCATTATATAGAGATTATCACCTTAAGTTCAAAGTAATAGAGCCAGAAGGAAAGAAATTGCCGGCATCAGGCAGTCATGGAAGATTCTGTTTAAATTAAATTGGGTTTTATTTTGACCTAAAGAATGGCATTAACTTGGAAGCAACTTACTTAGAAGTGGGTTTATCTTTGACCCATATTTTAAGCTCGACAAGGAAATGATTAATCAAAATAATAAAATAAGACAACAGGGTAGTGATACAAATAATGTAACTACAAATATTTATGGAAACATGTTCTATTGGAGACGCTGTGCTCATGGAGTTATGTGCATTGTTTCATTTAAATTGTTATAATAATCTAGTGAGATAGGCATGATTTCTTATTTGAGATGAAGACACTGAAGTTCAAAGAGGTTAAATAAACATGTCAAGGTCAGAGTTAGTAAATTCCAGAGCCAGGATTTAGCCCTGACTTTTCCTTTCCTGTCCACATTATTTTAGTTTTGCAAATGCATGATGAGCTATGAAGATAAAAATTCATTAGGCTCTGTGCTGGATTTGATAGGCTTAAAGAGGAGGTGACTTCTTTGGCCTAAGGATGTTTATTTGTCTGTTTGTTTATTATCCAATAATAAAAATTGAAAAAGTGGGAGATCAAGCAAATGTAGACCTGCATCCTACAAGACACGCTGGCTGCTGGCTTTTGGAGAGACGTGGGCTCTCGGGTTTACAATAGTTCTTGTGCTTCAATCATGTCTTCCTCAGGTTATCCTTCCACATCTGTTTCACTAGCTTGGTTTTGTAGGAATTTGAGGCACATGCTAAAATGTTTATGCCTGGCATTAGTTCCTGGAAAACTGAAATTCTAGCTCCATTTCTGTGAACAGAGAATAATAAGAGGTAAGAAGGATTCTGGAGTGGAATATCACAGTTCAACTCCCAGCTGTGTGATGTTCTAGTTGTTTAGATGGACAAATAACCCTTATTCCCCCATTTATTAAAGGGATGTATCATTAATACTTATGACATAATACTGTTACAAAGGCGAAATAACAGTTCTGGGCTCCTAACACATACATATGTGTACATACATATATATATATATTTAGACATATGTAAGATAGAAACACACCTTTATTTTTAAATAATAAATTACCTTTAAGTCAGTGTGTATCAATGGAAAACCATTTAAGAAGGAGTCGAGTAAACCAGAGAAACAAAATGTTTCTATTATTATATTTCTATTATTATACTGACATTACCAGTCTTTTGGGGGATGTGAGGGTAAAATATGACAACAAAAGGAAATTTTCAACTGTGAGGTGAGTATATACATGAACAATTGTATTTCAGTTTTAAATATCAGACTAATCAGTTCATATGTTGAGAATTTATGTGTCTTTTATAATTATAGGCACTGATTGGGGTGATAAGGGGATTTAGATCAGGCTCCTTACTATATAATAGCTTATAATTCATCAGATTTGCGGTAATTCTATATAATTCCATATATGCCATATTCTTCCACATTGAAATAAAAATATCTTGATAAAACACATTTCAAGTCCCATCATATTTCTTTCTAAACCCTTTCAGTTATCTCATTTTATTTAGAATATTAATGACAATTTGCTTTATATATTAGGAAAAAAATTAAAATATAAGGATGCTTAATTCTATTATCTACTTACCATAATATGGTGGCTTAAAAAATAAAATGTAAGCATTGCCATTTTTAAAAGATCCATATTTTAAAACTACTGTAACCTTAAGAAAAAGTGTGGTTCCTTATGGCCCGGTGTCAGGATGGTGTGAAGTTTAAACAATTCTTGTTTAAACATTTATTAGAAATTAACTAGAAATTCTAATCTTCATTTTAATAACTCAAACACATTGAAGGAGATTCGATTCATAGCTTGTAGCAAACTTATGGCTCAGTTGGTTAAGTGTCTGACTCTTGATTTCAGCTCAGGTCATGATCTCCTGGTTCATGGGACTGAGACCTGCATCAGGCTCTGGGCTGACAGCCTGGAGCCTGCTTGAGATTCTCTCTCTCCCACTCTCTCTGCCCCTTCCCTGCTCTCTCTCGCTCATGTTCTCTCTCACAAAATAATAAGAAACCTTTTTTTTATTTTTAGAATCTTATAGTAAGGCTGCATGACTTTTGTTTTCCATCCCAAACAGTGAGGAGGATTGAATATAATCTAGGTTATTTTCAGTGTTAAAGTCGCTACTTTATTTTCACAGCCAGAAGTTACAAAAACTCAAATTCTTCAGTGTATATTAATGAAAGCATAATGATGATCATGATAGTTATTACCAACATAAACATCAACATCTTCCTTTTCATAATCATCAATATCATCACAATTATTATTATTCACTTTTTAAAATTATTTTATGATGTGCCAGCCATCATACTAAGTCTTTTTCAAGAATTACTCCATGTCCATGGAATGATGAATTCTACAAAATTCTAGAAACCAAATCCTTTTTCATATGGCTTCAGCCACATGGCCCAGGATGAGTTCACTGGCTTCAATATCATGTCTACGTGTCCAATGGCAAAGATGGATAGGAAAGTAGAAGGTGCAACCCTACTTAAGGTCTAACCTAGAAATCGTACATTTCTTTTTCTCATATTTAATTAGCCAAACTTCAGGGTTTTTATTATAAAAGAAGAAGAAGAGAGTGGACATAACAGGCACCTGGCAGTCACTACTAAAGGGGTCATGGATTTCATATTTTTTATCTCTCTCTCAGCATGTAGCATAGGCCTTGACATAAAGTTCAAGTTCAATAAATCTCATCAATGGAAACAGTAAGCTGTGAGAGATAAGAAAGCCCAGAAGAACTGTTGACTTCAAAAAAGTTTTATGAAGATGTGAATTTTTTTTGTTGTTGAGTTCTGAAGACTGAAATTGGGTAGGTGGAGGGGGTGTGTAGGTGATTCATGCAGGAGTTTCTTATGAGGAAAGGCAGGGGTGTGTGTCAGGGTGTTATATGTGAGTGCCTGTAAAGAGAAGAACCCAACTAAAATCTTCCAGTTGCTTGGAATAGGATAAGATACTGACAAGACACTCTTCCTGACCAAAGTTGAGTCAGGCTTCTCTGACCCTCTGCTCAACTAGATATCAACCTTCAGGCTTCTGTGTCTGTTGTCACATTGGCCACTTACAGCAACCATCATGCTAAGCCAGTTTCTCAAGAATCCCCACTCTCTGTACCCAATCACTCTCAAAATCTGATTGAATTACCAATCTCCTGCCATCCTCTGGATGATATCTGTTCATCCTAGCCTCCTTCAGTAGGAACCCCTTGAGATCTATTTTAACAAGAATTCTTCCCTAGCCCTGATGTTTCCTCCTGCTAATTTTCTATCTACCTACCATTCCTCCCCAACCTGCCCCTTGGTTACAAATCCCTACCTGTCCTTGCTGCATTTGGATTTGCACCCAGTTTTATCCTGAGATCTCTTTTCCCCTAGTGCAATAATTCCTCAATAAAATCTATTTTTATCACTTTAACTGCTTTCCAACTCTGTATTTCTTTGACAGTACTTGGGGGACTGTCAAGCCTGGAGAATCTCTAAATCCAGACAACAGACAATGGAACTTTGACTTCATTTGCTAGATGAAATAGTGAGCTGTATAAATTCTTAATTAAGTGAATGCCATGACCCAAGTCATCTCCTAACATGTGCCCAGAGCAGCGTGTTAAATAGATTGAAACAAAAGAAGATTGGGTTTAGCTAGAAGAGAGAAGAAACACTGTCTTGGTATTCACATATAAACAGATGAAAACCTGAATGAAGTGGTGGCAGAGAGACTAGCAAAGCATTTTAAAGGGAAGAACTGATTGAATTTCTAAAATTTTCAGATTAGATATTGAATCTGGAGAAGAGTGAGCTATTGAAGCTATCCAATTGTCTAGTCTTGGAGGTTTGGATAATGACAATGCTGATTTTAGGAAAGAAGAAGATGGAACAAAGATACAGATGACTTTGGAAGAAGACAATGGACTGTTTGAAACTGGGATAGAATTGAACACCTAGTTTTAGGTGTCTGAAACAGAAGTGCAAATGTGAAGTAGAAGGCACAGATCAGAGGTCTTGATATTTGACCTGCAGGTATGGAGATGGGGCTTAGCATCAGTAGGAGCACTTATTGCCTAACAGCATAACCTTCACTGTTTTTGTACAAGAGACAAGTTTGATGAAGAGCTAGAAATCTCCTGGTGACATAGCAAGTACCTCATCTGAACTCCAGCTGATGCTAATAGAGGTACAGTTCTATGGGAGGCCCTCCTACTGCAAGACAAATCACTTCAGTTGCTGAGGTAACTGGATTTACTTTTGCTCTCCTTTATTTCCAAACTAGTCTGGGAACTCCTGACTGAACTATGTGATTATTCCTGGGCTCTGTGTGCTATTTTGCAGAGAATCTAAGGGAACTTCTGTGTTAGCCACCCTGGACTTAGAGGTTTGTTTTAATAGTAAGATTCTGATCAGGAGTCAGTAAAGTGTTGCAGCAAGCTTGCCTGAATGAGTCTTGTAGGAGTTATATTTTCTAATTTTTTTAGGTCCAAAGTCGTAATGCTGGACTCATCACTCAAGAGGCAACCAAAGTAATCTTTTAAAAATTGAAAGGTAACTTCTCTGCTCAAATATGTACAATGTTCCATTTATATTTTTCTCATGATAAAACAAGTTCTCACGGACTATAAAACTCTGGGTTATCTGGTCTCAGCTCCTCTCTGACCTCATCTTCTACCTCTACCACTCCTCTTTCAGCCTCAAGGCCTCCAGGGACTATTGCCTTGCATGAAATATTCTTCCCCTAGATGCACCAGTGGCCTCCTCCCTCCCAGAGGCTGTCAAGTCTCAGCAAGTTCTTTCCCGACAACCACGTAAAACATGGCAGCCCCACTGTTGCGGGATTTTTTTTATTTATTTATTTTTACACCTCAATGCCCAGGGTTCATTCTCTCACCACTTGGAAGAATGAAGAGGTGGACACAAAATAAAATGAGCAGCAGGCAAAGTTTATTAGAGTATAAGATAAGATCAGAAGGTAAGAATAGTATGAAAGCTCTCTTTACAGAGAAGGGGAATTTGAAAGTGAATGCCCAGGACTATAGGCAAGCGTCTTTGTTTTAGAAGCTTCTGGTCAGTCCTTCTTTTCCTTCCCCATAGTTCCTTCTCAGGTCTTACCCTTCTGGGCTTGATAACTCTAAGTGCTACATTGTCCATTTCTGATTGGCTTAACACCATTGTACGAGGGGTGGTCCATGGCCATACCATTCACTGTGGGTCATATGTTTTATGGTCTACTAATTTTTATCTAGGTCTTTGTCAAATTCCTGAGGGAAACCTGAGAGGGAGTAGGTGGTATCTGTTACATTCTTAAGAGGAACCTTAACACCCGAGGGGGTTTACTGTGGTCAGACACTCCCAGCATTGTTCCAAAATATGTGTTTTTCCCCACCCAGGAATCTCAGGCCATAATCTTTCCCTCTCTGCCTACTGAATCCTATCTTTTCCTATCATACCACCATGCCAATCACTTTTTGTTCCCTTCAACCTATGTTATTCCTTTATAGGACTTGCTATAAATGAATGTGCTATGTCTTATTTATTTGCACATTGCCTCATTCCCTCCCATCAAGAGAATATAAGCCTTATGAGAGCACAATTTTTGACTGTTAATGAGACAGGGAAACTGAAGGGACCCCATAAAAGTCTGCTTTTCTGTTGCCTCCTTCTTGCTAGGATCTACACCCCCATCTTACACAGGCTTTATAGAACAGATAATGTATATCCTCCTTCTAAAGATCGAGGAGTTAATTATTTCTTTGGAGGCTTACAGCATAATAGATAACATCTAGGGAGTTACTAGGTAGGGATGTCATGAATATTTTCCAAGACCACTGACTCACCGAGGCCCCTGGCTCCAGGGCATAAGTGACATATGGAGAACACCTAAACACTAGTCTTTGATTTAACCAGTAACTGGATGTCTGAGAAGACACATGCACTGTACTGAAATCGTCAGTCAAAATTCTAGCCCCCAAGCAAAGAGGAGACTCACTCTTCTTTCCTTTCTGAGTCTCCCAGACACTGTATCTGCATGCTCTCTTTATCTTCGATAACCTCTGCCCTCACTTCCTCTGAACTGTCATTTGAATTCTCTCCTGTGCAAAGCCAAGAACACCCAGTGGGATTCCCCTCTGGGTCCTAGGACCCAGCCAGGCTGCATCGCTAATATAAACAGTGTAAGCTGGATTCTAAGGCAAAAAATAGTGGCCCATAATAAATATCAACATATATATTAGCTAAATGATTAAACCTGAATGAACACGTGTTGGGATAAATTCTACCTCTTAGCAAATAGTCTAATTCTTTTGATACAATAATCACTGCTTCAAGCTCAAGTTCAGAAATTGGCCCTATTCCTTATATCTTCTGTAACACCCCAACGAGAACTGGTAGCTTTTCCCTCTGATCCACTATATATAACTCTAACATGGCTTTCTCTGTGTGATTTATAGCTGTGTGGATACCTATGTGTGGAAACCTGTAGCTTGGGTTCGTTACCTATGATGAGCCTGAGTTTTGTCATTTGAAAATTGAATAATACCAATTCTCTGATGGTGTATGTTAAGTGAAGATAAACGAGGTAACCTAAGCCTAGTGCTTGGCATATCCTCTGGGCAGTTCTTCAATAAATGTTGCCTACAATTTTGAGTTTAGTTGCATTCTCTTGAAGAGCAGTATAGTGAGTTTGGACACAGGGGAAGGCCTGACTGTCTCTTTCAAGGAGTAGTGACAGCTAAGGTTGATATATTGGATGAATTTCTGATTGTATACATGGAAATGGATCTTGAAATATTTTTGAGTACTGATGATTGCATAGCCTGCATTAAGTCAAGCAGTGTGGGAATATCCCACAGCACAAAGACCAGAGGTTTTATTTCAGTCTTAAAAATATCCTCGGCTTTGGCTCTGGTTATTGATAGTTTGGCTTGCTCTCATCCAGCTGAGAGAAGGATGATAGGTTAGTTTTTGAGCTTAAAAAGATATTCTAGTGTAACCTTATCTGATTCCCAATTTTAGGCCTGCCATAACTGAGACTCAGCATTAACTATAATCATCACCAAACATTACTTTTGAAGCCCTCCCATGGCTATGGGGCTGTTCAGGATGCAATAATACACCATATGTCTCCTGAGTTAGTTAGAAAAATGGGTTAGAGAAGTTGGGGCAGAAGGAGGGGGGAGGTGTCCCCTGACTGAGAGGATGGGATATGTAAAAGCAGAGCAAGTGACAGAGGACCTCTTGAGGAAGACTGAAGACATGCCACACGGAATCTGGAAGAGCCTTTTGTTTGTCACCTGATATAACAGTTAGGTCTTGGGGTCAAAGTCTTACAGAATTTTATGGGCTCAAACCTCTGTAGCTTTGCTCCATAAGATATCTCACCAATACATAATCTTCTACTAGTTACTTGGTACAAAGGAGGACCTCGCTAACTCTTCAGTGGGAACAACTGAATCCAACCATTCCAGACCAGCAGCATGAAGTAAGTCGATTAACATTCAAGCTCTTAATTTTAGTCAAAAGTACTAAAAAAATTCCCCAGTTACCTTAATTTGTCACCTTTGGTCCAAAGGTACCATGTTTTCTGATTTCAGGTGTATGGGTGGAAGGTGTATATTTCCTTTTATACATGGTATGACTGATGGGGGTGGCCCCAAATTAAAAATTGGATGTGGGAGAGCCAAAAGATTCACAGGGTCTCCAAATTCACAGGGGCTGCAAATCACACCAGAGGAAACAGAATATGTCCCATACCACTGACGAGGGTGGGGGCTTTTCACAGTGCAGCCATCCTCTCCCCTTTCAAAATCAGAAATCACTTGTCATGGATTCTTCTTTCCCGAACTTGCTATAACAAAAGTAGTAAGTATTTCAATCTTCTTGGTACATTGAAATGTATACATATTTTTGTAGGTAAGTACAAGGTTAACTTTACTCTTTCTATAAATAAGCATGTTTACTTCATCATTTTTCAATGTTAGGTAATAACAAGCCAAAAAAAAAAAAAAAAAAAAAGCTTCTAAAAACTTGTCTCCTGCAAGATTTAAGCTAATTAAATAAACATGGCTTCTGGTGTCTTGAAATTATGTTTAAGAAGAAAATATTGATAAAGGAAAGCATATTGAGAGACCTAAGGCTTTCTTTTCATTCATTTAAGTAAGACATTACTGAACATTTAATTTGAGGCAGGCACTGTGCAGATGCCTGCAAGTAGCTGACGACTTGGAAAAACAGATGTGCTAGCAGAGAAGCAAAGAACAAAACAGACGGTAACAAGTGCCATATTGGGTTAATAAGCAATGCAGAAGGGGAAAGCGGAAAAAGGAAAAATAGACTTTGATGGCATCCAGCCCCTAATTTTTGGTTCCATTCATCACAGTGGTAATTACTTATCCAATGTCTGTTTTTCTTCTAAAATATGAATTCCGGGAAAGTAGAAGTTGGTGTATGTTTTTTTCCTCTGGGGTATTAGTAGTACCTAGTTTTAGGGACAGAATTCATAAAAGCCTTCAGCTAGGGTAACACAGGCCTTGGAAACTGATCCAAAGATCCTATTTGATGTATTTCTTACAGTGAGCACTCAGGGAACCATGGGGCTCGTGACCGTTACCTTCACCTGTTGAGCAGATAGGCACATAGCCAGAGTCTACACTGCACTTGGGAAAGGCCAAGAGCCCACAAAAAGATCTCATGGGAATGGCAAATGGAGCTTCTCAAAGCACCTGCTGAGATTCTCAGACCGCTCAGGCATTAGAGATTACAGTGGGATATCTTCATGGGAATTGGTCGTTAGAGATGTTTGCCCTTCCTACATAGCTTATCCCACTCAGTCCCCTGGTTTCTACAGCTGTGTCTAGAGCATCAAGCTGAACGCTTTACTGACAATAAAGGAATTTGTATTCTTTTCCTTTCCTTAATATTTTCCTTCAGGGTCAATCACCACTTACTAGCCCCAATCCAGACACTTAATTAAGTGTTCAATAAGCAGTTTTTGGATGCATGAATATTACATGGATACATTTTCTGATTGCAGAAATCCTTTATGGACGTATTAAAAATTTAGAGAATGTGAAAATGCAGTGATGACTATTAAAATCTACTCAAACCTCTATAAACAAAGCCAAACTCATACAGCATTTCATTTATGTAATTCCAGATACCCTTCTGTGTGTACATAGGAGCATGCATAAAATGCAAATAAAAGATGCCAAGGAATATATGGAAGATGTCCCCACTTTTGAAACATTTTTCAGAAAGATGCGATATTTGAAAGGACAGGCAAAAGCTTGGTTGGAGCGTTTGCCTTATTGTCATCGAAATTTATTTCTTGATTATTTGATTTCTTGAAGGTTAAGTGAGGTGTATTGAAGCCTCTTACAAGGACACTGACACCAGCTTTTTCTGGTATTTCTAACAATTTCTTGATATCTAGAGTGAAAAGGTTGACAATTGTTCACTCTAATATGTGATTGTGTCCTTAATTGTGTGACAATGCTTGGAACTGTTTGCTATCAGTATTGCCATCCCTACTGTATTTTTGTTTAACTTGCTGAATAGTTGGTCATTTTTTATCGTATTTAAATTTTTTTAAATGTTTATTAACATTATTTATTAATGTTAATTTAAATGTTTATTTTTGAGAGAGAGAGAGAATGAGTGGTGGAGCGGCAGAGAGAAAGAGGAAGACAGAATCCAAAGCAGACTCCAGGCTCCAGCACAGAGCCTGACACAGGGCTTGAACCCATGAACTGAGATCATTACCTGAGCTGAAGTCGGATGCTTAACAGACTGAGCCACCCAGGCGCCCCTATAGTGTTTTTAAAAAATGTTTATTTTTGAGAGAGAGAGATAGAGAAAATGTGTGAGCAGGGGAGGCGCAGACAGATAGGGACAGCGGAGTCAAAGCAGGCTCTACGCTGACAGCGGAGAGTCAGATGTCGACTTGAACTCAAAAACTGTGAGATCATGACCTGAACTCAACTTGGATGTTTAACTGAATTAGCCACCCAGGGACCCTTGTTCATTTCTTTTTTAACTGTCATGTAAAGTTAAAATTTTTTTAAATGTTTGTTTATTTTTGAGAGAGAGAAAGAGTGCGAGTGGAGGAGAAGCAGAGAGAGAGGGAGACACAGAATTCAAATAGGCTCCAGACTCTGAGCTGTCAGCACAGAGCCCAATGTGGGGCTCGAACCCACGGACCGTGAGATCAGACCTGAGCTGAAGTCGGATGCTTGACTGACTGAGCTACCCATGAGCCCCAAACTGTCCTGTAAAGTGTAGATGCATCTTAGGCAGGTATTTTTTTACCTCTTAGTTTTCTCACCTATAAAATGGGAACAAAAGTAGTACTGCCTGAGAGGTTTTCTGTGAAGACAAAATAAATCGCTATATCCGTAAAGTACTCATGATAGGTCTGGTGGTCAATAAACAGTTATTATTTGGGTGTGGTACTTATGCGTTCTATATATTCTATCTCAGCACAGGGATTCTTATCCTTTAACAGATCATTTCAATCCTTTTCCTTTATTATTAGAATTGATTTGTTTGGTTTCATGACTTTATTTTATGCTTTAAAATAACCATATTCCCTTCGTTTTCTCTCTTCAATACTATGGACCATATTTATTTGCATTTGTTTTGTAGAAATCTGAAAAATATACATCCCGTTTTAAACTTTTGGTTTAAATGAGGGGTTATTTTTATGTATTTTAAAATATGTTTTCGGATTCTATTTCTATGATTATCAAAGCGAAGAGACAAGTTTTTTTCCTTCGCCTTCTGTATGAAACAGAATTTAGCATTCTTTCCCACTTTGCTGCTTCTATCATCCAGTTATGTTAATGCAACGTATGAATTTGGATATCAGTTGTTGTTATCGATGATAACTTTTCCATTGTCTCTCAATAATGATTTTTGATGTCCGCTTCTTTTTGTTAACACTATTTATGATAGCGATCCAATGTTATCCCTTACCGATTTCTGTGCTAACTGCCATCTGTGTTATAAAATGCTCTCCCCTGTTATTCAGCTCTTGATTTTGACTCACTTCAGTGTTTGCTTGAGAATGTCTTCAGCTCTTTTTTCCCGTGGGTAGCCAAGTGGGTGGTTTCTTTTTTCTGAGACTTTGCGTTATTTTAGAATTCCTTTCTTTAGGCTTTATACACCAATGAAAACTTGCAGGGTATAAAAATGTATGGATCACAAACTTTTCTATCATCCTAATTTTGTGAATGTTTCTTTAGTATATTGTGGTATTCAACGTTATAGAAAAGTCTGAAGACAGTTCAATTGTGTCCTCTTTACACACGTTTCTGTTTATTTTGTGCATGTGTATCAGACTTTTATTCTCTATTGTTATAATTAAAATTTCTTCACATGGAATGTCTAGATGTCTTATTCTTTTTATGGCTTGCCTCAAAAGCACTGATTTCCTTTGATCTACCATCTTAGACATATTTTACTTGTTAAAAATTTCTCTTCAAACATACCATTGCTTCTTCCTTAGTTCAGCTGTCCTGGTTCCCTCTGAGGTGCTGTGCCTCTGCCTATGGGGATTTTTCTTTTCCCATCCTTTATGTCAGTCAGCATTTCTTCTGTGATCTCATCGTCATAATCTCTCTCCACCCCATCCCCATGGAGAGACTCTTCTCATGTCCATTGTCACCACTAAATTTTCTATGCAGATTTTAAGGCTTTTTTTGAACATTTATTTTATTTATTTTTTGAGAGAGAGAGAGAGAGAGCGCACAAGCAGGGAGAGGGACAGAGAGAGAGGGAGAGAGAGAATCCCAAGCAGGCTCCACACTGTCAAAACAGAGTCAGATACTGGCTCAACCTCATGAACCATGAGATCATGACCTGAGTCAAAATCAAGAGTTAGATGCTTAACACTTCACTTTGATGGCATCGTGTTATCCCTCTACAGCCCCATGATTTCTGCTCTTTTTCACAGTGGCCATCATTCTTGCTTCTCACTGATGATACTATGGTAGGTTTTTGTTGTTTGGCCTGTACTTAATTCTCTGTCTTGTTAAGGGAATGCCACAGAGCCATTCTTTTGGGAACCAGTTTCTCAAATACCACCTATTCCCCTCCATCAGTATGATCCAGTTGGAAGCATTTATCTTCATGTTTCTACCTCCCTTCTTTGTGACCTTTGGCCATTGCTATGGCTCCATCGTTTATGCTGTATGGATTTCTGGAAGTCCATGTTCCTGATGAATTGCCGTCCTGCCTGTACTCCTCTGACAGGAGAAATGCCCTCCTGTTTTTTATTTTATGCTTGTCTGCTGAGGAGCTGAAACCCCAAGCCAGCCTGCCCTCTCCCCCCCGCCTAGAATTCCGTTGAGTCATCTGTTTTGTTACCCGACAGACCCCTATAAACAAGTGAGCTAAAAGCCAGTGAATGGATGAGCAATGCGGTCTATTTTCACTCTCTTCCAGGTAAATAGGACTACTTTGGTTTATAAAATACATTATAAACTAGGCTGCAATAGATTTTTCTTAACTTGGGGCCATCTGTCTTAAATTTTGTGAAAATGCTGCTCAGATTCTGAGAGTAGGTTGTCAGTCAAAATGAGTTTTGGGTATTTTTGTGAGTGTTTCTGTTTGCGAGCATTCAAATGTTCAGGTCATCTGTGGGCTTTGCACTGGGAAGTCGGAAATCCTGCAACAGGGGCTGCCAGCCAAAGTCTATTTATCAATAGAAACCATTTCTATCAGAGATGGTGGTGGAGGTAGTGAGAGAGCAGGGCAGTGTCATGGAGATGGTGGTATTTTAGTTTAAGAGACTTGGATGATTTATAAAATCTAGAGTCTGAGAAGCAGGAAAGGCCTTTCAAGCCATACGTGATTATCTGAATACTGGTGAAGTACATGAGAAAACAGGAAAGAGGAAAAATCCCAAGAGATAACTGGAGATATTTGAGGTTTTATAAATCTATGTAATCATAATCATATTGTAAGCTAGAACTCGCTATAGCAGGATTGGGTCTGAAGTGCTTTAACATGCAAAGATCATCTATTTTGAAGTGTGTGTGTGCAGACTAAATAAAGCAGTTTCAAGCTTATCTATATTCAGCAAACTCCAGTGCAATTTGTGGTCTGCATACTCTCTTAAGTAAGGACAAATGCTCCTCTGTTTGTGTGGTTTGGTCAACGGAATCTTTATAATTAGGTGAATAAGCTATGCCCGTATCAGCAATTTGAAGTAGCTCTGATGATTTAATTTGAGAATTTGGGTTTCAAAAACGTAGCAGTACTTATAATTCTTCATAGTCTCCCTTTCTATTACATGGTTTTATCGATGACCACTTGCCTCTTGTCACTCACAAAGGGTTACTTTATTTAAAACTGTGCCTAATGCATTTTGGTAGTACCAAAATGTCCACTCATTAAAACTGGTGACATTAAGTCATATTGCTTTCATTGAAATGGTTGCTAAGAAAATCATCAGCTTCGGCAATACCAACTGTATTTCAATGGACAAATTAATCATTTCTTGAAAGCCTCATCTAATCTCCCTTGTTCAACAGGAAGTTTTCTGCCTTGTAGGCATTTGTGATCTTTTGGCAGTAAAGAAGAAATATGATCTTTATAAGTAGAACTTTAAATGATTTTTTGAGAGTAGGAATGCATAAATGTTCTAAAAATAAGATTGACTCTACTTGAACGCAAGTTTCAAAGGGAATGCATTTATAAAGTATTTATTTCTGATAGAAATACCAATTGGCAGAAAAAAGCACCTTTTTTTTCAGCAGGCAGAGAAGAAGATTGTGAGGAAACCAAGGAAAACCCTCAATTTATTAAAAAGAACGTTTGTATTTTTTCAGACTTCTGACCTTGAACAAAAGCCTGTGCATCCAGATTTTCCCATCTACGAAGTGTGTTCATTCTTTCTACCGAATTTGGAAGATCATGATCGAGATCGATGGTGGCTTTTCGGGGGTAAGTTCTGTGTAACTTCTTTTAACAGGAGAATATGAGTGTGTTGTCCTTCGGTGAAGTTAGCGCAGACTGGAGGGGCTCAGCCCACGATGCTGTCAGCTGTCGCCTCTCGCTACACAGGGAGCTTCGGTGGAAAGATTCTTGGGTGTGCCTTCCCAGTGTGCAACAATTTCCTCAAGACGATCTTAAAACGAGTCACTGTTTTTAATTACTCTATGCAATGCTGTCTGTCTGCTCTTATTGTTTTTCCCAGGCATCCGCAGCCAAAGAAGCATATTTGAAGTTGTGTCTCAGTGTGCATGGGACATTTCCAGCTATACCACACACACAACCTCAAGTGGCAGATGCTTGGCTATCCTGCAGTAACCTCTCCCCATCTCTTCATTTCCAGCAAGTGAGCACCAATACCATCCCAATGGACTGACTGTATTTTAGAATGTGACGTCCAGCCTTGACATTTCATGTGAAGTAAAGTTTGGAGGGGACTACCCAGTGTTGACTAGGACATAATGAAATGCCTCAGAATCATGTTAAGATGGAAAATATTATCTCTCTGGAAGCCTGAAGTTTGAACTTCAGTGTAGGCAATTCAATTCAGTATTAACATGTAGATGTGAGTAGGAAAGATGTCATTCTTGTATACATGGAGCCTCTATCCAAGCTTTACCCAAGACAAAAACAAAAACATGGATAATTTAAAGTGTTTAAGTGTGATTGGATCCAGGTTTTATAGGCAGACTCTAAAGCTTACAAAAATTTGCACTCTTTACAAAAAAAGGATACAAAATTAAGTATGAAAATGAATACTTATTTTGGAAGAGAAAAAATACAGAAAATTGGAAAATCAAAAGAACTGACAAATACCACAAATTTAACAAACCCCAGAAAAATAGCATATTACATGTTTTTAAGTAAGTGCCAAGACAATGCTAGCAATCTTTTCATTTTTCTTCATTTCTTTGCTGTATACTCTCTAGTTCCTTCTTTACATGATAGTGATTTTGGAAAATTATTTAAAAAATTGGGGCACCTGGGTGCCTCAGTCAGTTGAGCATCTGACCCCTGATTTTGGCTCAGGTCATGGTCTGACCTGGTTTGTAGGTTTTAGCCCCACAGCTGCTTGGGATTCTCTCTCTCTCCATCTCTCTGCCCTTTTCCTGCTCACTTGCCCCCTCTCTCTCTCTCAAAATAAATAAACTTTAAAAAAATTTAAAAATCAATGGCCAACTCAAGGTTCCCTTTAGAGTGTTCATCAAAACGATGCTTTTTATTTCGAGTATTGAGATGAAAATCATTCTCAGAGCATCATATTGTCTATATTTCTGTCACAAGTTTGAGCTATACTAACAAAGTTTTTGAGAAACTGTTTTGCAAGATTTTAATCACCTGAAATCCACCCCTAACAATGTGTGTTAGCTATTAGGAAGCCCAGGGCGTGTGCGATGAATGGTACACCCCTTCTATTAGGGGGATGTAAGCACATCTTTTGGTGTGGGTAAAGGCTGATTCTGGAGCTGGGAAATTGAAGAAGAAAAATCCAACAAACAAACCTGAGAAGAAAAATGGAGGAAGAGGAAGCATGGGAAGGAAATAATGAGTCCCACTTTTAGGCTGTGCTGAGCATTTGCTCTGATATCTCAGATCATTACAAAGTCTTGAAATAACTTTTGTTTTCCTGATTTTGTATATTAGAAGAATAAGGCTCAGAAATTTTCACCAACTTGCTCAGTTTCATACAGTTAGCACAAGTTGGGACCAGAACTGAAGTCCATGTTTGCCTAACTCAGGTTATTCATTCACTAAGCATGTCATGAGCATGCTATATCTGCTATCCTCTAAGGCCTGGGGTTCCAAGAATAAATAAAATGTTTTTTTGTGTGTGTTTTCAATTCAGTCACTGTTTCTCATAGACAGTACCTACAGAATGACTAGTTTCTTACCAGGAGGAGAAAGGAGAAAAACAATTTTAAGCAATGTAATATGCATCCACAGAGACAATATGGTCTCTGTCAGGGAGAAGTATCAGGGACAATTTACCCCAACATTGGTGCTGGGGTTGGTGTTGGCATTTATACCCTAAGTTGTGCACTCTCGTATGAGAAAATGAAGTGAATGAATGCCAGCTATGTGCTGGCTTCTAGCACACTTCACACTTGCCTTTCTTTTTTGCAATTTTTGTCTTTGAAGGTGTGTGTCCCTACCCTGTAAGAAAGACAACATACACGAGAAAACCATTCCAGTGCTTAAGGATTTCCATTGTGTACTTATTGAATCTGGTCGGAGGATGGATATTGATGCAAGGGGTTGTTAATTCAAATTAAATTGTCACTCCTCTGTAGACATTGGTATAGTTCGCCAAATGGCACTAGACACTTAGTAGCAGGTTGTAACCCCAGCCCATGCTTTCAACTAATTTAATGATGGAGATGAAGATAGAGGTGAGTGCTGCATGATGCACATTTAACAGTATTTGTTCCACCACTGCGGGCCTCGGTTGTCTGAAATGGGAGCACAGTAGTAGATGGCATTTTGATTTGCGCTCTAGGACACGTAAAATAGTTGCATGTCAAGCAGGATGAGATATATAGAATGTGCTAAACCAATCTTGTCATTTAATATCTGATGAATTACAAGCGATCACCCTCGCTGAAATATGTCGGTTTCTTCTGTTAGCACACTAGGTATTGTAGTTATAGCCAGGACAAACTGCTGTCTAAATGTATGTTCAATTTAACAACTGTCTGTTAAAGTTATCAACACATTCCAGCATCCTTTATACAAAAGAACTCCTTCATGCATTAAGGCACAGTGATTATCAAAATGATGCAAGAAAGGGAAATACCCTTTGGTGCACCTTATAAAACTGCACAAGCAATAGTTTGGAAAGTAGGCATTTTTATAGCATGGGAATATATATAGCATAAATTTGATATGGCAGTAAAATTTTTTAAAAAAGAGCGAGAGCAAAGAAATAAAAATCTTTCCATATTGCGCATATACTAACCCCTACTCTCTGAAACCATAAAAAGCATAAAACACCCAGCAGGTGTTTTAAAACTTAAATGAAATTAATTGCCAACACATTAGTATTAATTTCAGAAATGCTGAAAAGGGAAAATAAAAAGTACGTGTTGACATAATGGTACATGGGATATTTGAAAACAAATATAAAATATAAATGGGTTTGATTGGATGCATTTTGTTCACAAAACAGCAATTAATAGCATATTTAAGGGACTGGACTGTTGGACTATTAGGTCATAGATTATTTAGGAAGGGTAGAGGGCGTGTGGATTGGGACCAATTAGGGAGGAAAACCAGCTATGTAAGTATTTTCCAGAGGAAAAATGTGGTAGGTAGCATGTTAGAATGAGAATATAAATAAAATTCTCTATGTGCTAGGCTTTATAAATACTCTATAGGCATATACTAAAGGAATGCAATTAGAAAATAGAATATACTTTTTAATTTATTCAGCTCTTTTGAATTAAATGAGACAGCAATTCAGTAATTAACAAATACCTGCATGTACCTGGCAGTGAGCTGTATGTTGTGGGAAATATAATATTTTCTACCCCTCTTTCAAACATGTGAATGTAATTATTGCAATTTCTCACTATCTCCTAATGATGTGAACATTTATAGGAACCGCTACATAGAATGCGGTTGAGAGCTTGGTCTTGGGACTCATGCAAACCTGGGTTCAAATCCTGCTTCTGCTACTTGTTCACCATGTGATATCCTGGTAATGTATTTAACTTTTCTGTGCATCAGTTATCCTTTTCCTAAAAGGAAGATAGAAGAATCTAGCTCATAGGACTGTAAGGATTAAATAGGACTTAACTTGAGCCAAGTGTCCAGTGCTTAGGAAGTTCTCAATAAACAAAGTGATTTGTTTGCTTGTTTGTCTGCCTTCCTGAATTGCGGGCCCTTTGAGAATTGCCCATATTGAAGAAAATATTTTTTATTTATCTTAGGATCTTGTCTCTCTGACCCAGGGCTTGGTGTCTACTGTGCTTCTTGCTGTCATCTGTTCTTAGACTGGACAGAATGAAAACACTTAGCATAACTGCTATTCTTACTTATAGTGTATGAATTTTTATCACAGATTTGTACTGAAAATAATATATACATAGGTAGCTAACTTCTCTAGCACCCAGTGTGGGATATATGAGACAAAAAGAAAACCCAGGGTAATCACTGTTATTTTATCCTTGGATCCCAAGGTGCCTCGCTAGTCTGCTTTTTCTCTCTACTTTTCAGAGTCTTGTTATATTTGCTTTATGTATAAAATTTGGAAGTTTATCTGCACTTAGTAAAAGGAGAAGGAAAAATTACATCTATTGCATCTTTCAGGAGGTACAACCTCTTGTGTAATTACATTTTAATCAGCGGTATTTAGCAGTAACATCAATGGCCTTAGAGTTTTAGTTAGACCTGGGTTCAAATTCTCTCTGTTCCTTAATAGCCGATGACCTCTGGACAGACAATCACCTTATGTCATATTTACTATTCTCAGTGGGAAATTTCTAGGAATAATATATGTCACTAGATAAAACCTTAAAGTATATGAATGATATAGTCTTCTACAACGAAACCCATGCTATTGATTGTCAAATGCCCACAAAAATTCATCATAAAACTTGTTGATCAAGCAAGTGGGTTTATTAGACCTGTTTCAGAAAGGAAGACCATTACTTGGTCATGAAAAGACCTCTGTAGAAGGCTCCAGGTTTCAAAGGAATGGACTTTCTGAGTGAAGCATGTTTAGTTATGACAGCAAGCATGACTCAATCAGATTTTGGTGGACAATCTAAGATTATAAAAAACTGACTTCTCCACAAGCCTACCAGAAGAAGCTGTTGACCAAGTCAAGCTAGAATTATTAACCTACTAATAATGGGGAAAACCAGCTTGACAGACTTTTAGTAGTGTCCTAAAATGAACTCAAAAGAGGATATTTATAGGGGCTGGGATCTGAGAAAAGAGCTCAAAGATGATCTTTCAAGATGAAGGACTGTATTAGGTTCTCCAGAGAAACAGAATCAACAGTGTATATACATAAATATAAGAGATTTGTTAGAGGAATTTGTTGACATGATTATGGACGTTGAAGAGTCTCATGATCTGCTGTCTGCAAGCCTCAGAACCAGGAAAGCCAATGGTAAAATTCAGAGGTCATAAGCATGAGCAGGAGGTAGAGGTGGTATAAGTGCTTGAGTCAGAAAGCCAGAGATCGAGAACTCCAATGTCCAAGTGCAGGAAAAGGTGCACATTACAGCTCAAGAGGAGAGAAAAAATTTTCTCTTCCTCTTTCTTTTTGTTCTATTTGAGCCCTCAGTGGTTTGGAAATTGCCCCCCCTCCCCCACATTAGTGAAGGGGATCTTTACTCAGTCTGCTGACTCAAATGCTAATTCTTTTTTGGAAAGAACCTCAGAGACATACCCAGAAAGAAAGTTTTACCAGCTGGGCATTCCTTAGCCCAGTCAAGGTGATACATAAAATTAGCCATCACAGGGACTAATTGCAATTGGGCAATGGGCATGAGACATTGATATAGGATTGGTGAGGAAATAGCCTGAGATTCTGTTGTTTGATAAGCAAGCTCCTCGCCCAGATGTGTCTAAGAATAATGATAAAAGCACTAATAGCTTACATGAGAAAATTATTTCTTATTTATTTTTTTTATTTAAGTACAGTTGACACACAGTGTTACCTTAGTTTCAGGTGTACAACTTAGTGATTTGACAAGTTTTTACATTATGCTATACTCACCACAAGTATAGCTACCATCTGTCCCATTACATTGCTATTGCAATATCATTGACTACATTCCTTATGCTCTGCTTCTTATTACCATGACTTACCTATTCCACAACTGGTGGACTGTACCTCCGTTTCTCCTTCACCCATTTTGCGCAACCTCCCACCCCCCCTTCCCTACGGCAATCATCAGTGTGTTCTCTGAATTTATAGTTGTGATTATACTTTTTGTTTGTTTATTAATTTTTTTAAAGATTCTACTTATGAATTGGATCATATGGTATTTGTCTTTCTCAGTCTGGCTTATTTCACGTAGCATAATACTCTAGGTCCATTCATGTTGTCTCAAATGATATGATCTCATCCTTTTTTATGGCCATGTAATATTCCATTATGCATATATGTGTGCACACGTGGATGTATGTGTGTGTGTTTTTCCATGTCTTGGTTATTGTAAATAATGCTACAATAAACACAGGGGTGCCTATATCTTCTTGGGTTAGTGTTTTTGTTTTCCCTGGGTGAATACCTAATAGTAGAAAAAATTCTTTATCCAGAAAATTTGTTTGTAGGAATTTTCTAAAACAAATAGTGAAGTTGTTCGTTGGTTTACAGACTTATATTCTTGGAGAAGAATTTCATAGAAGAAATAATTAAGTCATGTTGATACAGGTGGCTTCAGTTCTATATATGGCAGTCAAGTTACGTGAAGATGGATAAGCTCAATTTTAAAGTGGTTTAAAGTATAAAGACTTTTCTGCTAATGGTAGAGAAGAAAAGTTATAAGAAACGCATATACTTATTAGAATATCACATTTTCCCATGCACACCCAAAGGTTCAACACAAATGCCTCCCCTTCAATAAGACCTGCTAAATTCTCTAAATTGAAATAGATCTATTTTTCATAGTCTTAACAATTTTTATGTTTCTCTTATGATAGGCATACATTTTATCAGAAGGTTTTAAAACTTATCATTTTGTCAAAGAAAGGAAGATATATTTAAATTTTAGTTATCACCAATACTGAAATCATGTTTTTTCAATAGAATTGCAGTTTCACATCAGGTTTTTTACAAATTTTATTTGACAGAGATCGAGAGAGAGAGAGAAAGAGAAAAAGAGAGCACACAGGTGAGCAGGGGAAGGGCAGAGGCAGAGGAGAGAGAATCCTAAGCAGGCTCCACTTTCAGCACAGAGCCTTTCAAGGGGCTTGACCATGGGATTATGACCTGAGCTGAAACCAAGAGTTTGATGCTCAACTGACTGAGCCATCTATGCGCTCCTCATATGATATTAAAGAACATTTTCAAATAAAAAATATTAACTTTTCATTTCTTTTCTTTTCTTCCTTCCTTTCTTCATTCCTCCCTTCCTCCCTCCGTTTCTCTCTTTCCTTTCTTTTTTTTCTTTTCTTTCTTTCTTTCCTTCCTCCCTTCCTTCCTTCCTTCCTTCCTTCTTTCCTTCCTTCCTTCCTTCCTTTCCTTCCTTCTCTCCTTCCTTCCTTCCTTCCTTCCTTTCTTCTTCCTCTCTCTTCCTTCCTTCCTTCCTTTTCTTCCTTTCTCTCTCTTCCTTCCTTCCTTCCTTCCTTCCTTCCTTCCTTCCTTCCTTCCTTCCTTTTCTTTCTTTCTCTCTCTTCCTTCCTTCCTTCCTTCCTTCCTTCCTTCCTTCCTTCCTTCCTTCCTTTCTTTCTTTCTTCCTTTCTTTCTTTCTTTCTTTCTTTCTTTCTTTCTTTCCCCCTCTTTCTTTAAATTGTTTTTTTAAGGGCAATTTTAAGTTCACACAAAATTGAGAGGAAAATGCAGAGATGTCCCACATGCCCCCTGCTCCCACACATGCATACCTCCCCCATTATCAATATTCCCTAGCACAGCGGTGCATTTATTATAGTTGATGAACCTACATTGACACATCTAAGTCATCTGAAGTCCATAGTTTACATTTTACTTTATTCTTGGTGTTGGACATTCTATGGGTTTGGAAAATATCTAATAGGTGTCCATCATCACGGTATCATACAGAGTATTTTCACAGCTTTAAAAACCCTCTTGCTCTGCCTGTTCATCCCTGGCCCTTATCCCCAACTCCCGGCTAGTTAATCATTTTACTGTCTTGTTAGCTTGGCCCTTTATGTCATTTAATTGGAATCATACAGTGTATATAGCCTTTTCTGACTGACTTCTTTCACTTAGTAAGATGCATTTAGCGTTCTTTCATATTCTTTCAGTTTGATAGCTCATTTCCTCTTAGTGTTAAATGATATTCTATTGTCTAAATATTCTATTGTCTAAATGCACAATGGTTTACTTAATCTATTCACCTACTGAAGGACTTCTTGGCTGTTTCTAAGTTTTGACAATTAGGAATAAAACTACTATCAACATTCATTTGCAGATTTTTGTTTATAGCCTTATTTTTTATCAGGCCTTTAAATTTCTTTTACAATACTATTAGGACAATATCATTCTCAGAACCTAATGCAGGGCCTAGCATTGAGTAAATAGGTGTTAAGTTCATGCTTTCTGAATCAATGAAGTTCTCAAAATTTAGCGTATTTATGATAGTTTGTATTTAGGTTGTTGTGTGTAGATTTCTTCCCTGAGTATGAGCTTCCAGAGGGTGGAATGGACTTCCTAGCCAACTGCTTCTCCATTTCTATTAGTCACTACCTCTTTTCCCACCCCATGCCTAAGGATAGAAAATACAGTAACTGTTGAGGGAACAAAAAAGAGGAGTAATTGTAATGTTTATTAAGCTTTTGTTTAGCTTCCATAGTCCATATGATTCACTAAATAGTTTAGGAAAAATGAGGCATTTTATTTATTTATTTTTTATTTCCTTGCATTATGGTTCTAAAGCTTATATCCTGTAATGAAATACATAGAATATTTTTAGTTTGCTTCAAGGTGATTTTATTTTAGATACTGAGTTACTGAAATATGGTTTCTATAGAAACTGTATAACTATACTGACCCTTAAAGATAGACTTGAAACACTTATTGTTTTGCAAAAATTTTCAATGTCCTGTCTGACTGCTTTATAAGAGTGAATTTCAGTTTCCTAGATTAAATGTAGTATAATACTAACACTGCAGAACAGAATTTTAAGGACAGATACTCCCTTTTAAACCTCAAAATAACTGTTACCTCTTATGATAGAGGTAACTACATCTGCAAGAATATCTTTGGATCAGTTTGCAACTGCATATAAATTCTTCATTTTAGAGCCATTACTGGAGGTCGGTATTAATGTTTAGTTTAAAATTCTGGTCTTTGTGATCTCATTCTGAGGATATTTAAAAACTTTGCCTAGGTAATAGGATTTTGGGAACTGTACATTTTTTATGACTCTGTTGCTTAACCCTTATATACACCCCACATCTGTTTATTTTCCCTTTTGTTTACCTGATTTAACTTAATGCCAGATACTAATTGGCAGCAAGTTTGGGGAAAAGTCAATGTCCATAAAGAATAAGGAGTTTAATATCATAAAATAGCATTTTTGCTTTTGGTAAATAAATATGAGGATTTCCTAGTAAATGTTTAAACCTTCTGTTGTGTGGTCAACTTAAAGAAAAGGTCATAAAAACAAGCAACTTCTGGGTTGCCTGGGGGGCTCAATCAGGTAAGTGACTCTGGATTTCAGTTCAGGTCATGATCTCAAGGTTAGTGAGATCGTGGAGCCTGCTTGGGATTCTCTCTCCTCTCTTTCTGACCTTTCCTCCCTCAAGTGTACACTCTCTCTCTCAAAATAAATAAATAAACTTTAAAAAACAAACAAAAACAAGAAACTTCTTCTATCAAGAGGTGGAAACTATTTTCCAATCTTTAAATCTGGATTTGACCATGTGACTTGCGTAGCTAATGTGACAGCAAATGTGGATATAGTTTTTATGAATTCACAGAAAACCCATCGAATTCTAAAGAAAGCCATAATAATCAAAGTGCTATAGTTTGTACTAGAAGTGAGAGCATTAATTCAACTTAGAAAGTGTTTTGGGGTCCGGGATTTTCCAGACATAGAAAGCAGACTGAGCAAGCTACTTAGGTATTTCTTTTCTAAAGGGGGCGGGGGGGAAAGACTTCGAGGGCAGAGCTGAGAACCATGAAGAAAAGTAAACTTGGGAACTCCTTGGAGGAAGCAGATGCCAGACTCAATCAAGAAAAACCTTTATCTCCAGAGTAATGTGACCTGATACCATGCGCCTAGCTAACTTTCACAATTGCTCTGGACCAGTGTCTTCTATTCTTCCATTTCTGGAATAGGAGTATCTTATGTGGCTATTCTGTCCAAGAGCAGTATGAGGGCAAGTAACTTATCTTTTTAGTTTATATGTCACTGAATCACTAGGAGATGAATTTTAGGAACCACGTTCACCTTAGAATTAGAAATAGATTATAGGAAACTAGATTTTGAGCCTGATGCCAAAATTTGTTGAAATTTCTTTTGGAGATTTTAGGGAGGATGAGTTACTTTGTGAGTAGAAGGGATGTAAATAACTCTGGTCATAGGTTTGAACTGTGGTAAATTGAAAAATAAAAAAAGATTGGAATATTTTTTAGATCTTCTCATCAAGAGGCAAAGACTATTTCTCCACTCCTTGTGACTTACATTAGCCAATGGGATTTTGTGCATGGCGGCTTTCCTTATTCGACGCTTTTTAAACAGAGTCACCCTAAGGGAAAGCCTGTGGTCACTCTGCAAGATCCTGACAGGTATGTGGTCCAGTTGTCTCTTATCTCTCCACACAAAATCCAAGCATGGGAATAAGGTCTCGCAAAACCAGCCAGAAGACTTTCACATTTGTTGTTGAGAACTGACCGCAAATGAATGAATGAATCCAATATTAACAACAGAGGTGAGATGTATCGTTTAGCCCTGAGCAAATTGCTGACCTTCAGGACCATGAGAAAATAAAACTGGGGTTTTAAGACATAATGTTTGGGGTATTTTTTAATGTGGCAATGTGGCAATAGATATTGATAAACTAACTGATAAATGCAAATCCATTTACTTACACACAAATGTTTTTATCATGAATCCATTTTGTGCTGTTTTCCACATTTGATATAGATGTCTTTACCCAATAACATTACTAAATTTGATGCTCAAGCAAAAAAATTAACATATAAAATTACAAGATCTAACTTATAAGTCAATGTATACTGACAGTCCTACAAGATATGAACTTAAAAAAAAAAGTGTTGCGTGCTTAATATTCATGCTTCCTTCTTTTAGTAAAAACACTCTAATTTTCACTGGTAAAGAAGTTAGTTAGTTGTCCAGTGTTAATTCCACGAATTTTGTTAGAGCTGATCTAACTCTCTTTTTTGACATAGAAATATCACCATATCAGAGTGCTATACTGCTTGCCCAGGATATAATTCAAGGATGAATTGATGAACGTTGCCTTACTCAACTCATTTCCTGGAAGCCTCAGTTCTAGGACTTGCACTGGAGAAGGGAAGCTTGCCATTTTTTGAAGAGCTGAGAGAATGGAATTGCTTGCTGTCACCTTGTTACCAACTTGGAAGATACTGATTTAGTGTGGATTCAAAAGAGAAGGATAAAACCGAAATGGAAACAATGATATTGAGTCCTGATGACAACACTGAGATCCTAAATCCACCTTTCTTGAAGCCTGCCTGATTTAGCCTTGGAATTTTTAGTTTTGTGATCCAACAAATTCCTTGAAGTCTAATAAAGTTGAGTTTCCAAAATCTGCAACCGAAATAGTTCTGGCTAATAATATAGCTTGGCATGAAATTATGTGTTACATGTTATGTTTGACAGAACCCACTTTCCCAAATTACTCTCCCCCCACTCTATTTTTATCCCTCCAATTGGGTGTAATATATCAATAGACCATTGAAAGCCCTTTACAGATGCATACAGACTACCTTTCCTATACAGTATTCCTGGGGGGAACTTTCATTCACTCTAGATTTGACAAGAATGACCATCTTCCTAATGGAAGAATCTATACTCTTTTGGCAATATGTATCCAAATAATAAAAACATATTTATCTCTGGACTTGTACATAAAAGAGAATTGAATTTTTATTTTTTTTAAGTAAGATGCAGTTTTTTCATTCATCATAACTAATCCTGATTTTTCTTGGAATCTAGAAAATTACCCAATATAATGTGTTCTTCTACCAGACAGCTTTAATGTAAGAAACAGAAATCTCTCCAGGTCTACCTAGCAGTGCCTAATTCTACTGAATTAGAAATAGTTCAAAGGCTAGAGGACTAAATCTTAGACAACCACAGTAGACTTCTGGTGTTAGGGTCATATTATTGTGGCTGTGACATAGAGAACAGGGAGAAAATTTTCTTGCTTCCAGAAAGACTGCTACTATTATAAGTGTTTCAATCATTAGACACAAGAATGTAGAATATATCACCTTGAAAAATCCCTTGGCCTGTTGAGCTTTATTTGAAGGAAGAGTTTTCCTCATTTCTATCTTCCCCAAACCCTCTAAGTGCAACTCACTAATAGAATCCCAAATGTATCTGAGTCCTTAGCTATTTGGTATTCTGGAAAATGTAATCTTTGACTTCACAGAGATCTCTGTGATAGAAAGGTATAATATGGAAGAAGATAAAGTAATTTTTCTACTAGAGTTCTAGGTTGGGGGAGGGAATATATATATATATATATATATATATATATACACACACACACACACACATATATATATTCACACACACACACACACACACACTCACACACAGACACAGAGAGAGTTATTGCAAGTGTTACGGAATCTGGTGTGGTTCTCCCAGCAGAAGAACCAAGCGGCACTTGGAGATCTTGGAAGGCAGGAGGCTTATTTTACCCTGGTGGGCTCAGAGGAGAGCACTCACCACAGGTCTGAGCCAAGAGCGGAAGCAGAGGCAACAATTTATAGTCTGTTTGGGCACCAAGCGGGAGTAGGAAGAACAACCTGGAAAGGGAACAACTTCGGGCAGGGGCTGGGGTTCCCTTAGCAGTCCTGTCAGCCATCTTGTAACAGATTTTTCCCTATCATTTCCCCCTTTAAACAGACTTAGTCCGTATTAGAGGGCATCATCTTTACTTATTATGGGCTGGTTCTTTCCCTTAATCCCCTGACTTTGGTTGTGACTGTTCCCAACTGGTTTACAAAGGAACAGCATTCTTCTCCAAGGAAGTGAGGAGAGCAAGTGGCCATCAGTTCTGGAGGGCAACTCCTGTCCAGGAACTTATTTGGCTCTGCAGGGACATCAGGGAGTCAGTCACTGGTTAGTCCCACATAAGAGCCTATGCCTCCTGTGCCAGTCCCTGTCCCCGTAGCTATTTCTGCCCCTAGGAGAATGGGTACCAACACTGCTCACTTAGCCTGAACCTTAGGGCTGAAGGTTAATCTATGCACCGACTTTTATCCTGAAAATTATTTAATATCTTTTGCTTGAAGTTTGAAGCACATACATCAGTGCAAACACTTCCCCAAAATGGCATTAGCAACCTTACTCGCAGAGCACCCAACAGACCGAAAGAGGTTACACCACATTTAAGGTTTTAAACCCCTTAGATTCCTCCACTGATGGTGCCCTGCTCTTACAGATGGGGCCCAGGTTAGAACCAATCAATACCAACAGAACATACAGGAACCTCTCCCTGTTTCCCCAGATTTCTGGGGCAACCTCTGCCAATCCAACGGCAAGGAGTAAAGAGTCTATTTATCTTATCGGACCGGAGATTCCTCAAGCTTCCGCCATGCGTAGACCAGCCAGCTTCCGGGGTGTGGCTGGAGCAGGGCTGAAGATCGGACTGGGTCAGTCTTCCAAGTGTGGCCTCCTCAGGACTGGCCCTCTTGACTTTGGAGTGGTGGACCCACTGTATCCAGTCCACCAGTCCACTGTGGTTTGAGAGGGCCTTTTTCCGGTTTTTGACTTAGACTGAGTTCCCTGGTGAGAGGGGGTATACAGGGGATCCTAAAGAGATTGCGGGCCTCTCGAAAGGGGAGAAACCTTGAGTTCCTGGTGTGCAACGGACACACAGGAGGGCCAGGGGCAACAGGTCCAGCCATGGGAGGTCTGTTTCCTGACAGAACTTGGCTAAGGTTCCCTTGAGGGTGCGATTCATCTGCTCTACTTTCCCGGAGCTTTGAGGCCTGTAAGCAGTCCGCCAGGAACGCAGGCCTGTTAGCTGTAGGTTGTGGCCGGTAAGCCGAACTGGCTTTGGAAGCCAGACAGCCTCTAGGAGGTTTAGTATTTCCTCTTTACAGATTGCCCCATGTATACTTAGCAAAGGCGTACCAGGATTCGGTCGACTCGCTTGTCCTTGCTAATGGTGAGCACTCAGATTAACGCATGTCACTACATACCCTGCCTTTTGAACGCGGTCTGTGATGAAACTGCTACCATCACTGAACAAGGTGAGGTCTGGGTTCTGTAGGGGCTGGTCAGGCAGATATGGGCGGCTTGTAAATACTCTATTGGTCACCTCAGGACAATCATGATCTGGTTTCCCTTCCTCAGAGTGTAGGAAAGTTGCGGGGTTCAGTGTCCGCACTGTTTTAAGAGTGACCCGTGGATTCTTACAGAGGAGACTCTGATATTGTGCTAGCCAAGAGCTGGAGAGGCATATAACAGCATGAGGGATCTTGACACTTAGTTCTTGTCCTAGGGTGAGTTTATCTGCCTCCTTAATGAGCAGAACTGGGGCCACTAGTGCTGTAAGTCATGGTGGCCACCCTGCTGCCACTGGGTCCAGTCTTTTTGACAGGTATGCTACTGGCCATTGCCAAGGGCCAACAGTCTATGTGAAAACCCCAAGGATGAACTTTTCCTTTTCATGAACAAAGAGATTAAAAGGTTTTTCTATATATGGCAGGCCAAAGGCTGGTGCTTGCCCCAAGGTGGCCTTTGTCTCTAGGAAGGTGGCTTGAGCCTCCTCTTTCCAGACAGAGGGTTTTCAATCCGGCTCTAGTACTCTCTTTCCTTGGGTGAGGAGGAAGCCTCAGTATCGGACCTGCTGTTGGCATATCTGTGACTTTTTTTCATAAGACTCCATACCCTGAGTCCGACAGGAGTTGGAGGAGGGCCCTTGTGGCCTCTGTACAGTTCTCCCAGGTATTGCTGCAAGGAGGAGGTCAGCCACATACGAGAGAAGGGTGCAGCCTGTGGCCTCCCTTGGAAAGCTAACGAGGTCTCCAGCCAGTGCCTCCCCAAAGAGGGCGGGTGAGTTTTTCTGATCCCTGTGTCTGGTTCGGTCCATTCAAAGGCAAAGAAGGGCTGGCTCTGGGGGGCCAAGCAGAAGCAGAAGAAGGGATCCTTTAAGTCTAGGCAGGTAAACCAGCTGGCGGAGCCTGGGACCTGGCTGAGGAGGGTGTACGGGTTTGGGACCACGGGGTACAAGGCTTGAACTGGTCGTTACCCTCCTCCCTGCTTCTTGACTGGCAACAGAGAGGTGTTCCAGGATGACTGGTATTCAAGCAGAATGCCTGCCTTTTTCTCTTGTTGGAAGGAGATATTGCCAATGTCTCTGCAGTTGAGCCCCTGGGATTAACTCTACAATGATGGGGGCCTACTTGTGGGCAAGTCCTGGGGGTGTCCTCGGCCCATACCGTGGGGAAGGCAGTCCTGAATTCAGGGGGGCCGGTTGGTTGGACCCGGGCACAGGATAGCCTCCATTCGGATCCAATTGGAGGTTGGCGTGTCCCGCTGGTTCAAAGGTAACTTGGGCCCCAGCTTTGAGAGTATATCCTGGCAGAGGAGAGGGATGGGCACGCAGGTAGGTAGAGGAACTCATGCTGTACCGTGTGGCCCCTGAGTTCACACAGAAGTCACAGTTGGGCCCCTACCTTTATTTTGACCGAGGGCTCATGGGGACCAGGAAGAAGTGAGCCTGGTCCCCCTCAATAACATCCTTTGTCCTTTCGGTACGCGCATTGACCCCTTGCTAAGGAGGTTCTGGGCCTCCCGCCTTTTGGCAGCTGGACTTTCCCGTCCTTCTGTTGTGGCTCTCTCGTGCCCTGGGGTCAAACAGGGTGTAAGGCTTGCATATCCCCGGGGGTTCCCCATGCTGCTGGCAGAGCTGCTCAACAGCATTGATTTCCAACTTCTGGCAGCCAGAGCTCCTCGGTTAGAGAATGTTGCCCTTTCAACCCCAAAATTTGTGGCTTTGTTATCGCAGGAGGGAAACAAATCATCCCAAATGGAAACTTGCATTGTGAGAAAAAGGGTAACCTGAGAAACATGTGCTTTCTTTGTTACAAGTTGATTCTTTACAAATATACAAAGTATCCTTTACAATCCTTCAGTTTCAGAGAGTTTTCTTATGTCTGTGAAATTAACCTGTAGCCCTGAAATACACAACACATGTAACATCCTATAGAACTGGTCAAACAGGCTTCACGTTTTTCCTGTACCACCTGTAGACTGAAAGTGCCATACTCTTAACTCTAACAAACCATCTGAGCCCCGGACAACACAACCGCCCCCTAGCCAGCTCGGTCCTTCCAGCCTGGACACAGATAATAACATGTGGTGAAGGGACACATGGGGTCTGTGTGGGGGACAGAGCAGCCATGTGTGTGTCTGTACTTGACCATCATCAGCTGAATGAGAAAAGATCTTATACCTGTGGGTTTGCCTGTCCCAACCCCGTAATATTCCGGTGAGGCGATGTCGCAGAGACGGACAAAGGGGTAGAGGTGCCCCCTCAAATGAGCAGACCAGTCAGATGCCCGTCTGGCCGTGTCCTGAAGGAACTCAGGTGACGCTAGCCATAGTGGTCTCAGCTTTGCGACTTGGGACCGGAAACCATTCCGATGCCGCCATAGACCGTACGCCATTCACCACGAAATCGCAGACGGGGCCACGCAGACTCGTAGGCTTTGGGGACCGTCAGGGCGCCCATGCGTGGAGCCACAGAATCGAACTCGGCAGGCAAGCCAGACCGGGTCGCACATTCATGCTCACATCCGCACCAGAGGTTATGACATTGCCTCTCACAGAGTGTCTCCAGATGAGACTGCGGTCTCCGGGAAGGGGTCAGCTCCCCCTTCACCACTACGGGTGGGCCGGCCAGGACAGGACAGATTTAGGGCCCAGGCCTTACCGGTTTCCGTCATCGGTTCCAGGTCCTCACCAGCCAGGTCTCCTGGAGTCCGGCGGGAACGGCGGAGCGACCCGGCCTGAGGCGACCGGCCTGAGGCGACCAAGCGGGAGACGCCAGAACTCCCGCAGGGCGCGCTTTCTCCTTCGCGGTTCCTCCTTCCGTCACCGCCTCGCCGGCGCGGTCAGGCTTCCGGTCAGGGAACCGTATGTTACGGAACCGGTCCGGATCGCCCGGCAGAAGAACCCAGCGGCGCTCGGAGATCTTGGAAGGTAGGAGGCTTATTTTACACGGTGGGCTCAGAGGGGATCACTCCCCACAGGTCTGAGCCCAGAGCGGAAGCGGAGGCAACAATTTATAGTCTGTTCGCGCACCAAGCGGGGGTGAGAAGGAAAACCTGGAATGAGAGTCATCGGGCAGCGGCTGGGGTTCCCTTAGCAGTCCTGTCAACCATCTTGTAAGGTCCTGTCAGCCTCTTACTCTAGCAATTAACTGTTTTATCCCAGAAGTGGTATAAATACATTTCTTGCATGAGCAGAACAAGTCATTCGACCTAGTCTAACTGCAGGAGATCTGGGCAGTATAGGGAAATTCATAAAATACTTTTTGAGCTTATTGTTTTTGCCAAAGTCTTCCATCTGCATACAAAATACATATTAGTACTACTTTCCTTGCAGATAGAACACAGTTAACACTTCTCCAAAAGAAGACTACCCAATGTTCTATTTGGTTACTATATCCAACTCAGCTCCAGGATCTCTGGGTGGCAATAGTAGTCCCTACATCAGATTTAAATGTGGCTCCTCTTGATCTAGAAGTCTATAGACTAGGAAAGCATATTACCCCCCCCCCGGCCCCCCCCCCACACCATACTGACAGTATACACTAGGGGAGCAAGGACAAGACAATAGCAATGAATATTCATATTCAGAAAGGGGAAGAATGGAATATACCCAACAATCACTAATCCATATTAATGCTACTGCACTAGAAAGAGGTTGATTAGAGCCCTTCCCTGGAAGTGTGGAATGTTCTTTGATTAGTTCCTGATTCCGCAATCTTGGAGGAGCTCCCAAGTTCATTGTTCACTATGTTATCTGGATCCATGCTGTGGCCAGTCTTCCCTTTCTGTTCATTTCCTTGGCCCCTCTGAAAGGAGTTATGGGGAAAAGACTTCCTTAGAGGCAAGTCATCTTTTGCTTTCCTGCTTGTGAAAGTTTGGTTGTCCAAGTTTTTAATTATAAGGTTGGGATAAACATGGACTATTTCGGTCTATGTTTACAGTTTTATCGGCAGTACAATTTTCTAAGAGTCTTAGTAGGCTTCATACCTAGTTATTAAAGTTTGTTTGTTTGTTTGTTTGTTTGTTTATTTATTTATTTATTTATTTTGAGAGAGAGAGAGAAAGTGCAAGTCAGGGAGGGTCAGTCGGGGGAGAGAATCCTAAGGAGACTCCACACTGTCAGTGCAGGGCCCGATGTGGGGCTTGAAACCACAAACCATGAAGTCATGACCTGGGCCAAAGTCAGACACTTAACGAACTGAGGCAAGGTGCCCCAGGTTCTTGTCTATTTGATTCAAGTCAGTTTCATGAGTCAAGAATCAGGACACAGTACATTTTGAGGCATAGTTTTCATATAGGCTGTATTTCTTCAATTTCCCAGTTATAGATCTCTCTCTTGGTTTAGTATGAACCATTTGAGATTGTATAACTTCTGTGGCAAGGCCACACCCTGAATCTAATCTTTTTGTTGAGCTAATTTATGTAAATGAAGGATACCATAGCTCCAGTCTCAACTTTGACCTGAATCATTTAATCAGTTGAAAGTTTTACTGGACATTGTTGACTCTCATAATCTTCACTCTTACTTTTACTGTTTGGAGGTAATAAGCAAAACCTTCAAGGCTCTCAATTTCTAAATTTTGTTTTTTCCCTTTCAAATCTGCCTGCAAACTGATTATGTCTTTCCTGAGTTTACTTTTCTTATAATAACTTGCCTATAGCAGCCAATAGCAATCAGTGCACACTTTTGGTGTCCTATTTTCCAGTCTCTTCACATGGATCCGTAAATATTCTGAATATTTAATCCTTTTGCCAATTATTTTGTCACTGTCATAAAACAGATGAATACCCTGCTAAATTCTGATATAATTTCTTCAATTCTTGCCACCCAGTGCTAAATCTATACCATAGCAGTACCCTTTTCTACAGTAACAAAGAGATCTTAAGTCTCAATATTTAAAAACAAAATTGTTTTCTGCTTGTTCATATAAGTTTGTTTCTACTCCAGACTCACTGGTCTACTGCCCCCCATGTAGGAACTCAGTCAATCACTAAAGCAGAAGGAACAAAACACCAAAAGCTCTTACCTTGTAAATTAAATGTTTGACCCACATGTGACACAACTGGCTTTGGTCCACACCCCATCAGCCAGGGCCCATTGACCAGAACAAGGCCCCAGTCAGTTGCAAGGAAACTGGGAAACATAGGGGAGCCCATTCATGTAATATCTGGAGGATTTATGTCACATCAATATACCCGTTTGCTAGGTGATTCCAATGCTGAGACTGGACCCTAAGGAAATAAGAGAGGTGTTGTGCAAAAATGCATAAATGAGGATATTCATTACATGGTTAGATAAAATAGTAAATCAAAATTTAAAAGACCACAAAAAAGTATGAACAATGTAACAGCCCCAAAAAAAGTTAATATATATTATGATATTCCTTTTTTTATAATATTATGTATCCAATAAAATTACATCAATAAAGGAAGGAAAAATTGTTTCCCACAGGTGTGTTATATAACACTGTTGACAATGATAACAGTAATAATTATTGGATGACACTAAATGAGTGCAGACTGTGCTCCAGTGTTCCAAGAACTTTGTAGCTATTGGCTCATTTAAACCTCAAAACAAAACAAAACAAAACAAAAAACCCATTTTATATAAGAAGAAATTAAGTCACAGAGGAGAAAACAAACTGAGAAGTCATTTATTAAGAGCAGAAATAGAAAAAGATATAAATAACACGGATGAGAAAAAAACCCTACTTATTATGTGCACTTCTAGTGGACTAGATGATAAGGTCACTAGTATGAAAATGAAGAAAAGAAAACCTCATTTAGAATGGAGTCAGGAGGCCAGGAGGGGAACATCTCTTGCCCTACCTGTATATCTTATCTTGCAAATAGATGCTATTCTACTACTCCCGGAAGAGGAAGAACATTTTCTTCTTGCCCAGAAACAGCTCAGCCAATTGAGAAGCTACTATACTTTGAGCTTCCAGTTTACTCCAGTGGACTTTTCGTTTCTAACAACCCGTTGCCTTTCCTCTTTCCGCTCTAAAAGAGCTTCTTCTCCTTTGTCCCCTGGACTTGCCTATGGTTTTGCCATAGCTTGCATGTCCCCAGTTGCAATTCTCTGCTATTCCTGAATACAACTTTGTTGTTTTTTTCTGTTAAAATAACTGACAGTTTTATTTTTAAGGGTAACAGTAGAATTGAGGGAAGATATTAGCTACAGCATTTCTGAAGTTATGTAAATTAATTTTATGTGTTTACCTATGGATGCCTTCAGGGTTCTCTTTTCTCTCTTATTTTTTTTCCTCTTTATAAAACAATAGAAATCTCCTCCCATACCAAATTAATGGATGCATTCTTTATCTTGAATTTTTGTATTACCAAGCATAAATAAATGCCTGAGACATGAAGAAGGAACACTATAAAATCCATCATTTGTAACCATATTATCTCTGTATTTTTATCCAAACTTAACTACAATATCTGGTCATCACTACAAAATTATACTAAATTTCCTGTATATTAAAGGGAATGGCCAAAAATTGTTGTAGTTTATTTTTTTCAAGTATTTATATTAGGGAATATGCATGTCAAATCATGATTATTAGAGTACTCTTATTCATCATGGAAAGCGACTCTTCAAAGGTATTTTTAACATAAATTTATTTGACAAATAGATCTATTTTTTTAAATGGACATATTACATTATGAATTACCAAGGCTCAGGGCATATGTAGATGTTTTATTAAATATTAAGAGACCCATATTCTTAGTGAGTTTAACAGAGAAATAATATTCTGGTTTCAAGTTAAATAAAATAAAACTGATATTGTTCAAAAATAAAGGATGTTTAAAGATCTCATGTAATTGTGAGGAAATGCAGAAAGAATGGACTGCAGGGTAGGTTTGGCTCAATGGTTTACTAAAGCTATCAAGGACCCTTTTCCTCTCTTTTTTCACTTTCAGATGCCAGAATTATTTTAAGGCAGGTGCCCCCTTGTGGTCCTAAGAGAAGTGCTTTATCTCTTACTGGTATTTCCTTCCTTATCTGCTCTGGAGAAGAGAACAAGGATCATTTACTTCATAAAATGGAGGAAGCTTCTTTCCCAGAAGCCCTAGGCAAATGTCTTCTCCCACATGCTGCCGTGAATTAGGTCTCTTGCCCATTCCTGAATAAATCCTTACACTAATGGCTCATCCCTGCAATTTTCACCAAAGGACAGGATTGCTGTGATTGGCTTAGACTCCACAAGCCCCACCCCTGGACCAGAGGTTGATTCCTCAAGCTACATGCATGTAACTCAAGAGGGACAGAGTGGAACCCATTTGGTGGAGTCAATCACAACGTCAACAGGAAATAGGAGCCAGTCCAAAAGTAATTGGTCATCTTCTAATACCCAAAGTCCACATATAATTGGTAACCTGTTAAAATGTCATGCTTTATTCACCAGAAGGCAGCTAAAAGAACTTTAGGAACCTGCTTAAGATCTCAAAAACGTATCCTGGACTTTCCTTGGAAATTAGCATCCATTTCAGAGATAGGGATTCCATAGTACTCTGAATAATAATGCCCTAGTATGAGGAGAGATGTGGGTCTTCATTTCCAGAGTGGGGAGAGAGTTTGAGGAGTCTACACTGGAAATAAAATCCCTTATCTAGTAAGAGTTTTGGTGCCATAAGAAACATAATGAACCCAGAGCAAGTGCTGAAGGGGTAAGGAAAGAAACAGATGGAGATGCCAAATATGTCATTCACCAACTTTACATTTTCCCCCTAAGGTTGGCTCACAGCCATGTTTATGGAAAATGAACAGTAATTGACACTAACCATGGTTCTCTCTTGTGACATGGTCTCTGGGTTAGATTATCTCTCTTGAGTATTTAATCATTGAAGTAATGGTCACAATCTAATTCATAAACACTCTTTCAAGATGAATTTAATTCCTCTGTAGCCTCCAAATGATAAGACAGAAAGGTGGGGGCTGGGGGAAAGAGAGAAGTGATCCCTAAAGTACCCTTCTGCAAAGGAAATGAAATAAATGGCATCCATATGCTCCCAGATTGGTGTAGATTTTTCAGTCAGAATGGATACTGGTCTAAGAAGTTAGGTGGGATACCTCTAGATTCTGTTTATCCCCACTCTCAGGAGAGAGTGTTTGGATTGTGGCTATACCCTGGAATTTTTCTGGCTATTCTACCTTTTCAAGCACCCTGCCTTGAGGAAGTAGGGTGGTGAAAGGTTTCCTTGTGGATGTTAGCCCACAGAAAAGCGGCACCCAAGGATGAGAGCTAGTTAAGGAAACCTCAAGGCATTTTCTGTTATGATAAATGTGGGAGAGTTTGATTTGTAAGTACAAGAAATGAACATTTTGGGAGCATCACAGAAATCCACCTCACTGTACAGAAATACGCCCTGAGAATCTGTGTCCAGTGAGTATTCAGAATCATCCTGTTGATGAAGCCTGAGAGCAACGTGATGAATGTTCAGGATGCAACCCACTCATTGCCCTTGGAATTCTTACTCAAAAACTAGTTCCAATATTTAAAACAAACAAACAAACAAACAAACAGACTATGATACTTAATTATGTATCTAAAACGGAGTCGAAAATACCTCGGATCAGTTGTGGAAGTTATTCTGCACTGTCGAAGAGCCGCCTAATCATAGTACCTCAAAGTAGCGGAAGCCTATTTCTCATCCCTCCTCTGTGACCATCGCAGGCTAGCTTGGCAGCTCTGTGCGCATCGTCCTCACTCAGGGACTCAGGACGCAGGAGCCTCTTTCTGTTGCAGAGCTGCCAAAGCAGAGAAAAATAAACAGGACAAATGGCACATCGACTCTTAAAACTTCAGCAGAGAAATGACAGACCGCTCTTCCACTCATATTCTATTGGTCAGAACAAGTCACATGGTGCCTCTGCCTTCGGGGATACAGAAAAATGCGTCCCTCCTTTATTTCCCTAAGGGAAACTGGACACTCTTAGGGAACACCACGAATGACCATTCTCCTAAGCAAAATAGACCCCGCTTAGACAAATATAAACATACCCTGTTTTTTTTTCTGGTAGAGTCCATAAGGCTCCTACTAGAATCTTTACTATACATAACCAGTATTCAGTTTAACTGCCTGATTTATTAACTCATAACACATTAGAAAGTACTGGAGACAGAAGTGCTTTACAGCATTTATTAATTTACTACGGCTGCCATTATCTGTAATACCACACAAGAATGACTTAAACAATGCAATTTATTTCCTTACATTTCTAGAGGCTGGAAGTTGAAAATCAAGGTGCCAGCAGGGTGGGTCTCTTCTGAAGCCTGTCTCCTTGGCTTGTAGATGACCGTCTCACATAGTCTCCTGGTCTGTATGCGTCTGTGTCCTAACCTTCTCTCCTTACAGGGACACAACACAAATCCTATTGAGTAGAGCCTGTCCTAATAACCTCGTTTTAATGTGATCACCTTTAGGCCATATCATCAAATACAGTCACAAGCTGAAGTACTGGGACTTAGAACTTTAACCTTTCTTCAATATAAATTTTAGAGGCCACTTTTCAGCCCATGATATAGAAGTAAAATTATAATAGAAGTAATATAATAGTATAATTATATACTATTATATAAGTATATAATAGAAGTAAAATTAAAAATAAGGAAAAAACAGACTCAGATTTAAGAAAATCAAGTAAGTCTGTTGTGTGTGTGTGTGTGTGTGTGTGTGTGTGTGTGTGTGTGTGTAGAGACATATGCTGAAGTAATCTTGAAAAATTCTTTCCTAACAATCAGAGTCTAGGCCAAAAGCATTTCAACTAATTTCTTTGACTGGGGAGAAAAGGTGACTGTGAGACCATGGTCTATTTCTAAGAGACACTTGTAATAAACTAATTATAAAGGGAGGGACTAGATGGCAGAGAAATGTAAGTTCTCTATACAGCCATGTTCTCTTCCAGTGTATTTTCCAATCACGTTTCTATGAGGGATACTTGTTCCCACTGATGAGCTGAGTGAGCAAGGGAGATATCTAGAAAAAATGTTCCAGACAGAAGGAATATCAAGTTCCATGGCCTCAAAGAGGAGCTAAGATAAATTTTATATGCTTGCTATTGGGAAATTTGAAAACTAAAAATGTCCCAAATGTAGCATTTCCAAATTACAGACAGACATTGGTCTTTGAATTTGGGAATGAGAAATGGGAATTTCTGGGAATTTGTAGGAATTCTCAAAATCATATTATTTTGTATTTTTTATAGCAGTCTATATGTTTTTGTAATAGTGAGTGACCATAAAAATCAGCAAATATTGTATTTGTAGTAGATTTACATTATTTCATGTTTTCTAGAAAATAACATATATATATTACTAAATGCATGACTTATTATTGTTATTAACCAATATCTTGTGACAAGATTTTATATTTTGATAACATATACAAATCATTTCAACTTGATATACATATTTCATAGTAAAAATTGCTAAAGCAGGGAGAAGTAACACAAAAATAAGTGCCAAATAAAACAATTTAAAATGGAAAGACAATATAAAATATTTAATATTTATAAATTATCACTATTAAAATGAAATTTTAAAACACCCACGACATTAATTGCCCTATTCAATAAAATTGATCCTTGTTTTGTGACAAACATTCCAGATGTAAAATAATTTATTTCCTTTTGAATTAATGTTGGTCAGATTTTTAAAAGTGTATTCAAAAATATTTTTAGATTGGTACATAATGCTAAATATGATGAACTCCTTTCAATTTTAGCAATGAAACTTTTGTTTGTGTGCCCTGATTTTTATCTGGTGATGGGAATTAATATCGCTTTGCATTATTCAACTGAGTTTTGAGCAATTTCTGATTTCATGTTGGAGTTTCCCGCAAAAACATTCACGTTTTCTTTTCTTGCATTAATTCTGTTAAAGTGTTTACCAGGAACTGTAGCCTATAGCTAATATACAAACACTGCCGCAAACATTAATAAGCGATATTTGAATAACATAACATTCAGATATCCCATCAAGGTTAACAATACTACACAGAATCATGTGTTGAAATTGCTAATCAAAAAACATATTTTGCTTTCTAAATGTGTTATTTCTTAGAACAACTCTCATAGGATTTATATAAAGGGTACAATGCGTAAAAACTTACTATTATTTCTGTTGGCGAGAATGACACACCATTAGCAATGGACGGCCATGAACACAACCTTCTAGCCAGGCACCAGCCAAAGGCGATATTTATCTCCTACCGCCTTATCCCATTTTCTAAGAACATTGACCTCAGTCTTTGACTGACATGTCGGTGTCTCCGGGCTTTGCTTTCAAGTCAGTGTTTTCCTTTGGACCAGTACCACGTCTATCTTTCTAGTTAAGCTTTAATTCCCCTCAGAGGGGAATTATAATACTTTTTCTGTTTTCCTGATTTCTTGAGAGATATTTCATGAAGTTGAGGATTTGGAAAAACATATGCATTTCCCAATAAAGGTGGTAAAGGAAGTCCCCCTTGGAAACACTACCCAAATGAGAGAAGAGAAGTTGTAACTTGATATCAACTCAGCCAGTTTTCTCAAGTATGAAAGAGAGAGGCAAGTTACTTAACTTGAATGAAAAAGATGGTAAGGTTGGATACATGAAACTTGAAGTAGATCTGTGCTTCTCAGAACCAGGTCCCTAGACAAGCAACATCAGTATCATGTTGAAACTTGTTAAAAATGCAAATACTGGGGCTCCTGTACAGACCTACTGAAGCAGAAACTCAGAAATCTGAGTTTTCAAAATGCCTCTGGGTGATTCTGAAGTACAAAAAGTTTGGGACACCTTCATTAGATGATCTTCATTTTGAATTCTCCTCCAGAGAGGAGTCGTTTTCTCTCTTCATATACATAGGCGTGAGAAGTCAGAGTAGGTAATGTCTGTTCATTTCTGCATGCTATCTTATGAGGAAATTAAAATATTTCAGGTTGTTGCCTATTTGCTGATGGCATGAATTTTTCATTAGCTGCTTAGTATCGAATTCCTCAAAAACAACAGTTATATACCATACTTGTTTCTGAAATGTGACTTTACCAACCATTGCATGTTTTTGGTAACAATACTGTTATTAAGTAGTTAAATTGAAATGCAACAAACACTTTTTACATGATTAGGTGCGAAGAGTTACACTGTGTACAGATATGAACATAACTGCTGCCCTTAAAAAAGGTTATGGGATGGTGTAGTAACAGGTAAATGTAGATTACCAACTATAATAAAAAACAGAAAGAAATAAAACCTATAATAGACGCATACATAAACACAGAAAAGAATATGTGTGTGTATATGTGTGTGTATATAAATATTATACTGTATACATACACTATTACCTATACACTATATTATATATAATCATGTATATAATTTTTATTATTTATAAAAAAGTAATAAACATTTTATAACTAAAAATAATAATTTTATATAATTCATTTAATTATAAATAATAGTACATTTATATAAATTATATATTTTAATACTTTATACTTTATATAATTCAATTAATATAATTAATTTATTTATAATTTAATGATCAGTAAATTTATACAATTAAAATAATTATATATACAATTTTTTACTCCCCCCCAAAGGGATGCTTTTAGCTGCTTGGAAAATTACATTAATCAAGATCAGCCATTCTTTGGATTGTTAACAATACATTTCATCTCCTGCAGTAACAGTGTAAGGGTGCTATTTAGTGAAGAAGTCAGATGAATAACTCGGCCTGGATGCTTGCAAGGAAATGGTTGGGCCACAAGGTAGCTGAACCCTTAATTTTATCCATTTCACTGGTTGCCACAGATTCTCACAACTGACATCAATACTTTTCTTGAAAACTGCGTAGCTTGGTTGGCATTAGTCCCTGTGAATAGTTGTGGCCCAAGTCGAGGATTAACGTTACATGGAAAATACAGTTATGATATTGGGTTTTCTATATCAGGACGTGTTACAGAAACCACGACTCTGAAGATGGCAGGAACTTGATAAGCAGGGTCAAATTCAAAGAAACGATGGGGGAAAATATCAATTTTTCTAAACCCAACATGCTATGTTATCTCAAGATCACTTTATTACCATGGAGGCAGCTTCTTGTTGGAAACATTTAGAGCCCTTCCCTGGGTCCATTGGCATGGAAGACTCAAACACATTTGTCCTTCAGATGAATCCATGCCAATATTTTCTGACTTCGATTATTTTTGATGAATGTGTTGGTCTATATGCCTGCTGCATTTATGATTGTTTTTGCTATAATATCCCCGGCAGAGAAGCAGCTACCTGACACTATATATGCAAACCTCAATGTCAAGACAAAACAACTTCTATCACTACCAACTCCAAAAAATGGAGACAGGAGGGTGGAAAGGGGATGATCTTATCCTTGGATGTTGCTGCTTTACAATAAGAAAAATACAACCTCACAGAACTACAATTTAATAAGCTTCTGTTCCTCACTGGCACTGCCAAGCACGATTTCATTGATTTCACCTTACATTCTGTGTGAGAGGATATTCTGCAGTATTTTCCGGTGGGAAAAACACATTTTAAACATATAGCACAGCCATAGATCATTCAAAGATAGAAGCAAAAGCCAAAAGGGGCGCCTGGGTGGCTCAGTCGGTTAAAGCGTCCAACTTAGGCTCAGGTCATGATCTCACAGTTAGTGGGTTTGAGCCCCATGTCAGGCTCTGTGCTGACAGTTCAGAACCTGGAGCCTGCTTCGGATTCTGCGTCTCCTTCTCTCTTGCACATCCTCTGTTCACACTCTGTCTGTCTCAATCTTAAAAATAAATAAACATTAAAAGATTAAAAAAGAAAGAAGCAAAAGCCAAAATTGGGTCTGTTTGCATATTAAGAGTAGTTCTGGATGTCCATGTGGCTTATTTAATCACAGTATACTATTTATAATCACGTCTTTTCGATCTCTCAATATATCAAAAATGAAGCTTTTAGGCTTACTCAAGATATTTTCTATCTTTTGCTTTATTGTATTATATACAACATCCATGTTCATATATACGTATCTCACCTAGATTCCCTGGTCAGCTTCTGGTCACCAGTTCAAGGTGGTTTACTCCCTTCTCTGTGTGACCTTCACTGGAGACCATATTCTTTGGTTCTGTTACCATCTCTCCCTTCACATACCTTCTTGATAGCATTTATCAAGGGAAGAAATAACTATTTGTGACTGTAGATTGGAAATTTCTTGAGGCAAACTCTAATCTTTTTTTTTGAAATTGAGTTATTTTCCTCTTTTTTTTTGAGACTAATCTTTCTTTATCATTTTTTCCTGTAGATCAGGGATTGGCAAGTAGGGCCTATTGTTTTTGTCCAACCTATAAGCTAAGAATGGTTTTTAAATTTTTATTTATTTATTTAAAAAAATTTTAAATACTTATTCATTTTTGAGAGACAAAGCACGAGCAGGGGAGGCTCAGAAAGACAGGGAGACAAGAATCCTAAACAGGCTCCATCATCAGCGCAGAGCCCTATGTGGGGCTCGAACTCACGAACACTGAGAACGTGACCTGAGCCAAAGGCACGAGTTGGACGCTTAACCGACTGAGCCACCCAGGCATCCCAAGGTTTTTGAATTTTTAAATAGCAGAAAATAAAGAATTATTCATGACATGTGAAAATTATATGACATTCAAATTTTGGTGTCCATAAATAAACTTTTACCAGAACACAACCGTGTGCATTCATTTGCATTTTATCCATGCCATTTTTCATAGTGGTAATGAGAATGGATGACCTGGGAATTTGAAAACAATCATTGTTAACCAGGGGTGGATATGCTCCTGAGCCCCAGGGGACATTTGACAAAGTCTAGAGACATTTTTGCCTGTGACACCTGGATAAAGTAGACACCGCTGGAGTCTTATTGGAAGAGATTGGAAAGCTGCTAACTATCCTGCAGTGAACAATACAATCCCCTTCAACAAACAATTATCCTGTGCAACGTGTCAGTAGTGCTGAGTTTGAGAAACTTTGGCCTTAAATATTTGCTACTTGATCCTTGACGGAAAATGTTTGCTAAACCCCGCTCTAGATCCTAATAAAAACTAAAGGGAGCAAAGATTCCTCTGATAATTAGCAGATACGCATGCTCAAGTTTAGACACACACCTTTGACAATAGGAGCAATTAAAATTTAGGCGATTTCACCGAATATTAGGTATGAAATAAATGCTTCGAGAGACTTCCTGATCTTAGTCAAACTGCACTCAATAACTAAAAACCCACCTGCAAAGTGATATGGTTAAAATTGTGAAAACGGAGACAAAAGCACATACGCATAAAACTAATTGCCTGTTTTGTGACACGTGTGCCAAGCAGCTAGGTGATTACATTTTTCTATTTTCAACTTGGTTGTTGTGATTTAACACAGAGCATAAACAAGTCACTTTCAGTATCCCAAGAATTCTGTGCCTCACAGTTCAACAGTCATTTTAGAATTTTCTCTTTAAAATGTTTTCTGAGTGTGCACTGTGTCAACGTGCAAGCCTCTTCCTTATTCCGTAAGCCAAACACTGACATTACATAAAAATAAGAAAAAGGAGACCCCATAGCTCCGAGTTTTCAGCAGTAAGAGGCAGAGTAATAGGAACCACGAGTGGGGATTTCCTTTCTGGTTTATAAAGGATCTCATATCAAGTCACCTCTTAAAAATCTATACCTATACTATGTAATTAAACTTATTGTCAAGTGGATTGTATTTTCACTTGACCTTTTAACCCTGCTTTTTGATTTTTAACAAAAGGACAGGAAATATTTCCTTCTGTGGTAGAAGGTAGGGATGGAGGTATTCCTTTCCCCCTGTCCATTAGATCATACTAATCTCATACTTTTTCTATTTAGGAACCTGACTTCGAGTTAATATATACCATTCTAACATGTCAAAGATGTTAATTTTTAATTTGAAACACTTGTCTTAATAAGAACGGTGAGGTCATGTTAGCTTTATTGTGATAGCTGAACAGTCCCTTAACAAGTGCCTAATGAAAAGAAACAGTGATATTGCAGCTTTGTCTCATTTTAGGCAACAATAATAAGAAGTGGCCCCAGAAAAATTGATAGCAGATCCCACATTTTGTGCAGTGTTCCAGAAATAATCTGGTTTCGACATAATGCAGAGTTGAAGAGAATAAAGGAGACTACGGTGAATACAACTAATTATTTCCAACTCACTGCGAAGAGATGATCAAAATGCTCGTTCAGGAATCAGAAAGACCTGGGTCTGAATACCCTCTTGGTTTCGTACAAGTTCTGTTACCATAGGAAGCTGCTCAGCTGCTCAGAGATGCTGTCTTCTCATTGGTAATATAAAGATAACAGCATGCGCCTCAAAAAGTTGTTGGGGTGGTTATGGCCCGGCACTCCTGGAACGTCCAGTGTATGGTAGCTTTGATTACTTTAACTGAATGTCATCTGGAGCACCTCTGCCCTAGGGCCAGCTCATTAAACTTGGCACAAAAGCCAATTGGTGCCCTGTGAAGCTCCAAAACTCTTTGTAGGCCTTTCTTCCCCGAGTTTCCCTGAACCCTGAGTTCTTGCATTCTCATTGGATATGTCAGTTTCTTCGGAAATACCTTGACATGAAACTGTTGTGTGTGTATACACAAGACTCCACTCACACAATGCACTTGGTTTGAAAAATTATTCAGAAGATTTGGAGTTAATGTGGGAGCATTCAGACACTGAAGCTTCCATTGGGTGTCACGTCCTCAGATCTGGCTTTTTTCTCTCCCTTCTTTTCTCCTTCCCTTCTCATTTTATCCTAGTTCCTCCACCACTTTCTCCCCTGTCCCTTTTTCTCCACTCCCTCCCTTCCTCCTGGGCTCTCTGTCTCTTCTCAATCTCCTTCTCCCTGATCTCTCCACACTCCACATCTACCCTCAATCCCAGTCTCAAATTCCTGTCTCTACTATGCAGAATGGCTTCTCCTTGCTTGAAGCCTGGTCACATCCGCCCTTTGCAGGGTGGGAGTGGGGGTGGGGATGGGGTGGAGGAGAGATTGGGGGGAAATTGTTTGCTCAGTTTCTAACACAAGCATTTATTTTTCCTTACTATTGTGGCTTTCTCCCTAATAGAAATCCAGACAATGTTTAAAAAAATGAAGATGTATCTTCTTGGTTCACAAAGACTTCATTCTCTGTGTTTCCTATCTCCTGACTTTATGTCTACTATTCTTTTTGTGCAATGCTGAAGTGCCATCCATCTCTGTGGCACCCCATCTCCTCTACCTCTGGGGGGCCCCCAATGCTTTGCCGGCACTTTTCTTATGATCTTGAGTTCCTCATGCCATCTATTGTCATTGTGAATATTCCATTTTCTGTCACCTTTCTAAGGTGGAACTATACGTGGTTTATCCTAATATCTTATACAATGTGACAGAGTAAGGCAGTGTATGATGCTTAAGTGTCACTGTTTTTAAATAAATAGTACCATCTTTAAACATCAAGATGGCTGAGAACAACAGTCCATGTAAAAAAGAGCGTGGAATTTGGTTGTGACTTATTTTCTCTGTGGTCTTGGTTGTGTGCATCGGTCAGAGTTCAGACAAAGGAGCAAAGCCACAACGAGTATTATGGAAGTGAGGGAATTATTATAGGAATCAGACTTCAAACAATGTGGGAAGAGTGGAGGAAGTGAAAGTCTGGAAGGGGAGGTCAAAGGTTCAAGGAAAGAAGCACCAGGCAATCTTCTGGAAGCCCTGGGACAGGTGGACAAGCCAGAATTTTCCAGGAAATCTGAGAAGCCAAGCACATCTGGCTATTTATATAGGACCGCAGACGGGAAGCTGTGGTGGGGTCTAAGGATACTGCTTCTGTGGTGTGTAGCAAGTGTCTGGTTGTGGGCCAGGGTTTGCTTTTGGTCAGCTAGGGAACAAGTTGCCTCTGGGTCTCATCGCAACCGTCTTCGAAGAGAAATGACTGTTGCTTTAATTTGTCTTCTAAATCTCATGCAAGTACCACTTTTGGCCAACTTTAACCTGGAACCAAACAGGAAATAACATCCTGGGGAGCATCGTGTCTTGTCTTATCCAAGCTGACCTAGCATAGTCCAACGGTTGTGCTACTCAACTTCTCTGAGCTTCAGTTTCCTTATCAGAAGAATGCAAACCCTAAATTGTGAAGTCGTTGTAAGAATAAGAAATGCTTGCACACAGCCTGATATTTATAGCAGGTCCTCAAGCATTGGCCTCAAGTAATGATTATATAAGATGCATCCTTGTGACTGCCTCTAGAGTACTGCCTTCTGCTTCGTTCTGAGATGTGAAGAACATGTGGAGGGGAGACAATTAAATAGAAGAAGAAGAAAAAGAAGAAGAAGGAGGAGGAGAAGGAGGAGGAGGAGGAGGAGAGAAGGAGAAGGAGAAGGAGAAGGAGAAGGAGAAGGAGAAGGAGAAGGAGAAGGAAAGAAGGAGAAGGAGAAACCCATAAGAACCAAAAAGACCAAAAAGACTTTTTATGAGCTGAGGGGTACTTGCAAATTATAGTGCTGGTACCTAAATTAAGGGCTATTAGAAACTGAACATACTCTGTATTTTCCACTTAGAACTTCAGGCATCATAATCGCTTCAATTATCAACTCCATTATACACACTCGCATTTTCTTAGGAACAGGAAGGGGATGCTCAATAGATTTTGGAGCTTTTTTACTCCAGAGCTCTTAGTATATTTTTAGTCAGGATGTGCCTTAATTTTTGACTCATGGTCCAGTGTCTTTTTGCACAAGTTATGAATTTGACACAGTTATCACTGCAGACAAATCCGAGGCCCAGTTTAAGTGGGCACACAGTGTAAGTGAGGAGAAGGATGGATGAGAGTAAGGTGTACTTTCGATGATTGTATCCGAAGTCCAAAGTGAATTGAACTCAGGTCACATAGGCCACCAAACTTTCATCCTATATCATAGAGTTTTCCAGAAGAAGACCCAGCCAAAAATGAATCCTTCAGTTTTATTCATGTCTAGGAAAGGACATTCAAGGAGAGGGTCATTGGTTTTCTTTATTTTCTCCTCTAAAAAATAGTTTTTTTCTCTTTCCTTTGGCATTTCATACGATCATTGTCTTCCAAAATTACCTTATAGCATCTCCAGGACTGCGTGAGCCTCTAAAATAAGACTTTCCCTGGGAACAGCCAGTTGATGGGGCGTGTACAGGAGTGAATCTTTTCTATATTCTTGAACACAAGTGAAGAAACTTTTTCACGTATCATTGTGGTTTCTAATGCCCCTTCTTTGTCTATGTCTGAATTCATTGGGTCCCTCTAGGAAATTTGTACTTTCTATTTGCATTCTTCTTATGTCTGCCATTTCCCTTCTGTGCTGAAATTCTGTGTCTGTTAGTAGAACAGGGGTCTGCAAACTTGTTTATTTGTGGAACACAAGCCAGATAGTAAATGTTTTAGGCTTTGTGTACCAAGAGGTCAAAACAGGGTATTACATGATTACTTAGATAACCATTTAAAATGTAATCTTTTAAAAAACTGTTAAAACCATTCTTAGATCATGGCCATAAAACCACTATTTAAAACAAACAAACAAAGAAACAACTTTAGCAGACCACAGTTTGTTGACTTCTGGTTAAACTTGCCTGCAGTTTGACCCAGGTTTTGGTGTCCTAACTTGCTCTTCGGTTTGGCTTTTCTCCAAACTTCATCCTACAATTTATTATCAGTCGTATGCTGACCACCACAGGCCCTCACTCTACTTTTTGGGGGATGCTCAGGAAAGGCCCCAATTATCCTTCAATACCAACAAATCCTCATGCATGATGAATAATTTTTCTTAAGCTTGTGACTTCAAAGATAGCCTTTTTTAGTGAAATAAAATTAAAAGGGTAGATTCCTAATGACATGGTATCTTAGATTTTGAAATAAATTCGCAAAGCCTTCTAACAGGATATAAGTAATATAAAAGAAAATACAAATCTGCCTTCACCCCAAATACTTTAATAATTAATGAAAACTTGTTTTATAAATTTGATGTCACAGATGACTTCTCTTTGTTGTCCTGGACCTCTCGAATTTTTCCCTCTGGCATTGATTCATTTAATGAATATTTATTTCCCGTCTACACTGTGTCAGAGATTCTACGAGGCACTGTCAAATCAGAAATAACAGGCACAGTCCCTGCTTTCAAGGGGCAAGAAGTCAAAGGGAGGAGAAAGACAAGAGAGTTGACTGCTTTAATGCAGGGTGGTAGGTGCCGTGACAGTCATGGGTCCAGTAATAGTCCAGAGTGGCACTGAAATGGGAAAGGAAAGTCAGGAAGGGCTTCCCATAGAATCTGATGTTGGATCTGAATCCTAAACCATAAGCATTTAGCATGATACAGGCAAAGAAAAATGTAGAAAGGCACAGAAGCATTAGAGACTCCTGTCTGCGTAGAGGCTGTGCCTGACTGAATAAAGCTAGACTGTGAGGGGTGAGATGAGTAGTGCCTGGAACCATGCCTGGGAGAAAACTGATGCTTGATCAAGAACTGTTGACAGATTGAGCGCCAGGAGATGAGCCTGAAGAGGTAGGCAGGGCAAAGATAATCTATGGCAAGCTAAGAAAGTTGAATTTTATCCAAATGGCACTGCAGAACTTTATAAATGATCTGACTTGATGATGCTGGGTCTCAGAAAATTTACTCTGGCAGCACTGTGGGAATGGACCAGAATGGAGCAAGCCTTGAGCCAGAGAGGACAATTAGGAAGCTGTTGTACTCTGCTAGAAAGGAAGTGTTGAGTAGCTGAACCATGAAGGTCACAGTAGGGATGGACAAGAGGGTTAGAACTGGAGAATCTTTCAGATCATCAATATATCCCTTTGTTATTCTGTTGAGCAAACACAAAAACAATAAAACCCTGAAGTACTTATGTAGTACTATACAGTTTGAAAAATATTTTCATGGAGAGATTGAATCAATCAGTCTATACCGCAGTCTTTGTGGACTAGACCAGAGAATTATAATGAAAGAGAAAATAATGAATACAGCACACATACTGACACACACGATCTTAGGCCAGGTTTTGTTCCTGATAACTCTAATTCCTACTGATCACCTAATTAATCCCAGAGAGATCTAAGGCTTGAAAATGCAAATATTACACTTTTCGTTACAAGGTTAATTTGTATTTACCATCCACAGTTTGGCAAATGATTTTCTGTTTTCACCATGAATATGTATGGCTTGCTTTCAGCAACCAGAAACACTTTGTTTTTTTTATATTCTACTTCATGTTCTGCCTGCAGCAGGATTGACTTGGGGAGCAGCCTGCTAATTAAGACTGGGTAAATTATAAATAGCAAATTTAGAGGCAATTGGTTGACTGAGAAAATATATACTGTATACAACGTGGGTCTCAGCAGACATTTCCAAGATTCGTTTTACTTTTAATACTTAAAAGCCATGGGACTATTTAGTCTACCTTACCATACTTACAGGATTGCTTCAATCGAAATTAGGGTTATCATTTAATGGGTACTTAAAAACCAAAGGCACTGAATTAGAAATTCATCCCCAGACAAAGCGGAATTAAATATTCTTCCTTTGTTTTTCCTCCTTTTAAAATGTCTCCTAAAGAATGTCATTCTATTCAGAGACATTGGGAAACTGAGATAGATATATCACAGTCTAGCTGCAAGAGTCACATAGTTATTTCATCTAATACTTTAATTTTAAAGGGAAAAACAGAAACTTGGGGGGTTACATCATGTGCCCAACATCCCTCGACAACTTAGTAAGAAGGGACCAAAGACTTTTCTAACTGAAAGTTCAGGGCTCTCTCCCTGCGCACCTTATAGAAGCATTAGTACCTCTTCCTACTTCTCAGAAAGGCCACGGCTATAAATGGATTTATTTGGTTTGAATTTGAGTTTACTTTAGAAATTCAAACGTTCCAGAGAGCAGGCAGTTAAGTCTGTAGGGATTATCAGTTTGTATACATTTTAGTGTAAATAAACCTATCATGTCTATTTCCCTGAGTGTGCATTTCAATGAGAAAAGAATCATTGGTTTGAAATAATTCATAGGGGAAAGTATTTCCACGGAAGAGAGAAGAGATCTGGAAAATTACACCATAATTCACATTGAATCGAAGTGGCCTTATTTAGATATCCATGTTAGAAGATATTTGTTAAATTTTACTTTTATTTTTAATTTTTTTTTTTGTTTCTTGTTAAATTTAACTTTCAGTTATAAACAAAGAGTTTGAAAATCGATGCCTAATTTTGTCAGGAAGCGTGTCATTTTCTCCATTCATTCATAGGCTTTCTGTGCCAAGAAAGCCCTTCCTGGACAGTCATTCACATGGCTTCCTTTTTGACCCCCTTCAGTCTTTTGCTTGTATGGCCCTTTCTCCATGAAGTTTTCCCAGACCACAAGCCACCCTTGCTTTGCTTTCTTTTTTGCCTTAAGAGAAACTTGCATAATATAATTTTATAAGCTGGAAATGTGAGCCCTGCTAGAATGTGAGCCCTATGAGGGCGGGAGTTGTTGTTCATTGCTCTTCTGCCCAGTGGCTGGCTGTCGTGGTGCCCTGCACACGCTGGGTACTCTGTTAGCTTTTATTAAAAGAACGGTGAAATTGCTTGAGAACATATTATACACTATTAAGAAAATGGAAGGGATAGATATGTTAGTTTATTTTATGATGGGAAATTGACAAGGATTGATACTATGAACCGCAGCATTCATCTAGCTCTTGGGATTTGAACTAAGAGAAAGCTATCAAGGTTCTCCCCCAAAATGTGGGGACGTGCTAAATATGACTTACCTGCCTCATGTGGTCATTAGGAATAGTAACAAGTTTTATATTTGAAGTCCAATGAATGAAGAACTGGTGTATAATACAAATGTAATTTTTAACTGATAATGTTGGGTTGAAATTTTAGTGAATCATCATGGAAATTAATTTTCTATTCTGTAAATCTATTTCCTTTGAGCAAAATTATATAGTATTCTACCACCTGTAAAGAGAAAGATATAAGGTATCTGTTATTAAGGGATTGAGATTTCAGTACTGAACAGAAAAAGCTGTTGCAAAAAAAGAAAAAATTCAAGAACCAAAACCAAAATATTGAACTAGCAAAATGTGGCCTCCTTCCTGACTACTCTAGACGGTCACTCATTCCAGGGCTTGATTTGTTTGGAGCCTCCCTCCCTTAAGTGTTACACGTTCCTTTTGGAATGATATTTGTGGCAATAGCAAAGGTCTACTAATACCTCAATGTATATCTTAGCACAGTTTAGTTTTAGTTTAGAGACAAGTCCATGGAAAAGTTGAGAAGACAGCCTATGGTTGTCTGGAAAATAAGCAGAGAACCCTCCTCTAGTGAATGAAGAACGAATCTCGTCCTCTCTCTCTTTCTATTTATCTATCAATATACACTCACACACAAGTTTACACATATATGAATATATGTATATTATGTACACACACACACACACACACACACATATATATACATGTAGTCTTGTGAAGTAAAAAAAAATAATCTGATTTTCTTTTCTACTCTCATTTTTTTTTCTTTCTAAAAAATCAACGACACAGAAGAAAGCGAACTTACACTTTGAGGATCTGGATCTAAATCAAACAAATACCAAAAGAAGATCAAGAATTGCTCTGTTTGTTTTGTTTTGTATCCAAAGTAAAATTTAAAATTTATAAGAGTATTTGTGCAGTTCAGTTGCTCTGTCAACTGCATATAAATCAATGCCACTTCATTCAGCTTTCATACATTACAACTTTTGTGGTAGTTAAAGATCACTGGGGAATAAAAAAAGGTGGAAATAGATTTTAAATAAAAATATGTACAAGGCTTTTAAGGTCCTGCTAGCTTGTAAGTTTTAATCATTTCAATTTTAAGAAGATAGTTTATTAAAAATCAGTTTTAAATTTAATAAAGGAGATTTTTTTTGAATGGGGCAAAAGGTTACTTATTGATAAAAACACAAGTTATATTGGATATTTAATGATTAAGAACTTTGGCAATGAATATCACCACAGAATTTAAAAATGTAAGTAGATGAAAACAGATTCAATTGTAACATGTAGGATCATCATTAGCCTATGGTTAATAAAAAATGCAAATAATCCAGTTATTAAGCTTGAAAAATAATATGCATTAATTAGGTATCTACAAGAGAAGTCCATATTTTCCTAAGTGCCAATTTTTATAAAGTACAAAATTTTATAAAACTTAATCCCTTATTTGGCTAAAGATTTCCTCCAGAGTGATATAGATCAGAAACAAACAGATATGTAATAGTCTGAAGCATATGAAATCACGCTCTTTGTAGGCCAAATGGTTAAATATGGACAATTTCATATGGTTCTACCTGATTCATACAGTATTGGGTAGATACTATACGGGTAGGAAACAGGTAAGTGCAATTAAAACTATTGTGCTAAAACAGATGTGTCTATATGAGGTATGATGAGAACATGAAAATTTGTCTCACGCATCTTTAATATTGCACTATTATACACAGAAAAAGACTCTGTTCCCACTTGGCTAATAACACTACTGAACTTAACAATTTTTAGTGTGTCACTCTACATTATTCTGCATATTTGCATAATTATACAGATATACATACATATGTGGAGAAATGTTTTTCTTTTCCTCTTTTCTTTTTTAGAATAAATTTGAACATACTAAAGGTATTTTTCTCAAAATTATTTTTCTCACTAAAAGTATGTAAGGGATTCTTTTTTTTATCACATAAAAAATTAATAAATCCTGTAAACAGATGTCGAATATTATATAATATGGATTTAATATTCTTACCAATATGTTTTGTTGCATTATTATTTATTTCTATAAAAATACTTCCTCAAAATGGGTTCCGTGGGGTAAGAAGCAATTTTATTGGAGAAGACGTCCAGGGGTCTCTCTATTCAGTGCATGTACTCTTACTTAATTGATTCGTTTCCTTTTTGATACACTTGTCCTTAATTATGTTTGGGCATCAATTCCAGAGTCTTTTAAAAAATCCTTTCCAATGAAAAAACCCGTCAGCTTTTGCCAGAAGACGGTAAGGGCCAATTTCTCGCTGCTCAAATGAGGAAAAAGATCTGGAAGGGGGTGTGTCTAGAATTTTTAAAATGGAATTTCTGTTAACACTTTATAGTTTTTAGTCCTAACTTCACCCGACTGCAGAAGTACCACGTAATAACAATTTATGAGCCTTTTGTGTATGTTTCAGTAGGTTCAGTTTCTTATCAATTTTCTCAAGTGCTGATTTGGAATTCAACTTTCTCCGTCGTCTAAATCACACATTTGGCATCTTGGAAAGATTGGCAGATGTTGTCTCTATTCTCTGAATTTACAGATGTCTTTTTAAAATTTACTTTGTTTTTGTCTTCATGGGGTCTGGAGGGGGCAGCAAAGCTAACTGAGAAGATTTTAATCTGTTATTCTGACAGGAAGTCTCTAAATTCCTTCTGTTATCATGCTTGGGCCTTTTAATTCAGATAAATCATAACCTTGAACATTTTAATCGAAGCAGTGATGGGTGTGAAGACAATCTATTGCTTTTGGAAAGTGTTCTTTTGTTTTTCTTAAAGCAAGGACTTTAATATCATACAAAGTGGGAGGGGTCTTAGAGATCTGTCACTGTAATTTCTTCATGTTATGCATGAAGAAATAGAAGCCTCCCAGATTTATATGGATAATAATTAGCAAACATTTAATCCTGTTCCATTTTTCATGTATTCATTTTCTCCACTTACAGTACAACCTAGATTTCCACCGTCCCTGTCTTTTCTACCATACTTGAACGTAATGTACATATTTGTGTGTTTATCTATTCATTAGCTGTATCTTCCTCACAAATAAAATATAAGTTCCATTACGTCAGTAACTACTTTTTCGTGTTGCCTTTTTCATTCATTCCAGTACCAAATGTGGTTATGTTCAGCCCTAAATAGTAACTGGACTCAATATATATTTTATTTTTATTAATTTTTAAATATGTATTTTTAATAAAGTATTGAATACAATAAACAAAAATATTTAATAATTTCAATAATCATTAAAATGTGCTTTTGTAAACAGATACTTAATGTAATTTGTAATTTCTTGATAATCCAGAGTTCCCATTATAAACATACAAATTGCACCATATTTTCACTCCTCATATCTTCACTCTCCCTTAAACACAAAAAGAGAAAGAAACATATATTCCACCTTCTCATGTTTTCAAGTAAGTAAAAGTCTTTTTTATCAGAAGAAAATATATTTTCATTTTACAGTCTGAATTGATTGAGCAGAATTTAAGCTAAATATTAAGCGACTTAGTATTTTTAAATATCAATATTTTACCATTCGAATACATGTTATAAGGTTATATAAAATGTCTTTGCATTTTGTGTGTCATCTAGAAATTATGCTTTAATCATGTTTCAGTAAAGAGAATGTGTAGAGAAGAATCAAGAAAATCCATGCCATCTTTATTAAAATTGAAATGAATTTCCATTTATGCATCCAAGACCTTCCATTTATCATTTTAGTTGACAGATGAAAGAACACAAAAAGAAGTTGAAATGATTTACTAAAGAGAAAAATAAAACCACTTTGCCTCTTGTGCTGTACTTTTTTCTACTTTTTGAAATTTTAAACATTTTTCGCTAAGTGTTCCTTATGCTCTTAAGGGTGGAGAACACTGGAAAGACAGATCTTAACATGATTTTTCCAAGTCTTCACAGATCACTTTTAGCATTCATGCCATTACTGGAAGTCCACGATTCCTTACATCAGATTCCTGGGGCACGAACTACTAAAATAGTTAGTTCTTGGAAAAAAAAAAAAAAAAAAAAAGACAAACGAGCAGTCAGATCAGTTGTAGGGCTTGAAATGAAAGGAAATGCTCCAACGAGGTGACTTTGGAGAATCGGCGGGAGGGGAAGGGGTAGAAAGAGAAGGAAGGAAACGAGAAGTGGACCTTTATTATGTGGTCTATTAGAAGGCCAGCAATCATTAGTCAGTTTTGCCACTCTGTGGCCTCACGAGAAAACGGAGTCCGTGAGATATTTTGTTCACGTTTAGGAGCTCATGATTTCAAAACCTGACCATGTGCTCCTGGAAGTTTTCTGCAATTTCCCTGCTGCATCAACAGTCGGTAGTTGTTGACTGTGTTCTCGAGCCTTCCAATCCTGGGTATGTGCTCAGCGGAGACTGCTTTCGAAGTCTGGAACACAGTGTTTCAGCATGGACTCCAGAATCAAACCATGTGATCTGTACAGCTGTGTGGCCTTGAGAAAGATAATTTCTCTTTTCTCCGCCTCAGGAAAGATGAAACTGGAACATGCCTACTTCAAAGCATCGTTGTACAGATTAGACCTGTTACTCTGTGTAAAGCACTTAGAAAGGTGCCTGGCAGGCATTGTGTATCTATTTATTATTATTTCTTAACATATCTAATATTTGGATGATCCCTTTATGCTAATCTACATGAATCTCCTTTTATTCTGCTTTCTAGCAAATGAAAAGTTTTCGACGTTTCCTGAGAAACCTAGAGCTTTCTTGCTTCTAATCCTTTGCTTGTGGAATTTTTTTCTACCTGAATTAACTCTCTCTTCAGTTTCTACCTTGCTAAATTGGCCCTGGCACAAATGTCACTTCTTTAAAAAAACCTGTCGTTTTCCACAAATTGAGTGTCGCCCTTTCAATTGAATCCACTGTAATATTTCCATGTGTCATTTATCATACTTTGCCTTGCAAAATCTTTGTGGCATAAGGGAGGTTTCTTACACTGTAATTTGTGTATCTTGGGGGTCTGCAGAGGTATTTTCAATTTTTATGAGAATTTATGAATTTTGTATTTTTCCTTTGCATGACGATCTTAAAAATGGCATAAACATATTCTGAGTCCCTTGAATGACATCTTTGTAATTGAGTATTGATATGCATTTAAAAAAATATTTATTTTATTTTTGGAAGAGAGAAAGAGTGCAAGTGGGGGAGAGGCAAAGAAAGAGGGAGACACAGAATCTGAAGCAAACTCCAGGTTCCAGGCTGACAGCGCAGAGCCTGATGTGGGGCTCGAACCCATGAACTGTGAGTTCATGACTGCCGGGGTCCTTGTTCCGGCGAATCTAGGGGTCCACGAAGGACAGACAGTCAGGCGAAATGAAGTGAGAGAGCCATGAGAGAGATGGAGTCTGATGACCAAGCAGGCAGCCCTGGCAATTCTGGCATCTCTGCTTTGCTGGTCTCAGTGTATTTATTTTTAAAGGTAGCGAGTGACATTACATCAGTGACAAGGCATTCTTTACAACATACATTGTTGTCACAAGACATATGTAGTCATCTATAGGTTTATGGTAGCTTTGGTAAGAGTATTTTGTTATTGCCTTTTTATTATAAGGGAGCGTGGGGATGAGAATTACAAAAGGATTTGTGAAATGTTAATCTCAGGGAGGTGCTCAATATTTGCTGCTGATCAATGAAGATATGTGTAGCTATTTTAGTTTGTGCCTTATCTATAAGCAGTGCCTCTAACTTTTGGTCGAGGCTAACCTCTGGGGAAAGTCCTAAGTCTCTTTACAATCTTTCCCATCAGTCTGTTAATACTGAGAGAAGCTTTATGGAGATGTGCCTTGAGGTTTTCTGGTTGGGCTGAGGGGATAATTAACACACCGCGATACCTGCAGGGAAAATCTAGTTTGGTTCAAGGAGTCTTGGGGCCTAACGCCTACTAATTTCTAGCCAACTCATAACTCTATTCTATATGATCAATTTGTGTAACTTATCCCCAAGAGGCAACTTTGAGGTTACTTCTGGCCAGGTTACTCTCATTCAAATATCCATCGAGACATTGCACTCCAAGTCCCCTTTTCCATATGCCATAAAACCAAAGAACATTATATCCCTAGGGCCAACGAGAGCAATTCAAGAAATCTAAGCATTAAAGATTATTCAGAATGAGGTAAAACTAGGTGCCAGTTTGGCTGGCGGGAGCTTTGCTTCAACCTTGCCCATGCAGGGAGGGGTCTCAACCAAAACGGCTCCCAACACATGACCTGTGCTGAAGTAGGACACTTAACTGACTGAGCCACCCAGGTGCCCCTGAGATGCATTTTTACTGTCCACATTTGCATTTGTGTTTATAATCACCGTCCCGAGAGGTGAAGGACAGACAACTTCAGCTGGCACAGAAAGACACATTTCATAAGATTTCAAACAGGAAAAAGTCATGGGTGAAAGTGAGTCTTTGTACTTCATGGAGTCATAAAAGAACTCTAGTTCCCTGTGCCATATTTGTACAGTAAGTTGATGTTCAGAAGGCATTTTTTCAATTTTTATATACCAATCATCCACTCTTCATTGGCAATAAGTGGAGTAGTAAATATGCAGAGAATATAAGTGTTTTCTCTTTTCATGTTATAGCTTGAAGTATACTATTACCCTGATTGGCCCATCAAAATGAAGAACAATTTCATTGTTAATAAGAAAATTAAAATAAGTGACAATAGGGGGATTCAAATGATGACTCCACATATTCCAATTCAAAAGAATCCATCTGAAAGCAAGTGAAACACAAAACAGGCAAATATCGTCTATCTTTAAATGCCATATCGGCAAATTAGTTTCAACAAATTAGCATAATATACATCATAAAAGTCATCTGTAACAAATTAATGTTGTCATATTTTATTTTATCAGTTTTGCAGTTTATTAATTTTTAAACTTATTCTTTCATTCAACAATTATTTATTGTCTTGCTAGGTACAAATCAATCATCAAGTTATAAGAAATACAGAGTGAATTGACAAGAATCTTTATCTTTGTACAACGTTTTATTGCAACAAAAGAGGAGTCAGTTACCAATATAAATATGTAAAGTATACAGTATGTGAGATTGATTAGTGATGAGGAGGCAAAAGGAGATAGGAAAGGGGACAGGGGAGAGTTGAGGACACTTGCGGTTTTAAGTCATGTGATCAAGAAAAGTCTCATGGAGTAGGCGAAATTCCACAGAAGGCTGATATGAAGGAAGTGTGGGACTCCCATTAGTTAACCAAGGAACAGCATTTCCGCAGAGGGAAATAGAAGGTACTAAGGCCCTGAGGCAATAGCAAGCCTGTGTACTTGACAAGAGTGATCCAGTCCATTATTTAGAAAGATTTAGATAGTGACAGAATTAATGAGATAATATTTGAGGTAAAAATAGGAATCAAACTATGTAGGTCCTTGTAAATCATAGGAAGGATTTTGGCTTTTGTTTGGTGTCCAATGGGAACCATGGGACACATTATAGCACAGAAATGTCATGATCTGTCTTCTGGTTATCTAGGACTCTGACTGCTCTGTTGGGAATGAACGGAAAAGTGTCAAGGACTAAAACAAAGAGATAAGTTGGGTGTCTGCTTCAAGTGGGAGCTAATCATGACCTGAACTAGGATGAGCACAGTGGGGGTTATAAGAAAAGCTCGCCTTCTGGGCATATTTTGAAGTTTAAACCTGTAGGATTTGCCGACGGGTTGGATGTAGGGAATAAAAGAGTTAAGGATGTTAAGGATGACATCAATATTTTTTACTTGAAATATTGGAAGAATGTAGTCATTATTAAATGAAATAGAAAAGATTCCGGAAAGAGCAGGTTTGGGAATATAGTGGAATATCATTTCAATTTTGCATGTGGTAAGTTTAAAAAAACTTGTTAATATCCTATGGAGCCGTATTTTGGTTTAGGATTTGCACGAAAGTTGTAAGTCTGAAACTCATATCTTTTGTATTTAATGAGTAACACTGTCAAGATCATAATTTTTAATCACCAATGGATGCCTACCAGATTTTTTCCCTTTTAAATGGGATGAAACCATCATTTGATTACAAGAAACACGATTGGAGGGATTAAGAGCTCAAAGCTCTTTGAGGTCAGATAAATCAAGATTTGAGTTCTGATTTGAACATTTTCTAGATATGTGACTTTATTTGACTAATTTCCTTGGGTTTCTATTATATGTTTCTAAAAATAGACATAGTAATATCTAGATAAGATGAGATAATAGCCATAAAATACATAACTCAATCTCTTCTATGGCACTTAATTGATGTCCAAGAGATATGCTGCTCTTTCCTAAAATTACCTTGATAAGCTGTTAGAAAATGGCAGAATTTGACCCTGAGACCCCACAGGGCTGGTTTAGTCAAGGATGTGAACAGTGAGAACAGAGGAAAGGACCAGTTGTTCTACAGCACGTATATACTCGGGAGTGAGGAGCTAGGGATTTCATGCTCCAAAGAGCAAGAGTCAAAGCCAAATATTCAGACCTGGTGTGGAGGCCAAAGGAGAGCCTTATTAGGTAGCGAAAAGCAAATTGTGCATACAGGAAAACTTTTCAGGCTCAGTAAAGATGAGGGAAACCAAACATATGACAGGTATCAGGTAGGAAAACGTTAGATGTCAACATTTAGTGAATGCCTCTTTAAGAAGCCTTGTAATAGGTAATTATGAAATCTTTACAAGACAAGATGCAAGTTGCTCAAAGTCACAGAAATGAAATTCAAACCCAGCTCTTCTCCATTTAATAACATTTCCCATAACTTCTTGGGTTTGATGTGTTCTTAAGGAATTTAAACAGATTGTATATACGAAATTTAAACAAACATACACACACTTATACATTATACATCCATGTGCATACATATGTATACATACATACATAAAGGAGTTGATGTATTTTACACACAATGCATGTGTGAGGCGTGGAGAAATCAAGGCAGGTCACACAGTTAACAAAGGGCAGATCTGATATTCAAACCCAAGCAGTCTGACTTCAAAAGTTTAACTTTAACCATATGATTTTGCCAAACCATAATGTTTGACAATTGATTTAATGAAAACTATTTTTCAGACTCAATTACTGTTGACCAGGAGCACAACATAATCGGAATGTTGCATTTGGAACTGCTTTAAAGTCTGACAGATTCATCATTTGGGGTCCACAAGACTAATTGCCACTGTTTATTTTATCTTTACTATTGCCAACTGTCATGTTAGTTTCTCTATATACATTACCTCAAGTTTTGAAATGATAAATTTGAGCAATAGGATTTATTAGCCCGTTTTATAGATAAGGAAACTAATGTGTGAGTGGAGGAACTGGAAAGCAAACCCACATATGTCTTATTTCCAAACCAGAGCTGTAGTGACTCAGCAGAGAAAGTAAAAACTAACTTAAGTCAACTTGGCAGAGAAGATGAACTACTAGGTTGAACTGTAGTGTCTTTCGAAGTTGGGATTGAAATTAAGATTGTTGTGTGAAAATTTCATTCATTTCACAACACCTGAAAATAAAAATTTCCACTATTTTTAGTTAAAAAAAAAGTGGTCGGTGTTACTTTTAAAATATTCCAGCTCAACACAAGCCCGAAAGTATAGAGACAGATTCAGTAGGTTTAGTAAAGGACCTGAAGGCGAAATCTCGGAATCTTTTTAGGGAAAAATGAGACTGCTTCGAGATCTGTGAAGGAGAACATTCCTGCCCATCTCTGAGCTGTTCATTTTCAGGGAGGGAACAGGGTCTCTGGCGGCTAACAGAGAAGGACCAGGCAGTCCCATGGTGAGAGCAGAGAACAAGTCACCTTCATTTACTATTCCTCTCAGGAGCTAGCCTACAGAGTGAGTGCTAAAAAGTCATATGGATTTCAATCAGTGTCCCACTCCCCATAGTCACATAATTAGCTCTCCACATCAATGAAATCCTCAATTCACTTTTGATGGGTTGGTCTCTATCCTGCTGTGGTTTCTCAGCAGTCCATCAAATTAAAAATGTCAGCATGTTCTTTGGAAGATGGTAGACAATAAAGTCAGCTCAATCCAAAGAAAAATAAAGTAGCTGAACTTTCCCTTAATGAAGTAATACAGTTTCACTGAAGACTTTCGTCAGCACAAAAGCCCAAAGAATCACCAGACTAGAATATAACCAAAGTTCACTCAACCTAGAATTCTGTCTTATTTGTGGGAGTAAGAGGTAATCTGAGATTTGTCAGTCACTATAATAACCTCAAAAGCATAGGAATGTACCACTCAGAAACACCCTCAGCTTCCAAATATGTAATTCAATATTCATGACATTTTTTTCAACCATCACTATGTCATAAATTTATTAGGTACTGGATATAATACTATTTTATTTTCTTTAGGTTTATTTATTTCAAAAGATGAATGCGCTACTCTTTTCCATAATCAGAACAACATAGTTTTTTAATATATCATAATATTTCTTACAACTAGCACATGTATGAGGTGCTGTAAAAAATATCGTATGAAACTAAATTAGGATATATTTGCTCATATGCTTCTCATAAGTACAACTTAGCAATTACCTCATAATCTTGGAACTATTTGTTCATCATCTGTCTTACTCACTAAATTAGAGTCACCTTGAGGGTAAAAACAATGACTATCTCATTCAAGTTGTGTATCTTAGTAGGTGTCTTAATAAATATTTGTTGAATAAAGATAAGAAATAAAGTCAATTTATGGAAGACTTACACTTCCAGAAAGACAGAATAGATATTCATTACTATATTTGTCCCCTTAAGTACAGATAAAAACTTGACATTTAAAAAATATATATAATATGGCACTGAAAGGTAGAAGGAAGAAATGAGACCATCTGGGGATGTTGGAGTGGAAAGGATGGTATGAAAGTGTTTCCTTGGATTTTCTTTTTGCTTCATATAACCCAGCCTAGGTGCTGGAGGAGCAAGCAATCAGAAACACCAATGGGTACAGATTAAAAAAAAAAAAATGTGCCCAAGAGAAACAGGAAAGAAGCAGCACAGCAAGGCAGACAACTTTTAGACAATAGCTGCTCCGCTCCAGCCAGAACTCACAGAGAAAACCATGGTTTCACCACATACATTAGCAAAAGTTGAATGGAGAATCTAAGAATCTAGATTTCTACCATTGTCAGGTTGCAACCAGGCATCCCACACCTCCTCTAGGGCTAGTGTCAGAGTGCACAGCTAGCGTATTTACCTTCACTGGGCAGTGCCAAGGATGCTCCCCGTGATGTTTGTGGAGACCATGTAGGAAGCCTGCCTGGGCTGGGCTTTTACTTCTTACTGAATAGTAACGTTTTGCCCCTCTCCCTCCTTGTGAATGGTATCAGGAGGACTAGTGGAGAGTTAGAACTTTCATTATCAGCCAACAGTAGCAAGACCACCTCCTGGTCATGTCAGTGTGGGCTACCAAATGAATGTTCACGAGGCTTCCTGCATTCTCCCATATAGGGCAGTGCCCCAGAGATCGAGTGGAGAGCCACACTCCCATCTGGGCCCAGAAGTAATGAGCAGCCCTCCTCACTACATTTCAATGACAGTTTCAAAGACATCTTGGAATTCCATCTCCAGCTCACAGTTAAGAGACAGTACATTCCCCATCTGTTTCCCATGGGAAGGCTTTTTAAACAAAAGATGTAAATAATATCTAGGAAGATCTCTAAATTAATAAGAAAAGTCAATCAACAGATGCTGACATTAAAAAGACACAGATAGTAGCATTATCTGACAATGACTGTTAAAGTAGCCATCAAAAAAATGTTTCCGTGAGCAATTATGGGGATGCTTGAAGTAAATGAAAAAAATAGAAAGTGTCAGTAAAAACAGAAGATAAGAAAACCCAAATGGAATAAAAACCAAATTTTAGCTATCAAAATATAAAAGCCAAAGTTAAAAAGAAATGCAATAGATAGCCTCATTATCAAGATGGAGAGAACAGAGGAAAAAGTTGAAGGTGACACTAGAATAAAAGAATTATCTAATCTGAACAACAGAAAGAAAATAGACTGAAAACAAAACAAAATGAACAAGGGTCTCAGGCACATGTGAAACTATGTAAGAAGATTTAACATTTGTGTCATCAAAGTTCAAGAAGGAAAGGAGAAAGAGAGGAGCTGAAATATATTTGAAAAAGTGATGGCTGAAAATTCCCCAAATTTGGCAAAAATTACAGCTTGTGGATTCATGAAACTAGAATTCAATAACAGGATGATAACTGGGCTATCTCCACATACTTAGAAACTAAGCAGCATCGTTCTAAGTAATCCCTGGGTCAATGAAGTCTGAAGTGAAATAAAAATATATATTGAACTGAACGAAAGTGAAAAGCAATATTATGGGATATGTGAAGAACAGTTAAAACAGTACCGAGCGGGAAATGTAAAGCATTAAATGCACACATTAGAAAGGGAAAAGCTTCAAATCAGTAATCTAAACTCTGACCTCAGAAAGTAAGAAAAAGGAGAACAAAATAAACTCAAAGCATCCAGAAGAAACAAACAAACAAACAAACAAACAAAACACTAAAGACATAAATTAGTGACACTAAACATAAAAAAAATAGAAAAAAATCAAGGAAACAAAAGCCTTGTTCTTTAAAGATTAATAACATTGAAAACCTCTAGCAAGACAGACAAAAAACGAAGAGTTGGCAAAAATGGACAATATCAGAAATAAAGCCGGGGAGGTAACCACAGACCCTGCAGATATCAAAAAGGTTAAAAAAGTACTATGAACAACTTATACATAAAAATGTGACAGATGAAATAGACCAATTCTGTGAAAAATACAAACTATCACAACTCATCCCATATGAAATAAATAACTTGAATAACTTTTCACTAAGAGATTAAATTCGTAGCTAAAAAACTCCCATAAAAGAGATCCAGTGACCAGGTGGTTTAACTGTTGGATTGTAGCAAATGTTTAAAGAATGACACCAATTTGACCAAAAACATTTCCAATTCATTGTAAAAATTAGTAGTACCCTGATACTAAGCATAGACAACCAGGAAAAAATATTACAAAAAGAATTACTGACCAATTTAAATATGAATAAATATGACTATATTCATGAATATGTACAAAAAATCTTTAAATTTTAGTAAATAGAATTAATATGTAAAAATAACATAAAAATATACATACACCATAGCTAAATTTATTGCAGAAACACATGGTCTCTTTAATATTGAAAAATCAATCAATGTGAAACCAATGTAAAGCCAATGAAAAACCGATGCATCATATTAATAGGCTAAATGCTTATATCAATTGGTGCCGAAAAGCATTTGACAAACTGTAATATGCTATCATGATAAAGGTCTCAGAAAAATGAGAATAGAGAGAAACTTCTTTAACTTGATAGGGAATTCTCCAAATTCCTACAGCTAACATGACACTCTATGGTGAAAGACTGAATGCTTCTCTCTAAGATCAAAAACATGACAAGGAATCCACTCTCAACGTTCTTATTTAATACAGTGCTAGAAGTTCTAGCAAATTCAATAAGGAAATAAAAGGAAATTAGAAAGAATAAAAATTCATTTTGAAAGATATAAATCACTATTTGTAGAGGATATGATCATCTCCATTAAAAATCTTATCGAATCTATCAAAAAACTCATAGAACTCATAAATAAGTTTAGCAAGGTCGCAGGATGTAAGATAAATATACAAAATCAATGATATTACTATATAGCAATATAATATATAATTGCTATATGTATATATCAATCAACTAATATATGGAAAAATATGAAAGGTACACCATTAACAATTACTTTAAAAATTATTTACTTAGGTGTAAAAATGACAAAATATTTACAGGTCCTGTATGCTAAAAAGTACAAAACACTGATAAAAATTCAAAGATCTATTAAAAAAATGGAGAGATACATGCATTATTTATGGATTAAGAGGCCTGTATAGTAAGGGTGTTAATTTTCTCCAGTGTGATACAGGTCTAATGTAATTTGTATCAAAATCCCAGCAAGATTTTTTTAGACAGAGATAAAAAACTTCTACAATTTATATTTAAAGGCAAGGAACTGAAATAGCTAAACAAATTTGAAAAAGAACAATAAAGCGGGAGGAATCGTTCTATGCCATTTCAAGATGTATTGTATATCTAAAACAACCAAAATTGTGTTGTATTGGTAAAAGATCAGACACAGACATCAATGGAACAGAATAGAAAACCCAGACAAAGATCCACACAGATATTCCCTACAGACTTTTGCTAACGATACAAAATAAATATTACAGAGGAGAGATTGTATTTTCAAAAACTGGTGCTAGAACATCTTTAGGCAAAAAATGAATCTTGAATAGTCTCACATGTTCTACAAAATTAACTCAAATGAATCACAGACATACACAATGAAATGTAAAATTATAAAATACTTAGCAAAAAAAGGGTGAAAATCTTTAATATCTAGGTCTAGGCAAAGAATTCTCAGATTTAGTAACAAAAATATCTGTAGAAAGAAGAATCGATAAAGTGGACTTCTTCGACATTACGAGCTGAAAGGGTCTGTTAAGCGGATGAAAAGACAAACTACAGATTTGAAGAAAATATTTGTAACTCACATATCTAATAAAGGAATAGTATCTAAAATATATAAAAACTCTCAGAATTCTACTGTAAAAAAGTCAAAGAATCAAATTAGCAAATGGGAAAAGGGCATGAAAACACGTTACATTAAGAGGATATATGAATGTCAAATTGACCCATGAAAGGATATTAATCATTATTCACCATTAGGAAAATGCAAGTTAAAAAACAAAAAACAACAACAACAAAAAAATCAGTGCCAATGCTAAGTGCTGGAGAGTGCGAATGAATTTTACTGGGTGAATGTTACACTGTAGGTGGGAATGTGAAAAGGTACAGGGACTCTAAAAACAATTCGGCAGTTTCTTAAAAGTCTAAATTTGCAGTTACCACGCTACTCAGCAATTGCCCTTCTAGGCACTTACCCCAAACAAGGAACTTATGTTCATGCAAAAACCTGTCTGTGAGTATTATTGGCATCTTTATTTGTAAAAGCTCAAAACTAAAAACAACCAGTTGTTCTTCAATGGGTGAATGGTTAAATAAGCAATGGTACATCACCGTCATGCTCAGCAACCAAAAAAAAAAAAAAAAAAAAAAGGTCTATTGATACACAAAACAGTGTAGATAAAGCTCTAGAAAATTATGCTCAGTGAGAAAGCCAATCCTCCAAAGCTTACATAGTTTAGAATTCTATTTTGTAGAACATTCTGGAAATGCCAAAATTATAGATATTTAATACACATTAGTGTTTATTAGGTGTTAAGGAGTGGTTGGCAGTGCAAAAATAAAAAAATTGTGGCTACAAAAGCACAAGATGAATGATCATTGTAGTGATAGAAATAAATGTTCTACACCTTGATTCTATTAATGCCAACATCCTGGTTGTGATATTGCACTATTGTTTCTCAAGATTAATTTGCACAACAGCGTTTGATACATTTTCCATAATTTTCTCAGAATAAAAACTTCAATTAAAAAAGTCCATAGTACTGTAGTTGGCATAATAAGTACTCAAAACACACTGAATTAATAAAAGGTGTGCCTTATTGATTCTGCTACAGGTTTATTGTAAGGAAGATGATACTACTATTTCTCTCTGGTAGACTTGCAAGGGTCTTCTGGGTTTTTGCTAATTACTTCACATTTCTTTGTTCCACATGCAAATGGTTCAATGAACAATCTGTCCTCAATCATCTATGAAAATACTTTAAAATGAAAATATTGAATAACTCCCATGGTTAAATCTTAAAGACCTCAAATGTGGGCATACGAAACAGGTTACTTATTGAAAGTGCTTAGCATTGAAAGAGCAAAACCATGTTAAGGTGTGTTCAGGATTTAATACAGTGTTTTGCATGTAGTGGGGATTAGATCCTTATTTTTGAGTGAATTTACTAAAGGAAAAACATTGTAAGTTTTCCATAAATGATAAGTAGTGGTAGTAGTAACAATTTCAATAGTAGCAATAGTGGTATAATTGTAGAGTGCTACTATGACTAGAATAAAAAAAATAGATGACCTCAAATCTGAAAAACATACTAGGTTACCATTATTCGAGCTGGTGCCCATACCCATCTTTCTGCCACGTTTTTTTGTTTATGGCTTATGAATTACCAGCATTAGCGTGGTCTCTTTCTCTGCTCTGTTCAGAGGTCAAGCCTACCACTCAACTATTTGCCTCCAAACCATACATGATGCAAAGGTTTTAGGAAAGTGAAAAGTAAGTTTTCACTGCAAAAATGTCAGTCTCTGCTCTAAGGTAATAAATCCCTATGTTCTTCCTAAAAAAATGCACTTGAAAATTAGTAGCTGCAAGTATCAGATGCATCACAGTTGAGTGCTTTGACCCTAAGCTTTGCTAGGTTTTTATCTATTACATTTCCGATGTAATCTGTTACATTTCTTCATGGCATGTTTTAAATTATTCTATAGATGTCACTAAATAGCAGCTTCAAACTACTGAGAGGTGAATAGTTCCCACTTATTACCTTGATTCTAAGCACTATCTCTGACATTCCCTGAGGAGCCTGGAAGGACTGCTTCCTGGGTCACAGGTCACAGGACCTGTGCTTGATAATCTAATAGAGATTCTGTTTAAGTGAAGTATTATCTTCTCTGTCAACTATTGAGGAAGAGCAGGCAACCTTAAAGACAATTGCTATAATATTATTTTTTTAAGTTTATTTATTTATTTTGAGAGAGACAGAACACAAGTGGGGGAGGGGCATAGAGACAGAGAAGAGAGAGAGAGAGAACCTCAAGCAGGCTCTGTGCTGCCAGCATTGAGCCCTATGTGGGGCTGGACCCCACAAAGCCGTGAGATCATGACCAAGAGTCAGATGCTTAACTGACTAAACCACCTAGGCATCCCAATTGCTATAATATTCTTAATTCACTTTTTCCAGGGATAATTTGATTAGGTTTCATGAGATGGTAAAGAGTGCTTTTGCTTCTTTATAGCTTTCTTTCTTTTTTTTTTTAATATTTGTTATTTTTTAATTTTTTTTATTTATAGTAGTTTATTTTCAAATTGGCTTACATATAACACCCAGTGTTCATCCCAACACGTGCCCTCTTTAATGCCCGTCACCCCCTCTACCCCCTCCCTCACTCCCCTCACCCTCAGTTTGTTCTTAGTCTTTGAGAGTCTCTTATGTTTTATCTGCCTCCCTCTCTGTGTCTCTTTTTCCTTTCCCCTCTTCCCCTGCCCCTGGTTTTTGCTTAGTCACACAAAGTCCACCTATTCGTGGAAACATATGGTATCTGTTTTACAGATTTTGTGAAATTGAGGAAAATAGTTAATAATACACAGTGAGGGGCACCTGGGTGGCTCAGTTGGTTAAGCGGCCGACTTCGGCTCAGGTCATGATCTTGCACTCTGTGAGTTCGAGCCCCTTGTCAGGCTCTGTGCTGACAGCTCAGAGCCTGGAGCCTGCTTTGGATTCTGTGTCTCCCTCTCTCTCTCTGCCCTCCTCCTGCTCATGCTCTGTCTCTATGTCTCAAAAATAAACGTTAAAAAAATTAAAAAAATAAAAAAATAAAATAATACACAGTGATTAATGCTTGCAAATATGTGTGCTTCCATGGTTTGTATTTTTGCTTTCGAAGGCAGAATATTATAGTTCCAATGCCCCTCTTATTTATCTTATGGTTTAATATTTCCTACTGAAGAAATGTCCACATTTAACCTAACCTATTAAAAACCAGAATAAACAGTATCTGTAACTGAAAATTACTACAAAAATTGGGAGTTTGTATAGAGGCTTAGATATCATTTATCTACCACTCTTACTTGGCAAAGAAGCAGACATCTTTCCAGTGAAGGAAAGGGTTGACCCTCTCAGATCAAACCTCAAATTAATGTGGCCTGAAATTCTGTTTATTTAAGCACCGAATTCTAATCCGGATTTTGCTCTACTTCAATACTATAAATCCTTCCTCTTGAGGAGAATGCTTCTTTGGATACTGCCATCCAGCTATTAACTATTTCAACATTCTACCTTTTGATTTTCCTGTCTCATCTACTAACTCTAGTTCACCCCACTCAACAAGAAGTTCCCTTCTCTCTTTAACACCATAAATTTCCTTTTTCTAAAAAATCAAATTGTGTCATTTTTATGCATGTCAAAATTTTAATCCTGATCCTAAGAAACGACCAACATTTATTTATTTACTCATTCAATTGGTATTTATAATATATGTATACTTTTAGTTTCATGAGTTATAGCCAACATGTAAGAAATACATTCCCTGCTCTTGAGAAAGACTTAATAAATCATGGTATGTTCACTTAAAGGATTCTAAACAGCCATTCAAAACAATACTTTAAAACAATAGTCCTTGAAGTATGGCCAACTGGTCAGATATGGTCTATCACTTGTTTTTATAAATACACTTTTATTGGAACACAGCTATTTCCATTTGTGTATGCATTATCTAAGGTTACTTTGTGCCAACATGGCAGAGTTGAGTAGTTGCACAGAGACCATATGGCCCACAAAGCTTGAAATATTTACTTATATTTTTTTAAGTTTATTTAGTTTTGAAAGAGAGAGATAGCACAAATCGAGTGGGGGCAGAGAGAAAGGAGACAGAATCTCAAGCAGGCTCCATGCTGTCAGTGCAGAGTCTAATGTGGGGCTCGAATTCACTAACCACAAGATCATGACCTGAGCAATAGTCAAGAGTTGGACACTTAACCCATGAGTTGCCCATGCACCCCTGAAATATTTATTTTCTGAGCCTTTACAGAAAAACTTCTCTGACCCCTGTGTTAGAAGAATCTTTAATTACATTTATTTAATAATTTTTCAAATACATAAAATAGGTATAATAGAAAATATCCATTATATAGTGTGAAGGTAATATGTAGGTTACAAAATGACCAGTTTTTTGTCAATGTAATTTATATGTATAAAAAATCTGATAAGAAATACGCCAAAATGCTAAAAGCTTGAATATTTGGTGCAATTATAAGAAACATTTTCTTATATGTTGTATCAGAAGATTTTTCTTTTGCTTTAATTATATGTTAAATCTCTTAAGAAAGTATTTGCTGTGGGTAACAAAAACCCAGATAATCAATGCTTAAAAACATGAGAAAATTGAGGTGCATGGGTGGCTCACTCGGTTAAGCGTCCAACTTCAGCTCAAGTCATGATCTTGAGGTTCACAAGCTTGAGCGTCATGTGGGGCTCTGTTCTGACAGCTCAGAGCCAGAAGCCTACTTCAGATTCTGTGTCCCTCTCTCTCTGCCCCTCCCCCACTTGCATTTTTCTCTCTCTCTCTCTCAAAAATAAATAAAACATTAAAAAAAGAGAAAAAAGCAGTCTTCTTCCTTTCCTTCATTTCTTCTTACCTCTCTTCCTTCCATCTTTCCTTCCTTCCTTGCTTGCTTCTTTCTTCACAAGACCATCATTGCCATGTGTTCTATGAATATAATGCTAAATACTACAAAGTGCTGGGCTTAACGGAGTTACACTGTGGTGACTGACATTGACATGTCAACAGTGACACTATATAGTGTAAACACTATAATAGAGTTCTGCACAGGGTGACATAGGATCACATCAAAGGTGCATTGAACCAACCTTGTGCATACGGGCAGGGGGTTAGGAAATTTCCCTAAGTACATGACCACTAAACTGAATGTCCAATTTTAATCTTATATATGAGTCATATTACCTCTTATCATAAGAAATTCCCTAGGTTATTCTTTACATGTCGGAATGCTCTTTTTTAACCCTCTTTATCTAGTTAATGCTGGTCCCTCAGATCTCAACTCATGCATTATTGCTTCTTTAGGGAGGATTTCCCTGTCCAGATCAAATCTACATAGTAAAAGAATACACAGTTGTGTGTAAGTCTTGTATGTTTTCGTGTCTCTTAGCACAGCTTAATGTTACATCTGTTTGTGTGATTAACTCAATAACATCCATCTTTCCAACCAAACTGTGAAGTGTCATGAAGTTAGAGATCTGGCTATTTGATTGCCTGGAATAGTAATTTGCACATCACAGGCACTCAATAATATTTTCTGACTAAGTAAATAAATTTAGATACAGAAGAAGGAATAGTTGAGAGTGGTGGTGGTGTGCAGTGAGTCGAGTAGGGCTGTGAGCTGAATAGGACATTTCAACAAGAAGAAGCTGCTTCAGGGAGGGCTTGGAGGAAAGAGGCAGTGTTTGCCAGCAAATTGTTGAAACAAAGAGGCTATCAAGGAAAGTGGGCCCCCAAAGCAAGCTTTATATGTTTTTCAGACATTTTCCTGTGGGCTTATGAGGACTTGTTTCAAGTTTTTACCCTGGGGAGATGGATGATGAGATTTGTATTGTTGTAAACATCAGTCTGGTTGCAGAGTGGAAATGCTTGGCAGGCAGTAGTATACATGAGCTGGCAAAGCCCTTTTGATAACTGCTGCTAAAGTTCAAGTGAAAGAGATGTGACTTCAGCTAGCAAGAGATATGTTACCTCAGCAAAAGAAGTGACAGGACTTAGTGGTCGGTTGAACACGATGTAGGTTAACATGGAAGGAGAAGAAAAGAACCTTCCTAGGGTATTAATAAGATCTCTAGAGGGATGGTGGTGCAAGGTAGTAGGCCAGAAAATTCAGGGAGATGAGAAGTTTGGAAAGGAGCTGTATTCAGTCTTATGCATGCAACGTTGGCTCGTGGACCACCCAAGGGAAGGTGCCCAGTAAACAATTGGAAGTATACATTTGGAGTTAAGGAGAGAGATAGAAACTTTATGTCATAGGTGGTATTCTCTTTGAGAAATAATCTAAGGCAAGGATTTAGATATAAATGATTTCTTAATGAAGTGGGAGAAGTAAGACATGGAAGGGGAAGAAATATAGGAGAGTTATTTCGGATGAAGTCCCAAGCTCTACGTAGGTCTTCTGAAGGGTTCTTTACAGAATAAATTACAATTCAGAACTCATTCCAGCAGAGGCAAAAGTGCTGTTTTCATATCAGGAGTGCAGAGAGAAGGGATAGAAAATCCCTGAGTACTTCTGGTTCTCCAGATGGATGAGGCAATTCCAGTGACCAAGGTCAATCTTATTAAAGTCACAGCATAGCTATTAATAACAAAGCACACAGATGCTAGAGATTGGGCACACAGAGGGATATGGGGGGATCTAGATGGGGCAGTATCCACAATAGTATCCATTACTGTGTAGTTATACATTTTGGGGTCAAGAAACATGATAATCAAAACCATAAGAAAGGATAAGACCTCTCAGAGGGAGCATCTAGTGTGAGAAGAGAACAAGACTTAGGAGGAGGAGATGTAGTGGAGTCAGTGACGACTGAGAAGGATTGCCACTAAGAAAGGAAGAAAAGCAGGAGACTGGTTCAAGAAAGCCAAAAGAAGGTAGCATTCATTCTTATAGTTTTTTTTTTAATATTTATTTATTTTTGAGACAGAGCACCGAGCGGGGGAGGGGTAGAGAGAGGGAGACACAGAATCCGAAGTAGGCTCCAGGCTCTGAGCTGTCAGCAAGAGCCAGACGCGGGGCTTGAACTCACAAACCGCGAGATCATGACCTGAACCGAAGTCGGACGCTCAACCGACTGAGCCACCCAGGCGCCCCTGCATTCTTATAGTTTTAGGAGACTGATGATCACTAGTAAAAGTTCTCTTCCTATTTTCTCCAAAGTACTTAATTTCCTTTTTTTTTTAAAACTTTTTTTTTTTTGAATGTTTATTCACTTTTGAGACAGAGAGACAGAGCATGAGTGGGGGAGCGGCAGAGAGAGAGGGAGACACAGAATGTGAAGCAGGCTCCAGGCTCTGAGCGGTCAGCACAGAGTCCTATGTGGGGCTCGAACTCACAGACTACGAGATCATGACCTGAGCTGAAGTCGAACGCTCAACCGACTGAGCCACCCGGGCTCCCCTCCAAAGTACTTTAAACATTTAGAAACACTACAGAACTGGGTTCCTAGCTCTGATATGTCAGGACTCCAAATATGATTTTAAAAACGGGGTCTCCTGGGGCACCTGGGTGGCTCAGTTGGTTAAGCATCTGACTTCAACTCAGGTCAGGATCTCATGGTTCTTGAGTTCAAGCCCCACATTGGGCTCTGTGCTGACAGCTCAGAGCCTGGAGACAGCTTCAGATTCTGTGTCTTCTTCTCTCTGACCCTCCCCTGCTCATGCTGTCTCCCTCTCTCTAAAGAATAAATTAAAAAATAATAATAAATAGATAAATAAATAAATAAAATAAAAATAAAAATCGGGTCTCCTAAGGACTCCCAGTATGAGTAAGTAGAGCGCAATGGCAATGGTCTTGGGCTGAGATAATAGACTGGGTTCCGTTTTTTTTGTTTTGTTTTTTTTTTTTTTTAGTTTTTTTGCTTTTTTTGGTTTGTTTTTTGTTTTATTGGTTTAGTTTTGAAAGAGAGAGAGAGAGAGAGCAAGAGCAGGGGAAGGGTAGAGACAGAGGAAGACACAGAATCTGAAGCAGGCTCCAGGCTGTAAGCTGTCAGCACAGAGCCTGACATGGAGATTGAACCCATGAACTGTGAGATCATGGCCTGACACTTAACCGACTGAGCTACCTAGGTGCTCCTCCAGTTCTTTTCTTCTTAAATGTTTCTTTACTAATTTTTTTAGATAGAGATAGAGAGAAGCTGAAATAAAGGGAGACAGAGAATCCCAAGCAGGCTCTACATTCACCACAGAACCCGACATGAGGCTCAAACTCATGAACCATGTGATATCATGACCTGAGCTGAAATCGAGAGTCAGACACTTAACCAACTGAACCACCCAGGCTCCCCACCTGGCTTCCAATTTTAGCTTCACAACCAGGTAGTTTTTAAATTAAGCAGGTTGGCCAATACTCTGTGTACCTCTCTCTAATAGCGGTACTGAACGATACCAGAAACAGCAAGCCGCAATAATTGAAAAATTGCATGTGTGGCCGCAGAGAAAGTACATTCACCAACAAAAATGTTTCAGAGGCCCCCAAATCTCTAGCTGGGCTGATTAGTTAGGCTCTTTTCCTATACATAACTAGTCTGTAAAAACTGAGAGGTAGTTGTTTTATCAAATACACAAATTCCAACAGAAAGTTAGTTACAAGACACACAAAGAAAGATAGAAACATGGCCCACACAAAGGAACAAAATAAAACTGCAGAAGTGCCAAAAAAAAGGAGTCATATGAATTAACTGGCAAAGAATTCAAAAGTCACAATGATGTTCTATGAGCCCAAGAAAATAATGAATGAACAAAATGAGAATATCAACAGAGAAATAAAAAAAAATTAAAAATAACCTAATAAAATTTGGAACTGAAAAATATAGTAGTTAAATTGAAAAAAACTAGATGAATATAACAGCAGACTTGATGAAGCAGAAGAATTAGCCAACTTGAAGACAAGTTGTTTGAAATTATTCAAACAGTAGAACAAAAAGAAAAAGGAATGAAAATGAGTACAGAAAGCCTAAGAAACTATTTGGACATCATCAGTGGAGCAATATACCCATAATGGTATTCTTAGAAAAAGAGAGGGAGATAGGGGCAGAAAGTTTATTTAAAGAAGTAATAGCTTCTCGAAGCTGGAGGAAAAAATGGCCTTTCAGATTCAAAGAAGCCCAAAGGACTCCACATTTAGATGTAATAAAATCAAATTGTTAAAACTCAAAGACAAAGAGAGTTCTGAGGACTCCTCATGTACAAAAGAATCTCCATAAAACTATCAGTGTATTTCTAAGCAGAAATTATGCAGGAGAAAAGGAATGGAAATGTTATATTCCAAGTGTTGAAAGAAAAATATTGCAACCCAAAATACTATATCTGGGAAAACTATGTTTCAAAATTGAAATACTTGTCCAGAGAACCAAAGCCTGAGGGAATTCATCACCACTAGACCTGCCTTACAAGAAATGCTACAGAAACTTTTAAAGATGGAAATGGAAGGATGCTAAAAAGCAGCATGAAAACATATGAAAGTAGAAAGCTCACAGCTAAAGATAAATATATAAACAAATAAAGAATGTTGTAATACTGTAATGGCAGTGCATAATTCTGGCATGGAAAATAAAAGCCAAAAAGATTTAAAAAAGCTATTATAAACATATGTTAATGGATACATGACACATAAAAATATGTAATTTATGACATCAATAACATAAAATGTCTGTGGGGAAGAAGTAAATGTGCAGAATTTTTGTATGTAGTTGAACTTAAGTTGTATTAGCTTAAAATGGAAAATTTGACTCTGATATCAAAGCCAGAAAAAGACACAGCAAGAAAAGTATGGACCAATGTTGCTGTTGTAAATAGATGTAAAAATATTCAAGGAAATGTTAGTAGACCTAATTCAGCAGCACCTCACCATGACAAGCTAGGATGTATTGCTGGAATGCAAGGATGGTTCGCATAAGAAAACCAATCGATGTGTTATACTGCATTAACAGAATGAATGACAAAATTCACGTATCAATAGATGCAGAAAAAAAACATTTTACAAAATTCAACATCCTTTCATAATAAAAATACCTAATCAGCCAAAAATAGAAGAAACATGCTTTAACATAATAAAAGCTACATATAAAAAGACCACAGTTAACATCAAACTCAATGGTAAATTGAAAGCCTTTCCTATAAAATCAGGAATAAGGCACATATGCTCACTCTCAGCATTTCTACTCAATATAGTACCAGAAGTCTTAGCCAGTGGACCTAGGCAAGACAAGGAAAAAAGACATCCAAAACACACACACACATAGAAACACACACACAACTTAGCAAAGTTGCAGGACACAAAATCAACATTAAAAAATCAGTTGCATTTTTACATATTAAAAACTATCAATTCAAAAAGGAAATTAAGAAAATTGTCCCATTTATAAAAGCATCATAAAGAATAAACTTAATCAAAAAGGCCAAAGACTTCCACACTGAAAACTACAAAATGTTGCGGAAAGAAATTAAAGAAGACAAAAGTAAATGAAAAGATAGTCTACGTTCATTAATTGGAAGACTTAATAAAGTTAAAATATATATACCACCCAGAGTAATCTGTAGATGCAATGAGATCCCTATCAAAATTCCAATGACATTTTTTGGAGAAATAGAAAAAAAATTCTAAAATTCATATAGAATCATAAAGGACCCTGAGTGGCCAAAACAATCTTGGGACAGAGGCTCAAACCTAGGGATCTCAAAATACCTTATTTCAAAATACATTATAATACTACAGTAATCAAAAGAGTATGGTACTGGAGTAAAGAGAGACATAAAAACCAATTAAACAGACTAGAGATCCCAGAAATAATTCAACTGGTTTTTGCCATAACTAAAGAATGGGGAAAGGAGAGTCTTTCCAAAAAATGATGCTGGGAAAACTGGATTCCTACATGGAAAAGAATGACATTGGACCTTTATCTAATGCTATACACAAATACCAACGAAAGAAGGAAATATAAAATTCTTATAACATTGTTCTGGCAATGATTTCTTGGGTATGACATCAACGCACAGACAACAAGAGCAAAAATATACAAGTAAGACTGCGTTGGACTAAGACCATAGGAAAGGAAACAATCAACTGAGTGAAAAGGCAGCAAGCAGAACTGGAGAAAATATTTATACATCTGATAACGGATTAATACAAAAAAATATATATATAAGGAACTTCTACAACTCAATAGAGACAAAACAAAACAGAAAACCCTAAATAACCTGATTAAAGGTCATTTGAATAAAGGACTTGTCAAGGGACTTGAATAAACATTTTTCTTCAAAGTAAACACACAAATGATCAACAGGTATATGAAAAGATACTCAAAATTACCAATCATCAATGAAATGTAAATCAAAACAGAGTATCAATTCACTTGTTAGGATGGCCATTATTTAAAAAAAACAATAATTACAAGTGTTGATGAAGGCCTAGAGAAATTGGAACACTAGTGTATTTTGATAGAATTGCAAAATGGTGCAATTTAATTTTCAGAAAAACTAAAAATAAAACTACCATATAATGCAGCCATCTCACTTCTGAGTATTAATCCAAAAGAATTGAAATCAGGATCTTGAGGAGATATTGCACCCCCAAGTTCATTATAGCATTATTCATAATAGCCAGCAAGTGGAAACAACCTATTTGTGCGCTATGGTTGAACGGGTAAAGGAAATACAGTATATACTTAAAATGGAATATTACTTTGCTGTAAAAAAGAAGAAAATCCCATTGTATGCTACAACATGATGAATCTTGAGTGAAATCAGATTTAGTATTTAGTATTTAAATATGTAGTATTTAAATTAGTCAAATTTATAGAAATAGAAAGTAGAATGATGGTTTCCAGGAACTGAGATGAGAATGAAATGTGGAGATTATTTTCAGTGGGTATACTTGCCATAATGCAAGATAAAAAATTTCTAGAGAAATGCTCTCCTACATTGTACCTACAGTTAATACTGTACTTAACATTTTCTTAAGAGGTTAAGAAAAAGAGCTAATTTATATGGGAAATACACTTTCTTTCTTGCTACACAGGATGCTAATCCGATGGTTTAAACCATTGCAGCCACAAGGTGCCCTGTGAGACAGTGGCTGGATCTCCATTATCTTCTTAAATCCTGTTTTGTCTTTGGGTTTCTGTGCAGTTTCACGACAAAGCATTCCAGGTCTTCTTAGGTCATCCATATAATCTGAGTTGGATTCTTGGAGGTTGTGAGACACTAACGTGCATTCCAGTTCATCTTCATGGATTTAAGCTTGTCCTCATGCTGTTTTTTGCTTGCCCCCACTTCACATCCATCTTTCCTTCCTGACCATGATCCCTCTTGACTGTAGGTCAACATACACATACACAGGGGCAACAGACTTTTCTGGACTACTTAACTGGTTCCCATAATCACACAATGTCTAATCGCTGTAATAAATCCTGATATATTGCTTGCATTTGTTTTGTGTCTCTAATGAAACCCTAACTGTTCCATGATGACAGGGTGGATCAAACTTGAACAATATGGTGAACGTGAGTATAGAATTTAGTGCTGAAGTTTACAGAGAAAGATAAAGGAATCCTGGGTCCTAAGGACTTTGTGGAGCCATAATATCAGCCCTGATCTGCCTACTTCTGGACTTCATTTGCACGATATAATAAATTACTTTTATTTGTGGTTTCTGTTACATGCTGAACTTAAGTCTAAGTGGTAGATGCTAACTAAAATTATTCATTGGAAGTATTTGCTTGAAGTCCTGAGAATAATACAAATATTTGATAAAGATTTTATAAGACTTCAGAAGCTAGTATTGGTTTATAGGAAAAGCATGTTACTATCAATTGATTAAACTTGTCAGCCAGATTCCCTAAGTAGGAAAGAAATTTTAACTCCACCTAGTTTGTGCCATTCTTCCCCTTGTAGACAATGTTGAAGTCAGTTCTGCAAAGAACCAATCCAAATCCTCTACTCTTCCTACTCTCTTAATTGGTTAGTAGTTTCTCTTTACCTGTTCATGGGGATATAGTTGATACATGCCTTGTTTGTCTCCAAATCTAATGGAACTAGGTTTGAATAACCTTTTTGTTGCTGTTGTTCCCAAGACTTTGGCTATGGAATAGCTTAAATATTTCTGAACCTTAATGTCTAGTGAGTCTGGAATTAGGTAATAAAGTCCTAAATCATAGTATAAAATACCTTTTTGAGATATTCTGTATCAGACTGAAAGAATGGAAGGGATAGTACCATTCGGGGCATAGAAGATTAATCTGTGTGTTACAATTTTAGGTGATATGATATTCTGGAAAAAAAATCAAATTTCTTATTCTTCTATTTCTAGCTCCTTTGATGTGTTTGAAAAGTGTATGTATTGCTATAAAAGTGTAGATATTGCTATAGTATCAGCAAGGCTCCTAATCTATTTGTTTACTTACTATTTGTGTAACATTGGACAAGATGTTTAATCTCTCTTAGCACCATCCTCTGTGAGATGAGGATAATAATACCATACAGAGTTGTGAGCATTAAGTAAGACAGGCATGAACAATATGTGTGACAAAATAGACATTCCATAGATGATGATGTGTCCTGTTGGCTTTCTCTTAAAATAAGCATCGAAGAATACTTCTACCCAGTTTCTTCTTCTAAGATCATAGCCAATTACAAAAAAAAGTAATAAAAAACAGATGCATTCCACTTAAGGAAAAAATTACATTTATCTTTATCATTACTTCTGTTTCATCAATAGGAAAGTAAGATGTCATGTGAGTTCAGATCTCCCTATTATATGGTCATCTAAAAGCATTTGTGGACAATTTATCGGACACTTTAGTAACCTACCCAGGTAATCATGATCATCTTATGAGTATTGATTTCCTTTACTCTGTACAGAACCTCTTATATTTTCTAGTGCCTTTGCTGAATTGCTCTTTTATGGAGAAGTAACATTTTGCCATGAGAAGCATGTAAAATATTTAACTCCTCACCATTTTTTTTGGGTCAAAGGGCAGGCTTTAATGAGATGGATTACTTCAGGGCCTGGAGCATATTTTTGCAGTGACTGTGTAGCTGTCAAAACCTTTACAGTAACAGAGAAATTATTGACTTTTCTCAGCTTAGGAATGACCAGTGAACAAAAGGATGATTGAACCCGCAGCAAGTATTTCTTAAAAGTCCTCACGACCTTGTCATTACCTCATTTGCAGAGAGAAAAAAATCTAAAATTAATTTCCTAAGGGAGAAGGGATTTCTATATTGCTTTTTCTAAGATGTCATCAAGGACAGAGATATGGGGTTAATGTTGGGAAACGATGAAAGATAATGTGAGAAAGTTAGGTTGGGATTGGCTTGGTGATGCTAGACAAAGAATTGAGTGTAATTCAATAAACATTCGTTTTGGACATTTTTCATGCAAGATTTCAGACAAAACAGATAATACTAAGAAAGTTAAGATTAGAAAGTCTATTTCTCTGACCCAGGAGTTTGTATTTTGTAGTCACATGAAAGAAGGAATTTATTTGTTATATAGAAGCATAGGTAGACCAAACAGCCAACTTGGAAGCCTATAGGAATGCATTCTAGGTTCACCTCTGAGTTCATTAAGTCTTTTAAACTTCCTGCATTTCGTCTTGATTAATTATAGACTGAGGCCTGCTGAACATCCACTTATCTTCAAAGCTAATTCTCTGTCTCTCTCTCTCTCACACACACACATACACACACACTCACATACGCTTAAACTGTGCCACTGAACTACTCACTTGGCAATTTTGCTTTAGAACTTGGGTATAATTCTGGCAAAGTTTCAGGTATGGAGACCTCCAGGAGACAAAGAATTAAAGTTAAGATTGATTGGAAATTGTTCCATGATTGAAAAGGGATGATGTTCTTTGGCCACTTGCCATCTTCAATCCCTAAAGAATAGCTTCAAGTTCATAATACAAAAATTTGGCATTTCTTTTAATTTGAGTAGCCTCTGGACATTTCATTAAGTTTAAAAATTATGGGGCTTTATGTTGCCAATATGAGGATTGGTACACTTGATTTGGAGAAAACAGTCAATTTTGGTGGTGATCCTGTTTTATATTTTTTTTTTTTTGACAGTTTGAAAAATGTTGTATAATTTTCATGGAATCAAAGAAATAAGAAACATTCAGGCTCTATAAAAATGGAAACATGTATTCTTATGCCAATTTTTCCTGCTTTTACATTACTCAAAATTCTGAGGCATAGCTACAAAAATACTTTTGGAAGTGAGATCAACAGTGTGTGTGTGTGTGTGTGTGTGTGTGTGTGTGTGTGTGTGCTTGGTGGGTGTGTTAGATGAGCGTGGGAGATCTTTTATAAAACCACTTCAAATGCTTTTAGATAGGATTAACAATTGGTAGATTTGCTTTCATAGCAATTACAGAATTATTAGCTAGACCATTAGTTTACAAATTGCTTGATTATGTACCATATTCTTGAGTGAGGAGGATTTGTTATCAAAGTGGATTCTTAAGGGTTTTTGTTGGGAAAATTAATTTATGGAATATTGTGCAGTTTTTCCACTTATACTATCTACTTATCCAATTGATTTGCTGTAAATTTAAAAATGATTTACTGCAAGGAAATTCTCCCTAAGTTCTATGAGGAAAATATCTCCCAAATTATGGCTTGCTGTTGAGATTATTTTCTCTTCGGGGGATAACATGGCTTGTTATAATAAAGTATGTGTGATGAATTTTAGGATGACACTTTATTTTCTAGAGTGGAACTCCTTCAAAAACATCTTGGGTATTAAGTTATCTGTAGCAATAAATGTAATATTTCAAAGACGTCTTTATCCAAGGAGTCCAAAGTTCTTATAATATGAATAAATTGATTTACCCATACTAGAGCAGGTAAGAGTGAAATAGAAAAAGGAGATATAATCACCTCTCATTTCTGGTTGCTGGAATTAGCCATGGGAAATCTGATATGTAAGGGGAAAAATGAACTCCCAACATTTATATGTTGGCTTCTATCCAATAACTAAGTTGACACACTCTTCAAATCAAAGTCCATTTTCTCATTCTTATTTAGGACAACCGACTGTGTGGTCTTGGTTATTTTAGAATTATCTACAGTCACATGAAGAGGTACAGTAAGTGGATATGTTAAGGGAATGAAATTAGAAAGGCATTTCAGATTGGCAGAGTGTAATTACTTACTTGAAATTTACCCAGGACGTTTGCTGTTGACACATTCAGTTGGTGCAAAGGATCTTTAATTACCCAAAGCAACTAGTTTGTGGTTTCACATCTCAGTGGAAAGAAAGCAATTCCTGGAGCAAGGCATTGTAAACACCATGCAGTTCTGAAGCATTCTTTCTGATCAAAGGAAACCAAGGTTACTTCTTATTAGAGAGGTCCTCTGCAAGCACGCTCAGTTATTTCTTGGGGCACGAATCCCAGATATCTTGTGAAGAGGAGCAAATTTTCCTTTCTTGTGTATAATAAAGACAACGGACTCTGAAACAAGCCTGAGATTGTGGAATCCATTTATCAACTCTTTAACCTTGGGCAGGTTATTCAATTTTTTCCATATCTAATGCCTCAAAAGAAAATGATACCTACACAGAGAAAAATTAGTGGGGGTTAAATAAGCTAACATATGTGAAACCTAGCACAGTGCTTGTAACAGAATCAGAACCCAACAAATGTCAGTTCCTATCTGCAAAGCATAGTGGTTTGTGGAAGTCATGTTCTGAATGAGATATCTTCACATGAACCAAGGAAGAGGCATTTCTGATAATTGTGCTTCCTACCACATGAGTCGAACAGGAAACAATGGAGATGGAATTAGATGCCAGTATGTTCCCCAGGCATTATGATAGAGGGGGCAAAATAGCCTTGCTTTGTTTCTATTTAGCTGCCTGGCTAAGGTAGCTTTAACTGGCCATTAATTAGTTGCTTCATCAGACAGTCAAAGCTCATTATATTTTTCCTGCTTACCTCCTAAGGGTGTGGGGAACTAGTAGGTGTATAAACATCCTTTCGGGTTAGAGAGTGCAATCCAACCAAAAAGACTATGTTTTCAATCCCAGAAAAAGTGGTGAATGAATCTACTCCTTTAGATAAATAAATATATACTTACTGATTGCTTACCGTAGGCCTGTTGTTGTGCTAGGAACTGATGAACAAAGCAGATGTGATATCTTTCTTAGTATTAATGAAGCTTAGAGTTAACTCCCTAGTTTTTTGTGATACTGACACATAGTGGATATTCCTCAATTATTTTTCCAAATAGGACTGAATTAAAATTTATCTGATAAGACTCCTGTCTTAGACATTCTCAGGGACAAAATTGTCTAAATAAAACACATGACTCATCATGCATTTTAGGGAAATTACATATCCAAGTGTGACTATCCACTATTGGGTTTGGGCTCCCAATGAAATACATTTTTCTGTTTTCCCCATCACATTTACTTTAGGTATCATTGGGTTTGCTTGTTGATAGCAGGATTAACCCTATCCTCATTTTGTTGTTAGTGTTTGGCTCATCTTTTACTCATTTATATATTAAAATTCTTCATGTAAACATAATCTATTTTTGTTTGGGACTAGGAATAAAACCAGAGAAGAACACTAAAGTAAGGGTTGTCTTGCCCAAACCAGGATCAAAGGTGTATGGGAAGTGTCTACCTTAGCTGGAGCATGGAGTGTGAACCTAGAGGCATTTAAATTGATGACTAGACATTTTAGTATCTCATTGGACAAGGTGAGTAACAGATAAAATTATGCTACAATGGAACTATTGCTAGTGCTATTAGTTTACAATCGTCATTCTAAAGAAATATTTAGGCTTTTAAACTGGAGAGATGGCCCTGATTCTTTGGGGTAGATGTTTTGGTAAAAGTTAAAGAATAGGGAAGAATACATTGTCCTCTCGGCTTCCTTACTTCCTATGCAGCATCATGTGACAAATTGTTTGTGCAGTAACAGCATCTTATGGCAAAATTCCCCTGGTGCACCCAGAGCTGAACCACTTAGATCAACAGCACAAGCAGTTGCATCATATGCTTGGACTGACCAGGGCTGGGGACCATTTTGCATGACAACTTTCCAGTTCTGCAGGAACTAGAAAACTTATCCACAGAAAGCACAGTGAAAGTCCCTGGGGTCAGGGGCAGGAAAGCTCTTTGGTGCACTTTGGGAGAGTCAGGCTCAAGGAGCCCGTTCTGGCTTGCACTGGGGAAACTGGACATTGGACTCCTGCAACAGCAATAGCAGGAATTGGATGGTGCTTGGGAAGACTGATGGTTTTTGAAGTTCACCACAGCTGAAAGTCTATTTTACTTGACATAAACATCATCACCATGGTGATGAGTACCTTTTTAGTTAAAAGTAAGAAAAGTCCTTTTAAGTGACAGCTAATTAGAATTGTTACCATTGCTTTAGAGAAAAACCATAAAAATAAAGGTATCACAATAGTCTGGAGAGTGGATAATTTCCTGGAGGTAGGAAATATTCAAAAGTCAAGACCAATTCTTATAACAGCTGTGCAACAAGTAGAGAAAGTGCCTGTGCTATTGCACAGAGAAACTTCTAGACTGCATGAGTGCATAAAAAGTATAGTGGTGCCGGGGTCCTTGTTCCGGCAAATCTAGGGGTCCACGAAGGACGGACAGTCAGGTGAAAGGAAGTGAGAGAGTCACGAGAAAAGTATAGTCTAATGACCAAGCAGTCTGGCGCCTTCTCAATTCTGACATCCTCTATTCTGGCGTCCTCAATCTGGCATCTCCTCCCTGCTGGTCTGTGTCTTTATTTAAAAGGTAGTTTGATCTCTTTAACAATAGTCCATTTTTACCAGCAAGGTGGCAAACCTCCTTAATCCTATATGTTGGTTTCAGGATAAATTTAGGGTGGGAGGAGAGAGCAGTGTGTTTCCTTAAGGTCTTATAAATCCATCAAGGCATCCTGCTCCAGGTCCTTCCCCTTTATCTAAATGCCGTTCCTTGGGGCCAAGGAGAGTAGCTCAAGAAATCCAAGCCCACCATTTTGGCTAGCAGGAGCTTTGCTTTAACCACTTTCCTACACAGGGAAGGGTCTCAACCTGTGAGCCCAAAACAGCTCTCAACAAGTGGAATAGCCAAAATCATATGTCAATTTGCCCCATTCATTTATTCACTCAGTAAAAATAATATGCCAGGAAAAATATAGGATACCTGGGTATAAGGTAGTCATCAGTGCTTTCTCTATGGCTTTTTAATAAAATTTAATAATCCACACACCTCCAGGTGGAAAGTCCTTTTTGAACATAGAAATCTTCAGCCTGAAATGTAAATAGCACTGATTGTTATACATTCTGACAAAATGATTCTTTCTAAGCAGAAAGCTATGCGTTTTTTAAGTTTGCCTGCATTCAGTGATATTAAATATTGACAATGAAGGAAAGTGTTTTATATTTCCCCAAAGGATGTTGTCTATATCTATTCAGTTGTATAATTTAGGAGTCAGATACAAATATATGTTTAATTCTAGCCTTCCCTTGAATCCTAGCAGTAAAGACGTAGATTTTAAGCAACTACAACTGTGTATTTAGACAATGATGTTATATTGTGGTTCTAATTCTCCTGTTGTGTTGATTGTTGAAGTACAGAGAGAATCCACCAATGACTTCTCTGTTTTTATTTAATTTTTCTCTCTACTTATCAAGTTATGTAGAGGTCACAAAAGAAAATGGACTCTTAAGGATCAGTTTATTTTTGGGTAACTTTAAAAAATTAAAAATTGATGATTTACTGGTGTTTACTTTTAAATTTAAGTTACAAAATGAAGTTTTTATTTATATTTTTCTGCACCCAATCTCTCAAGGTGTCTGAGACTTTTCTTGTTTACTGTAAATTCTCAAGACTATTGACAAAAAAAAAAAAAAAAGGAAAAATAACAAAATTCCAGACAAAATTCGTTGGTTCTATTTGAACCAATGTTCTATACTTTTACCCCACAGTTTTCATATGATCACTTTTCAATTTAACAAAGATTTTTAGAAACTTTTTTTTGCTATTGAAATTTACTTCTTAATATGCCCAAGAATACCCACCAAAATGCTAAATTACCCTGATAAGGATACCAAAGGATTCAGATATGCAAATGATAACATTTTTATTGTTTGTTTTATCCTCTCCTACCCTTCTGCATGCTTTCTACATTTTTCTGGCAAGAACTGAGTCCCTAGTGATTGTCTCATGTTCTCCAGGTCAATTGTTTTCAAATATATGGTAATACTTGAGATGTCTTGAAAATTCAGATTTCCAGGACCCCAGTGCAGAGTCTCAGAGTATAGCCAGGAATTTAATTTTTCAAAACTCCTGGGAAATTTTGATGCTATTCATCCCCAGAACGGCAATTGCTCTGGATTTCACACTCCCCATGTTTGCCATTTCCCGTGAGCGTGAACTCGGATGCTACTGGACACCTGCATTTATTGTCTTTCCCTGTCCCTCTCAGCACTACCCCAATGGCTTCTGTTCTTCCCAATGCTCAATGTCATCTATGGGTCCTCGTCCTTCCACTGTTAGCTTGGTTCTACAACAGCTGAGGCCACAATGTTCATGCCGTGTTCCAGGGAGTGCCAGCAGCTCCTTCAAGGATAACCCCCTTCCCATTCCTTTCTATTATTCTTGTGGACATTGATCACTTGTGGAAATTTTGTTGAACTACCCCCTCTCTTGATATTTTCACCATCTACTTTTTCCTCCTCTGGTCACAGTCTCTAGCAGAAAAGAGCCAAAACAAGGAAGAAATTTAATAGGACATACCTAAAGTTTTCTTCCCTCTAGCACTGGGTTTTCCTGTCTTTCTTCCAGAAATTTGAGGTGAATGAATTAAAACAAGGTGCCCCTTCTGTGTGTACCCAGCCCCATGCCAAGATACAATGTTCGATGAAGGGAGCTTGGGTAAAATTTCAGCCTCCACCCTTCTCTTTGGGCAGATGTTCAGGTACGTTGTGCATGAGTTCAGCCATGGTGGAGGTGCCTGCCCATGAGGCTACTCCGTTCTTTGTACAAAAGTAACCACAGATAATATGTCCCCATAACCCTCTAGACCAGGATAAGAACATCTGAGTGCTGGTGACACAGCTGAGGCTCCGGCTGGGTCTTCTGCTGAGAATATATAATGTGTATGTCTATTAAATGTACTTCATGCTTGCACTTTCATAAGCATCGAGGTTACTAAAAATATTTAAAGTACTTGTCTGTTTTAGACATTTTTCAGGTGACCCCCCCTTATTTATCTTACAGAGATAAATGTCTGAGACGAACTCCTCTTTTGCTTTTATTATCTCGATTGCATTTTTTTCTCTCTTATAAATATTTTACTTTGTGCAGTCTATGTTTTTCTAGGCAAACCTTTTTTCAGCTATATTCTTTGTTCTGCTTAACACATTTTTTTTGGTTATTTGATAGTTCTATTGACCCTAAAATTCTTTATGTTGCATGGAGTTCTGGAGTATAATAACCTGACAATAGTTTTCCTAGTCTTCCAACATTTTAGCAAAACACTAGTAAAGTCCACAAATTATTAAATATTTAATACCTAATTAGTGCAAAATATGTTTGTGTGTATGCAGAAATACACACACACACTTATATAATTTTGTTTTTCTTACAATTCTCTCAATGATTCTATAGGTTCTGGTTATCCACATTTTCCAAATGAGGAAAATGCATTTCACAGAAGAAAGTTCTGTCACTCAGGAAAATGAAAACATTGCTCTACACTGTTTCTTCTTTCTTCTAAATCTTTAGGACTTTGGATAAAGTGACTACTAGGTTCTTCGGCCTCACTGCTAATCCAGTCAATTTTCTTGGTGCTAATTTAACAATGGCAGTAGGTTTTGTGTGTGTGTGTGTGTGTGTGTGTGTGTGTGTGTGTGTGTGTGTATGTGAATCACTTTAATCTCTTTATTACATATTAATGAGAGAACAATGCCATGTCTTCGAAATATTCTAAGGATTAATATGCTCTCTCCTGAGTCAGGTGAGGACAAGGTCTATACAAAAAGAAAGCATAATCACTGGCTCAACTGAACACAGGTGTCTCCGCTCTGTCTGCACTGAAGTTTGTTGGCTGCAAGACTCTTTGATAGAATGGAGTGGCAAGGGATTGCTGCTTATAACATTCCAGAAACTTTGCTCGTAGTACTTGTGGGTACAAAACTCTGGGAAAGTTTTGATATAATTTCCCATGTTAAAAAAAAAAAAAAAAAAAGGACGTGCCTTTAGGCAGGCTACCCTATAATTAAAGCCGGATGAGAATTTCATTCATGCATTAAGCAAATATTTATTAAAGGTCTACTATGTGCGGGGCTGTCTGTTAGTTACTGAGAAAAGAGGGCACACAAATAGGGCCCCTGTTCTCACATAGCTTACCATCTAGAGGAAGAAATGGGCAGGAAACTGGCATACCTACAAAGTGAGAGAGAGAGTGAGTTGGGGGTAGGGAAGGGGGCTCTGAATAGGAGCTATGTGACAAGCCAGACAGAATGAAGTCAATGGGCAAAACCTCCAAAGGAAGAAGAGGAGCTAGTGGGCTGGGGAGAGTGAAAGTTGATGACGTGGCTGAAATCTTGTTAGCAAATGGCAGCGTAGCTGGGTTTCTTCACTTCAGTGTCTGATGTGGCCCTGGGAAGAAGGAGCACGTTCTTATTTTTAAATGAAGACCATTTAACAGATATTTCCTGTACTTATCTTTCTGCCATGGGACCTGCTGTGGAGCCTGATTCAAACGAGCTGCTTTAAGTGTTGGTGATTTCAACCTTCTTTTTCTTTCTTCCCAACAACTGCTTCTCCAGTAAGCAGGTGAACCCCTTGTGACACAGAGTAAGTCCAGGCATTTGCCTGTAATTTGATGTTATGCATAGAATCTGAAGAACTTTTTTCACAGGCACCTGGACAGGGCTCTAACTGTCTCAGTCTATTGTTACTCTTCTTGTACAACAATGAATTATTCACCCTCTTGTTTCATAGAAGATGGAGTTGCTATTGGCTTTCCTAGAGATTCAAACCACCACTACTACCTAGTGGTAGTAGCTACCAGTGGAACTGGTAAACATGAGGGTAATGAAATATTTGCCAAATTTTATTTTATCACTTATAACTCAGTCAAAGCTAGAAAACACATCCAACTACTTGGAGAAATAACTAACTTCATTAACACCATTTATGCTTATCTCCAGAGTGGATGGGGACAGCTGGGTTTTCTCTTTCTTTCTTCCTTTCTTTCTCTCCCTTTCCTTTCTCTCTCCCTTTCTCCTTTTCTTTCCCTCCCACCCGCCCTCCCTTCCTTCCTTCCTTCCTTCCTTCCTTCCTTCCTTCCTTCCTTCCTTTTCTTCCTTCCTTCCTTCCTTCCTTCCTTCCTTCCTTCCTTCCTTCCTTCCTTCCTTCCTTCTTTTTCTTTCTTCCTTCCTTCCTCTTCTTTCTTTCTTTCTTTCTTCCTTTCTTTCTTTCTTTCTTTCTTTCTTTCTTTCTTTCTTTCTTTCTTTCTTTCTTCTCTTTCTTTCCTTTTGGATTTATTGTTATTACTTAGTATAGCTATACTTTGAATAAAATAGATACTAAGGGAAAAGGTTTATTCTCTGACTTAAGTTCAGTTTAGAAAAACAGCCTAGCTGAAAACCATTTTTATTGGTAAAATAATCATTTTGCAATTCCCAGAATCTCATAGTCTTGATTTCTGGGCCTGAATTGGAAATGTAGCAGGATGCCTCTTAAAATCCCAAAGCAAAGACAGAATGGGAAAGATCCGATTACAATCTCTTTTCTCTCAAAGTGTAAAGTGATTTGTTTTGAAAGAAAGCAATACTTTGCTTAATAAATATTTTTATTCAAAGAAGTGTTGCCTATGTAGTTTCAACTTATTTTTTAGTTAGCCTTTGGTGGGGGAGAAGGCTTTCAGATTTCAATCTAGTATAGATTTGATGCAAAGGGTTTTCATTAATTTAGCATATTTGAATTCAGTAGTGTATAAATAAACCACTTTTATTTATTATCTGTCTATCTATCATCCATCTATCATCTATTTATCTATCTATCATCTATCTATCAATCATCATCTATCTATCTATCTATCTATCTATCTATCTATCTATCTATCTATCTATCATCATCAGTCTATCATCTATCTATCATCTATCATCTATCTTTCTATCTCTATCTATTATCTATCATCTTTTAAATATGATCTTCAGAGTGTTTGTGCTGGATTCTCTGTTTGCCCCTTCAGACCCATTCTCCAGTGTACTCTGTCCAGTGTACTCCTAGCTGAAATATGTATTATATGTGGTATGTGAAATGCATGAGAGTCTGGTAGAGGTGGTTTCATATAATCACTATGTCCTAGGAGACTGACCTATCCAGACTGCATGAAAGGACTCCCTTCCTTGCCTTCTGGCTTTCAGCTGTTATTGGCCAATAGGTGGGGAAAGAGCACATAAGAGGGCAGGAGGAGAGGGATGTCAGGGACTGTCCTCTGTGATCTCAACCAGCTTCCTAAGGCCGTAGCTGTTGCCTGATGTGCCTTAGACTCAACTTTTCTCCTTCATTCCCTTTGGGGACTGAGGATGGTTATGCTGTGTGTTTTATCATTCTTTTTTGTTTTTTCTTCACCCCTCCCCCCAACTCTGGTAAGTGGTGCCACCACTCCATTCTCCTCGAGCTCAGTTGGAGTGTGCATACACAACACTAGTCCAAATTGCATTTTTGAGTTGGATTGAGACACAAATTCTACTTTCATACTTCATCTATAGGACATTTTCTTACAAACCATGTATGATAACTAAAAGTTGAAAAGGAATGACCTTTAACTTAAATTTTTAAATATTAAAAATAGCTCATTAAATTTCTCCATCTAACTCTTCCATGTTCACTCAGTAAATGAAGTCTGTAATCAGACTCTCTTGTGTTACCTGTGTAGGAGCCTGGTTTAGAAGTATTTTAAGTTTTTCAGAGCAAAACGGATGAAGCCCAGCCTGAGGCCACTTTGGGACTTGGGTTTGGGTGTATTGTGTGTATGTGTTGGGAGAGGGAGGTTAAGAATGTGGGAAGAGATAGAGATGAAGGAAGGAGCTTCGTACTTCCCATTCACTAGATATAAAGTTGTCTAGCCCTCTAACTTAGGCATACACTCAATCAGAACATGGCAGTTTTGAAATAGAGGCCCCGAGACAGGAGACAGAGGACTGAAGATGGAGGAGGGGTGAACTAATATGCAGGCTGCTTTGGAAACCCCTGTAGTTTGGCATCATCTAGAATTATCTTCCCTGTGGTTTAAGTCTTTCTGAAATTGAGCAACTTTTATGTAGACGTTCTTGGATTTTGGGAAAACAAACCTAGCTGAAATGTATCTTATATATGGTATGTGAAATGCATGAGAGTCTGGTAGAGGTGGTTTCATATAACCACTAAATTGTATGAAAAGTGGCTTCCTCCACCCCAAAGAAAACAAAGTCATCCCAAATACTTTGAAACCCAAATATAAAGAAAACCAAACAACAAAAACAACTTTCATAATAGCCAAGTTAAATTCGTTCTTCATAAATATTCCCACAGAATAAACATAACATTTTCTTAAGCCCTAGCCGGTTAAACAAACCCAACTTTAAAGAAAGGGGTGTTAAATGTTTCTCCTCTGACAGTGTTGTCCAAAACCATAGTGTGGGTGGAATATTTTTGGAAGGCTTTTGGATATTTTTTTCTTTCTTCATCCCATTTTTTTTTCCTCCCAATTTTGTTTCCTTGGATACTTTAAATCGAATCCAAATTGTCTTTCACATCATGAAGGATGATAGACACCTAGATAATTCTGGGATCATACATTTGGGGCTTAAGTGCTTTACTCAAACAATGAAGGTGGAATAAAACATTTTATTCTTTATTCTGTATCATTTTTACTGACACAGGAGCTCAGTTCTTACAAAGACAGACATCTTCCCTGTTCTCAGAAGAGATAATAAGGCAGAATGAGTGAAAACTCAGCCTAAACTCCTTTGCTTTAGGCTTGGCTATAAACAGAAATATGATCTTGTGTTTCTTGGCCTCATAATTGCTCTGCTACCACAACAATGCTATTTTGAAAAACATTTGTATTTATAAGAAACCAGTCAGAATCCAATTTTTTCATTGCTAATGGCTGTAATACAAATGCAAATGGAAGGCTAGACAGCCCATTGTCTAAGTGATAGGTCTTGGTGTCAATTTGCCGGGGTTAAAATCTCAACTCTGACACACATTCTTTCTGCTTTTGGGTGAGCTATGTAACCTCGCTGTGCTTAAGTTTCTTTCACCCAAAAAATGAAAATAGAGATAATAACTGTCTCATCAGGTTGTGACGAATATTGTGTGAGTTAATGTTTCAAAAATACTTAATGCATGCATGTAATAAGTGTCACAAAGTATTGGCTCTTTTTAAAAATATATCCAAAGACTCAGGCTCTTTTGGCCATCCTAGCCTTACTCATTTTCCTTGTCTGCCGTTTTATCATCATTTCCATAAGAACAAGGGCTTTTTATGGTTTGGGAATCAAGAACTGTATTAACCTCTTCACTTTCATTAACTCATTTCATCTCTAGAGTGAATTTAGGAGGCAGATGGAAAATGGAAACCAATTCTTAAACACTGCAGTTTGGTGACTTCACTAGAATATTCCATATAACCTGACTGAGTGCATTTTCATAAACATTATTTGTAGCCATTAAATAGACCAATTTAAGACTACTTGGTTTGCATTATTTAAGTAAAACACTAGAGGGATTTGTCATTACTTGATAACCATCTCTTGACTTCACCTTGAAAGCCCTCACATGCTTTCAGGTTTAGGGTAGGAACTCAGGATTCTCAGTAAGGTTTAGCATTTTCTACTACCTTAATGTTGTACATTTCTTCTTCTGCAAAGTGAGAACTAGAAAATTTCATTCAATTAAAAGAGTTGAGTTTATTCCAACTACTGCCATCAGTCCATCATTTGAAACCTGATTTCTCCCAACTCTTCTGCTACCGGCTGCCTGGTGGCCTCATTGTCTCAACTCAGGTACCCTCTGAAGATTGGAGACTGTTCTTGGGAATCAGAGATTTTAGAAAGTAAGGTCACTATCGATTAATATTCATTGAGAGCCCACAAAATGCAAGGAACGCTAGCAGGTGCTCAGAGTTTAAAGAATATCATATTTTGCATTTTTAGATTTCTACTCCCCCTAATCCATCACATTCATTAAATGTTGGTAATTATGATTTTAATGATTATTTCTATTGCATTTAAGGCATCTTGAAACCTTGGCAGGCCATTGAAAATAATAAGACATGCACCCTTAGGTAGACCACTGACTCAAAATATCTTATTTTATTTTATTTATTTTTTGAGGTTAAAAAATTACTATTTTGAAATTATTATGGATTCCCAGAAATTTGAACAAAATGTACAGGGACATCCTCTAAACCTTTCGCTCAGCCTCCTGCAATGGTAACAACTCGCATACTATTGTAGACTAGCACAACCCCAGGAACCGACGTCCTTAGATATCGCGTTCATTTTACAGTCTCATATGTCTGAGTGTATTTAGTTCTATGCAATCTGATCACATGCGTATCTTCATGGAATCATCACGATCAAGTGACAGCCTTGTTCTGTCACTTGACTCAAAATATTTTAATATGCACTAGTCATTTCCTTAAGCTGCTAGTTCTTCATTCCTTTTCCCAGTTTTTTTTCTCTTTTTTATGCATGGATTTACTTGAAATGAAAACATCTACATTAGTATGATTCTACATTTGTACATCTGGCATGTTGCAATCTGATTAAAGTAAATATGTAAATATATCATGCTTAAATGTAACATTTCAGCATTCTTTCATAGGGAAATATAATTCAAATATACTGGAAAAAATTCACATTTTGATTAATTTGTGGTAATATCAACCTCCAAATAAACACCGGGTGCTCTATCCTAGCATTTTTTTTAAGCTTTCAGAATTTGCTTTTATGGTACCTATTATTTCCAGATGACAGGACATGGTGCTGAAAAGTATGGGAAAATATGGTCAGACTAATGGGTTTCCTGCTGACTAAATCATTCTGAATCATTTAATGCGGCTTCTATATTATCTCACTGTTGATTAAAGCAGAAGCAAATTACAGTACTGGAATCTCTTTAAGAGAAATTATCTGATGAACCAGTTCTCAAAGAGGTGGGGAAATGTGATACGGCTGTGGGCTTGAGGTACATCAGTTTCAAGCAATGCCTTTTTGAGATACAGTCAGGAACGGTGAATTTGTATTCCCGATGGAGATGTCACTCTGATCATGGCACATGTATGTCAAGATGCTATCTAAACTGAAGATAGTTTTTCTACTTTCTTAATTTAAAAACCCCCAAGCTCTTCATAGGTGAAACTTAGAAACCTGAATACCTTGGCTGGTTTTCTGCATACAGAAAATTAAAAATGACTTCTTATAAAAGAAGGATATCAGAAAAGAACAGGAAGGAAAGAAAAGAAATGTGTCAGAGTTGATTAATTATTAGAGCTAAAAATATACCCATTATAAATGGTAGGAGCAGTGATTTAAAAATGCGTTTTAAATGACGACGGCTTTATGATTTGGATGTCATTTGCTCAACACAGAGATCCTAATGTTGATTGATAGGCTTATAGATGTCTTCCTTGGGATTTGGCAGACAAAACTGATGTCTATGCGTTAAATCAAATGCTTCCACATTTTTTATCTCTATTATAGCACTCAAAGCATCATTCACAAGGATCTGAAAGACTCATATTCCGGGGTTGTGACAAATGAAACCCACTTATCTCATTCAGATTATATGACTATTTTCCAAATCTGTTCTTAATATCTTGTCTTCTGAAGCTATGCCATGATAACTTCAGACATTTCTTTTTCTGTGCGTTTTTTTTAATGTATTGATAGTTCCCCCCACATATTTTGGCATTCGATTCATCTTCCTTTATTGTCATCAGCTTAGCATTGGCAATTTTTGTGGTACCTTATACATTTTACACAATAAAGATGAAACCTACTTATGCTCTCCTCTATTGTGGTTGCATGGTTGATGTTAAGGAAGAATTCAGAAGAGGTATTTGGAAACATAAGGATAAGGAATAAAGAATACAAGCTATTAAGGATAGAATTTACATAACTCACTTCCAAATGATGCTGAGGCCAAAGAGCCTATTGGCTCTTTGAAGTTTCAGAGGACTATCACTGTTTTTTTTTTTTTTTAGGACTGTCACTGATTTTTAAACAAAAAAATAAGGAGATGACAAGAAAAAAAATCCAATAAAGATTGTTGTTTCTAGTTTTTATCTTCCTTGAAATCAATTCAGCCCATGTTAAATGTAGCTGTAATTTGATTTTGTGGTTTGAGGGGTATAGATTCTTGCACTTCTGGAATAGAAGTACAATATAGATTGACATTGTAGGAAGCTAAATTTGAGAATTATTCCTGTAATAATCTACTTACCGCATCTGAGAAGCCTGAGTCGGTGTAACTTTCATATATGCAATACTTATCATGCTTATGTAGTTGACTTGCCTCTCAGACTTGAGATCCTTGGAAAGGAAAGATTATGTCTTATTCTTCTGTACATTTCTTAGCAGAGCACTTGGCATGCAGGAGATATCTGATAAATATCTGACAAATTAATCTATATAGGAGGTAGATTATGGTGCAGATATTCTGCCTCAATGTATACCCAAAACTTCTTTATTTGGGTAATCATTCATTTGTTCATTGAATATATATTAAGTGAATATACACTGTGGCAATTTTTGTAAAATATACTTGAGTGACTAAATATATATATCTCAGATTAATGATGCATAATGAAGCACAATTTTTAATGGACTACGGGAAAAAGCTTTTACTATGACCTAAACAATTAGAATTCAACACATTCTGCTAGAGAAACACACAGATAAACACAGTCTTCTTCAATGCTTAAGTGTCCCTGTTAAAATTAGGCTATAAAATGCCCATTAAGTAGAATGGAGCTCAGTAATCTATTACCCATGAGACAAACCTGACCTGCTGCTCATGTTTATAAATAAAGTTTTATTGGAACACAGCCACGTCCATTTATTTATCTATTGTCAATTGCTGTTTTTATGAGGCAGAGTTGCCTCCTTGAGGCAGAGGTCAGTTGACTTGAAAAGCCTGGACTCTCTGGCCATTTAGAAAAAGAAGTTTGCTGACTTTGAAACTAGAATATACTCAATGGTAATCTTTGTAAAGTTGTCATCTAAATCTTAACGCAGTGACACAGGAGCTGGAATAACTTCTACAGTTCACTTAACATCTCTGAGTCTCTGTGCCCTCATCTGGAAAATAAGGATTGATTTGAGGACTTGCCTATTTATTGTAATTAAACTGATGGAGAAATTGTAGCTCTCTGATCTCATTCTCAATCTAATGCCTATGTGGAATTAGAGCTCTAACAAATAACCTTGAAGAATACCACCTAATAGAAATAGTGCATCTAAACAAATGGCAAACAATATTTTTGATTAAAGAGACTTGTCTAAAGATTTTTTCAGGCTTCTTCTCGAATTTGATCATTAAATTATAAATATATCATAAATATAAAACATTTCAGACAGTGGAAACTCTCTCTCTTGTCAGAATGATTGCTGGTGGCATTAATACCAATAATCACTACCATTTAGGGCCATAGGATATCCAGGGCACAACGCCGAGTCCTTCACATGCATTATGGCATTTAATCCTCAGGATGACCCTAAGAAGTAGGTATTTTTATTTGATTTCAGATAAGGACCCTTGGGGAAAAAAATGAATGCTTTGTTCAAAATGACTCATCCAGGAAGTGGGGAAACAAGAATTTGAAACAAGATCTAGCTTGAAATGTAAGCTTGTAGCCAACACCCTATCATGCCTCCTGATGTTGCCCCTGGAACCTAATAATCTTGCGTTTCCATTATTGGCATCTTCACTGTTGCTACTGCATTTTACCTTCAGACTTCTGGACAAGATCGAGGCACAGTCTAAAAAAATATACGATCCTATAGGTTTCACTAGGAGGGAAAAAAGAGTTCCGTTTTTCCATCAAATTCATGCTAAACAAAGATTGGCTTTAAAGTGTACCTTGCAAACCCTTTGTTTTTTAATGGATAATTTAGATGAAATGCAGTAAAACACTGTGATAATGCCCCCAGCAATAATCAAAATTCATAAATTACATGACTGATGATTGATTCTTAAAACTCCCAAACTTCCAGTCAGGTAGCTGTAAAGACTCATCTAGTCATTTTATTAACCCTATTGTATGCTTCTGCATTTTCTATATTTGGATTTTCATCCCTACCTATAGAGTCTAGGTGTTTTACCGTGCTATGTAAAGCAATACATCTTCCATTTGACTAGTAAGCAGTCTCCTCAGTTAAATTGCTCAGACAAGTATGTGAGACCCAAACTGCAGCAGAGTTGGACCGTTTAGATGAGGAAGGAATGGAGATTTTGGTGACAGATCTATATTATTGCATTCAAAGTATTATGGTGCATGGTGGGTGGAAATGTGTATTCTCTGTGGGCTGCTTCCCAATGAGAAAGGAGGGAGGTAACATTTCCTCATGTGGCTCAAGTTTTCTTTTTTGTGGGAACTTCTGTCAACTGATATTAACATCTCTAGGTTTAGTGTAGCTTTTTTCCTAAAGGAACGGGAATACTCCTTTACAGAGGAGGTTTTAAATGTTTCTAGTCAATTGCTATATGGACTGAACTGTGTCCCTTCCAAACACATGTGCTGAAATCCTAACCTCTGATGTGTCTGTATTTGTAGACAGTGGCCAGAAAGGATAGTGGTAGGTGAAGTCATAAAGCTGGAGGTTTAATCTGACAGGACTTGTGTTTTTATAAGAAGAGGAAGAGAAATCAGAGTTGTCTCTTTCTGTGCAACACAGAGGAAAGTTCATGTGAGGATGTAGCAAGAAGGTGACTGTCCACAAGCCGGAAAGAGAGCTCTCATGAAATATGCCTGTACTGTGAGGCGGAATTTCTAGCCACCAGAGCTCTGAGAAAATAGATTTAAGCCAGTTTATGGTATTTTTTTTTTTATGGCAGCCTGAGCTGACAAACACAGCACCTGTTGTAGAAGCTAAGGAATTCTATTCCCAATGTCATTTGGACTAGAAATTTTTTCCAATACAGGACATTTTAATTGCTGTATAAGATATTATTGTTGAAGGATTTCTTTTTCATAAGGTAAATATTGTTATAAGTTTTTGTAAAAGCAACATATTAAATAATTTTTCTTCATATTACTCTTGTAAATGGAAGTAAGTCTGACCCTGTGGAAGGTTCCATAATATCTGATTTCACTATAAATATAGGCATGTTGGTTTTCCAAAGACCCGATGCTTCAAAGAGATTAAATATTCAAATACATACTACATGTATAACATCCCATAATTCAGCTTTTTAATGAAAAGTAACATTCTATTAGGCTTGTGTTAAAATTCCTTTCCTTCTTTTTTGAAATTCTCTTGATTAATATAGAATTTCAAAGGAAAAATTCTATTGCTAGGAGAGATACCTGAAAAATAATTTGAGTACTATTTTTATTTAGTTTTATTTTTTAAATTTTGTTATATTTTATTTTGTTTTTGAGAGAGACAGAGTGTGAGCAGGGAAGGGTCAGAGAGAGAGGGAAACACAGACTCTGAAGCAGGCTCCAGGCTCTGAGCTGTTGGCATAGAGCCTGACGCAGGGCTTGAACTCACAAACTGTGAGATCATGAGCTGAGCCGAAGTTGGATGCCTAACCAACTGAGCCACCCAGGCATCTAGTGAGAACCATTTTTATTTTGGGGATTGCTGTAGCACAATCTTTATATACTGCTCTCATTGCTGACTAACAGCATCCAGGATTTTTCTCAAATTTTCCAGTATTCTAATAAACTTATCCTACCTACTTTGGGTTTCCTTAGTGGAACAGACTGTTGTATGAAGCAGTTTAAACTAGTCAGCTATTTTGATCATTACCCTTTCTTTTGAAAGATTATTGTTAATATTTAAGGAACCAGACAGAGAAGCCTTAGTAACCAAAATAGCCTGGACTCAACAGTTACTCATTGGTGAATGCGGTCAGAGGACATGGAATTTGGTGCCTTCAGGAGTGTAGAAATTGGAGCTGGGGTTTAGTTTCAGGATAGTTTCCACTCTGTAAGCTCCTGGTGGAGATTTTTAGGTCCATCTAACATAAAGGCTTCCTTGTGCAACTTGGGGTCATTGAGTTTGGTCCCAGTAGGCTGTTCCCTTTGGACTTGAGTAGAGTGAAATTGAAGTGTTGAATTCATTGTTTACATATATATATTTCCCCTCAATCTTTTGTGGTCTCTATGCTTAAGGAAAATAGAGATCTCTTTGTTTAAGGAAAATAACTTATATTTTAAATATTTCTATGTGGTGTAAAATATAGCCTATTTTTATTTTTCACATATTTTGGCAATATCTCAAAGTATTGTATGTCAGCCATCATAAAGCCATGTGAAGATTTTATGATATTTTTATATTATAAATTTTTTTATAATTGTTATCTTTAAAACACCTAAAGGAATGCAAAAGATTGATGTTCATGAGAAATAACACTGAAACACTCTAAAAACTAGACCATCAAGAAAGATTATGTAATGCTCCAGTATCTTCACACTCTGGCCTTGGTTGCTTTGGATTCACCGTGGGCTATCCTCTTTGGATGCTCCATTCATAAACAGAAGTAAATGCTTTCTGTCTCCGTGGAATGCAGTGCATTTGAATGTCTCCACACCTTTCTTAATACCATTCCCTCTGCTAGGAAGGCCAACCCAGCTTGCTTCATCTCATCTGCCATCTCTCATTTGGCCAATTCCCATTTGCCCTTTTAAACATTCCCTCAGTATCCTTACAGCCTTCTCTGACCCTTCCCTGCAGAATTAATTGCCCTGCCACAACACCAAATACATCTTTCATTATGAATTATTTACTCCTCCATCTCTTCCATTAGTGCAGGTATTCTTCAAGGGTAAGGACTATGCTCCGTTCAGTCTGTATTTCATCTTATGTGCTTTGTGCTGAGCCTGGCATTTAGTAAACAATGCAGAAATATTTGGTCACTTGATCTGAAGTCCTAGATTTGTTAATTCTGCATTCTAACTTTGAAAGTTTGTAAAACACACACACACACAAACACACACACATACACACAACATACATCACATATATGGTGGTGTTGTTTTGTGGAGAATAGTTGAATTTAAAAAAGTAACTTCTTAACTGCATTATATTATAATTTGTTGAAATAATGAAGTAAGAAGTAGATTAACTTCTGCCTAATCAGGTGACTCTTGTTATGGCTGAAGAAACTTGAGTGGAAGTAACACATGTCACTTCTTGTTGAAGATCTTTAAGACTGCTGCGTAATTAGCCATGTGCCCTTTTGCCTGTAATAGAAATGTACAATACGCCAGATGATAGCGAGTCCGTTGGCCTGGATCTCTTATTAAAGACTACCAGAGCAGAGCCCCAAAGGAACATGTAATCTGAGCGAGAGATAATCCTTTGTTGTTTTGGGCTATTGAGACTTAGGGTTTATTACCACAGCCTACCCTAGCTTATTCTGATGGATACGATTCAATAATCATTTGTGAAATAGACATTATCATTAATGGACATTGCAAAGGCTATTATCCAAAGAAGAGAATACTGGCAAGAATAGTTATCAATCATATATTTTCCATTTTCAGTCTGTTGAAATATTATTTTAAAAACATGTAATCTTAGATTCACATGGCAGAAATTGTCTATACTAATATTCCGCTAAGGGAAAACTGTACTTCGCTATACCTTTTCAGCCATTAAAACCTTACTTGAATACTTACTATACTATATGAAGTATCATGTGTCACTGTAGAGGACTCATCTTTAGAAAGTCTTTCTGATTTTATGTAGCTCACTAGCCTATGTACTGGTTGTATAGCATCACTACATGGAGTATAATTTCTATTTATTTATGTTTGTGTTTCTATAAATGCATTTATCTTTTTTACTTAGAAAGTCATTTATTTTCTCATTGATTTATTTATTAATTCATTCATTAATCACTTTTTAATACCAAGCATATGTGTTATGTTTGGTGCCAGAGGCAAGTTGTGTGTGTGTGTGTGTGTGTGTGTGTGTGTGTGTTTATACTTGTAGATGTGCACTAGCTGAGGTACTGAGATAACATTGTCCCTGTTCTGAAAGACTTTGCAATCTGGTGTAATATATATCATCATGGCCTTCAAACATTGGAATAAACAAGTTAAAGTGGTAGGGCAAACATCTTCAGTCAAATAATAATATTTGGACATTAAGTGGTGACATCTTCAAGTTCGTATAAGTCAATGAACAACTGTCCAAAAAGAATGTGCTATTTTACTCAGTGACTATGAAGGAGAGTTGTCAGGACATGGATGGATCACAGTACCTGGAAGATCTCTCAGAATGGGGAACACAGTCATTAGAGAGGTATATAATATTTCATAACACCTAAAGAGGAGTTTTTCCAATAAACAGTCCAGATCAAGAGCCAACGTTTTTTCTTTGATGAAGTTGAAAGCATCTGTATGAGTCACTCCTTAACCTCCTTCGATTTGGCTCCTGCTCCCATTGATCTGCTAAAACTTCTGTTCCAAGGATCTCTAAGAGATTCTAAATACAGACCATTATATTATACTCCATATTACAATGTTATGATACTGTTGACGCTGACGTTTGTCTTGAAATTCCCCTGGCTTCCGTCTTTGAAGTTATTCCTCCTTATATCATTCATGTAAAGTTTTCAAGAATGTTATCTTGTAGCTTTCTTTCTTTCCCCTCCTTGTTCTCTCACCTGGTGATACATCTACTCATAGAACTTTACCTTTTACCATCATATAAATGGCTCTTAAATTAGTACCTGTATTAATTATTTCTCTCAAATTCTATTCCCACACTTGCAATTAACTAGTGGATGTCTCCTTAACACATTATTTATAACTGTTTTAAAATCGAACATTTTAAAGGTGAAACCCTTGGTGGTTCTTCCTCTCACAAAACAACCATTTCCCTCAGGGTACAAATCTTCAAGTAATTCCCTCATGGTTAAGACCATATATATGTTATTAGACAAATTACATTCAAATATCAACTTTACTCTAAAAGCTAGGAGACCTTGAATTGTTTGCTAACATCAATAAGCATCCATTTTCTCAATTGTTAATTGAGATAACAAAAGCAGCTACTTCCCCAGGATTCTTCTATGAAACAGTCAACAAATGCAGGACACACTCTGTAGGTTTGATAGAAAATAAGTACTAAACAAGGGTAGTTTGTTTAACTGAAATGTAATATTAGTCCTCATGTTTAAAATAAGGAACCAAGCACTGTTACTTCTACCTTTATCATAATTCTTACCTTATTTTTTTTTTTATTTTCCATTCCTTACAACCACTTTTATTTCCATTCTTATTACTCCTTTTGCTTGTATGTCACTGAAGACAGGGCATTGGATCTAAAGTTTGGAACCTGGGCAGAGATCAGCAGAGAAGCTGACAGGACATTTTAGGTGCACTGAGTCCCCCCCAAAAATGAACATTCTGTCCAGTGACAAGCAAAGACTTGAGTGTCTATGGGGATGGAGTTTATGCAGAAGTGTGTGGCAGCAGAGTTAGAAATGATTTTGCTGTGTGGAGACCATCGTGTACTCTCCTAAGGAAGACATTTGAGTTAAGAAGGGATTCCAAAACCTGTGCTTCAAGAGTGTGAATGTGACATATAATATGACCAATGGAATAGAGAGGCACTGGGAACAAGGGCATGCATTAGGAAATTACTGGACTTATGCAGGGGAGAATAATATTTGGTGGTCACAAAGGGAAACCGCATAACCCAAAGTAGCAATTCAGGAGGAACCAGTGTCTATTTCAAAGACTGGATTCTAAAACTTGACAGAAGAAAAAAAAAAAGAAAAAGGTAGATTAAGAGAATCTGGATTATAGAAAAATTATCAAAAGCAGAAATTCTGGTATGAAAGAACAATAATAGAAGTCCAGTTATGGGAATGGAATTACCACGTGAGCAAACAGACTCAGGAAAAAGCAGGAACTCAAGCTGTTTGCCTTATGCTCATGAAACAGCCAGTGTTTATGCAGAATTTCCTTACCTGCATGTGTGTATGTGACATTTGACTGAGGACAGGGCCCACAGCATTTATCACATTCATAAGGGGTCCATGAACCAAAATACTTAAGATTTTACATTATGTTATAACCTTTACGATGCCTGAGATCATGTTATTCTGATATAGCCTTCTATCTCTGGTGCTTGGCCTATGTAAGTGTTCTAATAAGAATGTGTTGATGGAGGGGCGCCTGGGTGGCTCAGTTGGTTAAGCGGCCAACTTCGCTCAGGTTATGATCTCGCAGTCTGTGAGTTCGAGCCCCGCGTCGGGCTCTGTGTTGACAGCTCAGAGCCTGGAGCCTGCTTCTGATTCTGTGTTTCCCTCTCTCTTTGCCCTTCCTGCTCATGCTCTGTCTCTATGTCTCAAAAATAAATAAATGTTCAAAAAAAATTAAAAAAAAAGAATGTGTTGGAATGGATTGATGAATAAATGAATGAATGATTAACATAAGACTTACCCCTTGATGCTTCCTTGAGGAAAGATACTGGAACAGACTGTACACTTCTGTTGTGTACAGTGTTGAGTACCATGAATAGGCAGTTGTGAGATGCTCTCTAGGAGTCTGATGGTGAGTCGCTGACCCAATGTTGTTAATGTTTCTTCTTCAGAAATAAACGGACTGGCACCAGTGGGTTTAATATGCTTAGTCGCTCTCTGGGAGTAGCCCAAGGTATGTGTGGCCTCCCCCTGAATGAAGTAAACAGACCTTATACTTCAATCTGAGGCTCTTTTCCTACCCAGTCATTCTTCCTTCCCATCTCTTTTCCCAGGGGTCACACCTGTACCATAGTCTGAAGGCTCTACCCTCTCATTCTTGCTTCCTCTCCCCTTATCATTCATAGATATTAGCCCTAATAAATCCAAAAGGGTCATAGCTGAAAGCTGCCATTCAACCGTGACAGATTCTATGAAGGGAGCTCTGAGAGGACATCTCCATGTTTCTATACTTTTGTATCCTGGAAACTTACAGATCCAGTTGGAAATAAGAACTTTGCACTATGTTTCTGCTGGATGGAAGCCAGAACTTCAGTGCTGCCTATGTGAATAGCAGTCACGTAGTGATTATTTGGATCAAGACTACTTATAGAACTGTAATACTAGTGCAAAGCAGACTGGGGAGAAATCCAAAGTTGTCTGTCTATTACAGGATACAGTTTTTTGAAGGGACAGTGACTAAGACTGTCCACCTTACAAATGTCTGAGTACATCGTTATTTGCTTTCTGTCAGATTCCCAAAAGTCTTAAGTGATCCCCCCAAAATAATATCCCAATTTAAGGTGGGCTTAAGCTTGGAGATACCAAATCAGCATTTAAGGACTAACTGAGGCTACATAGTCTGTGATGGTGGGGACTACTCTCTGTCTCTAGTCTCCTTTGGTAATGTTCTGGACACAAAAGTATATTTTGAACCTGTTATCATGGACGTTAGGTCTCCATTACCACAAGAGAAATGGCTCAACAGGATTTCCAATTAATTGTGTTTTTCTTCCAGTCTATAAGAGAGTCTTTAGCTCATAACCTATGAGTGCATCAACCTTCCTGGATTTTGTATTCCCAGGAAATATCAGTAATGCTTTGATACCTACAGATATTATTTTCTTCTCTTGCTTTTTACATAGTATATGTAGTAAATTTCACCTAGAACTAAATTATTGTCTCAGATAACAAAAATAGATACTTGAGCATATGGAGGCAGTTTAGTTGAAAGATTGTGAGGAGGTGGGGGTTACGAACAGGTGCCATCTGGGCAGAGGACCATTTACATTTAACAATTACTTCATCAAAGGGTTTATCCTTAAACAAAGCAGACCCTGTGGGTCTGATTTGAACTTTGTTGGATAAAACAAAGCATTGAAAGGAATGCTATCTTAATTTTGATCACTGACACAAAAGGAGTATAGGTATAGGCTGTCTCCTCAATCATGCCCAATAATCCAAGTGGTCACTTGAGAAAAAGGGTACTTAAGATGATGGAAGGTTTTCTTCTCCCCACTGAAACATAGAACTATTGCTTTTTAAAGTAAATACTGGTCAGGACCCAGTTACTGAGTGGAGAAACACATACAGGACAATCTAATCATCCATCAAAACCTTATTCAGGACAGGTTCACCATTTTTTTTTCTCATGGCAGGGCATAAACCCTACTAATCTCAAAATCTATATGCAGCGGATTAGGAAATCTTATGTATTTATCTCAGTATAACACAGTGACTTATTTATCTCTTATCTCTTAGCAGTTTTAAGTATTTCACTTAAGAAACACTACTGCCAGCTTTTTCTTGTCATCTGTAACCACGTATTTAGATTACAATTTTTTGAATGGTTGTTAAAGATAAGGATTAAAAAAAACTGGTTTTATATTAAGACAAACGATATATCTGGTTACTTTTACTGTAGTTTCATGATATTAAGCTCTTGTAGTGTGAATATGCCAAAAGCAACTTGTTTCATTCTGTACGAAGTCTAGTATTCTAGCATGCTGTTTGTGTTATTATAAAATCAGGATATCTTATAAATGTTTACTCAATAGTTCTTCTTATTTGTAGAGATAAAGAAGCAATATTTTACAATGTATTTTTTAAATTCAACAAATATTTATGTGTGTATATAAAATATACATATTATATATATTTGGAGACGGGTTGAAATTATATAAGTAGCAACATAGAAATCTTAATTGAAATAACACATCCTTTTCCACATGAATTTATTAAATTCGACATACATTGTTGAGGAAAGAATATGAATAACAGTGAAAATCACAATATTTGCTGTAGACTACAGCTCTATGTAGCATTTATTTGCCAGACACTATGGAAAGCATTTTCTATGTGTGATCTCATTGAAACTTCATGACAACCCTCTGAGGTAGGTTTCATCACCTTGTTGTGTGATTTGGTAGGACCCAAAATTATCCAAATCTTATTTACCTAAATTGTCAGAGACTTCCTTCCTCAGCCATAAATAAAACAGTAATGTAAACATCCCATTGGATGGTTGTAAAGATTAAGTGACTACTGTATAGTGACTCATAGTATAGTATATAGAACCTAAATATTATTGAAAGAGAACCATAATTATTTTATTTTTTAATGTTTATTTATTTATTTTTGAGACAGAGAGACTGCATACAAGGGGTGGAGGGGCACAGAGAGAGGAAGAGAGAGACTCCCAAGCAGGTTCCATGCTGTCAGCACAGAGCTTAACATGGGGATCAATCCCACAAAACATGAGATCATGACCAGAGCCAAAATAAAGAGTCAGGCATTCAAGTGACTGAGCCACTCAGGTGCCCCAAGAGCCATAATTATTTTAAATAATATTTAAAATACTAATCAAAAGCTTTTTAATGTTCCAAAGATTCCTCACTTAATTTGAGTCTTTAGGTACATTAAAATTTTTTTTCTAATGTTTATTTATTTTTAAGAGAGAGAGACAGAGTGTGTGTGTGGGAGGGGCAGAGAGAGAGGGGGAGACATAGAATCTGAAGCAGGCTCCAGGCTCTGAGCTGTCAGAACAGTGTCTGACATGGGCTCAAACTCACAAACAGTGAGATCATGACCTGAGCCAAAGTCGGATGCTTAACTGACTAAGCCACTCAGGCGTTGCTCTTTAGGTACATTTTAATGACTTCTTACAGTCATTACTTAGAAACCAGAATACTGGACCAAAAATCCTAAGGAGTTTGGGTGGATGTTACAAAATGAGATAATGTGGGGGGTAAGTAAATCTTTGCTAGCCTAGTGTTATGGGTTGAATTGTGTCCATTCAAAAATTCACACGTCGAAGTCCTAACTTTATATCAGAATATGACCTTATTTAGAAATAGCGTGGTGGTAGATACAGTGAGGTAGGATGAAGTCATTAGGGTAGACCCTAATCTGACTGGTGTCCTTATAAAAAGGATAAATTTGGACACAAGGAGAATGCCATGTGAAGAGACAGAGGAAGAAGATGGTCATCTACAAACCAAGGAGAGAGGCCTGGAAAAGACCCTTACCTCACAGCTTTCAGAATGAACTGAAACTGCTTATACCACGGAGCATCTGGCTGCCTCAGTTGGTAAAGCATGTGATTCTTGATCTCAGTGTCATGAGTTCAAGCCCCATGGTGGGTGTAGAGTTTAGTTAAAAATAAAATAAAATAGCAGATAAACAAAAGGAAACTGTTTACACTTGATTTTGGAGTTCTAGCTTCCAGAACCACAAGACAATAAGTTTCTGGTGTTTAAGCCACTTTAGTTTGTGATGGCAACCATAGCAAACTAATACACCCACAATCTACTCTTTCGTCATGGGATGAAGGTACCTCTGGGTAAATACCTTCGGGTAAGTCTGGCTCTATCCTAGTTCTATCCATAGACACATGACCCAGAATGGCTTATTTTGAAAGTCTTAGTCATTGTTTCTGTAACAGGGATTGACCCATAACTTGAATGAGAAATAAATCTAAGATTGTTGTGGAGACCTCCTATAAAAGAGAATTCATCATGTGTTATTATAAGTCATAGGTCACCAAGTTTTGGGTTATTTTATGTAATGAGCCAGATAATATTTTAGGCTTTTGTGAGTCATACAGTCTCTATCGTACCTACTCGTTCTGTCTCTGTAGTGCAAAAGCAGCCATAGCCAATACATTAACCCGTAAGCCTGGCTGTGTTCCAATCAACTTCATTTATAAAAGTAGGTGTCAGACCAGATTTGGCCCATGGCTGTGGTTTGCTGACCTCTGTTATAGATAATAAAATATCACTCTGAATCATCTAGGTGTTACCATAATGGGATAGTGTCTTAAAACAAATCCATCACAGGGAAAAGTAGAGCTGAGAGGTAAAGATTCCTAAAGATATCATGCCAGAGTGAAGCAAGGCCATGAACATTTGGTTTTATGACCCAAAACATTTTCTCTTATATTCAAACCATCTGAGCTGGGTGGGAGAATCTTTGCACAAAAGGAATTCTAGATAAAACTTCCCATATAGTACTAATACATAGGGAGGATTCAATAGTAACTTTCTCTCCTGTCTGATGGGCAAGTAGTGGAGATTTTAGATAGTACTTTCTTTTTTGAGGAATAGCATATTTACGGGTAAAATACTACAGATAAGCAGAGTGAATGAAACAAAGCAAAAATGGTTATGCATCTTCATACTTTCCAATTGCTGAAACTGACTCTTTTTCTAAACACTTTCCACCTTGCTTATAACTGATTCTCTTTCCTTCATAAAAAGAAGAGGTAACGAAAGGAATTAATTTCCTTAATGTTATACTCTCAACTTTCTGTTCACTTCCTATATGGATCAAAACAAAGAAAGCATTCATCAAAGTCCTACCCTTTGTGGCTGCAGTGTTCTCAAAGATGAAGTAGAATCTGTCTGAAGACTATAACATTGATCTCCCTGCAGAGGAGAGTAAGTATATGGAAGGCCTCAGAATATGTTTGCAGTATTTAAGAAGGAAAGATGTTAGGGACTAATTGGAAAATATTTTTAAATTAATTTTTTAAGTTTTAAAAATACTGTAGCTTTTATTTAATTCTCCTGATTTCATCTTTATAGGATTTTGATTAGAATAAACAGTTAGGCTTTGGATGGAAGAATCATTTCAGATTGACCTATCAACTGAATACTGTTTATTAACTCATTTATTCAGTCAGTCTTGTATGAATATTAAAAACTTGTGAAGTTCTTATTAAGTGTACAGCATTTCTGAGAAATTCTGAGTTTGAATTTAGGTTCTAACATTATATTGTATAGCATATATTGGCCAGCCTGTCAGCCTCTGTGCATTGGTATTTCCAGACCATATAAAAAAAGCGAGGGCCTTGTAGATTTTATTGTCTGTAGTATTTATTATGTAAAGAAAACAACAGACAAACACATAAATAAATAAAAATCAAAACCTTTTTTTGTGCCAAAGTCTAATTTTCAATGGAGAAGTCAAAGGGAATAGAAAAAAGATAGATCCTATCAATCTCATTCTGAACACAGGCCCAAAATAATTCATGGGGATGCATAAGAAAACTGCCAGTACTTATAAGCCCAGGGCATGGTGTATTTGAGGAGCAAGGAAAGGAAGATCAGACCTGTTTGCTCAATGTCACCATTTCATTTTCTCTGATTTGAGACAGCATTATCTGAGAAGCTTTTCCTACATGAGTGGTCAACTCTTCCCCTTCTCTTACTCTAAGATTAGAAGGGTCATTTTTCCTATGGGCAGCCTTTTCTTTTCATAACAATTGAAAATTGCTAACGCAATAGAAATGGTCTTCAGTACCTCCTTGTCTTCCAAAAATACCATATTTCATGATTTTATAACCATGATGGAACAGAACAATATGGATTTAGAGTTTCAATTTCTTCTGACGGTACAGCCAGCTGGAAAAGCCCAAGCTACTAACGGGACTGGAATAAAACTTTATTCATACTGTGAGCCTGGATTCCAAGTACCAAGTATCAATATTTTTTCAATTGTGATTTATAGGGTCAAAGACACACACATGTGACTTTTACAGGTGTGCAGGCTCCTATTTGTGATGTTGCATTCCCAGGTCAAGACGCAATACCTGCATTTCTTTCTTATTCCAAAAAGCCAATGGAGATTAAAAACAAAAACAAAAACATGGGCTAGAGAACATTTAACATATGAGTAACTTTAAACCAGTTCAATTTTTTTTGTCTTAAACCAACTCAAATTTTGAAATAAAATAAATTAATTTCCAATGTTGGCACTTTCATATTAGAAAGAAAGTACTTGAATATTCCTTGCGCAGTAGTGAAACAGCCTGCCAAAGAGATCTGAACTCTCTGTGCACAAATGATGCAGCTCCATAGATGAAAGGGGAAAAATCATTGTAAACATTAAAGCACTGTCTTAAGCAATGGGATGTATTGTCTTCCTTAATTTTATGGGCAACTGCTAAGCAGGTAAATGCAGAACTGTTTGAGAGAGGGTGGCCACCATGGAATTATGTCTATTTAAAGTTTTCCTCAGAAACTTGGTGTTCCCTGAAAAATATTTTGGACCTCAACAATAGTACATAATACAACCCGAAAACTACGTTCCTAGTAAAAAGAGGAGCAGGATTACTAAATATAGAGTCACCTGTGTTGAAATCCATGCTCAATCACATTCTCATTTATGAGAATTTATGAGCTTTGGGGTTTTTTTGTTTGTTTTGTTTTGTTTTGTTTTTGTTTTTTTAATCTGCATAGTGAGAAAAACAATTGCACCTTGCAAGGTCAGTGGAAGAATTTGAAATGATCTTTACGTGGCACGCATTCATTTTGAGGTATTTATTTCTATTTTCTTCTCTGTGTTATTCCCTTCTCTGCTTTCACACAGGCTCTTTCTTTTTAAGTCTTTGCCTCTGTAATATTTACAGGACAGAAAGCAGAAGTTGTTGGGAGTCAATGGTGCTTCTTCTCTTCTCCAAAAACCTAAGCCCACTGAAGATGAAATATGTCTTGTATCCTGGAGTTACGAAAGGGAACAGTTATGTGGACCAGAGAAATATGGAAGGAGAGATTTCCAGGGGCTGAGAAACGGAAGAGGTTAGCTTGAAAGACTCCAGGAGGGTATAGTAGTACCTATACGCAGTTCAGCTAGATCTAAAGATCTGTGCCTTTTTCAAAGATTCCGATAGTGGTGGTTTGCTGAACCTTACAGAATCATGAGCTATGGGAGAAGGATGTCACGACAGAAGAAAGGATGGACAAAAGACCTTTGAACAGAAAGACTTCCAAGATTTTTAAAATATGCATAAGAACCTGAAATCTTGGCCAGCCTTGAAGTGAAAGGGAATTCCAGTGTAACTGTCATTGAGATTTTAGTCACCTACATGTGCTAGGCTAAGATCACATTTAAATTGAATAAGAGATAATAAAGAAATGCAACATTTCTGGTTTACTGGAGTTTATAGACAAATTTTTTAACTACATACTTAAAACTCTAGCCCAGAATCAGATTCATGGGTGGAATTAAAAAATGCATATCAATTTAATCCAGGCTATAAAATGTTGACATTAGGACAAAAGTAATTCAGTTACAGTAACTAACACATTTCTAGAGTATAACCATATTCGATAAATACAGTAAAATTAATAAAAGTGGCAGGAGACACATGCCGAATTAAAATATTCATGGTAAACATATAAATCTAAATAAAAGCCTTGTACACTTGGAATCTGTATATCTTTTTAAATTCATAGACATATAGTAGATATTTTGTTGCTTTATGTTCTTTTAAAAACTGTTTATTGATCATATACAATGTGCCAAGCACTATTCTAGGCAGTAACAGCCACAACATTGAAAAGACAAATAACACAAACCTTCATGGACCCTACATTTCAACGGAGGAATGAATTAGTGAGGAATTTGTGTTCAGCTGCTAGTAGCTGAAGCTTGACTAAATTCACAAGGCTTTGTTAATTAGTATAGAAACAATCAGGATTTAGGTAGACCAGAGCTCACTTGTATGGTTTTTTTTTATACCATCTGCTTCCCCATTGTAGCATATGGCTTCCATGCTCAAAGTCACCTCATAGTCACTGATTGCTTTTGGAGTTCCAGCTATGACGTTCCTATAACAGGGATGGGAAAAGGGTAGAAGGACAATAAATACTCGCTTTTGTAGAGAGCCATTTCCTTTTTTAAGCCGCTTTCCTGAGAATCGAGCCCCAGATTTTTGCTTACATCTCATTAGCCAGGAGCTGGTCATTGCCATAATCAGCAGCAAAATGTACTGAGAAATGGAATATTTTACTTAAAAGTACTGCTGTGTTGGTTAATTAGATATAATGCCTAAGGAGAATGGGAGAATAGCTGTTAGTTGGCAACTAGCAGTTCTTGACATTATGAGACAGATATTTAGCCACAAATGGATGTAGACTACAAGTCAAATGACAGATAATGGTAGAAAAAATGAAACAGGGTCAGAGAACAGAGAGCTATTGGGTTGCCTTTTTAGATGAGTTATCAAGGCTCTGAGGTGGGGGCATTTGGTCAGAATCCTAAAGGGAGTACAGAAATTAACCATAAAGTTATCTGCAGAAAGCGTATTCCAGTCAGGGGTATAAACAGAGGCAAAGTTCTTGAGGCAGGGGGGTTGTAGTTAGAACAGGAGCATGTTATATACAAGACTCTGTGTGTGTGTGTGTGTGTGTGTGTCTGATGTTTGGTTAGAATGGAGGTGGCTAGAAAGGAGATGAAAAAGCATAAGAATTTTACATTTTGTCTCTTTACCCTCAAAATGATACTAAGAGTTAAAAACCATCAAGTGATTGCTATGCATCAGGCATTATATGCTTTTTAATGAATTTTCATATTTAATCTTCACATGTCCTCTGCATTGGGTACTATTGCTAACTTATATTTTACAGGTGAGAAAACTGAGAACATAGATTAACTAATCGTCTAGGTTTACATATCCAATATATGGTCTAGTCAACACACAAATTCAGGCAAATCCATCTGGAAGCTCAATTTTAACCCCCATGCAATACTCCCTTCCTGGTATTCCATGGGGCATATTTCATTATCAGCACATCCTTCAGTGTTACTTATCACCTAGTTTAGGTCTGACTTGGAGTAGGCCCCTTGGGCATCCTGTATTTACATTGTTATCTATGTATCCAATTTGTGGGGTCAATTTATTTCAAAGAACCCAGGACCATCCATAGACCAAAACATGGAGACAGAACATCTTGTATCTGCCTTTAGGTTATGAAACATGAGAATTGCAAGGAAAGTCTTTGGGGTCTAGGTGATTTGGAAATCGTAAGAACTTTTGACCAAAGAATCCATGCCAGCCCCATCCCTTCCAGCTGTCTTGTGTGGCTTGTTAGTAATGATCATTAGCATTCCAAATGCTAACAATGTTCAAGCATCTGCTCAGGTGAGACAGATTGAATTAGACTCTTTGTCTAATACTTGGTAGTTTCATATACTTAGGCAAGTGCAAGTGTTATGGATTGAGGTGTGTCCCACAAAAGAGGACATCAGAATGTGATCTTATTTGGAAATAGGGTCTTTACACAGGTAATTGAGTTAAAATGAGTTAAAATGAGGTTATTAGTGTGTCTTAATCCAGGTGACAGGTGTCTATAAAAAGGTGAGATTTGGACACAGAGACAGACATGCGAAGAGGAAAAATAATGTGCAGGCACACAGGGAGAAGATGGCCATGTTACAGGAATAATGCATTTATGAGCCAAGGATTGCCAAGAGTCGCTGGCAAATACTAGAAGCTAGAAGAGGCAAGGAACAATTCTTCCCTGGAGCCATCAGAGAGAGCACAGCCCTGCAGATATTTTGATTTCTGAGTCTAGCCTTTAGAATTGTGAGACATTGGTTTAAGCCACTTAGTTTGTAGATACTTTGTTACAGCAGCCGTAGATAAATAGTATAGTAAGTTACTTACCTTCCACCTGTCTTGGCTTCTTTACCTGAAGATTGGAGAATATGAATGTATGTACTGCCCAGCAAAAGTAGTTAATCGCTCAATAAATCTTAACACTGAAAATTATTTTGAGAACAAAAGAAGGAAATGGGGCATGCATGTGTTCCATCCCTCCCCTCCTGGGTGCTTTCTTAAAGGATTAGAATATTGATTGGTATGCATAAAGCACTTAGTGTGGCACATCGGGTCTCGACATAGGTCTACTCTCTTTAATCATCTCAGGTTTTCATAGGCTTTATTATCTTTGTCTTAAATACCTTATTCTACCACTGCTCTTGGGTTGACATTCTGAAGAGCAGGAACAATTATCTTTAATACTTACTCTTTGCTATTTATGAAAAAAGAAAGGTGAGTATAGAAGTACTTGGATTGTGAGTCTGGAAATCTGGGTTCTAGTCTTGAACTTGTCCTATCAACATGACCTCGGGACAGGCCTTCGACTTCTCTCAGCTTCCCTCCCTGTACATTGAGAAGCTTGCACTGTCCAATCTCCAAGAATCATTTCATCTTGAAAGTTGACTCTAACATCCCTAATTTGAAAATATATGATTCTCTGGTTTATTAGTTAAAATCGTAAGGCTTAATGTGAGGTAGATCTTCATGAATTGTGGGAAAGGTAACATTTTTTCCAATATTTTATGTTCATACCTCCACATGACCACCTTGAGGACTCGGTCCCTGGTCTGATACCTGGCATTTATTCCTGACTCTTGAAAGCCTACCCTACCAGCTGGTGCTGTCCTCAATCTAGATTCCATCAAAACATCTAGAAAGATTAAAACTGTTTACAGAAGCAATAAGCACCAGACTTTGAGTAGGTCACTATCTTAATTTGTAAAAGAGGAGCAGACATCTTCAGAACTGGGTCCAGAATTCTCATTTTCTGACTTCCAGCCCTGGGCTTTGTAATTCTTGTACTATCTTTTTCAGACAGGATTTTCTAATGAGTAATTTATCTCATCCAATTAGACATTTATTGCCTTTTGAGGTTTCCAAGATAGAGCTAGCTAGAGATGGAGCTAAGTTACTGATTATATCTGCTCTGATGTGTAGGGTTTGGAAAAGCTCTTTACCCACCACAGTCCTGATTCCTTCCTACGCTAACATTAGGCCGTTTGGTGAGATGTCCCAAATCTATTATGTTTCCTAGAGGAGTAAGATAAGGATGGTAACTTATAAGGAAATATGGAAGCATGTATATAATCTGTTCATGGCACTCCTCAGGTTAAACTAGTCTTAGTAGATGCAGTACAAAGTCGAAAATTTTCATTTAGCATAGCATATATGCAATGATTTGAATCCTAACTTTTCAACCTAAGTTTTCTTTTATTTTTTATGGATACACTTAACTACTTACCTTTCCAGAATATATCATTCCATTGTATGCACCCATGTCTTGAGGATATTGTTCCTTCTGCCTTGTACTTCATTTCTTGCTTTGCCTACCCAGTGAGTTTCTGCTCATTCTTAAAGACCTGACCCTAAGACTTACTATGCCAAGCCTTTTCTGTTGAACTCAAATAGAGGTCGTCTCAGTTTTTTGCAGCCCCAGGATACCCAACACGTACCTCTATTATAATATTTACCATATTGTATTAAAATAGTTTTATATCCATTTCGACTCTTTTTAATTGTAAATTCGTTGAAGGCTGAATTTACATCTTATTTAGGTTTATTAGTCTTAAGTGCTTAGTTCAATTTCTAGAATGGGGTAGGTTTTCCTCAAATAAATGTTGAATAAATGATGAATGGATGAAATAAAGATAATACCAGATATTCCAAAAGAGATCACAATCAAGAGAAAACACCAAGGGAGTGCCTGGGTGGCCCAGTTAGTTGAGCGTCCAACTCTTGATTTTGGCTCAGGTCGTGATCTCATGGTTCTTGGGATTGAGCCCTGCACTGGACTCTGTGCTGACAGTGCACAACCTGTTTGAGATTTTCTCTCTCCCTCTCTCTCTCTGTCCCTCCCCTATTCTCCTTCTCTCTCTCTCTCTTAAAATAAATAAATAAACTTATAAAATAAAGAAAACATAAGGATGTCTCTTGTCTTCAAATCCAAGGAACACTTTTCATATCTTCCACCTCCCCAACTAGTTCTAGCAACACTTTACAGATTACAGACTGTTCTTAGAACTTCTATCAGAGGCTTTGTATTCACTGACAAAGCTAAATCTGAAAAGATTTAACATATAGATTTCGATATTATTGATTGGACATTGTACTTAGACTATGACATTAGAGAAAATAAATTATGTGTATTGCATGTAATGGTTTAACAATGTTACAAGTTAACTTGGTAATGATTTTTGGGTTAGATCATTCCAAGTCACTGGCAGGCTAAATTGAACCATGTTCAGAATTGAGCTGGTTTCGGAAAACATTTGTTGCCAAAGATTCCTCTATACTCCAGTGCTTTCTGACACTTGAGGAATACAGATTTTTTATAGTGTTAAAATGATGAAATCTGTGCCAAATTTTTTAGGGGGATGCACTGGAGAGAGTGCATAAGAGAGGGGAAGCTCCATGAGTTGGGGTTTATTATGCACTATTTCCTGTTGGGAATGTGAAAAGAAGGATGGGAGGGGAACCATTTATAAACAGGGATGCATGTTTAACAATATGAATTTACTCTCAGCAACTGTACTATGCCAAGGCCCAAGGCAAGTGCATGCAAATCTTATTTTACCAGAAATGAGTTTGGATTCTTGGGCTATTATGGCTCCTGGGATTTTTGACCACAAAATAAAAATTTTAAATTACCTGAATTGATCTTAATATATGTTGGCTATGTTGAACTGAATGTATTCATTCATTCAAATGACAAGAGGAATTTCTTGGGCATTTTACTTTGAATTAGAAATTAGAAATGCAAAGATGAAGGAAGAAAAATACCCTTAAATTTCTTATAGTTTACTTGGAGAAACACTCATATTTACAAAAACACACTAGATGGAGCATATTACTAAGAGATAAGAGTGAAAGATTATTAGATAATAGATGGACCATGTGATTATTCCTCTCTGGATACATAAAGAAGGGTTGGAGGAGGTGATATACATGGTAAGTTTTGAAGGGTGAGTAAGAAAATACAAGAATGACATTACCAGATTGAGTAAAGTGTGTGTGCCTTATCACCCCACTGAATATCATCACCATTTCAATGAATCAGGTTGGAAGTATTAAAACTTCTCCTCCTGTTACCAGGGCATTCAAAACTCTAATTCCCCAGAGATAATATAACTACTAGGATTGGGGAACCCTAATCCTTGAAACAGAAACATAGATGCTTAGCATCCAGGTTACAGTGGTAGCATCGGGTTGTCATTCCTGGGATAAACTGAGAAAACAAAATCCTATTAGCTATAAGTACCTTACAATTGTTTCCAAAAGGAAAATTTTGAGAGCGACTGGGGGAATTTTTACTAAATGCACCAGAACCATGGGTATAAACTAGAACAGTGTCAGACAAACTAGGTTCTAGGTGTCTTGTCACTCTGGTAACACTCTGGAAGAAGCAAGGATCTTTGGGTCAATGAGAGCAACCTGAACTTTAAGAAGAGGCCAAACACCCTCTCAACCTGGGGATAATTCAACCACTTCAGTAAAGTTTTAGCATTAGTTCCTCATTGAGTTGGAACTAGACACTAAAATCAGAGTTACAATGATTGTCCTTCGCAGTTCTATGCAAATACACATGTAGATAAAAATTCTTATTTTGTTTTGCTTACGTGTGATTTTAGTCATAATTGATAAATTATTAAGATAATAATAATCTTCATGAGGTGCTAAGATAAAGGACTCAGTTGGTAAACCATTTCAGCATAGCTGAAATGTGTAGAAGGCTGTCTTAGTGATACTCATGACTGAGATATCGTGAGATGTGGTATGCACTAAGACTCATTCTCTGTCCTTGATCTTTCAGGGCAATGGACAAGTATAAGGAGCATGTGTGCATGAAAAGCCCATGAAACCTTATAGCTTGTAAAAATCTGTACAATGCCTTTTCCAGTAACAATGACTGCCAAAAATGCACTAATAAGAGCAGCAGTCTGAAGCTTTTCTAAACATTTCCATTATCTGGGAACTATAGTCATTCCCATTGACTAACAACTGAAAAGTTCCTCCAGAATAGGGGGCAAAAGGAACTCATTCGCTGCTGTAGTAGTGTATATTTTACAATTTATTTCTAAGTTGTTTGACATTTATCTTCTAAAACTGAATATAATCATTCTCTACTATCCAACAAAATATACTTATGAATAGGCATATATAGATCACATTCATATATGGATGTGAACATGGATATAGAGATATACATAGATGAGAGATGACTAGATAGATATCTACCAGAAATATGGGCAGCTTTATTCACAATAGCACCAAACTGAGAAAACAAACAAACAAACAAATAAATTCTGGTATAGACCTTCAATAAAATACTACTACAGGAATGCTAATGAACTAAAGTTTGCTACGTGCAAAAACAGGGCAGAATCTCACGAGCATAATGTTGAAAGAATAAGTTGGGTACAGAAGAATATATACTGTATTATTTTGTTTATCTAAAGTTGAAAATTGGCAAGAAAAAATTGACACATTGGAAGTCACATGGTTTCTGGGGTTTTATTTCTTGACCAAGATGGTGTTTTTTTTCAATGCCTATATTGCAAAAATTCATTAAGCTGTCCTTTTAGAATCATTGCACTTTTCTATATATTTGCCACATTTCAAGAAAGATTTACTAAAATTTTTGAAAAGAAAAAAAAACAAATGTAATTATATCTTATTCCATTTTTATAAAAGTTCTTTCTGTGTATATATTCAAATGGAATGACATTCGTCAAATATCCTCTTGTTATTTCTAGATCCTGGGACTTAGAGTCTTTTTGTGTGTGTGTATGTATATTTTTCTTTGTACTTTTTTGTGTTGACTATTGTTTTCAAAACAAACTTATATCACCTTTACTAAAGTAGTTTATTTACCACAAAAGAACAGCAAGAACAGTGTTTTATGCATATTCTGTAGATGAAAAAAAAGTTCTAGGTTTGAAAACTGTAATATATATCTTTTATTCCAAATTACAAACTCCATAAAATGAAGGAATGAATTTTATTTATTTATTTATTTATTTATTTATTTATTTATTTATTTATTTACTCATTGCCAGAAGCACAGTGCTTTTTAACGATGTCTGGTAAACAGAAGTCATCCAAATAATACTTGCGTAATGACAAAATAAAGGTCTCCATCCTGTAATTCTAAAGTCATTGACAGTGAGTTCTCATGTCCCCCTTGTTTGATAATAAGAAGACAAATACACAAAAATTCCTTATTTGTCCTAGAGCCCAACTTACCTATTTTCAGGAAGTTTTTACCACTTTTTTTTTTTTTTTGACAAAACCTTTGTAAAGGCCAAGTGAATACTGATTTCATGAAAGAACTGGAGGACAGGGGTTCAGGAAGCCATTAAGCAGCAGGCTAGCATTGCAGGTCCCTCAACTTCCTGGGATCTGAATTGCATCATCCGTAAAGTAGGGAATGGACCCTGAATTTCATTTATTGAGATGATTGCTATGTGATTTTCCATCTGTGTATCAGTGACCATAAAGCACGTATAGGCCAGTAAAGTTTTTTGTTGGTTTGTTTGTGTTTTGCAGGGTTACTGTGGAGGCTCCTTCTACATCAAAGGTAGGCAGTTACCTGTATGTATCAGCTCTCAGGGGTGATGGTAGATTGCTCTCACAGACAAAGGAAAGACATATTTTGAAAATGTCATGCTTACTCTTCACCTTTAATCTGAAGGAACTATTTCTGGTCAAATTTTCATATGAATAAACATTACCAAACTTTGCATGTGTAAAACAAAAGAGCTGATATCTGGAGTTAAAAAAAAATGTGTCCAGTTATACCTATAAAAATCAGAAAGACCTATGAAAAAATGGTGTTTGAGAAACATGATGTCTTTTATGAAAAAGTTTATCTGCTTTTGTCCAGAGTAAAATTACTCTAAGCTTCTCCTTAGTTAGGAATTTTCCTCTGTTGTGATCCCTTCTCTGGATCCCTTGGTCTGTTGTGAAGTCAAACACCTCTTGTGATGAAATACCCAAAGTCTGTAAACCATAAACAGTTAATATAGTTAGAGAGTGCTCTAAAATGGGTATATCAATATATATGTTTTACTTTAGAGTCAGTAAGGTATTACTATTTCTAATCTTTGTGTGCACCTCACCCCTGAGGGCTAAGAAAACAATATTTAAGTCAATACAATATAAAAAGTAAATGTTAGGTATAAAGATGAAATTTTCTCATAACCCAATAGCTAAAGAATGTTCAACCACAATAGTCAAGGGACTTGTGTTCTAATTTAGTTCAACCCCTATTCTGTGTGACGTTAGACAAAACAAAACATAGCAGGTTCAACAGAGAATGGGATCAACCTCTATAGACAATTTTTCCAAGGATTTTTTGTATCAAGGACATACACAATGATTCTATGCCTGAAGAGGTATGAGGGATCAAGTACATTTACAGTTTTAAGGTAGGACATTATACCATACTGAAATTTTACCATACAATAAAAAGGTACGGGGAAGGTGAAGTTGAGGAGAGAAATGATGCAACAATACAATCGATGAGCAGGTAAGAGAAATACCTACATGGGCCAGAGCTGAAATTATTCCTTTAAAAAAATACTACCTTAAAGATGAAAGTTTGGAATGTCCTGATAAGCAAAGAACCCAATGAAACTGAAATTGAATTAAAGCAAAGAGAATATGAAATGTATAGTGAAAAGGGGAAATTATAAGTATCCCCTATACACTCATAAACAGTTTTAGAAATGTACTCTTTAACCTGCAGTTGTATGTTTTTTTAAAACCCATCTTGCCTCATCATTTTTCTTTTCCAGTTCTATTTGTGTTTTCACTAATTAGCTGTCATTAAATGTAATCAATGGTGGTAGAATGGAAAGTTTGAAGTTTTCATAGACATCCTCTCTTCCCTAAAAGAGATATTACCTAGGTTTGGTAGACAATTTTTAAATTGTCACCTTGATATAAAAATCACCTCTGAGAATATCAAATGAACATGATATTGGATGCATTAATTTTATTTGTTTATTATTTATTTATTTATTTTATTTATATGAAACTTTCTTTAAAATATTTAACAGAATATCTCTAGCCATGCTTAATTTGGAGTTCATGTAGTATTAAAATTCTGTGACAAACTGCAACTTTTATTCTCGAATTAGTTTATTCACATGCTGTACTTCACTGAGATTGTTTAAAATTAACTTGTAATTGCTATTAAAAGGCGAGAGTTGATGCTCAAAATTTTCTTTACTTTTCATTTTTTTTTTCAATGTATTTTCACCTAATTCAGAGAAATCAGGGTAATTTAATGACATGTTTAAATTTCTGGGAGGAAACTACAATTTTTATTATCTCAAAATAAGTATTGGTTTTGTTAGATTTAAAATATGTATTATGAGTTTTTTTCATCTTTTAGTGTGATTTAGGAATGATAGATTTAATGTAGGGGAATGGTATGCCCAATAAGGAGGGAGAAATTGCCCAAACAGTGTGAAGTAAAACTTGTAATCATTTTAAAGTTTAATCACCATATAAACAGAATATTAAAATTTGATATTAACATGTAATCTGAGGAGTAACATTGATCTTTTACTGACATAAAACTGTTTAACATGTTAGCATTAAAATAAATCAAAATAAATGTCATTTTGATATACATCCAATGTACATTTTCCCAAATATCGAAGCAAATATTGGTTTTGACATACGTCTCCTAGGAAATGAGAACATTATCAGAAGATTGAGTACTTTTTCCAAGGTGTGCAGTTTGTGTATACATTCCTACTAGATTGTTCTCAAGCTCTACCAAAGCCTGGTTTGCTTATTACTACTTAGAATACAAGTACTTCAAATGGAGTGGTGTGAGAAACAGATGTTTTGCCTGAAGTTTATATTTTTCATGCATATCTGCCTGCTCATTCTAAGAAGGCAGACCTCAGAAATTGAAGAAGAAAAACCATGCCTTGTGCCCATATCTCCTTCTAAACCAAAGCAAAGAAACTAACAAAAGCTGTTAAGTATTATTTAGCATCCTTAATAAAAATAGACATTTCAGGGATGGGTGGATTATAGCAAGTTAGATACTTAATGTATCATTCCCCACCCCCACTCCCGCCAGTCTGCTGAATCTCTAGTTTCAGCTCTGTTGTTATTTCATAAAATTTTATAGCTCTGATGCAGACATAATATGTGTCTGAATATCTTCTGTTTCCATAATCGCAAATCCTAGAGTGATAATGAATATAGGAATAATTATCATTTTAGGGTCATGGAACTTTGGAAATTGTTGTTTAAAAAAAGTCTATGAACTCTTTCTCTAAGGAAATGCAACAAAATCCATACAAAATTCAGGGGATTCAAGGGCTTCAATAATTCCATCTTCAGAAATCCACAGGCTTCATGCTAAGAACTTTGTATATAGTTCAACTTTATGTAAATAAAATATATCTTTTAGAAAGACATCTCTGTAAGTAGTTTGCTAATCTCGAGATTAGTCATTATTATTTAGATAAATATCATCTTCCTTATTCAGACTTCTTGTAGAGCACAATGCAACTATTGTTGTGAGAGTGCTTGGTAAGTTTATAAACGTGATTCATTCATTTGCCAAACATTTATTGAGCACTGGCTGTGTGCCAAGTTTTGTTCAATAGGCTAAAGTTGCCAAGATGAAGAAAATAGGATACAGAAGAAGGGACACATGCTCTGTGGCCAGACATGGGTCTGCATCTTGGGTTATCTTACTAGTTGGTTCCTTTGATTCTATATATGTATATAAATATATATAATGTATATGTATAATAATATATATACATTCATATAAACACTTAAGGTGTGTATATACCTTAATATATAAATTATATATTTTTATCTATATTTTATATATTTTTAATATATTTACATAAAAACAAATGACAATTATATAATTATATAAATATGTATGTATTTTTGTGAAAAATTTATTTTATATCTCTATAAAGTATATGCATATATATGAGATGATATATAGTCCAAGACTTATAAGGATTAAGTAGTAGGTGAAGACATGGAGAAAAAAGCCTAAGAAAGGGTCTACCGTTAATATACTTCTAGTACTTGATTAATATTTGTTTCTTTCCTTCTTTCCTCCTTTTGCACCCCTAAAGTAATCCAATTACTAATGAAACAAATACTCTTGGAGATAAATAATAACAGTGTTGGAAGATAGGAATGAACACAAAGAAGCCAATGCCTAACTGCCTTAGGGAACTGGCGAGCCTCTCTTCAAGGAGGAGCTTTTTGAGTTAAGATACAACTCTGAGAAGGATGATTTCTCAGGTTGAAGAGGAATAGAGAGACAAATTTGAGGGATGAGATATGCTCTGAAGGGTGCAGAATTATGGAGTTCAATGAAAGTCAAAATGTTTATACGGTTGGATAGGGAAGAATAGGGATTTGGGTGAAGTTCATGGGGGTTGGAGAGAAAATGATAAAACAAAGGTTGGTCTAGATATGAAGCGTCATGTATACCACATTAAGAAGTCTTCCTTTTGTCCTTTAGGACATGAAGGCCATTATATGTGTTTCAACAGGACTAAAACTTGATTTTGAGCTACATAGACTTGCAATATTATCTAAGACTTAGTTTTCAATTTGTGAAATAGGAAGAATACTAGTACACAGTATATAGGGTCACTTTATGGAGTTTAAGTAAGATAGAGCAAGTGTGCCTTCTTGGTGCAGTGCCTGGAATATGGTCAATATTCAATAGATGTATCAGCCGCTGTAGTAAAAAAAAAACTCATAAAATTAAGCATTGCCCTCTTTGATTTGACACTTTCCTTTTGTAGATTCTTGCCCTAGGCAGCCAGAGCCATCACACTGCTTCAGGAAAACAAAATTTTTTGGCACAAATGCTTTTAAATTAAGTTCTTCAAGTCTTTTAAGATGGTATTTCAGAAATATAATTTTTTATTTAAAAGAGCAGGAATTTGTTAGGAAAAGAAAGACTATTAAGAATCTATGGAAGAAGGTTTTGAAGAATGCAGGATATAAAGCATATTTTTAAACAAAAGACCAAACTGATGATAAAGGAAGATTATCTGCTTATATCCCAGAGGCTAAATGAACTTCATGTGGACTGTGAGGAAGGTAGAGAAGAATTGGATGGAGACGTGGAGAACTTCTTTAAGAAGTTCCGTTGGGCCTGGGACAGGGAACTATATCTAAGGGTTCTGGGGAGAGTGAATTCAGTAGCAGTAGGACTGCCCACCATCCTCTGTCGCTAGTGTCAGGGCGCATCATGAAAGGCAAGCTGATGTCTTTGGGCGTCTTTGCTCATGAAATGAACACTAAGTGTCCTCTACTGAGGAGTCATCCGGTTGGCCTTCCCACCACTTAGTGGAAGACCTTCCACTTTTCAGTGGTGGATCTCCCATCAGTAGCTGTCTAAGTTGTCTATTTTCCTGCACAAGTTTCTTCCTGTGTACTTCTTGATTCCTATCTGCACTGCACTGTACATACATTTTCCTTTCTCATTGTCCAAGTACACTTGTAAAACCCAGACATTGATGGTAGAATTGTTGACAAGAGAATAATTTTGATGGTGGTGAAGAAAAAGTCCTCAGCATCCATAGTTGGCTGAAACCCATCCCCTTTTTCTCATTAACATAATTTTAAGAATAATTTTAACATTAGTATTGGAAGATAAAAACAACTTAGCAGAGTGCAGAAAAATCCCAGGTGAAAGACTGTAATAAGGCATATATTTTACTGGTAGATTGCTAACAGAGACTTTATCTTTCTTAGTCATGATTGTATCCCCAGTGCCAAGCAGAGTGATGATATATTGAGGGTTATTGGAGTTTCACATCTAATGCCTTGTTTCCTCTCCAGGTTTGGGGATAGACAGACCATGTATTCGTAAACTCCCCTAAATCTAGGTTTCTTAGTGTAAATGGGATTAATGATATGTAATTTTCACCCAGTTGTACTTACAATGAGGTAATGTATGAGAAGAGTTTAGTTCTTCTCCTCCCCTCCTCCTCCTCCTCCTCCTCTTCTTCCTCCTCCTCCTCCTCCTCCTCCACTTCCTCTTCCTCCTCCTCCTCCTTCTTTTCCTCCTCCTCCTCCTTCTTCTTATCCTTCTCCTCCTCCTCCTCCTCCTTCTCCTTCTTTTCCTCCTTCTCCTTCTCCTTCTCCTTCTTCTTCTAGCCTGTCCATACAGAATCCTATTTACACTCTTAGTTTTATATACTTCATTCAGCTCATTGATGACTATCTTAATGGTGGAGCGAGGGATAAAAAAGTAACAAATCCTCAAAGGATGAAATTAGGTGCCTGGTCAAAACAGACGCCCTTTTGGACAAAACAGAGTTTGTTTATGAATCTCGAAAGAGAGTGGAGATCTTGGACAGGTTAGGATGGCCTACCTCATCAAGACTCCAGTTTTGAAATTGTAGCTGGAATGGTTGAAATTTATAATACTCTTCTTTAACCATCAATAATATTCTCATAAAAGTCTAGTAATTTCTGGGAGGAGCATGTACATTTAATGAGGGAAATTTTTGCTTGTGAATCTTCAAGTGTGAAAACAATCATTTTTTATTATTCCAGCATTCTTATTTAGCACATGTACTGATTCTGAGGGTAATGCAAAATCTGCTTTCCTTTGATGTTTAGTAGTGAAATATGTGATTTGAATGGAACTTTTGATAACATATTTGGCAAAAATCATGTCCTTAATTTCATAATAGTGGATTTAATGGATGGTTATAAGATACGTATTTTATGACCACCTCTCAGACAAGACCTTCCCTATATGCATATATTTTACTGAATTTTCAAACAGACAGAAAACTTAAAAAAAATTTAGACCATAGGATTCTGGAAATATGCTGTGAAAAAAAATGTAACAATAAAATGCAAAACATATTTTGAAATTCTTAACTAATACTAAGCATTTTTATTAGAGAAGTTACTGCTAATCATTTGAAATGTTGAGGAATCTACAATAATAATATACTCAGTTTATTCTTAAAAGGTGGTAGAATAATGGTAAAGATACTTGCAGATTTTATTTACTTATTTTTCATACAGATGCTCATCTAGTGAATTATGCACCAAATCATATTGTTTACAGATATTTCAAAGTCTCAACAAATCACATCTTTCTGAAATCACCTTAATGGAATTTAGTTTGAGTTCTCTCCTTGAGTATTAGATTTGATGACATCAATGTGATTCCTATGGATATTATGTTCCCTAGAAATCAGTTTTTATAAACCAGAGTCAGAAGAAGGAGGTTCTGAGATCCTCTTCTTTCCTGGATCCTTGATTCCTTGCTTATCCCTTATCTTGGCTTAACTTCTTGCAAACGTTGCTAATAGTAACCAAAAAAAGAGAGATTTGAAATTTCTACTTGCTGTTGTCTCTTCTATAATGGTGGCTTATCTAGAGAGCTGGACCGTGAGACCCATATTTATGTTATATTATTATCAGTAATTCTCAATGAGACTTTAATTGCTTTAGTTTCTGTTCTGAATGTGGTGTCTGGGATGTGTGCCAGAAGTTCTTTCTTTGAAAATAATAATAAAAATACATCTAGGTTTTGATTTTGCAAACATGTCCCTTGTTTAATGGTTCACTGCCTGAAATGTTAGTGAATTGTATGTTTTGTTATCTTCAATTTTATTATAAATTCTAACTGCAGAGTCTTGTTGAAAAAACTGTTGAGGTGACTAGTGATAATCCAATAAGAGTTAGTGAAGCATTTTGGAAAATTAGTTTATCAAATTTATATTTTGAATTGTATTTTTTTTAGTCCTTGCTGCTGATAAATTATCTCATAGTGAATGACAGGTTAGACAAGAGGTGAAGCCTTCAGCCTATTTCTTATTTTGTTTTCCCTTGACGGATGATAAGCCCTTTTGTCATTTAATATTTAGGTCTATTTTCAAATAGAAGCTTCATCATAACAAAGCATTGAAAATGTTTAGGTTGAGAGTTGTCAGCATTACACAGTTGGTATATTGTATAAACCGATTTCAAAAGAGATAACTTTGCAGTTACATGTCTGTTTCCAGAGCAGAAACATTTCTGAAAACCTCTTTCGCTATCGGACTTTATGGTATCAAAAGCTATTTTTCATGGACTTTGGGCTAATCTTTTGGGAAAAGTTTAAACCAAGGATAGAAGAAAAGTCACAGATCGGAACTGGGGAAACTTGTAGAGTCGCATCTTTAATGTAGAATAAATACACTTTAATATAGAACTTCAATGAGTCATATTTTATACATCATAAAGTTCACCTATTGCAAGTATACAGTTCAATGATTTTTAAAGTAAATTTACAAGTTGTACAGCCATCACAATAAATCAGTTTTACATCTCCATTGCCTCAGTAAATTCCCTTGTGTCTGCTAACTATAAAACTCTTCCCCCCACACTCTCTACCCCTACCACCTCAGGGCAACCATTAATCTATTACCTATCTCTACGGTATATCTTTTGTGGAAATCTCACATAAAAACAATAATGTCATATATAATCTATCATGTCTGGGTTCTTTCATTCAGCGCACCGTTTTTGAAGTTTGTTCAGAGTGTACCATGTATGAGTAGTTTATTTCTTTTTATTGCTGAATAGTATTCCATTGCATGGATATACCACTTTGTCTATCCATTCATCAGTTGAGGAATATTTAGGCTGTTCTAATTTTTGTCACGCAGTAATAAAGTCGCTAAGAGTATTTGTGTGGAAGGTTTCCTGTGGATATAGCTTTTCATTTTTCTTAGACAGATACCTAAGAGTAGAATTCCTAGGTCATATGACAAATGAATGTTTAACTCTTTTTAAAGTTTTAATTTAAATTCCAGTTAATTAACATACAGAGGAATGTTAATTTCAGGTGTACAACATAGTAATTCAACACTGCGTATAACTCCCAGTGCTCCTCACAGCAGGCACTCCTTGATTCCCATCACCTATTTAATCCACTCTCCACCCTCCTCTACTCTGGTACCCATTGGTTTTTTCTCTATAGTAAGACTTTGGTTCTTGGTTTGGCGTGCTCTCTCTCTTTTTCCCCTTTGCTTTTTCCCCTTTGTTTTATTTCTTAAATTCCACATGAGTGAAATTGTATGATATTTGTCTCTCTCTGACTGACTTATTTCACTTAGCATAATACTCTCTAGATCCATCTAAGTTGTTGCAGATGGCATAAGATTTCATTCCTTTTGATGACTGTGTAATATTATATGTTACATGTAATATTATATGTATATATATCATATCTTCTTTATCCATTCATCACTCTCTGGACTGTTTCCATAATTTGGCTATTGTAGATAATGGTGCTATAAACATCGGGGTGCATGTATCCATTTGAATTAGTATTTTTGGATTCTTTGGGTAAATACATAGTAGTGCAATTGCTGGATTCTTGTGTAGTTCTGTTTTTAACTCTTTAAGAACCTCTCAACCTGTTTTTTAGTGTGACTCCACCATTTTATATTGCCACTAGAATGTATGCAATGTCTCATTTCTCACATTCATTTATTATTGTCTGTTTATTTTATTAAAGCCATTTTAGTGAATGTGAAATGGTATCTAGTGTGGTTTTAGTTTGCATTTTTTAACGATTAATAATGTTGGGTATCTTTCTCTATGCTTATTAGCCACTTTTGTATCTTCTTTACTCAAATGTGTATTCAAATTGCTTGCTTACATTTGTTGGGTAATTTCCTTATTATTGAGGTATAAATATTTTCTGTATAGTCAAGATATGAACTCTTATAAGACACATAATTTATGTAATATTTTCTTCTATTCTGTTTATTTTTAAATTTTCTTAATGATGTCTTTTGAAACACAGATGGGTTGGATTTCAATGAGGTCAAATTTACTGTTTTTTAAAATTTTACACACCATGGTTTTGGTATCAGATCTAAGGAATCTTTGCTTAACCCAAGGTCTTAAAGATTATCTCCTACATTGTATTTCTATGTATGCTGTCACAAATCATCACAAACTTAGTGGCTGAAAACAACATATATTCAAGATTTTGAAGGTTTGCGGTTCAGAGTTCTGAGATGGATCTCACAGAGCTAAAATTGAGGTGTTGGCAGACCAGTATTCCTTTCGGAAATTTATTCGGGGAGAATAAATGATCTGGCCTGTACCATCTTCTAGTTTCACTGACATTCCTTTGCTCATGACCCTCTTCAATTTTCAACCCAAAATAGTGTCAAGTTCTGGCATCTTATCATTCTTATCTGACTCACTCTCTTCCATTGTCCTCTCTCATCTACTTTTAAAGATCCTTGCAGTTATATCAGTCCTTCTTAGCCGAAATGACTTCTATTTGAAGTTCAGCTGATTAGCAACTTCATTCTATCTGCAAACTTAATTACCCTTTGCCATATAGCTATGACATGAATGGGCACCCCTGAGAGGCCATTAGTTTTCCTAACACATTGACTGTATTTTGGTGTAATATCTAACAAATTGTTGTCTAACCCATGGTCCAGAAGATATTTTCCTATATTATCTTCTGAAAGTTTCATTATTTTAGCTCTCATATGTAAGTTTATAATAAATTTTGAGTTATTTTTATGCATAGAATAGACTAAGTTCACATTATTGTGGATGTATAAGTGTTTCATCAAGAAAGTTATATTTTCCTTATTTAATTACCTTTTGTCTTTGTCAAAAATCAATTAACCATAAATGTGAGACTTTATTTATAGACTCTCAACTCTGTTCCATTAATGTGTAGGTTTATTCTTCTGCCAGTACTATGTCTTTATAACTAGAGCTTTCCATTCAGTTTGAAATTGGAAAGTTAAAGTCTTCCAGTTTTGTTCAATTTTTCTCAAAATTGTTTTGGCTATTTTAGATCTTCCCTTTTTACAATTTCATGGACATTTTGAACCACTTTTCAATTTATGCAACAAAACAAAACAAAACAAAAAACAAAACAAACCAAAACAAAACACCCAAAACTAAAAAACCAAAAACCAAAAAACCCTTCTGGAATTTTGAAAGGATTTGTGTTGAATGTACAGATCAACTAACAATAGTGTCCATCTTACCAATGCTGAATCTTAGAATCTGTGAACATGGAATTCTCTAATAATTTAGATCTTCTTTATTTTTTTAAGTTTATTTTACTATTTTTGGGAGGGAGGGTGAGAGAAAGAGAGGGAGTAACAGAGAGAGAAAGGTAGAGAGAGGGAATCCCAAGCAGGTTCTGCCCCATCAGCACAGGGCCTGCAGCAGAGCTCGAACTCATCAACCATTAGACCATGACCTGAGCTGAAACCAAGAGTCGGATGCTTAAGTGACTGAGCCACCCAGGTGTCTCTAGATCTTCTTTAATTTCCCTTACTGATATTTTCTCATTTCCACTATAAAACTCTTACAGTTCTTTGATTAAACTATATTTTTTGGTCACTATTATGAAAGGAGCTATAGAATACATACACTTTTGATTAAATATCAACGTGAAAAATGTTTAAGTATGAAGTTATATTTAATGAAATGAGGAAAGCTATCCATAACAAATAACTTGCAATTATTTTGTAGAGAAATCTTTTTAGTAGATTGAGTAGTTCGTTAGTTAGCTATACAATATATATATATATATATATATATAATTAAAATTTCAAAAGCCCTGAACTTATGGAATATTTTCTAAAGGGAGAATTGGTAAAACTTAAAAAAAGTGTTTAAATTTAAGAAAAAGTTTGGGGAGGTAAAGCATACTACATTTCTTTCTTAGAGATTCACTATGCACATTAAGATACAAAAGGCTCAGAAACCCATTTTGGTTTACTTAGCCATATTTTTTGTAGAATATTTATTAACATCTCAAGAAACTCTAATGTACTCTAGGACATGATTCAGGGAATTCTATGTTAGAAGTTTATGGTTTGAACAACTTTGCATAGGCATGATATCTCACAATTACCTGTGAGAGTAGACATGGCTATTGTTATAACACAAAAAGCAACTAACCTAAGCCAAAGGTCTGGTGAGTATTGAAGCCAGTATCTGTATCTCTCTCTTCTGCTTCCAATACTATGTGCTCTGAGAGAAGGCTGATCCTCTGACTGAAGTATCAATTGATAAACTCACAGAAGAGAGGAGAAACCACTAGGTGACATCTAGCTAGCCTGGGTAAGCAGAATGCTTTGGAAAATGAGTCATCAGATACTCTTTGTTTATTTATTTTCATTGAATCTGTTCTCAGATCAGATTTGCTAAAAGAGAAAATGCTTACATTTGAAACTAGAGAGTTGGTAATCATTAAAGTAGGCCTCTACAAATATTGACACAATTCCAATAAATGTAGTTATAGCATGGTGGAATCAAGAATAATCAAGCAGAAGAGTACCTGGGTAGCTCAGTCAGTTAAACATTGACTTTTAATTTCCACTCAAGTCATGATCTCACAGTGCATGAGATCGAGTCTCGCATTAGGCTCTGTGCTGACAACGTGGAGCTTAGTTGAGAGTCTCTCTCGCCCTCTCTGCCTCTCTCCTGTTCATGTGTGCACACATGTGCATGCTCTCTCTCTCTCTCTAATTAAATAAATAGATATTTTAAAAAAAGAATAATCAAACATATTTACTTTTTAAAAATAGTAACCAAGCCAAGGACCAAAGCCTCACCAGAAACCAACCCCCATGGCACCTAAGTCTTGGGCTTCTAGCCTCCAGAACTATGAGAAAATAAATGTCTGTTGTTTAAACAACCCAATTTATGGCAATTTGCTCCAGCAACCAGAGTAAACTACTACAATGTGCCGACTAAACATGACTATCCACTGTCATGAGTGTCATAATAGAAGTCCATAGGGGCTCAGGAAAGGGAATGATTGATCAAATGCTTCAGAGAGGAAAAAACATTTGAACTGGTTCTTGAAGGCTGCGTATAGATTTGCTAGGCGGTGACAAGCTAAATGCTTGCTTCTTGTCACAAACTTCTTCCTTCCAAAGCTTTCATTCAGCACATCGTGTGTTCAAAGAATAGTCTTAATGGATGTTATCAAAAGATATCCATGGATATTGCTGTTCCCTTCCCCAACATTCTAGGGCTTGTTGAATTCCATTTCTCTAACCTCATGGCATGATGCCTCTAGAGATCTTCTGGTTTGTGTGGAATTGGGTTTTAAGGTGCCTTTAAAAATCCCCAGCTGGAGGTCGATGTGGAAAAAGCACAATGTTAGGAAGAAAATAAGGGCATCAGGCCAAATCCTGGTGCCACAAGCATTCCCAGAAGCAATAGTTCAAAAACATCCCCCTTTAATCATTTCCTGCCAAGGAGGATAAGTTACAGTCTGTCTGTGTTCCTATCTTATTTTGTGCTTACTCTTTCTACTGTGTATATTAATGCATTATAATTATTACTGTCTTCCCTATCCACTGGACTGCGGCTTTCATTGTGCACATGATGTTTCATTCCTTCCCTTTCTACTACTAGCTCGCTTTCTCTCTCTCTTTCTTTCTTTCTTTCTTTCTTTCTTTCTTTCTTTCTTTCTTTCTTTCTTTCTCTTTCTTTCTCTCTCTCTCTCTCCCCCTCCCTCCCTCCCTCCCTCTCTCTCTCCCTTTCTTTCTTTCTTTCTTTCTTTCTTTCTTTCTTTCTTTCTTTCTCTCTTTCTTCTTTCCTTCCTTCCTCCCTTCCTTCCTTCCTTCCTTCCTTCCTTCCTTCCTTCCTTCCTTCCTTCCTTCCCTCATTCACTCAAGTAGCGTATCTACATTTAAATGCCTACAATATGCCACTCACTCTTTTAGGCACTGTCAGTACAGTAGTGAATGAGGTGCATATTCTCAACGAGGTGGTTTTACATTAGAAGTAAGGGGGACAGGCAATAAACAAAGAAATAAAGAAATGGTCAAGATGATTTCACTGATAAGTACCCTAGAGGGACTCTATGATACAGGAGATAGAAACTGTGGATGGTGGTGGGGAAAGCTAGAGTCTGAAGATAAAAAGGATAAAAAAGTACTGCAAAGATGAGTAAGAAGAGGAAGCAGAGAAGAAGCCCCAGGTAAATAGGATGGCAAGTGCAAAGGCCCTGGGGTAGTAAAGAGTTGATTATATTGAGGAACAAAAGGCATGGCAAGTACACAATACATGAACTGGAGAGAAAATAAAGTTGGAACTTACAGGTCCTCTTGAGAACTTTGGATTTGTTACAGTGGAAAGTCATTAAAGGATTTTAATCTAAGGAGAAATTTTTATGTTCATGTTCAATTGCAATGCACACTTTATACTTTTAAATGTCATTGTGAAAACGAGATCTCAAGTGAGCATTTATGGAAGCAGGAAGCCTGTCAGCAAGCTACTCCTGTAGTACGGGCATAAGTGAGGAGATCCTCAGTCCAAGTGAGGAGTCCTGCAGATGGAAAAGAAGAGAAAACACTGAGATATGCTTTTGGAGATAAAAATAAATGATGTGATTATGAATTGGATGTGAGATCCAGGGAAAGAAGGAATTGAAGTATGATTTCTAGGTTTATTGTCTTTGAGCCACTAGATGCATGAGAGTGCCATTGAACAAGGTAGGAAAGAGGGAAAGAAATGGGTTTCAAATAAAAAAAAAAGATGTTTTTTTTGGACCATAATTATGAGATATTTTGGCAGAGATATCAAGGACACGTTGGGGTATAGGAAAATAAAGTTCAGGAGAGTTTTTATGTTGGACACAGATGAGAGTTGATATTAAAAGGCAGAGGTTAGATGTGGTTAAATGGAAAAAAGTGAAGACAAAGAAGGAAAGAGGCCCAGGACTGAAGTGTGGTAAATGCCTAGACCGCAGCGGCCCCTCATCCATGGTCTCGCTTCCCATGGTTTCAGGTCCCTGCAGTCCACTGCGGTCCTGAGGCAGATGATTCTCCTTCCGCCAAATCGTCAGAAAGTCAGTGGTAGCCTAACACTACATCATAATGTCTACACCATCACCTCATGCAACTCACCGTGGAGGTATTTTATTATCTCACATCCTCACAAGAAGAAGGGTGGCTATGGTACAATAAGACACGGAGAGAGAGAGACCACCTTCACACATTCACATGACTTTCATTACAGTATATTGTTATTGTTGTTCTCTTTTTAGTTATTTCTGTTAACCTCTCACTGTGCCTGATTTATAAATTAAGCTTTATCAAAAGTCTGTGTGTATAGGAAAAAAAACATAGTATCGAGAGGGGTTGGTGTGCTCCGTGGTTTCAGGCATTCACTGAGGATCTCAGAATACATGCCCCGCAGATAAGATGGGACTAGTCTCTACAGAAGATGGAGAGATAGAAGCACATGGTGCAGCATGGACAGAGAAGCAGCAGCTAGAGGCGGAGGAGGAAAGAAAGGAGAATAGGATGGAACAGAGGCAGGAGTGGACAGCTGTGACGAATGCTGTTGACAGGCTGAGTGAGATAAGCCGGCGATGTGTTCATAATATTCAGAAAATAAATGTCGTGGGTGACCATCCAAGAAGGGTTCCCTGGGAGTGGTGGAGACAGAAACCAGACAGAGAGCGCTAAAGAGAAAACTCCCAGGCTCCCACTTTCTATTATTAACCTGAAACCTCTGCATTATATCTAAACCTGAGATACATTTCTCTAAATACACTTATTCTGTGGAGCCGAACAATCTGGTCGCTGAGCTGGTAGGATGTCAAATTCAGGGATTCCTCATAATCTGAAATAAGCAATTTGTAGAATTTGCTGGAAAAAAAAAATCAGGCCCAGTAATGCCGGCCTTCAGTACATACTTTGTTGTTGGATAATCTTAGGATGCATCCTTCCCCAAAGAGAATGAGTGTAAACGGGCACTCACTTTGTGACCTCTTTGCCATTCGTCGCTAAGAGATTGGGAGTGTGGAAAGAAGACACATTTGCAGAGACAAAAGAAGTTTCACACCTCGGTTTGTTCCCTATCTCTTTCTTCCACCCAACCTGAAGAGTAACTTTCTATCGCCCAATCTTGGTACTTTCTGGAAGCTAGAAAGAGAGAGAGAAAATAGATTTAAAGCTTCTCCTTGAGTAACCTGTCTCACGGGCTGTTTATTCAGTGAGCATAATTCCCTTGGAGCATGAATGAGGAGGAAGGAAAAACCTTTAAAATGATTAGCAAAAAGAGTTTCATTTCTTCCTTTCTATAGTGGGCCATGTTTGTCTTTCCTTTTATCTTCTCTTGTTTATTTTCCTCTGTCCTTAGTTTATTCAAAGTCTGTACATAGCTGAGCCGAAGCTTGGTTTGGAATCCGAGTGAAGATTCAACCACAGAGCACTTTTTTATAGGGACTTGTGGAAAGTTTTTTTTTACTGTTTTCCTTTCCATCTTGGGGACGCCTAAAAATAACTTGCAGGTGGGCAAGTTAATTCGGAGCCAGATTCTACCTCTGTTCTTTATTACATTATTTGTTGCATTTTTAGAAAGTTTTACAGCTGATATTGAAGTTTTTGATTATTTTTTTTTCTGGATCTGTAATTTCCCGGAGTTATTTTATAGGCCTATATAAAGTCCATAATCTTGTTTTTATTATAATTTTAGTTTTGGTAAATGAACAATGGAGTGGAATTTGGACATGGGGCCAAACGCGATTTTTTTCTCCCACGGTGAAATGGTCCCTAGTTGTTACTTGATCCTGGCATTGAACATCAAAGGTTCAGGTCTCTTTTAGGAAACGTGGACAGCAGAAAACGTCTCTACTGAAAGGATATGGGGTGGGGGGAGGTGGGGTGGGCAGGGAGGCAGTCAATCCCACTAGACATTGCGATGTTTTCTGTAAATGGATTTTTTTGATTGAGCCATTCAGAAACTGCTACACACATCTGTATGTACAAATTCAAAATGCCCGGTACTATCACTTGAGTAGATTTCGTATCACTAAATCCCAATTCTTGATGTGACCTCCTGACTGTTGTGCCTGCACCTATAATGCCTTATAAATTTCTGTTTAAATAAATGCATTCGCTCTATTTTTTTTTTCTAACTGAATGTTGCTGGGGACCTCATTATGAGGCCTTTAATACTAAATAATTAGGACCATAAACTCTTCCATCGACTGTTATCATGCAGGGCATGTAGAAGCATTACTACAAGCTCATTATGATTAATCTGGGAAGCAATGTGGTTATAATTAATTTCTACTCAATCCCATTTCCTTTAATGGGGGATACACACACCTGCTTACACTTAGTGAAGACTTACTACCGTCAGGATCATTGTCATCTAAATCACAAAAATTACCGATATTGTGCTCAAAATTAAAGAATCCTTGCAGCCCACCTGAAAGGCAGGGAAGAACATTGAATTTGAGTCAGGAGACTTGAGTTACAGTTAGGGCACAAGAAATATGTCCCTTTTTTTGAGTAATTTCAAATCTTTTGGCATCAGGGGACTTCATCTCGAAATTTAGGTGTTTGAATTACATAATGACTCTATTATTTTCTTTACCCAAAACTCTGTGGGGCAACATAAAATTGTCCCTTTTTCTTTCTTTTCTTTAAAAATTGATTAACTTTACAGGCACTGCATGATCTGAATGTAAGGTAAAATAAATCACACAATACAAATAAGAGTATGTCTGTTTTGACCTAAACTTTCCCTCTCTCCTCCATCTCAGGACCTGACAAAATCATATGTTTATTTTAATGTCTATTCTTTCAGATCTTTTTCTATGGGTTATATGTGAATGTGTATTTTTAAAAAATGATAAAACTATATTTTTAATGCTTGCATAGTATTTGTCTTATGAATGTATGTAACATATTTAGCCATTGTCCTATGGGAGTACAGTCATAGTATTTTTCTTTTATTTTTAAATTTCATTATTATTTTTTTAATCTTTATTTATTTTTGAGAGAGAGACAGAGCTTGAGCAGGGGAGAGGCAGAGAGAAGGAGACGCAGAATCTGAAGCAGGCTCCAGGCTCTGAGCTCTTGACACAGAGCCTGACCCCGGGCTTGAACTCACAAAGTGCGAGATCATGACCTGAGCCGAAGTCAGATGCTTAACTGACTGAGCCACCCAGGGGCCCCATTTTTATTCTTTTAAAAGAATGATGATGATGCTCCTTTATGCACACAGATGCAATTAATTCTACATGGAAAAAGCTAACAGGTGAGATTGTAGCCTCGAGGGAATTGCATGCTTAAACAATTTAACAGATATTGCCAAAGATACCTCCAACAAAGCAGCAGCTTGCATCACACAATTCTTTTTATCATATGAGTGTTTAAACTGTTGTCCATCTGAAGGCAAAAAATGTGTTAGCTCATAATTAAAAAAAAAAAGTTTTTTAAGTTTATTTAATTTGGAGACAGAGAGACAGACAGAGTGAGATCCAGGAAGGGGCAGAGAGAGACGGAGACAGAATCCGGAGCAGGCTCCAGGCTCTGAACTGTCAGCACAGAGCCCGATGCTGGGCTCAAACCTATGAACTGTGAGATCATGACCTGAACTGAAGTCAGACGCTTAATGGACTGAGCCGCCCAAGCACCTCTCTCATAATTTTCATTTGCTTTTCCATGATCACAAGTGAAAATGAGATTGTTCTTGTCATTATTGACTTTTTATGTTTCTGTTTGTAGTAGTTGCCCAACTTGCTATTTTTAAATATTAATCTATATAATCTTTTAATACATTCTAGATACCAATCCATTCATTTTGTATAATAGACAATTATTTTTTTTCCAATTTATGACTTTCTCTCTACCTTTGTTTATGGTGATTTTTATATTTTGTTTTTGTTTCATCAAACGGAGTCCTTACTTTAAAATAGTTTCCAGAAATGATGTGGGTAGTTTTTATACAAGAAAGGTGGCCTATTGTGCAGAGATCAATAGTCAACAGATTCAGGGAGGACCCACTCTGTGCAAAGTACTGGTATCAAAAGCAATAAATGAAAGATAGTAATTTACATGAAAAGAGTAATCCCTGAGTTTCTTAATATATATCATTTATATATATATACTATGTACTTACATATACTTTAATGTTTAATAATAAGACAAAATATAAGGCTTTTTTTTAATGTTTATTTTTGAGAGAGAGAGAGAGACAGAGCGTGAGCAGGAGAAGGGCAGAGAGAGAGGGAGACACAGACTTCGAAGCAGGCTCCAGGCTCCGAGCTGTCAGCACAGAGCCCGATGCGGGGCTCGAACTCACAGACTGCGAGATCATGACCTGAGCTGCAGTCAGCCGCTTAACCGACTGAACCACCCAGGCATCCCCAAAATATAAGGCTTTGAAATGGTCATATAGTATTTTCCTATTGTGAAATAGGGAGCAGGGTATCTATTAAAGTAGAAATTAAAGCAGAAATCACCTGTAATTTCATCATTTAGAAATAAGTACAACTAATATCTTTATGTTTATGTGATTCTTTGTGGTTTCTTCTACCCGCACATATAGAAAAAGCAAATATGGTTGCATCCCAGAAATATTATTGCCATTTGACCCCCAAATTGTAGACTCGTAGAAGATAATGTTTGCCATGACACAGTTGGTGCAGTGATCTCCTTTGCTGAGATACCTCTGGTCAAGGAGAACCCCCTTTTCCAGGTATTGTTCCTCCTTTCCTCCTCCTTTTTCCTTCTTTTCTTCTGATAGTGATCGTATTAGAATAGTCCTTTCTGTGCATCCTGCAATTGGTCTCCTTCTAAGTTTTACTCTTTGCTTCTTTTTGCCTTAATCATATTGGGTGTATTTGTTGATGAGACAAATATGCTATTGAGAATAACTACTTGGACACAGCTACATGTAATATAGACTCATGCTCCATGTGTGTGTTGTGTAGCCAATGATGATGTCCGCGGGTGTGAGGGGACAAGAAAATTTTACCGAGTTTCTGTCTCCTTTGGGCTCCTCTGCCCTAGGTACACATGAGCCTATTGGCTTGTCATTCTCTGCGGTATTGTATTATTGTCGATAAAAATCTCTTTTACTGAGAAGACCCCCCCCCCCATGCCACCTCTTGTTTGACTAACATCTTGCCCTTTGGTTCCTGGTCATCCGTTAGCACCTCTAGAAAGTCCTCTCTGAGCTTAGCCTTTTCCATGACCCAATCTGGGTTACGTGCTTCCACTCTCCTAACGTCCATGCTTCTCTTTGTAAGGGCACATGTCATACCATTTTGGAATTGCTTTTTGTATTTGGACTTTTTATTAGTCTGTAAGCACCTTAAGAGCAGAACTTTCTCATGTCTGGGTCCATGGCGCTTTGTACTGTGCAGAGCAGACTCCAAATAAATATTTTTTGAAAGGACAATGAGTGACAGAAAGCATAAACCAACTCTCGTTAACCTCCAGTGTCACTTTCAAAACCCCTTAAAAATAGCCTTTCGTTTCAGCCCAGTCTAGTCTCCCTTTCTGCCTCCAAGATCCTCTTTCTTCTCCCCGCCACTTGCTTTCTGCCTTTTCTAATGAAAATCAATTTCCCTTCTGGTTTCTCTTAATCATGCCTCTTTCTTTTCACGTTGTTTCAATGAGACAACACAGAGAATGAACGTGGATGGAACCTTCCTACTGCTGAACGTTGTGACTCTCCATACATGCATATTTTGATCTCTCATATTTATTAAAAATACATGTGTCTATCTATCATCTATCTATAAGATATGCTAGGCACCAAATGGTTCACAGTTAATATTTTATGAGCTGGGATTTTGCGTTATTTGTATGGTTTTCATTTTGTTTGTGTTTCCTAAATTGCTCACAATGAAACTATAATCTTTTTTTATGTAGAGAAAATATTAAATTATTTAGAATGTGAGTTATTAGATTTGGCAATGCGGAGGTCCCTAGTGTCCCTCCAGGAAAATTTGAGGGGAGTAGTGAAGGAAGAAATAAGATTGCGAGGAGGCAAGGATTCCAAGCTTATCACTTACAAATTTGGAACTTTTGAAACTTCTTACCCTACTGAGATGAATGTCAATTTAAATTTAGATATTACAAGATGTTGATCATTTTAAGGTAATTCTAATGAATAATTGCTCATCAAATGAGTTTCATTTAATTGCCTGGGGAATGGATATAATGTGTACTCTCTTTCTCTGTGGAGTGAGGAGACGTCATGTCAGTCTCTGCCATTCCAGGTGCAGACTCAGGAGTCATTATAGCCATGGGGCTGAGGTCTGTGCATCCAAGAGGGAATGGCCATATAAAAACACTCTGCACTTTATCAAGTTTCTTTTGGATCGTTTCAGTTTCCATGAAATTAGTTCCTTCTCTCCCATGGCTGGTAAGAATATTTGGAAAATACATGTTCACGGGCTTTGCTCCAAGACCCTCTGGAGACAACAGGGCAGCATGGTGGGAATGGCATATGCTTTGGAGTCAGACAGGCATCGAAGTTGGATTGCCAACTGCACCCTTTGCCTGCTGTGTCCTTGAACGTGTAAATCCCCTAATTTCTCTGAGTCTGATTTCTTCACCATAATAACAGGGTTCTTGGGAGGGTCATGATACAATTAATGCTTGATATTTGTTGGTGTTAGTTACTCTCCTCTCCTTTTTCTTGTTTCCTCCACCGCTACTTAATTTCTTTTGTTTTAAATAAATGCTTCTTATTCTTGTGTGAAGGACACGGTCTCCTTAGAGAAGTAATGAAAGCTGTGGACTCCCTGCCCAGGAAAATGCACACTCACACAAAAGTTGACATATAATTTCAGACAATTCACAGACCCCCATGAAACACTTCCATGGACCTAGTCCTTAATAAACATTGTTTTACATTTTTAATTTCAACTCAGTTCCATTTTTTCTTTTATAGACTCTCTTGTGGGATTTCAAACCTCAGAGCCTTTTTCAAGGGCTGTTGGAGACTGGGGAATGTGACAACCCTCAGTACCCACCAGGACATGCAACGGGGCTGGTGTCAGTGAGCAGACATGACTACTTGAGCACTGAGACCAACGTTGCCTTTTTCATCCCCTTGTTAGTTTTTCCAGGGGCTTGCTTGTTCAAAGCAACATGTGTTTACCTCTGGGATGCAAATGGGGATTGAACTTAACTCAATCAGATTCTCTGACACCTCAAAGCCTGGCTGAACATTCTCTCCTGGATTGCTCCAGCTCTTTCAAAGGGAAGTGAAAGAGTTGATGCATCAAATCCCCAAACTTGAACTCATTTTATTTCTGTTTAGTGAATAGTATGCTGCCATCTGAAAAGTCAAACAAACAAATGGAAACAAGCATAGAACATCTGGATTTTGTTTTTGCTCTTGCCCGTAGGGGCTCTCGCTGACTGCCAGGGTCCTCTATGCTTTTCCTGTGGTCTAGGACACATAAGACCTCTTGAAGCAGGTTTCGATCAATGAAAATGGAAAGGTGGTATATCGATACTGACCTCTCTTACCCCCAAGTAGATAACCCAGGGGCTCCTACTGTGTGTTGGCCCCCAGAGTTTCCTCAGCTGAATGATGTTCTAGTTGCCCTCAGTAATAACCAGTGTGATAAAGCACAATCTATTGCTCAATTTCTATGCCTGTCTCACTTCCCATGTATGTATTAGTGTTTCCTTCATTCACAAAGCAATTACTTGAACTTAAACCGTCTGTCACAGTTGGCTTCTGGAAGAGCCCAAACTACAACATTATCTAACTCACTCAAGGGACATGGTTTGGCTCTCACTTCTTGGAGGAGGTTTAACATCCACAGTTGTGCCCGCTAAATGTCTGGAGTAGTCCCCAGACAATGTAACAAACGAAGCACCTGCTCACATATCCAAATGCCCCTCCCTCCAAAGGGAGCGCAATAATACTACAGATCTCAGTCACAAATTACAGATCTACAAGGTAAACCATTTGATTCTACCTTGAAATATAAGCTTGAATAATTGATTTAAGTGTGTAATTTTAAGTTAAAAGGAATAAGATAATTCTACCAGTTTTTGCAAATAATATTGTAATGTTTACAATAATTTAAGATATACTGTATTTATATCTCTAATTTATTAGATTTATAAGAATTGGTTGAGTTCTGTGGGAGATTTTTCTGTTATTCAGATAATTGAATTGCATATAAAGGAAAATCAAATATATTAAATGTATAAATGTTGTTTAAAATATTTAAGGGGATTTAATTAACTAAGCTGTAAAATCCTCTTTAAAAGTCATACTTAAAATTTATTGGATTTATAAATAGTATCACAAGTTTGTAAATTAAATCTAAAAGCTTTGTGAAAAAAAAAAACACAACAAGAATGCCATTACTAAGCCTCTCCATTTGTAACTTTAGTAAATTAAATATTAATTTCAAAATTGTAGTAACCCTACATCGTCTTTTCTGTGTGCAGTAACCTCAAACAAGGAAGTGATTTCACATTAATAGTACTTAATAAGTCCTGCTCTTTGCTCTAAAAAATTCGCTAAGAATCTTTGTCTTTTCTTTATCAAACTTACCCCATCTTTTAAAGCATCCTTCATTTTCCGCTTTCTGTGAAACCTGCCTTGATGTCTCTAGTTCTCCTTTATTCTCTTTACTTGAACTTCTGCTATATTATAGTCTACATCATTCAATGTTACCACAGTCTAGTTTCTTGGGCATTATTCTGTTATTTCTTTCCACATAAGGCAGCATAGTCCTTCAACTGGACTGAAAGTTCTTTCATGATCCCATGTCTTTCACTTCTTTTGAATCACCCAAAAAGTCTTCCCCAAACTCATTCTATCCCAACTCCAGTGGGAATCCCACTTCAATTGAAATCCCAACTCCAGTGGGAATTCTTTACTGGCTCTAGTTTCCCTGTATTCGTTAACACACTCTTCTTGTCAAGTATTTGGCCTTAAACCAGTTGGCCCATGATATCGCCCCAATCACAGGTGGCAAGGCCTGTTGGTTTGCCACCCTCTAGGGATCTTCCCTGGTATGGTCTGAAATCAGACCCCTGAATGAAGAGGGCAGTGAGAGACAGAAGAAAAGCCAGGCCACTCCAGGTTGGTAGCTGGTAGTTTTAATAAGCAAAAGAAACTTACATAGGAGACTTGTCTTGGGTAGCAGCAAGTAGAATGGATCCCCTGCCCTTGCTTGCCAAATCTTAAAAGTTTATAGAGAGATCTTACCTGGATTTAGACACATGTACCATGTGGGTGCTTGGAATACCACCATTACCCACTCAAGGCTGTGTTTTTAGAGTAGCCTCTGGAAGTGGGAAAGGCAAGCAGAACCCATATTCCAACGTGGGGGGCAGGTCTTAGGAGCCTCTGAGTGTCCAGGTTCAGCTCATGGGTCAATTGGCAACCACATCCTTTCAGTGATCTCCCCCAAAAGGGTCTCACTTATCATTGTTTAGGACTCTGCTTCATATAGCTGCCTTGACTATCTTTGAATCAATTATAACTTGCCATAATAACATATACTGTGTCAAAATTAGAGGCTCTAAAAAACGAATTATCATAGTTTATAGTGAGTTCTGGCCTCAGCTGGGCTCATTTGTGAATCTTCCACCATCTATGGGTCAGGGAGGCTGATCTTGGCTGAGAACTTTGGCAAATTTGAGAGTCAACTGGCTGTTGGTGAGTTTAAGAGCCTGGGGTGGAATGACTCTGCTTTCCTCTCAGCATCTCTCGTGTAGCCCCAGGCACCTTCTGAGACTATCTTGGGCAATCACAGCAAAGGCAGAAAGGGAGTGACAGATACAAGTTCTCTGTCAAGGCTCTGTACATGTCAAGTCTGCTAAAATCCTATTAGCCCAAGCAAGTCTAATGTCCAAACTCATGTTCAAGGGGTTTGGAAACAGTCTGGAGAAGAAGTATGAGGCCACAGGGCAAAGAAGATATAAGGAGAAGGCAGAATTGGGCCATCATTGCACTAAGGCGAAATAATCACAAAGATCAGGGAACTTACTAGGAAATTTGAAATCGAGACACAGCTGTGCTTATGGATGATGTAAAACCTGAAATCTCTGATATATTTTTGCATAAATGAGGAAAAGATTTCAAAGGAACAGAGTGAACAAGACAAGACTATCTACTGTCACCATTTATGGAAAAATACTGATTAATGGTTGCTTAATCTCCATGACTAGATCTGGTTCTGGTGGAATCATTTCAGTAATTTCAACCACTGCATCCATTTATCTATTTTTTAAGTTTTTATCTAAATTCCAGTTAGTTAACATACAGTGTAATATTATTTTCATGTGTACACTATAGTAGTTCAACAATTCTATACATCACCCAGCGCTCATCTCCACTAATGTACTTCTTTCACTACATCGCTCATTTAACCCATCCCCCACCCATCTCTCTTTTGGTAACCATCAGTTTGTCCTCTATAGTTGAGTCTGAATTTTGGTTTGCCTCTCTCTCTCTTTCTCTCCTTTGCTCATTTCTTTGTTTTCTTAAATTCCACATATGACTAAATCTCTGAGTGATTTATTTCACTTAGCATAATATTCTCAAGCTCCATCCATGTCATTGCAAATGGCAAGATTTCATCTTTTTTATGGCTAATATTCCATTACACACACACACACACCACAGCTTCTGTATCCACTCATCAGTTGCTGGACACTTGGGCTGTTTCTGTAATTTGGCAATCAACAAAACTAAAAGACAACCTATGGAATGGAAGAAGATATATGCAAATGACATATCTGATAAAGAATTGGTATCCAAAATATATTAAAAAAAAGTATAAAGGCACCTGGTGACTGAGTTGGTAAAGCATCTAACTCTTGATTTTTGCTCAGGTCATGATCTCATAGTTGGGCTGACAGCATGAAGCCTGCTTGGGATTCTCTCTCTCCCTCTCTCTCCGCCCCTCCCCTACTTGTGTGTTCTCTCTCTCTCTCTCTTTCAAAAAAGTAAAATAAACATTAAAAAATAACATAAAATTCAATATCTAAAAAATGAATAAACCAATTAAGAAATAGGCAGAAAACATGAATTTTCCCAAAGAAGGCACGCAGGTGGCTAACAGACACATGGAAGGATACTCAACATCACTGATAATCAGGGAAACACAAATCAAAACCATGATGAGATATGACCTCACACCTGTCAGAATGGATAAAATGTTGGTAAGGATGTGGAGAAAGGATAACCCTCTGGCACTGTTGATGGGAATGCAAACTGGTATAGGCACTGTGGAAAACAGTATGGAGGTTTCTCAGAAAGTTAAAAATAGATCTACCGAATGATCCAGCAGTTGCACTACTAGGTATTTACCCAAAGACTACAAAAATATTGATTCAAAGGAATATGTACACCTTGATGTTTAGAATAGCATTATCTATAATAGACAAGTATGGAAGCATACATTTATATTGAACCCAGTGTGTATGTGTATAAAAGAAGGCTTAAAAAGTGTTAAAGAGCACTTCAAAATAGAAGTTCCTGAACAAACATTGAAGGCAGATGGTGTCTTAAGAAAAGTGTGCAGTCATGTGAATTGACACAGAAGCTTGTTAACAAATCCAGTGCACTTACAGGAGCCATATATTAGAAACTTCCTCTGGCAGAGAGATCTCTGCTGCATTTCCAAGTTCTTAAATAAACTGATAGCTCTCTGGAGGTTTTATTCAACACTTAGGTGTTTATCATCCTTAAACCATCTGCTAAATACTTGATTCCTATTTGCTCTTTTAGGTAAAAGAGTGAGTTAAAAAAAAAACAGAAACAGAAGATCTATCCATAGGATTTCAGATTAACTTTACTGATTTCAATTTCTGCTTATGTAAAAGGCATTTCCAACATGCTAAGGTCTTAACATGTCTTGTGATGCATGATTTAGTGTTATATTTTTGGATGAAACATATGTAGAGCATGAAGCCATATTTTTTTGGGGGAAAACACTGCTTACTCTAAAATTCAAATGGCATTTCAAGAGACCCAGACAGCCAAAACAATTCTTGAAAAGGAAGAGCAAAATAGGAGGATTTACACTTCCTTACTTAGAAAATTTAATGTGAAGCAACCCTGATTAGGAAGGTGTGGTACTGGCAGAAGGACAGTCATATAGGTTTGTATAATGGAATCGAGAATCCAGAAATAAACCCATTTGTTTATAGACAATTGGTTTTCAACAAGGGTGTGAAGACCATTCAAAGGGGAAAGAGTAGTCTTTTCAACAAAAGGCTCTGGGACAACTGGATAGCCACAAGCAACAGGAAGAAGTAGAACGTTTTTGACACATCGTATGTGAAAATCAACTTGAAATACATGAACACCTAAAAGTAAGAGTTAAAACTGTAGAAGTCTTAGGTGAAAGCATAGGGTACAAAGCTTAAAATCTTTGGATTTGGCAAAAGATTCTTAGATATGACACCAAAAGCATGAGCAAGAAAAGAAAAAAAAAACAACAAAACAAGTGAATTGGACTTCATAAAAATTAAAACTTTTGGTCTGCAGAGGACACACTATCATGAAAGTGAAAAGACAACCCATAGAATAGGGGCAAGAATTGCAAATTATATATCTGATAAGGAACTTGTATCCACCATATGTAAAGAAACCTTATAAGGCAATAATAAAAAAACAATCCATTTTAAAAATGGGCAAGGGCCCTGAATACACATTTCCCCCAAAAGATATATAAACAGTCAATAAGCGAATGAAAATATGCTTTACATCATTGGTCATCATGAAAATGCAAATATGCTTGACATCTTTACCATGAGATACCACTTCATACCCTCTAGGACGGTCAGAATAAGAAATAATATGATAATGAGCATTGGTGAGGATGTGGAGAAATTAGAATCCTCATGCATGCTGAGGGGGATCTGAAATGGTGCACTCAGTTTGAAAAGCTAGCTGGCTGTTGCTCAAATGGTAAAATATAGAGATGTCATATGACCCAGCGTCTCACTCCCAAGTATGTATCTAAGCAAAACCAAATGATCAAAAATAAATATTCACAAAAAATGCTCATGAATGTTAATTGCAGCATTATTCTTAACAGCCAAAATATGAAAACGACCCAAATGTTGATAAACTGATGAATAAATAAATTCTGATCTATCCATACAATGGAATATTAATCAGCAGTTAAAAAAAAAAGAATGAACGAAGTACTGGTTTATGCTACAACATGAATAAATCTTTAAAATGTACTGAATGAAAGAAGCCAATCACAAAAGACCATATATTACCTAATTTCATTTATATGAAATGCCCCAAATAGGCAACTTTATGGAGACGGAAAGTAGAATAGTGATTGTTTAGGGCTGGAGGTGGGGTGGGTGAAGAAAGCTAAGGGGTACAACATTTCCTTTTAGAGTAATGAAAATGTTCTAAAATTGACTGTGTCCACATCCAACGTCCATTTCCACATGTAAGGAGCTCCAAACTTGGCACTCTGTTATAACAAATAAAAATCTGAACAGGGGTGCCTGGGTGGCTCAGTCGGTTAAGTGTCTGACTTCAGCTCTGGTCATGATCTCACAGTTCGTGAGTTCAATCCCCAGGTCAGGTTCTATGATAACAACTCGGAGCCTGGAGCTTGCTTTGGATTCTGTGTCTCCCTCACTCTCTGCCCCTCCCCCACACACTCTCTGCTTCTCTCTCTCTCAAAAAATAAACATTAAAAAAATTTTAAAAAAATATGAACTGACTGGGGGCACCTGGGTGTCTCAGTCATTTGAGCCTCCAGCTCTCGGTTTTGGCTCAGGTCATGATCTCATGGTTTCATGGGTTCGGGTTTCATCAGGCTCTGTGCTGACAACCTGGAGCCTACTTGGGAAACTCTCTCTCCCTCTCTCTCTGTCTGCCTCTCCCTGTTTCCGCTGTCTCTGTCTCTCTCAAAAAGAGGTAAATAAATAAAAAAATATTTTCGAAAACTTGAACAGACTGAAAAATTAACAACTCTTCTTGGATTTTTGAGAGAAGGGGGGCACAGGGCAAACCACTTCCCCCAAGATTGGAGAGACAGACAGGTAAATATGAGGATTCATGACTTCCCAGCTCAGAGACTCACAAGCAGAAGCCACTGCAGGAACCAGTGCCGGGATAGGAAAACCTGAAATATAATTGACAAATTGCTGGAGGCTCAATGTGGACAACTCAGAGTTAAGACTCCAAGGAAACCCAGTCATGGAGGCTCCCAAAATTTTGTAAGATTATCTCCAGGAGACTGACCTGTTTCTCATAGTAAATATCTGAGAAAGATCTTCTCATGTTTCCAGCAGGGGGAGAAGAAAAGGAATCATTTTGAAATAAGCTACCCTGAGGAAAAAATAGTTAGCTGGAGTCTAACCTGCTGGGGTATTATTAGGGTTTAACTGAACTGGGGAAAAAAATACCTAACTTAACTCTGCTTTAACTTTTTATACTAGAGAAAGGGAACAACCCAATCCAGCCAACTCTAATCATTCTGTCTCACCTAGGTGGTGAGGAAAATAAAACAAACAAAACTGGCAAATACTTGTGAAGTTCATAGACCATAAGCATTGGCTCACCAAAAGATTAAAGCCTAATCATGAGTCCATAGAACACTTCTCCTCCATCTGTATCTCATCACCACATTTCCAAAGGCCTGTTTACAGCAGTTCCTTTTTTATTGAACATCATGTTTGTTATCAACAAAAAAGTTACAAGGCATACTAAAAGCCAAAAAACACAATTTAAGTAGATAGAACAAGTGTCAATATCAGATATGGAAGGGATATTGGCATCATCAGACAGAGAATTTAAAATAAATATAGTTAATACTAAGGGCTCTAATGGATAAGCTGGAATTTATGCAAGAACAGTTGAGCTATAATATTAACAAAGAGATGGAAATCCTAAGAGACAAAAGAATCAATAGCACTGTAACAGAAATGAAGACTGCCTTAGAATGGCTTGTTAGTTGACTGGACAGCTGAAGAGAGATTCCCTGAGGTGGAGGATATATCAGTAGAATCCTCAAAAAACTGAAAAGCAAAGAGAACAAAGACTGAAAACAAAAACAAAAACAAAAACAAAAACCCAGAGCAGAATACCCAATGACTGTAAGACAACTACAAAAGGTATAACATACATGTATTGGAAACAATAAAAGAAATAGAAACAGTGATAAACACAAGAAAAATTTGAAATAATAATGACTGAGAATTTCCCCAGATTAATTTCAGACACCAAACCACAGATCTGGGGGCTCAGAGAACACCAACCATGATAAATACTAAACACAACAACAACAACAACAACAAAACCTCTGTCTAGACATAAAATTTTCAAACTACAGAAAATCAAAGATAAAAAAGAAATCCTGAAAGGAGTCAGAAGAAAAAAAGAACTGTAGAGGAGCCAAGATAAGCAGTATATCTGACTTCTCCTCAGAAAGCACACAATCAAGAAGAGAAGCAAAGGGAGAATAGCCAGTGTGGTATTGAAGAACAAAGTTGGAAGACTGAAATTACTCACGTTCAGAACTTAATATAAAGCTTCAGTAATCAGGACAATGTGGTATTGGTGAAGAATAAACCAACAGATCAATGGAATAGAACCTGGTATATAGATGCCCATAAATATATTCAACTGCTTTTTGACAAAGTAGCAAAGACCGCTGTGATGAAACCAAGATAATCTCTTCAACAAATGTGGCTGGAACATCTGGACATCCACATTGCAGAAAAAGGAATCTAGACACAGAACTTAACCCTTCACAAAAATTAAGTCTCACTTATCAAAGAACTAAATGTAAAATACAAAACTATAAAACCCCTAGAAGTTTGCATAGGAAGAATTCTAGGTGTCCTTGGGTACAGAAATGAAGTTTTAGATACAACGCCAAGGGTATGATCCATGAAAGAAATTATGATAAGCTGGACTTCATTAGATTTTACAAATCTACTAAGCAAGAGACAAAGTCAAGAAAAGAAAAAACAAGTCATGGACTGGGAGAAAATATTTGCAAGACACATTTGATAAAGAACTGTAATCCAACATATACAAAGAACTCTTAAAACTCAATAACAAACTGCCCTCTTAAAAAAAATAAAGACAAAGACTTTAATAGACATCTCATCAAAGAAGGTATACAGAATGCTTCAGATCACATGACATCAGAAAAAAATGCAAATTAAAATAACAAGGAGATACCATAAAATAACTGTTGGAATGGCCTAAATCTGGAACACTGACAACACCAAATTCTGGTGAGAATGTGAGCATCGGGGTCTCTTATTCGTCGCTGGTGGAAATGTAAAATTGTACAACCACTTCGGAAGACAGTTTGGTGGCTTCTTATAAAACTAAAAATACTCTTACCATGAAGTTCCGCAATCATGCTCCTTGGTATTTACCCAAAGGAGTTGAAAATGTGTTTATATCCACACAAAATCCTGTACGTATATGTACTTTATAACAGCTTTATTCATAACTGCTAAAACTCAGAAACATTCAACATGTATTTCAGTAAGTCGGTGGATAAATAAACTTTGGTACATCCAGACAACTGAATATTATTCAACACTAAAGAAGAAATGAGCTATCATGCCATAAAAATACATAGAGGAAATTTAAAGATATGTTACCAAGGCTGGAAAGGTTGCATAATATATAATTCTAACTGTATAATGTTCTGGAAAAGGCAAAACTGTGGAAACAATGAAAATATCAGTCATTAGTAGGAGCTGGGGAGATGGATGTATAAATAAGTGTGAAGCACAGAGGATATGTAGGCAGTGAAAATCTTTTGTATGACACCATAATGTTGGATACCAGTCATTACATATTTATCCAAACCCACTGAATGCATAACATCAAGAGTGAACTATGATGTAAACTATGGCCTTTGGGTGATTATGATGTGCCGATGTAGTTTACCAATTGTGATAAAAGTACTATTCTGCTGAGAGATGTTCATAATTCATAATGTGTGTATGGGGGGGAGATGTTCATGTATGCATGTGCAGACACAGGATACAAGGGAGATCTCTATACCTTCCTTGCACTTCTGCTGTAAACTTGAAACTCTAAGAAAAATTTAGTAATATCAAAAAATTTGTGGCAATGGTTGCATATTTCTGAGGTGATACCAGAAAAATATTGATTTGTACACTAAATGGGTGAATTACATAGTATGTGAATTGTACCTAAATAAAGCTGTTAAAAGAAGATACTGCGGCCATTGAAAGGGTAATAAGGGAAGACAATGGATGACTTTATAGTTATAATTTCTGCAACTTTGAAAAAGTGGGACCAATTTATTGGAAATAAACTACCAAAACTCAAGCAAGATAAAACACATATCTTAAATTGCCTTGTAAGTATTATAGAAATTGAAAATGTTATTAAAAATCTTTCTCCCCCACTCCCCCCAAAATCTCCAGACACCAATGGTTCATTGCAGAATGAACAAAGAATTAACATTAATTTTACACAACCACTTCTAGAAAATAAAAGAAAAAGAATACCCCTAAGTTGTTTTATACGGCTAATTTTACACTGCTACCAAAACACACAGGAAAAAAAAATGAAAAAAAAAAAAAAGAAATGAAAATACTTTCATAACTGCTAAAACTCAGAAACATTCAACATGTATTTCAGTAAGTCGGTGGATAAATAAACTTTGGTACATCCAGACAACTGAATATTATTCAACACTAAAGAAGAAATGAGCTATCATGTTATGTCTCATTAACTTAGACATAAAAATCTTCCACCACATTTTGGCACAGTAAATCTAATTACTCAAAAAAAAAAAAAAAAAAAAAAGAATAACACAAGTGTTGCTTATGCAACCAACAGTACGCAAAGCTGGTTTGATATTTGAAAATAATCAACTCACTTCACTATTATCAACAAGCTATGGAAAAGAAATCACGTAATCATATCAATTTAAAAACTATTCGTCTCTTCCCCTCCCCCCTGGTTTTCTGCTAGGTCTCCCAAAGCCTATCTATGCGTGGGAACATATGGGAAAATAAAAAGCCACAGAGGGAAGGAAGACATGACATGAGAGACTCTCAAGGAATAAGAACAAACTGAGGGGAGAGGGGGGTGTGGGAGGGGAGAGAGTGGATGATGGGCACAGAGGAGGGAGCTTGTTGGGTTGAGCACTGGGTGTTGTATGGTAACCAATTTGACAATAAGTTATTATTAAAAATTAAATAAATAAATCAGTAAAAAAATTAAAAACTATTTGATAAAATTCAACAACCATTTGTGATTACAACTCTTAGCACACGAGGAAGAGAGGGTAACCGTCTCCACAGTGAGGATTTACACAAAACCTACTGTTACTATCATACTTAGCCAAAAGTGGATGTAAATATGTTTATGAATGTCCTTTAAGAATAATTTTTTTCAGCCTTACGTACTTATTTCATCTTATTTCAGTGATATCTTTTGGTTCTACCTATATGTTTTCTCGAGATTGGTACCAATTTTATTTCTTGCTGTGTTTCTTCCAACATGAAAACATCCATCTACATAAATAAAACCAGGCACTAATGTCTTATGAGTCCACCCAATGTGACTGGCTGGCATCCTGCTATATCTTGACACACATTAAATGATTTAGTATCTATAACCAGTGTATCAGTTTCCTGTTGTGACTATAACAAAGTGCCACAATATTAGTCGCTTAAGACAATATAAATTTATTACCTTACAATTCCAGATATCAGAAATCCAAATGACACCTAAAGTCAAGGTGTCGGGCAGCAAGGCTGGTTCCTTCTGGAGACTCTGTTGAGAGAATTTGTTGCCTCGCCTTTTTCAGCTTCTAAGACCATCTATGTTCTTTGGTATTTGGTCCCTTCTTTACATTCCTCCAACCTCTTGCTTGTCATCACATTTCTTTCCACTGACTTTGCCTTCTTAACTACCTCTTATAAGGGCCCTTGTGAATAGATTGAGCCCAACAGGACAATTTAGGATACTCTGCCCATCTCATGATTCTTAATCACATCTGCAATGTTCTTTCTGTCATATAAAGAAACATATTTACAGGCTCTTGAATTTAGGTGAATATACCCGGTGGGGGGGGGGGTCCCAGGGAGCATTATCCTGTCTACTACAACCACCTGTTAGTGAGGCACTTTTGTCAGATATTATTTATTGTCCCTCAATATCCATTTCTCCCTTCTTCTACAGTGATAAAAGTTTTAAATGGGTATTGGGCAACCCAGATAAAAATAATACATCACAACTTCTCTTGCATCTAGACATGGTCGTGTGACTTCCACTGAACAATAAATGTGAGCTGGAGTAAAGATAGGACTTGCAGCTGAAAGCCTTTGGAATCAGTGCACAATACTTTATGTTTCCTTCCCTCTGCTATGGAAACCAGCAAAGCTTCAGCCTGCATCCCTGCGTGAAGTTTATACCCACTGGGATCGCCACCAATATCCTCATTGAAATAAATAATCAAGCATGAGCCCTTAGGATTATTAGTTACTAACAATAATCTAGTCCATCTGACTAACAGACTACATTTATATAGACATACGGTAATCATAGTTTCTCACTACCTAACACCATCCTCCTCCCCCTTCTCCTAGCTCCCATGGCTTGCTTATGACAGAAGTTGCAAATGTCAGAGAGTTGCTTCCCTTGTAGCAAGGTCATGAGCACACGAACTGATCTTGGCTGATAGAACATGATGAGAAAACTTCGAGGATGTTTCTAGGAAAGGTTCTCCTATCTAATAAACTGTGACCATTTTCCATTTCCCTTTATACCTTTGGTGTTATCATCTGAGTACAAGGTGTCTGAAATAGGTAAAGCCATGTTGCAACCATGAGGGCCAGTTAAAAAATAACCAAAAATGTCATTGAGAATTGTTCAAAATCTTTGACGTTATGGGATGCTGATTGTTAAATACCTGATTATGAATGTCTCACTATGTGGGATAATATTGCTTTGTCCACTTGCACTGATATTCTGTTACTTAAAACTAAAAGTATACAGCACTTCACACCCAGACACACTTCTCAAATCTGATATTTTAGGAACTAAGCAGATTTAGATGAATGCATTTTCTGATAAATCCCTTGCTGATCAAAATTTTGCTCTTTTCTCTCCAAATATGAGGAAATAAATTCCTTCAGATAATGCCAGTGTCTTGATATTAAAAGCCGATTGTCCAAATCCATAAATTGTTTGATGATGTTTGAGTGATTTATGGTGGTATATACATATGTATACACACATTATCAAATACACTCTAAGTATAGCATTCACTCTAAGTATAAATATTGACTTTAAACTAAGTGGTTAGCATGTCAACTTTGAAGCAAATGGTTAGTATGTGAACTAGATATTATATTTATATAAGTATATGTGATACAGTGTATATTTTAGACCTGAAGACTGGTTATAAAAATAACTTCAGAGAAAACCAAAAAATACTTTTTCCCCCCTTAGGTCTATAAAATTCCATAGAAAAATTCATTCAGGTGGAGATAGGGAACAAGGAGGCAGAACAGTCCTTCATGCCTTGCCGAAGATTTCTCATTTTTTAATTCAACTGATTTCCAGTCTTTTATGATACTTTATGTTTGTTACTTAACATTTAGTTTATTTTAGAAATATTAAATACTTCTGAGGCATAGGAACAGGCTGCAAACATCAAATTTAGAAATGAAATTTTGGGTTCCATATGTTATGAGGGAAAACAAAACCACATTTTTCCCCCAAACAACTATTTTTAATAATACTTTGCAAGCAGACAATGCCAATTACAGTTTCAGGGTTACGTAGGTCACTTGGACCTGCAGGCCCAGCATAACCTCCTTCCCAGGAAACAAATCCACAGAAATATATAAAACACTTCAGATCAAGGGTGCATATTGATGCTCATAACCCAAGAGATTTGTCAAGGCCATGACTAAGAGATCACTCAGTGTAGGCTGCAGCATTACCAGCGTGTGACATTTACTGGGATAGCAACACACACCAACTTCACTATAGATGCTCGCTCTATCGACGGAGATCATAGAAACAGTCATTAAATACTTACTGGGTGAAGTGAGTATCAATTTCCATATTTTTTTCTCCCATTTTCGTCCATCTCCCTGGTCACTTACTTCATTTCTGGTAGTTTGTGCATTCTGAGATACCATTTAACTGCTCTGAGCCCAGGAGGAGGCTGATTCAACCTCTGTTTCTAGTATGGTTAAGGATTGTAGGAACTGCTTAGCTAAAATAAAAATTATTTGAAAACTTGACCTAGCTTGGGAATAATGTCCAAGTGGGTCTTTTTGAAAAATGAATGACCTCAGTCACAACTTTCTATAACATTAAGAAAGAACTTCCCTTGATATGGGGAGGGGAAATAAGCTGTTAAAGGTAAAGGAACAGAGAGTTGGGGGATGGAAAATAAGCTTACATATATAACTAAGAAATCAGCGAAATGACTACTCTCAAAAGTAAAATTAGAAAAAAAAATATGCCCCAATTCCCATATATTGCATTATTGCATTGTTTTATATACTTTAGATGTTATAGAATCCTTGAAAATAAGTCCCTTCCTTTTATGATTACTGATCAGTGTTGGAACTAAGCTTCATAAATTTTGAACTATATTTTTGCAGCACTAATTCTATTCATACTGACACCGCAACTTTTTCTCTACCTTTGTGGCATAGACTGCTTTACCAATTCTTATGTTCTTTTCTTCCTGGGTACAAAAGGAGACTCCGTTTCCCAGCCTCCCTTGCAGCTGGATGAGGCCGCTGGCTGACTTTTGTCAGTAGATTATGTGAATCATTTTCAGAAGTGGACCATGGAATTTTTGTCCAGTGACCCTCTTTATTTCCCCCTGACTGGCAGCTGATTCCAGAGGATCAGAGAGAAGCCTCTGAGGTTCTAGAGAATGGCAGAGCTACAAGATACAGGGAGCCTGGGACTGAAAACCATGAGGAAGTCCTCTTACCATCTGGAGCATCTGCATTAGACTTGACATACATAAGAAACAGACATTTAGTAAGCTGGGACAGTAAGATTTTGGTATTTGTTTGCTATAGAAGGTGGTATTCCTTTTGCTAATGAAAATAAAACCTCAGAAGTTATATGCAAATTATTCTAGTATCTCTTTATATCAATTTCAAGTAGAGAGAACATCCAAACTCAGCAGGCAGGGAGAATCTTTAAATCTAAAAAAGGAAAGCTTCTGACAAGCTCAGGTAAGTTAGGGATTCTACAATGTGCGTTAATGTGTACCAACTTTGTTCCAACATAGGAAGATTCCACACAGATATATGTATAATTCTGCATGGGAACTTTTCCACAAAGTTTTTAGATTAAACACAGAAGCTTCTTGTAGAGTTAATGTCTCTCTAAGTGGCTCCGCCTTTAAGTGGAGCCGTCCTGCCACTGCAGGGAACCACCCGCTGGAACTACTGAGGCCAAAACAACTTCCCAGATACCTGTGGGTTTAATCAATGTTACAAACGTCTTTGAAGAAAACATAACATTCAGAAAGCCTTTATGTTTCAGCTAGTTAACCATTTAAACCACAAACACTCATTTTAAGCACAGGTAAGAGCCAACATAAAGAAAAAAGGGGAACTTATCTATTAAGGTAAAAATTATCGTGGCTTCCTTCCTTGACCTCTAGCAAGATGAAAATTTGTCAACTTAATGGGATATGTATTTAGATATTTTACCTCGATTTTTTTTTAAAAAAGCCAGTGTCTACACATAATTAGAGAAATATTTCATTGATAATCATAGTCAAGAGTATAAAGTATGTAGGGGTGCCTGGATGGCTCAGTGAATTAGGCATCTGACTGGCTCAGGTTATGATCTCATGGTTCATGGGTTCAAGCCCCCCGTGGGGCTCCATGCTGACAGCTCAGAGTCTGGAGCCTTATTGGGATTCTGTGTCTCCCTCTGTCTCTGCCCCTTCCCTGCTTGTGCTCTCTCAAAAATAAATATAAACATTAAAAAATTTAAAAAAGAGTATAAAGTATATTTATCAGTTATCTATTGTTGTGTAACAAATTACCAAAATTTAGCGGCCTAACCAATATACTTTTATTATCTGGGTTTCTGTGGGCCGGCAGCCTGGTAATAGCTGAACTGAGTTCTCCACTTCATGGCCTTTCTCTCTAGACTGCAGTCAAGGTGTCAAACAGTTCTGGGGTCTCATCTGAAGTTGTAACTGAGAAAGGATAAATTTCTATACACACATGCTTGTTGGTAGGATTCAGTTCATTGTTTAGTAATGAACTGGGGATCTTGGTTCCTTTGTTAGCTGTTGACCAGAGACATGCTCAGTTTCTTGCCATGTTGGCCTCTCTCACATGGTATATTGTTTCATCAAAGCTAGCAGAGAAGAGAGACAGACTACTAATAAGACAGAAGTCACAATCTTACATGGCCTGATCATGGAAGTGATAATCTCATCACCTTTTCTGTATTCTATTCTCTTTTTTAATGTTTATTTTTATTTTTGAGAGAGAGAGAGAGAGAGACAGAGTGTGAGTGGGGAGAGGGTGGGAGGCAGAGAGAGAGAGAGGGAAACACAGAGTCTGAAGCAGGCTCCAGGATCTGAGCTGTCAGCACAGAGCCCGATGCGGGACTCCAACCCATGAACCACGAGATCATGACCTGAGCCTAAATCAGATGCTTAACCGACTGAGCCACACAAGCGCCCCTGCTATATTCTATTCTTTAGAAATGGGTAAGAAGGATCAATCCACATTCAAGAGAAGGGGATTGTACATCGATCTTCTATCTTAGTTTGCAGTCATTCTGTATAAATTTAGTCTATATTCTGGTGAACTTTTGTGGACTCAAGTTTCAATGGAAGTTTAGCTTTCTGAACCCTTACAATGTTATTCTGGTTTCTTTTATTTTGCTAGTGCCTCTGGGGCTCCTACTCAATGGTTTCTGGCATTGATGGGGGGGAGGGCATGGCGGGGGATAGAAGACACTTCCTTGGGTTGCCTGCTGTTGCAGGGTGATGATCTGGTGGGGAGTTACAGAAGCTGGTCGTGGCTCTTTTTGTGCCACTTGGAGTAACATCGGGTTTTACTGTTGCTGTTGTTGCTGGCAGATCAACTTGGTTGACATCCAGATTATGAACTGGCTGCTCATCAGCCCAGGACTTCGCTACTGCTAGGGGATCAAACTGCCACCTGGTCGGGATTGAAGAGTGGTTGCTGGGGCTTTCCACCATGTTAGACATCACTTTCCCTGAGTCTTTGGCTGGAAAGAGCAGACTTTTATTGTATATTTTGAACAGTGCTTGGTGACTCTAGGCAACAAGCCTCTCTGGCACTCAATCTGGGGAGAAAAGGGATTTAAAAAGAAAATCCAAGGATATTGCCTTCTTGTTCCTCAAATTTTGAAGTGTCTATCCAATTTGCCTCTTTCTATCTAGGTTTTGGATCCCTTTAACATTGTCAGTGAAATAATATCCAGGGTATTTTGCTCTATTTACAGCAGTGAACAGAAAAAAGGAAGTGTATGCAATCTCAATCCAGCAACTACCATTATTTAGAAATTATTCAATATGTAACTAAGCAAGGTTATAGAAACCTATGGTTCTATAAATGTTTTCTAGCTTAGTCCAGCCACCGATAAAAATATTGACTTACATTTGAAGAGTCCTTCACTCCAGTACAAATGCATTCACTTGGTAATGTGATCTTCACAGAAATCCTACCAAGGTACCTGTTGTTATTATCTTAATTTTACTGCTGAGGGATGCCCAGGAGTGGCCCACAATTGTATATCTATTACACTAAAAGAGTTGAAAGTGGAGTCTAATCGTGACTTCCATAAGCTAATCCAGGCAAGAATGAAAATGTTTGCCAGTGGTTCAAAAGAATTTGATTTATTACATTTCTAAATAAATTAGGAAATATTCTAGGAGATGTTATAATCTAAGATAACTCTTTAACAATGGGTAGAATGTAGACAAGAATGAAGAAGACAAGAAAGAAAATATAGTAATAAATGCATAAAATTGTGAAGGTATATAAGTTTTTGTTTTTTTATTTTTTTTAAGGAACTGAATGGAGTGCCTTTTGTTTGGAATACCTAGTATATAGAAAACTACCGTGAGTAATGACAACCTGGAGAGTTGTTGAAGAAGCCTTGAATGCTATCTTAGGAATTGTATTCTTAATTTGCAAGGGAATGGGGCATCTTGAATAAATTTAATAGGGGACATTTGTTATTGTAGCCATGCCTTCTTGAGAAGGATCTGAATACAATGTGTAAGATTACCATACTTATGATGATAGTGGTTTGCACAGTAAAAAAAACAGATGAAATAAAATTGCAGGCTGGCGACAATTCATTTATCAATGCATAATGGTTGAAAATACTCTATGGGCTATTCATCAGTATAGTCATTGTGCTAGACATCAGGGTCTATGGGTGAATATGACAGGCATAGTGCCCACCATTAATGAACTTCTAGTCTAAAAATTAAAAAAAAAAACAAAATTATAATAGAGTATGATCTGTCACTATAGGAGAAATAGAATACCGTCGTAAATATAATGAAAAACAAATAACTTGGCAATGAAGACTTCAAAAAATTTCCAGAAAGTGGTGCCTAATTTGGGCTATCATACCCTGGTTTTCCCAGAACAGTTCCCAATTATGCCTGTTCTCCTGGTCTAATTATTCCTAATACCTTCTACTCTCAAAGAAATCCCAGTTTTTACAAAACATTATTTGGGGGTGCCTGGGTGGCTCAGTCAGTTAAGCAGCTGACTTCCACTTGGGTCATGATCTCGCGGTCTGTGGGTTCGAGCCCCGCGTCAGACGCTGTGCTGCCGGCTCAGAGCCTGGAGCCTGCTTTGGATTCTGTGTCTTCCTCTTTCTCTCTGCCCTTTCCCTGCTCACACTCTGTCTCTATGTCTCTCAAAAATAAATAAATGTTAAAAAAATAAAAAATAAAAAAACATTATTTGATAACCCTTTGTCGGAATTAAAACAAAGATGACTTGCAGTTATCCAGATAAAAAACTGGGGTTAGAGAATGTTTTAACTGTAGTAAATGGCATGTACATAGACTTGGAAGCAGGAGATAATGTAGCGTGTTCAAAGAAATATGGATAAAAAATAATTATTGTTGCTCAAAAATACAGTGTGATAGAAAACAAGAGGTGATGTTGGGCACCTAGTTGAGCACCAGACAGGGAAACTATAAGAGCTTTCTTAAGGATTCTGTACTTTATACTAACTCTAATAGAAAGTATTTGAAGGACATTAAGAGATGATTAGATTTGACTTTAGAAGTACCACTCTGGTTGGTCTGCAAATAATGTATTTTAGGAATTTAAGTAAGAAAAAAGAATGACCCTGGTAGAAAAACTACCTAAAACATTTGAGAATGATACCAGTGACACAGGCTAATCTGGGATGCTGGTAGTGAGGATGGACAATGAAGAAGAATTTGAACAATATTTCATGATTACAATTTGCGGAAATTGGTGGATGGTTGGAATTTTGGGATGAAGGATGGGAATAATTAGGGATGAAACATTCTTTTCTGACTTAAGCAATTCTATTGGTGGAGCCATTCATGAGCCAAGAAAATGAAAAGAAAAAGAAATATTCAAAATATCTCCTTTTGTAGAGCAAATGATTCAATCAAGTGAATGTCATGAATGAGGAAGAATAATACATAACTGATGGTTTATATCTTCAAACATGGATGGTTTGAAAAAACATGTCATTTATTTCATTTAAAAGGAAGAGATGGTCCAGGTGGCAATTGGAAGTTGAGCTTGAGACATGTTCATAATAGTTTAAGAAGAGGAAAAAGTTGAGGTGTTAAAGAGAATTTCACACATGGTTATGGCTAGCAGACCATTAGAAAGGTCCAGATAGATTTCAAGAGACAGTCTAGGACTGCATATATGTAGTTGGGAAGCATTGTTATAAGCTATGGAAATCCTACATGTGGATGAATTTCCAGAGATCTGAGGGCCACAAGATACTGGGCCACAGAACTGTCATGGAGAAGAAGACTGAAGTTAGTTACTATAATTCTAGCCCAATAAAGAGTTTGAGGTCAGCACTTTTCAATGCTGAAGAGCCATCAAGGAAAATTGCTAATTTAATTCGGATATTTCAAAATGAGTGACCTTTGAGAAGACATTTGTAGTAGAAGGAGAGAGATGAAAAATCTAATGTTAAACTTGGAGGAGTGAGAGTAGCAGAAGAGTAGGAGCACAGAATATAAATTACCTTTTCAATACAATATTTTTTCTTGGAAGAAGATGGGAAATGACTGTAGATTAATGGCAGAGCAGAGATGAAGTGATATTCCTTATGAATGCATGGAATGAACACGTATTCTTAGTCAGGGGAGAAACACTGCGGCTGGAGGAGGAAAGTTTCAGAAGAAATTAAGGAAATTAATTGAGTGAACAAGTTCCACAGACTGGGATAAAAGAATACATAGTATTTTTAATCCAATAAAGAGAGAGGACAGTTTTCATCTCAGTGATAAGAAAAGGTGTAGAAATGGGCTGACAGAGATATAGACCTTTTTTTTTTTTAAATTGACAGAGGTAAAAATGAATGAGGGAAAAGAAATGAATAACATTTCCTGAATTTTCCTTTTGAGACAGGTTCTGAGTTTTATCTTAAGTAATTTTCATAAGGATCCTTGTAATTATAGGTCTACTTATTCAAGTTAGGTTATATTCTGTAATTTTTTATAAAGTCCAAATCTTAGTAGCTTAATTAAACACAGTTTTATTGCTTGCTCACATCTGCATAAAATAACAGTAATTCAGAGGCCATCCAGACTTATTTCCCTTGACCTTCTGTTGGGTCCTTTGCATTCTCCACTGAATGGCATATGGCCAACAGCCCAGGGGAGACGGTGCTGTATAATACTAAACCTAAAATTTTAGGCACCAGGCTTGAAAGTGGCATGTAGTAGTGCCAATAACAGTCGCATTAGCCCTGACTCACTGTCAGAGCTTGGATACAGGAACCTTTCTGGGTGCCTGGAAAGAAAATGAAACATGGCTTGGTGAACTGATGGCATTAAACAAGAGACAGGAAGTATCATTATCTCTACTTTGCCGAGAAGGTAACAGACTTAGAAAGGGCTTATTCAACTTGCTAAGCTAATACAGCTAAGTAAGTTGTCTGGTTGAGTCTGCCATAGATTCTCACAGTATATTAGAACATGTCATCTGTAGGAGGTGACAATGAAGACCATAGAAATACAATCAGAAAGTTTCACAATCTTTTGGGGAGAAGACAATTATACCTGATAGGAACAACCTCATTGTAGAGTTAAAGCCAGAGACATACATCTCTCTTGGATTAAATTACCCCAGCTAAAGGCCTTTTGCAGGGAACTTAGTAGACCTCATTCATTCATCCATTCATTCATCCATTTATTCATCCATTCATTCATTATTAAAAAATTATTAGAAGCCTGTTGCCAGATTCTTTTCAGAAAAGAAACATCAGATTCTTTTCCAGATGTTTAATGGGTAAATCAGGGCATCTTTCTCATGAAGCTTTCATTTTGATTTGCAGAGACAGAGCATTACACTCAAAGATGCTGATAATTTAGTTCAATGCATGCCAAAAATTGAAATAATATATGGAAAGAATTTGGGGTAACTTAAAATTAAACAACAACAATGAAACAACTAAGTACAGAAACTACGGCTGCTTAGAGGATCTATATTTTAAAAAAATGAAAATTTTCTATTCCAGGAAGAGGAATTCTTTTTGAACTGGGTTACATGCAAACCTCTTGGTTAACGTGTAATAGGAGGGCCAAACAAGATTATTAAAAAGAAAAAAAAAAGGCGAGGGATAATTTCTTTTAAGAATGCTGATATGACTAACAGAAAAATAGAGAACAGGTAAATGCAAAAAAGCAACAAAATAAAACAAAAAACAAATGCATCACAGAGCTATTCAAGACAAGAAACTCAAACTACAAAAATAAATTACTTTTCAAATGAACTATTTCAAAGCGTGACAAATATCATAGTGAAATTAAACAGAGGTATAAGACAGAATATTTGGAAGGAGAAGGAATCTACCTTATGTAGCACCTTAAAGAAAACTACTCTTTAAGTAATATTTAAAATGGGTCCTGAAGAAGGAGGAGCCAAGCATGAAATAATCCGGGGGTATACCTGATGAAAGAGAATAAAAAGTAGGACCCTGAAGGAGGGTATTCTTTAGGGCCAGAAAATATGCTACTATGACTGAAATGTAAACATATAGTGATTAAGAGGAAAGGAAAGAGGAAGCATGAAGAATTCATACCAAGTTGGGATAGATTGGTAAATTTAGGTTTAATTCAAAAAGTTGTTGTCATTTAAAAGTAGGTCGTGCTAAGTCATGTGTGTCAAATGAATGAATTTTTATTTACTTTTTTATTTTTTAGAGAGACAGAAAGAGTGTCAGTGGCATTAGATGGGCAGAGGGAGAGGGAGGATATATATTTTTAATGTTTATTTATTTATTTTAGAGACAGAGAATGAGAGAGACAGCACACAAGTGGGGAAGGGACAGAGAGAGAGAGAGAGAGAGAGAGAGAGACACACACACAGAATTCCAAAGCAGGCTGCTGGCTCTCAGTTGTCAGCACAGAGTTCAATGTCAGAGTTCAATGTGGGGCTTGAATCCACAAACTATGAGTTCAGTGTTGGACTTGAACCCACAAACAGTGAGATCATGCTCTGAGCTGAAGTCAGATGCTTAACCGACTGAACCACCAAAGTGCCATAGAGAGGGAGAATCTTAACCAGGCTCCACACTCAATGTGGAGCCTGCTGTGGGGCTCAATCTTACAATCCTGAAATCATGACCTGAGCTGAAACCAAGAGTTGGACACTCAACTGACTGAACCACCCAGGCATCCTGTGAATTTCTTTTTTCTTTTTCTTTTTCTTTTTTCTTTTTGAAAAGAAATAAAAATCCCCTTTGTCTTTTGCCTATTCTACTCCCACCAATTCTGTTTCTACTAGAATTTCATCATAAGAGCAGTCAATTTTGAAAGTTTCTAGTCTCTGGTAGTAGGTTTAGATGTGCCATATCTTACTAGCTCTTTTGGGCAAGAACCTTCCTGTTCACAGAGTAACTAATTTGGAAGAGTAACGAAGGGTATGTTCCTTGAAATAACTCAACCCGAGGTCAATCTTGAGTGAGCCATTTCCTATGCATGTGACCTGGGCAAGTTACTTAGTTTCTCTAATCTCAGTTGACTCATCCTTAAAAGGAAGTTAATACCAAGCTTCAAGTGTTGTTGAAAGGATTAAATAAAATAATATATGTTAATGTTTTGGATTAAATATTTGCATCCCCTGCAATATTCATATGTTGAAATCCTAATCCCTAGGGTCATGGTATTAGGAGTTGGGGCCTTTGGGAGGTAATTAGACCATGAGGGTGGATGGATGGGATTCACTTTGAATTGAGGAATTCCATCGTGAATTCGTGTATCTGATGAACTGAATTCACGCTCTGATAAAAGAGATCCCAGAGAGCCCCCTTGCCTCTTCCACCATGTGAGGACACAGTGAGGATGCTGTGAACCTGGAAGCGAGCTCTCATAAGACTCCAAATCTGCCAGCACCTTGATCTTGTACTTTCCACTCTCTGGAACTGTGAGAAATAAGTGTTTGTTTTTTTAAACCACCCAGGCTATAGAACTTTTTGTTATAGCAATCTGAATGGACTAAGGCACATAAGTAACTGGTACTATAATTCCTAAAACATAGACAGAACTCAATAAATAGCAGCTTTTGTTTTTAAAAGTGTGAAATACAGCAAGCATTAGGTGCTCAAAAAGAAAGCCAGTAGCACCCACTTCAGACTCAAAGAAGTTAAAAATGTACTTGACTTACACATTCTTGTCATAATCAGATGTTTTTTGTGTAATCTGGCAATTTAGTTAAATAGGAAAATATAAATTCATTATTTTAGTCAAGGTTCTCCAGGGGAACAGATTTAACAGGATGTGTGTGTGTGCATGTTCGTGTGTATTTCCATATATGTATATATAGAAAGAAATTTATTATAAGGAATTGGGCCATATGATTTTGGAGGCGGGCAAGTCCAAAATCTGCAGGCTGGGCCCATAGGCTGGAGACGCAAGAGAAGCAAGAGGTAAGTGAGCCTTTTGGGTTGACACATGGTCACAGAAACAGACCAATGCATGAGTGTAAGGGTTAATTCCAGTCTCAAGGTGGTCTGCTGTAGAACCAGGGTGAGTCAAAACTGCAGATGAAATCCAAGGGAAGGCTACTGGGGAATTCTCTCTTGCTTAGGGAGGCTGACATTTTTCTTCTGCTCAAGCCTCAACTTATTGGATGCGGCCCACCCACATTACTAGAGTAATCTCTTTATTCTAAGTCTACCAATTTAAATGTTAATCTCATCCAAAACACTGTCACAGGTGTACTCAGAATATATTTGACAGAACATGTGGGCAATCTATGGCTTACGTAGGTTGACACAAAACTAGCCGTCACATTCATGAATTTGATGACATTTCAGTCAAACAGCCTTGCTTCTCTATTGGATCTTGTATATATATACTTGAAGATAACATTGGTAAAAGTTTAATTTTTAAAAAGTTAAGATCGATCCTCTGGTTTCTCTTCAGATCGCTTAAAAAAGTTAAGACTGGCTTTAAAACAGTCCCTAATTCATTTTAGAACAGATTTGAAGTAGCTGAAAAAATAAAACAAAAAAAATATACAGTATAATATGAGAAGAGGAAGAGATATGGAAATACTTAACCAGTTAATACATTAAGTCAAACTTAATTAGCATGTGTTTCCTTTACTGATACCTCAACTTTTACTAGGATTGAAAACCTCTGAAAACCGGGAAAACATTATAAATTAGATAAAAGTGGGAAGGAAAAAAGAAAATAAACAAGAGAAATAACATGAAATTGAGGCAGAAATGAGGGAAATATATGGGGAAAAGTAAAGGGTATAAAACAAATAATTAGTGGGAAGCAAGCAAATGATATAAACGAGTGAAATGAGTGATGTGGGGAGTGGGGACTTTGGTCAATTACCTACTTTAATAGAAACTGAGTCTAGCCATGTGTGGCTAGAATATGGATCTACTGTTGCTAGCATTGTGTGTGTGTGTGTGTGTGTGTGTGTGTGTGTGTGTGTGTTCCTCGTGTACATGTTTGTAAAAACTCGGATTGTCTGAAAAAACAAAAAACAAACCCCCAAAACACATTTCTAAGACAAATCATAACCCCGTGGGCAATGAAACCCTGTGTGCGGCCCTATGGCAGTTCCTTACGGCAGGCCATAAAGTTATATCTAAACTTTCTTATGGCTACTACACACAGGGAATGTTGGAGGGAGAGTTCAAAATAACCATTAAACAAAATCAAATGCATTGTTAAAGGGAACAATGATTAAGGTTGGAAGGACATTTCTTTCCGGGGCTTAGAAAGGACTTTGTGTAATGTAATGGGCAATGTCACTCACTCATCTTTGCTGTTAATGCTGCAACCAGCTCGTTGATTCAAATTCAACAATGCTTACGTGGGCAGATGGTAGACACTGCTAATATTGGAAGAAAAACAAAAGCCACCCAATTCTTAACTCAAGATGGCAGTCTCAATTTTTACAAATCTTAAAAACAGACTCTCTTAATTCCTTACTTAGATAATCAATTGTTGTTGTAGAGTATCTTCCTAAAAATCCATAAGAGAATTGATATATTTTTTTCAGACATATGGAACTGTAAATTTCCTTTTTCATTCATCGTTGAAGGTGCTTTTTACATTTTAAAATGGGTGTAAAGTGTTGCTCAGAATTTTTTTTTCTTTCCGTTTTCAGTATGTAAGATGCTGCCCTTGGGGTGCCTGGGTGGTCTAGTGGATTAAATGTCTGACTTCTGTTCAGGTCATGACCTTGCGGTTTGTGGGTTTAAGCCTCGCATTGGGCTCGCTGCCGTCAGCGCAGAACCTGCTTTGGATCCTCTGTTCCTCTCTCTGCCCCCTCTCAAATAAATAAATTGACATTTAAAAGAAAGATGACTGCCTCAAATATATAAAAGTCTATAGCAACATGCATCACAAGATACTGTAGATTTAGTGAATACTACTAAAACTGCTAACATTTCTAATATTTCGCATCATTCAATTTCGCAGACTGGTAGAACTGCAGGACTTTTGTTCATAATTTCATATTAACTACTTAAATTTTCTTGGCATATACTAAATTTAGATTATATTGTTCCTGCATAAATATTTAATTTAGATGAACTCCTTAATGCTTTCATATTTCTGGTCTATTTGCTCCTAAGTGTTTTTTTCACACATCTTCTAAAGGCTGATAGAAGTTCCCAGGGGGTAATAAACAAGATAGAATGCATTTTAAAGAATTAAAGAATACATCTTCAATATGTTTTTGTATGCTTGCAATACAATTGCCAATTTTTTCCTTGGGATTCAGTTTAAATAAGACAGAGTTAAATTCTTTCTTTTAAAAGGCTGTTCTATAAACCAAAAAATTAATCAGAATTGGATTAAAATAGACTGTTGTATCTGTGTCTTCCACCTAAATTTCAATTCTTAGAGAGCAAGACTAGCTTTTACATATTTTTGAATCCCTAGAACTACTCGTAGTGCACAGTACTAGTAGACACTTAAATGAATATATATGAAATAATTGATTTGTTTACATATGTGTGTGTATGGATAAGGCAAAAACACTATTCCTTCTTAAGCTAAAATTGCCCTCACCTTGTATTTGGTGACTGTACATATGTGTATACAAGTGTGTATGTGTGTGTCCTTTTATTCTAGGATGCTTAATATCAGGTTGTTTCTATTGCCTATGGATATTTTTCTGCTCTAGTTGAAGCATACTGTATTTTAAAAATATTAATTAAGTATATAGTCTGCTTACTTTTATATCTGTATCTTTTTTTTAAATTTCCCCAGATAGTTTTGTTTAAATAAAATGGTCTTCCTATTCTATTTCCTTGTGAGATTTTTGTCAGAGGGAAAATTAATTGAAATACAAAATGGAAAAGCTTAAGAAAACAAGTAAAGCTACTGTGAGCCCCTCAGGTTCTTCCATTTGGACCAAAGTTATTTCTGTTGATGAACACAAGCCATTTCCTGCTGTTGTAGTGGCCAATAGTGGATGCTGTAAAGAATTTTTCAAGATCAACGAACTCTTTTTATAAATTGTGAATCCTAGGAAAGAATGAAGCAAATTTCCTCTTTCCTCATTATCCTTTTCAAGGAATCAAATACAAGAAACAAAGAATTACTGTATAAGCATAAAAATAAGATTTTTATGTGCTAACTTGTACTTGAGTAACTTGAATATTGAACATTCATTTAAAAAGGAGCTTCTGAAACAGATATTAAATATGAATCGAACTAGGAGGCTTTAGATTAAAGACACTGATATCATTAGAAAATAGACAAAGAGGCCAGGTATTTTACTCCAGCAGATAAAAATGAATAAGGTGGGATTAATTTTGCCTTTGAAGAACTGGCCTGGTTGGACAAAGTCAACAGCTGCTAAAAGGTTATGTGACAGATGCTAGAAGACTCCTCTGTCCCCGAGTTTCTCTTTTGTCAACCAGGCAATTATGAAATGACAGTAACCCTCCTTTGGAAGGTTCTTTTGAGAACAAGAGGTACCCCCAACACAGCACAGTGTACCCAACACGTGAGCCACATCTCCAACAAACAGCTAATAATGGTTGACCATAGGTCTCCATTTGCCTGGACAACCCTGGTTTATGAAGTGTAATTATTTATAGCATTGATTTACATTCTCAAAATCATCTTAATATGAATGATTAATTATATGGAAATCTTTTTTTTTAACTTTTTGAATGTTTATTTATTTTTGAGAAAAATAGAGAGAGACAGAGTACGAGTGGGGGAGGGACAGAGAGAGAGGGAGACGTAGAATTCAAAGCAGGATCCAGGCTCTGAACTGTCAACACAGAGCCCAATGAGGGGCCAAATTCACAAACTATGAGATCATGACCTGAGCTGAAGTCAAACACTTAACCTACAGAGCCATCCAGGCGGCCTCTGGAGGGTGACTACTAGGAAATTTCTGGAGACAAGATATGGCTCTGGCAGTTCTGGATTGTGAGGGACTTCATTATGGGGCTTCCTAAGAAGCAGGAGAAAATTGAAAGGTGGATTAGCAAGGAGAAAGTATGGAAAAGATAGAGAGTACCCTCTTTTTATAGGTGAGAAGGCTGAGATCAAAAAGATAAATGAATTCACCTAAGTCATGTGTAAGTACAGATACAGGACAATAATTAAATTCTCTTTAATAAAAGTATTATTAAAAGAAAAATTATAATAAAATTAATTGGCTTTAGTTATTAAGGTAAATAAAGCATTTTTTTTAAGTTCAAAAATAAATCCTCAGTTTGGAAATTTCGAAAATGTACAAACAGGGGAGCCTGGGTGGCTCAGTCGGTTGAGCGTCCGACTTCGGCTCAGGTCATGATCTCACCGTTCCCGAGTTCAAGCCCCGTGTCGGGCTCTGTGCTGACAGCTCAGAGCCTAAAGCCTGTTTCAGATTCTGTGTCTCCCCCTCTGTCTGTGGCCCTCCCCTGCTCGTGCTCTGTCTATCTCTCTCTCTCAAAGATAAATAAACATTAAACAAAATTAAAAAAAAAAGAAAATGTACAAACAATAAATAAGATGTCTGTTCTTCAAAAGTTCTGCCTCAAATGTATCATGTAGAAACATATTATGATAAAGATTGCAAGCTTCTGTAGGATCTGTAGTCTAAGTGCTGATACTGGAAGATGCTCTCCTCTCCCTCTTGAAAAATAAAATTGTACCTTAAGGAGTTTGAGATTTGTAAAAATTCACCCAGGACCTACTTTGTGATGCTTTGCATAGAAAACTAATAGCAACTTAAGGCCACCTGTGTGTCTCAGTGGATTAAGCGTCTGATTTTGGCTCAGGTCATGATCCACGGTTTGTGGGTTCTAGGCCTGTGATGGACTCTGTGCCGATAGCTCAGAACCTGGATCCTGCAGTCTGCTTCGAATTCCGCGTCTCCCTTTCTCTCTGCCCCTTCCCTGCTTGTGTGCACGTGCTCTCTCTCTCTCTCTCTCTCTCTCTCTCTGTCTGTCTCTCTTTCTCTCAGAAATAAATAAACATTAAAACAATTTAAAAAAAGAAAGCTAATAGCAATTTAGATTTGGTTGGAGACAGGAGACACGAGAGACAGGAGGTGGAGAGAAGAAGAACCCTAGGAACACGGCAGGATGCCCAGTGAGAGGGAAAGAGGCAGTTAGTGGGGAATTCCCCATGGCAGGGACTCTGAAGAACAGAAATGTTTAGCTTTAAAATATAAATTTGTGTCTCTATGGTGTATATTTTCCAGTTTATGCCAACATTTTATTAAAAGTCCTCTATTCGCACCAGCCTTATGTCAATGGAACTGTGGGAAGTAAGAGATGTAAATGAGACAGGAAGTGATGTCTTCCTATTATCTGGCATTGGTGATAGAAGGTGGCGGCCCACAGTGAAGAGACAGCTGACCTCAGGAGCATCTCAGAGTCCCAGGGAAGGATGCAAAGACCAGGAGAGCTGGCCGCACAGCAGATGGATTCAGATTTGGACATGAGCCAGACCCTATTTATCCTCAGTACATATTTAGAATATGTTATATATTAATAATTCTTAATATCCTGTATTAATGTATCCTAAATTTATTACAGAAAGGTAATTCTCAGGGTTCGAAGTGCAGTTCTCTACTTAGTGCCTGTAAGAGCTTCCACAAGGTATGTAATCTCCAAAACCTGTTTGCTTCTCTGTAACACTAAACCGATGAGAGCACCTAGGGTTTAGTTTTGCCAGGAAATTTATGTTCAACGATCCACTTCAAGTCGCAGCCCTGTGTCTGGCAAGTGACCAGAACTCTATAGAAACTAGACGATAGTTCGTTTTACTATTAACAGATCGTTTCGTATTCAGTGTACTTGCTGTTTTTATATTCATTGATAGTATAACATAAATATTCTCCTATATCACTGAGTATTCTCTGAATACATAATTTTTAATAAATATCTATTGGACCATATGCTTAATTTAACTATTTTCCCATTTTTGGCCATTTATGTTGCTTCGAATTTTAACTATCGTAAAAGACAATGGCAAGCCTCTATATTTATAACTCGATAGGCTTTTTTGATGATTTAGTCAGAAAAAATCCACTGAATGACACCTAAGCATGCAGAAGTACATACAAGCATTTTAGAATTCTCCATACACAGACAAGTTATTCTGCACAGAAAGAATACCAAGTTACACCATTTTGTTTATGTTTCAATTTGCAAGTAAAATACCATTTCAAAGTGACTTAAATAAGAAAAAAAAAAAAAACACTTTAGAGTTTTCAAAGGTAGGGCGGTCTCTAAAACTGCCTGACAAGAAGGATCAAAATCATTGAGGAACCATTATCTTTCCATCTGTTAAGTTTCTTGGTGTTGGTATCACAGTCATGCAGATGGCAGTGTCCATAACAGCTTCGAGTATTTCATCTGGACACAGTAAGGCCCACTGACTCCTTCATACCAACAAGGAAACCTTTACAGGAGCCTTCACAGACTTCACAAGTCATTGGCCAGATTGACCTCAAGCTTATTCCCAGCCAACTCTAGAAGGGAAGTTGAATTATCGCAGTTGACTTGACTAGTCACTGAGGATGAAGGAGATGTAGGGGAATCAAGAACCACAATGATGATTTCCACTGTCAGTGTTTGAGAGTACCACTTTAATTTCATCCTCACCAATACATTATTGTAAACTTGCATTTTCATTTGTATCCCATCAGAACACATGGTTGGGTACAACGTATACCATAGTTCTGCATAAATATGGCTATCTTTACTATCGGACTGAATGAAGGAATGAATCGATAGACTGGACTTACCCATTCTTTAGTTCAATTGGGCTATATTCTACTTGGTCGAACACTACTAGCTTGAGACAGGAGATGGGCCTTCTTAAATACAAAGGGGATATTATATGTAATGAAAGCGTCTTGAGCAATAATATTACTCAACAGCTAAATCATTATTTGGGGGAAATCTATGAACTGAGTGTAAATTAAAACGTGAAAATGGGTGTAGAGAGAAGTGAAATTTAAGCTCTCAATGGGATAATCCTTCAGCTGAAATGGCCTCACACTGTTTTTCTTGGATTATTTTGAGGCCTATTGTATTATCTGAAGGAAGCCTATTGAACAGTGATTGACTGGCGCTGACCTGGTGCTACACTCATTTTGCACAAAGGCTTCTCTGCCATAATGCTTAGTGAGGTTATACATTGAAGCCAATTGCGACCCTGAAACAAAATGAAACCACTCATCCACTCCTCAAAGGTTTTAGTATGACACATTCTATTATGTTATAATGTTGAAAAGAGTCATTTCTCCTGATGGCTAATTATTAACTCTCAAATGGATGCTGGACAAATCGCAATCAAATATCTTCACTTTATTGAATACATATGTTGTTAGGAAATATAATTCCACTTTAAAGGGGTTTCACGGTTTTACTGACACCCCGATCTCTTTGTTCTGGTTTTGGTCTCTGCTCTTGCCGCCCCCCGGCAAATTGAAAAACCATCTTATTGAGCTTCATGCTTTCAAATTCCTTGATGTGCATCACTGCACTGAATAAACACTCAGGTGATTTCCAAGCTTTTTTGTTGTTGTTGTTTGCTTTTTTACTTTTACCTAGATGTCGTGGAAACGCTATGCCCAGCAAGAATGTTTGAACAAGTGCGCTCAAACATAACATGTGAAAGGTTTTAGCTGCATACCCACAGGTCTGTCCTAAATTCTAATTTGACTCCTGTTCACATATGGCCCTGGAAAATTTGAGTTTGAATCTGTGTAGAGAATGGTTAGCATCTTTGAGTCTAAATACATACATAAATGTGCTAAAAGTCATAGAACGTCTTCACTAAATCTATCCCTCCAGTGAGCTTGGTAACGTGGGTCTTCTTTCTGCTTCCTCAACCCTCTGCACTTTCTTATCTGTAGCACTTACCACATTGAATTGCTCATGTGTATATTACACATTAAATCATCAGCTCCTTAACAGCAGGCCAGCATGTTTCTGTATTTCCCTCACATCGGTTCCCTGGATCTAAAGACTCAATAGTAAATATTAAATAGTTGAGTGGATTAACAACAGAGGGAAACACACACACACCTGTTTAATATGTACCTTCACTGGAAACAGTAAATTATTTTTATTATTTGGTATAAAAACATATGAAAGATACATATTAAACCTTCTATTACTAGACTCTTGAACCTAAAATGCAAAATGGTTGAGACAACTACAAAAAGAACAAATGAAAAACAGTTAAAACCTTCCTGAAGAGTACTGGGGAAAAAAAAGCCCGAGCCCAGTAGATAAAGAGGACAAAGCACACATTTTACTCCATACACATACCAGTGACCTAAGTCCCTCAAATCCTAGTAAGTCGCATCATGAAAATCATGAGCCTGTCAATGTTGATAAAGATTTTAGGATTTTGTTTTCTAGAAATCATTAAATGTTTAAGACAGGTGGCTTCCTGGATATCAGCTAGTCCTACTTTTCATTTGGGAGTTGAAGAAGCAGAATTCCAGACATAGGATATAATATTTGCAAAAGTTAGCTCCTGGACACACAGAGAGGAATTCAGACACTGAGTGCCCAAATCTATACAGAATACCTGACGACTGGAGATATAAGAAATTACCTCTACCAAACAGGATAAGCAAATATCGTTCTTCCAGATTGCTGAACAAGTTAGGTTTTTTGTTTTTGTTTTTGTTTTTGTTATTTTTAAGAAAGGGGAGCTTCTGATATTTATTTTCCTAGAGTATTAGTTCTCGACAATCCTTAGGGAACATGCAGCTACCTGTTTGTAGACATGTTTGGTTCATCAGTGGGGGTATGTGTGGGAGGTGGACTGGCATCTATTGTAGCAGTTGGGGAAGCTTCCAAACATCTTAAAATGCACCAAACATCAATAGTGACAAGGTTAAGAAACCCTACCCTAAAGCATCCCCCAAGTAACAAAGGGTAGGTTGCACTAGACATCAACAGAAAGTGTCTTGGTTGTCATTCTCTGGAGTACATAAAATTGCACATCCATACACAAGAATAGTCATATAGTCATCCACAGCATAGCAGGACTCCCAGAGGAAATGGCCCAAAAGTCAGTACATGCGGATGGAAAGATTTCCCAGGCATGCCAATGTGGGAACTGTTATGAGGTCATATTTCTATGGATGCTTTACCTACTGAGGAGAACTTTGACCTGAAATGACATTCAAAATCAGAACCAAGAAGTCAACCAGCAATCAAGATTGCATCTTTGGTTCACTCAGCCAGAAATGCTATGGTTCTTCATATTGCCATGGCTCCTTCCTTCCTGGCATAAAGATATTGGCTCACATTTCTTTGCCATCCTTTATTGACCCCCCAATTGTATTTGCCCTTGTCATCTTCTGTCACTTTCTATCATACCATACCATTGTTTTCCCTCCTTGAACTAATCCCTTTGGCTTATTTAATTCTTAAATGTTTTTCCCCTACCTGTATTCAAATGAGAGTCAAAGTTTTGGAAAAGGAGAGCTCTTCACCACCTTTCTTACCGTTATACCATCAATGCTTAAAATAGGTGCTCACTGAATATTCCATTTATCCAATTTATTCAACAAATAGTTATGAAGTGCTAGTATATGCCAACCACTCTTGTAGCCACAAACAAAACACATCAGTATTCTTGTCTCCATAAAGCTTGTGAATAAGTGAATGAATAAATTAATGCACAAATTTACTTAATCTAGATAGAAGTGGCAAAGAAGCAAAGTAGACTCCCAGCAATGATGAGATAAGCACAATGATGAAGTAAGGAAGGAAGTAAAGACAAGTAGTAAAGGACTTTATCTGTGACCTAGCATATAAATTCTGGAGATTACCAGAAAATCACTTTTACAATGACCCAGGGACCACTAGATGGACTAAGTTTTATAGGTAATGCCTACCTTGTTGATATAGTTATGCACATTGATGATAACTGATAAAGTTAATTAGTTACAGTACTGCAATTAACCAATAACATACTTTACATTTAAGCTTACACTTAAGGATAACAATTCTTTCGAGGTCCCATATGTTGGTCTTAATAATCATGTGAATTTGGATAAATAGCATATTCACATATGTAGGAGGAAACTGAAGCTAAAATGGGTTAAATAGCATGCCTAAGGTCACAGGACTACAAAAATACAAAACATATTCTGTATGTAATATGTTGTTTCTTTGCCTTTTTGTGTGATCTGAATGTCTTTTTGCATTACCCACTTAGTGAAGCTTTTGGAGGAAGAAGGAAGCTTGGCTAGCGGAAAAGGATGATATGTGAATTTGTAAAAACAGGCAACTATAAAGTTAGGGAGGATAGAGTAAATTATAAGTATATTCAAAGTAGGGGGAGTGTGAATGTATTCTCTAAATAATGCATATGCCTAGGAAAAATTCTTCCTAAGGAGGGTTTTTTTTTTTCTCTGTGATTGTTATTTTTAATTTATCTGCATTATCTCCAATTTAAGAAATCTTTTAATTTCTTTAACTTATATAATGACAGAATTTGAAAAAAAAACTTTAGTAATCTTAGAAATTTATTACTTATTCTTCTCTTTCTCAAGACAAGACATTATATATATATACATATATATATATATATAATGAAATATGAATGAAACAAAAATAACAGAAAAAAAATCAGAAGTGTGGAATGGAAGAAAATATATTTTAAATTAACATCATTTTCATCATTGGGAATAAATATCCCACAGGATATTTATCTACAAGAACTAAAATAAGTTATGCTGTTTCCCTCATTTAAAGGATTGAAGCTGCATTTCAAGTTACCCCATCGAAGACATGGCATTTTCCTGACAATGGATTTTAAAAGGATTTTACATAGAAGGGAAAATTACTTAGTTAATATTATAATATCATACTTTTTTTGGACAAAGAGTTTAGGTACATGCAGGAATGCTAGTTTTCATTCGGTCATCCAGTGATTCAGATAACTTGATTGATTTTGCACGTGTTCTGGGAATGTAGAAACAAACCATGACCCTGTGTCGGCATGGGTCATGAGGACTACTCCATGAGAAGGGTGGAAAAGACTTTTAAACTAATAGCTATAAGCTATGAAACAGAAGTATGTAAGCAGTTCTGGAAACATGTAGGTGACAGCATCCAATTTTGCTCACTGGGGAGTCCAGAGAAAGTTCATGGAAAGAGGTAAATTTTGAATTGCTTCTTGAAGTGGGAATTTCCCAAGTTGATAAAGGAAAATGAAGCACATTTTAAGAAGAGTAAAGAGAAGAAAATGTCAACTTACATAAGAATTTTGAAGAAATCCAAGTCCAAAACAAAGGGGTGTCTGAGAAAATAGGGAGGAGTGACTCTGGAAAAGGTAAATAAGATTTTATATGCTAGACTAAGGAGTTAGCATTTTAGGCTTTGGAATGAAGTGCCATTAAAGGATGTAAGCACATGGGAAATAAGATCAGATTTGTATTTCAGACTATCATTCAGCTCTCCACGTTTTTCAATATGCATAAGATATTTCCTGTGTTTTTAAAGAATAAGACAAAAGTAAATAATTCACTCGATGTTTTTGAATATCTATGTATTAATCGGGTTCTCCAGAAAGAACAGAATCAATAGAATAGATACAGATTCACAGAAAGAGATTTATTATGAAGGGCTGTCTTACTCGGTTCTGGAGGCTGAGAAGTTCCATGTGGTGCTGTCTGCAAACTGGCGATTCAGGAAAGCCAGTGATGTACCTCCACTCACAACCCAAGTTGGACTTGGGCCCTACGTGAGGCATCCAGCGCTTAGCTGTATTTTGAAAGAACAAGATGAGGGGCATTGGCTGTGAGATTACATATGGGTGTGCCAGAAAGAAAATACATAAATGTGACACCAAGATTTTGCACCTAGAACTCTCTGTAAATGAGACACAGGAACCATTGGAAGGAGGGGCAGTTCCAGAGAGAAGATCTTTTGGGACAAGTTAATTCGAAGATGATCTATTGGAGGCCAAACCTGTGTTCCTTCTCAGATGCCCTCAACTGCCTTCTTCCTTTTTCCTTTTTCTTGGCTGTCTCCTTCCTGTGTTGGAACATCTTTTCACTTTTGGACCAGATGAAATAGCGTGTTATATCCAATTACGTGGACGGTAGCACCCTGAGGGATGATCAAGGAGCTGAAAGTTAGCGTTACCTCTCTGTGGGAGGCAGCCAGCAGGTGTCTCTCTCCCTTGGACTACTCCATGGTGTATTTCTATCTTGCAACCCTCCCTCGATGTAGAGCAAAAAATTCTCCTAAGCAGTTTTCTATGTCTCTCTATAGTTATTGTTTTGAGGTAGCCAGTGAAAAAATGCTTCACTTCATGGTCTTCCCTCACCTCTATCACCGTCACTGCCTGAGGTTGTGGGGGAAGGGGGAGAGGGGAGTGGCTTGCACTGTAATTTTTACACAGGATCTCTTTCTACAGGACCTAGAGTAGAAAAGTTGTCTATAAGACTTCTAAGTAGAGCTGCCAAGTAGGAAATTAGATCACAGACTGAAGTTATCAGGGTGGTGGTGTTGGGAGGACCAAACTAGGAACATACATCATACATTTTGTAATCATCAGGGCATGGATCATATTTAAGGCCGTGGGACTGGGTGGTCTCCACCAAAGAATGTTTGTAGAGGCGCCTGGGTGGCTCAGTAGGTTAAGCATCTAACTTCAGCTCATGTCATGAGCTCCCCATTTGTGAGATCCAGCTCTGCGTTGGGCTCTGTGTTGACACCTCAGAGGCTGGAGCCTGCTTCGTATTCTGTGTCTCCCTCTCTCTCTGCTTCTCCCTCACTTGCACTCTGTCTCTCTTTCTCAAAGATAAATAAACATTAAAAAAATTTAAAAAAGAATGACTGTAGATGGAAGAAGAGGTCCAGAGACTAAACCTTGGGCACTCTCACTCTTAAGAGTCTGAGGGAGGAGGAGGACCCAGTAAAGTACCCTGAGAAGCAACAACAAATAAGGGATAAAAGGACAATAAGGCTGTGCTATTGTGGAAGTCAGGTGAAGAGTGATTAGTCAGGGAGGAAAAAGTGAAGTGGCAAGTAATGCGGATATTGATATGAAACTTCTCAATTTTGTAATGTGAACAAGAAACTCAAAGTCTTTAAAAACACCATGGAGACCAACAGAATACTTGTAAGGACTACTTTGCCCTCACACTGCTATTTTGCAAAATGTAGTCTGGTGGAAAGGTTTGTCCTGACTGTGATAAACAGGCTTCCTTTTGTTCTTTCTCCATCTCTGCTAAGGTTATGTCATAGTATCCTCCCAAATGTATTTCCCAGCTATAGCACTTCCCCTGAATTTAGACTATTAGTGACACCTAATACTTATGCAGTACTGATTATGTGTCAGACATTGTTTTTATCTCTATGTAATCTATATCTATCCATCTATCTTATATCTATATCTAATTCATATCTATCTATCTATATCTATCTATATATATAATCTATCTATCATTTACATAAACATGATCTTTGCCAGAGTTTTATGCTGAATAATTCCTAGTATTATCTTCAGCAAGACAAGATAACTGGATTATTTAGAATCTAAATAAATTGTCAAACATCATGCAGTGCACATAAGGCAGAACTAGGGTTTGAACCCACAATATCATCTAGCTCCATGGTCCATTTTCATAAGGATCATACAGGACTGCCTCAGGACTTGCGGGTTAGATATCTGGATATATGGCTGGCTAGAAGAATTGCATTAGTCATCATCATCCCATCTCTCCCTAGGCCCTCACTTTTCCTGTATTGATTCAGGCCTCTGGTGGTCCCCATCCTTCAAGCACCTGGGGATGAGAGTATTGGATTACACTGGGGATGTGTAGTTTGAGAACACCTTTCAGGGAATTCTAATTCACCTTGCCCTACTCTCTTTTCAACTCAGGGAAAATCACTGCATTAGATGGCTTCTGTGGATATCTCTCACAGGGATGGTAAAGTCATTAAATTGAAATTTACAGGGGATTAAGTGTCTACAGTGTGCTAGATACATACCACAAACTTAAAAATGATCAGCTCGTGGGTGGCTCCATTATTATTTGAAGGCTTGCGTTGTCGATGGGCTTTGCCTAAAATATCTAATTTTCTTTTCTTTTCTTTTTTACTGAAGTATAGTTGACATTATGTTATATGTGAGTACAACATAAAGATTTGACAATTATATACATTACAAAATGCTCACTACAGTAAGTGTACTCACCATCTATCATTCAATGTTATTACAATGTTATTGGCTCTATTCCCTATGCTGTACTTTTCATCTCTGTGACTTATTTATTTCATAACTGAAAGTTTGTACCATTAATTCCCTTTATCTATTTTTCCTATTCCCCCAATTGTTTTACCTCTGACAACCACCAGTTTATTCTCTGTATTTTTGATTCTGTCTCTGTTTTTTGTTTTTTTGCTTGTTTGGTTGTTTTATCTTTTATATTTTACATATAAGTGAAATTGTATAGTACTTGCCATTTTCTGTCTGTCTTATTTCACTTACCATACTACCCTTTAGGTCCATCTATGTTGTCATAAATGGCAAAATCTCATTCTTTTTTATGGTTGAGTAATAGTCCAAGACACATAATAACTAACATGTCAAAGATTAAAAAGCTATTCCTCAAGTAGCAAGAGAGAAACAACTAATTATGTATAAGGGAAACTCCATAAAGCTATCATTAGATTCTTCATTAAATACCTGATTTTCAATGTTAAGTTTTGCTCTGCTAGTTGGACCAAACTCTGTGACCTTCAGAAATTGGTCCCATCTTTGGCAAACAAACAAACAAACAAATAAATAAATAAATAAAACATCATATTTTGTAGATAGCTGTTGCTTTTTTTCCCAACTTTTTCTCCTTCCTCTAAGGAGAGGACCTTATGCTTACCTTACTTTCACTTCTAGAATTAAGGAAGAACTGGACTAAAATCCCTACCTTATGATCAACTTGGTCATAACACTTCCTTAGGCAGTTTTCCAAAGATGACAGACAGACACGCCAAATACAAACTCTGGAATCTGAATCAAATTGCTTTTTCTCCTGGAAATCGTGTTTGTTTTCTCCTGATACATCCCGTGAGATAAGCTGTTTCCATCATCCTTTCCTCAAAATGACACCTTTATGCTTAAGTAGTGTGGAATTAATAGTAGAAGAGCAATCACCCAGAATAATTACCAGCAAATGAAAGTCTATACTTTCACTTATTTAAAATAAATCGGTGGCCTTAGCGTATATAGTACTCATCTCTGCCTTGGACCCTGATGTGTGTTTTGCTTTCCATTCTCACCAGAAATTCTAATGTTGAATGAACCTAGTTGCCTAAACCATACCTAAGAGCAATGATCTCTGGGTAAATGTTTAGCCAGCCAATCTTAGGCTTCAACAGTCTGGATGGTATCTTCTGTGTCAATTAAAGATTATTTCCTCACCTACTCTGTGAGCCTGTCAATATATTATTTATTTAAGATTTCAAATAAAACATATACATTGTGAGTGAAATATAAAATAGCTTAGCTGACTTTGCCCTCTCTATATATAACAAAAGAAACACCAAAGAAAAACGCAGCATTATGCATTCTTTTATGGATAAGAATGACAAACACAACAGAATCAGAAGCAAAGCAGAGATTCCAAATTGACTGAGTGATCTGAATCTTAAACGGTTCAGACCCCTTAAAGACACATTTTTTCTTTGCCTTGTCTCCTATCCAGCTGCAGAAGAACGGGCTGGAGGTGCCACAGACACACCCAACAAGAACCTGTTTATATAATAATGGTGACAAGTACAGCATGAATGCAGGATGATAACATTATTAGAAAGGAAAGAACCTTAACTGGTTATTTCATGTTCTGCCACTAGCAATCCAGAGGAAGGCTGTGAAATCTGTTATTGTTGACTTGCTATGGAGCCTTTTTCCTTAATGGTGTAACACAGGTCAGCATAGTGACTACTAATATTTCCTGCATATCCTATTATGTTCTGAAAGTTGCCTCATTAAATTTATATCAAATAAGGAATGGGAATGCAGTTAGAAAACCAGTGTTGTGAGTATGAAATTACAATATCTCATTTTTATAGCTTTAGCCCTGTAATCACTGAAAAGCAATTCTTTCCCCAGAGATGAGATTTTTTTCATCAACTGTATCCTAGAGGGAACAGTACACTAGAAACTTTGTGTGTAAATATTAGTAAGAATCGTCCATGGAACATTCTCCCAGGCAGAGCTGCTGATACCCTTCAAAGACATGATCCTCTCCACACGTGACCACCAGACATTTAAGACTGTCTTCCAACTGGTCTCCCGGTCTCCTGTCTGTCCTTATCCAGGAAATCTACTTTGCATGCCACTATGACTCTGTCACTTGCCAGTTTTTTTCAGTATTTCTGATCTGTGAGAATGGGGGTAATATTTGCACTTATCTTACTTATAGACTTTGTCTGTGATACACTTAGCATACTTGATAACTAGAGTGAATCACTTTGTGACAATATTATTACAAAGCTATTTTCATTAATGACCATAAAATAAAAAAAATAATAATGGCTAGAAAAGGAACACAGAAATAATTTTCTTTCATTGAATTTTGTACAGTTGTGTCAGTAAAATTAAACACTGAAAAATAAAATAAATAGCATAATACACAAAATAATGATTTTGTAATTTTAATTGCATATTTTATAAGTATATATTTTTGATAAAATTGAAACAATGTTTGAGTGAACAGCTGAATAACAAATAGGATTGATGAATTTTAGTTCTAAGGATGTTATTCAAGTCAGTAAAATATTTTGTGTGAAGTAAAACGTGCACCCACCGGGCAAAAAATACACATTTTGCACTTTGCATTGTTTGATTATTTTCAGTTTGCAATTATATGAAATTTCAAGTGATCACATAAAATACCACGACAAGCTAGCTAAAATCACAGTAATCAGCAATTATAGGATTTAAATTATGATTTTTAGGAAAGAGTGTTTTATCACTGACATTCTCCATGATTTTAAACTCATGGTGAAAATCATAGTCTGTTTTATAATTGTTTCAAATACCCTATAGACAAAGCATCTCTTTATTGCCTATTATCAAGAGTCAGACTGACTCCAGTGCCTTTCCTATTGTATACTGCCACTGGGGATTTTGGAAGGGTTAATTCATTTTAACCTAAAAGAGGGCCTGGTTTATGGTAAATGCCCAATGTATATTATTAAAATTAAATACCTGTGATGCCTCCCTATGTTATATTTACTATATTAGACAAAATCTAATCATGGTAGCATGTTTAAGACCATCCATGGACTGGACATACAGCTTTTCTTTCACTTAAAAGAATGAAAAAGAAACTTTAGTATCACAGAAATTTTATTCTTCATTCTTCATTCTTCATTCACTGTCAGGTTATTTGCTAATTTCTTGATGGCAAGCCCTCTCCCTCTCTTACCTCTGGAAATCTCATTCTTCAAGGCACAGCTTAATAGTTGATTCCTCTGATATTTCCTCCACTTGACCAGCTAACTCTACGTCTCGGGAAGAAGATTCACCATCCATCCATCTGTCCACTTATCATCCATCCATCCATCCACCCATCCATCTATCCATCCATTTCTTCAGCGTCTATTATCAGAATGCTTGCTATGTTCACAACAATCTTCTAGAAATTAAGAGTGAATAAGAACACAATTGATGTCTTACACCATTTTAAAGTCTGTTGGGAAAAAGAGAGAAGTGGCAACTGTAATTCACTACTTAGTGCTGTGCTCAGATTGTAAGAATGGAGGGCTATCAGAGCACTTTTTGTGGAGGGAGGCAATTTAAATAGTATTGAGAAGCCAAACAATGTTTCCTGGAGGATATCGGAGGCATTCAAATGGAACTCTAGAATAAGAATTGTCTAATAGAAAAGGTCAGCAAAAGGAGAGGAGTAGAGAGAACATCTCAGCACACACACACACACACACACAAAAAATAGCATGAATTGGCCTAAAGGGAAAAAAATACAAAGGGAATTAAAACCAGTTCCACATTTTTGTAGGACAGAAAGATCGAGACTGCTGAACAAACTCTGGAGAGGCAATCCAGGGCCATAGTATTCAAAACCCTTGCCAAATCTCTGTTTGGGATTGGAGATAGGCTAAGAGTGGTGAGGAAACACTGAAAGTTTTGAAGCAGAGAAGCTATATGATTTAGAGTTCTAAATATTACTCTGTTAATAGTATAGATTATAGATTGGGGAGGGAAAATATTCAGAGGAAAAACAAAACCTGTTTTGGTTGTTCATGTCATATGATCAATGCATAATGGTGACCACCCTAAACTCGGGCAAAGAGGATGGGTTCTCAAAATTACAGAAGTACAATTGGCCGGATCTGGTAACTGGATATTGGCCACTAGAGACAGGAAGACATCAAAAATGGTTCCTGAGTTGACCTCCAAGTTAGATGATAACACCAGTTACTAAGAGGGATGAAACCAGAAGGGATGGCAGCGGTCTCCAAAATTGGGCATACTTCTGGAGAGCATATTGCTGGAGATTCCACGTCATCTATGAAAGGATGGTGAACTCCAAGAAAACGTCATTTTGAATTCATCTGTAAAGAGACAGCACTGGAATTGAACACTCAGAGAGCATGAGAAGGTGAAGAGAGAAGCTGGCTGGAAACACACCGAAAGTTTATAGCAAAAGTTCCAGGAAAGACAGAAGAGCAGGAGCCAGCAAAGGAAACTGATTGAGAAGGAATGGGCAAAGAGGTACAAGGAAACCTGAAGGAGAATGATGTTGGGGAAGGCTTTTTGCCATATAATATTTATTATAGCTCTGTATGAATTTGCTTGTCTCCTCCACTAGAACTCAACTTCTTGAGTACAAGAGCCATGCCTTTGTATGTTTTGATTCTAGCATAGTATCCAGTGCTCAGTAAATGCTCAGTCCATGTATGTTGAATGGGGAAAAAAAATACAGCGTTTAACAATAGAAGTGGTTTTCTTCCTGTGTTATTTTTCTGAAGGAGCAAGGCATTGAAAAAATCAGGCTTGGGGAATTCAGATCTAGCCAGTGATGTCTGGCGAGAAGAGAAGTTGTGTCACAGTCATTGCAATAGTTTACGTTCATGTAAGTGATCTCAACCTGAGTAACCCTGAGCTTGGGTTAACAGCCCTTAAATAGGTGGCAAGTTTCAAAGTGCAGAAGAAAAGCAGTCCGTGGAAGAAATAGTGTCAGTCACAATGAGCCAGTGCAGATTCCAAGACATTCTGATCAAATTAAAGAAAACATGTCAAATAAGTTGGAAACCACAGGCCATAGGGAAAATGTTGTAATAGCAATCTTGCCAGAAAGAGGCTGTCCAATCAGTTTAGGCAGGAGATATGTGCCAGGATGGGATGATTTATGTGGAAAATTTGAAAACCTGATCCACACCCTATTGAAATTAGTGAATCATGGGAATAATGCGGGGTTATTATGTCCAAGGTCAAGGGGTTTGATTTGCTATTTTCAATAGAATACCAAGCAGGTAGTGAAGGAGACGAGAATATTCCTCCCAGAAAAAGCAACATAAAGGCCAACATTTCTCATAAAAGTGGAATGTGCTCAGAAATTAGTAAACTTGATACTAATTTATGGGCAGAGAAGAGTAGTTGTGTCATAGTCATTTATGGGCAGTTGCGTGTAATGGAAAGAGAACGTAGTTTGGAGTTCTACTAACCTGGGTTCAAATCCCATTTTAGTCAGGTACAAACGGTATGACCTTAAGTAAGTTATTTAATCTCTTGAAGTCTCAGTTTTCTCATTTGTAAAATTAGCATAATATTTCCTAACCTTTCAGGTAGTTTTAAGGATTAAGTGCATTGGTAGTGCCAGGATATTAGGTGCTCAATAAAACCTGATATTTTTGATACATGACCATAGCTCTACAAAAGGTACTCAGTAGCCTCAGAGGCATGTAGAGATAACAGTGCTAGTTTGTTGTTTATTCTAGTCAATATGTATTTTAAAAAGGTATATTTTTCCAGGTTGTTAAAAAAGCAAACAAACTTCATTTAACCCTGTAATTTTATTCTACAGCATAAAGGAATTGTTATAGTAAACATAACTATAAAGGATTCTGTGACTTTGTACTGTCCTTCCTTAACACACACACGTGCATACGTGCAGACGCTCACACACATGAGCAACAAAGACAATAACAGAAACATATATTTATAACCAAAATAAATATTAACTTGTACCACGTGCTCTAACCAAAGACTTTTCCTGGAAACATAGGCAAAATGAAAAGATATGATTTGATGTTCCTCAGACAACATGAGGGAGACTCAGCGGTTATCAAGAAAGTCACAGGAAATTGAAAAAATGTTGTCAGTTCTTTTCGCCATCCCCACAGAAAGTGAGAGAACCCAGGACTTTCCAAGATGGTAAACTTAAACTAAACTTAATTACTGCCTACGGTATGGCACGGTTGATGTACCATTTAATTAATAAGGAATTATAAGAACATACACAAATGAGCAGAGAAATAAGCAGTGGAAAGGAAGGACTAATTCTTCCTATAATTCTTAAACTAGAATGAGGAAACATAGCAGTAAAATTAAACACTTCTGTTGTGAATGTAAAGTGAATTGAACAGACTTTCCATGAAAATTGTCTGACTTGGATCTGCCATTGATGAAACTTCAGAATCACAGCAGCCCTTTGAGATGACATGCTAAACTAAGGAAACTTCCTTGTTTTTAGAAAATGAGATTTAAAAAAAATCCAGACTCCTTCCTCAAATTGTGATATTATCTCTGACTAAAACACAAAAGATGAAAGCATTTGCGTTTTGACTAGAGTCTTTAAGCCTCATTTGTAATGCTGATGACGGATGCTAGACCTCAAATAATTCATGAACACAATAATTCATGAACACAATGCCACATGTATTTGATATAAAGATAATCATGGAGTTTTGAAGATAGATTAGAGGTTAGAAACAAAAAGAGAATCTATAGTCAGAGTAGGAATGGAATAGAAATCATATTATTTGTGGGGATTTGTGGTGGGTATATACTGAGAATATTATAAATGTTTACCACTGGTACAGCACTGTACTGGATGCTGGGCTTTGGTCTTGGAGTTAAGTCTTGGAGAATGGTTTATTTGCTAGAACATAGCGTGGAGACCCAAAGAGGTGTTAAACTGAAAGGATGGGGGTGATTGGTGTGGCTAAAGATATAGAAACACTTTAATAATGTAACAACTGGTATTGTGTACTGGCCAGAGGCCAAACTCAGATATACTTTCTTCAGTGTTCACAACAAAGGAAGCCAGAGTGTTGATCGATTCTTAAGTATGTGTGGAATTTGTTGTGGAATCTTTATGTAGCCCTCAAATCTAAGAGGATGTTATTTCTTCCCTCACAGAAGTCCAAAAGTCTACACTTACCAACCTAGGATTCTGGCCTGGTAGTAAGTCTAGCCCTGAGTCGCTAATGGAAACCATCCCGAGGAGAAAACAGAAAACCCAGAAAAACCACACGTGTGTGTGGAACCTCAAATCATTCATGCAGTGTGAAAACCTCAAGCCTTAAAATTAATCTAAAACTGGCCTGAAAACAGAAATCCCTGTAGAGACTTCACAGAGACAAATATAAAAGCACTTCTTAAGGATGTCTCCAGAAGCTGAGACAAAAATGGGATTCTCATGAGGGAAAACCTCCACTGAATGAAATAATGGACAAAATAACTATGCACTCAAGAAAACTCACCACCAGAGATTGTCATGATTCTGGTTGGGAACTAAAAAGGATGGCAGAGTTAAAGACGATGGGCTCGCTGAAAGAAATTTTAAAATAAGTATATTAGGATTATAAAAGGAGATAAAGCCATAATTTGTACTTCTAAAATCAGGATAACGTATGATTTTAAAAGAAAGGGATTGACACTTTTTTGTAAAACAACCAAATAGAGATTCTAGGAAAAAGAAAACCAATATGACCACTAATATAAATAAAAGAAAAAGATCATAGGTAAAAAGTATACTAACATTGTAGTAGTGGATAGATTATTCTTAAAATATATATGAGCATGTGTCAATACACACAACAAAATAGCAATCCAACCCAAAAGTCATACTAAATGATGAAACGCTAGACACAATCCTTTCAAAGTCCAGAAAAATAACAACTAAGCCCATCATGATCAGAATTAATTCTATTCTGTTCTAACATGAGCATTTTAACTCAATCTACATTCCTGAAAGTGAAATGTGCTTTGAAATAAATGATGTTTAGAAAATGTCAGAGTTTTGCCAACACAACTTTTTTCTAACTTAGTGCTAGGTAAATTCATGGGATTTTTAAATATCAGTAGTGTCCCATAATTGAAGAAAACTTATGTTTTACATTGTTGATGCATTATTTGCCATATTACCATCCAAGGTAATTTGGCAACACAAATGTACCAGATATAAGAATTGGAATGGAGGAGGTATAATTATTGACATAGAGATCATGTAATTTATTCCTGGAAAATGTCAGAAAATAAACAGAATAGCCATTTAGAAAATAAAACAAAGTGAATAAATAAGATCTCTCTCTCTCATCCTTTATGCCATATACAATTTGAAAAAGATTAAAGATGTAAGTATAAGTTATGAGTAAAAAATAGAAAAAATATTTCAGAGAAATGGGTAGAAGTCTCAGGGAGCCAGTATAAGAAAGGCTGTCTGACTAGTGGACTTTTTCAACAACAGAACAGGGTTTTTTAGCAAATGTTATGAGCAAATCATTTGAAATGTTGATTATGAGACAGGACTAATATCATCCAGGATTCTAGGAAGGGAATCTTTGTGCTAGATTTAGCTTCTTACAATTCAGTAGACCCATAATACAATATCACCTATGTCCATGGTGCCTCTAACAGGGAGGTACAACGAGAAGACTCCAGTTACAAATGGGAGACTGAATACATGTGCCTACATCTCTCCCTACCATATCCCTCTGTGTTTGCATTAAAGAATTACAAAGAGAATATATTCCAGATCAATAAGGATGAGGGACATTGTTGGAAGAGGGAATCTCTTACCAGCTCCTTACCTCATTCAGTCAGATATAGGAAGACAGAGACTTTCCAGTAGACTTAAACTCAACAGGATTTTTGAAAACCCATTTCTCTCATTTAAAAAAGTTCCTAATCCATCTTAGTTTGTATATTGTATGATGTTAGGATTTTTCATTGTTCTATTTTTAAAAATTTTTTAAAGTTTTTACTTCAAATTCCAGTTAGTTAACATACAGTGTAGGATTAGTTTCAGGTGTACAATTTAGCGATTCGACACTTTCACACAACACCCAGTGCTCATCACAACAAAAGCCCTCCTTAATCCCTATCACCTATTTACCATTAATGTATATCACAATATTCTATCACCATTTATTAAAGTAAACCATTATTTTCCCATTGAATAGAATATTTGGCACTTACTAAGTTCAAATATATATTTCAATCTATTCTCAGACTCCATTGACTTCCACTGATCTTTTTCTCCTTTTTGTACCAATGGCATTGTGTTTTGATCAAGCAGCTTTAGAGTAAGTTCTCATATTTAGCATATGCCTCCTTACAATTTTTTTCTTTCATACTTCTATTGTGTGGTCTCAGATATGGAATATATTTTACCAAACAGGTAAAAGAAGATTCTTATTGAATTGCAACATGTAATTTTTATGTAGAATTATTTCTTGTTATTCATTTTTATTTATTGATTGATTTATGTATTATTTCATTTATTATCTATCATATTGTATTATATATTGTTTTTGTTCCATGTGCATCTACTACTGATAATAAAAGTAAATGCTGTTTAAGCAAAATTTTAAATACAGATGGAGAAGTACATTCAATGAATATCCCTTTCATCATTTGCTGAGATCGTCTAAAATCTTCATTGATTCTCAGCAAGGTCCTCTTAGACAGAAGTAACTAGACTGCCTTGTTTTTGCTTTTGTGGAATACTATTGTTGGAATTGCACTTTGGCATTTGGCTTTTTGTTTACTATGGAGAAATATTTTATTACAAGAAATGACACTAGGGGATCCATGGCTGTATTTACTGTAACGATATTGTTGAGTGTCTTGGCCAAACCCCCATCTGTGATCTCAATACTATACGGAAGTTCAACAGCTCCTGAATTATTGGTTGGTTTTTATGTTAGGGATTTATGTGAATTTTCTAATTGTTTCTCTTTTCATTGGCTAGTAGAAAGGTCAAAGACAGTATTTTGCATTTGGAAAGTAAATTTTGTATGTAAACCCAAGTCTTTTGTTGTCGTTGTTTTATTTCCCTACATTGTCTTTTCTTGGCCTGGATTTTCTTACTCCCTTTTTATCTTGCTGTATTTTACATCTGTGTTTAAGCTACTTAAAAAGAATTTACAAAGAGAGGGCATAAATGAGTATTAAAGCATATAGATGAATAAAACCATTTTTCTTAGCTTCTGTTTCTTCACCTGAGCTGTCTCTCTCCCTCTTACATATCTCTGATTATTGAGGCATTTTTTTGAAACTCCTTTTAAAGTTAGCACCCACCTCACACACCATCTCCATCTTCCTCACTTTATTTTGCTCTACAAGATTATCCACCATCTGACATGCTAGATATATTTTGTTGCTGTTTTCTATATCTTTCTACTAGAATGTAGTTCCATATTGACTGCTTTATACCCAAAGCATATGGGGAAATGCTTGGATAAATTTTAATGAATATCTACTTCAAAACAGTTCCAAAAAAGAGTAATGGTATGACATATTTTGAAACATCTGATACCTACCAGTACACTAACTTCTCTTTATTCTCCTCTTTCTTTACTTTTAAAGAAGGCGTGGTCAACAAGGCTTTGGATATAATATACCTTGATAGGATCCCCAGATGTCTGGGTCCTTGAGGTTCTCTTCTATTTCAACAGTAAATGCCAGTCTTGGAGGACAATTTCTATTAAAGATTCGAAGACTTAATTCTTTGAATTAAGAATTCTTTCAATTCTTTGAAATAATAATGGAATAGAATCATATTTATTATTAGCTTTTGATGTCTATTTTGCTCACCACAGCACACCTACAACAAGGCAGTCAGGGATTAGCACAAAGTAAAGATTACCTATTTGTTGAATCATCAATTAATAATAATAATAATAATAATAATAATAATAATAATAAATTAGTAACTTTCTTAAGAGGTTATTATGTTCTTATAATTCTTATAAACATTTGAACTAACATCTATTATAATTTCTCATGTAATAATATGAGTTGAATACTGTTGTTATCTACCCACATTGATTGTTATCCCAATTTTTTAACCAAGAAAACTGAGGCTGAAAGAAATTAAGTAATATGTTTCATAACTTACACAGAGCTGGGGCTTGATTCCAGACATTTCTGATTCTAGAACCATGCTCTTAAGTTTCTGCAACATTGTTTTGGACATGATTTCTGTTCTTTTTTTCATGCCAGTTATATTTCTTTTGTGTATCATCAAAATTGGCTCCATCCTTCAGTAAAAATGTAGATAGCCCTAATCGTGGATATTGCAGCCAGGTTTTAGTGCTGCAAAGCTTCCTTTTTCCTAGAAAAAAAAAATGTAGTTGTTATAAAAATGACTTCTGATCCTCTTAGATTGTCTGATAAGCCATGTATAATGCCTGAGCTAATCTTTTCTGAAAGCTCTTTGGGCAAATTGCTAACACTCAGGTCTGACAGTTTAATGCTATTACACTACAAAATATATGTTCTTTCCCAAAATAAACATGTTTTATAATAGCAATACAGATGTCGTCAAGGGGCAAGGTTATCGGGAGATAATTAGACCCCAGAGAGATTACAGGCTCTTAGATCATGAGAGCAGTATTGCGAGCCTGCCTTATTAAATAATTGTAAGAAAGTCAAAGTCAACTATAAATACACACATTTCTCTGTAATTACTTTAAAAAGTACAAACCCAAGGTGCATGCCGATGTGCTGAGATGATAAGGCTTCTCTCCCCATTACACTAAAATGTCTAAATATAACCTAGAAAACCAGCTTTCAAATTGAATTTTAAGTAAGATGTGAAAGGAAAGACACCTCTTCCTTCCTTTGCTAACATTTTTAGGTTAGCTGTTTTAAGGACATTTTTAAACCCTGGCAAATGAATGGCTGAGTTCCAAGAAATAATCCTCCCACCCTATACTTCATACTCCATAAAAAAATAATAAAAATCTAATTATATAAAATTCTCCAAATATGTCTCTGTATATTTGCACATAATCGTCCCTGTCCTGAAAGATCTTTCTCTCTCCTTAGACTAAACTTGCTAACCAGAAGTCGACATCAACCTATAAAACTCCTACATCATCCTCAAAAATAGCTTGATTCAAAGATTTATAAGAAAAAATAATAAAAAAATAAAATATTTGTGAAATCTTTCCCCTCATCCTCTAATCACCCCATCTTATCAACATCAGAGCATTTAAGTATTTCTTCTTTGGTGTTCCAATAACATCTTACGATCATTTTTATTAGCATAGTTATCTGATTATATTACCCCGTACATTTGCAGATGTTGGACCACGTTGGATTGGGTACAAGAAGCATATATCCTCATTTATTCTTTAGGAACAAATAAGTCCTACCACAGTGCCAAGCACAATGCATTTACCTAATAAATATTTACTGAATAAATGAATGAAGAAATTAATAAGGTGAGCTTGTCCAAAGCAGGTAAATAGAATCAACCATCATATATAAAGGAAATTCTTTTCACTGGATATGTCCATTGTTCACTGCTTCCACTGTTAATCACAGAGTGGGTCTCTAAATTCTGCTTTCCCAAGGGGAGAGGTTATTTATTTGAGTGGAAGTTTTGGAACACTGAGTTTCGCATTCCTATGCAAACAACTTGCATTTACATTTAATCTCCCTGACGAACCTGGTTTGTCTGGTTTGGTGCTGCAACCCTAATGCCCAGAACACTGCAGGGTAGGAAGCAGTCAGTGACTGACTTTAAACCTGGGAAGACCCTTTTCCATCTGTTTCTCTTAAAGCATTTACATAACTTTCCCAGAGAATCACAAATAATTAATGATAAAGCCGAAACTCTAAATAAGATCTTCTGTGTCCAAGTTTGTGCATTCTCCATGAGATGATTTCCAGTCACCAATCGATCCCAGTTAAGGCAACTATACCAAAATTGTTTTGTTGCTTCTCTTTATATTTGACATTTCACAGAAGACACCACAAAGTTATCTTCTGCCTTTTGGTCCTGGATGCACTTTTTTAGTTCCAAGATTCTGAAATCCTACCCTAGTCAAGAACCAGGTTATTTATTTTTCTCTACCCAGCTTTACTGAGATATAAGTGACAAATACAATTTACATATCTTTAGGGTGTACGATGTGATGTTTTAATGTATTTACAGGCTGAAATCATTACCACAGTCCAGTTAATTAACTTATTTTTCACATAGTTACCTTTTTTTGTGTCTGGGGGTTATTTATTTACTTACTTCTTCTATTGACCATACAGAAGTAACCTAACAAAAGGCATTGAATATGAAGTCTTTGTAGGTTCATGGAATCAGAATTCAGGCTACAGAGGGTACAAAGGATAGTGTTGTCCTGTTGTTTTGCTCGGAGCATGTGCTTTCTAGACTCTCTACTATATTTGTACTTAAAAAGTGTGGGGCACCTGGGTGGCACAGTCAGTTGAACATCTAGCTTCTGCTCAGGTCATGATCTCACAGCTTGTGAGTTCAAGCCCTGCATCAGCCCCGCTGCTGTCAGCCGCTTGCTTCGGATCTTCTGTCCCCCTCTCTCTCTGCTCCTTCCCTGCTTGCACTCTCTCCTCAAAAATAAATAAATCTTTTTTTTTAAAAAAGTTGCGTTCATTCAACTATTCACTGCATCCCCTTTTCATTCCACATTCAATCGACAAGGATTCCTTTACATTTATACTTTCAGGGGTTTCTTTTCAAAATTTTAATAAAAATTTAAACGTAAGTGTAAGAAAAAGATTCCAGTCATATATTTGAAGCTTGCTTGCTGGCAATAGATCTCTCTATTATTTTGAACAGAAGTATTCAGATTGAAAAATTACAAAGCACTGTTAGCCACAAAAAGAGAAGAAATATCTTCCAAAGTTATATTTTTCCATGAGTAATTACATTAGCCAAGGTAACTTATGCTACAGGAACAAATAAGTCCGTGAATATAGCGGCAACAAAAAGTATATTCTTTGTTTATGTTGTGTATCTAAAGTGGACCATTTCTTGGGGTAGGACTTGAGGCAGAAAGTGGAATCTGCTAGACATAATCACTCAATGACTAAGGCAGGTAGAAGCTATGTGATGTTGGAGCCACGCCATCTGGAAAATGAAGGTTCTGGGCTGGAATAGAATGACAGGATAGCTTGGAACAGGTCTACCAGTTTTCAAATGCCTCATCCTTAAAGTGACACTGTTTGATTCTGCTCACATGTCCTGGCTCTTTGGCTAGAATTAGTCACATGACCCCCAAAAATACCAAAAAGAAGATTACAAAATGTGAGGGAGCAAATAGATATTTATTGATCAAAAAATGCCTTTGCTACACCCACCAACAAAACTTGTTTTGAAATAAATTAACCTAATCTAATCCTTGAAGCTAAGGATAAATTTTCATGACATGTGCAGATTTGCCAGTAATGTAGCTCTCACTTCTTCAGTGAAAGTTTTAGGATAACGGTACCCGCATGGTTCATACTAGTTGATTCCTGACCAAAAAACGGGGAAAGAAAAGAACTCACTGTACTGTGAATGCTGTGTGATGTATCCTAAAAACAGTAAATTTCTGAATTTAGCCCTTTTTTGGAGCTGAAAATTTTAAACATTAACCAAAGCTATCTCTCTCTCTTTTTCCTTCCTTAAGATTCCTCCTTCCATAAGATTTCAGAATCTTAATTGATGGAACCAGTAAAAACTAATGAGTCTTGTCCACATCATTTAATGGGCAAAAGAGCTTATGCTGAATAAAGATAAAAATGTAGACTGTTCATAAAGTCTATCATGTTGTAGCAGGAAGCGTTCTTATCCATGTGTGGATGAATGAAAGGCTATGATGAGTCATGATGGAGGGTGTTGTTCGCCCCCACCCACTATCCTTACTAATAGTTTTGTGAAGTAGCTATTTTTTCTTTCACTCACTCATTCATTCCCAAATCAATGATTGAATTCTTACAATATGGCATGCTTTGCTCTAATTCTGCAAATATAGCAGTATATAAAACAGATACCCTTCTTATTCAAATGGAGCATAAATTCTAATATGGAAGGACAGAGAATAGATAATGGAAGTCCAAGAATGATATGGAAAAGAAAAAAAAAAACAAAAACAAAAACAAATGAAACATGGTGGCAGAACAGAAAGCAAGCAATGCTCAAAGCCATGCAGTTATTAAATATGATAGACCAGAATGGAGGCTAAGAGTTTGGTATTTGAGGTTTTACTGGTATCCCCGGATGGAGGGGAAAAAATCAGACTGCAACTTGTTTAGTGACAGACTGCAACTTGTTTAGCGACATGTGAAGAAAGGGTTTCAAGAAGGTTGATTATAAAGAAATGAGCCATTGCTTGTCAAGGAGGCAATGGTGAAGACAGACTTTGGTCTATTATTATTTTGCAATGAAGAAGTGATTCTTTGTGTATTTCTTATTGCACTTAAAACTTTCTTTTTTTTTAAGTTTATTTACTTATTATGAGAGAGAGAGAGTAAGCGAGCAAGGCAGGGCAGAGAGAGAATCCCAAGCGGACTCCGCATTGTCAGTGCAGAGCTGATGTGGGGCTCGATCCCACAAACTGTGAGATCGTGACCTTAGGTGAAACCAAAAGTCTGACGCTTAACTGACTGAGCCACCCAGGCGCTCCTGCACTTTGAATTCTCGATTATACTTTTAATAAAAATGTCTTAGACCTAATAGAAAGACAACTCATATTTACTGACTCACTCTGAGACTGACAAAGTCACAATAACTGTCACTACAATCTAATGAATTGCTAATATTCTTTCTTACTTACGTGTTTGACAGGCTCTTAAGGTAGTCCTCATAACCCCTGCTTCATGAGTTCATGCCTTTGTGTGATCCTCCTCTTTAAAGTGTATGGAACCTATAGGATATGGCAGCGGTCATGAGATGTACATATTCCCTACACAAGCTTCATAATGACAAAATAAGCAAGTTCCACCATGTTGTAGAATCTATTTTCTTTGTCCTATGGAAGTCTTTATATGCGACACTGGTTTTTAATGATAAGAATCTTAACATAGATGAAAGAATTATGTGCTCAAAGACTGTATACTCACATGGTATCTTTATAACCAAGGAGGAAATTCATCTTGGCTAGCTCTTCCTAAAATCCAGACAGCTGGCAGAAGGCAGTGGTGAAGGAGTTAAGAGAGGCTGCTGCTGGCAAGTCTGCCTAAATCAAGTGCCTGTTAGCAACAATGGAGAACTGGGAAACGGGGGGTGGTGATAACAGGAGGAGGTGAAATAAATAGTCCTTCTCGCCGGCACAGACCTCACTTCTATAGGCAAGAGGGGAATGGCAAAGACAGTTATAAAGGGTCTTTTATGCAAAGCAATCAAAGGGCTATGATGAAAATACAATATAAAATACACTCTTAGCATATTAGCTGACAGCTAAGCCTAGACAAATAAGAGCATTTTCAATTTGCTCTTAAAAGTCTCGAAGGAGCTGGAAGTTGTTACAGCTGCAGGAAAAAAAAAGGTGAGTTTGAATGCAGCCTGAAGAAAATATCCTTGCCCTTATTGAATCAAGCTGAACAGGGGCCACTACTGGTAAAGCAAATCCCCGAAGATAGATGGTATATAAGCAGGAAGATTCGCTAAAAGGAATTGAGGTCTTGGTAGTAGAAATCTCTGCAAATCAGAGATGAAGTCAATAGATGAACCAGGGGTCTGAGAGAAAAGAAAGACCACTCCATTAAACGGAGACAATAAATACAGCCGGGGTCCAGGGAAGACACTCGCTGATCCCAGGGTCTCCAGAGTTAAATGTCAGTGCAAGTGCAACAAGTATACAAACCTAGCGTCTGAATCCTATGGTTGGCACCCTAACTACAGACTAACTTATTTTTACTTTTCCACAAAATTCTCAAGCACGATAAGAGCCTAGTTTGGGGATGGGTGAGACTAAAGGCAGAAAGATCTGTAAATAGAAACAGCAATCTCTAAAGTTTGATTGTAAAATACAGCTGATGTTGTTACGCTTTTGCTCAAAGTTCACCATTGGCTTGGCATGTCTTTCAAAACAACATCCAAATCTTGTTCATGGGCTACCAAGCTCTTCCTGACCAGATCCTGGGCACTTCTCTGGCTCCATCTCTTGCCACTCTTATCCTCCCTGGATCTTACGTCACAGGGAAGTAAATGATAGTATCAGGTTTCACCTCTGTCTTCTTACTACACAATACTATGCCTCTAACCACATACTTATCTCGATAATGACTTGCTGGGTCCCCATATACTTTTATTTTCTAAATATTTCAGGACCATCTGTACGTTAAATAATTTATTCTAAGAATTTCCATGGGGTCAAGGTTAAACTATTTTTTGAGAGCCAAATGTTTATTGTTTCTAGATTTCTGTGATTCTGGACTTCTCCATGATTCCTTGATATTCACTCACACATTGTGTCCCTTAAAAGTGTTTACAATTGATGAATCATTTTATGATCCGTGAACCCATCCCAAGGATGTATATTTAAGTACAGCCAATTGTTACATGCATTGATTTCCACTAACATTTGCTTTTAAACATAAAAATGGACAAAGAATGTGAATTGTAGCAATTCATTTAGCAATGGTAGACACATCTGCTGTGATGCTAACCAATCCAGACTGCAACTGACTTCTTTCATGGGGGTAAGAGTCAGAACATCTGTCTGTAGAGACTATGACTCCTTCCTAAGTTAAAGTCAGCTGATATTGGCTGCAGTGAAGCCAATTCCATTGTCATTGCCCACCAGGAAAGTTCTGGAACTCTTTCTAAAGCCGCCTTGCTGGACGTTCCACTTATTCTGGTGATAACTCAAACTATAAGCATTTCAGTGTGCCCATGCTCTCCCAAGGATCTCTCCTTCCTAGAGTGAACTTCCTATAGTTTTCTCTTTGACTAATGACATCCCTACCCACGGTTTTCTGTATCCTCTCTTTTTCGTTCAGTGAGTGCCTTCGGTGGTCCTTTCACCTTTATGTCTTTTATTCATTAATCTATTTTCTCAGTTTCAGTTGCATATCTTAACATGAGCCCTTCTTCCTATGGCCAGCCAACTCCTGTTCTTACAGATCTTGGCTCTGAAATCATCTCCTTCCCAAACCCTTCCCCTATCCCTACATCAATTGCCTGATAAGGCATTTGTACTTCCTCCCAAAATGCATTTATCTCACCTATCCCTGTCCCTTCCCCTGTCCCTACATCAATTGCCTTATAAGGCATTGTACTGCCTCCCAAAATGCATTTATCTCACTAGTGACTTGCATATGGCTTACTAAATGTAATGTCTCCAAGGAAAAAGAGTTTTTGGTGTCTTTCACATTTTTATCACTACCACTACCTGGGTTTCAAATAGAACACAAATGCACTCCAGCATTAGCTTTAAAAGATAAATAATCTATAACCTAGAGAAATAGAGTAAGTCTGATAGAGCACTAGAGGAAGTCATCAGACACTAACAGAAGATGAATGATATATTTTTTCCTTAGGTTTACCGTTTTCTTGAACACATATTTTATAGTGGCATTTCTTTCTATAGCATGTTTTGCCTTATTATTAAACATTCCAAATAATTGGAATTATAAAAATACAAATTATATGAAACTATATAAAAGAAAGTTACATAATGATGGCCTTTCTGTGCATTTCTACAATGACATTTTACCTCCATGAACATGCATTTGGCATTTTTTTCTTGCAGTTTCTATTCTTTTATCATGTATATCAATATCAACAAAGTATATCATTTTGTATTTCATGTTCTAAAACTTTATTTAAATGCTGTCATAGAGTACATATTTAACAACTGGGTTGTTTCGTTCCATATTATGTTTTGAGATTAGCCAAATAACTACCAGTTCAGTTTTTTTTTTTTTAATTTTCTTGATCATGACATATTTTACTGTTATCCCCTCTTTTTATGCCTTCAATTAAAATGAAGAAGGTTTAACCAATTCATTCATAATTTCCTCTGCTAGATTAAAAGCTACTATTTATATTTCTCACTTTAGTTGTGAAAATTTTAAGATACATGATTTCTCCTAGACACATGAACTATTAGAGTCTCTACAAAGCTATTTTATAGTAAGTACATTTATCGTAATTTAAAATTTCTCATTAGCAAGTGTTTTCCCTCTTATTTTGTACAATTTCTCACTAGGTTTGCATTCTTCTTACTTATGTAAATCATCACTCTGTGTCTGAAAATGTAATTGATTCTGCCCGAACATTTTCATAGTATTTTGGAAGGGTATAAAATGCTAGGTTGACTTTTATTTTATCTGTAATTTTGATGATATTCATCGATTTTTCTAGAAAAGGAAGTTGCTGTCAGTCTGATCACTATTCCTTTGTAGGTAATCTCTACTTTCTCCCTGATAGTTTTTGGGATTTTATCTTTGGTGTTTTCCAATTTGATTATGTTTTTTTCTATCTGTGGACTTATAATTGTTAGTTTTTTGTCTTAGTACTTAGCATCGTCGATCCATTTGTATTTCTGCAATAATATATTCAAATGATGCTTTCTACTGTTTTTTCTTGTCCATTCTCTAAAAGTCTTACAAATAATATTTTAGCTCCACAATCTTCCTTCCATATCTTTTTATTGTGTTAATGTATATTTGTAATTTCATTTTGTTTCCATGATCCTTTTGGAATTAATTCCTCAATCATTCTTATTAAACTCATTATTGACTTCCATATTGCCATAACCAATGATCAATTCTCAGTTCTTTTTTTTTTAAGTCTATTTATTTCTTTTGAGACAGAGTGGGCAAGCAGGGGAGGGGGGGAGAGAGAGAGAGAGAGAGAGAGAGAGAGAGAGAGAGAGAATCCAAGCAGGCTCCATGCTGTCAGTGTAGAGTCCCACATGCGACTTGATCTCACAAACTGAGATGATGACCTGAGCCAAAATCAAGAGTTGGGTCCTTAACTGACTAAGCCACTTAGGTGCCCCAATTTTTAGTTCTTATCTCATTTTACCTTTCAGGAGGATTTGTCCTAATTAATCACCGCGTCCTAAAAGTTGCTTCTTTACTTATCTTCTCTTGGTGCTGTTCCTAGTTACAGTTTACTCTTTAGCTATTTCCTCTGCAGCCTCTTCCTAATATTCTTAACTCCTAAATAGTGGTATGCCCCAAAGCACCATTCTTGGATATTGTTGCTTCTTTATCTACCCTTAATCTTTGTGTGGCTTTATCTCATGTCTTCATATAGTACATCTGTTGTAGATGGCTATCTACTTAAAGGCAGCAGCTCTAGCTATCTGGATGAATGCCATCACATGTACATAGAAGTTTATTTGACTTCTCTCTTTGGCTGTCTAGGGCATCTCAAGATTAACATGTTCCAGATTTTAAGTCTCCAAATTTGTTCCTGACCCGGCAATTCCTCATCACAATATCTTATTTATGTATCTATCTGGTTGCTGATATGCCACACATTAATATCACCCTTGAATCCTCTCCTTTTCTGGCATTTTGTACCCAGTCAGTGGAGAAATTATTTCATCTGATCTCAGGAAGATACAACAAATCTGGCCACTTCTCATCACCTCCATTCCTACCATCCTTATCAAAGCTAATACTTTTCCTCATCTTGGCTACTGAAAATACTTCCTATGCGATCACCTTTCTTCCACTTTTTCCTTGAGTGCTTCCTCAAAGTTTATTCCCTATAAAGCAACTAGAGAGAATCTTTCAAAAAACAATCAAATCACAGCCTTCCTCAAACCTTCTAATTACTTTACATTAAACATAGAATAGAATCTGAAGTCATTTCCATATCTTATAAGGTCTTACATGATTTGGCCCCTGGCTATCAGTCTAAATTAATTTCTACCACTCTCCTTTTAGCTTACTACACAACTGCCACACAAGTATCTCTTCTTCCTGTTCCTAAAACACACAAACTCTGCTCATAATGCATGGCCTTTGTACCTGCTGGGTTTTTCTTTTCTGCATAGCTGATCACATCCTTTATTTAAATATTGACTCAGATGCAACCTCTTCATGAGAACTTCCTTGATATTCCCATCTGAAAGGTCAACCTCCAAGATAATTGACTGTTTCTTTACTATAGTTCCTTCACATCACTAACTGTGCCTCATGTAATTTATTTATTGACTGATTTCCCTACAAGCATATTCACTCTAGGAAGGCTGCATAGTTTACTGTTGTATTCTCAATGTGGGGAAAAGTGTGTGGAACACATTAGGTGTATAACTGATATCTTTTATTAATGATGATATTTTCCTATTCATTAAATACTCTTTGTCTGTGTTCTGTTATTTATGTTGAATAAGAACCTATAATCAATAATTACATCAATATATATTTTAATTTTTTTAATGTTTTTATTTATTATTGAGAGAGAGAGAGAGTATGAGCATGCGAGGGGCAGAGAGAGTGGGAGACACTGAATCTGAAGGAGGCTTCAGGCTCCCAGCTGTCAGCACAGAGCCCAACACGCGGGGCTCGAACTCCTGAATGGTGAGATCATGACCTGAGCTGAGGTCGGGCACTTAACTGATTGAACCACCCAGGTGCCCCTATATTTAATATTTTAAGCTGTCTAACTAGTTATTTTTCCTTGTCTACCTATTGTTTATTTCTTTGTCTTCGTTTAATAAAATACTTTTCTCAAAATAGATATTTTTCCTTAATTTATCTCTTTCATGTTCCTAAACATACTTATTCTAAAACCCTTGTCAGGGAGCATCTAGGTGGCTCAGTCAGCTGAGCATCCAACTTTTGATTTCAGCTCAGATCATGATCTCACAGTTCAAGAGATCAAGCCCTGACTCTGGCTCGCACTGACAGTGTGGAGCCTGCTTGGGATTCTCTGTCCCTCTCTCTCTGTCCCTCTTGTTCTCTGTCTGTCTCAAAATAAATTAAAAAAACATTAAAGAAAACATCTCATTAATATGTTCTAAAAGAAGAGTTTCACGAAAGTACATTTATAACCAAATAATTGTTTCTGTTGTCTGTTTTGCTAATGATTTCCTTATGAAACTATTCAAAACAGAGACTTAAAACAATAAATATTTATTATCTCACAGTTTCTTGTATCCAAAATACAGGAAAAGCTTAGCTGGGTGTTTCTTGCTTGAGGTCTTTCATGAGTTGTATTTTAGGTATCAGCTAGAGTTGTAGTACTCTGAGGTCTTGACCAGAACTGTAGGATTCTCTTCAAAGATAACTCACTTATATTACTATTGGTAGAATGTTCCATCTTTCAACATGGAGATCTCTCCATAAGACCGATTGGGAAATCTCCGACATAGCAACTGGCTTCACTAGAGTGATGTAAAAAGCAAGATAGAAGTCATATGTTTTGTATGATCTAGCCTAAGAAATCATACCCAATAATTTCCACAATATCTTGTTGCTATGGAAGCCAGCCCTGTTCAATATATAAGGGTAACAAAGTCTTAAAAATCAGAAGGCAGGGACAGGGAGCTTCTTGGAGACCGGCTACCACACTTGTCCACTAGTTTTACATAATCTGTAAAGTTGGGTCAAAAGTCCTGGCAAAAAGTGATATTGGAGACTTCAAGCCAGTGGGTACAGTTGTCTAAATTTTTCTTATTTTATACAACTTCAGTTTGCTACCTTTGCCCAACAATCAGGCAGTGAAGTGATTTCTTCAGCTGCATCTTATGAACCTTTCTCCAGCCTCTGGTTTCTAGCAATAAGTCTAAATTAGGCCATCTGCTCACATAGGGCACTGTTAGCCTTTTCTTTCTTCTTGCTTATGGACACAGAGCTCATCTAATGTGTGTTTTAGTTTCATGCAACATTTGTGCACTGATTCTGGTAAATGGAGACTTTTTCATTTATCCTAAAATATGGCATCTATATACGTATATAAAATATATCATTCCTATGAATTCGCTATGGAATTGATATTTTAAACTACAAAGTCACAATTATAATTGGAATTTTTTCTGATCACTAGCCAGATAATTGCAAACGTAATGCATGATCTTAAAATTTAAATAGTACAGTTTTAAAATCAGTTTATGCATGGCTTCTGAAAAAAAGGGGGGATGGCAGTGGTCTCTGGGGAGTCATGAAGGTAGGCAGAAGAAAGTTTGGTTATATCACCTTGACTCAATTTAAGACATGGGTGGGAGAACAGCATAAAATTGGCCATAAAAATTAAGCAGACCCTTAGCTTCAGAAAAGTAAAGGTGAGATGGAAACTTTCCTAGAATACTGCCATCAATCACAAATTGGTATTTAATTATGACTCTTTTATGGTTTGAGAATATAGATGGGTAAAATATAGAATAGAATAAAATTCAAGGCTGCATGTGCTGATAGTTACTACATTATTCTTTTGACAGGTGGACAATTATTGAAGCTGTATTCATTTGTATAATAGAGATGACTTTATTTCATTTGGTTTCTTTCTAATATTGTTTGGCATTTCTCCATTAGTGAATCTCTTCACATTAATTGCAATCCCACTGTTTGGCTTGAACTGACGCTTGCAATGCATATGATATCTTATTTACTTATTTATAAATTATCTTGTAACAAACTATGAGATCCATGTCCAAATGACTATCATCACTCGAATAGTCTCAGAAAATAATGGATAACATTAGAAAGGTCAATATTCAAGCAGGAAATTATTTCGACTAGTGAGATTGAGAATTTATTGAGAATTACCCTTCCATGCTGTTACCAGATACGTCTCTACAAGGTCAATTTCTCTGTCCAAGATAATGAGAGCATAGAAAAATTCAAGTACACGTAGACTGTCAATTATAGTTCTCTGAAAGGATAAATAGACTTTTATATAAAACATTAAAAATGTTTAGTCTTCTGCTGAGAAATAGTGTTTATATTCATAGATGAAATAAATACATGACAAGTAGAATACAAAAGGGAGTTGAAATTTCAAAGATGATTGATTGAGGTGCTATCAGGGAAGGAAAAATGTGTAGATTTTAAGAGAATCCATGTTCAACTGAATATGACATGTAAATGACCTTATCCTCTGACTTTGAATATTGAAATAGACCATATTTTCAGCAAAGTGGATGATTTTGGGGAAAAATTGATTTTGAGGTCCTCAAGAAACTGAGGAGTTAGGGATAGAACTCAGGGGAAAGAGCTATTTCCAAATCTTATAAATAAGTTAAAATGGACACCCTAAATATCTAGCACATCGGAATGAGACAGCTCCATCAACAGTGACTGATAGCTATGTGCTAGGTCCTGTTAAGTACTGTGAAGGATACTTTGGGTGCCAATAATTTGCAATAATGAAGTCAAGTGTTTAAATCTATTAACTAGTTGTCAAGGAGAATAAGATAGTTTATGGATTTTTAACCTCATGCACATACCGAATTTCAAGTTCATAGTGGCCTTCTGATTCCTTAGTTTGCCAAAACATTCTAGTGAGGCACTGAAAATAATGTCAAAAGAAGAAGAATCACAACCAGTTTCAAAAAGACTGAACAGATAATCTACATGAGTACAAATGACCTTTGTGTTGAGATGGAAGAATGATGTTGTGAATGTGGTATATTTCTTTGTATTTCAATGATTCTAATAATATCCAGATAATGACTTTTTTGAGTTAAAGCGTACCTAATGTCTAATATTACAGAACCCAGATTATGGAATTATTTAGCAAGCATTTTACAATCTATGCAACACATATAAATACACATTTGAGTCAACCAATGCTAATGTTAACTGAATCTGCAAAAATTTGTGGACCTCATTCATTGTAAAACATTAATCATTGCATGTTTTGCCCAACACTGGGCAACAATGGAAGGGCCTACCACCAACTTCACATTACAGTCATGAAATAGACACATAGTTTTTTTAAAAAAGATAATGGCTTTCTGGGTTGTTTATTAGAAAAATAAAACTACTTTTTAATATTTTTCATGATGTTTTATATCTATAAACTCATTCTAGCCTCAAAGAAATTTTGTAAGTAGTTAGAATGAGGATAATTTTCTCCATTATATGGAAGTTACACCATAAAATTTTTGAGGTCACGTTAATTTCCCCAAAGGATTATTCTTAGTTAATGAAGAAGGTTAAAGTCAAACACAGGCTTTCTGACTCCTTTCTTGAAATCCATCCTTCAAGACACAGCACAAAATGCACCCTCCTCTGCAAAGGAAACATTTGACTCCTCTTTGCCAGTACTTGTCAACACCGCAGGTGCATTTGTCATATATCACTCTCCGTGTTGTATACAAATCCAAAAAAAGAGGAACACTGAGGGAGATAAATATATATATGTAAAAAAAAAAAACTGCACCAAATTTAAAGCCAGTGTCTCACACAGTTCTTTAGATCAGTTAAGGCATTTTTTTAAATGCACGAAAACTTTTGGAAAGATTAATAAGAACTAACGAGTATAAGAGGACTGATTAGTGATTAAAAGTTTGTGGAGGTAAACACAGGATTAGGTAGGGGCAGCCATTTTTAATTTTTTTATACCAGTCAGGAAATCTATGTACAGGCACTTTATTTAGCTCATTTACATATCTTAGGAAACCAAATGAATTATTTGTCAGAAAGAATTATCTGGAAAGAAATTAGTGAGCTCACTGTTGCATATCTTTGTGGATATTGCTACACCAAAATTAATTACAATTATTAATAACCGTTTTCTCTGGGGATGCTTCTTCTGTCACCCAAATAAGTCATTCTGTGTTCAAGCTGAATGTGGTCTGTATTTTCTTCGAATGCTGTTGCATATTTTATGAAGTCTGGAAATAATGGTAAATCTGGATTAGAAAAGTAAGAACATGTTAGTAATACAGCTACTCAAAAATTCACATCCTAAAGAAATAAGTATATAGGTTAACAAGATCAACAAGAAGTAACTGGCCTTACAAGAGTGCAGTATCTGTCAGTATTTCTGACTTAGAGATGTCTATTATTAATAATTCCATGAATATTAATAGGAGTTTTCCATTTACATGACAAAGGAAATAGCCATGTTTGTTGTGAAATTATTAAATGACCATCTATCGTAGCTGGACAAAAGCTGGTTGCATTTAGTGGGATGCTAGTTGAAATATTAGATTTCACATAAATGAAAAGTGAAAAGTATTTTTCTGTGAGCTTTTACTCTTCTTTGCCAAGACCCCTTATATTTTGAACAAATTGCATATGTGTTATGCTTGATACTTTGAATGAGCTTGTCAGAGCGCAGAGCTTGTTCATGTCACCCATTTTCTCAGAGGCCAACAGAGGGTAAGATATAATGTGCGGGGTTACATAGCTGGGGCACCAGGGACCCTCTGTTGCATGATTCCACAGCAAGCTTTTGAGTCAGATCATTGGAAGGGCAATGCTATTTGGTATTATATTCCAGACTCTCTTCTTTAAAGTTGGTTCGGTCTTAAGCAACCAGGAAAGACTTCAGAAGCAGAAGACCTTTCGCTTTCTTGTTTGAACATGCAGCCACACATTTAGGAAGTTACACATATCTATATACATTTTATGCCATAGTGATCCCATATATGTTTCTGAGACCAGCTATTTCTTTACCAGTGATGCTACTAACAAACCATTTCCTGACAATTTTGGAGATAATAACAGTCACTGTGTTCAGAGTGTGAAATATATTCCAATTGTAGCATTTAGTATATCTCTTATTAGACGTCAAACAGGGTGTTTTTCATTGTCTCTCAATTTTGGCTCGGGCCTGCCAGTTGAAGACAAAGGGCAACAGACAGGTTGCAAACACATTTATGCTGGGCTTCCCAAGATAGTAAAACTGATCTAGACATTATAAGCCCCTGTTACGTACTTCCAGGTTTTATAAGAGAAGTTGAGAATTTAAAATTACAAGTAAAAAGTGAAGGAAATAGGGAATTATTTTCCCTATGAGAGAAGTCTGTAGTGTTTCTCATGAAGGAAGAGAAAATGTCATTCTAAATAACCTCCAGCCAGGGAAGGAGGGTTCTGAGATACGTGTTCCTGAAGATTTGGTGGGTATTGATTGAATATTTATGGGCTTGTGGAACTTAGGGCCCTTATTTTGCTAAGAGGCCAGAGCAAATGTGACCAAGTTCTTGGGAGAACTTGACATATGTACCCTGAATTTGTTAATACATATGACTGTGGAAATTGACATCTGGCTTCTTAACTATATAATTTTTGAAAGCAAGCAGCTTTTAGGAGTATCTTGCAGTGGGTAGAAAATAGAATCTGAGGGGGAAGGGGAGAGATTTCATAAGGGACACACTGAAATCTACAGTGGCTTTGAAAACTTGTAATAGAGCTTGGATTTGGAAGCCTTCTGTAATAGGTACATAATGGCCAAGAAAAAAATGGCAGTAGTAATACCTGGATGTGAAGCATGTGTTCCTTTTCTTTTAAGACAATCCCCTCCATGGACTTCTCCATCTCTGGAGGTACTTGAAGATGGGAAAACAGTGACAAAAAAACCACAACTCCCCTACAGGTGCATTTCACCAATAAGAAAGATTATGCCTCAGTTGTCATAACTGGAGAATAATTAATTATATGTGAAATTGAAGCATTAAGATGAGGTTGAAATCTTAACGTAAATTGTAAAATCTGAAAGGGAACCATAACTGTGAAAACTGGTTGTTTTTTGGGTTTTGGTAGCCAACGTGATGTGAGCCACGATGTCATTCCAAATTATAATGTAGGGGTATAAGAGAGAGAGTCACGCAGGATCGTTGAGAAGCATGATGAAAAAAGATAGTAGTTCTTATTTCTACTTTTGTCAAATTTATCTTGGTTACATTCACTGCACGTATCTCATTTAATCCCTACAATAACCCTCTGTGATAGATATCATCCACCATTCCTCTACAGATAAAAGTTTGAGGCTTCAGGAAACCACTAAAGAACTGGGATTTGACCAGGTTTGTTTAAATCTAACATCTCGGCTTTAGTGGTTAGAATTTGGTACCATTCGAAAGAATTTTTTGCAATCATAATAATATTCTTTATGTGAGCTATCCAATATGATGTCTACAAGGTACATGTAGCTATTGAGTGTACTGGAAATGTGGCTAGTGTGATGGAAGAAGTAAATTTTTAATTATATTCATCCAAATTAACTTAGATTTAAATAGCTACATATGGGAAGTGGCGGCTATATTGGGCAGCCATGCTCTAGACAGCTTCATCTGCCCACTGTTTCCAAATTTCTGTGGATCGTGAGATGTGTTAGACAATTGCTGTGGCTCTAGTGAGATTTCACATTTCTCGGGCATTTGAAAGCATAAAGGGAAACACACACACGCAGACACACGCATGCACACACACATCTTGATTAAGTTTAGAAGATCAGTGTTTGAATATGAAGCTGATGGAGCTATGTTTCTCTATGCCTCTATGAGAAGGATAATAAATATGGGCCCTCGAAGAGGGAGCGATGGTTTTCAAAATATGCCGGGATTGAGAAAACCTACAAATGGCAAACAAATGGATGAGCCTATGGGATCTCACTTCTGATGAAAACTGACCACCTCCACTTTATTATAAACTGGGTTTTATAAAAGCTTTTAATTGAGGCATATAAATATATAAGTAACTAGAAAGATGGACATGGAGACAGATGAATGAAACCCACTTTGAAACACATAAAGAATCTGGGAGAACTTGGATTTTCCACTAGCTCTTTAAGTTATTAGTGGTGTGACCAGAGGCCACTTAGTTACCCTCTTTGAGTCTCTAATTTCTCATCTGTACACTGGGGAGCGTACCAGGTCGGCCCCCTTCGGAACCTTTGCTGAGTTTTTGTTGATCATAAATGAGGTGCCGCATGAGAAAGGAATGTGCGAGCTGTGAAGTGCTACACAAGTGTGGGTTATTATTCATTTGTTACCACAGCAACCGAAGGGCATCTCTGTGACAACAGAACAGCTAACTGAAAAAGCAATGATTAAAAAAAAGTATTGTTAAGATCGAAGTATGTGATCCTTCAACAGCAAGCAAGCCCTAATACGGATATTTCTCCCGTGCCCTTTTTTTCCCAATCAAGAAGTATTATCTGTACATATAGATATATTTTTAATACAGAGCCTTGAAAAAACTATGGTTATTTTTTTTAAATGTCCTTTCAATCTTTTGTTTTCTTTGGTCATGAATACATGTATATAGATGTAGATATTTAGACAGGTTATCATGCCAAATCTTAAAAACTGAGATCACACTGTATATTCCATTTGTACTCTTCTTTCCATATATTCTTTTCTAATGAATTCAAGGTTCTTTATGTAGGTTATTCACATTTTCCCAAAATATTATTATAGTCATTGTAGAATATCGTAACACATGGCTATGTCATTATTCTTCTAACAAACTATTATTGAATGTTTTGGGTGTCTCTCCCCCTCCCCCTTTTGTTTTGGTTGGCTATTGAAATAATACTGCAGCAAACATCACAGGTCTCTGGAAAGACATAGACAAGATCTCTTTAAAGGAGCGGTATTTGAGTTGAAGCTGAAAGCCCAGAAGGAGCCAGACATTAGGGAGGAAAATTCCAGTCACAAGGGCAAACAAGTACAGGCCTTTGTGGAAACTGGGTTTAACTGAACGACTCTGTAATACTTCCTTGGAACAGGAAGTAGAACTTACCCCTCATTCCGACTGGCAGTGGATAAAATGAAGTTATTTCCTCATTTAAGCAATTGCAGCTTAGAGGGCGTCCATTCCAGGCTGTCAAGTTTGTGGTATGTTGTCTCCCATTTGAGCTTTCCATTTGCACATTTGGCGTAGATGCTAAAGCCGAAATCTCTAAGCATCCTGAATCCTCCTCAGTTCTTAAGATAATATTTGCATATATTTTTTTCTCTGGAAATATATATTAGGTGAATTTGGTACTTACAGTGTAGCCTACCATTTTATAAAGTAATAAGTGAAAACAATCCCTACCAACAGGGCCTATTCAAAGAGAATGGTTCATGTACTGATAATTAATATTTAATTCATTTATAGAAATTATGGAGAAGAGCAAAAGAGAAATACACAGAACTCCAGATCAATTAATTCCTTCTAAACATAAATTTCTGGTGTCTGATACCTACAGATGCAAAGCCAAAAGCAAACAAAGGAACACAAATATTCGGAAAAAAGGATAATTTGGTGATATCCTAGTTACGGGAATAAGATGACTCATATTTTCTTTGTTTTTATTTTTATAGTGTAACTCATAGTATGTTTATTTCAAGAAGAATGCATCTAGGATAAGTATGGTCATCTTCTCTGTCCTATCATTTTCCAAATAGATTTTCTCTCTTCTTAGCATGTAGGACATCTTGGAGGGCTTAGAGTAGATGCTGAGATATCACATTGTGATGGTTAATGGGGGATACACACTTAGGCTGGCGACATTCGCCACCAGTACCCTCAATTTCCCCATCTCCTAAGTGCATACTTACTAAGGCACCCTGTTTTTCCAATATGCTAGAAAACAAATTTCTGATTTTATAATAAAGTATATTCTTTAGGCTGAAGACCAGAATGCTGAGCTGTTTTAATATACCAATTTTATTTTTAAACCAACTGCTAGGGAAAGCTTAATGTGTAACCTGCCCATGTTTGATTAATGCAGATGAAAATGTCACCTAACATTTTGAGGAGAGAATAAAGACCAGGTGTGATCCCAGGTGAACACAGAACACGGGACACAGTTCCCAGGTGTCCTTCCTAAGAAACTTCACTGCACATAAAGCAACAATTTCAGAAAATCAGGAGACATGAGTGCTGTATTGAGCAAAAATTAAAGTATCCACTGAGAAACTTGATTTTGTTGGGAATTTCTCCTTAAGAAGCCTACTTGACAGATGGACTGAGGAATTCAGAGAAAGCTGGGCCATGCCATGCAGCTTGCACAGACGTATACATCCACTGTGCCCTGTGGAAAACAATCGCTTCTTGATTTGACTGCTTACTCCATGGTCAAATTAGGGGTTATTTAGAAAAAAGTGGTGATAACGTCCTTAGGCTGCTCTACCTTGAAGGGAGCTGGGCTGAGGTGAGCATCATTCCTGCCAATACCTTGTACCTTAAGACTGAGTCTGACTGGCAAAGACTAGGTATGGGCACGCCCATGCCCTGGAGACCCATGTGGGAATGTGACAATGGACTCTCTTTCCCTAGCTCCTGCAGCAGCCTGAGAAGGTTCTCTTTTGATACTCTTGTCTTTAGACTCTCAAAGTACAATAGTCCATTGACCTCAGAGAGCCTTGAGGGGAAAGAAAATATTGAAATACGTTAAAAGTAAATTTGAAAGCTTATAAGAAAGAACACTGGCAACTCAGCCCAATCATGTTCTATCCTTTGTGGAAAATAGAGCTTGTAAATGATGAACTTGGGTATTAAGTTGAGGAGATTTCTAAGCAAAGTGTTAAACACACAGTCTGGTTTCTCCTTGCTGAGCAACACTGGCGTGCAACACTAAAGCACAGAGAGATTGAAAAAGGGATTGTGAAGCAAAAAGGAACCAGCTTTCTCAGCCTATCCAGATAGGGTGTTCTGGAAAAAGGACGGAGTGTATGATTGGACAACTGTTTAGCAAACAGTTTAATCAAAAGAGATTAGGTGTGTGACTCATGAATCCAACCAAGCATCTCAAGGAAGCTAGGAATAGAGATCATTTATCCAGAAAATATCTGTGGGCACCCTTTTTTTTATGGCTTTGACTCACATGAAGTGCAACCAAGGCCAAATAAGACTTTTAGAAATTTGTATTGATAGAAACATTATCAGCCTGAATTCAAAGGGATATAGGATATGATGACAGAAGCATGACTTTGGGGGTAAAGCCACAATGCAGAGATTGGCAAGGTTTCCACCACCAGCAGGGACTTAGAGGGCACAGGCCTAGGGGGCAGAGCCATCTTTTCCTGGATTCTGGAGGACAGAGATCTCTGTGGGTTCCTACTGCTGAGGAAGTGGAACTACCACCCCAATGGGCTCAAAGGACAGAGCATCCATTCAAAAAAAATTATTTTCAAGTCTTACAATCTAATGGCATTGTCCCTGACAAATTTCAGGTTTGCTTAGAGACCATGACTTCTTTTTTCCTCCCAGTTCTCTCTTTTGGAACACAAAGTCTGTCCTGTGGCTATTCCACCTTGTATTTCAGAAGCAGAGAACTTGTCTGTTCTTACAGGTTTAGAGATGGAGAGAAATTTTTCTGCAGAATGAATCATACCCTAAGTCTCACCCATAACTGAATTAGATGATGATTGGATAAGGTTTTGGACTTGGAATTGATCCTGGAATGGCGTAAAACTCTGGGGAATGTTAGAACAAAATGAATACATTTTGCAGGGAAAAAGACATGAATTTGGGGGTAAGTCAGAAGTCAGACTTTTATGGATTCAGTTGTGTCCCCCCAAAATGTATAAATTGATATTCTAATCCCCAGTGCCTCATGATGTCACCATATTTGAAGACAGACACATCAGAGAGGTCATTAGAGTAGACCCTAATCTATCAGGACTGGTGTCCTTATAAAAATGGAAAATCAGTGACAGACGTGAAAATGGGGAATATCATGTGAAGAGAAATAGGGAGAAGGTAACCATCTCCCTCTGGCTGAGAGAGAGACCTGAAACAGACCTTTCCTTCACAGCCCTCGGGAAGAAGCAACTCTAAGGATATCCTGATAACAGGCTTTGCCTCTAAGACTCTGAGACAATAAACTTTCCGTTGTTTAAGCCACTCAGTCGGTGGTATTTTGTTATGACGGGCCAAGCAAACTAAAACAAATAGATACGAATGAGTCCTTGGTTGCTCCACACTCTGTGATTAAGCTAAGAACACAGCCTTCGTGTTACCAATTCAATAAATAATTAAATGCCTACTGTGTGCCGTGCCTGGTACCAACAGCTAAAGAGGATCAAAGAACAGTTAAAATTCAGGCAGCCTATGGATTTCAGTTTGAAATAATCATATTTTAAAATGTCTGAGGAAAATGTGAGTCAGCTACTAACAAATGGATTTCTTGAAGTAAAGAAGTTCATGCATTTGAATTGCAACTTTAAAAAATATATCGTTTCTTTACGTGACCCCTCTCCACCTTTCACTCATGGCACTGCCGTCAGAAATTGTAAAGTTATTGTCACAAAAGTACACCAAGAAATGAAAGCAATTGACATTCTCAAAGTGGGGACAACATATCATCGCTTGTTTTGCAGTTTTATGCAGAACTAGATCTGTTTTCAGCTCAAATGTGTATGTTAAGTATAATATTTATTACTTTACACTTTTGGGTATGCGTATACTGTATAGCATTTATGTAGTGAATAAAATTAACTAGTGACAAGTGTTCCCTTTATTTTAAAGTTATTTTTGGAAGTTTTTTCTAAGTACCACTTAATTGCAATATTCTTAATATTGTTGAACCCCAAGCTCTTTAGGATATGATTTGCACATGTTATTTTATTTTGCATGGAGAGAGTTTTTACAAGTACTTCTCTAAGTATTCTTTGATTTTATCCATCAAGCAAGATAATTAGCATTATAGTACAGTGTTGTTGTTTTTTTCAAAAATTAATATTGTGTCTGAAGACAATACACCTGGCTAATTAATTATAATATATGATGTGAATCAGTGGGGTGATTTGTTAATGAATTCTACTGGTGATGATGGAAATAGTTCATGAAGACAGTCAATGCATCAGGATAAGACTACTGCCTTTATATTTATTTACTAACAAATTTAAGACTAGAGGTAGCATAGAAAAAAAAATGGAAATATCAAAGCTTTGTAAGTTCATGAAAAATTTAGCTGTAGAAATGAGAGTAGGAAGTAAAAATCACTAATTTGGCACCTAGATCAGTCAACTAGTGATGGACTTTCTTTTCTTTTTTAATTTTTTTAATGGTTATTTATTTTTGAAGGAGAGAGAGACAGAACACGAGTGGGGCAGCGGTGGAGAGAGAGGGAGACACAGCGTCCAAAGCAAGCTCCAGGCTCTGAGCTGTCAGCACAGAGCCTGACGTGGGGCTTGAAGCCATGAGCCATGAGATAATGAATTGAGCTGGTCAGACACTTAACAGACTGAGCCACCCAGGCGTCCCAGTGATGGATTTTCTATAGTGGGGTCCCTTGATCATACCTGGATGCTGAGCAGAATGGACTTCTGTAATGTGAGAGGGGTTTAGCAGCTGGAATGGAGAACACGACTTGGAAAAATATCTGGTCAATTGGGATGTTCGCTCCTCACTGATGAGAGTGACCGCGGCTGTGGAAATTGGAGGCTCCATGTAAGTGGGATTAATGTAGACATCCTGGACCAGGGGATTTTTGACCTGGTCTGTGGGACATAGAAAGCTCTTGACAAGTTTAGGTGATCCATCTTCCCAGGAGAGGGTCCCCCATTAGGGTGAAGGTTCAAAGAAATGGGTTTGGCTTTTAAGGGAAAAGAGGATTTTTTGTAAAAACTAATCTTTGAGTTAATGTTACCCAAATGGTTCAAGATTCAAACTGAGGATATGTTTCATGTTATATTTAATATTACATTACTTACAGATTTTTCAGTGTTGAGTCCATTCTGAATTAGTAAATTCTCTGGAGAAAATCATAATTTTATTGGTCACAAGAATGTTAAATCACTAAAAATAACTGTGGTGAGTTGTATTGCAACTGAACAGAGATATGGCGATAATCTGCGTGCCCTTCGTTTTCAAATGTTCTGCTTTTACCATTTTACTAGTTGATAATGCTAAAGGCATATTGTTCAATCACTCATTCATCTAGCACATATTTGCCATTGACCCAGCAGGCTGCAGGAATAGAAGTGAGAAAAGAAGGAAGTATTAATGTCTGATATAAGATTTACTAGTTTGTTCTGAGGGGATGAGCGACTCTACATTTCTGAATGAAGGATAAAAGTCTTAGTTGCAGACCTACTTCTCCCATTGCTTTGCAAATGTCTGTGCTGCTCCTGCTGGGGTGAGATGGGTAATAGCGATAGCCGCAAGACTAACCCGAGAGAGGATTTCTCAGTGTTGCAATGGGAGGAACTCGGGACGTACACAACCCTCTGTAATTACATATACAGCTCCTTTCAGCTGTGCTTGGTAATAGAGAATAGCTCCTTTTTCTGTTCCATGATGTCAAGTATTGTAAGGACCTGAGAAGCCAAGAAAACTAGAGTAAGCCAGATATGATAATACGTGTTTCCTTTCTCCTGATCCTAGGGTAGCCAGACTTACCAAATGAAAATACAATACCTGTTTAAATTCAAATTTTGGATAAACAATGAGTGAGTGAACATCCTACTGCCTACACCACAGAACCCTTAGCCAAACTCTACAATAGTGCCTTTTAAGTGGGTAGGCAACATTCTCTATCAGTGGCAGTACTTACTCTGACAGTGATTCTCAGCCCAGACTGTAGGGACATCCTCCATGGGGAAAGGGTTTTACTTATGATGTGAGAAAAAGAAAAGTCGCGTTTTGGAAAAAAATATTTCTTCATGTGATAGGTGTGTGCTATATTGTCACCAGAGGTCATATCCATGTCCACACTTATCAAATCCGAAAAGAATCACTTTTCTGGGGTGAACAGGTTAGGGTGTGTCTTCAGTTATTATTCAGGTGGGCATTCTAGAGCCTCACAGCAGTGATACTATAATTGATATAGATATAGATAAAGATATAGATATAGATACAGATATAGATATAGACTATACATATATAGATATATATAGATGATATAGATATGGATATCGATAGATAGATTATATATACTTAGAAATATGTAAACATGTTATATATATTTATAATTTTTTTTTTTGTAAATTTTATAAATTTTATTTTTGAGAGAGAGTGAGAGAGCCTGAGTGCAAGTGGGGGAAGGGCAAAGAGAGAGGGGGAGAGAGGATTAAAGCCGGCTCCATACTGACTGCAGAGAGCCTGATGTGAGGCTAGAACTCACCAACTGTGAGACCATGACCTGAGCTGAAGACGGATGCTCAACTGACTGTGCCACCCAGGCACCCCTATATATATTATATTGCTATAATATATATATTATTGTCTACTTATATTTTTTTATTTTTATTTTATGGAGAAGGGGTGAGAGAAGGTAGCCGGAAAGATAAAAATAATAAAAAGTCAAAAACATACCCAAAAGTTAATCCCATAATAAAAATTGGCCTATATATTCCAATAATTGCAAGCCTAAAGGAACTATAAAGTAAATTACCTCAACATTGAATTTTTTGCCTATTAATTTAATATATTATTTCTGTTCTAACCCAAGTTTTATTTATGAAAATTTAAGACCAACTTTAAGAAGCTTCAATATTCACTTTCATTATTTATAAAAAAGATTAAGGTATCACAATGCATACGGTACCTACTGTGATCTTGGTTTTGCACATTTATTCATGTTTCTACATTACTTGAACTTTAGTAAACATACCACATGTGTATCGTTCCAATACCGGAGAAAGATTTAGCTGTCTGGTTCTTACACATGTGCTATTAGTTTTATATTAGCTCGGATTACTGTTATTACTATTCTTGCTGCTGCTGGTGCTGCTATTACTACCATCATCTAATGAGCTTGTTATATATATGTTACTATTTAAATTCTCTTATCTCAGCAGCCCTTTAAGCTGTGAACGTCCAGCCATTCTTAGTGCTATTTTATAAGCAAAGATTCAGGGATTTAAGTAATTTAGCTTCTGTCATCTAAATAGGCAACATCAGAAATGGAATTCTTGGTCAGAAACTATGTCTTACAACAAAAAGTAAATCTTTCCTTCTACTCCTTTATGTGGGCACAATTTCTCTATCGCATAGATGAGAAATTGGCACATTCACTTCTTTTAATACAAGTTTGAAAATTGTAAAATTAATTAAGAACGCTTACTGTATCTGCTCATTTTCGAAGATGCTGTCTCCTCAAAGAAGCAAGATCAGAATTCCAGACACAGGGAGGCACATACTAAATTAAGAAAGCTACTCTGCTTCATTGTCCCAGTTCATACATTAACTGTTGCCAGCGAATGAAAGCAAGTTAAAAGAATGTTGTTTTATCTTAATATCTTAATTATTTATGAGATGATGGGTTTATTTAAGGATTATCTAGGAAATTACCTTGTAGCAAATTAGGTAACTGCAAGGCATTAAACAAAACAGACTCCAGCAATCCCCCTTTATCTGTGGGGGTACATTCCAAGACCCTCAGTGGATGCCTGAAACATCATATTAATATCAAACTCAATATATACTAAGTTTTTTCCTGTACATACAGACCTCGGATAAGACTTAACTTGTAAATTAGACACAGTAAGAGATTAACAACTCTATAACAATTATGACAATTATACTTTATAATTATAACAATATATTTTAATAAAGTTTGTGTGAATGTAAGCTTTCTCTCTCTCTCAAATATTATAATACTGAACTTCTTGCGATTATGTGAGGTGATAAAATGCGGCCATGATCTGAGATGACAGGAGGTGAATGACACAGGCGTGTGATAGAGTGTCGGGCTACTATCGACCTTCTGATGATGCTTTAGAAGGAAGATCAGGGGCGCCTGGGTGGCTCAGTCGGTTAAGCGGCCGACTTCAGCTCAGGTCATGATCTCACGGTCTGTGAGTTCGAGCCCCGCGTCGGGCTCTGTGCTGATGGCTCATCAGAGCCTGGAGCCTGCTTCAGATTCTGTATCTCCCTCTCTCTCTGCCCTTCCCCTGCTCATACTCTGTCTCTATGTCTCTCAAAAATAAATAAAAATGCTAAAAAAAATATTTAAAAAAAAGAAGGAAGATCAGCTGCTTCCAGACAGCAGTTGACCATGGATAACTAAAACCATGGAAAGCAAAATTGAGGATAAGGTGGACTATTGTGTTGCAAATATCTAAATTAAATGGGATATTTATGTACTTTGGTTGCAATCAGTTGGGGAAACAAAGCAAAAAGACTAGAAATGTTAAATAATAATGATTCATAAAAATAATAGCTCTGAAAAGTCATATGGATGTGTTAGAAGGTAAACCTGGCTGCATTGTATTCAAAACAACAGGGACTGTGGCATGAAATAGACCTTAGCGTGGCTCCTAAATTTCCTTCTTCATGGGCCTTGTCTAGAACACTAACCTATTCCAACTCCTTGGATGATACTTAAAATAATTGGACTTATTTCTTTTTATATTAATTTATGGTGTCTTCTTCCACTATTTGCTCCATGAGAGCAAGAGCTTCATTCGTAGTTTTCACTGTAGTTTCTCTAATGCCTAGAATAGTTCATAGCACATAACACATGAATGACTGAGTGGATAAATGAATGAATGATCAAATTTGTAAATGTCCCAGTTGTTAGCTGTGCGGTCTTGGGCTTTTCCAGACCCTCAGCTTTATCATTTGAAAAATAATATTAAATAATTGTTTTCTCATAAAATTCTGATTATTAAGTGTAAAATAAGTAAAACATACTGCACAGTGACAGCAGGCATATAAGTGTTCATTAAGTTACATTTATTTATTAGAATAAATGTGGTACTTTCACCTTCACCAGGAAATGATTATATAACCCCACCCCATTGTTGGGTTTGGTCATATATTATATCCAATATCACGTGAGCTCCTGTAGCATATGCCACATCCCGACGGAAACTTGTGTCTCTCGCGCATCCCTCTGCCATGATAATGTGCCTGTTTCAGATCCGAGTTGCACCTTCAGAATGAAGACATGTGCAACAGACCCGAACCTGGCTGTCAGCTTGAAGCAAAGACTCGGGGACGACCTGCTGATGTGTAAGTAGGAAAAAGATATTTGTTGTTGAGAGTCCCTAAGATTTTGGAGTTGTTTCTTATGAGGGACGGTTCTTTGAACATTGACTATTAAAATGTTCTATGGAAATTTCAGAGGATGAACTGTCCATCTTGAAATACAATTAGTTGAAAAAAAGATGGGATTGAGTTGACAAAGGAAAATGAGCAATGTATTCCTGTCACGAAAATAAGATATGTTAATCGACTACCTCCCTTTTCAGAACACCAGTGTCTTTTGTTTTGTCATCTTTGGTTTTACTTCCTCTTCTCCTCCCCCACCACGTAATTCAGTCCATTCACTAAGGGTTCCATAAATCTAGTCTCCCCGCTATTGGCAAGGCCGAGCACAGTGTGAAACCCAGTCACTTCTGCGGCCTTTTCTATTTTGGACTTTACACTCCTGCTATACAGAATTAGTCAACCCAATTCCTGAAAGCCACCATACTGTTTTGTGCTTCATATACTTTGCACAAACTTTTTCCTTTGCCTGGAATGTCTTCCAGGCAGAAGGAAGGGAAGATGGCCCCAAAACACCATCTCTTCCACACTCACCAGTGAGGTCCTCCTTAGTCCAAACAATCCACTCCAAGTGTTGGTCACTTTGCCTATCATCATCACAGAGAAGTCTCTAGGACCGGCTCATTATTTAATCACCTTTATTGTCCTTGGTGCTTAACACAAGATACAGCATTTATGTCCAACAAATCCATGGTGACATGACTTGAAATGACAGGTCCCTTCAAAGATTAAACAAACAACAAAATTCTAGAAGAAGCATTCTGACTAAAATCCATTGTTTTAAATGTTATTTTCATCATTATATCTTGATGAATTAGGTTAGAGATAGAATTTGAATAGAAAGGGAAATAAAAAGCATTCTTAAGCAGAGAATGTGACTTTTACCCCAATCTCTCTATCAGCATAGTTTCAACACTAGGTCTTTGCTATGTCTCCAGTTGGTATTTAATGACATTAGATCAGGATTACATCAAGAGCTGGCAACTTTTACCAAAAGGGGGGAAGACAGAGAAAGAGAAAGAGAGAGAGAGAGAAGAGAGAGAGAGAGAAAGGGGATTTCTCTGGTTTTGAAAAAATAATCTCAATTTTCTTATTTGAAAATCATAGTGATAACATTTTGTTGTATCTATTTCATAGAGTTAGTATTAAAAGCCCATGAGAAATTGTGATGTGCCTTTTTATGTTGGAATAAATGGATTCTAGTCTTATTTTTATGCAGACAAGAGCAGGCAAAGGACACAAGAGAACATGAGAGTCAGTATAGACAGACGAAAAGCCACCCAAGAACCGGAAGTGAGCTCGTGCAAGGTGGAAGGCACCTCAACTTATTTTCCAGACATTGCAATTTAACTGTAAGACCAATAATAGTTGAGAAGTCTGAAGAAATAAACACAGAACAATAAATTTACATTTTTTTAAGAGAAAGGGAGAGATAAAATCCTTGAAATGTGCGGGAAGAAAAAAAAAACAAACAGAACTGTATCTTTCATGCCATATGGAGTTTGATCCTGAAGAATCATTTCAGTTGGGCCTATAAATGGCTACTCTTGGTAAGATTTCCTTTCTTGACTTTTGCCTGCAACATATGGTGCTCGCTGTAGACTTTAGGAAACATATTAACTTCTATTTGCTCTTATGTGTCCTCAGTCAGAGAAATGCATTTAATTTTAAAGCCAACAGAAGCATGTAACAAGGAAGACGTACTTGGCTGCCACAAAGAAATGAAATGATGAATGGAAGCATCAATAATTCACACGTTCTGTGTAGATGTAACAGATTGCCTGATTGTCCAAAATGACTTCTACCTTGGGAAGCTCCAACAGATTATTCCTTATGGGTCTCTTTGACTCCCTACCTTGTCCTTAATATATAAAGTACTTCTTGTTTGTGACAAATGTAAGGCTGTATGCTGGTCCAAATGAAGGCCAGCCTGGTGGTCAGATGCTAAAGCACTCTGAAAAAAAATGGATAAAATGTTACTTAGGTTATCTCCTGCCTAAGACCTTCTCTCAACCACAAATTTAGAGATTGGGATAAGCCTTAAACTGGTTCGAATGATCTTGATATTGGTGAATCAACATTTTAAGATGATTGAGTTGGATACCCTGTCAGTCAAGTTTTTCCCCAACTCTTCCTTCACGTCACATGGCTATCGTGGCTAGGGTGAAAAGGCTCCCAACCCACATAAGCTTTCAAGGGAATTTACAGATCTAGATAGCACAGAGACAACATTTCTTGAACCTCCCTCCGCCAATAACCTTTACTAAATGAAAGGAAAATGGTAATGTACCACACTCTTCCTGCTCCAAGGGAGATATGTTCTTATATGTGTGCTGTGATGAGATGGGCAATAAATACTTTGGACAGTGAAAGAAGAAATAAAATCTGCACAATGAAGGAAAAGCTAAGAATTGAAACATTCCCAGGAATTACAGCTGAGCTATAATAGTTTATATAGGATTAGTCCACAGAAGTAATTTTGTAAGTCTCTTGTGGCAGACATAGAATGAGAGAGGAACAGGGTGATGTACAGGATGTTTCCATTATATTCCATAAATTTGCATTAGAGGTTCAGAGAAACATAAATAATGCATGGTAAGTTCTATCAAAAGAATTTCTGGCTGGGGTGAGTGCACACAGGAAGCCGCCTGTACGGCCATATTTTAACAGGCCTGGGTAACGGCCTGACTGGCCACGTTCACGCCTACAGAAACTGTGGGGTTTGCAATTTGTCAAAGGTTAATGGAGAATGAAGAAAAGTGAGTTTGTTTTAAACTTTAAGCTGGTTTCCTATGTAAAGATGTAAAATATTAGCATAGTACTTCTAATACTTCCGTATGTCTTTATATTAAAAAAAAAAAAAGTAACGGAGCATTTTGGCTAAGCCGCAGCTAATGCAGTGAACCACTCCATCCTGCATTCTAATCCTCAGAGATGACTTGACAATGAAGAGGAGAAGGTTTGGCTGCGGGAGAAAGGGCATGGGTTGGTGAGTGACAATAACTACTAGTTATTGAGGGCTTATTCTCCTCCAGCTCCCATGCTAAGAATTTGACACATTATCTCAAAATTATCTCACTTAGCCCATATAACAACCTTATCACAGGGGGATTATCCCTGACTAATAGGTAAATGTCTCCAAGGAGAGGATTATTATAGACACTATAGATATATTTATAGAGAGCATCTACATCTGAGATTTTGCCCATTTTCCTTACCACATCATACTGTTTAATGATGAAAGTGGTTAATTTTGAGATCAGCTTGGAAGAAGCAGCCTAGAGGATTCAGTCTTGCCTGAGCCAGAAAGAAAGGCTGAGGCTCTTGGTGACACCCAGAAGTGGGTGCCGCTTAAAATGCTAAAAGGAGAAGGAATGGTAGAAGGAGAAGTTGAGTGGTTCAAAGACCCATGGACACCAAAATGTCTCCAGAACACACTGGACCAGTGAAGGTCCTAGGAGGTGGTGTGGTTAGCTGTGCGAGTTGGACTGACTGGAGAAGATTAAAGCCATGGGTGTATGTTCTTGCCTATGAATCAAGGTTGCCTTGCAATCTTGTCTCTAAAAATGAGAAAAAGAATCCATTTGAATACCTGCCTCCCAGTCTTTCTTCTCTTCAACCGTTTATATTCCTTCCAGTGGGAAATGTATTTTTTCCTGTTGATCAGTGTTTTGATTAGCCATTATTTTTCCCTCATAGATCCATTCTGCACCCTCCTCAGCCTGCTGTGTGCCAGTGTGGGTAGTGGCGGGTGGGAGATTGTCCCCCGTGGACTGCATCACCCTCTGGCTTCTTGTTGGCTTTGACCAATGGAGTTCACTTGCAGAAGAGTGGAGGGCAAGAGGAGAGAAAAGTCAGAATATTTCTTTATTCTTCCCAGATTCCTCCCTGACTTAGTCACTTTCTTTCCTGGAAGTAGCTGTGTTTTCTACGATGGTAGCTACTACTCGTGGCTTTTCCCCTGAAAGGCCTGGTTTTCACTAGGTTCCAAATACATGTTTTTCTTCCCTATCTCTTAAGCCCTAAGGATGGTTACCAGCTTCTACCTGTTGCTGGTCTCTCAGTGTCTCTCCCTCCTTTGTTTCAGAAAATCCGACTTCCCTTCTAAAAATAATCCTGTCACTCAAATCCCCTGTAAAAGTTCCTTCTGTTTGTTTGAGCCATCTGGGGTAGATTCTGTTTCCTGCCAAGCTCTGACACATACTAAAGATACTCTACTAGTAAGCTTTCTTTTTGGGAAGTGCTTACCTGCAGAGAGCACTCTCTCCGCTCATCTAGCCTTAGGTTGAACAGGATTAGGTCCACGAATGTATGCCCATGCCACAGAAGGAAAACCTCAAAGCACTGCAAAATAAGCGATGCCAACTATATGTGTGCTCAAGCACAACTGCCTGTATAGACCTGGCTGGGTCTTCAGTATGTTTTTTAAAATGCCTAATGCAGGTGTCTCTTAGTCAGCAGTGATTGAATGGAACAGGAGTGGTTTTTTTTTTTTCATTTTAATTTATTATTGAGAGACAGAGAGAGACAGAGCATGAGCAGGGGAGGGGCAGAGAGACGGGGAGACATAGAATCTGAAGGAGACTCCGGGCTCTGAGCTGTCAGCACAGAGCCTGACGTGGGGCTTGAACTCACAAACTGCAAGATCATGACCTGAGCAGAAGTCAGATGCTTAACCGATTGAGCCACCCAGGTGCCCCTCAGGAGGGTTAATAAATCAACTCTCACTAGTGATGGGGACTTAAAATGAGGTCACTAAGTTTAGGTATTGAACTGTTTTGCCTGACATGTTCAAACCCTAGTGCGCTCAACAACAGTCATTTTTAGAGTAATTTTTAAAAAGAAATAAGTGAAATGTGGAACAGCTTGAGTGCACAAGCAAACTGGGATCTTCTTTAAAGTTCCCTAACCAACGAGAGAGCCAGACAAGGAAGAGTAACAAGCATTGATTAGATAACAGAAAAAAGGCTAATTTCAACTCCAAAGATAAATAATTGCTTTTTGCTTTCCATAGCTTGAGGGAAGCCTAAAGCCAAGAATAATTTATAATCTTACTTTCGATTACTTTCCCCCCCAACATTTTATGAGCATTATGTCTGTGCTTTCAATCAGACATTTTCAAGCAATAGCAAATTTGTCTCCAACTTAGCGAATTATTAATTAAGAACCCAGATGTGTTTTACAGAGCAATGGAAGCTAAAATCAATGGATGTCTAACCTGAGGGTTAGGCTCAGGCAATGCTGGGATGAGAGAAATCTATTCCCAGGGCGGACTAATGAGATCTTAAGTGATTGTTTGAAAATGGTGCTATGGCACGATTACATGAAATAGACTTTTGTATATACTTTTTCTTTCATTTTTTTCTAACCCTGGGAAACATAACAATTTAATTCTTTTTGATGGTTCCCACTGGTACCCCTAAGCTTTTCTGGGAGTTATGAAAAATGGAAAGTTAGCTTTGAGCTACATGCCTGAGGAGGAAAACTGAAGTGTTGCCTAGAAATTGGTAAAGAAGGAGAATAGAATTTTCTAACTTTATAATGCTCACTTGATCCCGCTCAGCCCACTTGCCAAGATTATGTTGTCATTAGTGCAGGGTTTCAGCTATCCCAACCAGTGGTGCCTTGGATTCCAACACTGGCACACAGACATTGTTCCTATAATTAATCTGACCCCTAGAAAACCAGTATGGACCAATTTTATCAAGGAGAGGGGGAAGGAAATGAACATTTGTTGGGGAGTAATTAGGTGGCAGACACAGTCCTAGACACTTCATACACGCAGCCTAGTCTGTTCGCTTAGAACGATGTTCAAGCTTGATAATAGAAACTCATTTTTGGATAAAACTCAGAGCTTGGGAGTTAAGTATCTCTATCAAGTTTTCACCACGAATAAATGAAGAGATGTAATTCAATGCCGGGTATGTCGGTCTTTGGGTTAGTGTGTATCATATCAAGATCTAATACCAGCCGACTGATTAAAAAACCTGTGAATCTTTTTTCTACGCTGGTTTCCTCTCTCTGAAGGAAATTCTTGGCTCTGGCTTTAGCAATCTGACTGAAACAACGTAACTTGAGGCAAGCTAGCCAACCTTTTCCGGACTTAATCTCCACATCAGTAAAAGTACACAGTTGCAACAGAGGTTGCCAAGGATTACCCTGAGCCCTGAACACTTTCCTTTTCCTGCTCTATTGGCAAGTTTTTCTTTCCCATTCACATCATTTTGTTTTCCTCTCCCAATCTGATTTTGACAAAATTAAAGAAAATGAAAATTTCCCTGAAGGACATTTCAGTTTACCAGGAAATAAAGCTGAAGGGAAAGGCTGACAATGGGCTGGCATTTATGGCTGTGGAAATCTCTCTTAATGTTTACAATTGCGGTGCAGTTTTGAAGGTGACTATATTCACGTAGCTCTTTATAGGAAGACATCCAAATGTGATGCTGTGTTTTTTCCTACTAGAAAACAACTATTTCTATGGTGACAGACTGTGATGACATGAGAAGAAGATTATAGGGCTGCATATACTGCCTTGTATTTACTTATGGGTCTTAATCCATCTGATGCAAAATTGCCAAAAGTAATCAAAATATAAAAACAGGGAGGGAAACATTCAAACATCCATAAAAAGAGTTTTTAACATAGCATCTACAAAGCTTCCTTATGCTTTATGATTTTCTCCAATTAAATTATAAGGAGAACATTCCAGAATTGAACATTTTAGACTAACATTGGTGAATTCACTTAAGTTAAGATAAAAATCTAGCTATCAATGGTTTACGAGAAACACATCTAAAATAAAATGCCACATAATGCTTCTAAGTAAAAAGATAAATAAGGTAGATGATAGATAGATAGATAGACACACAATTGATATGTTAGGCCAATAGAAACACAGAAATAAAATGCCAGAGGTAACGGGCATACCAATAAAGCAAAATTGAAGGATTAAAGCCTTAATCAGGATAGAGAGGCATATTTTGCATTAAAAAAGGGGAGGATAGTTCATGAAGGGTATGTCATCTATACATGTTTGGCACATAAAACCAGGGCAGAGAGAATTAACAAAGTAAAACTTGCAGTGTGAGTCAGAATTGAACAAATCAGGTAGATTTTAAAACCATGAGAATATATAAGACTACATTACAAAAATGACAAGGGTGACTTAATTTCTATTCATAGTATATTATACCCTATAAAATGCATACTCTACTCTTGTGATCATGAACCAGTTAAGGGCATAAACAAGCAAGCAAGAAACACATAAACCGGCTATAAAATAAATCTTAATAAATTCCCATAGATGGAAAATGTGGAAGGCACATTTTTTGGCTAAAAGCCAAAAAGCGTAAAGTCTCATACAAAATAGTAAAACACATTTTAAATTGTCCACAAAAAATATTTTAAATAAATAAAAAATATGTAAATAAAACTACAATTCCAAATCATTTAAAGATGAACAAAAAGCTGATAACTCCATATAAAAGCATATGGAATATATCTAAAACCATATTCAGAAGAAAACTTAAAGCTTTAAATCATTTTATTAATAAATAAAAAGGACTATGAAGGAGTGGGTTAATATTAAACTTGTGAAATTTTCAAAGTAAGGAAGGAAAAGAATTAATAGGGGAATTTAAAACAACTCTTATGACCAAAAATACCAAGAAGGAAATATTAGTAAATTTAAAAGGTAGCCAAATCAAGTAGATAATTATAATTTTGAAGAAGTAAAGAAATATCTATGATATTAAAAATAATCAGGGGCACTTGGTGGCTCAGTTGGTTAAGCACCAGACTTTGGCCCAGGTCATGATCTCATGGTCCGTGAGTTTGAGCCCCACGTCGGGCTCTGTGCTGACAGCCCTGAGCCTGGAGCCTGCTTCATTCTGTGTCTCCCTCTCTCTGCCTTCCCCCGCTTGTGCTCTGTCTCTCTCTATTTCTCAAAAGAAAAAATATAAATCTTAAAAAAAATAATAATAATCCAAGTGAGAGGTGCCTGGGTGGCTCAGTTGGTTAAGCATCTCACTTTGGCTCAGGTCATAATCTCACAGTTCGTGGGTTTGAGCCCACTTCAGGCTCTGTGCTGACAGCTCAGAGCCTGGAGCCTGCTTCAGATTCTGTGTCTCCCTCTCTCTGCCCCTCCCCAGCTCATGCTCAGTCTGTCTCTCTCTGTCTTAAAAATAAATAAACATTTAAAAAAAGTAATCAATAAGATACAACAGAAATTCCAAAAAATATTCTAAACAATTTTAAGACTTTATGAAAGTAAATGCAAATAATTAGTGAGGAGAATAATATTTTGGGATACTATAAATTTCCAAAATAAGTTCAGAGCTAGAAATCATGCAAAGATAATTTTTAAAGGAAAATTATAGAGACTTTTGAGGTCTAACCCTAAAATACTTACCAACCAAGAAGAATCTATAGGTAAATTTTATCAAACCTTTTAGGACTAGAAAATATTGTATGTGATACAATTATTTCAGAGCACAGACAAATATGGATATCTTACTAAACTTGCATGACGTGGGGTTCCAGGGTGGCTCAGTCAGTTAAATGTCTAACTCTTGGATTTGTCTCAGGTTATAATCTCACGATTTGTGAGTTCGAGCCCCACATAGAGGTCTGCACCGATGGGCAAAGCCTGCTTGGGATTCTCTCTCCCTCTATCTCTGCCCCTCCCCTGCTCCTGCTTTCTCTTTCTCTCTCAAAATAAATAACACCACTAAAAAAAAACATAAACTTGCATGACCTCATATCAAAATATGACAAAAATGGCACTGAAAAACTAAACAATGGAAGAGTTATCCTGGAAGCATAAATGAAGAAAGGAATTATGAATATGCAAATACATTCAAGGAGATATTAATATAACATACCAAGGGGAAGTAGAGTTTATTTCAAAAATGCAAGGTGGTAAATTTTAGAAAACTACCTGGTATTTCTAGTGTTTTAATCTGCAATTGTGTCAATAGATAAATAAGTTTAAAGCATTCTATTGTTTTACTGTTTTTTAAAAATACTGAATAAAAGAGAAATAAAACAAAACTTTCTTTAAAAATTGAGAAAGAAGGGTGCCTGGGTGCTCTCGATTTGGGCTTAGGTCATGATTCCAGGGTTGTGGAATTGAGCCCTGTGTTGGGCTCTCCACTGCGTGTCGAACCTGCTTGAGATTCTCATTCTCTCTCTGTTTCTCCCTCTGCCTCCTCCCCTTCTCGTTTGCTCTCTCTCTCTTTCTCTCTAAAAATAAAATAAATCATTTAAAAATTTGAGAAAGAATATATGTTTGACAAGAACAAATGCCATTGGAAGTGTTTTGGTACTTTCCATTAAATTCAGGATCAAGCAGGAATGCTAGACGTCACCACTACACCACTGTTACTCAGCATTGGTTTCGAGTCTCTAGCTAAAGAGACAACAATGTATATATAGCTTTATGTTTACTCAGATCATCTCAGAAGTCACAGGAAGACTCTAACTCTGATTCTGGGACAGCCAGGTATTACCTGGAAGATTTGGGGTAATCCATTAACCCTCATAAGCTTCAAGTTTTCACCTGGGAAAAAGACATTGATCTCCCTCATTTAGGAGTACTGTGAGGATTCAATCTAGGAACAGTTGTAAAGTGACTAGCAAAATGTTTGATACTTAATTATTAATTAATAACAGGGCTATTAGCTATATTACCCATTATTATTATTATACCCGTCATAAATATTGTCTTATATCTTAACCAAAAATTTAAAAAAAATCAATCAGATAACTGGATAGAAAAAAAATAAACCAACTCAAGTTGTTTTATTTATGTTTATGATGGCACATTAGAATATATCTAAGGACATGTCTCCAGACGCAAGGGAAACAAAAGCAAAAATGAACTATTGGGATCTCATCAAAATAAAATACTTCTGCACAGCAAAGGAAACAATCAGCAAAACTAAAAGGCAACCAACAGAATGGGAGAAGATATTTGCAAATGACATATCGGAAATAGGGTTAGTATCCAAAATCTATAAAGAACTTATCAAACTCAACACCCAAAAACAAATAATCCAATGAAGAAATGGGCAAGAGACATGAAAAGACACTTCTCCAAAGGCCATCCAGATGGCCAACCAACACATGAAAAAAGTGCTCAACATCACTCATCATCAGGGAAATACAAATCAAAACCACACCGAGATACCACCTCACACCCGTCAGAATGGCTAACATTAACAACTCAGGCAACAACAGATATTGGCGAGGATGCGGAGGAAGAGGATCTCTTTTGCACTGCAGGTGGGAATGCAAACTGGTGCAGCCACTCTGGAAAACAGTATGGAGTTTCCTCAAAAACTTAATAATAGATCTACCCTACGAACCAGAAATTGCACTACTAGGTATGGTAGGGATACAGGTATGCTGTTTTACGATGTGGATGACATCAGAAACTCAGAAAGAAACTAAAATCTCTCAACAAGAAAGTGGCATAAAAAACCATGATGAGGTTATAAAGTTTTTATATGTCTAATTAAATAATTACAGAAATATAAAGATATAGACCTGGAAAGATATCCAAAATGTAAAACATTAATGCAAATCTAGAGACCAATACATATGAAAGAGCCTTATTTTCTAAGACACATACATACCTGGGTTCAAAGATATGATTTTGCATACGTATTTTGTGTGCACAAAGACAAATGTGCTCACGTACATGAGTGTGTGTTTGTAGATGTGTACTTTGTAGAAACAGTGAAGTTTGAAGTTCTGTGTATCAAACTCTTAGGGTTGTTTACCTCTGGGAGATTATTTTAGTTAACTTCATACAAAACATAAATAAAAGCAAACAACAATCAGTGTCCTTACCCTCTGGCTTGTGGTTGGGCTGGGAGACAACCAAGTTACCTAGAAGAAATATATGGAGAGATTGAGTTCAGAATATGGGTTCCAGTGTTTTCTGTTCTGTTAGGTTATCACAGATTGGCAGTGTCTGTCTATTAAGGGCACCGTGCTGGAAAGGCAGCCCCCATTTTACAGCTCTCCCTGGGTTCTGGACCTGCTTCTTTCTTGCCTCTTTGGACTTAAAAGGAATAATGGCTGTCTGTGATTACTCTGAGACATTATACCATCGGTTTGTTAATTGTCCTAAGTGCTGTCCACACTTTTGTTAATAGTTCATGATCATACCACACCTGCCCCGTTTGAATGTGCCTGTTTCCATCCTGTTGATTATCCCCGTCCAGTATTCACCAACTGTAGTTCCCTGACTTTGAACCCACCTGGCTTATGTGAGGCTAATCCATGTCTAGAATCCCAGCTTGGCCAATATGATTACTTCATTCCTCAAGACCTGTCAATTGACTTTGGGTTGTATATATAACCTATCAGACCGGGAGAGTCAGAGGCCAGCATGGGGATTCTGTTGTAGTTAAAGTAAAAGAAGGAATCTTTTCCCATTGGGCCTATCAGTTTCCCCTGATAAACTGAAAGTCTAATACTTTTGGTGGCTGTGTTTGTCACCACATGGAAAAAGCCTGAAAGAATGATGGAAAGACAGGTAAAAGTAGAATTGGGAAATGAAAACCTGATAATAAAATTTGACCATATGTATTCAGCCATATCTGCACGTTGACTATCCCTGACCTCCTAAGATACGGGAGCTGATAAATCCCTTCTTTCATGTCTAATTTCAACTGCAACAGAGGTTTCCGAACAATACAAATATTTTGTGACCGTGTCCCCCTTACACCCTCAGCCCAGGGCAATGACTTCATACTTAATGCTGCCAGGTATCTATATGATGACTCTGTGTGACAAATTCTGCTCTCAAGTTGAGGCGATAGTTAATATCCAGCCCAACTGAATTCATAGATTATGCAGCTTCTCTCTCTCTCTCTCCTTCTTTCTCTCTCTCTCTCCTATCTACTTACAATTTTAAATGAGAAACAAAGGTATATTTTACAGTTGATTGGAATAAAAACAGAAAAGACAATTCATTTGTAACTAACTCACTCCTTGCCACACTGGTGCCATTTTGCTAAGCTCCAAGTGCTAACATCCCAGGGCAATTGCGATTCCAGACAATTCTCTGATTTCAGACTCAACGAGGCTTGGACCTCCTGTTAACAACAACAACAACAACCGTTCTGTTTCTACTCCCTTATTTCTCCATGTATTTTAATAGAATCCTATCCAACTGTGCTGCTTTGTGTGTATGTCTATTTCTTTAAGGAAAACACAAATCTTAACTATAGGATTTATTGATATGGGACTGTGTTTATTTTATGCTTACTGAGAAAAGCTCCTTTAATATAATATGATTTGGTTTCTAACCTCTGTGTCTTTTTCTGCCTCTCTCTATCCAAGCTTTACTGGTGTTGATAGTGATACTTACATGAAAAAATATATATATATATATCCCCTATAGCCTATATTCATGCCTCTGCCTGGACTTGTGCTTATTTGTAAATTCACACTGAGATCTACTTCTATATCATTAATGAGCTATTACTCTGACACTCAGTTCTGCTTCAGTAACTGTTATAAACCCTGATTATAAGTCAAGGAAACACAGTCTGGAAACCCAAAAACGAATTTTTCAATGACTCAAATATTTTCCGTATTTTTCTCAAACACCATAAAGATTAGTCATACCACTTATCAACACATTTTTAAAAGCTCCCTTTCTCTTTCATCCTCTTCCTACACACATCCCAGCTTTGCCTTGGCTTCCTCTTCCAGAATCTCCGTTCAAACATTTCTCCTACTCCAAGCCAAAACTTCTTGCGACCCTACCACTTGTATTGATTTGGAACACTTAATGTTCAAAGGGCTTTTCCAGAAATCACAGGACACTCTCTGAGGGCTGAATAAAAAGTGGTGAAAGGAGAAATGGACATGTCCAGAAAGGATTCTCTTCAATCAGTATGGAAAATGTGAAGTCTGGGAACTCCCTGGTTAATTTCTGCTTTGTTACATAAGTTACAAATTTACAGAAAACTTGAGGAATGCACACTACAATTTTAATAGTGGCTATTTCTGAATGAGGATCCCCCCTTATCTTCAGCAATATATTTCTGCATGTTTTGCAAGAGGCATAGGTTGCTTTTATAATCACAAGTATATGAAGTCATTGAATAAATTAATATTTGAAAGGTACGCATGTCTACATAAAATAATAAATGAATAACGAAACCCCGAACATTCCCTGGGGATGGACCATGAGAACTGAAGCACCCTGACCCTAAATTACTCCCCTACTGGGTACACAGCACCTGCTGCTACTTCCCTCAAAGCACGTCATTTTCCTAACCTAACTTCAATTTGCTCTGTTTTGAAAATAGCATTTTAGGAGGCATAGCTTGTTTCCTGAAGATAAACAATTCTGTCCTCCAGAAAGGACTGAACTAGGATCCACACACGCCCTGCTTCTCTTCTCTGCGATGGCATTTGTGCCTTGATGTGATGCATTGAGTGGGACTGCAGAGCGGGTACTAGGTTGTTCACTGTGCCAGCTGCAGTAGCCTCATGCCCTTGGGACCTCTGGGGGAGGATTACTTTTACTCTGCCTTCATAAATTAGATGAACTACTCTTTTGTGCCTTCTTCTTGGCAGAGAGCCTAACAAGTGAAGGTTAAGCTTGACTTCTTCAGTAGAAAAGAAGAGAAATATTTCCTCAGCACTCGTGAAGGTCGGCACAACTAGGTTCTCATTAGTCACTCTCAAGTAACTAGGAAATGAGAGGAGGCGGTAAGGCTCTGACTCGCCCACTCACTGATTCAACGTACCCTCACAGAGCACTTCCGTGCAGATGCTCAGGATGAGATGTACAAGATGCGCTCTTGGCCCGTAGGGACTCCTAGAAAGACAGGAGGGAAGACATGAACAGATGAAATCCAAAGTATTAATGCCAGTAATGACAATGAAAAAAAGCAACCTTCACTGAATTATGTTTATCGTGTGCCAGGATCTACACCAAGTGATTTTCATGCCTATATCATCTCTCAACACCCTTAAGAAAAAGATATTATCATCATCATCATCATCATCATCATCATCATCACTCTATTTTATGAATAAAGAAGTCGAAGTGCAAGAGTTTATTACTCGTTCAAGGTGACACAGTAACAAGGAACGGTGTCAAAATTCACACAGTAACAAGGAACGGTGTCAAAATTCATAGCAAGGGACACCAGGGTGGCCATCAGTTAAGTGTCCAACTTTGACTCAGGTCATGGTCTCATGGTTCATGAGCTCTAGCCCCACATCCGGCTCTCTGCTCTCAGCATGGGGCCTAGAGCCTACTTTGGATCCTCTGCCCTCCTTTTTGTCTCCCCCGCCCACACTTGTGCTCTCACTCTCTTAAAAATAAATAAACATTAAAAAAAATCTGCAGTCAAGAAGTTTGACTTCAGTATACATGATAGGAGCCAGAGTAAAAGCATGAACCCAATGCCGCAGGAGTCCAGAAGACAAAGGCCAACCACGTGGAAGAGGTGAAGAAGATTTGACCAATGAGAAGACGATTCTGGTAGGTCTTAAGGAAGAAACGGTTTCCATGTGAAGGTGTGGTAGAAGTGTAATTCTGAGGAACGTGGTAAAAGGGAGCCCCACATTCATTTGCCACCTGCAGCAGAGCTTGTAAATTGTCAGCCTGCAAACAGAAATCCCCTACAGGTAGAATTTTTTCGCTGCCCCCAAAAATGTTTTTGTTCTTTGTTCCTAGGATGCAGAGTGGTTGGCAGTTCTTTCTGGCCCTTGTACTGGTCAGCAGTGTGACCTTGGGCAAGTCCGTGAATTCTTGCACCTGCCGTCAGTTTCCTCCTTCAATAGTTTGTGTTTTACTCAATTTTACGGAGATTTAGTTTACATAAGATAAACTGCATACCTGAAGTAATGCAAAAATTGTTAGGCTTTGACCTAACTACCTCCATAAACACTCCCAAAACCAATATATATAGATCATTTCTGTCTTTCCCCAAAGTTTCCTCATACCCTGTGCTATCCATCCCAGCCTCTGTTGCTACCCTCCTTGGATCTGTTTCTTTGTCACCACAGATTAGTCTGAAATTTTCTGGAACTCTACATGAATGCAATCACATAATAGGTAATCATTTATATTTGGCTCTGTAGTCAGCATGATGATTTTAAGATTTACCTATGTAGTGCCTCCATCGGCACTTTATTCCCTTTTTTTAAATGTTTATTTATTTTTGAGAGACATAGAGGCACAGCGTGAACAGGGGAAGGGCAGAGAGAGAGGGAGACACAGAATTGGAAGCAGGCTCCAGGCTCTGAGCCGTCAGCACAGAGCCCGACTCGGGGCTCGAACTCACAGACCGCGAGATCATGACCTGAGCTGAAGTCGGCCGCCCAACCGACTGAGCCACCCAGGCAGCCCTATTCCCTTTTTTTAACTGAGAAACATTTCACTACCTCATTTGAGTTGTTGGAGTTATTAGTTATTGTGCTACGAGCATCGTGCACAGATCTTTGTACGGAAATTTGCTTTAATCTATGTTACGTGAACATATTTCTTAACTTTTTAAAGAAACTGTCTAGCTGTTTTCCAATGGGGTTATACAATTTTACATTTCCATGAGAAGTGTGCGAGAGTTCCAGTTGGTCCACAAAGTTGCCAACCCTTGGTTTTGTCAATCTTTCACATTTTCCATTGTAGCAGAAATATATAGTCAAGCACAATGCTTTAAGACATTTCATAAAATTGGAATTCCTTTGGGCAAGGCTGGCCATTCTAGTTTCTTTCAATATTACCTATTGGCTGATGCCAAGATGCCAAAACCATTGTACCATCTGCCTGATCCTGAAATTATTTACAACAGGAGTTTTATACATATTGTCTTATTTTAACTTCCCGTAAAGTATCTTATTTTATTCTCTTGACAACTCTTAGAAGTAGATATTAGCAAGTCCCCAACCATAGTTAAGGAGGTAAAAACTAAGAGGAAGTAGAGGTTAAGTCATATACCTAAAAATAGCAGTCAGGATATAAACTCATGTCTGTCTGGCTCTGAAACTGGGTGTTTCCCACACAGACCTTTCAGACAGCAGAAATCACACGTGTAAAAATGAAAAACTAGGGAAAGGGCTGGCATGTTTAGAAAGCTTTACTGATTGATTGGCTCTGTTGGTAGGACTTATGAGTAGTTAGGACCAGCAATATAGTTTGAAACATAATAATACACCCGCTTTGCTCGAAAAGAAGAAAAAAGTTTGTTAAAAGTATTAAAATATGAATTTTGCTTTTCTTCTGCACACTCTCAATTTGTATGGTGGTTTTATTTGCTATTTAATGTCATTCTAAGCAGAGAAAATTACAATTTTAAGTGATTAGCATAACTCTTTCTTGCCATCTATCTATTGTATCCAATTTTAAATGAAAGTATAAGTGGATTCATTCATATGTGGAATCCCCCAAATTATACATTTAGTATCTTGGAGTTCATACGTGCAGAATACTGGAATAGTGGAAGCACAACACAAACTGATTCGACTGGTTTTATTTCACTTTTTGATACATGCACATTCAACCAGTATCCATTGTCTACAGCTCACTGGTGAGCAGTTTTAAAAAAACCTGTAGGTTACCCTATTTTTCCTTTCCTCTATGCCACAATTTTCATCGTAAGTGGTAGGCTAATATGGGGAAGTAATACCAATAAGAAAGGATATGATAGCATTCCCTGGTCATTTGTGTTTCTAGAACGCAATTGCCTTCTTTCTGATAGAGGTTTTGTCTGACTGGAAGACACGGTTTCTCGGGTCTGTGAGGGCCCTGCTTACTCGGTGGTAGAGGTAACATACTTCATACTCACTCTGAGTCTTGCTGAACTCCCACATACCATGCATGCATAAGAATTCTGTGCCCGCAGGGCATGGTGGACACTATACAAGTGGGACGGCAAGGAATAGCGGGCATTCCCACCCGCAGATATCTTCTGTCACGCTCTTGCTCCACGATCCCACAGAACTCCACTTGTAAAACAAACTTGCAAAAATAAATGATTCGGAACTTCAAGACGGTAACAGGGAAACGTCATACAAAGCATTGGGGCCCTTCTGAGTGCCAGGTCTTGTGTGACTTCATTGGCGGAAAGCCCATGAATCCAGCTCTTTGGATAATGGAGAAAATGAGAGACAAGAACAATTTATACGAGTCTAGTTTTTACTCAATCACTCATTTAGTGAATAGTTTCTAAATACCTACCTTATGCCAAGCATCGCTTTAGGGGCTTCAGATGCATCAGTGGACAAGGAGAGAAAAGAAAAGTTGTCTTCACAGAGCTTACATTCTATTTTCCTTTGAGGATAAGTAAAATTGGAACCATCTGCTCTTACTGAAAGAATACCCATGACTAGAATTCAATTCAAAAGATACAGGATCTTAAAAAAAATCTCATTATACAAAATCTCATTTCCATTGGCTGTACATGTTGGAGTCCACTGAACGTGCGCTGTGAAGATAAAATATTTTGCTCCTTCGATCCTTTGATTGTTATCCTGGTTCAAATGCCAAACAGTTAAGTGGATTTTACTCATTTGTTTGCTTTATGTTTGTTACTTTCTTGGAAGTCTGTGTAAGCAAAGACCTCTAATTAGATTTGTCCGATTTTTCTGCATGCTTTGGTAAGATATAATGTGACTCTTCATCATTTTATCATAGAAATTGGCAACTGAGAGGGCTTTATTCTATAACTAATACATCATTGACTGCAATCAATGATTGCAAATCCATTTTCCAACAAGATGCACCACTAAGCCATGATCTGCCCTAGAGGGTATGGGGAAATGGGGTTTCTTCTACCCCAGTAGTTCTAAAACTTTAGCATGCAGTCACCTGCGGGAATGGTTAAGACACAGATTGTTGGGCCCTGATTCCGCAGAAGAGTCGTAGCTCCTGAGATTATGCATTTCCAGGTTTCCAGGTGATGCTGCTGTGGCTGCCAGTCCTGGGAAGTAGACCATCCCAATTGTTCAAAGGTCAAGGACAGAAAGCCTAAAGGTCCTTTTTCACTGGAAACTCATACGGGCTTGTTTATACATGAGGGCTTGGGACCAGAACATTCCTTTTTTAAGCTGAAGAACAAACTAAGACTAAGAAGACTGAACAGAAACTGTCATTCTATCCTTGTCTCTCTCTTCACTGTATTTGAACATGAGTAGTGAATGTTAGTGAGTGTGTGTGTATGTACATGTGTTAGGGGGAGACAGAGAGACAGAACGACAGATTGGTAGGGGGTAGAGTATGTTTGAGTCAAAGAGAGTAGGCAAGACCAAGAATGAGTGTTTGTGTGTGTTTGTACAAAAAGATGAACAGAGGACGGGGCAAGATAGAGAGACTTAAAAAAGAAAAAAGAAAGAAAAAGACACAGACACATAAAAGCATAGGAAGGAACGAAGTCCCAAAAAAGCAGCACCATAGTTCCCAACCTGTTCTCATTTAGGAAATAAAAAAAAATAAAGTAAATTTAGCAAAATGTCGTGGGTAGCTCATTACCATCTGGGTAAAGCTGGTAAAAAGTAATATAATTTATCACTAAGTGATATCGCAGTGATATCACTGTGCCCAGCACTTTTAGTACTTTATCTCATTTAGACTGCATCATGATCTTTGCAGAACTCATTCAGGTTCCTTTTAGAGACAAGAAAAATTTAGTTTAAAAGAGGTTGAACGAACTATCTCTTGGGTCACACAACCAGAAAACAACTCAATTGGTATTTGAAATTGGGGCACCCTGGCTGGATTTCACTAAACTTTCACACAAAAGAGTTTTAAATAAGTTTCAAGAAAGAAACAAAAAGCTGAAGTCATCGGCTGAAGAAATTATCTGCTATGAGTAAAATTGTTGTGTCGTTAATCTAGTTGTCCATTTTTATACTTCCGAGTAACAACTGAGTTATTTTAATGACAAGATCTGATAAAGGGAAAAGTAATACAGCTGGAAGAGCTCCCCAGAGGTCACTGGGCGGAGGCCCTGCAGGTTGCAGTGAGGACACGGGACACATCCAGCACTGAAGGAAGCTTCTGGTTTGCTAGTCAGTCTCTCAACACATTTCCTCTGTCGCTTTGGGCTTCTAGAAATTATGACACCTCATCAGAGTTTCTCCGTTCCAAAGCCGGATGATATCTCAGCCTAGAAAAAAAAATATTCTGGATAGTGTGAACTGACTTATATGTTAAAGTCAATTAAAATTAAATTTTTCTTTTGAGAATTTCAAGATACTACTGGTGATAAGTCAACCTTTTATTTATGGATTGTTTTCCTGCGATCACTCAAAAAAATTCAAAAGTTTATTGTGTAAAATTTTCACTGAGAATGTTATACACCTTATTTTAGGAGAGAATAGATAAAAGGAGAAAACAACCCGTATTCATTGAAATAGGGGAACTATTAAGATTTCGTTCTTTCCTCTGCTTCTGCTATCTATGCATGTAGACTATTCCAGATAGGCCTGATCTGTGTCCTATGCTTTTGCCAAAAATTTTCTAGAGTTTTATAAAATCTTTTTATTTTCAACGTTTGGTAGTTCTTTGGTGAAATAGATATATAAGAAAAGGTATTTAATTTTGTATAAGCAATTCTATAGTTTTACTGCTATAAATGTCATTGAAATGTTCCGAATAGAAATATCTTTAGGAATAAAAATATTTTCAGCATATTGGTGTGTTTAATTAAGATGAATTTTCAGAAGGCACCAGATATGCATGGAAGTGCATATTTCATTGCCGGCTCATTGGCCCTGTTTTGTGAACAGAAGTAGGTTTACTATGTAGCTCATGGAGTTTAAAATCTAGGCCTCTTCTCTTCCAGGATTCTTTCTGACGACCTGAGAAGGGCTCTATCGAAGTGTTCACATGTGTAGAATCTAATGATCAATTCCTACCTTTGTATTCTTTTTCTTAAATTAGGTAGCCGACACCGTATAAATAGCATGATTCGTGAAACCTGGATTTCTTCCAGATTGTGTGGTAGTGTTTAAATCATGCTTCAGTATTATTTACCTGCTTGGAAAATTGTGATCAGTTATAATTTTTATATATTATACTGGTTATTGTTATAAAGTGCATGCTTTCTGAATGCTTCATGAGTAAGTGTATAATTCTAGAGTCATCTCTGTTTTTATTTGCTTTTGCTCTATCTTCTACAAAGCCAATTGAATCCTTTAGGACAAATTGGTTACATGCGAGTTGTTTATTCTAGAGGCAAACATTCACTATGGACAGATCAGAATTAAGGATGTAATCACAGTTTCCATGTAGTAAATCATGATTGTGCTAGATGTTTTAACTATGTGATTTATAAACTTTAGAATATATTTTAATCCAGAGGCAGATCCCTTGCAGAACACACACACACACACACACACACACACACACACACACGTATACACATATGCATGCACGCTGAATGCATATATATGTATATCTATATATCTTATATACACACAAATATATAAATATATAAAATGCCAGTAATTTTACTTAAGAAAATAATTTTTAACTTATGAATATGAACTTAGATATTAGAGCAAATATTTATGTATAATGATAAGAAAATCACAAAATTTGACAAATAATACAAATATCAGTGAATCAAGAAAAGAATAACAATATTTTTATCAATAATTTCCAGACATACCTCAATAAGGCTGTTGCTCCTACATTTTGGGGAAACATATTATTTGCTCAACTTTTCATGGAATAGTTTTGCCATATGTTTTTTCTAAAAATAATATAGAAGTGCTCATTCTTTCCATTATTTGACCATGGGTCAAATAGGGTTTTTCTTATTCATGAGGTCAGAATGCATAAGACATGTGACTTCATATACATAGATATATACTTGCCATTTGTAGTATTTCTAAAGAGTTGTGTCCTAAAAACAAAGGGATTCTGATCAATTATATTTCATTAGATACCTGTCATGAAGGAAATATAAAGTAAGATAATTATAATTGTAGGCACTGTGTCAACAGAAAGTGTTTCTGTCAGCAGTGAACTTCCATTTTAATTAAACATCGATGATAATAACTTCTCTGGCTCTAATTTGAAGTGTCTGATGATTAGAATTTTCCCTAGACCAGCATCTGACTCTGTGCATTTCGAATGTTATTTCTCCTCCAATTTCTAAATCCTTTCAAATAGAGGGCAGGGCATAGGAGCACATGGTCCTTACGACATTTGACCTCTGCACTTGCCCTTCATGTCCGTGTCCTAAATCTACACAGCAGGTCATAGGAGCATTCCTGGGAGCCATTCCACATCAGGATCAATAGCAATACAGTAACGAGGAGGAACCATATAAACATATCACATCATCCCCCAACTAAAGGTCCTCCACGTCAGCTCTATCTTCGCTGGACCCAGATAACGCTTGTGGCCACTACACTATCATCTGACATGGTGGGAGTGTGACAGAGGGGAATACTAGTGTAGAAAGTGTTTACAAAACATAAAACCTGTGAACACGTTGTCCATGTCCCTCTAGGCCATTAGGAGGTGGATTCCTTTCCTGGGGCTTTTATAGCAAATTAACACAGACTTGGTGGCTTTGTAACAACTGACAGTTATTCTCTCACAGCCCTTAAGGCCAGAGGTATAAACTCAAGGTGTTAGCAAGTCCGTGCTCTCTCTGAAGGCTCTAGAGAGAATACATCCTTTATTCTCCTAGCTTCTCGTGGCTCCAGGAGTCCTCTGGCTCATGGCTGTCTAGGTCCAATCTCTGCTTTCACTTTCTCTTTATCTGTGGGTCTCCCCTTTGTGTGTCCCTTATGAGGACGCTCATCATCAGATTTGGGGCCCAAACAGATAATCCAGAATGATCTCATCTCAAAATTCTTAACTTAATTATAGCTACAAAGATGCTTTTTCCAAATAAGGTCACATTCACAGGTTCTGGAGAGTAGGACAATTTGGTCATATCTTTGGGAGTGTGGAGGTGGGTGCCATTCCATTCACTACAGATGGACTCATGCACGAGAGGCCTTGACACATGCTTCATGAGTGTTGTGATAAGTCTGCCTCTGCTGAGCTCTATTTTAACCAAGAAGTAAATCAAGTTATAGGAGAAATAAGTACCTTGAGGAAAGATTCTAGAAGTAGCTGACCAGATATTTAAACTGGAGTCTTTTACCCACTTTCCCCCATGTCAATCTGCCTTTGAGTTGTTTTTGGAAGTCACTAGGTAGAAATATCACTGAGAAAACTCATGGGTTTCCTCAAACCTTTTTTGTAAGGAAGAAACAAATCAAATGAAAACATATGACCCATCCACAACTAACTCATTTAGGATACTGCCAATGTCTTTATTGTTTACATGTATATACACAAACACTTGCACATATAATTTGGGAGAAGGGGGTGGTGAAAATATTCTGCGGTTTCCTCAAATTTGGAAATGGGAGAAACCATAGTGGATTTCTGTTATAAGTGGGATAATTGAGGCAGGGGCAACGAATAGTGACCTGAACAAGTTCACTAAGCTGGAGAGTTACCAGTGTAGACCCACGATGCAGCCAGGTCTCTGCCTTCCAGTCTTTATTCTCCATCTCTCAAGCTGCCCCTGTCTCAGTATCTTCATTTTTTTTTTTACCCTTTTCTGCACGTATTTTTTTTCTATCAAAGTCATCTCAATGATTTTATTTTAATTAACCTGATGGATTTAAAGGATGAAGTGTATTATGTGCACCTCCTTTAGGAAAATATTTGATGACTCTAAAACCCATGTTCTTTGAGAATTTGCTATCACCAAGTCTTAGTATTTTATAGCTTCTGCATGTTAATTTTTTTCCAATATGGGTTACAAACGAGAAAAAATATCAGAGTAGCAAATTGTCAAAAGCTCTTTTTGAGATCATCATGAATAATGGATATTAAATTCACTTTGCATATTTTGAAAAATTATGCAAATCATATTAAGCAAATTGCTTAAGAAGTGAGGTGTTTTGATAAAAACAGTTAATTCTCTTTTTGTTACCGCATGTAAGTGGTGTTTAAGCTTAACCATATGCAAATCCTTGGGTGCCTGGCTATATAATAAAAACCTGAGTTATCTAATAGTATGCTCTCTTCTCATAATATCAAGGTTTTTGTGCCTTTAACCTCAACTCTTTTTATTCCATTTTTAATTCCATTAAACTAATAATGAATCACTTTATATACCTTCTGAAGTTATTACATTTGTCTTATGAGATCTGTGATTTGAATAGATTTAGAAGAAGTGACCTTCATATTAATTATTCCTTGAACTGGAGTCAGTTCCTGTTATAATTAGGTGGGTAAAGGTGCACATTCACTAAGCATCCTTGAGAATGCAGAGTTGGAGTGATTGGATCCTATCTTCAAAGGTTTAAATTCTTCTAGGACAGAAAAACCATGTATCTCCAAGCCAAGGTATAGACAGTAAATGTGGGAACATGTGAGGGAGAGGTCACTTCTGGACTCAGTGGGTAAGTAGATATTCAATGCAGACATCGCAAAAGCATTGACATTTGAACTGGGAATTCAATTATGGAGAGATTTTATACACAAATGAGAAAAGGAGAGCATTTGATACAGAGGAACAGGATGAGTGAAACTGAAGTAAGGAACTATAGGCTACTTTGAGAAAGAAACACTTACCTGGTTTAATATATAGGTAAATAAACTATATTAGGAGTTAGAGTAGAATAGAAGGTTATAATAATAATAAACAGTCATAAATACAATGAAAATAATAAAACCTACCATAATTTGAACACTCACAAGAGTCAAGAGTATTTAGTGCTTTACATATTGTTATCCATGTTAGTCTGTTTGGGCTGCTTAACAGAATACCATAGACTGAATGGGCTATAAAGAACAGAAATTTATTCCCGTAGTTCTGAAGGCTAGAAGTCAAAGATCAGGCAGTGGCAGATTCAGTGTCTGGTGAGAAGTCACTTCCTGGTTTATAGATGAGGCCGTCTTCGTGCCGTGCTCTCACATGGGGACGGGACTGAGAGAACTTTCTGGAGTCTCTTTGTTAAGGACACTACTCCCATGAGGGTTCCACTTCATGACCTAATTACTTCCCAAAGGCTTTACCTACTACTCTCATCGTATTGGGGGTTAGGATTTCAACATGAATTTTAGGGGGCCTGAAAACATTCAGTCTTTTGCATTACTGAAGACTTCCATTAACCCAGGAAAGCAGATAGTAGCTACTTATTCCAGATTAGAAAAGCGAGATATAGAGAGAATACACAAATTTCCTACAATTAGTGACTAAGGGGTGGAAAGTCATCACATTTGAGGTTAGGTTTCAGCATATGAATTTTGCGAGGGACACTAGCCTTAATACACCGCTTTCCCATTAAGAGGTACAGTCTGTTTTTCCACTTCGTTAATTGTGGCTAGCCTCGTGACTTATTTTGACTATTACAATATGGCCGAATGATGTCATACGTTATCAAAACTTGTATCTCAAGTAGCCTTGCGCCTTCCCCTCTCACCTTTTTGGAACACTTCTGCCATTATGTGAAGAGCCTGAAGCTAAAAACAAACAGCAAAAAGTACAACAAAAACAACTGAAACAAATTTGACTTTGGGGCCAGCCATGCAGGTGATCCCAGAGCCCAGCCCATTGACCAGCTGAATACAGATGCATGAGTGAGCTAAGAACTGCTCAGCCAACCCATAGAGTCATGAGAAATAATAAAGTATGTTTTAAAGCCACTGTTTTGGGTTACGCGCTTATTGAGTAATAGGTAATGGATACAGACATACTTTCTTTTGCTAAAAAAGCCTAATATACGTTAGCCTTGTAAGGCCTAAAAATATATTGCATTGAAAAAAAACCTGCTTATCTTTGTTTAATTCAGTAAAGTGTGTTTGACTAAAGAAGCATTTGTTGTGCTTCTTACCAATTCTGTTCAGATTTCTAGTCTGGAACTCTCTATGGAAAACTGGATTCTTATGATCTGTCTACAACTTACTTTTTAGCCGTGTTTTCCATTTTTGTGTTTTCCTACACAATCTAGACTTACAAATTCAATTCTCAGCAATTCTTAAGCATTTCCCCTTCCTCTTGGGTTTAGACCTTGGCCAAGTTCTTTGATTTTTTCTTTCTCGATTGCTCCTCATCTTTCAAGGCATATTTAAAATTATACCTCTTTTCTGGAGCTTTTGCTTATTGTCCCTTTTGTAAAATATCAAATTATTATCTTATGGCACATGTGACATTCAATTCAACAAAGCTCCTCAATTACTTTGTGTGCATGTGCCAGGGACTGTGTTGAGATCTGGGATTGCAACGGTGAGTAAGACGCTTGGGTTATTACATTTTGGGTGTTTGTGTTTTACTGGTCTGGATGTTCCATGAGGGCAGACGGGGTTTATGAAGTGCGTTTTTGAATTTGTAATGCTTTCTTTCCCTGGGTAAATTCTCAACGGATATTTGCAAACTGGTAAGTGAATGAATAATGCAAATAATTGGAGTTTAATATTCATCACTTAATCTATTTCAAAACATTAAGCCCTTTAGAAGCTACAGATTTTTGCAAATCCCTAATGCAAACCATGAGAGAGAGCACTTGAAATGGTCATTGAGCAAGTCTTCACTCCATTAACTCTAGCAATTGTTCACTTGAATAGTCAGTCTAGATAAAAATATAGTTCATGAACTTTTTATAAGCTTCAAGTGCTTGCCCTTCCTGTTTTCATTAGACGTTCATATGATGAAACAGCATTTAAATAAGGCCAGGACAAACATTTAATTACCACAATTAGTGGTTTAAAACAACACAAATTTATTATCCTTAGTGAGAAGTCTGATAGCGGTTTTATCAGGATAAAACCAAGGAATCAGCCAGGCAACTTTCCTTTCTGGAGGCTCGAGGGAAGACTCAGTCTTCTGGTCTTTTCCAACTTCAAGAGACCACTCTTCTTCCATCTTCAATCCTGGCAATGCAATATTTCTGTAGCCATTCTTCAATTGCCCACCTCTCTCTGAACACGGTTGGGAAGCTTCTTGAGCTCTTTCAAGAACTCCTGTAACCGGATCGCTCCTACCCAGATAACCAGGATAATCTTCCCATCTCAAGATCACGAACCTTAATCATTTCTGCAAAGTCCCTTTTGTGAAGGCAATATATTCAAACATTCTGAACAGACTTCTTTGAGAGGCCATTGTGCCACCTTCTACAACTGAAACATAAACTGTTAAAAATTTTTTTAATGTTTATTTATTTCTGAGAGGTAAAGAGAGAGAGAGAGAGAGAGAGCACTAACAGGGGAGGGGCAAAGAGAGAGGTAGACACAGAATCTGAAGCAGGGTCCAGGCTCTGAGCTGTCAGCACAGAGCCCAACACGGGGCTTGAACTCACGAACTACGAGATCTTGACCTGAGCCAAAGTTGGATGCTTAACTGACTGAGCCACCCACTTGTCCCAGACACCATCTGTTTTAAAATTTGTTTCATTTGACACTCAAAACCTTGTAGATGGAGATGTAGATTCTTCTATAGACTTCTATAGATTAAACACCCACCCCCACACCCACACACACACACACAAAACTGAGGCAGGCAATTTAAATTACCTAGGATCATGCCATCAGCTTCTACCCCAGGATAGATTACTTCACAATCTTATTTACTGAAGCCATCACCTCACCAAACTAGAAAGCAAAGGAAGATTTGATCGAGCATCATCTGAAAAAGCCAGCAACAGGCATAGTGGGTTAACTGTCTTGGTTGAATAGATAAGTTAGTTATATTATCTAAATGAATTCCTAATAGCTGGTGTCTGAGGAGCTTTTCTTTGTTTTTTGTCACACTACTTATGAGCTGAATCTTTGTGTCCCTCACGAAACTCAGATGTTGAAACCTAACCCCAAATATATTATTTGCAGTAGGGACCTTTGGGAGGTGATGAGGATGGATCCTTTACGAATGGGAATAGTTTTTATTTAAGAGTCCCCAGAGAACAGCCTTATCTCTTCATGTGAGAACATAGCAAGATGGCAGTCTGTGAACCAGGAAGTGGGCTCTCACCAGACACGGAATCTAAATCCCTGATCTTAGATCCTTAACCTCCAGTACTATAAATGTTTTTTTTTTTCATTTTTGTTTTGTTTTGTTTGTTTGTTTGTTTTTTACCAAAACCACCTTGTCTATATTTTTGTTCTAGTAGCCTGAACAGACTAAAATATGTGACTTGTGCCGAATCCAAAAGGCAGAAATTGTAACTCTAATTTCTTCAGTAGTTTTCAAATTCAGAGCATTGTATGCCAGGTAATTCATCCAAGAAAATGTCTATTAGACATCACGTTGCCAGACAAGGCAGGTACAAAATGAGTAAGAAGAGGACAATGAAGAAGAGAGACATAGAGACGAGATGCTGTCTAGTGCAATACTGTAACTGCTCTATGAGAGCAGCACGCTGTTAGAGAGAGCAAGACGTGGATAGCTCTTCCTGGTAGGGATAATGGCAGAGGAAGACTTCAAAAAGAGGTGACGTGTAAATTGTGTTTTCAAGTATTTCACTATGAAGAACAGGCTGAAAAGATGGAGGAGGTCATTGAACTTCTGGCGTGAAAGTGATTGAGGTGGATATTTCTAAAAGCCCAAATGAGATCCAAGGTCACATTTATAAAGCCACAGCTTTTGGTGATCTTGAGCAGGTCCCTTCACCTTTTTGGATATGATTCCTAGTCCATGGATGTTTGCATTGCCAACAGTTAGAGCATTTTCTGTCATATGGTAGGCACCAGTGAAGTGTTAAATGGAATTGAAAATTACAGGCTGAATATCTGTTATAAAGGTTAAGGTGAATGTTTACATATATGGATATGTTTATATTCACTGATTACATGTTAATGGAGACTAGCGTTATCCAATGAGTGTTAAATACAGCATTTATAAAGTGCCCGTATTTCGTCTCTAATAGACCATATTATGACATTCAGAAAACAAGAATTTGGGAACCCAGATTTCATGGGGAGGACGAGTGAGTCAAAGAGGAAAGAAAAGGAATGACAGGAAAGACTCTAAAGATGAGAGGAGAAATAGGGATTAGTTGAGTTGGATGTGTGAAATTTGTTTACTAAGGGAGATAATGTGCACCATCAGGAGATGAATCTAGAAAACATAGTCACAAAGTCCTATATGAACATGAATCATGGGGAGAACTTGAAGATTTCAGTCATAAAAACAGCCACTCTCAACCCCAAGAGACAAATGGATGTGTAGGTGGGGAGGTAGAGAGCTGGGAAACATAGCTCTCTCTTGGATTGAAGAGAAAAAATGGAGGAACAAAGAAAACAAAACATTCTTCTTACATATTTGGCCAGGAGAAAGACTCTGAAAGAGAAATTCAGAGGAAAGGAAACGTTTGAGAGCAAACAAATTTAAAAAAAAAATCGAAAAGAAAATCCAAAGCTCAGACCCCACATAGTTTATCTACATTTGGCAGCCAGTACACAATCTGCACCTGCAAGCCCTCTCGTAGAGAGGTGGTTTCTTATTCTCAGGACAATGGATCTCAGGTTATTGAAAATGGTTTCCTTAACACATAAGGAGTCCTTGAGAGAAATGAAGAACAGCACCATGTTTCCAAGGCTGTGACCTAAAAGGAACACCATTCATTAAGTCCTCCCCAGGAGCGAAGCCTCCAAAGAGGGAACTCAGGTGTATTTCCTTGGGTGGATGACTTCACTGCAAACAAGATTGGGTGACACCTGCATTGTAAAGCCCATGGAGAAGGTCTAGTGAGGTCTGATGGGCTACAATGATGGATGGACAATCGGGCTTAGAAGCATATTAAATAGAGGGAAAGAAGATATTAATTCTCTGTACCTATCTAATTACTCTTAGGATACGCCTATGCGGAGCTATGAATATTATGAACATGAAGGCCAGTGTTTGGTAAGAATAATTGCTTGGGGGGGCATAAAGATGAGCATTTAGACACTAGACTCTTCACTTACTAATCTGTTTATATGGTCAATTTAATTAATGTCCTCGGATCCTCAGGATTCTTAATTGTAAAATGGAATAATACCTACTTCAGAAATGCTGTAAGGGTCAGGAACAGAATGTGCAATGAAGAATGTAAAGATAACACAGTGTCTGGGATCGTTTTCTAAATTTGCACTAAATGAGCACTGAATGGTACACGGTATGCATGTTACAGCAAGTATAAGCTGGAAATGAATTTTTCTTTTGTGTTATCTCTGAGGAAAGCTGGCATCAGACAAACAGCTCTCTTCAGAGGATTCTGCCTGCCACATTGTGTCTGAAAAGGGGGTCTTATATGACTCACAGCTTTTGAACCAGAGCAAAAATAAACGCGAACAGGTCTACTTCTGTGACAGGGCCTTTGTGCATTCTCTGCCCCCCACCTATATTTGCACATGTAGAGATAACTTCACAGTCAGATGCCTAGTCTGTGGTTTATGTTAATAAATCGCTGTTCCGTGACCCTTTTATACTCTGGACTAGAGAGAGGCCATGGTTTATTATTTCTGTTTTATGGATTATATCACTGAAATCCTACACCTTAAATGGCTTTATTTTGACCCCAACATTTTAGTTCATGGAATCTAGCCCAAGTAAATAATCAGAGAAGGGGCTAAAGATTTATGTGCAGGAATGTTCATCATGGTGTTATTTATTACAGCAAAACATAGAGGAAAAATCCCAAATATCCAACTTTAGGAGATTTATTAAATAAATTATGCTTTTTTCATATAATGGAATTCATTCAATAGTGAAACGACAGTTTTAGAAGGCAGTTTCATGATATAATGTTGAGTAAAGAAAGCATGATTCAAAACTCTCTGCAAGTATCATAAAACAATTTTTTTTTATTTCACAAATTCCCAACTAAAGCAAATATACTCAAATATTTTCATTTCTTTTCAATGCTTGGATTATAGGATTTCTTAAATAATGGTATTTGGGTAAAGATATATAGATATATAGATATAGATATAGATAGATATAGATAGATATAGATATAGATATAGATATAGATATAGATATAGATACAGATATAGATATATTCTGGTAATTCAGAATCTAGCAAGGCAGAATTTCAGAATTACTATGATTATATATTATATATTAATATGTAATATTATATGAAATATATAAAAATAGTATATGTAATAATATTTTAATTATTAATAAATTAATTAATATATAAATAGTTTTAATTGTATATAAATACTGGATTCTGGTTACCAGAATGAATTATTTGCTCCTTTCTTCACTCACTATTCACTAATGCCAAATCAACGTGAGAGATCCCCGTGGGATGAAAGGAAAGAAATAATGGGATTTGTGATGTAGTGATGCAGTTATTTGTCACATGAAAACCCTTCCTAAGACCTGTTCCTGGGATGATTGTATTAGTTCAACATGTATTAGTTCAGCAAACACTTATTGCCAGCATTTGTTAAACAAGGGACCACATTTTCAATACATCTGTGAAATCTTCTGTTAACATTCCACTTCTTGTCATGAAAAGATGCTCAATATCACTCATCATCCCAGAAATACAAATCAAAACCATGATGAGATACTCCCTCACACCTGTCAGAATGGCTAAAAGTAACAATACAAGAAACAACAGGTGTTGGTGACAATGCAGAGAAACCAGAACACTCTTGCACTGTGGGTAGGAATGCAAACTGGTGGGGCCACTCCCAAAAAAGTATGGAGGTTCCTCAAAAGTTAAAAAAGAACTACTCTACGACCCAGCAATTGTACTACTAGATATTTACCCAAAGGATATCAAAATATTGATTCAAAGGGGTACATGCACCCTGATGTTAACAGTAGCTTTATTGACTGTAGCCAAACTATGGAGAGAGCCCAAATGTCCACGGACTGATGAACGGATAGAGAAGATGTGGTATATATGTACAATAGAATATTATTTGGCCATCAAAAAGAATGGAATCTTTTTGGTTTCAATCATTTGCAATGACATGGATGGAGCTAGAGGGCATTATGCTAAGTGAAATAAGCCAATCAGAGAAAAACAAATACCACATGATTTCACTCATATGTGGAATTTAAGAAGCAAAACAGATGAACATAGGAAAGGAGGGAGAAAAGAAAAAAGAAAACAGAGAGAGGGAAACAAACCATAAGGAAGACTTTTTTTTTTTTAATTTTTTTTTTTAATTTTATTTTTGAGAGACATAGAGACAGAGTGTGAGCAAGGGAAGGGCAGAGAGAGAGAGGGAGACACAGAATGTGAAGCAGGCTCCAGCCTCTGAGCTGTCAGCATAGAGCCCAATGCGGGGCTCGAACCCACAGATCGTGAGATCATGACCTGAGCTGAAGTCGGCCGCTCAACCGACTGAGCCACCCAGGTGCCCCAGGAAGACTCTTAAAGATAGAGAGCAAACTGAGAGTTGATGGAGGGAGGTGGGTGGGGGATGGGCTAGATGGGTGATGGGCATGAAGGAGGGCACTTGTTCTGATGAATACTGGGTGTTATATGTAAGTTATGAATCACTGAATTACACTTCTAAAACCAATATTGCACTGTATGTTAATTAACCAGAATTTAAGTAAAAATTTAGAAAGAAAAAACAAAACATTCCACTTCTTATAAAAGAGTTAGTAAAATACGTATGTGATAATTTTTGCTTCACCAATCTTGCAGTTTAAATTAGGATTTCTCACCTTTACCACTATTGGCACTGGGGCTGGAATGTTTTCTGGTGTGGGGACCTGCTCTGTGAACCGTAGGATGTTTAGCGCATCCATGGTCTCTATCCCTCTCCTCGTCATGAATCCTAAAATTATCTCCAAACATGGCCAGTTGTCTCTCGGGGCAACATATCTCTCAGTTGATAACCACTGTATTAAATAATAGGCATGTGACTGAAACTTACAAATATGTTAATTGGAAAATCTCAGTGGTCTCATTTTCTAAATTATCTCATTTAGTTCTTCTGAAAATAACATTTATTTCCATGTTCTGTTGTTTTGGTTGTACTAGTATATCAAGACAGTCAATCTTGGTTGACGACGTCTAATTCAAACGAATAACTACTTCAAAATTTAATTGAGTGGAAGGGCTGGTAATTAACTGCTTATCTGATTTTAATCATGTTCCTCCCCAAATCAGTTTATGTGTAGGAAAATACTCAATCTAACACATCACAGAATATCCCCGTCAATGATTTACTCAGTTTTCACGGAGGAATAAGCATAGTTTAGTAATCAGAAAAACATCTGTGTGTCGTCTGCCCATGTAACTTTGGGAAGATCATTAAATTTCTCTTGGATGTATTCTTTTCATGTATAGAAACGTGGAGTTAATATTGACACCCTTCTAAGATTTTGAGGATTAAACAGAAAAGAGCAAAAATTACAATACTAAATCCACTATTCAATCAACTACTTTGCAGATGCAGGATTAACTCTTAGGGCTACAAAGATGAATTAGGCTATTTCATTGACATCAAGCATCTCGCAGTCTGACCGACAAGAGACACACATGCAAACAGTGACCACACACTGTGTCAAGGGGGAACAATTGTCCTAGCTTGACTAGGACTGAGAAGTGTCCTGAGTACAGGACTTTTTAGGCTAAAACTTGGAAAGTCAAGTGTAATCAGGGACTCTTGGTCACCCTAATGATAGACGTGCCTCCACAAGATTCTGTAAGAGCACAGAAGAGAAGCGTATTTGACTTCGCCAGTGGGGTTTTAAGGATTCAGAAGAGATGTCACATTTGAACCGAGTTTTTCAAGATGAAGTAGAGATTTGAAGGAGGCAGGGTTCTCAGCAAGAGGAAAGGCAGGTGTGGTACACCATGGATTAGAGAGCATATGAAATAGTGTGCAAATAATTTATCATTGCAACCCAGAGTGCAGAGTTGGCAGAAAGAAAGTTTTGAGATACAGTGTAGGGCTGGCAAATGGAGATCTGTTAAGTCATGCTTAAGGGTAGAGGCATTTACCTGCTGGGCTGCAAATAGAATTAACTAACTTTAACCTAGAAGTGACATAATCAGGTGGGTTTAAAGAAGATAATTCTGGGGCCTGTGGGTGGCTCAGTGGGGTAAGTGTCTGACTTTGGCTCAGGTCAAGATCTGATGGTTTGTGATTTCTAGCTCTGCATCTGGCTCTCTCCATCAGCAGGTCCTCTGATTCAGAGCCTCTGTTCCTGTCTTTCCCTGCCCCCCCCCACTTGCACACATGCTCTCTTTCTCGCTCTCTCTCAAAAAAAAAAAATTAAAAAGAAGGAAGATAATTCTGACATTGAAATATAAGATAGACTGACATCAGACAAGTTAGAAGCCGCAAGGGCCCATTAGAAATCTGTTTCCCAGGAATTGTCCACAGAATAATAGGTTGAATTTAGGAAAAACTATGTGGGAGGAGGTATAGAAAAACAAGACTTGGTGACAGATTGAATGTAGGACACAGGGAACACGAAGCAGTGGAAGATGATGTCTAAGTTCCTGGCAATGGTTAGAAGACCAGAATGTTGGAGCCATTCACAAAATTAGATATATAGAAAGAGATGGGGTTGGGTATGGGAGGTGGGTGGGTAAAGACAATCGACTTGTCCTTAACCTACATTGGACTTAGGTGCACGTGAGACCTCCATCTGGTCAGTGAGGTCCAGCTGGTAGTCTGAGGTGTAGGCTGAAGAACTGAGCTTGAGGTTGGAAATGAAACTTTAAACGTCATTTGCACAAAGGTCATGGTTGGATCTTGCATGAGGTCACCCAGGTAGAAGCCACGGGATGGAAGAAGAGAATGTTGGGCATTAGACACTAAGAAAGTGTTTCTCTCACTTTCCGTGGCTCTTCGTTTCCTTTAGTGAATTTCTCACCCATAGACATTGAAGGATTTTGCCATCCTGGTTTTAAGAAAATTTTCTTTGATGCTCTTTGTGCTCTGACTGCTCAAATTTGTTAAGGGACGGCTTTATAGCATCCGCATGCACTAACATCCGTAAAGAAGAAAGAAAAAAAAATGTTGATTAAAGTTAGTGCAGCTGGAAAAAAAAAGTCAGCAACCAATTACCTCACACTTTCCTAAAAGATTCCTCAGTTCATTTCTTGTTATTTTGGGTATGGGTGAAAAGAGACAGCAACTGAAATCACCTTTATGTTGCTTGGCCAAAAGCTCAGCTTCCTAAGTGTAACTGAAATAAGCATAACTCCCTTTCGAGCCAAGAATTAAGGCCGTGAATTCAGCCGTCAATTCCCATCGCATGTGATGTGTAATCTAACAAATTTTCAAACAAGCACTCTGGAAACAATTAAAAGTAAGCAAGCTGCCCAGATCAAAGGCTGCTGATGTTTTAAATTGCATTTTGGTCACCCACAACTAGTCTTCCAGAATGTGCCTTGCCCTGTTGGGGCCCGGAGCATGAAAAAGAAAGTTTTTGCCATCCTGCCCAGTGTGAGTTTAAGGCTGTGGGTCATTAGGAAGCAAACACATTAGAGCTAAAAAAAATAATTGTTTGGTTTACAGTCACTTGGGGCTTCAGCCTGAATCAGACCTCAGCTGTGGCATGCTGAAACTGCATGCGATGCTTCGTACAAATAGTTTGCTGATACGTCACTGTAAGAAACGTAAGTGATATTATTAACTTCCCAAACAAACATGCAATTTGTGTTGATGTCAGAAAGACAAATACCATCACATTTGCCAAATGGACTTGGGATTTCCATGCAAACCCAGGACATACAAATAAACATGTTTTTGTATTCATCCCGGCTCTGCGAAGGCTCTCTGTTCTGGACAGTTTGAATTTTGGGGTCACCGGTGATCTTTGTCTTATGGTCAGGGAGCCTCCACATCTGACAGTACATGGCCAGAAAATAGGGGGCCCATTTCACTCTGCGTCCGTCCAAAAATGTTTGAATGCAGTCCATGACCTCAGACAAGATCCCCACTTTATTTTTCAAATGGATTTTGGTGTGTGTGCAAGGAACTTGTAATATGCTGCAACAATAAAATAAGTATAAAAAGAAGAAACAAGCGAGAAGGCCTATTGGCTTGCATCCATGTCAGTAAACATGCACTCTTGCAGTTGAAAAGGGGAAGGAAATGTAACTATCCAGTCCCCGCCTTCATTTTACAGAAAAGGAGAACATAGCCAGAAACACTTGAGCAAACATAGTTTGCTGATAGTTTCAGTGTTAATTAGTGGCAGATACAAAACTGTTTCCTGAACGTCTAAATTCCCACTAACATCCTTTCCATGGTGTGATATCGTGTCCATGATAAAGAGATTAAAAGTTTTTGAAAAGTCTAAAAAATCTTAGCTATATATACGAAAACAAACAAACAGAAAACTAAAAAACTAAAAGAAGCCTATAATGTCTTTGTACGTGAGTAAATTACAAGAACCTGGGAATTTACAGAGTTCACTGTGTTATTACTTAAATTTAGTCTTCGAAAGTTCTTAATCATAAGATTTAACCCCAAGCATTGTAACTATTGAATGAACCCTTGAAATGGTATGAATTATGTGGTAGATTAAATTAGTGATTCCAATTCTTCATTGTTCTAGAGTATTACTACACATCTACACCTTTGCCATGGTCTTGTGGTGGATGGACAATCCTTTCCTGCACCTTGACTTTGGGCTTGATGTGTTTTGGATAGTTAAGGGTCATCTGAAGTTTTGAATGTTAGTAGATGTGATGACAGAGGCTTACAATGGACCTGCCCTCTTGTGCTCCTGACTTTCACCATGAGAACATTCCTAGGGTAGCCACTGGTCTAACCCACAATCAGAGTCGAGGGCATTCAAGACCATCCTAGATCAGCTGAATCCCAGCTGACCACTGACGTGTGAATGAAAAAAAAATCATTGCTTATTGTGAGTGCTTTTGAGATTTGGTAGTATTTGGTTAGGTAGCATCATTATAATAGTGACTGATGCACACTATTCTCTGTGTGAATCCACTTGTGTTACAGTCTACTTTCTTTTGGAGATAATAAATGAAGTATTGACTTCAAAGATCCAGAGTTAGGTGGTAAATATTGCCCAATTGAGTGATGCTAAGGGATTTACTTATTCTATTTTTCCTCATTGCTTTATAACCCTGAAAGATTAGGAGTGATGCATTTGTTTAGCTATCTTCACAAGGTGTTTTATTATGGACTGAATGTTTATATCTCCCCAGAATCATATGTTGAAGTCCTGACCTCTAGTGTGGTGGTATTTGGAGGCGGGGGGACTTTGGGAGGAAACTGAGTTTAAATGAAGTTTCGAGGGTGAGATCTCCTTGATGGGATTAGTGTCCTTATTCAAGGAAGAAGAGAGATCACAGCTTTCTCTGTCTCTCGGCCATGTGAGGACACTGAACGATCAGCCTTCCACAAACCAGGAAGAAGGACCTCAGGAGGAACTGAATCTGCCGACCCTTTGATCTTGGACTTTCTAGCCTCCAGAGTTGTGAGAAATAAACTCCTGTTGTCTAAGCCGCCCAGTCTATGGTATCCTGTTATAGCAACCTGAAGGGACTAATGTATAGTTTAATGATGATGTATAGTTTAATAGTTTAAGAAGCATGATCCTTGAAAGCCTAACTCTCCCTTCTTTACAGTTTATCAAATTGATCTTCCCCCAAAAAAAGAAGATCCATTGGAGATACATTTTTTCCAATGAATTATATTTTCAGTAATGTCCTACCCTGTTCCCAACCTCGCTGCTCAAACTGTCAATCCCCTTCTGGATGGGTATCCCAACAAGGTGGGTAAAACCCATGATGAGGAATTCATACTCATACATAGGAAAGAGAACAGAGGCAGGTGGTGGCGATACCTGGAAAGTACTCCAAGGTGAAACAGGACCTAGCCCTTGGCTATGATCCACAGAACAGCAGTGGGTCCACAAACTTGTGTTGAGCACACAGCACCTTCTCTGTCCTGGGCTAAATTCTGGGGATAGGATTATGAGTAGACATGGCCCTCACTTTGGAGGACCCGAATTGGGATGGCACTGGTGGTAAATGGAATATGAGGAGATGACATTACTAAAAGGTGTTTAGGGATAAGGCAGGGTTCACCCTTCCCTTCCTTGTGGTCTTTTCTGAAATGCCACTTTAAGCAGTAAAGTGGCCACTTTATCTAAAATTACATCTCCCTGGACATATCCTCTCTCTCAATCTGCTTTATCTTTCCTCTCAGAAACTACGTAACCATTTTTTAATTTTACTTCTTTTTCTCATTTGTTGTCTTTCTCTCCTGTTATTATGAAAGGTTTATGCAAATGAGAAGTTTTGCCTGCTTACTTTAGTTTCCTTGTTACTGTTACATTGTTTTTCAATGCTGCCTGCCGATTTCAGAAAGAGTGCTCAGCACATGTAGGTTCTAAAAACAAAAATGTTGGGGTCCCTGGGGGGCTCAGTCACTTAAGCATCGGACTTCAGCTCAGATCATGATCTCACGGTTCATGAGTTCGAGCCCCACTTGGAGCTCTAGCTGACAGCTCAGAGCCTGGAGCCTGCTTTGGATATTGTGTTTCCCTCTTTTTCTGCCCCTCCTCTGCTCATGCTCTCCCTCTCTCTCTCTCTCTCTCTCTCTCTCTCTCTCTCTGTCTCTCTTTCTCTCAAAATATAAACATTAAAAATTTTAAAGAAAACAAAGAAGTCAAATGAAAGAGTTTGTAAAGAGCTAGGTGCGCAAAAGAGGGTCCTGCTTGCCTTATTTGAGACTTGGAAGTTTCTACGAAGGGAATAATGCCTATACTGAAGCTCGAAGCATACTGAAGGATAAGCCCTGAGCAGAAAGGCAGAGGAGGTTCTGAGACATCCTGGAGTCGGTGGGCTGGTGTGCACACACAGAAGCTACTCAGGGACAGTTATTCACATTGATGTTGTGAAGGCACAGCTACTTTTTACGCTGGGTTTGAGGTCCGGATGTTTGATTCTCATCTGGATTGATGACAGGAGCAGGTAGACGAAAAAATGACATTCTTTTTCAGGCCAGGTATTTGATGAAACTCATTCAGACTTGGCATCAAAGAAGTTGTATGTGATAAGGACGGAAATTCGCAAACTCAAAGTAAGACTATCCATGATCCGAATAGTGGTCCTGCTGATGGGGGACGTCTTGGGTCTTGGGAAGCAGGTAAGAGTGGCCACGGAGAGCGAGTGACCTTCTAAACCCCAACTCCATGTCCGAGGTGGCGTCAAGTTCCAGCTTCAGTTACAAATGGCCTTGAAATTGGAACCACAGGTCGGAGGAGATCTGTACACCTTAAAAGCTGGAAGAGGAAGACGTTTTTTTCTTGGTGGCCTGGTTCCTTAGAAGAGAGGCCCTATATTAAAGCCAGGGTGGAAATATCCAAACAGAATGATGAGACCAAAGCTAATTATATTTTAATTATGAATGGAGGATATTTTAATAATATCTCCATAATCATTTATTGAAAGCTTACTCTCTCTGGGCATATGCGGCCTTATTTGATCCTTGCAATAACCCCATGTGACAAACGGTATTTTTAAATTGTTCCTTATGAGGAAAATGAAGCTAGAGAGGTTCGGTAACATCTGATATCACTCAACGAGAAAGTAGAAAAGTAAGGAGCATGTATTTATTCAAAATTTTTTTTTCTGACTTGGTAACAAACAGTGGGCATCTGCTAGCCTACAAACACTTGTCCTCATGAGTGTACAACCAAGTGTGGTCCAAAGTCAAACACAGGCTCCAGACACCCGAGCCTGCTTCCAGCGAAAAACTATGGCTGAGAAGAAAAAGAAATGGGGGGTGGTGGAAGGGATGAGAGTGCGGGGATCGGTGGGGGGGGCGGAGAAGCATTGGCAGCCACTGTTGTCTGGACAGAAAAGGCATAAGAAAGTAATTATTGGGTTTGTTCCCAACAGCTAGTGGGAACTCATTAATTTATCTAAGTCCATTTATTCAACAGATATTTGTTGAGTACTTACTTGCTACAATTCTGGCCCTGATCGAGGTGTTGGGGGTATTGTAGTAAACAAGACACCGACTGAGTACTTCAGCAAGTTCATATAGTAAGAGGGACTGCACTAAAGAAAGACTGGCTTTCGGAGGGCGGCACCAGGAAGGGGGTCAGCGGGTGGTATCTCAGAGCTGAGATCTGACTACCGGAAGAAGGCATTCATGGAAAAGTTACTGCAGGCAGAGGAGAGAGTAAATGAAAGTCTCTGGGCAGAAACCACCGAGATAAATCTCAGTCATAGATGTGGGGTCTGGAGTGAAAAGTCTGTTTCAGGGGCAAGGAGGGGGCTTGGTATGACAGGGTGGGAGTAGCCTTATTACACACTACCTTGCTGGTCACAGTGAGGGACCACTGGTGTGGGGAAATGACGGAATATTTGTCTCTTTAAATTATTGTGGTTTCTCTCTTTGAAGGCTCACACCCCACAGGAACTGTAATAGGCTGCACTGACCTTTAGTAGATTAATAGAAACATCCCCTGTTAAGCCCAGGAGGAGAATGTCCTCAGAGGTATTATTTTTCCACTATTGAAATACTCCGTGTTCGGTCAATATTAGGGGAGCCCATAGCACTGGCTGAGGCCATGTGATCTTTTGTGTGCGTGTGGTGCGCGTTTCTGCAATTCAAGATTACATAGCACTTTGTTGATAAGATCATTAAGGCTTTTTCCAGTTGTTATTAATTGTTTTTCATCCATTTATAAATTGTGCCTCTGCATGCTGGCCCCAGGGTATAAGTACAAAAATTGAGTTTTGATTATTATAATAAGTAAAGTATTATTAACGAAAGCAATTACGGTTAATAGCTTCAACTAAGGAAAACAAAATGATAGCCTTTAGTGCCTTCCCACAGGGAAAACCAGATTAAATCACTTGCAGAAAAGAAAAATCTTTATCCTTGGTTCCACCAAACATTGTAACTAGATGTTGCCTTTGGATATTTCTATCTCCTTTGTTCAGAAGCAGAAAGGAAAGCTTGGGCTACCCAGAGTTATTGCTCATTAGGTGCTCAGATGAGGCTAGGTCATAGCATTCAGGATTTTAATCTGGGTATTATTTGTCCCATGTTACAGATGAGCCAACTGATTTCTTATCTAACTGAACCTCAGTCTCATAACTTAAAAGCAGCCCAGTGGAGATTCAAATGCAAATCCGTCTTCCTATGCTTAGGATTTTTCTGTGGTTTTCTCTGAAATCTATGATCTGATCCAGTAATGTTATGTGACATCAAAAAATTTCTACAAAGTTTCTAAAAGAGTAAAAATGAAAATTCGGGTATGCCGGGTGTCTCGTTTACTAGAATTTCCTTCAGAACACAGTCTCAAGGTATCCACTTGTTTCGTGGTTACCAGCACGGTGGGAGGAGGCTGAGGATGACTGCAGATTCAAATGTTCTCTAGGAAAGGGTATTCAGAGAGGTCACTGAGGCCAGCATTTAACCCTATAGCTCCTGATGGGAGATTTGGTATTTGAACTCCGATCCTTCTGTCTCCAAACTTCACTCTCGCCAAGAGAACGTAGGCTTACTGTTTATACAAGGCTTTGCTTTTCCTGTAACAATTTACTCCTTGTGAATCAAAAGGCCAGCTCGAAGTAACTGCTGTGAGTATTACTGACGGCTGTCTTTTGACATAGCACTTTCTGTATTTCCCGAGGCCTGACCAGTCGTCGGCTATGCACAGGGTACTGAACATAATATAATAATGAATATTTCACTGACTTTTGCCCCTGCCTGTTCACATAGTTCCGAGCAAAGTCTTCTTACTTGTGCTTGGAAGTCCAGGGCGTGAGCTCACACGTGTGTCTGTAAGCTGGAATCACGTCTCGGGCTTTGCTTACCGGCTCCCTGCAAACTTGGGAACACCTTCTGCAGTCTGAAGGTGACTCCCAGCACGGGTGCTGCAGACTTCCTCTGTGTCTGAAGTTCCCATGTACCAGCGACCTGCCCTCCCTCTCTCCAAGTCCTAGTCTATAGAGGGGCCGAACAGGAACTAAATTATAAACTTGTTAACATTTTGATTGGAGCATGCCCTTTGTTCCCACGGCCGAAAAAGGTGACCTAATCTATCATTCCTGTACTGAAAATACCAGGTACCCAATGAAGCGCTTGCCCTTATTACACATCCAATTTCACGTGGAGAAGTCTGAATCTAACGTGCAGAAGCCAGGGGCGCCTGGGTGACTCAGTCAGTTAAGCATCCAACTCTTGATCTCAGCTTAGGTTTCGATCTCACGGTTCGTTGAGTTCCAGCCTAGCGTCATGCTCTGTGCTCACAGTGCGGCGCCTGATTGGGATTCTCTCTCCCTCTCCTTGCCCCTCCCTGTTGCGCACTCACTCTCTCTCTCTCTCTCTCTCTCTCTCTCAAAATAAATAAACTTAAAAAAATAAAATAAAGAACACAGATCAGCAGCAAGCCATTTGCTTTGTTCATCACACGGAAAATGAGTTCAAGGGGACCCCATCCCGCCCTGTGCTTGGGTAGTACAAACAAAACAAAACAACAACAACAACAACAACAAAGGAAAAAAAGATACAAGAGAAAGAATGGCCAGCTGCTTCCAGTAAGAAACCACGCCTTGTCATAAACACAAAACGAGAGACATCCCGCTCTCCCCATTCTCACTCACCGAATGGCTCACCACTTCTTACAAGGAAGGCAGTGGAGGGGACGGTACAGAGTCAGAGAAAGAGAGAGAGAGATGCTCTTCCCTTCGAATAGCCCTTTCGAAACAGGGTGCAATTGCTGCTGCAAGCTCCTTCTCCAGGGAAAACGTGAGCTCCTCCGATGCCCGCATTGCCGCACTTCCTGCAGGTCTTGCTGGACAACCGTCAGACCATCTTCGCCTGAGCAGGAAGAAACCTCTTTTCAGTTCCCTGCGGCCCTTTGCCGCCTGCGACTTGCATCTCAGGGTATAACTGGTGAAAGGACGCTGGAGGCTGCTCCCACCCACAGGTGGTTTGAGCAACAGACTGACCTAGTCCTCAAGGTTTCCCCGCTTCTCCCAGGATAAGAGAATCTTTATTCTCCTTCTTTGTTCCCAAGCACTGTGCCCCACCCCACCTCGCCCCACCTCGCAGGGCCCCGCAGAGGAAGCTCCCCAGCACTTGCCCTTGCGGCAAGTAGACGTGACCATGGCGCAGGCTCTGGGACGTGTTCCCCCAGCCGGGTGCTCTGCTCTCTCCTCAGAGCCTCAGACCCTCCTCTAACTCCTAACGAGAACCCGCCCTCCTTCATGTCTTCCCTCCTTCCTTAATTCTCTGCCATGTCTTCACTGCAGCCTCTGTTTTAATTGGAAACATCACAAACAGACGCGAATCACGACATTCTTGTTTTCCCCAGGGATGAGCTTTCATGCTTTTTTTCTCTACCTCAGAACTTGTCTGCCACACCCACCTCCTCCTCTACGCTTGTTTGTTTTTTTGTTTTGTTTTGGTTTGTTTGGGGTTTTTTGCTTCTTTACTGGTGATCTGTTACCAAAGCACCTATTACTACCCGCAGTTCCTGCAAAGGGACTTCAAAACTATGAATGGAGGGGCACCTGGGTGACTCGGTCCATGAAGCATCTGACTCTTAATTTGGGCTCAGCTCAAGATCTCACAGTTCCTGGGTTTGAGTCCTGCATCGGGTTCGGCACTGACAGTGCAGAGCCTGCTTGGGATTCTCTCTCTCTCTCTCTCTCTCTCCTTCTCTCTCTCTCTCTCTGCCCTTTTCCTGCACACACGCTCATCCCCTCCCTGCAAACAAATAAATGAACTTAAAAAAAAATACAAACGAGTATAGCTCAGACCCTGCCCTCAATGCCCTGACACCTAAAAATATTTGAAATAAAGCTTGGATTCGTGATATAATTGGGTCAGGAACCAAGCAAATAGGCCGCAGAGCTGGTTGGTAAGGGCCTGATTTCGGAGTTCAAGTCCCAGCTCTGGTGTGTACATGTGGTGAAAACTTGGGCAAATCACTTATTCTTTCCATGCCTGCATCTCCTCACCAGTAAAATGGAGATGATATTAGGACCTACTCTGGGGGGATCATTGTGAAAATTAACTGGGTTATAAAAACGCATGTTAGAATTGTGTCTCGTACAAAGAATGTGCCAAGAGGATTTGCTGTTATTAGATGGTGACAAAGGCTGGAGTGAGGGATAAACCGGGGTGGCATGAGGCCTGCCCGTGGAAGTCTTTCCAGAGGGAGAGAATATCTGAGCTGTGTTTGAGAGAATAGAATTTTGTCAAACAGGTGAGATGTGGAGAGAATTCTGGTTGACGATGAACACATACCAAAAGTTGATGTGTGAAAAAGACTCCTCTGAACACTGTGCAGAGTGGAATGTGGTTGGAGTGTAAGAGAAATGGAAAGAAATGGTGTCAGGAAAGGAATATAGGTAATAAAACTGGGGACAAATGATGGAGGGTTCACAGGGATCAGGCAAGATGTTTGCATTTCACCCTATCAAAAAAAAAGGGGGGGCTTGGGGGCATGTTAAGCAGGTTTGCTGTATCGAGCCATGATTATGGTAGCAGGCAGTGGTTTCTCCTCTAAAAATCACAGAGCAGTGAAGAAGGTCAGATGCGTTTCCTTCTAAGGATTCTTTTCTCTCGAGGTGTGTCCATTTTCTTATTTGAGGATTGGCTCAGGAAAGCCAGAAAATCCCTTCCAGTCACCGTGGGTTACATAAATGAACCAATCTTCTATAGACTCATGTTTCAGATTGTTTTTCCTCCCCTCCCTCCAAAAATACCGAGAGCTTTTCATCGACCTTTTTGCCTTGGTCATGTTGTTTCTTGTACTTCCTTTTGGGCAGGCATCCAAACCTCACGGTAACCAAGAAGAGGCTGCAGTATTTAGACATTATCCCTTCTTCGCAGTGACTCACAGATGGAAAGTGAAGTGCCTTCTCTCCAGTGGAAGTATTACTAGACCAGTATTTAATCCAGGACTTGAACTATTTGAAGAGTACCGGAACTCTGTGGAAAACTGAGTCTGCTTAAGCCTTCTCCAACTTCCACAAAGTGGAGATGTCCTCATGCCTGCATTGAGAACTTTCTCCCTTCCCGGGTCTCTGTTACTTAATCTTGCTCTCTGTGTTCGTATCCTGTAGAGACGGAGCACAAATTTGTTGAGCATGACTCATTTTACACAATGCACCTCTCTGCCGTAATGCACCGGCGAGTCCAGAACAGCCATGTCTTAGCAATATCAAATGCCATTACACAGTCAATAAAATGTCAGAAAAACACACTGCGATGACCTCATTGCTCACGTGCAGATGCGTCCCTGCATCAGGTCCCAGTCTAAGTTCTGCACACGGCCCAAGTTTGACTGTTTTCGCACCTCCCCGCATGTGCACACATGTGTTTGGCAGCAGAAATATGATACGGATGTCATATTCTTCATAAGGGTTTTTTCTTTTTCCACATGTTGTAGAGTCCTTTTTTTAAAAAAAAGGATTCTTCATTCTCTTCCTCATTTTGAACTAGTCACATTCACTTTCTGCAAACCTTTCCCCTCCCACCCAACTCTGCTAAAAAAAAAAGTAACAAAATGCAATAATTTCTTTTTTTAGTAGGTGTTTAAGTATGTGACTTATAAGGGTATGCACAAATCAGGAAGAAAAATCTCAGTGTCACTAAGATACCATATTTATAGATATGACAATATGATGGTTTAAAAAGGGCCACATCTATTTCTCGGTTCTCCGTTCTTAGCACAGAGATGAATATATAGATCCTCACGAATGATTAGAGAAGTGGAGGAATTAATGATTTCCTTGACTCTTTGGTTAAGAAGGCAGTTTATAGATCAGTTAACTAAACAGCCTACCCCATTCTGAATTTGTTATATTCCTGTAAAGGGCTAGCTAGCCCAGAGTTGGCATTCCCTCCTGAGCTTTGGTTCATTAACTCCCGAGATGCAGTGAGGATTTGGATAGGTATGGTTCTTATAAAGTTCTTGCTTGTAAAGTTCAGCCCTATGGTTTCCAACTTTTGATCTAGACTTTATGTTCTTACTTGTGATCAATGCTCAGCGGAACCATTCAAGTCAGTTGCAAAAGTCATTTCCTTTCAGTGAAACAGCCTAAGTGATTCATGAGGATGCAGTATTAGCGAATCAAAGTGAACCCAAATGACCCTGGTGTGCACTTACTCTCACTTCTTTTCATGAGTGGTTACTATTATCTATTAACAGTATGGAGCTTATCTATCTAGAGTGTGAAATGTTTTCCTCTTGTCCTCAAATTTTTCTTCTGTTTATTATATACATGCACTTTAATGTCTTTGCTTTCTTTTCAACATAGTTTTATATTCTGTACATGAGAAAGATGACTCCTATCTTTCATGATCTAACATCACCACTACAGGATGATAGTGTTTTGGTTTTTTTTTTTTTCTCGGATGTCTTTTATTGATTTTTTTATTTTTAATTTTTTAATGTTTTATTTATTTTTGAGACAGAGACAGGCAGAGCATGAGCAGGGGAGGGGCAGAGAGAGAGGGAGACACAGAATCTGAAGCAGGCTGCAGGCTCTGAGCTGTCAGCCCACAGCCCAACGCAGGGCTTGAACCCACGAACCATGAAATCATGACAAAGTCGCATGCTCAACCAACTTAGCCACCCAAGAGCCCCCTTTTTATTGATTTTAATTGCATTGGCAAGCAAAGAGACGTGGTAGGTGTCGAGTTAAAACTCTGGTTCGGTCTGTTTTGGTGAGAAAGCTGACTCTGCCCCTATCTTCCTAAACTTAACTACATCATTTGCTTCTCTATCCTTCTATTTCTAATTCATAAAATGTTTAAAATCCACAACGAGAGCCATACTGTGAGCATTAAGCAATTTAATTCCCATAAAGTGTTTTTAAGAGTAACTTCTCCAAACTAAGCAGTCTATAATTGCAAGCTGTTATTTAGTGCCTTGGCGAAAATCCCTTTCTGTCATCTGTCATTTGTATTTCTTTCCATAATTCTGCAATGTCTAGACTAGTGTTACTACTAGGAACCACAAGATCACAAAATCTTCTGAAATCTCTACCCTGTCTTTCTTTAATCCACGCACCAAAGTCTCTTCTTACCTCCAGAGATATAGCCTCTTACGAGGAAGCCAGATTTCTAGAGGATTAGAAAGGGTCTTCTTTAATCCAGATTATCTCGTCTCACGACTACACCAGGCCAAAGCCCTCCACTAAAACATTCCCTGGAATAATTTATTATGCTAACCTTTCAAGCGCATTTGCTGGGTGCTGGGTACCAGGGCACTACTCTGAGTACTTTACATTGCTAACTAGCTTTATTCTTAAGCAAGCATATGAGTTAGCAAATATCCCCCACACCACTTCGTAGATACAGCAGGCTCATGGAAACACCGAGTAGATTGCCTACTGCTATGAGACGGGTAGTAGGTTTGGACTAAGGGGTCTGTTTGCAGAGCTTGAGCTCCACCTCCTCCATCTTCTGCCTTCTTTTCACTCCCGAAGAATTAGATTTTTGTCCATGAGAATAAGAACATGTCTGTCTGCTTCACAACCGTCTATCCGATGGATTTCACGGTGCCAGGCACATAGTAGGTGCTCTATAAATTTTTAGAGAGTGAATAGGCAAACCAAGTATCGACCCCTTTAAATTATTTTATCATATTAAGTAGTACATATGCAGGCTTGAGGGGAATAATTGGATAAATTTTGAAATGGTGCTGGTGAAGGTCAGGAAGAAGAATAGAATCTTGAATTTATTGAAATTCTACTGTGGTATTATCCCTGGGCATGACACTTTTATATTCATTGTGGTTTAATCCTCAGAAATTCGTGGAATAAAGAGTAATCTCCCATTTATACCCAATCAGTCCTTTATTGCCCTTGACTTCTTTTTCTCCCTAACAGGAATAAGAGCAGAACACAACCATGTACTCTGACTTAAGCCTGAAAACCACAACATGGCCAATTGCATCATACTTTGCGTGATTGGATGACTAGAATAACAGAAGCACTAACAAGCTATGTAGCTACCCAATTTTCACAAACCAATTTAGCAACTAGATGGGGTGAATGCAGATTTGCCCTAGGGCATTGCTGTTTTCAGCATGCAAACAACCAAGGTTAGTTATTTAAAAGACTTTCAAAGTTCTGAGCCTCCTTCTATCTGATATGCTGGCCTCAACCCCTTCATTGCCTCTCCAGCCCTGATGACTCCCTCAACCCTATCTGGATCCAAGTTCGGGGAGCCTGGGAAGTAGATGAAGTGATGCCCAAAGACAGTGACTGGTCCCGTTATCCCCCATTGTTATTATTATTTTTTAAGTCTTCTTTGGTATTTCTACCATGAGAAACCTCCTTCTTCATTTAAGCGGTTTGAGCATATTGAATGTTTCTCACACAGATCCAAAAATGCTATTTATATCTCTGATTAGAAAAAATACTTTCCACTAAAAGGGTTTAATTTTGCATAGTATAACGGCAAGTATAAAAGTGCTGGAGAGCTTAAGTCAGACTACCTACATCTCGACTCTTCTTTCCCAGCTGAGTGGCACCACAAGAGCAATTGTGCTTGCTAAACAGACACACACACACACACACACACACACACACACATAAAGGACTTCTTCTTTAGCAATTCTATTATGTCAAAGGTCCACTTTAACTTGAAATAGATTAGTCCTTCGTCATAGGTCCTCAGTTTAAGATATTATTCACTTATCCAACATATGTTTTAAATATCTTTTGTCTTATTTCAGGCTCGATTCTGAGGAAAACTGGCAGAGTCATATACATGTAGGGGAATCCTCAAATTAATTTTAACCACACATTATAGGTTCATAACAAAACAATACATGGGCAGCCATGAAACCTACTTGATCTTACTCAGATGTTTCCTGTATCCCATGGTACAAATGCCTGGAGAAGAGCGCATTTCCTAAAATCGCCCTGTGTTTAAAACTTAGGTGCTAAACATGTACATTCAGTCAAAACGTAAAAATCAAAGTTCAGTTACTCATCCCTGCTGCCCCCTGCAGATGTATCTCCTCGCCAGATGTCAAACGAATTGCTGGTTATTATGGTGGCTTTTCAAAGGCTCCCTTCCTCCTCTGCTTTTCTTAGACTCTGAAAGACTTCCTTTCTCTTCATTTCTGGCAGCTGCTTTTATGACAAGTTAATTCAGGCTTTGAGAGGTTAAAAGATGAGTCACCTTTAGGTTTCCTTCTGCCTTTCTCCATACCAACTTGTTTGTGGGCCAATGTGAGCAAGGGACAACGAAAGGCCAACCATCTAGTTGTCTTCTTGCCTTTTCTTAAGTACTATCAACATTCCCAAGCCTGAGAAAACATGACCCTGGCATGAGACACAATGATTTTCCCTTCCGCTATCTGGAAACCACTAGCCCACACCCATTTCCTCTCCAGGAACAATTATCTCATTTTCAAACCTCATATTGCTTTGGGAAATGGCAAAACAGATTTTTGGAAATGCCAGACTTCCAGGGTTGAGTTTGGGTTGATGGCCAGTCACTTGCCCTTTTTGCTTCTGCTTTTCTCTCACCCAACATGAGAACACGTTTTATATCTAACACCATGGACTACATCTTCACTTCTCTTCCATACTGAGAACTGCCACATGTATTATTTATAGTTTGATTTAAAGCACTGGCTTGAAAATTAATATATACTTGAAATTATTATGTTATCAATGTCATTTAGCTCAGAATACTGTTTTCCAATGTGCTATAAACAAAACATTTGTGTCTTCCCAAAAGTTATGTGTTGAAATCCTATCCCCCCCACAATGTGATGGTATCAAGAGTTGGGACCCTTTTGAGTTGGTTGGATCATGAAGTCAGAGCTCAGATCAGAGGGCTCCTTTGCCCCTTCCACCATGTAAGGACAAAGAGAGAAGACAGCCTCCTATGAACCAGGAAGAAAGCTTTCACCAGACACTGAGTTTTGCCAGCACCTTTATCCTAGACCTGCCAGAGTCCAGAACTGTGAGAATAAACACTTGTTATTAAACCCAGCCACTTTATGGTATTTTCATTATAGCACCCAGAGCAGACAAAGACTCAATGCATGGTAGGCTTTAAGGTGTGGAAAAATACCTGTAAAAGCAGTGAAGGTGATGCCATTTCCTTGGAGTTTTAGGTTGTGCTAAGAACATATTTGTACTTTTTAAATTTTTATTATTTAAATTTATTTATTCTCTTGGTTTCTCTTGCTTTAAAAACAAAACAAAACATTGTATTGTTCTAATGCACTGTGGTGGCAACGGAGAAAACAGGCAGAGCCCAAGCAGATGTTTCAAAACGTAGCATCTGAAAGTATTAGCTCTCAAGTTTCAGAATTTAAAACTTTATTCTCAACTTCTCACATCATTTCTCTCTTAAAGAGATATTCAATTTGTAACAAAATGAAGGGCTCGATTGGTTTGAAAGAACGTAGATGCCTGATATGAGACTCATCATTGCACTTAAGTGGCTTAGTGGCTTATTGCATTTATTGGATGAGAAGAGCAATATAAAGATTGCGACTCTACAGTAGAGATTTGTTTGAAGAGCTGTAGACTTTCCTTGGGTATTTTTCTACTCTTAGTAAAATAGGGCTGAGGCAGGGAAGCCAGCACTTTAAGGGGATCAATGTAGGTATTCTGGCTGAGTGGGTCTGGTCTCCCCCATGGCTCTGCCCAGGTTTGATGCATTTACTGATAAATTTAAATGGGAAGTATTAATTTCTTCAATTTGGTTTTAATCTTGACTTCATAATCTGAGATTCTTTGAACAATTGGAGTGAATTGGGGGTTTTTATTTCTCTTACCAATTATTTTTCACCATTCATTTAATCCAACTATTCTCTTAACAGTTACTTGAAAGTCTGATCACACATAGTTTTTCTCATGCTGGATTTTGCTACAAATGCGATTACCTCTGTGAGTACCACCCTTTTCCTGTTTATTTTCACAGAATCTCTTCCCACACTGAGAGGGTGAAGGAAACAATCCTTTCTGTGAAATACATGAACAGATAATATTTGGAAATGTAGTGCTTTGGTCTCTACAGTTTCATTTCGTAGAAGCATTTATACCTGAGTAAGGAGATAATCCATTAATTGCTCCTTCCTACCTGGACCCTGTGTGTGTGTGTCTGTGTGTGTGTGTGTGTGTGTGTGTGTGTGTGTTGTATACATGGATCACCCTTTTTAACTTCTTTTTCTCCATGATATTTACATATCATATGCTTCAGATGATGTTAGATGGTTTCCCCATTCTCTTTTCTCATTGGCTCACAAGGTATGTATACTCAGCTCTGTTTTTCCATTTGGAAGCCAATTCCTAAAGATACTGAACTTGAGTTTGGGTTTCTTTCTGATTAAGATTTTCTTTCTTTTCTGGGTTCTTTCTGATATTTCTCAAATAAATTACTCTGTCCTTTAATTATAATACTCCATACTGATAATAGGCTCTAAGTCTGCCTTGGTTTGCTGTGATAAGTGATCCTCTACCACAGAGGTTTGATTTTCCCTTCGTTAGACAGACATGCAACTTAGGTTTTTCTACTTTATGGAGTTCAACATCTATGAGGAAGCCAGTGAACATCTTGCCTGGCGGTAAGCATTTGGATGTAGAAATGAGCAAGATAGACTATTTGCTAAAGTTGAATTCTAGATGAGTTTTTAAAACCATTTCTCACTAAAGCCATTTTGAAGATTTACAGAGTCAAGTATCTACCCAGGGAATATTGTCATTTAGATAATATGCAGTTCAGTTGCATCTTCAATGAAGAATAGATTATAAAATTAATGTTTAGACTGAAAAATCAATCCAAAGTTTCCATTTAAAAGATTATCTACAAAGTATGAACACTATAAATGAACAGGAAATGGGCATGAAATTATTCGTCTTAGGTTATATCTATTGTAAGATAGTTATACCGATACAGTCAACAGTCTTGACTTCTAAATTCAAAAACACCTAGTTGAATTTGTGCAGGTTAAATACGTATTTATAATATATAATTACACTTGCTGTGAAACCCACATAACATTTAGCTCAGGCAGAACATTTTAAAGTCAGTGTACCTGTGAACATACCCCCTTCTCACTGTGTCAGTGTTATTGCAGTAATGAATCAAGATGAATCATCTGTTGATTCTCTGCTAACTCCTGCCATTCACTTTGCATGAGTGAAAAATATATTCTGTGTTAAGTCTCTGACACTCAGGCATTATTTGTTACTTCAGCATCCCATGGTATGTCCTGACTGATACAATGCTATTTTAAATCTTTTCTTTCTTCTCAAACTTTTAACATTTCCACTTTACCTCCTCAGCTCAGAAGATGGATTGCTTCTTTTTTCACCAAGAAAGTAACGTGTCTTTACCCTTCTACCTTTTCTTTAAACCCACTTTCAGAAGAACTCAAATATTCTGCATTTTTCTGTTAAAATGGAAGAACTCTCATTATATGGATAAAGAAGGACTTACTCCAGGCCTTGTTATCCTTACAATAATCCCTTCTCCCTCTTTCATCATCAAATTCACCTTCTCTGATATTACTCCTACCCATACATGCATGTATAGAATACTGTTTTAAAAATAGTTAAAACCCTCCTCAGACAAGCTGCTTCTCTACCTATATCTTCACCTTTTACTTTCTACATATACTTCAAATGACATTTTCCTATGCCAGCTTCCTTCACAGTTTTACATCCAATTCTCTTCTTGATTCCTTAATTCCCACCCATCTACTGAACCATCAGTTTCCAATTACTGCCATCTTGCCAAATCCAGTGGTCAGTTCTCACTCCTTTTTGGGATCAACCTCTCACACCAACATAATACATAGTTGATAAAGCTTTCTGTTCTGAATTGCTCTTTCATTAGCTCTGAAATACTCTTCTCTCTTGAGAGAACATCACTCTTAGCTTACTGGCTATGCCTCTTATTCTTGACTTCTAAGTATTAAAATGCCCCCAAAGAAGAAAGTGTATAGTGCATGGTAGGGTTGAATTTTGGGGGGATAAATGAATGAAGGAATTTTGCTATTAGTCTATTGTCATCACATGAATTGGGAAATTTATTATGTCTCTGATTTCTAGTAAGTTTGCTAGAGTGTACTTTACCTACTGAAGGAAAGGTGTCATATATCTTTACATTATAGTATCTTTGAAGCGTCAGTCACATGATAATCAGTAATTTGCTTATGGATCTTCCTCAGCTCTTTACTGTCTCATTTTTTCATCTGTCTGTGCCTCTTAGCTGTCCTGAGGCCTGGATGAATGCATTCGTGAATGAATGAATAACTATCATCCAGCCGATTTATGTTGAGCTTTAAGATAATAGAATAACATGCGCCATCAACTGCTGTTGAGCCGTAACTTCTAGATGCACCGTTGGAGTCATATAAACCTAAGTATAAAAGTTATATGTTTTTTGATATTCAATTTTATCTGAAAATTTTTAGTTATTTTTCTAGCCAGGATCTTTTCAGACTCTCAATTAATTGTTGCAAGTTATTAGTTATCTAATATTCGATTCATCTGAACATGTGGTAGGTATGCTTTGTTATTAGCCAAATAACTTTGGAAAAAATGTTGACCAGAGAAAAGTTAAGGACACCTTGTCTTGAGTATTCTCTTAGAAATCTCCTTTTGTGTTAAAAATTAGACATGAATCTATCCCAATTGGCCAATTTAGAATAAATATTCCACATGGAATTCCGGGGCCATTTATACTGTATTTACTTTTATACGCACAACTTTAATGAAACTAAGGCCATTGCCCTCCTCCATTTTTATTTTTATGTAGTATTTTTATACAGTGTTTCATTCATTGTGACAGGAAAAATTATGACTACATGTAACAAAATATTGATTAGCAGTATGGGGAATAACCCAAATAATCATGAACTCTTAACAAAACTGTGGCCTATGATTATAGGGCTCATTTAGGGGCCCAGTCATGTCAGTAAGATTCCGGGTTCTTCTCACCCTTTTGCTCAGTTATTATGATCATATTGCCTCTTTTTCTTCATCCGAGTCACTGCATGTGGCTATAAGAACAACTCTAAGAATCAGATTGCAGGGTTATTTTCCATTTAAGAATTAGAACATAAGAGCAAAACATCTTTGCTTCTGTCACAGAAAATTACACTTTCCCCTATTACACTTTTGCAAACATCTTCTTGGACATCATGAGCTCACAGCCTCCTCTAGTTTCAGGGAAGCATGGACTATCGACAAAGGGGATTGGAATGGTTTTGACTGCACTTTCATCTCTGAGCTGGCCACAGTACAATCCTGAACAAACAGGTACTCTGTTAGCAAGGCTGCTAGCATAAGCGACTAGCAATGCCTGCCACGCCTTCCCTCCTTTTCTCCCATTCTTAGGGATACTTTTTAAATTATTATTAATTTTAAAAAAATGTACATCCTAGTTAGTTAGCATACAGTGCAACAAGGATTTCAAGAGTAGATCCCTTAATATCCCTTACCCATTTAGCTCATCCCCCCTCCCACTAGCCCTCCTGTAACTCTCTGTTCTCCATATTTAAGAGTCTCTTATTTTTTTCTCCTCCCTGTTTTTATATTATTTTTGCTTCCTTTTCTTTATATTCATCTGCTTTGTATCTTAAAGTCCTCATATAAGTGAAATCATATGATATCTGTCTGTCTTTGACTGACTAATTTCACTCAGCATGATACCCTCTAGTTCCATCCACGTAGTCACAAATCGCAAGATTTCATTCTTTTTGATTGCCAAGTAATACGCCATTGTAAAAATATACCACAGCTTCTTATCCATTCATCCATTGATGGACATTTGGGCTCTTTCCATACTTTGGCTATTTTTGATAGTGCTGCTATAAACATTGGGGTTCATGTGTCCTTTAGAAACACCATACCGGTATCCCTTGGATAAATACCTAATAGTGCAATTGCTGGGTCATAGGGTAGTTCTATTTTTAATTTTTTGAGGAACCTCCATACTGTTTTCCAGAGTGGCTGCACCAGTTTGCATTCCCGCCAGCAGTGTAATAGGATCCTCTTTCTCCACATCCTTGCCAGCACCTGTTGTCTGAGTTATTAATGTTAGCCATTCTGACAGGTGTGAGGTGGTATCTCATTGTGGTTTTGATTTGTATTTCCCTGATGATGAGTGATGTTGAACATTGTTTCATGTGTCTGTTGACCATCTGGATGTCTTCTTTGGAGAAGTGTCTGTTCAGGTCTTTGGCCCATTTCTTCATTGGATTATTTGTTTTTTGAGTGTTGAGTTTGATAAGTTCTTTACAGATATTGAATACTAACCCTTTATCTGATATGTCGTTTGCAAATATCTTCTTCCATTCCATCGGTTGCCTTTTGGTTTTGCTGATTGTTTCCTTCTCATCTTCGACAAAGTAGGAAAGAATATCCAATGGAATAAAGATGTCTCTTCAGCAAGTGATGCTGGAAGACTGGACAGCGACACGCAGAAAAATGAACCTGGACCACTTTCTTACACCATACACAAAAATAAACTCAAAATGGTTGAAAGACCTGAATGTAAGACAGGAAACCATCAAAATCCTGGAGGAGAAAGCAGGTAAGAACCTCTTTGACCTCGGACGCAGCAAATTCTTACTCAACACGTCTCCAGAGGCAAGGGTTACAAAAGCAAAAATGAACTCTTGAACCTCATCAAAATGAAACGCTTCTGCACGGAGTAGGGATAGTTTCTTACTTGAGAAAGGCACAGGACTTACACTGGGATCACTGCAAAAATACTTTCTATTTATGTTCTGAATACCAGTTTCTCCTGCCACCAATTCATTCCCCCTTATTTGCATCATACTTGCCTCTTTAGTTTTTAAATTTTTAATGTTTTTTCATCTATCCCAAAAGTCTTACTGTTATGTGTCAACATATACATCTTATTTAGTTTTGTCCTTCCTCTTCCTTAGATTCTGGCATGTAAAGGGTGATCAACAAATACCTCCAGCTACGAATGAGTGAACGGTTGCCTGCTTTTCAGACACCATTCTAAAACGCAACATTTATCACAGCACTATTCAGATCCACCAGTACCCCCCTTTTCTCTGTTGCAAGAAAGACAAATGTTTTGACCTGCCTTTCAGGGCATCTAGAACACAGATCTATTCTCTTTCAATTCTCATTGCCCTTCAGCGCACCTCCTGAGAAACAGCCCTGTTAGTTACCCATAGTCCCATATAAACTACTCTGTTTAGTATCTCATATGCGAAAGTGATTTATGTATCATAAAATGACATTAAAGGAGAGCTGTTACTTTGAGCAGCTTCACCTCCATGTGCATACTATGCATCTGCCAAATGAAAATTCCTTTCTTTGCCTCTTCTCTTTTCCAAAATCTTTGTCTTTCAGCCCTCTTACTGCTGACTCCATCGGCGACACACCTACAGCCTCACAGCACTCATCTCCACTGACTAGAGGCTAATGTTTTTAACATCTGGAACTCTCTACCGAGAACATTTTTTTTTTTTTCTGTCTCAGATAGCAGTTCCAACTGTGTAAAGGCAACCTGCAGAACTAAAGAGTTAATACTCCTTGGGGGTAGCCCAGAGCTAATAGTAGATGAGGATTTTGTGAATAAATATCCCAACTTCTTTATCCTTCGGTTTGGGTAACTGTGAGGCAGGCTGTATATGGTTTGCCACTATGCCCACTAGGGTTAAGCCCCAGCTATCCGTGGTGGGAGCATGCTATTCTGCCACTATAGAGCTGGTTTATCACTTTTTGTTTGTTTGTTTTTACTTTACCTGACTTTATTCCTTTCCCTATTTCACTTTCCCATTTCTCTATAAACCTACTAAAGTTAGTTCCTTGTCTCAGTGTCTGCTTCCAAGAGAACCCAGACTCCTCTACCAGATTAACCCCTCTTAACACCCAGACTAACACACCTCACTTCAGTTACTTCATTCTTGTGACTTTCACTGATATGCAGGCCAGTATTCATTTCCTCTTCCACTCAGCGTCGATGGTCACTTTTTATTATTATTATTATTATTATTATTATTATTATTATTATTATTATTATTATTATTTTATTTGCCTTCCAAATATTTTAGCATGTGATTACATTTTTTAGTGTTTATTTATTTATTTATTTATTTTTTGAGAGAAAGACAGAGCACGAGTGGGGGAGGGGCAGAGAGAGAAGGAAACGCAGAATCTGAAGCAGGCTCCAGACTCTGAGCTGTCAGCGCAGAGTCTGACGCAGGGCTCAAACTCATGAACTGCGAGATCACGACCTGAGCCGAAGCTGGACTCTTAACTGACGGAGCCATCCACGCATACTACCCTGATTACATTTTTATGTAAGATTATCAAATGTTGCTTATACCACTGTTTATTCTCAATAAGATTCCGAGCTTCCCAAGGGAAGTTTCTATGTCTATGGCAATTCTCTATAACCTCAAAAACTAACTCTCATAGACTTGGTCACCATAAAAGGATACCACAAACGCTCTCTGTTGGTTAATTGGGTGCTGTGAGTTCATGAGATACAATGCACTTCTGATAATTCAAAGAAAGCTGGGAACCCAGGCTTTCATGTGAAACTTGTTTCTGATGTTGTAGCTCATTGATGTTTTCAAATTATACCTGAGTTTGGATGCTAAGTTTGGCAACTAATTATTTTCTGATGGCTTTAGACATGTCATTTAACTTCTCTAAGGCTTGGTTTCTACAGTAGATAAACGGAGCTAATTACCTCTACCTTATAGAACGATTGTGCCATCAGAGCATATATTAAACATTTCATATATTAAAAGCCAAAAAGGATAGATGTGGTAGTTGATGGGAAGATAGACCAGAGCAATATTAGACTTGGGTGGTGCAAACAAGGCAGTCAGTGTGATCAGCATTAGGACAGATACATGCCATCAATGAAGTCATTGAGGTTATCCCACTAAGCGGGGAGTCCTTTACATCTAAAATTTCTTTTTAAGGTTGGTAATCAAGGAAGAACTCTTGTCCTGAGAGGAGTTTCAGAGGGCAGCACAGTCGAGAAGTTTAGTTTAGAGGCACAGAGGGCAGAAGAAACAGAGCAAGAATAGTCACAGTGGGAACGGAGAAATTGTGATGAAAATAACAAAGTCTTAACCTGCCCTGATAAATCGCTGTCTGGGCAAAGCATGCACCTAAAAGATCTTCCAGCTAACTGGGAAAATCTAGTGAAATGAAGACAAAAATATAGACAAGGAAAAGAACCAGCATTGAGGCCAAGACTCTGCTTCCAGACACTTGTTTCTAGAGTGAGGTGAAATGGGTACACAAACAAGACCACTCATCTGAAAGATGTGTGAATTATTTTATTCTTGCTATTTGAGCCTTGGAAAGAATTCACCCCCAGGCTATTTCGCTCATCTCTTTTGCCAAATATTTTTACCTTTTCATTTCACAACATTTATGATAAACATTTTGAGGAAAACATAACTGACTTCATTATTTGGAATTTATGGACTCAAATGAACTTCTGATCATTTTCTTGGTCCTTGACTAACACTTTAAGGTCATTGTCAAGAGAGTTTCTCTTGTCACCTAGGGAGACATAGCCTTTCTTTGGAAAATCTGTGGGGGTTATCTCTTTTACTACTTTTGTACAATTATTATGAGAAATCCCTAATGTGTCATTGAGGCGAAGCAGAAAAATTATGTTGTGCCAAATACGGAAATGTGGTAAGTATATTCTGATGATGCTGGCACACATTGATAATGAATATCAGTTCCTACTTATTTGCTATTTGAAATCAATAGAAAATTTAATGAACATTTATAGTTAAAATCCTTTTCTAAAAATAGTTATCTTGAAAACCACCTTCCAACTGAGTCCTATTCATGAGTTATCACAATGCTTTCTGTTAATTTGTTGTTCAGACAAATTTATTTGGGTAATTCTCTACAAAGAGACATCTGCTTTCTCTGTGTTCTGTTGGAGCTAAATTCTGATGACCTTCAGGGCCAATAAGTTTCTGATATATGGTGGCTGAGATGGGAGTGGACTTTAATTGCATGTCTAGAGAGGGACTGTTGGATTACATTAGTGAATATATTAGTATTTTATGGAAATTCAAGAGTATCCAAATGACTTCATTCACAGAATAACAAAAACAAATCTTTTGTTTGAAAATCACCCTGGTCATTTGTGTTAATTGAGTCAGTTGACTCCCAAGCTCTCTGTAACCAACTGTTATAAAACATTTTACAAAAAATCCAGGAGGGAAGTAGAATGTTAACTTACACTTCAACTCTGACATATCAAAGGAGAAGAAATACATATTTCAAGTGAAGGACCTCTGAACTATTTAACATTGATGCTTTCCCTGACTTAGTCAAATATGTCTTATGCCCTGTTATTTACTGGTTACACTGTATGTAGCATATATAGAAAGGTTTGTTCTCAAAATACTCAGAACTTTTTATTTCTAGAGGCAGAAATATATATATAATAATTGCAATACTGTGTGATAAGTGCATGGCAATAAGTAATAGGAGTAATCAACTCTGGGATGTGGGGGTAAGTGTATCAGTCGAGGTAACACTTGGGTTGTGTCATGAAGGATGACTCAGAGTTCTATAGGTCAAAAAGATGACCTAAAGGACAACCCAGACAGAAGGCACAGAAAGTATGGATGAGAGCAGCACTCAGAAATTTCTTCTGAAAAGAAACAGACGGTATTTTGAGTTTTGTGCACCATACTGTATCAGTTGCAACAATTCAAATCTTCTACTGTAGGCTGAAAGTGGATATAGGTAATTCAAATGAGTGTGGTTGTGCTCACTAAGACTATATGTGAAGAAATAGACAAAGGGCTGAATATGGCTCATGGTGCAGCTCACTGATCATTATCATGGTGAATTTTTTTCCCAGAATATATCTGAACAATTCTTTTAGTAGTCTCGACCTTTCAATGTCAAGTCGGACTACAGAAAACTTCACCAAATCTTCCAAGCCTGTAGCAATTAGTACCCGGTCCATTCAGGCACCCACCTATTATCCCCATCAAAGTTCCTGCCACCTCCGGTGCACTAGATTTGTCCACTTTCAGAGCCCCACATTTCCTTTAGGACCCTGGAGATCTCATAACTCCTAAAGGGTCCTACGTCTCTCTTAGTGATAGAGCATCCTGCCTCCCTATGTGTCATCTCAGATGCTCCAGTTTAATTGACTGATGATAGGAGGTTTTGTGAACCACAGGCCACTTAGGATTTGTCTTCCCAGCCCAACTCCTGTTCATCCTCAGACAACATCCCTTTTATTGTCCCTGGGTCAGATTTCTCTTTTCCATGTTCTTAGCATGTCTAAAGAATATCTTCCTTCAGGAATCAGCTGAAAATCCTCTTTATTATAAAGGTTATCCTTGACCCCAGGTAAATTTATGTCTCCTGGGTTTTCCTTCCTCACAATATATTAGACTTTTCTCTTCATAATCATGGTTTATTTACTTTTTATTTATTTATATTTATTGGCTTGCAATCTTTCTTGTGATCTTTTATAAATCAGTGAGGGCACAGATCTTCTCCATTTTATTCCAAGTTGCCAACTCAATGAACATTTACAGATGCTTTGAATAGGATGTGACGAATCCAAGGAGATGTTGACTATGATTTTTTTATCTCTAACTTTTAGTGATTAAAGCCCAGTCAATGTAGAATATTGGATAAAATGAATAAAAACTATGAAAAAAAAGACTATAGACAGAACGTGGAAAGCCCACCACATTAGAGAAAAAAATGAAAATGAAATGTCAGGGAAGCAAGTCCAAGAACAATAGAGAGAGAAGCACATTCAGCTGAGGAAGGAAAACATATTAAGGAAAATGACCAAGTGACACAGCCAAAGGCATCAGAAAAGTCAAATTGGTGTGGACAATTATTAATCTTTGTCTCATATATCATCTATCTATCTGTCTATCTATCTATCTATCTATCTATTTATCTATCTATCTAATTGGAGAAGAAACAGTTCTCCTTTTAAAGTGAACTGATACTGTACTTGCATATACATGTGGAATGACTCTTGGTTTCCACACTCACCCTCTTTTAAGGGCATCACTATGATCTAATATAGATGATAATATTAAAGAGGTGGGTTTCCCAAGTATTCTCTTTATTCATTTTTTTATATGTTTTATCTTCTTTGTGAACGTGAGGCTTCTCATTCAAAATACCAATTTCTTCTAATATTATGGGCATAAAAGTCCATTATTTCTTTCACTTATGTCTAGCGCTAATGTCCGCCATGTGGTTCTTTATTTACTAGGGATATAAGAAATTCACAAAAGGATGTGGCCCCTGCCCTCATGAAACTTACATTCTAGTGGATTGGAGATGGAAAAAAACCAGCTACAAAGTGGACTTTTTACATTCAATTATAGTAAATGCTATGGAAGAGAGATGTAATATAAGGAAATGCCCAAAAGGAAGACTGGGACTTGGGGAAATGAAAAATACGAGCATGCCAGGTAACAGGGGTGAGAATAAGTTGAAAAATATGCCTACTATAGGAAAGTGTCTGTGAGTCCCAAAGAGGAAAGGCACATCAAGGAACTACCTAAAGACTGATACAAATAGAATAAAGAAACTGAGGGGGAGAGTCGTATGTAATTAAGTTAATCTGCTAGGCAGGGGCCAGATCACACAAATAGATCGTGACCATGTAAAAAGATCAATCTCTGTCCTGTATGGGGAAGTAATTAAACTAAAAGAATAGAGGCAGAGAAACCCACCTGGATACTACCAAAATACTCTAGGTGAAAAGCAAGGCTGCCTGGGGCTTGTAGTGAGGATGGACGGATATGGGTAGATTACTATGTATCGGAAGGAAAAATTTAAAGGGCCTGACATTGTTTTAGGATCAGTGACATAATATCTGTATTCAGTGATTGCTCCGACACAGGGTAAGTCCTCGATAAAGGTTAAGAAAATTGTAATTATTGTAATCAATGCAGAGTCCTGAAGCTTATTGACCTGCCGAATATGAAATAGTCCCTGAAATTCGCTGCCAGGTGAATAATCATCTCCTGATACCAGGGGACTTGACCCCTAGACGGTTTCTGGGCATCCTTCAAACCAATTTTGAATGACATTCTTTGCAGGGTCACCCTTTTTTTCCTGAGGAGCTTGCGCTCTGCCTTTGCAACGGTGTAACCTTTCACAGTTGGAGCACGGGGTCGCTGTTCTATGCTGACCCACAGATAAAACGTAGGATGCATTTCCTGGGTTCAGCTGCCCTTGTTGTTAAGAACCCAGTGACTCTGCCTTCAATAACATATTTTTACTAGAAGCTTCCTCTTTATTCTTTTTGAAGTCTCATCGAGAGTCAAATTTTCATTCAGGCAAAAGCCCCTTTGGAAAACTTCACTTTGAGTTCCACATTCTAGCTGCACCATCGGTAAGTTAACTGTGAATGTGTTCTAAACAACGGTGTATTGATGGCATAGCTCTGAAAAACGATTAGCGACAACCACTATGGAATGTGAATTGATTAACTGGGGAATTTACAATTTTTCATAACGACTCTTGTCCACGGTGAAAAGGACACATTTGGCAATTCAACAATTTATTTATATCTTGCAGTTTTATATCAGGCCGAGCTTGTGAGAAACCTTAGGAAGGCCTTAAGTAAGCGGTCACCTGTGAAGGCCCTGATTTGTATGCTGGAGGGAATATTATTGGATGGACAGAAAAAGTCTGGATTGACTGAAGATCAAGAGAAGCTGAAAGTCTTCAGTGGATGGCTTCTGAGCTTATAACATTTAGCCTGAAATTAGCCTGATTTAAATCTATGTATATATAAATCCTGGGAAATAGGCTTGTGGACCTTAAAATACCACACACAATCACTTCAACTATTTGGATTTTTCAAATTCCAAGGTGGTGTTGGAGAGTGAATTTTTGATCTTTTACTACAATGTTTGCTTTTAATGAGATTTCATTTTATCATTGTCAAGAGTTCAGAACAAGTCAATCTTCCTTTAAAAAATTTTTTAAATGTTATTTATATTTGAGAGGCAGCGGGCTGTGAGGGGGGAGTGGGTGGAGGTGAGGAACAGAGGGAGATGGAGACGGAAACCAAAGCAGGCTCCAGGCTCTGAGCTGTCGGCACAGAGTTCAATTACACGGCTTGAACCCCCAAATGGTGAGATCATGACCTGAGCCAAAGTCGGATGTTTAACCGACTGAGCCACCCAGGCGCCCCAGGTAAATGCCAAATACCAAGAGGTGTTCACTGAGTGTGATCAAGTCATTGGGAGATGAACATCCCTTGCATGAACAGTTCTTTAATGAAGCCAAAGTGACTCAAGTAGGCAAAATCCTAAATTACTGTGACTGAATGGAATAAAACTACTAGGAGGAATTAAATTAATATGGCATATGTTCCCTCATTCAAAAAAATTATTTAGCTTCCTCAATGTTCCAAGAACTATTCTAGACACAGCAGATGTGGCAGTAAATAAAACAGTAAAAAAGTCCCTATCCTTTGGATCTTGCTTTCTAGTGATGAAAGACAGACAACAAATCCATGTGTATATAAAGAGGGTTGTCAGGGAAGACCTCGCTGAGAAGGTTACACATGAAAAGGGATTAAAAGAGCCATGTGGATATATAAATACCCGAGGATATGGAAAGAGAAAATTGCAAACATTAGAACTTTCAGGAATGGCTGGGAGGTCGGCGTAGCTGAAGCCTCGTGGAACAATGGGAAGTCTGCAGAAGATGAGATCACGAGACAAGATAAGTAACTAGAGCTTTTATTAGGTAGTTATTTGAAGACCATGATAAGAATATTCTTGTTTTACTGTAAATGAAATGGGCACTGAGGCAGATTAAGAATGATCCCAAAATCTTTGATGCGCCTTCCATCGAGAGGTAGGGTGAATATCCCTTCCTTTGAAACCGGGTGGGATTTGTAACTGCTTTGACTAACAGAACACAACAGAAGTGGCTCTAGGCCAGTTTCTGGGCCCAGGTCTTTACAGACGGGCAGTCTCTGCTTCCTGTTATTGGAAATACTCATGCTTGGAGGGTATCATACTCTGAGAAGCCCAACGCATATGGAGAGACCATGATAGGCAAGCTGACCGACAGCTACCTCCCAATCACCTGCCAGCACCCACTGCCAGCCAGGTGGATGAGTTACCTTGAACATCCAGCCCATCAAGCTTTCAGATGACCTCATTCCCCATCACTATCTGTTAGCATTCACCACTTGCATAAAAAACCCAATCGGAGCCACTCGGCTAAGACCAGAGATTCACAAGAGATAATTTTTAAAAAATGCCTTTTAAAACCATGATGCTTTAATGTGATTTGTTATGCAGTAATAGATAGGCATAACAGTATTTATTATAGGTTTGTTATTGGAGTCATGATAGGACTTAAATTTTAAGAGAGTCACTCTTCTTGCTGTATTAAGAACATAGGGCAGAGAAAAGTAAAACTAGATGAATTAGTTGGGAGGCTGGTAAAATAATCCTGATATGAGAGTAGAGTACGTGGACCAGGGTAGTTAAATACAAAAGTGAAAAGAAGGAATCCTATTCTGGATATGTTTGTAAGGTAGTGATAACACATTTTGTTAATGGATTAAGTGTGGGGTGCAAGATAAACAGAGGAGTCAAGAACGATTCCAAAATTTTTGCTGAAGATACTGAACGAGCAGATTGGCAGCTAGCAGAATGGTAGAAATGAAGACTTTGGTTTGCAGGGTATTCACTTTGAAATGCCAGTTAGACCCGTCTGTGGACGGATCAAGTGGGCGGTTCGATGTGTGAGTTTGGAGTTAGGTACGGTCCAGAGACAGACATTTGAGCACTTACTGTGGCAGCACATACACTAAAATTGGAATGAAATAGCGAAGATTAGCATGGCCCCTTTGTATAGATGACAGAGACTGATATTTGATAGTCATCAGTGACTGAGAAGATCACCAAGAAAGATTCACAACTAAGTAAGAGAAGAAGCCAAAGAAATATGCCCTGGGATGCTCTTACTTTAAGTGATTGGAAAGAAGGGAACAAACCAGGAAAGAAGATTGAGGAAGAAAGGCCCATGAGAGAGCAGTGATGTGAGGAGAGTTAGGGGAAAGGAAGAAAGTAAATAAAGATGAAGGATGGGGTGACTCTCTAATGATGCTGACAGGTCAAGTCAGAGGAGGACTAAATTGATCTTTGGACTTAACAACATGAAAGTCATGGTGACCTCTACAAAGTAGCTCCAGTGGAGGGGTAGAAGCAAAAACCTTTTTGGACCGGGTTCAAAGGAAAATAGAGAGAAGAGTTAGAGACGCAAGCATAGGCAGTTATTTCAAGGAGGTTTGCTGTTACAGGGCAAAGAGAAAGAGGGAATGCTGTTGGATGAGCAGGGTGAAGAGAAGTAGAGAGTTTTTTTTTTTTTTTTATTTTGTTTTTTAAGATGGGATGACTAACAGCATGTCTGTATGCTGATAGGAATTCTCCAGCAGAGAGAGAAAACCAATGTTTCAGGATTGAGGGGGAAATGCCAGAGCAATGTCCTTGAGGGGAAATTTTACCACAGGTATTAGGAGAGATGGCAGAATATGTTGAACTGATGCTACTTTGTGAGGACATGTAATGGTGAGACTGTTGTTAATTTTCTAAGTGAAATAGGACACAAGGTCATCAGCAGAAAATAAAATTGGAGGCCATTATGTGGGATGCTTGAGAAGAGAAGAGAAAGTATGACATAGTTTTCCAGGAGAGACGGAAACTCGTTAGACCAGGAAAGTGTGTTCTGATCACCAGGCAGTGTAGGGCCTGCTTGATGTTAGTGATCACGGATTTAAAATGAGACCAGCCAGCATAGCCTCTAGTCTCCAACCATGTTTAGCCGTGTGGGTGAAGACGCAAGGTAAAATTTAACCAGGGCTAGCATTGTAAATTGAGTAGAATAAAGATACAAAAAAAAGGGGAGGGGGGGTTACAGTTGAGACTGTGTGCAGGGGAATGATGATAATGATTGTCCATGAATCCGAAGCTGGAATTTTACTATTATTGAACCATAGCATTAAACACACACACACACACACACACACACACACCTTTTCATTATGCTAATAGAGCTGGAAATCTGGGTTCTACTAAGACTTCTCTTTGCCGAACCATCTTACTTCAACAAAAGTCTCTAATTAATTTAATCCACACTTACCGAATACCTGGTCTGTGGATGATAAAAGATGATGGGCAGACAGCTTCTGAGAACAATTCTGATGCAAAGGCAAGAAAGGTTGATTTTTGACACTGGTTACAAAGACATTATCTTACGGTGGGAATTCTTTAGCACTCATTAGAGAGGCATTTTCATGACTAGGATTTAGCATCCACTTAGCATTCATAGTGGGCTGAGACCTTTATGGAAAATATAAACAACATTCTCCCTGCTTTTATGGAGCTTTCCAAGCTACCCTGAGCTTTTGTCAAGTACCTAATAAAGACAAGAAGAACTTGTTCTAAATTGCTATTGTAACAATGCGAGAACTGGGATTTTGTTACTAGGAAGTTGAAGAAGTACTCTGCAAATAAATTCAAATCTACCCAACAAGTTCACTTCTTCAATTATCTTGCTCCGATAAAGGTTACTTCATCTTGAAACATAAGCTTTCCTGGAATCCCCATAATGCTAATGACTCCCCCATTCATCATCCCTAATTCCTTATCTGAGGCATATTGCGTTTTCTTCTTATAAATCTTTATTCTGATCAAAGAGTCAATTAAAGAGAGATTAATCTTTTTTCCAGGTAGGAAATTTTCTCATTCTTCCACTCGAATTGTAATTGCAGTCTTACTTTCAAATCTAGTAGTAGATGCTAGAAAAAAATTTCCATAACCTACATAATACTGTTACCAGCCCAGCCATTTTGTAGTGCCATTCGCTCTTACCTTTGTAACACTGCCCTAAATAACTCATATATTCTCTTTCTTACTCTCTATGTAATTTGAATCTCAGTGGGAGTTTTCTCAAAAGATTTATATTCTCTGAATAAATAGTGGCCGAGTGTTCTTGCTAAACTTATAAATGTCTCTTTTCTCCTCTGAATTTGGCTCTCTACTTTATATTGTATTCTCGAACTATTTTACTTGCAATCTTTGCTAAATTGCATTGTGACAGTTCAGACTTTAGTGTTCTTTTGAAGACCTATTTTCTCCTGAATAGATATAAATATAACTTGAAAGCAATGTTAAAGCCTGTTTCCTCCTACAAGCTTTGAAACAAAAAGTTGAAAGTGTGTCGTACAACATCTGGCTGATGAGCCTCCTCTTCTGGTTATGCTAACACAGATTGTGCCAACCGATGTGCCAGTATTAAATGACAGAGCCCAAAGTCTGGTGTCAAGCACCTTCTCTCTGTTGATTCTCAAAATAGGTTCTATTAAAGTGTTTTCATTTGGGTCTGAAAGGAACCTTGAAAGAAACGTTAGAGATTTTGAGTTCAACCCCCTAATTTTTCAAATGAGCTCGGAATTTTGAGACTTGCCCAAGCTTATAGCTTATAAAGCCAATTCAGGGACCAACAAGCCCTAATCCATTTCTTGATTTTCACCTCAATGTTCTTTCTGGTACACCACACCAGAATGAATAAATAACCACACCACTCATGTCTGTGCATTTTATAACTCAAATTACACTGATGGAGTTTAAGATTGCGCTGATAGCTGGGCTTTTGGATACTTCTAATTTACGTGACCATGGCTTAATTCTAGGAACATCTATAATGCATGTCAGTTAGATGTTCCCTGATAACCAGAAACGTCTGGCATGCCAGTTGGCCAGGGTTGGTGGTAGTGAAGGTGGCAGTTAGGAAACTATTGTAAGAAAGATTAAGAGCTGCCCGCAACTAATTTATTCGTAAGTCAGAGTAAGTCAAGAAAGAGAAAAGTTCTAAAAGTTGTGGGTCACAATTAGACAGGGGTTCTTAGACCTGTGAAATAAGCAGCATTCAGATTGACCTCTGAGCCAATCTGTTCACAGAGGTTTATAAGAGAATGTCGTTTCAACATTCTCAGCCGCACCTTGGAGATGCAAGGCACCACCAGCGGCGTGGCATTCACAGGGGTGCAAAACTTTTGATGTTAGGTATTGGCAGCTTTGGTTGGGGCAATGGTGCCTTTGTCATGGGCTGTCTTGTTGCCCATGACTTCTCTCAAAGAAGAGAACTAGAAGTGAAGAGAAAGAAAGGTGTGAATCAACTCAGTACTTATAAGGGCTCTAAGAGCATAAAAATTGCCCTCTTTTAGGATACTCAGAACATAGGAGAAGCTGAGATTTCATGACTTGTGCAGAGCCCGGGTCAGGCAAATTCAGGTATTATGAATCTCCAGTCTGCTATGTCTTAAAAGAATATGAATTATTCATCATTATGATTTGGGACACTTAACTGGGGGCACGTACTGACTAATGATAGTTGGCGAATTTGAAATACTACTGAAGGGAATCAGGCAGGTGTCAGCAGGTTAGAGGAACTTACTGTTCAGAAGAATGAAGAATGGGGGTAAAAGAGGGCCATTACTTTGCAGAGTTTTCATCTAAGAAGCAGGACATTTGAAAAATGTGTCCCTGCTTCTAGTGGAGCCGTTCTAATCCTAATATGAATGCTAAAAAATTGAGATACCTTTTTTTTAATGCGATGAGTTTTCTAACAATGAGATTTTTTCTTTCTTAACATATATCATGTTTATCTGAATCCAAAAGAATTTAGCCAGCTTAACCAACTGAGCCACCCAGGTGCCCCTAGCCAGCTGATAAAAGGTTGGGAGGTCCTAATATGTAGAACAGGAAAATCGATATAAGTTTGGCATGTAAAGATAAGCACATTAGCATTTTTCTAGTTGTGTTTATGTATTCATTCATTGATCAATATATATATCAGTTTCTTTCATTTTTGATAAACATAGTTTAAACATTTAGGACTTGTACATGTGAGGAAATCTCCCTTCATATAAATAAAACTATCTGCTTAATATTTTAAGTTGCTATAAGTTTTTTTAAAAGGTATTTATTTTGATAGAGAGGGGAGACAGACAGAGAGAGAAGGAGAGAGAGAATCTCAAACTGGGTCCGGATAGTCAGCATGGAGCCCGACGCGGGGTTTGATCTCATGAACCATGAGATCATGACCTGAGCTGAAATCAAGAGTCAGACACTTAACCGACTGAGCCACTCTGGCACCTGTAAGTTGCTACAATCTTTATTTATAAAATAATATTGGCTTGTTAAAGAATTAAGACAGTCACAGACACTATGGTAATGATAATGATAATCACAGCTGATGATTATTAAGTGTACAAGGCCATATACCTACTATACTTCATACCATTTAATAATTAAAACATTATGATATTATAAGTTAAAATATTTTTCTTATTTCCATTTTACTGAAGTACAATTAAAGAAAAAATCTTCCCAGAGTTACACACATCCTGTAAGATTCAAATACAGACTCAAAGTCTGATTCTTTTTTTTTATTAATTTTTGTTTTAACATTTATTTATTTTTGAGAGACATAGAGACAGAGCGTGAGCAGGGGAAGGACAGAGAGAGAGGGAGGTACAGATTCTGAAGCAGGCTCCAGGCTCTGAGCCATCAGCACAGAGCCCGACACAGGGCTCGAACTCACAGACCCTGAGATCATGACCCGAGCTGAAGTCGGCCGCTTAACCGACTGAGCCACCCAGGCGCCCCTCAAAGTCTGATTCTAATTCAAACTATGTGTATGAAGATATGCTAGGACAAATAAGCAAACTCCAACTTGATGAAAGGACACTACAAAGAAATTCAGAGGATTAGAAACCATTTCAGGAGGAAATTGTCTTCAGGAAGAGTTTACGAGAAGGGAGAATTGTCCTTACTGAGGAAGAATTCCTTCAGACTTTTTGCGAAGAGGTTAATAGTTATTTTGCAAATCTATAAAGGAATGTCATTAGCATCCTCCTGTCTTTATGAGTATTAGGAGATCAGTGATTAGTGTCATGCACTATGTTGATAACCATTAATAGATAAGCTCTCATTCAACACCTAATTTACCAGTTAGTTGCATAAGCCATGCTAAAAATGCTCAAAATAGGTATTGAGCTGGAAACTAAGAACATTAACCAACACTCGAGTGTCTATGAGGCATTCCTACTGAGGAACCGCCAGTATGCAGAGTCTAAGTTCTGAAATAGAAGGCTTGAGACTCACAAAAAAGGCATTTACACATCTCTGTGATAGTCCTAAACTAAGAGACCGTATACCTAGGCCCACTTGAAAATTTTACTCTCACCCCCACTCAGTTGCCAGGAAACTATGTTCCAAATCACGAAAACTCCCTTATGACTTCATAAATTATTATTTTTGCATCCAGTGGGCGAGAGATCATTACTACACAGCACCACTGGCTGTCCTTGCACTGGCTAAATTCCTCACATCCAGAAACAAAATTTGCAATTGTACTTGTCCTCAGGTTGAATGTGAGAGATATGAATTGTATTAGCATCCAAGTGAAAGTGAAAAGAATCCATGTGCTGCTTGAAGAGCAAACAATAAGCCTGGCGAGATCTCTGCTCAGAATGAGTAAATCAGAGGGGAAAAGAAAGGATGAAAGAAGATTTTTAAAACTTCCCAGCCGAAAAGGAGGGGCACTTCATCCAAAAGATTAAAAAATAGAAGTTATGGGGCGCCCGGGTGGCTCAGTCTGTTAAGTTTCTGGCTCTCGATTTTGGCTCCTCAGTCATGATCTCGTGGTTCATGAGACTGAGCCATGCCTTGTGCTCTGTCCCCAACAGCACGCACAGAACCTGCTCGAGGTCCTCCCTTGCTCTCTCTCTCTCTCTCTCTCTCCCTCTTTCAAATTAAATAAACATTTAAAAATGTAAATAGAAGTTATAATGTGAGACAATTTTAATGATGAGCTGTCAGTGAGACTTTTTAAAATACACGAGGTGCTACAAGCAAATGGGTTCCACTGCAAGGATCATAGGAAGATACAATCCTCTTCTAGTTTGTAGGGTTTCGTTTTCTTTTCCCTAAACTGTAATTTTTTTGCATTACTTTTCTATTGATTGATTAAGCTAACTTACACATGAAAATTAATAATGAATATTCAGTATGCATTATTAATATTTTGTTATTAGCCTTACCGACATTGCATTTTCTGGAAATTTCTTCATTTCTTAAAGGCCAAATGTAGTTATGCTTCCAAACTAGAAAGAAGCCATCCTTGGCACCAGTGAAAGAAGGAAAAGGTGTAACAAAAACCTAAGAGACTCTGCTGAGATGAGATGTAATCCCATCTCGTACAGCGGAAATTCGGGGGAGATGTATGAGACAACTTAATTAATTATTAGTAGTGAAATTTTTACCTTGACTTGGGGGCACGAAAATGAGCCACGGCTGAGTTCCTCCGTTATTAGACACCTCTCCATGTTCGTTTGCTGAACACCCGTTGTGGCAGATGGCAGAAGACTCAAAGGTCAGAGATGGGATATTAAATGCTGAGCTTCTGAACATCTGGAATGCTTTTAAAAAAAAAAAAAAAAAAGGACAAAGAAGAAAGAAAAGTAAATATATGTAGGTGTCATTTGCTGTCTTTCATATTAACATGACAAAGTATACTTCCTCGCAAGTCAGCCAAGGTGATTTTGATTTTGATAGAATATATCACAAGAGAAGCCATTGCTCCTCTCCCTGTTACACCTGCACAGACGATTTATTTGCTGCACCCTCAGGCAATGAGCCGCCTGCTGCTGATGGAAGCCATCAGCATGCCCACAAGCGCCATCTGTGCAGGAGCTGGGCTAATGAGCAAAGTAAGGAGAGGCTGGCGAGAGACTGGCAGGGAGGGGAGAGGGCAAGGTGGCTGGATTTAACTCCAAGCAATCCAGAGGTGGACTTTCATAGAAAACACTAAGTCTCCGCCATGGCTCTTTATGAGGCTTACAAGGGGAACGGTTGCAAACTTTCAATGCTCACGCTCTATTCCAGATCAATTGATTCCCAATTTCTAGTGATGGGGTCTAGACGGTGTATTTTTTTTTAACTTTCCAGATTATTTTAATGGGCAGCCAATAAAGAGAACCACTGATAGAGAAGGCAATACGCTGAATTCACTCCGCTGCATACATCCAGGTGTGGAATCAATGCATAGGACGTTGCTCCTCAAGGGTATTCCAGGGACTACTGACGTCAGCCTCACCCAAGAGTTGTTCGGATCGAAGCACCTTATGCCCCACCCTGAACTTACTGACGTTTAAGAAGATTCTCAGATGATTAATATTCACATTAAATCTTGAGAAACGCTCAGGATGTTGCTTTTTAAACTGTGGAATTTGAAAAATTGTGGATCGGGGCATTGCTTTTCAAATTGTAGAAAGTCTATGGGAGAGGCCTTAAGGTAGAAAGTATTATGTCAATCATTCAATAAAAATCTGTAGACTACTAAGTCACTAGAGTGGATTCCTTGGCAGCAGGGAAAGAACAAAATGGTGGGCCTTTAAAGGTACGGTCCCTGTTCCCAAATACCTGTATGATGAGCAAGTGTGATAAAGGCCAAAAATTTGCACCTCTTCTCCAGCACCCCTCTCCAGCCCAAACTCCTTCAGTGGGTCTTTGTGACCGTGGTTACAGCCAGGTGATGGTTTCTCCTGTGCTTGAGCCAGACCACACTTACTACCATTCTCTCAGTCTGTCTCTGACCTTTTCCCATCCATTTCAGATCCTTTGAAAAGCTTCTTCTCTGTCCTGTCACCCACCATATTCTTAGCCTCAGTAACTCCTTCTCATCACCCTTCTAGATAGATCAGTCTCCTTGGTTATAAGATCATTCCTTTCAAGAGTACTTATCTTGAACTTAATTAAGCATCCTTTTGTGGATGCGAACTCCACCTTCACCGGTAGATGCAAACCCCATGAAAGAATGAGCCTGGTTGTGCTCATGCTTTGTCTTCAGCAATGAGCACGAAGCCTAGCACATGCTGCGTGGTCTACCAATCGTTATGGGAATAGTCAGCACTAGTTTGGATGAATGAATAAACCAAGACACCTTAGTAAAGGAGGGCAATAGTGTCAAATGCCGTTGAATAGTCAAATAATGTGAGGACTGGAAAATATCTGTTGGATTAGGGACATGGGTGAAACAAATATCAGGAATGCTACATATTTGAGCTTCCCTTTGGCCCGTCACAAGACTTAGTAGCATGCTGAGAGTACCAGGAAATATGGTGGTCAAGGTACACATTTAATCTCTTTAACATAACGATTTTGGTATTTGTTTGGTCCCAGAACCTTTTGCCAAAAATACTAATTACTAACATCCCAGGCAATTATTATTCTGAAGAACAGTAGTTGAGAAGTCCTGCATTCCCATGAGAAGCCACGATGCCAAAGCATGGGAGCACTTGATGTTGCCCAGGATGTTGACTGTGAAAACATTCACCTAGAAGTACCCCTTCTGCTCACATTCCACAGGGCCTGCAGTCAACGGAGAAGGGAAATACCATCCCGTAAAACCCAAAGGACTAGAGTCAACCAAACATTAGTAAGCTGCTGTAATGACTTCCAAATCTTCTGATCACCTGAGATACATTTACTCATCATTTACGATGTCACTAAAATGTCGTTCTTTACCCGTCCTCATCTCTGCTTCCATACGTGTGCTGCTGACGGAAACTGTGCTCGCCTCTGGAATAGGACTTTGCGTGCTGTGCTGAAGGAGTTCTTGCTTGGTCGCACATTTCGTGAAGGCAGAGCATTTTTATTTTCCCCTTGAGCTAGTCCAATGTCAGCATGGAGGCTCCTTTAAGAATTAATTATTTCTTGAGTGGATGCATTAATTAACCCTCTGTTTACCTCACTGTTTTAGGGCCAGCTGCATCTCTGACACCAGGCACAGGCCTAACATTGAGAAGAGAGTCTTTCTATAAATGTGTGAAAATATTTTACCAAACTGGGCCTCCATTTCTTTGTCTCCAAAGAAGCATTTCTAATAACGAAAGGCACCCTCTATAGAAGCAACGTGTCAAGGACTCGATACATGATAAGACAAGTAATATTATTTCCCTGTCTTTGAAATAATAGAGGTGAATTTGGCCTGACATAAATACAAAACAATCACATCTTTTCAGGTAACATGGAAACTCTGTACTGATTTCACTAGTTATTAACCTCCGATAGAGGAAGGAAGAACAGAGTTATCCCAAATTAAGTCATCCTTTAGGGGAAATTAGGGATAAAATTTGATAGAACATTTAGTATTATATAGGACGGCTTGATATTTTGTAATTAATAATGCTAATTAATAAATACTACTTAGGGTATGCCTTTTCTACAGCAGTCCTTAGCTATATAGCTGAAATTATAAATGAAGAAAAGTAGAAGAGAGAATTTTAAATCAGTTACAGTCTTAAGAACTAGATCTCTCTTACCTGGGAAGGCTGAGAGGAGGCTTGGTGGATATCTAGGAGACCTTTTTTCCACCCATCATGTGATCTCCCCTTTTCTTTTCTAATCACGTCTGTTTTCCTTAGGTGACCCTGCTGAATTGACTGAATTGTCCATCGGGCTTCACAAGAATGGACATCATCTCTTTCTGTCCAGAGGTTGGTAGGCAACTCAGGCTTACACACAGCCAGTAAGATTTAGGGTCCGTCTCCCTTATTCACAGACTCCATAGTTCGATTCTCCTACTTGCTAAAATACGCCTGCGATCATGGAATACGCACCCCCAATGTTGCCGCAGTCATTCACACACATGCACAGAACAGCAAAATATCTGCCACTATAAACAAATTTCCTCTTCAAGGGCTACTTAGTGCCAAGTTTTTCCACATTTTTGTGCTTTTGGTTGATGACTTTACTGTTTAAAATGACCCCAAGCGATAGCTGAAATGCTGTCTGGTGTTCCTAACAGCAAGAAGGCTGTGGGCGCCTTGTGTAAAAAAATACGTGTGTTAGATAATCTTCATTTGAAGATGAGGTACAGTGCTTCTGGCTATGAGTTTAATTTTAATGAATCAATGCGCATGTTATATAACATCTATTTAAACAGAAATGCATAAAACTGTTGATTGGTTCATAAGAACACAGCGACCAGAGGCTCACAGGAACAGAGCCGTGTTCCTATACTTCACCTCGGAGCAAGGTTTAGTTTTCATTAACACAGTGCGTGTGGCAACTTTGTAGCACGCAACTACTACAAATAAAGAAAACTGAATGTATTTGCATGGACTTTTGTTTGAGCTAATTGGGAAGAGGCCTTTTCTATCATATTGCTGATAGTATCGAACTCTAGGTCATTTGCAGCTTCCTAAAGTCAGAGAAAGCATGTCTGAGAATGGAACCAAGAGAAAAGAAATCAAAGTTAAGAGATAGAAAATGATAAAAAAAACAGAGGCGAGAGAGAGAGGCACTGAGACCTGGTGTTTATGAGCCCTTGTGTTTTATAATACCTAAAACAAATGTACCTTGGAATGTTTTTTTGTTTGTTTGTTTTGGTGTGTTGTTTTTTCTTTCTTTCTTTCTTTCTTTCTTTCTTTCTTTCTTTCTTTCTTTCTTTCTTTCTTTCTTTCTTTCTTTCTTTCTTTCTTTCTTTTTCTTTCTTTCTTTCTTTCTTTTTGTTTGTTTGTCAGTTCCATAAGCCAGGTGAGGCTGTAGACTCTATCAGGACAACTAAATGTGACCCAGCAGGAATGAAATGGAAAAACCCATGAGATAGCAAAGGAGATAAACCTTTTTTGTTTTTGACGTTGTTTTGTTAAGAAATTAGTGTGAGACTGAGCATTTTCAAGCTTCATAGGATAAGCTATTCATGGCATACTCTCCAAAGTCTTACTCAAAGGTATGCATTTTTATTCTCATTATTTATTAAAAATCAGCATGGTTTTATCCAGAATCTTCATCTGAGAAAATTCACCACACTGGATTTCCCTGCTCTGGAAATCAACATGAATTTTCAATTTGCATTTCTTTTCAGGTCTTAAGAAACAAATTATAATACACATAAGCATGTTTGTTTTGATAAATTTCACTTTCTTCCAAAGTTGTCCCTCTGCATGTTTTTAAAATTAGAAATATAAATAATTAATGTTACTGTCTAGTACTTTCTCAATGGTGATTTAAAAGAAAATTTTTTTTCCTACCTACCCACTCTATATTTCTTACCAGCATTTTCCACCTCCCCGAAGTCACATTCTCTATTTAAAATCTGCTTCTAACTATTCAAAAAATGCACTACAGGTTTTTCTCCCCCCCCCATCTGTTTGATAAGGAACTAGAATATCACAATAAGAAAACATCAATAAATGCAAGATATTCATTCTAAAGTTTTGTTTTCCTTTTTCCCCAAAAAACTTCAATACTAAGTAACAGGTTTTACTGAAATGTATTAGGGGATCTGTATTGTTCCTCAGTCTCCTTTATTCCACGCAAACTACCCATTAACTTTCCACATGAATACTTCAGAACAACAGGACTGCATAATGAGTCAACATTGAAACTGATCAAACAGGCTAGGTATAAGTTACAAAGTTGCTGAAGGCTGCTTTATCCACCCTCAATGGAAAAATATTTGATGGCAGAAGGGGAAGAGAAGTAGGAAAACTGACGGAAGAAAAGTGTCAAGGAAACACTAGTTACCCTTGCACTTCTTAGCACCCGATCCCACTTTTGCCAGGACGCCAAGTCTCATTACCAGTGTGATGGTGGCTGAAATGTTTCACGTCCACATGTTTTAGTCCTGCTCCCCATGACTTCATTTTTATAATGAAAACAGTGGAAATACATTGGGAGGGACTAATCCATAAAATGTGTATCTATTTTAACGTCCTTTAGTTGAGCTCCATGAAGAAGGAATTGTTTTTATGTTTTAAGGATCCCAAATGAGTTGCAGAAGGATCTTAACAAGAAGTAGAGCAGGAATGACTTCCATGCTTGAAAGCCTCTTTGACAAACAACAACCAAGAAACGTGCACTCTTGTGCACATCAGTAACAGATAAGAAAGACAGCTGTTGGGCTGGCGTCCTCCCTTTCCTTGGAACAGAGCTGCCGAGGGAGGCACTCTCCTGCAGATGTTTCCCACTGGTCAGGTGGAAGTCAAGCCGTGCAGGCATCACAGTAGGCATTGCAGTAAATCAGATAGCATCTTTTCTGGAAGAAGGCCAAGCTGCCCTTAAAGATGTTAGGTACAGCTTCCTGGTAGCTCAGGGAAAAGGGATCCATTTTAATCATTTCCAAGAACATCCTTCAAAGCCAGTATTTTTGGCAAGAGCGGGTGGGTGTTAGGTAACTTCCTGCTGAAGTTATAGAGGAAAAATGAAAATCCTACATTCAGTCCTACACACTCTGATGCTGGGAAACAGATTTGGGGCCATGATTCGTACAGTGAAGTCTGTCTTGACTTTGACTTTTTTCTCCTTTCTTCCCTGCCTCCCCTTGCAAAGCAAATAGTTCCAAAATCTGTAGTGGGGAAAGGAAGACGTAGATTAAAAAAAGATTTCTGGATACTTCACTCAGAGTGGTGTCCATCCAATGGAAGCAATGGGTTATGGGGCAGAATGGACTCCCAAGTAACTCATAGGTAGGAATAATCTATCTGGTTGACACAGGTGAGATGGGGAAAGTTGGGCCAAATTATTGGTTATGTAGTCCTGTGGAAAATATGGGCTTTATTGGTTCACAAATCTGGATTGGAGCCTTAATTATATTATTAATTAGCAATGAGACTTGAGGTTGCTTCTCCAAGCCTTAGATGTCACTCTTTATTTTTTTAATGTTTATTTATTTATTTTGAGAGAGAAAGGGAGAGAGAGAGAGAGAGAGTGGGGTAGGGGCAGAGAGAGAGGGAGAAAGAGAATCCCAAGCAGGCTCCGTACTGTCAAGGCCCAGCCCCATGTGGGGTTTGATCCCACAAAACCATGAGATCATAACCTGAGCCTAAATCAAGAGTTGGACACTTAACTGACTAAGCCACTCAGGTACCCCTGAAGTCACTTTAAAATGGAGAAAATACTTTTCCTTTGTAGTGCTCTGAATCCTTCATAAAATAATGTTAAAAAAAAAAACCTCTACTAGGGCCCTATTATTGCTGTAACTAAGGATCACAAGATAGTGATGTAAAACAACACTCATTTATGGTCTGCCAGTTCTGGAGATCAGAGGTCCAAAAATCAGTCTTACAAGGTTAAAGTTAAGGGATCCATAGACATTTCTCTGAAGACTCCAGGAGAGAAACCATGCCCTGTTTTTTCCAGCTTTTAGAAGTTTTCATCTGTCATTCCTTGGCTTGTGGTCACTTTTCTAGTCTTTGCTTCTGTCATCACATTGACTCCTGTCCTCTCTAACTTCCTACCTCCCTCTCATAAGGAACTTTGTGATTACATCATACCCTCTAGGATAATCTACCCATCCCAAGATCATTAACGCAATCACATCTACAAAGTCCATTTTTCCATAAGGTAACGTAGTGACAGTTTCCAGGGATTAGGGTTCAGAGGTGTTTGCAGGATGGTGATAGAGCCTATAACAAGTACTCAGCAAAAATAAGCATGCAACAAATTTCCTCATTGTTTCCTCTTCTATCAGAATTGGAGGCAAGACGGACCTAATTGCTTTTCCCCCAACTTACCATCACCTTGAACACTCTGCTCAGAGGTCCAAAAAGAAAGGCTGAAGGAATCCACTAAGAGTAAAATGGGAAAGCCTTAAGAACCACAAGAAAGCAGAAGTTTTATACTTATGGTGTATTTGTTTCTTCCTTTGATGAGCGTTTAGAGTCTGGTGTGTTTTATATATCTGACTTATGTTTGGAAAGCATCTGGAAGAAAACCAAATTATGTAGTCAATTGTAAGTGTAAAGCCATCATGAGTGAATTTTTTCACTCCATGTGTCCTGAAACTAGTTGCAGAAAGCCATTTGGATTTTGAGGATGAGGGAATCGTCTTAGTTTTCGAGTTGAAGAGAATCCAGGTCTTGTGACATGAGGGAGTTGGAACCTCTAGGTATATTCAGCTTCTGATTTAATATTCTTTCAAATTGCACTGACATCATAATCATTTATCTTCAAGGAAAGCAAAGAGAGGCCAAAATAGTTTCACTTTCACTCTCTTTTAATGGTAAATTCCTACCCTTTTGCTGATGTCTGCTGTAGAGTGATCACTCATACTGCCATCACATGAAATGAACCAACTAAATCAAAATATTTTTCATAGGGGAGTAGCCTGGGGAAGTGAAAGAAACAGCATGCCGGACTTCTCATGCTGGGCTATTTTTGGATGGCCTTCTTCAAGGATCAATTTAAAGCTAACTTTTACAACAAAGCTGTCTTCAACAAGGCAGAAAAATATGCCGAACCCACACATACTTAACAAGAGTAGTCAGCTGACTGCACCTGACTTAACCGTACAAAATATAGAGTCTATTCTCCATACCGTAGTAGTTACCAGGAATAGTAATTATGAGAATAATGCATAATTCATTAGCTCACTGATCCATTTATTCTTTGTTTTATCAAAGATCTCTAGCAAACCTACTATTTTTTCATTCATCATTCATTTAATCATTTTTTTCCATTTTCTCAACAATCACTTTGTATATTTATTAACTTACTCATTCAACAAAACTGCATTGAATACCCTATTTCTGCTCATATTATATTGGGTACTGGAGATGTAAGATTAATCAAATGTGTATGTGCTCTAGAAACTCATCTCTTGGCCCATTCTTCAGCTAGGAGACTCTAATATAAGAAAAGAACATAGAAGCAGAAGTAAGATATTTTGTTAATAATCCACTGATGAGGGCCACCTGGTTGCCTCCATTGGTTAAATATCCAACTCTTGATTTTGGCTCAGGTCATGATCTCACGGTTTGTGGGATCGAGCCCCGCATAGGGCTCCACTCTGACTGCGAAGATTCTCTCTCTTCTTGAGATTCTCTCTCTCTCTCTGCCCGCATGCTCTCTCTCTCTCTCTCTCTCTCAAAACAAATACATACACATTTTTAAAAATAATAATAATCCACTGATGATTATCTTAAATATAGGCAGGTAAATTGTGACCTTATAGAGACTAATTCAATGATTGGGAATCTGACTTCAGGCCATTCAAATGTGTGGGGCCATTCCTTCAATTGTTGCATCTTTTTTCTATTCTTTTCTTTCTTTCTTTTTTTTTTTTTACTAGTACAAGACTTTGTGAAGAGGTTCAGCTCAAACTCTGGGCTCTGTACATTAATCTGTGATTAATGACTAATTGTGGTACAAGTCTCAGAAAACTCTGACGTTTTTCCCAGACAATTGTTTTTTTTATTGGTCAGCATCACTGTGGAAGACATTTTGTAGTACCATGTCATATTTTACTGGCCACCAAAACGTGAACACTAAACCTGGTTTGAAAATGGGAATGGGTGGAACTCTCTGGGCTCCTTATCAAGGTCAGAGTAACTGTCACTAAAATAGCAGTCTCTGGCTTTGTGTTCTCAGAGTTGGTCTTCGCCATAAATACATATAGCTAAGAGACTGTGGCCTTTGGATTTTTGACCCTCCTAATCAGGCCACCATTTGTATTTTTGAGGCCTGATTCACTACCATCCTAACCTACCCTCCCTCTAAACCTACATCTTTCCACTGTCCTTAATGCTCAGATTGGCACATGAAATTTCTTCATTCCTCAGATATTTTAACTTTTCTTTCCTTGACATAATCCCCACAAGCCTCTATTTTTCTTACCTCTCATCCTTCTAGTATTCCCTGGAGAAAGTGGAACTAATAACATAATTTTTAAGAAGTTGATTTATCATTCTTCTTCCTGTCCTTCACATGCATACAGTAATCTGGAAGCTTGTTAGGAGTCAAAAGAATTATCTTTTATATTTTCATATCTCCTATTGCTCTAACCCTAATGTTGAATTGATGAATCTATGAGCAGAAGATTGTTTGAAAGTCCTTATGATATCTGCTCAGGTACGTCTATGCCAATGAGCCATTAATTATGTCAGAATTCCTGGTGTTCTGACAACTCCTGCACATGTAATGCGAGCACGCCCCTCCCCACTCAAGTTGCTCCTCAGTTCTTTCCATTTGCCAGAAATGCTCAAACCCCTGTGGAAAACTATCAGTGGCCGTTTACACTGAAGTCTGATAAAAGGTATATTCGTGAAAATGAGAGGTTATAATTCTAGTTTTGGAAGTACAAAAGTAGACAAGGACACTGAGAAGAAAAATGAATTCCTAGGAATACTGATTGACTAAATATAAATAGTATTCCAGGCACTTCTAGATACTTCATATGTTCTAACCAAATTAATTATCTTAATAACCTTATAACGTAGGTATCATATCCCCATCGAAACACTGAGACATAGAGGTTAAGTAACTCTATCCAAGTGTGGAGACAAGCTTAAGAACCAAGTATTTGACTCTAGACATCATGTTCTAAATGATTAGGCATTATGGCCATAGAAAGACAAAATAAGATAACATGATTATTATGGCTGTGTGTAGAACGATTGCTGTGGGTATGGTTGCCTGCATGGGTTATGGGAAGGTACTGGCATAAATTCTGCTTCAATATTTTGGATAAAGGTAGCATAGGGACACCTGGGTGGCTCAGTCGGTTCAGCTCAGGTCATGATCTCACAGTTTATGAGATCATGCTGTCAGCGCAGAACCTGTTTGGGATTCTCTGTCTCCCTCTTTCTCTGCCCCTCCCTTGCTCTCTCTCTCTCTCTTTCTCTCAAAATAAAATAAACATGTAAAAAAAAGATCAACATAGAAAAAAAAACCCGCTTAGTTCCAAATATTTAAATATCTGATTCAGAAAAAACAGAAATGAATGTCAGACTTCCAATGACCTGATTTGAAGACTCTGACACCACTCTGACTCAGGGTGAATGTGTTAATGAGATGGCCCGTTCTGTTTGGAAAGCCAGTGATAGAATATGGAGAATGAATTCATCACTGAGCTTTTCAAGTCTGAAAGGTTTATTTTGGTCAATTCTAGCCTTAAAATGTTTGACTTTAAAGTCTGAAAAAATATATTTACCTAGGGAAAAAACCCTCTAATTTACCAGTTAGGTGAGAGATAAAAGATAACAACAAACTGAAAGAAATAGTTGCTGAGGCATTTCTCACCAGTGTGCTCTCTGCAAACTGTGTGTGTGTGTGTGTGTGTGTGTGTGTGTGTGTGTGTGTATGCGTGCGTGCGAGTGTATGCACAAGCATTTGTGCCATTCATCTGGAACAATTGTCTAAGTTTTTGGTTCTGCTTTGGAAGCTAAGGAATGTGTTGAGTTTTGGAATTCCTTTCATGTGGAAGGAATCCAGCTCCTGAGGACTGTTGTTGATGGACAAACACCGCACAGAAAGACCATAAGGAAGGCTTCCATTTTCAGTTTGCTTAAGTAATCTTGATAGAAGGACCCAAATATAGTGTTTTCTATAAGTAGGGCAGGAGCTTCTCGGGTCAAGACATAAGCAGTTGACATAAATTCCACTTTAACTAGTTTAAGTGTATTTTCCCAGGACACGTAACTTGCTAAACAGTCTTCAATGTTTTCAACTTTGGGGTATCAGATACTGATTTTCTTCCTTTGTGTTCCAATACAACTTTCTACCTCCCTCCCCCCAAAAAAATTACTCTGTGCCATAGAAATGCTGTGAAAGCAGAAGCCATGTCATGGTCATTTTTATGTTATTGGCACTTATCGATACCTAGTAATCAATGGAAAGATGGTTTAGTAAATAGATGCCTGGATGAATAATATATGAATGACATGCTTTTGCCTAGATTTGGAGTGAAGTCAGTATCTTTTTATTAGATTCAGCAGCTCCTAAATATTCTGTACCTATTTTACATGTATATACATTTTATAAACATGATTTATGCATATTGTTGGAGAAGGAAAGAGATTTGAATTGTTCTATTTCATAAATGATCAGCAATAAAAGACAAAGGAGTCAATAATGAGGAGCCACTGTGACGACGCTAGGTGTGGATTGTGAGTGGGCATGACCAGAGGAAACTGAAATAGAAGTCCATTCTATTGTAGTTTCTTTTATTGTGTTTTTCTTTTCGTTTATTTTTCTTTTAATATTCTATTATTCTCCAAGTCAAAATTTTCCAATGGCTTTCCATGGACTTATAAATGGCATCCTAACTGTTCACCTGGCCTACAGAGCCACACCTTAACCTGGGCCCGGAGCACACCATTGGCCTTATCTCATTCCATATCCTAGTGTGCTCCATGTTTTCTCTAGGCATTTGGCCTCACTCTGCCTGGAATCCTCCTCACTCATCTTCACCTACCCGGATCCTTTTCCATCTTCAGGTCTCAACTTCATTAATTCCTCAGAGAGGCTTTCCTCAAACCTTTTCCAAATTAATAGCCTAATGACTCAGTATCAGATCATCCTATTTTAATTCTCTGCATAAATCTCAACATTTAGAGGTGCCACAGCTGACGCCATGTCCATCCTGACACTAGGTATGTAGGTAAAGAAGCCATCCTGAAAGTCCTCCTCCAGTCCCTGCTGTTCTATGTCTCAGGCATTCATGTTATTTTATGGACCAAAGAGCCATCTACACTAAGTGTTTTTAGAATTTCTGACTTAAGAAATCCCTTTGTTTGTTACACAGCAATAGCTAAAACATTTACTCACTGATCACAATCTGCAATTATGTTATTTTAATGTTTGTAAAAGTCTTAGTCTCTCCTTAAGAATGAAAGTTCCACAGGTGCTTGGGTGGCTCAGTCGGTTAAGCGTCCGGCTTTGGCTCAGGTCATGATCTCGGGGTCTGTGAGTTTGAGCCCCGCGTCGGGCTCTGTGCTGACAGCTCGGAGCCTGGAGCCTGCTTCACTTTCTGTGTCTCCCTCGCTCTCTGCCCCTCCCCCACTCATGCTGTGTCTCTCTCTGTCTCAAAAATAAAAAATATTAAAAAAATATTTAAAAAAATGTCAGTTCCACGATGACATGCATTTTGTTTACTGCTATAAACTTTATACCAGTACTTGGCACATAGTAGGTGTTCATAAATATTTTCAAAATAAGTAAATTACTTACTTTGTTAACGGAGAAGGATAATTTCACATTTTTCATCTCATCGAACCGATTCAAGGATTGTGTATAATATTACCCCCATTTTACAGGTGAAAGCACTAAATATTAGAAGGATCGAATAGTTTTCTCAGGTCGCAGAGGCAATAAACTGTCCAACTGGAATGTGAACTAATTGTAATTTGAACTCTTTTGTCATTGTCTTACCAAACAAATTGTTGGATTAACCCGCTCTCCAGGTATACCTTCAACTGTAAGAAATAAAGTGCTGAAAAGGGCAGAATCTGAGGCCGGACAGCCACCGTTCAAATACCAGCCCCCCGATATTTATTTTGTGAACTGCTTTTCTCAACTTTCTAATTTCCAAAATAACAGTTATAAATTCTGTCTTCTACGCAGGATGGATTGAAGATTAAACGGGTAAATGTAATCAAACATTTATACCAAGATTAGGCACGTGATGCGCATTCTGCACACACTGTATTATTATTATCATTGTATTGAATGATATTTATGAATGGTTCAACATAGTCCCTGATAAACAATAATATTAATAAACTATTTGCTGATATTTTGTATGTAAAATATTTGTTATACCATAGGCCAAACATATTCATGTAGCCATATTGTAAAATGAATGATTGTAACTATGATTAAGGTATCCTTTTTTTCTGATACTGAGTGTTGTGAATTTTCATCATTGTACTTAACTAGGAAAAAGTTTTCTCTGAAATTACAAGTTATATGATTTAGTCTTGGAAACCACCTTGGAGGTGATCTCAGTCAGCTTTCTCATTTTTTAAGTAAGGGCACCAATGACAACGGACAGGCAAGATCTCATTTAGAGTCACACAGGCAGTCGCTAGTTGAGCCGGAGCAAGAGTCAAGGTGGCCTGAGTCCTGTCCCGTGCTTTCCAGCCCCACCAACTGCTGCAGTGCCAGCACATCCTTGTTGATGAGCAGAGCCTTTCCGGCTCACTGGTTATCCAAATATGAGCAACATCTGCTTAGTACTCTGTGCAGGGTAGAAACCTAAGTCCCCATCAAGAGCCCTGCATTCTATCCTTTATCAGTAAAATTTATATTACTGCTCCCATAGCAAGTTAGAGAAATACCTGATTCTTCTGGGTTAATCTCAGGTCATGAGAAGCTACCCATACTTAGAAGACACTCCTCAGTGAGTGAAGGATAGGAGCTAGATTTAAAAGAGTGTGCCTTTCTCATGCCTCTGAAACTGTAATTAGTGGCCTAAAGCTACTGGCCACAGCAGTCTGGAACTTTGTGCAGCAAACAGCTGTCTTCCTTTTTTAGGAAGAGTTATATAAGGCATGCAAACCACATGGATTTCCTTTGAAGCAGCTAGAACTTTTGTCAATATCATCTTTTATCTCTCTTTTTCCCTTCAAGCCTTCTGAGAAGAGATCTTATCAAACAGGGAATCAAAGGAAGCTTCTGGTGTTACAATTTCCCAGACAACTTTCTGGAATTCTTAAACATGGAACCAGATTTCTGACAGTCACGATGTGGTTTGTACTGATGTTTTTTCCCTGATGATCTCTCTATAATATTTTCAGGCTGTGTTGGACGAGCGCCAAACAGAGCTTTGACCTATGCCCTGTGTTTTCAGGAGTTGAAAATCCACGTCCTCCTTGTGAGCATATAAATATTGCTTGGTCTTCTTCTTTCCCTGAGGCATACATGAGGATTCATAGGTGAACACAAATAGACAAACTATCTTTTCTATTTTCAGCAGAACTCTAAAAACCATTCTACTTTAACATAAGAATTTCGAAAGTTCTCTCAGGTACAAGAATCTGGATCACCTTTTAATTCTATCATAAGAAGAAAGAAACACGGCGATATTGCCAGACTAGCTAGTTGCTGCCAAACACAGAATTTTTAGGTGAGAGCATTGCACAAATGAAGCACCAACAAGGAAAACAATTTTTTTTTCACAAATATCCCACTTGTGAACTTAAAATGAGTCTCTGGTGGGAAAGTGGTTTATTGTTGAAAATAGAAATCAGTTCACAGATGGGCTTCAGTCAGGCTTCCTGGTTGTATTCAATAGAACATTATTTGGGTTAATTTAAGAAAAATAACAGTGGAAAGAACGAAGGCTGAGGGATGTGGTTCGGTCTCTGTGTACACCCACAAGAAGGTAATACAGGTAGGACTGATGAAGCCCTTCCTGTGTGCTAAATACTGGTCAATGTGCTGGTTCAACCCTTGAATCAGTACTGTGGATTAGTACTATTATTACTACTATATTATAGTAGTATATCAGTACTGTGGATTAGTACTATTATTACTACTGTATTATAGTAGTATTATTATCCTTATTCTATAAAACTAAAGGGCAGTTGTTAAAGATTTTGTCAAAAAAAACATTGAACTATTAAGTGAGAGAGCTGAGACAGCACTAAAGACCACATGGTGGGACCATTCTTCTCAGGATGCTAGCTTCTACTACCCACCATGAAGTGCTTCTCTTACCACCATCTTTACTGCCACTGGGCACAAGGCACTTGCCTACCATTTTGCATATCTTATTGGATATCTTATTCCAGATTCAAATCTTGGGTGTGGACATCTCACATCCATGTTCTCTCTTCAGGGGATTAAAAAGCAAACATCTAGCCTTATATGATAGGACTCATGCAATAATATATTTCTTAAAACTAGGAATGCAGTTCAGATGCTTAGAAGCCAAGCGAACACAACAGTCACTGCTCTCTCTTACCATAACTACTAATAACCTTGGATGAAAAATCTAAGTCCTACTTAAAGGCTACCATGCAATTTAGTAAAATTGCCACTGTGAAGAACATTAATTGATTACAAATGTAAACAACTTTGTTTCCAAAAAGGTACCATTTTGATTTCTATCCCAAGCATAAACAATTTATAATCAGTAACAAGAAAGACTGAAGAGAGTAATTGTATGCCTTGAGTAAGTTCTTTAAAACCTGTTGAGAACTAATACTAGGGGACTTCAGTTCGTAGCAATCCCTTCCAATATAAACTTAAAAGTTAGATAATGCAAGAAGTGAATGGAGGAAAAGAGCTGAGAAAAAGAGTGAGCAAGCGAGATTTCTATTGCAAAATGCTTTTGACATGGTCCAGTTACTGCGTCACGACTTCATGTTTCTTAATCTTGGCAATAGAATAAAGTCCTCAGCAGAAGGACTTTTTTCAAGTCCAAAAACATGACACTTCAGAGCTCTAACGATAACTTCTCTTTTTATGTCTACGGGATTTACAGTGTTTGCAGATGGAAGTAATTTAATACTGGGGTGATCTTTCATCTAGCCTGTTCTTTCAGTGACCTTATGTTTACTATAAGAAAACACCAACAAGGTGTCTGATTTCTTCATGGAAAAATGGCAACTATTTAAAACAAAAGGATTTTGTCCAGGAGAATCATAAATCTTTCACTGTTTCTGTAATTTAACAAAAAAAGGGCTCATTTGTTCTGTGAGGAGTGTTTGCCTGTGAGACAAGGCCAATTTGACTTTCTCATAAAAAATGCGTTTTTTTTGAGGTGGGGGAAGATAGCAGGAGAATAAAAAGTCACTGTTCCCTCTATGGCATGAGAATCAAATCTTTTCATTTCCATGGCTTTGCCTCAAACTGTCCATAAGTTATCATTTTGAAAGAAAACCCCAGAATCCATCCCGGCATTTCCCAGGATGCTTTAAAAACAATAGCAGGTTCTTTGTGTCCTTCATATATGTCTCTGCTTTAGCATGTGTGGTTCCTGCTGATTTTAAAGCTTGTTCTGCACCCTAGAAAGCAGGCTCTTCGTGGGATGAGAGAAGCTCTTGGTAACCACAGTAACACACCTTTCCAGGGAATCTTCCCATTGACATTTAATAGGTCGAGTAATAAATAATGGAATGAAATCTTTCAGCAGAAGACCAGAAGCTGCAACTGGAACAGTCAGGAAATGGATAACAGCTGCCTTTAAGGTGATGAGATACAAGATGCCTTCCTATATGCGAGACAGTTTTTCCAATAAAGGAGAGAATTTAAATCTGGAGTGTCCATTCTGTTTGCACCATGGATCTGGGAGATGGAAATGCCAAGTACTCTTATGAGTGCAATAGTATATCCAAAAACATATTACAGACTCTAATCTGTAGCATAGATTGGCTTTTGCATATGAATAACTCATTCAGGAATTATAATTTATAAATATGTATTTTTATGATATTGAGTGAATCCTTGAACAGGGAGAAATATATTACTTTAAACAGTAATTATGTGTTGAGTACCTAATGCATGCCAAAGTGTGCTTATCCTTGGAAATAGAGTAGGGAACAAAGCACATGGGAGATGTAGACAAGGAAGAAGCGATGTAGAAGCAGGTACTTGAAGGCTGAGTAGAAGTTAGTTAGGTGAAAGTGAGGAAAGAAGAGGGTCTCCGGTAGAGGAAATAACTCAGGCCAAGGACTTAGATGCAGAGAAATAACAGTATACTGGGGAACTGAAATTGCTTCAGCATGTTGGTTTCTGGCCAAAAAATATATTCATTCCACATTCAAAAATATCCATTTTTTGTTCTGTGATATAGCAGGAAGTGCTCCAGGTGTTGGGGTATGACCATCAGCATAGTAGAAAGAGAAGGTTCCTTGTCCCATGGAGCCTATGACACCATCCATCTTCCCAGTGCCCCCTTCCCTCCTCCCATATTTTTACCATATAAGGAAGAGGGGGTGATTATTTTGCAACAGGAGCCACTACGGACATATTTTCTTAAGATTTGGGGGAGGTGGAAAATTATCCATTTTAATGTGCTTCGTTGGCCATCTAGCATCAGTAAAAATTTAATGAGGTCTCCCAAATGTGCTCAGGACTGTGCTGGTTTCAGGCAGTATAAACTTGATTTATAGATTCAATATAATGCCAGTCAAAATCTAGCCATTGTTATTTTGTTGATATCAACAAACTGATTCGTAAGTTTATACAGAAAGGCAAAAGACCCCAAATTTTAAGTCTTCTAATAAAACTAGAGTAATTAGCGGCACCTGGGTGGCTCAGTCAGTTAAGCATCCAACTTTGGCTCAGGTCATGATCTCGCTGTTCACAAGTTCAAGCCCCACATCAGACTCTATACTGACAGCTCAGAGCCTGGAGCCTGTTTTGGATTCTGTGTCTCCCTCTCTCTCTGCCCTTCCCCTGCTCATTCTCTATCTCTCTCCCTCTCTCAAAAATAAATAAAACATTTAAAAAATTAAAAAAAAAAACTAATTGGGGTACCTGGGTGGCTCAGTTGGTTAAGTGTCTGACTCGATTTCATCTTAGGTCATGAGCTTATGAACTGTGAGATGAGTCCCTCGTCAGGTTCTGTGCTGAGTGTGGAACCTGCTTGGATTCTCTCTCTCCCTCTCTCTTTGTCCCACTCCCACTCAAGAGCACACTCTCTCTGTCTCTCTCAAAATAAATAAATAAACTTAAAAAAATAGAGTAATCAAGACAGTGTGGTATTGACAAAAAATAGACAAATAGATCAATGAAACATAGAAGAGAACCTAAAACTAGACCTATGTATATATGACTCAGGATTGCTCAAACTTGGACGCAGCCAAGATATCCTTCAATAGGTGAATGGATAAACAAACTGTGGTATATCCAACAATGGACTATTATTCAGCAATAAAAGAAATGAGATATCAAGCCACAAAAATATACATTGAAAAATTGAATGCATATTTCTCAGTGAAAGAAGTATATACTGTACATGCTGGTATATATTGTATTATTCCAACTGTATGACATTGTGGAAAAGGAAAAACAATGGAGACAGTGAAAAGATCAGTAGTTGCCAGGGGTCAAGGATAAGGAAGAAAGGATGCACGGGTGTAGTAGGGGGTAGTTTTAGACAGTGAAACTATTCTGTATGATGGTGTAATTGTAGATACATGTCATTATATAGTTGTCAAGATCCAAAGAATGTATGACACAAAGAGTGAGCTCTAAGGTCAACATTGGACTTTGGTTGATAATTATGTGTCAAGGTAGGTTCATCAATTGTAACAAATGTTCCACACTAGAAGGGAATGTTGATTGGTGAGGGAGGCAGTGTGTATGTGGGGAAGATGGGAGTATGTGTAAGCTCTGTGCTTTCCTCAGGTTTACCATGAACATACAACTGATCTGAAAGAAACCCAGAGTTTATTATCTTAGAAAGAAAAAAAAGATGAATAAGGAACTGTCCTTGATCTTAGAGAGCCCTGGGTGACTTGCGTTTATCTATCTATCTATCTATCTATCTATCTATCTATCTATCTATCTATCTACCTATCTATCTATCTATCTATCTTCTATCTATATACCTATCTTCTCTCTATCTAATATCTATATATCTAATATCTCTTTATCTAAAACTATGATTTGTGTTATAATAGCGGAATAGAGAAAATTCGATGTGAATACAGGAAGCATAGATCAGGATTAATTCCCCTGTGCTTTTGGGGGTAAATCCAACAAACAGCTAAGGAGAACTAACATTTGTATTGGATAGTGAAGGATGAATATGATCCCACTGGTTTAAAAAAAGTAGAAAACAAATATTCTTATGCAAGATGAGAAGACATAAAAGTCATTCTGGAAAGTGTAAATAGAGCATATGGTACACTAGAGGAATAACGAATAGATAAATAAATCAATTATTAGTCTGGAGACAGAGCGTAAAGGGCCCTTTTACTCTGCATTGAGTGCTTACTCTATGTAGGTACTGTGCCAGGCACAACCCATTCTTCACTTAGTAAGTACTTATAACAACCCAGCAAAACAGGTATTGTTAGCTTGATTTTACTAAAGAGAACACTGTGCTCAAGAAAACACTCTTAACTAGCCTAAGTGTCAAGGCTGTAGATTATGCCAAGGAACTCAGTGAGCTTCAGTGAGGCCGAGGAAGGGGAATGCTATGCTTGCCTGTGCAGAGGAGATCATTTGGGGTGCTTTTTCAGACACCTGTAGCACTGCCCTCCACGTCCTTATTCCAACACACCAAGGAGATTCTGGTCCTCTCCTTGCACTGGAATGCCAGCTCTCGAATTCACTGTTAATGAATGAAGTACATTATTCCTGAGATATTGAGGGATTGAAAATAAATAGAAAATCACAGTTGTGTAGGAAGACATGATATTGCAGAGGCTGAGACAGTAGCGCTGATGTATATAAACTTAGATCTTTGAAAAATCACTCCTGCTGTGTGTGTGTGTGTGTGTGTGTGTGTGTGTGTGTGTGTTTAGAGGATAGATTCATGACACACTTTACTCCTGGCAAAGAAGTCATGCAGGAGAGGACTTATGGTAGGTAAATATAAAGAGTATGGAGAAGAATCAAGAAGGATCCCTTCCTCTGAACACCACCCCTCTCCATGGGAGCAGTTGATCAGGCTCTTCCACTCAGAGGATGGACAAAGTATTTGGTTACCTCGTGAGGTGATAATAGTACCTTCTTATTAGACAAATAGTGGGCATTTGATAAACATTTTCTAGGTGCGACATATTTGATATAATTTTCACAAATCAAGAAGATGGAGTAAAACTGAGCCACTAAGTAGTTCAAGCGAGTCAACTAGGAGTAGTAACAAGAGATAAAATACAAACTTCCAGACTCCAAAGGCTTAGTAATTCTTAGACACCAACCTGGGCCTTTGGATCAATTTGGAAGTATTTCAATGGTTCACCTGTTGTACCAAATACTTAATCTGGTATTCGTTCAAGATGTTTTGTTCAAATTATCCCGGTAATAGTTTTCTTTGATTGTTTGTGTATGTACCTATACACACATATACACACATTCGATCAATAATTCAGAAAACATTTACTTGGATTCCAATAACATTAAATGCTTTGTCTCCTTCGCTGGCTTATGAGTTTCAGCACGTGCAAACACAATGTATAAATGGCATGCAGCGCTGTATATTATGCTTAATAAACATTTGTTGCATAAATTAGTCTTCTTTTATGAGACAGTTTCCTAGAAGCCATGTGGATGTCAGGCAACAAGAGCCTATAGATACTGTCATTTTATATCAGAGCAGTTGAAGCCACCAAAGAGGCAAGATGCAGCAGTTTCAGCTTGTCACTCTGTCCGGTCGGCACAGCTTGAGTACCTGACCGTGGTCCAATCCCCTTTCCTAACACACAGCCTTCTCTCTTCTGGCTTCTTTCGGTCCCGGTTCCCATGGTAATTTTTTTTCTTTTCTTTTCTTTCATAATTTGATGTTGCATCAGTACAGCTTCCCTTTACAAATCACCTCTAACCTTGACTTTTTGTCTTCTCACTTGCTTACCCCACTCTCAGCTCCATGCATCTGGTCCTTGGAGGCTTGTCTTTCTAATCCTCAGGATCTTAGGCCCTTCTCCTGGGGCAACTGGGATTTTTTAAAGTTGGTTGGAACATAAAGATGTCCAGACAACTCTATTTTGTGGGGTTTAACGATACAAATAGAGTGCTCGGATGTGTTCATTTGATTTATAAATACATGGCTTTGTCACTGAGGCCCCTGAGAGGAGGATATTTATGCAATTATGTCTAGTTTTTAGTAAAGATAATTTTGTGTCTATTTAAGGTATGAGTTCTTTATAGAAACATACTCTGATTTTTAGTTTTAAAATGCTTTCAGCAAACTTTCAGTTGTATGTGGAGATTATTGCTTATATTAATATTGCAGTTAGTTTCGTAAACAAAGACAAATGGCTTGGATTTTATGGAAGTTATTTTAAAGTTGCTTATAATTTTCAATGAAGGCCTAACTTTTTATTTAGCATATAATTATTCAAAGACCCAAATGAAAAGTATAGCTATGATTAATAGGACATTTACGAGAGCTGTTTCTTTTTGCGAAAATACCAGAAACGCAAAGAGTTTAGTCTATTACTGATTTAGGAAACATCTTCCAACATTATAAATTATTTGGATAAGATAACGTGCATTATGTTTTTTTTTTTTTCTTTTTTTTTCTGGGAAGCCAGACCACTGTGAGCAGAAAACAGATTCTATGGCCGTCGGCCCATAGAAACTCAGTGGGCCTCTCTGGCAGGGCATGAAGGAGTTTGATCCTTGGTCTAATTAGGCATACTCCCTCTGGGACTCTGCTTAGAAGTCAAAATTAAGGCTTGCCTTGTTTCCTTGCAGCAATGAGGAAATCCATTTCAATTCAGCAGCATTCCCTTGATTTGAACACATTTGAGGACTTGGAAACATAGCAGAGCAAGCTCAAGGGTTACAGTCCGGAGCTGCCAGTTAGCAGAATTGGCAGGCACCCCTCCTAAGCTTTTTGGTTTAAAGAGGCTGCTTCCCTCCCACAAGGAAGAAGCCAGAACCATATGGCCCAGACCCCAGGTGGCCCTCCTCCATGGCTTGTGGTTTCCCTGAAACTTATTCCCCAAGCTTGAGGCCTGCCAGAGAGATTCTGTGACGGCAGATACATGCAGTCATGGTTTTGTAGCTGGTGGGGAAGATAAACATGCAATTCAATGCCAAAGACATGGGTGGTGTACCTACTATGTGTCAGACATCTTCCTATGAGGGAGGAGATGAAGGTCCCCGCCCGCAAGGAGCTTACAGTTTTGTGGCTTATTCACTGCTGCTGTTGATCTATTACACATTGTACAAGTAGAATGGAAATTAAGAGCAGAGAAATCCTGATATGACAGTATTGTGGAGAATTAGGAAGGGCACGCACTTGGAGTCATAAGACTCTGCTCTCTGGTTCCATTACTTGGGAGTTATATGCAAAAGTAAATAACTAATGAAATACTTCTTGAACTGTATATGCTTTGTTCACATTCCTAAGTTTTAAGGATACTGACATGAAATAAGATATGATCACTGACTTTAAGATGTTTACTTTTATGCCATCTGAGTTTTACCCTTTTCTCACTTATTGAAAATATCATTATAATAATTATTGCCTTTTTAATCTCATTAAGCTATTCGGAAAAGCAAATTTGATAATATACATGAAAATGTTAATTGTAATGTATTGTACATGTATACATGGTAGGTTTACATAGTTTATTATATGTAAGTAATTTTCAAGGTAAGAAGTATCCAAATTAGTATATCTGGTATTAGAAAAATGAAGTAAAAAGCCACATTTATGAACTTTCAGGCTATAGTTTCTTCCCATACACAGATAGTTGTAAAAGTGTGGTCCCTAAATCGGCAGTATCAACTTCACCTGGGGACTTAGTAGGTATGCAGATCGATGGGATCCAGTTAGACCTAATGAATTAGAAACTCTGAGGCTGGGGTTCGGCAGTCTAGTTTAACAAGCCCTACACGTGATTCTGATAAAACTCATCATCATAGAGAATCACAAATGTGGATGGTCTTGTCTTTCCCAATCTAAACTGTCATGCCTTTCCAAGGTTAATACCATCCAGGCCAGCCGATTGTCAAGATCTCTTCAGGTATAGAAGAATTTGGATCTGAGAAGCGATGGAGATTTAAGGGGTCTAATTTATGCAAATGATAACATCACATTGATCAACAGATCTGTTCACATACATTTACTGAACACACATTATGTACCAAGCTTTACACTCAATTCTTTTTCATAGCTTTCTGTTTCCCATGTGGACTTGGCTTTTTCAAGTGACATGGTGTATTTTTAAAAAATTAAAAAGCATATCCTGACATTGCTCTCAAGACCGAGAAGATAACTTTATCCATTTCTACTCAAAGATCTGTTTCCTTTTTTACCCCCTCTATTTTTACTGTCCTTTTCCCCTCAACTAAGAGCCAGAGAAGACAATGGAGGCTAATACGTTGATGCATTTTCCTCGTGTACAAGAAGACTTTATTGAAAACTCTCCACGGGAGGCCTGTCTTTGTTTTACTGCAATTCCATAATAACCTGGTGACCTTGAAGAGGCAATTCTAGCTTGAAAGCTGAAACATCTTACTGCCTGCCAAAAGCAAGAGGGACCTGCACTTTGGGATTTGTGGAGATTTTATGTCTTTGAAGGAATATTCCCTCGTTTATGTCCTCTTCCGAGACCAGAACCAAGGCATTCAGAAACAGCTGTGCATGGGGAAGCTGCTGGGGTCGATTCTTCATGCTCAGCTAATAGGCTCCACACAAACCTTCCTGAGAGGTAGCCTTCAGACCAGTGGTTAGAACCCAAGAACTGAGCTTCAAGTGTTCCTTTGGTTGACAGTGCTTTCTCATTTCTCCACACGCTCTGATAGAGAGTTAATTCAGGGAAAGTAGTTGAAGGCTTGCTGTATCCAGTTTCCTCTTTCTTTATATCCTTATATCACTAATTGCTTTCTCTCTGAAACTTTCAGTGCTTTTACAAAAGCTGGCGCACACCATGGTGACCCTGACCTAATACATTTTCCTCCTTGGATGCTAAGTTCATATATTGGTTATTAATATACTTTAATGAACTCCCTTCCATTTCCAAGGAAATCACCTGGAGAAGGTAATGATTAACACAGGTAAGTATAAATACAGTCAACCTCTTATATCACCATCAATAAATGCAGATGCTGCTTTGCTTACAGGGCAAGGGAATTAGAGTTCTCGGGTTGCCCCTAGAGTCACAGAAAAATGAAGGGTAATAGAAAGAAAAATGAAGACTTAATGGTTTATGTTTTGCTAAACAGCAGTTCACTATACTTCTCTAGAAATCAGTCTCATCTGAAAGTGAGAGCAACAAACGTTCATTATGCAAGTGTTCTAAGCACTTTTCAACAACCAATGAACTAAATTTATGTCACAACTCCATGATGGTAAATTTTATGTGAACTGGACTGGGCCACGTAGCGGCCAGACATTCAATCAAATATTATTCTAGGTAGGTCTGTCAGAGTGTGTCTTGATGGAATTAAAGTCTGATTGGCATGCACAGAGTAAAGCAGCTTGCCCTCCCTAACACTGCTGCTGCTGCTGTTGCTGGGGGGCGGGTGTAGGGGTGGTGATGGTTCTCATTCAATTAGTTGAAGACCCGAATGGAATAAAAAGATGGATTAATGGGAAACCCCTTCTGTTTCAGTGTTTGAGGTGGGCCATTGGCCTTTTCTTGTCTTCAGACTCAGACTGAAACATTGTGCCTTCTCGGGTCTTAGGAGCCTGACAGTTTTCATATTAGAACTTACACTAGTGGCTCTCTCAGGCCCTCAAACTCAGACCGGAACACACAATTAGATCTTTTGAGTTTCCAGCTTGCCATCTACAAGTGCTGGGACTTAATAGCCTCCATAACTGGGTGAGTCAATTCCTTATAATTAATAAAACTCTCTCTCCCTTTCTACTTACACACACACACACACACACACACACACACCCTATTGGTTCTGTTCTCTGTCTAATACACACCCTGTGTGGTAGATATTATTGATTTCTCCATTTTATTTTATTTTTTTTAATGTTTATTTTTGAGACAGAGATAGAGCATGAGTGGGGGAGGGACAGAGAGAGAGGGAGAGAGAATCTGAAGCAGGCTCCAGGCTCTGAGCTGTCAGCACAGAGCCCGACGCGGGGCTCGAACTCACAGACCGAGAGATCATGACCTGAGCCGAAGTCGGACGCTAACTGACCGAGCCACCCAGGTGCCTCTGATTTCTCCATTTTAAAGATGGGGAGGAAACTCACACTAAGAACTTGAGTAGCTTTCTGTGATGTTTTAAAGGTATGTCCATAGATTCTTTGGTGCTCATATCCCAAGAGGTAAAGGTTAATTCCTGCCTCCTTGAGTTTGGGTTGGACTTAGTGATTCATTTCCTTTTTATTATTATTTTTTGTTCTAATTACAGTACAGTTAAAATACAGTGTTATACTAGTTTCTATACATTACTCAGTACTTATTAAGATAAGTGTACTCTTTAATCCCTATCACCTATTTCCTCAAGCTCCCCACCCTGCCCCTCTGATAACCATCAGTTCGTTCTCTACACTTAGGAGTATGTTTCTTGCTTTGCCTCTGTCTCTCTCTTCCTTTCCTTTGCTTGTTTGTTTCATATCTTAAATCCCACATATGAGTGAAATCACATGGTATTTGTCTTTCTCTGACTGACATATTTAGCTTAGCATTTTACTCTCTACCTCTGTCCATGTTACTGCAAATGGCAAGATTTCATTCTGTTTATGTTTGAATAGTATTCCATTGTGAATATATACTACTTCTTATTTCATCAATCAATGGATACATGGGCTGCTTCCATAATTTGGCTGTTGTCAATAATGCTGCAATGAACATGTGGATGCATGGATAGCTTTGAATGAGGGTTTTTGAATTCTTTGGGTAAACACTCAGCAGTGTGGTTATTGAATTGTAGTTCTATTCTTATCTTTTTGAGGAATCTCCATGCTGTATTCCCCAGTGACTGTGCCAGTTTGCTTTCTCACCAACAGTGCATGAGAGTTCCTTTTACTTCACATCTTCATCAACATCTGTTGTTTCTTGTGTTGTTGATTTTGCCATTCTGACAGATGTGAGGTGATATCTCATTGTAGTTTTGACTTGCATTTCCCTGATAGTACATGACAATGAACATTTTTCATGAGTCTGTTGGCCATCTGGATAACTTCTTTGGAGAAATGTCTGTTAATGTCTTCTCTCCGTTTTTAATCAGATTTTGGGTTTTGGGTGTTGAGTTGTATAAGTTCTTTATATACTTTGGACACTAACCTTTGATCAGATATGTCATTTGCAAATATCTTCTCATACAATAGGTTGTCTCTTAGTTTTGTTCTTTGCTTCCTTCACTATGCAGAAGCTTTTAATTTTGAAGTTGTCCCAATAGTTTATTTTTGCTTTTCTTTCCCTTGCTTTAAGAGACATATTTAGAAAAATGATGCTATCGCCAATGTCAGAGAAATTACCACTGGGGCTCTCTTCTAGGATTTTTATGGTTTCAGGTCTCCATTTAAGTCTGTAACCAATTGTCAGTTTATTTTTGTCTAGGGTGTAAGAACGTAGTCCAGTTTCATTCTTTTGCATGTACTGGTCCAGTTTTCCCAACATCATTTGTTGAAGAGACCGTCTCTTTTCTGTTGGATATTCTTTCCTCCTTCATTGAGGATTAATTGACTATATAATGGTGAGTTTATTTCTGGGTTTTCTTTTCTGTTCTGTTGATCTATGTGTCTGTTCTTATGCTAGTGCTATTTTTGATTACTACAGTCTTGTAATATAACTTGAAGTCTAGAATTGGGACAGGACACCTTCAGCTTTGCCTTTCTATTTCAAGATTTCTCTGGTTATTTGAGGTCTTTCATGGTTCCATACAAATGTTGGGATTGTTTATTCTAGCTCTGTGAAAAATGTTGTTGATATTCTGATAGGGATTGCATTAAATGTGTATATTGCTTTGCTTAGTATAGACATTTTAACAATATTTGTTTTTCCGATTCATGAGCATAGACTGTCTTTCCATTTTTTTAATGTCATCTTCCATTGCTTTCATCAATGTTTTATAGAATTCAGAATACAGGCCCCTTGCCTCTTTGGTTAAGTTTATTACTATATATTTTATTATTTTTGGTGCAATTTCAATGGGATTATTTTCTTAATTTTTCTTTCTGCTATTAGTGATTGATATCTAATGAATACTATATGACAGATGTGATGGGATACCCCTTTCAAGATTAAGTTATAAAACCACTACGTCTTCTGCCTTGAGCTCTCTCTCTGAGTCGGTCTCTGTCTTTCTGATTACTTGTTCTAGGTAAAGCCATTTAACATACCTGTGAGTACCTCTATGAAGTGATCCATATAGTGAGGAATTAAAGCCTCCTGTTTATAGCCACAGAAGTCATCTTGGATTTTTGGGCTTGTTTAGATGATTCTAATTTATAAGCTATCCTAAACCGAAAGTGTGCGCTAAGCCTCTCTTGGACTCCTGACCTTTGTAAAGGGTGTGTGATAAATGTTTGTTGTTCTAAACTTCTAAATTTGGAATAGCTTCTTATACAGCAAGATAGAACAGTTACACTTGCCAACCACACAGTTCATAAAAATCAGGATCCCAACCCAGACAGTATTGTCTAGGATCAATATTTGTAACTATACATCCTGTTACCTATCCTAATAACATGGTATCACAGACCAAGCCTTTTATTACCATCCCCACACCAAAATAACTCTGATAAAACAGGAGGTCAAAGCCTCCATATCTCACTTCATATAGTTCCTGTCATGGATCCTCTTTAAAAACAAAACAAAATGGAGTTTATTCCCTTCGTCTTATCAGACCTCAGAGATATCCTTCCCAAACCTTACCTAACAGGTGAGAGATTAAGACTCAGTGGGCCCTAGCTGGGAGACTGCCTGAAAGAGCTTTGGATGTTTGTCATTCTTCTTTTCTTATTAAAAAATAATATTTTGTGAGACACAGTCTAATTGAGGCCTCTGCTTAATTGAGATCTGGTTTAATAACTTTCTGATATCATTTTTGAAGAGTAATAACAGGGTGACCTAATAGTCTCCATTTCCCCAGAGATGCATCTTAGAACAGAATAATAAGCCTCGTGATGGAGTGCAAGTCTCGAAATGTGCCTTGCTTCTCACTTCCAGGCCTTTGCACAGGCTGCTTTCACAGTCTAGAAAGCCCTTCCTCCCTTGGCACTCTCTTCTGATCTGCCTTACATTTGACAGCTTCTCTCTTATTCTTCAAGACTCAGTTGCATATTCAGTGTCTTCTTCTTCTTCTTTTTTTAATGTTTATTTATTTTTAAGAGAGAGAGAGAGAGAGAGAGAGAGAGAGCCAGCGGGCAGGGAGCAGGGGGACAGAGAGAGAGAGGGAGATACAGAATCCAAAGCAAGCTCCAGGCTCTGAGCTGTCAGCACAGAGCCTGACGTGGGGCTTGAACCCACAGACTTTGAGATTATGACTTGAGCTGAAGCCAGATGCCTAACCGACTGAGCCACCCGGGTGCCCCCGATATTCAGTGACTTCTAAGATGTCTTCTCGTTATCATTTTACCCACTGCAATTTAGATAGCATAACACAGACTAAAAGCATCTGTTCTGGAAGCAAGTAGATCCTGATTTTAGTCGAGCTTGTGATATATTCTAGCTGTGTGTCCTTGGGTGAGTGCCCCAAACTCGTTAAGCCTGATCTTCTATCAGATGGATCTGTGAGGATTAAATAACTATATAATTGAGAATCGTCCGGGCATATAAAAAACCCTAAATAAATATTAGCTGTTATTTTTACTGTGTCAAGTGCGTGTCAAAAATGCGTGCAGAATTTTCAATTATTTTCTCTTTTAGAATAGGTGCTTTTTATTGAAATATAGTTGACATATAATGAGAATTAGTACTTTTTGAAGGAACAAATGTGACTTTAGTGTCTTGTCTTTATACAGGTGATGGCTGATGGTATGTGGGTGAGAGAAATTCTTGTTCATTTATCCTTGTTGCCACTTCCTTTAAATATGTCTCCAACTGAATTCCCTGTTTGTTTCTATCTAATCATCTGCCAAATTTTTAGGTCTTAAACCTTGACTCATAATGACACCTCTCTCTTTCTTTCACCCTTTTCCAGCATTTTGTACATTGCTCATTCTACACCTTTCACATTTACTCCCTTTCTTCCGTGCCAAGGGTGTCTGAGTTCATCCAATCCTCACTTCCTCTCGTTCTCTTTCTCCAGCCATCTCTGGTGATTCACGACTTCTCGTACATTTGGTGTCTCCAGCTCCAACATTCTATTCTCCATGTAGATATATTTATTTCTCCCCAAATGGCTCTTATCATATTACTCGCTGCTAAAAATAATTTATTGGCTGCCCATGTCTTAAAAATGGGAAATCTCACATATTTGTTGCAGATTGTAGTGAAGACGTACTGCCTATTTTTACCTTATTCATTTTCTCCCCTTTATCGAAACCGTATGGTTTATGCTTCCAAAACATACCCCCACGCTTTTCCATCTCCAGCCTTTTTACCATTCCTTTGTCTAAAAAGCCCTCCTGCTCCAACTTTGCCTGTGGAAATAAAGTTGTCTTGCAAAGACATCTCACATGTCTCTTTCCCCGTGAAATCGTTCTTTGTTACCTCCCCCTTTTCCCAGGTCCAGATGCCACAGTATCTCCTTGCTTGTATCTCCATGGCCCTTTGCCTTTTGTTTACAAAATTTCTCCTCTGCTTTGTGTAATGGGATTTTGTCTCCTTCCCTTGCAAATTTTAAATTTCTTGTATTTTAACCACCTTGATCGTCATCTCCCTTCTGAAGTTAAGTGCAGTGCTTTGCATCAAATAAAGGCTCAGAGCCTGAATTGAATTGTATTATGTAACCAGTTAAAATTCCTGGTAATATAGGTATAATCACTTTAAGATAAAATCATCTCTTTCCCACTGAGATTTTGAGATTGACAAACACTGTTGCTGTTCAGGTAACTCTAGCATGAATATCTTTACCTAAATATCATTATAGTGTGGAGATATTGTCTTCGTATGAATGCTTGGGATCGAAATTGCTGTCTGTCTGCCTTCCAATTACTAGAAAACCCAAACTAGCCAACTCAAGACAGACTTTTAACAAAATACTTCCCTGTAATGATAATTGCTTTTGGGCTTCAAACTGACTTATTTACTAGCTCTTCGATTTGGAAGTCATTTCTTTTTAGGACCTGAAGGGTTTTTGCCCTGCCTGGGGAATTGGGGAGCCGCCTTTAATTAGAAAAAGGCCAAGATATTCAACATGCACTAAGATTTGTGATATTTGTGATAGAGCTTGGGTGAGGTGAGAAGAAAGTGTGGGTTTTGAGAAGGGTAAAATTACTCATTTTTTACCTTTTGTATGTCATTTCCCGAGTCAGTGGGAGAAAGGAAAAATAAAGAGTTCTGATTCGTACTCACTAAACACAGGACCCTGGATAGACTCAGTGGGAACACCGCCATGCTTGCTGGCCGGCACAGAATGCATTTTCTGAGGAGGTGCAGGAAATCTGGACCTCTTTGAATGAGAAACAAATGGTACGAGGGCAATAAAATAAATATTTTCAAGTAGGTATTGTTAATTATTTTTTAAAATTAGGATTTACACCCACATTTGATCCAATAACTCTTAACCTTAATAAAAACGGCATGTTGCAGAATCCCCACCAGAAAGTTGAGAGGTATCTGGCACGCAGAAGACAGGTTTGGCTCACAACACAAAAGGCCCTGGACTCCCAGAGGCAGTATTTTTCTTTGAAAATTATTAAGCCCTTCAAATTTTGTTAATAAATCTGCTTGAAGTAGAGTTGAGGAGTATATGCCAGCTAGCTAAAAACAAAATAGGTGCCTAATTTTGTTTACATATTTTGAGTTTTTTTTTTTTTTTTCTTTACTCTTCTCGAGGTGTTTACTGCATGTATACAGGGGCGCCTGGGTGGCTTAGTTGTTGGAGTGTCCGACTTTGGCTCAGGTCACCATCTCACAGTTTCTGAGTTCCAGACTTGCATTGGACTCGCTGCTCACAGCACAGAGCCCACTTCTGATCCTCTGTCCCCTCTCGCTGCCCCTCCCCTGCTCATTCTCTCTCTCTCAAAAACAAACATGTAAAAAAATTCAAACTTATGAGATTGTGAAAGAAACAGCACAATTTCAATCAGAAAGGAACGTTAACCCAAACACAATTTTTTTTTTTAAGGAAATTGGCTTTCCCCACCTTTCTCTAGAGACCTGGGAATATTATCAAGGACCAAAATAATTAATTGTCACTAAAGGACACACTTATCAAATATCATTTGCATCAATTTGCGGTTCTCTTTTTTCTATATTTAACAGCCAATTAAGATGTCTAAATGTGTCTGTTAAAGAATATCACAACCATGTTAATAGTGAAGCAACAATTTTATGAAAGCTAATCTGGGAGATCACTCCAAATTTCCTTACAAAGGAAATTAGCATTGATAACCATCTTTCTGGCTGCAGAAGAAAATGAAATATATCATTTCCATATGTGTCTATAACACATACAAATATATTTGAATTTTAAGGGCTTGTTAAAATAACAATCCAGCTTTACAAAATTGTCACATCGAGAAACCTGTTTGCCTTAGAGAATCAGTATTTATTCTATCACTTACTACTATAAGTGTCTCTATACAGCACAGTCTTTACTGCATTTAATAGCTAAGTTAATTTAATTTTAGAATAAAAATTATCAAGAGCATTGAATGCATAACTGATAGTAATGTAATGAATCTTTTAAAATAACTTTTTTTGGGAGCCTGGGTGGCTCAGTCGGTTAACCGTCCAACTCTTGGTTTGAGCTCTTTGGTTAAATAAACATAAAAATTTTTTTAAAAATTAAAAAAAATTTAAAAAATGTTTACTTTTTTTTATTTTTGAGAGAGAGAGAGAGAGAAGGAAAGCATAAGTAGGGGAGGGGAAGAGAGAGAGAGAGAGAGAGAGAGAGAGAGAATCCCAAGCAGGCTCCATACTGCCAGTGCAGAGCCTGATGTGGGACTCGAACTCACAAACTGTGAGATCATAACATGAGCCAAAGTCGGACACTTGAAAGACTGAGCCACCCAGGTACCCCTGAAAAATGTTTTATTTGTTTATAGTTGACACACAATATTATATTAGTTTCAGGAGTACAATATACTGATTCAACATTTCTACATTCTATGCTCACAACAACTGTAGCTACATCTGTCACCATATAATACATTGACTGTATCCCCTAAGCCATACCTCTTATTCCTATGACTTAATAATTCCATAGCTAAGTGAGAAGCCTATATCTCCCACTCTCTTTCACCCATTTTGTCCATCCCTCCACACCCTTCCCTGTGACAACCTCAGTTTGTTCTCTGTTGCAGTCATTATTTTTACAATCTTCAAAGCATCTAATTCTGTGGGCATTACTTTTCTTTCTCTTTTTCATTTTCTTCTTTTTATAAACTTTTTTATTTCAACTCCAGTTAGTTAACATGCAGTGTCATATTAGTTTCAGGTGTACTATATAGTGACTTAACAATTCTATACATCATTCAGTGCTCTGTACTCCTTAATCCCCATCACTTATTTCACCCTTCCCTCCTCCCACCTCCTGTACGGGAGCTATCAGTTTGTTCTCTATAATTAAGGGTCAGTTTCTTGGTTTGTTTTTCTCTCTCTCTCTTTTCTTTGCTTGTTTGTTTTGTGTCTTAAATTCCACACATGAGTGAAATCATATGGTATTTGTCTTTCTCTGACTTATTTTGCTTAGCATTATACTCTCTAGCTCAATCCATGTTGTTGCAAATGCAAGGTTTCATTCTGTTTATGGCTGAATAATATGCCATCGTGTGTGTGTGTGTGTGTGTGTGTGTGTGTGTGTGTATGCCACCTTTTCTTTATCCATGCACCTATCAATGGACACTTGGGCTGCTTCCATACCTTGGCTATTGTAAATAAAGCTGCTATAAACATAGGAGTGTATGTATATCTTTGAATTCATGTTTTTGTATTCTTTGGGTAAATACCCAGTAATGAGAGTGCTGGAGAGCAGAGAAGTTCTATTTTGAACCTTCTGAGGAGCCTCCAAATTGTTTTCCACTGTGGCTGCACCAGTTTACATTCCTACCAAGAGTGTATTCTCCACATCTTCATCAACACCTGTTGTTTCTTGTGTTTTTGATTTTAGCCATTCTGACAGGTGCAAGATGATATCTCATTGTAGTTTTGATTTGCATTTCCCTGATGATAAGTGATGATGAATATCTTTCTTTTCATGAGTTCGTCGGCCATCTGGATGTCTTCTTTAAAGAAATGTCTGTTCTTGTCTTCTTCCCATTTTAATTGGGTTACTTTGGGCCGGGTGTCGAGTTGTATAAGTTCTTCATATATTTTGGATGCTAACCCTTTATCGGGTATGTATTTGCAAATATCTTCTCCCATTCCATAGGTTGCCTTTCTTTTATTGTTGCTGCTTGCTTCCTTCTCTGTGTAGAAGCTTTTTACTTTGATGTAGTCCGAATAGTTTATTTTTGCTTTTATTTCCCTTGCCTCAGGAGACAATCTAGAAAAAGATTGCTACAGCCAATGTCAAAGAGGTTACTACTGTCTGTGCTCTCTTCTAGGATTTTTATGGTTTCAGGTCTCACATTTAGGTCTTTAATTCATTTTGAATTTATTTTGAATTTTCTTCTTTTGCATTGTATATTGTAGTTCTGGACTTCCTAAGAAGAATTATGTTCCTATAAAAATCTTTCTTTAGAGAACACTGAAAAAGTGTTGCATTCTCTTTGTTTCAGTGAGAATACACACACACACACACACACACACACACAAACACCTATGTATGCACACACATATACATACATGTATCAAATTATGTGTGTGTATATATGCATAATATATGCATAACATTTATTGAGGTATAATATATATCAATAAATATATTCATTCATTTAGGCACACAACTTGGTAAATTTTGAAAAAAATGCATAGAGTACTGTATTTGCTACCATAATTAAGATATACAACATTTCATCCCCCTCAAAAACTTCCTTGTTCTCCTTTATTTCCATTTCCACAATTTCATTCCAGACGAAGCAAATTAAGATCTGTTCTTGCTACTATAGATTAATTTTTTCCTGTTCTAGAATTTCATATTCTAGATACAGTATACATCTTTATTGCATATTTCTGCATTCACTCATCATAGAATTTTTGAGGTTTTTACATGTTATTTTCTCTTTTGTCGAATAGTTATTTGGTTGAATGAATAGTGTAGTTTGTTTATCAGCTTACATGCTGATAAACAGCTTGGTTGTTTCCAGTTTGGAGCTATTATGTTTGAAGCTTCTGTGAGCATTCTTATGCAAATATTTGTATGGATATCTGTCCTCATTTGTATTGATAGATACCTAGGAGTTGAATTTCTATATTTCGCACACTGTTTATTTACATTGGTAAGAAATGTCCACGGTACGTAGGTACTCCAAAGCGGTTTTCACATTTTATACCACTTGCGAAGTGTAATAATTTCAGATTTTGCACATCTTTGCCAAAACTTGCTCTTGCCTGTTTTTGTTTTGTTTTGTTTTGTTTTTGTTTTGTTTTGTTTTGTTTTGTCTTTTTTTAGTGTTAGCTGTCTAGTGAGAATGCTGATAGTTCCTGTGGTCTTAATTCCCAGTTCTCCAACAACTAATATTGTTGAGAACTTATTCATGGTCTTATTAGCTGTTTGTGTATCTTCTTTAGTGAACTGTAAAATTTTTGCCCAGTTTAAAAAAAAAATTGGGATTTTTTTTTACTGTGAATTGCTTATATAATCTAGATAAAGTCTCTTGTCACAAATATATTTTGAAAATATTTTCTCCCAGTATGTTGCTTGTGGGCTTGTCTTTATATTTTCTTCACACTGTCTTTCAATGAGCAAAATTTTAAAAACGTATATTTAATGTAGTTTATTAATTTTTTCTTTATATTTATTTCTCTCGGAGCTCTGTCTAAAAAAGTTGTTTACCAAATGGTCATGGAGATTTCCTTTGATGACCTTTAGAACTTTTATGGTTATAGACTTTTTGTTTACATCCATGTTCCATTTTGAATTAATTTTTATATATAATATGTGATAAAGGTTTAAGATATTTTTTCTAAATATAGATATCTGAATATTGATGACAACACTATTTATGGAAAAGATTTTCCTTTCTTCATAAATTACTTTGATACTTTTGATAAATGTCAATTGATTTTTATGTGCTATTTCAGGAATCTATACTATTCTATCATTCTACATACCTATACTTATGCAGATATAATACAAATATTTTTTGCAGACTTAAATTTTCTCCTTTTTTTCTGGGACTCTGATCATGAGTGTCAGATTTGTTATTATCCCTCAGATATCTGTGGTTTCAGGTTATATTCAATTTTTCTCCATTTACTTTCTATTTTCAGATTGGATAATTCATTTGGGTAGGTCTTTTAGGTCACCGATATTTTCTCCAGTCATCTCCATTCTGTTATTGAGCCCATCCAGTGATGTTTTTTTTTGTGGTGGTTGTTGTTATTGTATTTCTCAGTTCAGAATTTTCATTTGGTTCTATATTATTTCTGTTTCTTTACCAAGGATTTATATTTTCTTCATTTGTTTTCAAGAGGATTTGCAATTACTTGCTGGAGCACTTTTATGAGAGTTGTTTTTCTTAGTTTTTAGGGCTTTCACAAAATAATACTCCAGACTGAATGATTTACACAGCAGAAATTTATTTTCTTTCAGTTTTGAAGGCTGGAAGTCCAATATCAGGCTGCCATAGTGGTCAGGTTCTGGTGAGAGTTCTCTTCTGTACTAGCAGAAGATTGCTTTCTTGCTGTGTCTTCACATGACAGGAAATGTGTGTGCGTGGAAGAGTTGGATGAGAGAGAGAGAGAGAGAGAGAGAGAGAGAGAGAGAGAGAGGAGAGTTTAAGCAAGATTTCTGGTATCTTCTCTTACCAGGGCACTAATTCCTTCACTCAAGACTCATCTAATTCTAATTACCTTCCAAAGGCCCTTATCTCCAAATATAGCACTGGGATTTAGAGAACAAAGTATGAATCTGGGGGCCGGGGAGGAGGGGGGAGAGGAAGGGTGGCAGGACACATTCAGTCCATATATTGCTTTAAAATCCTAGTTAGGCGATTCCAACATTTGTGCCATCTTGGTGTTAGCAACTTTCAATTGCCTTTTCTCATTGATCCTGAGGACATAATGGTCCTTGCTATGATGAGTAATTTGGGATTTTATCCTACACCCTATGTGTATTATGTGGTCAGATCCCAGGTCCTCCTGAAATCTATTTGGTATGCAGTCAGCCTGTTTAGGTACAGAATGTACATTTTTGTGAACCATGATTAAAATGTCAATTTCATTTTCAAAGCCTTTGCCTTTGCAGTGTTATTTTGCTCAACTTCATCTGTGTGTTTCCTAGGAGCTAACCTGAATCCTGGGTGGTGTTTCAGTCCCTCCTCATTTCTCAATTCTTGCTGTGTTTTTTCTTGTTAGTTTCATGCAGGGGCTACTTAGAGGTCTGCTCAGGAACTCACATACAGAGTTAGCAAATTTCTTTCTGCAACTCTTTCCCCTCTGAACTCCTCCTCTAGCTCTGTTGTTGGGAAGGAGGGAATGTGTGGTACCTCCTCAGTGAACAGTTGTATAGAAAGATGGGGTGCTGGCCACAGTCTCTCAGATACAGAGAGGAAATACCATTGTATTTTTCTTTAAATCCTGAGACCCCTGGAGAGTCTTCCTTTTCTTCAACTTTCTAAGTGTTTTATCAGTTGTTTTAGAAAATTTGGTTCTATAGTTCTTTTCTATTTTGTTGTTGTAGTTTCTGAGATGAGTATGGTGGAATGTATTTTTATTGTATCTGGAATCCGAAGCCCAATGAGATCTCTTGATGCAGTGATTTGATGACTTTAAAAGTTCGTTAATTTTTCTGTTAGCATTCCTTAACATACTCTTTGTCCCATTTTTTTTTTCTCTGCTCTACTTTGGGACTCCGATTACACATTATTTCTTCTTACCATATTCACTCTGTCTTTTATTCTCTTTTTTGCATCTTTCCATCCTTTTTTTATTTTTCCTCTGGCCTATTATCTACTTTATTCTCACTTCTTTTATGTCAAGTCCTTGGTTAAGCCATTGAGTTCTTAATTTCTGATACTCTATTTTCAGTTCCAGAATTTCTATTTGGTTCTTTCATATAAAAAAACTAATTTCCAGTTCTATGCCAAAATTCTCAGTCTTATCTTTTATCACCTTAAACATACTAAGTAACTTTAATTCTATTATCTGGAGTCCTTTTGAGTATTTTTCTAGTGTATTTCTTGTGTAGTTTCTTGTGTGTCTAGGGATTTTTTATTGACTACTAGACAATGTATGTGAACAAATTGTAAAGATAATTTGAGACTTAGAATAGCGTTACATTTTTCCATGAAGGATGTAAACTTGTTTCTTCCAGGTGTCTAGAGGTGCTGATGATTCCATATGATATGTCTAGTTTTAGGGATTAATATGTGTTTTCATATTGCCAGAGGTTTCTATTTCTAGCTTTCCCCTTCTTTAAAAATGTAGCTTCTCAGGGTCCTGTCATAATGTGTGTAGATTTTATCAGGACCCTACCTATGGTAGGCCTTGAACTCCACATTTTAGATCCTTCGGTTTATGAGAATCTCAAGATTTTTTTGGTTTGTCAGCAGTCTCTCCTGCAATTGACAAGTGCTCTTAGAGCAAGCACATGACTATCGCTTCCTAAATCCTGACCCTATCATCCTTTCTTTCTTGTTAATTTCTTGATACCTTTGAGCAAAAAAAAAAAACAAAAACAAAAACAAAAACAAAAACAAAACAAAAAATCCAAAAAACAAAAAACTTCTTCCCTGCCACTTTTTTGTTTTCATGAACAGGTGTTTAGTCTGAATTGCCTAGTGTATTAGCCAGGGTTCTCCAGAGAAATAGAGTGAATAGAATAGAAAGATTGAGAGAGAGAGAGAGAGAGGGAGAGGAAAGAGACTTATTTTAGGAATTGGCTCATGTGGCTATGCAAACTGGAGAACAAGGAAAGTCAGTTGGTATAATTCAGTTTGAGATAAAAGACCTGAGAATCTAGGGAATTAGTGGTGTAAGTCCCCAAATCTGAAGGCTTGAGAACCAGGAGCTCTGATGTCTGAAGGAAGGAGAAGATGGTCATCCTAGCTCAAGAAGAAACAGAACCAAAATGTAGCCTTCCTCCAAGTTTTTTGTTCTGTTTGGTCCCTCAATGGTTTGGATGATGCCCACCCATGCTGGATAGGGCAGGACTTCCTTACTCAGACCACTGATTCAAATAGTAATCCCTTCTGGAACCTTCTCACAGACACACCTAAAAATAATGTTTTACCAGGTATCTGGGTATCGTTTAGCCCAGTCAAGTCAACAACACACAACCATCACACCTAGTGTTGTTGCTACCAGTGGTTGAAAGTCACATTCAGTACATTGTGACTTTTTTGTCCACTTAGAAAACAGGGGAGTTATCAAGAGAAACTATTTTAAATTAATTTAAACATCCCACTATTAACAAACGCCATCTCATTTCTTGGTTTTTCTCTTTTTTAAGATAACAGATAATGGATAATTAAGATTTCTACTTTCTATTGCTTTTTCTTGGACATTTATTTTTAGTCACCACTCCCCTTTTCCCATCCAAAACAAAAGCAAAGCTCTCTTCATGTCTCCTACAGAAGATCTCAAACGGTCTATTATTACAAAGTCTTTCCTTCATATTTGAAAGGTAGTGCCTCCTATTTTAGACCATATAAATAAAAGAGACCCCTCCTGCTATATGAATTCTGGTGCCATGTGTGAAAACAACCTATTTTCACCACTCTGTGCATTATAAGTGTTTGTTTCTCTACCAGGCAGATTATCAGCTCTGGAAGAGAAGGAATTGAGTCAAATGCTTTACCACCATTTCATCTGTTACATGGGCTCAACTTTAGAACAATCTCAATATATGCTGTCTGACTCTCCAATGTAAACGTTTATGTAAATCCTACTTAGAATTATCAGAATTATTTTTTCATTATCTCTTAATAACATTATTGCACATAAAACACAAAAAAGCATACATTTAAAACAAAATATACATCTACAACAGTTGAATATACGGAGTTTGCTAGGAGAAAACTACTTTTCTACAATCACAAAATGGAATAATGTAGGATCTGATCATATTATTAACTTCATCAACACAAAGACTCGGTATTTATATTCTTTCAAAATTTCACTCAATATTATTTTCTCAAAATATTACCTATAACCTGATGACTTCTACATATTTATCTCCAGCCTCTGGTTCTAATCTCCAATTTCTAATTATATACTAAATATATCAACGCTTCCATTCTTCCTTCTAGTTTTCTCTATTTTAACACTTATTCACTTATTCTTTATGATGTCCCACCCAAACTGCAGGCTAGCTTCTTTATCTCTACATAGTACTTATGCTCAAGTCATACATTTGTGTTGTGTTAAATTGAATAAACTACTATGTTCAAAAAACGAAACAAAAAGAAGATTCTATAATATCCTTCTTTTAATATGTTTTATGAAGTATATATGAAATATATATATTTAAGTCACACCTTAATGCCTCATACTTCAGCTTTATCACAACTTTTCTCTTGGTCTAAATGAGAAAAGAGAAAACATTCGCTGCCTCCATCTGTACAACATCTCTTCTAGAACATGAAGATTTATTGAGTACGCTTTCTTCTTTAGCTCTCCCTGGCTTCCCTCGTTTTCCTTTATGACCTACTTCCCAAACTTTTAATCACTTCCATTACCTTCTCAGAGACATATTCCAAGTTATTCACATCTCTATATCTGCAATAAACTAAACATTCACAGAGTAGAACAAATACTCCAAGTGCTTTTGAAAAAATCCAGTTGGTTACAGCAGTTAGGGAAAGAGCAAGAAGAGACTGAGTTGACGTTAACTTTAGGGAGATTTACAAAACTTTACTCACATATCTTGGTCTCATAAATAGATCAGTCAAAGGTTCCAAAACACTCACTCAGAGCCCTTTTCCCCTGCAAATCTACCATTGAAGCCATGCAACTAAATGCTAATGGACTTTCCAGTGGCTCCTTTATTTACCAGTCAAGTTCCAAATGTAAGGCATAACCTTGGCCCTGAAATTATGACATTCAGCACTTGATTAATATTAGTTGAACATTCTATGGTATGAAGTGACTACATAAATATTGTCATTGCTATAAATAAGTTAATATCACAGAAGAAATAAGGGTATTTGCTTGAGGACATAATACAAAAATGATGAATGAGGGAAGTTGGTGAGAAAAGCATTTTTCTTGGCCTGTGGTCAGAAAAACAAAGCTTTAAACAATTGCAGGGAACTTTCTTGAGATGTGTGCTGAGAAGCAAATTCAGCTAAATATAAATCAAAGGAATTCACTTTATTGTAATTCAAGGATGCCACAATATAGGAAGCAAGGGAGATCGCCAGAGGAAGAAACAAATATTTTCTTCCCAATAAAGAGATCTTTGAAAAGCATGGATTTTTCACTTCCATCCTCATAATTCTTTGATGCCTACAGAGAGATATGTCACGGCCCTACAGTGAGGCGTTGTGGAGCTCTGCTAAGAGGTTGGTGAGAACACTGCCTATAGGGTTAAGTACCACTGAGTTAAAGCTCCAACTTCTCTATCATTTGTGTGCAATTGAGTTACTTATTCTATTTGTGACTTAGTTGATTCATTTTTAAGATGAATATAGTTATAGTTGGGAATACCACATCCTAATCAGTGGTTGGCACAGTACTTAACCCAGAACAAATATTAAGTAAATGTTATCTTTGTCATCGTGTTGTTATAAGATACTTTTCAAAATCCATTCCCATAATATGTATAGCTTTCTGGTTGGCCCTAGCTTATTTTATTAACTCATTACCGGTCACCCATCATTGTTTGAACTGGTCTGGGAAACTCGAGACATTTCTCGGTTGTGGTGACTTTTTCATTATGTATTTGCATATACGTGCTCTTTCACACATTTGGTCTGATAAATTTTCATTCCTTATTTCTGATGCTGTTCCAAATTTACTTCTTCATTTCTTTCCTCAATCATGAGTAGGTAGACTTAAGTCCTCTCCGTTTTCTGTTATTCTGGGTCTTTATTCATTTTTTTTACAATAATACCTCTTACATTCTTTGCATGATTTTTACCTAGCTAAAATGTGAATTATTCAAAGACAGGGACTATGTGTTACTTATTATTGGGTCCCCCAGGACCTAACACTCCTCCAGATGCACAGAAAGCACTTAGTAAGGGGAGCCTGAGTGATTCAGTTGCTTAAACATCAACTCTTGGTTTGGGCTCAGGTCATGATCTCATGTTTTGTGGGTCTGAGCCCCACATCTGGGTTGTGATGGCAACATGTAGCCAGCTTGGGATCCTCTCTCTCTCTCCCTCCCTCTCTGCCCCTCCCCTTCTCTCTCTCTGTCTCTTTCTCAAAAATAAATAAATAAAAACTTAAAAAATTAAAAAAAAGAAAGCACTTAATAAGTATATCGAACACGAATGAATTATATATAATACAACATGGCAAAACTAAAGTATAAAATAATAGGAAAATCAGAAATATGAAACAAATAATTAAGAATCACACAAAATAAAATAGAAAAAAATGTCAATAAGAGTCAATTTTTATTTAGTGCCAAGAACTCTAAGATATTAAAAACCTTGTTGACATACTGAAAATAATTGAATTTTTAAAATTAAATATGATACCAAATACTTATATTGTAGTACAAATTATAAACAAATATAAAAGTACAAGAGAGTAGTACCCCAATATGATAGTAACCCAATATGTCTATGGTGATAGAATTAGGAGTGAGGTATATTTTATATTTTCCTGTAGGTCTAAAATACATAACATTTATTATTATTATATGTAGAGAAGACAAAATACCTTATTATCCTTTGATAAAGGATCTATATGATGAGAAATGTATTAGGACCTATTTAAGCACTATATTCAGGCATTGTCAATTGGTTAAAATATCATGTAAATAAAGGTTCAAATTATTTTCAGGCTATTTTCTCCAAATGTAGAAAATATATACGTATATGTATTTAAAACTTTACATTAAAAAATAAAGTAAAACTGTATATGACCCTGTCTACGTTATTTTTTCTTATATCACAGTGTGTGATACAAACCCCAGCTGCTCACCCTATAAACATACACATTTAATGGGCAAGAGGCCTGGGAAGACAGATACAGCACAAAGTCATCTTCCCAACAGGAAAACAACATAATTCAAAAAGCTTTATCTTTTTCACAGTCTTTAAATCGAATTTTTGATCCATCAGGGAAATCGCAAGTCGTAGTCCTTTGTGTATATAGATGAAAAGGCTGGAACTCAGAGAGGGAAGGAGACATGCCCAGTCACTCAGCTAGTTAGTCCTGCAGTTAAACTAACTTCACAACCCATGACTCTCGCCACTTATGTGGCATCACAAAAGGATAGAAATAAAGAGGGATTTTAGAAAGCTTCCCCTACAACCATCTCATCTTACAAAGGGATAATTGAGGATTAGAGTAACCCAGTATGTTCCTCTAGATCATAGAGCTTTCTAGAATGGGGCTGGAATGACCAGCCAGGACTCCTGTATCACAGTCATTATGTTTTTTTCTGTGAAAGCAAGAAGTTAGTCCAGCTCTCACTACGCCACAGTTATTTCCAGCAATACTGGAGTAAAACTTGACCCAGCAGTTGCATATTATTGAAATACCAACTGAGGTCTGAATTTGTTCTACCAGGGAAGAAAAATAACTATTGATCAAGCATAAGAGTCATTTCTTAATTGTGTTAAATCTTGTTTTCAGAATATCTGAGGTTCTTATCCATGTTATTGTTTTTCCTATGAAACAGTGACTATGACAAAGCCAATGAAAGGATTAAAACTCCCAATTCACATATAGCTTTGAGAAAAATGTGTCTGTGTGTGTATGTCTTACCTAGATATTTTCTTAAAATCTCGAAAGTTGTAAAATGTGAAGTATTTTTTGCTTATTTTAAATCTTTATAGAGAGGCATAGGCTAACATGGTCATTTGACTTATTCTTTACATTAGCAGGAAAGGACGAAGTGCCTGGAAAAATCTCTGGTCCGTTTGGATAGGTCTGGGTTTCCACAAAAACACAGCAGGATGTGCCGTATGGTATAGCAGAAAGTAAATTATATAAAAATAGAGGGCCTGAGTTCTAGTTATGTATCTTCCCCAGATTAGCTCAAGTATCCCAAACGCGTTCTTTTATGATTCTGAATATCAATCTTCATTTGTTCGATAAGAGAATTCATGGGAATTTAACATTTTTTTTAACCGCTAGTAATCCCCAAACCTTCCCACTGGGGCTCTTTCTAATAGGCTTCCCATATGTTTATCAAAGACCTTTGAATCTTAAGCAAGTGATACAAAGATAGAGAATAAGGTTGGAAGCCAAGCACATCAAGGAGTCAGTGGTTTATGGAGAACCAGCCTGTAGTGGGCACAGTTCCTGCCTAGAATCTGGGGGCCCCTGTCTTTGCCATATTCCAAGGCCCTGCCTGTGCTGAGAACCCTGAATGTCTAACCAGAAAACTTCCTTCCAGCTTCAGAGAAAAGCTAGTTAGAATTGATTATTATTGTGATGTACGACTGTGTATTTGTAATTGAGCAGCAATTTTGGAATAATCAATCAGCTTCACAGAGAAAAGAGTATTCAATAAACGAATGCCTATCTGTTCAAAGCCAGACTCTTTCCTGTTAAACGTTAACTGTGTTTTGTTGAAAAGGAAAGATGTGGAAAACATTCAATTTGACATTAGAACCTACTCTTCTTGTGTTTATATCATCAATCGTCTCTGCCATTATTCACCTTAAAAACCTTTGCTCTTAAGAACATACTAACTTCAGAAGCACGTGGGTGGCTCAGTCAGTTAAGTGTCCTACTTTGGCTCAGGTCATGATCTTGCCGATCCTGAGTTCAAGCCCCGTGTCTGGCTCTGTGCTGACAGCTTAGAGCCTAGAGCCTGTTTCAGATTCTGTGTCTCCCTCTCTCTCTCTCTCTCTCTGTCCCTGCCATGCTTGCACTCCGTCTCTCTCAAAAATAAACACTAAAAAAAAAAAAATTAAAAAAAAGAGTATGCTAACTTCAGATCATGCCTCTGACCTGCTAAATACCCTGCCAATAGTGTTCCAGCGCAATCAGAATAAACCCTTCCTATGGTCAAGGAGTCCCTCTGAGATCTGGGCTTTGCCTGTGTATGGCTCAAACTTTATCACTGTTCACCTCAAAGTTCATTATGCTCCAAGCTCACAGGTCTTTTGGTCCCTTAAACACACCAAGCCTCTTACCACATCAGAAACTTTGTGCTAGCACGCTTTGCCCGGAACACTGCTCCCCCATAGTTTTGCCTAGCTGATTCCTTCCGATCGTTCGGGTCCTTGTACAAATGTCACACTCTCAGGGAATCTTCCCTTGTTTATCCATTAAGTAAACATCCCCTCCCTGCCTATTATTGAATTTCTATCACATCATCCTTTTTAATTTTCTCTACAATTCTTAGTACCCAATTAGAGTTATTTGAATTATGTATTTATTCACTTAATTGCATGTTTGCCTTCCCCCTCAACACATGGGAAGCTCCTTAAGGGCAAGGTCTTATCTTTGTTGCCCATCTGAGTATCTGCAGGGCTCATGGTAGAGCTTTTCACAAAGTAGAAGCTCTGGCACTGGACAGATGAATGAATGAACGCTGCTCATATATATATCTGTTGACCAGAAATGCAAAATAGAATGTATCAATACTCTTTCACTTGAGTCTTTTTCGAATGTACCAAATATTTATCATCATTAAAGCTTGTGGCTCCAAGACTAGGAATTAACGCATGTGACATTATCTATGATATCGATGGTTTGGAAGTCATAAATCTCTTGATCCACTTACCAAAACAAATGAGTAGAAGAAGCACATGATAGACGATGAGGGCAGAAAGGAAAATCCAGAGTTCTCCTCGGTCCTCTTTTCTAGCTTATTACTACTTCCAATGACCTTGCTTCTGAACTTATGCCCGCAATATCAGGTTTTGTTTGTTTTCCTGTTTCTTGCCAAATTCTGTCTAACATCCTTTTTCTTTCTGCAATATGCCAAACAACTAATTCTGAATTACTTTTCCCACTCCGTAGCTTGCTGTTTTGCATCACGAAAGGAGGCTTAGCCGGATAGTACAGTCAAAGGACTGCTCACATAATTAGAAAAGAGCCCTGCTTTCTTCATTTAAAAAAAAGAGGGAATAAATTTTCTGTCATTCTTTGCTTGCATACATGTCTTATCCCCCGATGCTCAGTAAAGCTGAATTCTCGAATTTGTAACACTTCTTCAGGTCTCCGGGTTTGATTAATAATAATTGTCAGTCCATTAAAATGGATTATGATGATTCCCAAGGAATTGGTTGTTAACATAATTAACAGCTGGCTTTACTTTCAAGACATTAATCAAAAGAGCAAGTTGCTGGAAATGACCAGGTTCTCACAAATGTTGCTAATTAACAAAGGCATTGAAGTTGTGTGACAATGATTCCTGATGCTGTTATCTGCATGATTGTATCACAGCTTCAAATACCCCCGATGTGATATGTTTTCTCAAGTGTTATTAAGCTGACAGGCATTTGAATGAATTTAATTTAAAAGAAACAGACTCTAGATTTTGATGTTTACTTTTGGACAGAATGGAGTATAAAAATTTGCAGAGTGGCCATGATACACCATAAGTAATATTTTCCACTCCTAAATGGGGAACAAATTTTATATATGCTAAGTATCCCTGTATTGCTTCCATGCAGCCTAACTAGCTGTAGCAAAAAAATAATTCTTCTGGGAGAAGCAGGATACACTCTACTCATTATCTGCTCACATCACATAATATTATAACTGTAAATAATGAAAGCTATATCTGACAAATTAAAGAAGGAGAAAAATGTACAAAGAAAATATAAAACAATCACCCTTATACCTACCAAGAAAGTGAAACCTCTCTTGACATTTTGGAGTATTTGCTTCCAATATCTTCATGGGCCTAAGTTATTTTGTTTATGTTTTTATAATTGTGATTCATATGCAATTTTATATACTATTTTCTTTCATAACATTGTCACATGACTTTTCCCTGTTAGAGAATTAATAAAATGACATCTTAATTGGCACATTAATCCCACCAAAAAGATATTTTACATTTTACTTAACAATTCCCCTAGGGTTGGAGTCATAATTTCCACTTTTAAATACAACATGGTAATAAGTGTCAGTTAGTGTAGTAACTATTTTAGGTGTTTTTGGTTTTGGATCAGAAACCAGGATTACTTACTCCTATTCCTGGTAGCATTGTCAGATTTGACAAACAAAAATACAAGACCCCTCCATTAAATTTGAATTTCATATAAATAATGATTTTTTAAAATTTTATTTATTTTGAGAGAGAGGGACAGAGAGAACAAGTGGGGGAGGGGCAGAGAGAGAGAGGGAGAGAGAGAATCCCAAGCAGGCTCTGCACTATCAATGCAGAGCCTGATGTGGGGCTCAAACCCATGAAACATGAGATCATGATCTGAGCTGAACCAAGAGTCAGATGCTTAACTGACTGAGCCACCCATGTGCCCCTAAATAATGATTTTTTAAAATTTACTTTTGAGAGAAAGAAAGAGTATGAGTAGGGGAAGGGCAGAGAGAGAGAGAGAGAGACAGAATCTGAAGCAGGCTCCAGGCTCTGAGCTGCCAGCACAGACCCTGAGGCAGGGCTTGAACTCAAAGACTGTCACATCATGACTTGGGCCAAAGTTGGATGCTTAACTGACTGAGCCATCCAGACACCCCAATAATAATTTATTGAAATGTCACTATGTCCCATGTAATATTTAAAATTTACTAAACATGCATAGGTCATGCTTATACTAAAAAAAAAGTATTATTTGTCTGAAATTAAAATTTATTGGGGCATCTTGTATGTTCCCTGGCAACTCTCAATCAAGGTGTTTCTTACATATTGTGGTAGGCCAGATAATGGCTCCTCGAAGATACCCATGTCCTAATGCCCAGAACCTGTGAGATTACATGGCAAAGGAGACTAATGTTGCAGATGGAATTCAGGTTGCCAACCAGCTGATGATATGGCGAGACTGTCTAGGCGGGCCCAAGGAAATCACAAGTGTTCTTGTAAATGAAAGATGGAGACAAAAGCGAGACTCAAGTGTAAGCCCTCAGCTCGACATTGCTGGCACTGAAGATGAACGAAGGACCATGAGGCAAGGAAAGTGGGTAGCCTCTAAAAGTTGGAAAAAGCAAGAAAGTGTATTCTTCCCTAGAGTTTCAGGTAAGGAATTCAGCCCTTCTGACAACTTGATTTTAGCCCAGTAAGAACATGTCGGATTTCTGACCTCCAGAACTATAAGATAATCAGTTTGTGTTGTTTCACAGATACTAAATATGCAGTGTTTTTTTATAGCAGCTATAGGAAAGTAATACCCATGTTTTCATGAAGACATTGATGGTCGTTGAGCAATAAGGTAGGCTGGACCCCTATTCTCATATTGCAATGATTTTACGAAAGAGTTTCAGAAATCTGAACCAAGACCTAGAGAACACCCCTCAGGGAAGCTCAAGGGGCCAGACACCTTTCTCCTACCACTCTCAGTTCTTTTGTGTTTAGCCAATCTGGGAACACTACACAGAGCGCTTTAGATCTTGGAAAGCTGACATTGTTTTGTTCTGTTGTTAGTGATTGCATGTGAATGGCTTGAGAGGCAAAGAGACTTTAATTCAAGCAATCAGCATCTTACAGCATTAGTCATGAAATGAACTCAAATCAAAAGATTCCACTTGGGAGTCAAGCTACAGAGTAAATCAAAGACAGCTGAGATAAGCAAATGTTCCTCACAATAAATTTTCTCAATCTGGGTTGATGGTGGGGCCAGTCGCCAGAACAAGTTTGCAGGTATTCAATATGAAAACCTAATTGCTAAATTCACCAAATTTACATGCATTTATTGTTCTGAGGGAAGATGCTGCTTTGCTACATGGCTGTGAAACACAAAGGAGACAACTCACTGAGTGCTGTAGTCATTTTGCTTTTCTGGGAATGCCTCCCAGTTCACGAATTTGTAATTAGGGGAGGGAGGATTTTATAGGCCATTTAAAATGTGCATGTTTCACAGAGAGTTCACATCAAATCAAACTTGGAGATGTCATGGTTAAGACAGGGCCCTCAAACTTAAGAAGTTCAAAGCCTATCGTGGAGAGAGGCTCATAAACAAATAAGAGCTACACAAGGTGATAAATGTTCATACAGAGGAATGCACAGGGAGCTGGGGGAGCCGTCGGGAGGCAGTAATCAATGCCCAGAGGCTTCCCTGAGAAGGTGATGCTTAACACGCCCGCTGAAGGACGAGGAGGGGTTTCAGGCACACCTGCACTCTATGTAGGCTTTTGTGCTGAGGAAGTAGAGACGATTTTTTTTTTCATGAAAGACTAAATATATGAGTTTGTGTGGTCCTGTGCCTATTTACCTGGTTTACAAGTCACATATGTGTTGTGTGTATCACAATTCCTTCAAACGGGCTTGATTCTCTTCATTCCTCAAGAATACATCTCTCATGGCTACTCTTCGTTGAGCATTTCGAGGCCAGTGTGTTAGGTAATTTGTTTCAGGCTCAGGAGAGCCCTGTAAGTTTAATTGCCTTATAGATCTATATCTGGCTTGGAAAACAGGTTGGCTTGGGGTGTTCTTTACTGAGCTGGGGAACACAGGGAGTGAAGTGAGCCTCCTACAGAATGTGGTCTAAGTTTGGCAACTACTGAACGTGAGTGTTCTGCTAAACTGTACGCAGGGTCTAAAAGGCTACTCTATGTGTGCATCTGGATCTTGGAAGTCAAGTTGGGGCAGGAAATACTGACTTGGGAATCATTGGGAATACGTGGCAATTAAAGCCCAGAGAATGCTTAGTATGACCTAGAGAGGAAGAACATCAAGAGAAGAGATCCAAAGAGAACACCAATGGTGAACACCAATATTTAAGAGAGACGGATATTAAATGTGAATAGTAATCAAGAGAGGAAGAGTCATCAAAGAGGTGGTGGGTGGGAAAAAGTCAGAATGATGGTTTAGGGGCGCCTGGGTAGTTCAGTTGGTTGAGTGTCCAACTTCGGCTCAGGTCATGATCTCGTGGTTTGCTAGTTAAGAGCCCCGCGTTGGGCTTGCTGCTGTATATCCTCTGTATCCCTCTCTCTCTGCTCCTCCCCTGCTTGCGCTCTTTATCAAAATAAATAAGTAAATAAACATTAAAATATTAAAAAAAAGAATGATAGTTTAACCAGCATGACAGAAAATTTCTGCATATTAGGTGAGATAGAGCAATATCTGAGCAGTATCTATTGGATTTTGTAACAAGATCCTTTGTAGTGCTTTTGCTAAAAACAAATTCAGAGTTGTGTGGTAGAAACAGAAGGCAGACTGAAATATGACTAGTCAATGAAAATAAAGAAATAGATTTAGGGTGTACAACATTAGTAAGGAGTTGGATGGAAAAGAAGAAAGAGGACAATGAGAGAATGTGAATGAGAAATGGTATCTAGATAAGGACATAGTATTGAAAATGTAACTTATTTTTAACAAAGAGAGGGTTGGGTGTATTAACATAATAGAATGTGGCATGGGCATATAGAGTCAAGGCTTTTCTGGTTGCCAGTGACAATGACCCATCGCAAATAATTTTAGGAAGAAAATTTAAATGCTATCTCAAACTGTGACATCCAGGGATTGGGCTAACTCAGTGAGTCTAGGGATCCAAATGACATCATTTCACATTCCACAAAAATAAGAGAAATTCTCAGTCTGCAACAGAACGTACAATCCTAGAGAAACACTTTGGCCAGACTGCACTCACCTGTCCATCTGTGGGCCACTAGCTATGACGAGGGACCATGAAATATAATTGTCTAAGCCTATGACATGTGCCACTCTAGGAGGCTGGGTCTATGACTTGGAGCTCCACGGGAACAATTAGAGGTGGAGAAGGAATTGCTCTCAGTACTATAGCTGGTGTTCCCAGGAGGAGGGGAAATGGGGAGGCTTAGCAGGAAAAAAAATACTAGACATCCAGCCCAGGAGTCAGAGATCCAGGTCAGGGGGACACTGATTCAATAGAGGAAGCCCTCAATCGGCTTTTGACAGGAAGAGGCACATCCCTGTCTTGTCACTTCAGAGACAACTCCTCCCTGTCTGTCCCACCTGACATCCCTAGATCCCCCGGGTAGGCTTCTATCCCTCTGTTCGCTTTTATTTTCTTCCTGATACCAGTCATTTATCCTACCTATTAATTTGCTTGCTTGTGACTAGGCCAGCTCTTATGCTTTTCAAATACAAACTCCCGTATGTCAGGGACCCTATTTATCTTACATAGTATTCTACCTCTGCCACCTAAAATCTGAAATAGCACCTCAGACATATTTAGCCCTCAATTATTTGCTGAGTTAAAGAAGAGATGGGGAGGGAAGAAGGGAGAGACCTAGGGAGAGTGGGAGAATACTATTCTCCCAGTGGCTTCTGGCCATAATAAATATGACCAATGTGTCTATGTGTGCATTTTTTTTAACCACAAGTAGGATATCATAATCGTGTGTGTGTGTGCGTGTGTGTGTGCGTGTGTGTGTGTGTTTACCCGGACTATTTTTTCACTTAAAGCCTATCATTGTCTCTGGGCCAAGAGCTACAAAATAGCAGAGGTGGTGAGCTAAGAAAGTAAAATATTGGGGTGCCCGAGTGGATCAGTTGGTTAACCGTGTGACTGTTGGTTTCGGCTCAGGTCACCATCTCACAGTTCCTGAGATCGAGCCCCATGTCAGGCACCCTCTGGGAGTGGAGCCTGCTTGGGATTCTCTCTCTCCCTCTCCCTCTGTCTCTCTATCTCTGCCCCTCCCCCACTCACACTCTCTAAACAAAATATAAAATAAAATAAAATAAAATAATAAAACACTAAAATATTTCTGCTGAGCAGGCAGCACATTAACAGACTCTGCTGATGTCTGTTGGCTTAGTTTAGCTGCATGGGACCACGCTAAAACGTGCAGAAAACTTCACTTTACCACAAAAAAGAAGATAAGGAATATGCTCACAGCTCCCATCACAAGCACATGCATGAAACATCTAGGTGTAATCAACGGAAAGTCTCTCTAAAGTTAAACCACAGTTTGCATGAAGAAACCTTTCAGTCTTTCTTGGGTCAGAATGTTCCCAGCTATCTCCACAGCGAAACAGAAGAACACCGCCTTTCAATGAAAGGTTTGGCAATGGGATACCCTCTTGTGTCCAAATCAGCAGTGAGCTGTAAGTTTAACACATGTGGAAACAATACATTAGGTGAACTTGCAAAAGGACATTTGACAGCTATTCTCTTTGAATATCTTATAAGAGGAAAAATTGTTCTAAAAAGAGAAAAACCCCACAATTGTCTGGTTTCACTTAATTCACTTGGAGAAGTTCAGTTGATAATATAGGTTATACACAAACATATACAAAAAAGCTTTTCTTAGAAGCATCACTGATGCTTCTTCGTGTGTGCATGAGTGTCGACATCACACATATATGCACACAAAGTCACAGGTATTTCAGAAAAATTCCTGAAATACGGTTTCATCAGATAACTCAGTAGTTCCAGAATTCGTTTTCAAAGCAAGTCATCCAGTAATCTTGTATATATGTTTCAGTAATAAACATGGAGGGAAAAGAAATCCTCTAATACCCATATTTTCATATAATATGAAACATATTGATCAAGGTGAATGTTTTAGTGTTCATGGGACAGAAATAGAATAACAATGACAGGCTAGTCCAAATCAAGGAAGAATTGTTTTCTTGTCTATAATAAGTAATTAAAGATAGATAGAAAAATAAAGTTCTTACTCTGAAATGTTCGTGAAGTACATTATAACAATTGGGGCGACAAGTTAGTGGAAGTGAGGAAGGATATATTAGAATCTTAAAAGTCCCAGAAGAATGCTAGGCCAGTCTTTTCTCAAGTTTTTACAGACGTTAGAAGGAGACTACCACCATGGCATTAACTTATCCATTCAGTTATTTGTTTACTTGTTTCTTAAATCTGCATTAGGTGAGGTCTGGTATCAGGCACTGTGCTATTGGCTTAATTTAAAATGATGAAAATGTCAGTGTCCATTTTCAAGAAGCCCATGTTTTTGTTTCATTCGGGATTAGGCAGGCCATTGATGGAGACTGTGTTACAGTAAAGAGGATAAGATCCATTCGGTACATCCTTAGATCCGGGCAAGAAGGGTCTTTTCCTGTGTCCCTTTCTATAGAGGCCCCAACATATCACTGACGGAAAAAGGTAAAGACATGTATTAAAGAACTCATGGATGTGTCTGTGGCTTGGGGTCCAGTGCCCAGCACACTGAAACACAGACTGGAAACCCTCAGCATCTGCTGTCATGACTGACCCTGTTTAGGCCCTGGAGAAACGTTTCTTCATGCCTCCGCCCTTAAAACGAAAGACAACTGCATCTGAATTCTGCACCGGGCTATAGTTGTCATGGCTCTGATGTCTGAGATGAATGCTGCTTTTGAATTCAGGGAAGACTTACAATGCGCTGCTTAAATAAGAGCAAAGACAAATGTGTTAACTGGTCAAATTCTTTATCTGAGAAGCCTAGATATTATACATTCTTTCATATCAAAATATGCATCTTTTGTATATCCCAATGGCCCAGTATAAGTTTCAGGGATACATATGTGTGTGTGTGTGTGTGTATATATAAAATACATAATATAGTTTTACATATTTATATTAGCATTATTATAAAGTATACATATGTGTGTATATACTTATATAAATGCATAATATAGTTTACATATTTATATTAGTATTATAATATAAAATATACAGTAGTTCATTTAAAATTAAAATTTCACCTTGGTTTAATTTAAAATTTGCTATTAACCGTTTGTATTTAGCCTTTTAATTTCTTTTTAGCATTTTAGAAAAATTATTTTTGAAAAACATAAAACTTAATTTTTCTGTTTTTACAGCTAAGTTTTATTTTTAGTGAATATATATTCAGATTGTCACCTTCTTAAATACAGTCCATTTTACTTTCATGTGTTAAGTATCTGTAGTTGAACGCACATTATATGAAGTTGTTGTATATAGCAGCGCACTGATTTTACTGAAATAAAAATCTAGGATTTTACGTACAGTTCCACTGCTCTTTGCTATTCTTCCAGATACCTCCAGAACATCAATAAATTATCTACACATTTTCAATAATGAAATCTTCGATTTTCCTAGATTTTATTTATATAAAAACAATAACTTAAGCATATCAAACTAAGCGAGTAGATATTTCTGTTAATGCTTGTTAAAGTGATACTTCCGTTAATACTTGTTAAAGTGATATCTCTGTTAGTCTTGTTAAAGTGGTATTGAGACATTCGTTGGTGCGGGCCCCAATTTATACTTTTGTCCCCAAGCTATACAAATGTTACACACTGGCTTCTTCAGCTTCCTCTCTTTGTTAATTTAATGAATACTGAGACAATATATTATGCCATACAGGCAATGTGTTATGCCATGGAGGATACGTAATGAGAACTAAAACAAGTAGGGACCCTTCCTGCAAAGAGGTAATCATTTTGTAAGAAACCGTGCTGATTAATCAGGCCACGGTCAGCAGGCAGTGCTGTGAGGTGAGACTACAGTTCAGTGCATGGTGGGCTACGCGCTGGGAAGAGGTCGAGGGAAGGTTTTCCAGAGTAAACTGTGAAATGTAGACTGAAGGACGAGTTCAGAGAACTAAGGAATAAGAGGAATTGGAAATATACTCTTCTAGATGGAAGGGAAATCATGGCAGAGCCCTCTGGAGGCAAGAAACAAGTAACTCTTCCATAAGAAAAAAGCAGAAAAAATGTTCATTTATTTTTAGGTGTATTATAATATCTGTACATCTTTTCATCTACTTTGTTCCGTCACTCTGATTTGGTAAGAAAAGATGAAAACCTCGAAGAGTAATGTTCTATAATGAAAACTGTATCGATAATACCTGTTAACTCCTGCGTAGTATTTACTAAATGCCAGGGCTTTATGCATGAACATTTTTCATAGTGTAACTAATTTAACCATTACAACAGCTCTAAGAGATAGGGACTATTAATTTTAACTTTTTAAAATTTTTTTAAAGTTTATTTATTTTTGAGAGAGAGAGAGAGAAAAAGTGTAAGTGGGCAAGAGGCAGAGAGAGAGAGACACAGAATCTGAAGCAGGCTCCAGGCTCTGAGCTGTCAGCACAGAACCCGATGTGGGGCTCGAACTCACAAGCCGCGAGATCATGACCTGAGCTGAAGTCAGGCGCTCAACTGACTGAGCCACCCAGGCGCCCCTAATTTTAACTTTTGACTAGCAGAGAAACCAAGTCACAAAATGATCGTCGCTTGTTTAAGATTCTTCAGCTAATAAGTTGCAGAGTCGAAATGATTTAGAACTAGGCAATCTGCTCCAAATAATAACAATATTATATTCAGTAATGCTTATATAGCATCTAACATATAATAATATATTTATATATGATAAATATAAGTTTACTGTTTTTATTATTGAGAAGGCTGCACCAGACCTGTGCTAAGTACGTTACACTTCTTATCGTATTTATCTTTCACAAGTACAATTGTTATCACCTTTCTGCAGATAACATTAAGTCTTGGAGAGACTAAGTAATTTATCCACTGTCACATAGTTAGGAGATCATGTAGCTTGGAATCAAAGTCACTTATTCTGATCATAGCCAGGCTAAGCTGTCATCTAAGGGAAAACCATTTGTTACGTATTCTTTGGAGTGTGATTGTACAGAATTATAGAGGTTTCTCAGAAAATTCTCAAAGGACCTCAAATTTTATAATGTGGCATTTTTCTTGATTTTTTTTTCCAAAAAAATGGAAAGATCATTTCAAAACAAAATAACTCAAAAAAGAAACTATACTTAGATTTTTCTTTTTTATTTCATAATCCAGAATTAAGAGGAAAAATCAAGGCCGATGACACATTTTCTTAGGGATGATGAAACTGTGTTTTTTTTTTCTTTTAATGTGGCCACCATATGTTTTATTTTTAATGACAATATTTCTTTCAGATACTTCAATGAAGTCCTGATAGAAAAATCTCAATGATTTTAAATCTCTTTATTATAAAATGTACATAAACTACAATTGATTCAGCTCTTTACTTCCCATATTTTGTTTTATTTTTCTCATTTGCGTCTGGGTCTCTTTTTCATTTCCCATAAGCATGGTTACAGACTCTTCTGAGTTTTGTGGAAAAGTAACAAAAACCTATTTTAATGAGTTTTGGTCAAGGAACTGAATTAATGAAGCTTGGTGTCTTCGGGGCCAAGTCTTAGCACATATCTTATTGTTCCTTCAGAACAGGATTTTTTTTGGCCCAGGGAAACCGTACTTTAAAAACAGCCCCCCTACTATTGTGAAATTTATAAGACCCCACCTAATCTAATTTCTCTCTGCCTCTGTCAAATCTGGGTTGAATTAGCCTGGGTGATCCAAAATTGTTTCAGCAGGATTACAGATATGCACACACGAAAATACGCGTCGTGATTTTATATTCTATTGTAGATCATTCACAATTGACGATGACTTGTTCAGATGCAAAATACAGAACATTTGAACACTTACTTGTCGTGAGAGCTACTATGAAAAGGAAACATTTATTGAACCATCTTTGTATGTGAGGTACTATGAAAGGCATTTTAAATCTACCACCTTCTTTTAAAATTCCAAAAATGGATTGCATAGTGATATTATGTCATTAATATTAATGAGGGGGAAGGCCCAGAAAGCTTTTAAGAAATGTGTCAAGGTTTACACACTTAGAAAGGGACAGTTTTATGGTTAGAACTGAAAACGTCCAAAGTCTGAGCTATCAGACTTGACGAAAAAACTTTCCGATTTGTAATCACATTTTCTGTAAGTGTTACAGAGATAATATCAGCATTTTCATTTTGGAACTGTCTGTTCCACTCATCGATCTTGCACAAATTGACTATTTGCTAAAACAAAAAATTTTTTTTTTTTTTAGAAAAAACTTGAAGCATGTAAAATAAGACTAAAATTGAAACTTTAGGTGCTGTCAAATCCAGCAACAGGTAGACTCCCAAAAACATTTTGGAACAAATCGACTATTAAATTTCAAATCAACTGTTAAATTATTAAATTAGTAATGATTAAATTATTAAACTATTAATTATTATTAGATCATGACTAATTTTCTAATACTTTCACAAAATCAGTATCTGTTGCTTGTTTGCTATAAACTACATGTATCTTTTTACTGTAGAAGGTATCGCAATCCATGAAAGAGTATTTTACAAAATTGATCATGTTGGTGTTATGCAAATATTTTCTTAAATTTCTAAAAAAAAGGTATACATTTCAGAAATTGTAAATCAGAAAAAGAATTGATTTCTACAAATTTCTAGAAAAATGCTAACTAGATGGTTTGTGAGGACTTGTAAATAAAAGGGGAATCACAAAAGGTCAAAATACTTTTATAAAAAATAGTATCAAATGATCCTTATATCATTTTGGTAATATTAATGGATTATTTAGTCAATGGTTGTCTCCCTCTCTCTCATCTCTGCTTTCACCTGTTTATTTATTTTTGAGAGACAGAGAGAGAGAGAGAGACAGAGCATGAGTGGAGGAGGGGCAGAGAGAGAGAGGGAGACACAGAACCCAAAGTAGGTTCCAGGCTCTGAGCTGTCAGCACAGACCCGAGTTCGTGACCTGAGCTGAAGTTGGAAGCTTAACCTGTTGAGCCACCCAGGCCCTCCCCTGTGTTCTCCTTTTCTTTCATTCCTAGCTCATTCCATCTTCAGTCTAGAAATCAACTAAGTTTATCAAACTGTGCTTGGTAGCAGGAAGAATGTAGGACTAGTGACAATAATGAGGAAGAATACAAAATATCACTGATGTTTAGATGCACATCCCTCTGAATAAATGGGCACTTAGGTCTTCAGTGCTCTGCAGGGGCTTCTTGCAACATCATTGTTGATGCCTTGTCTGAAAACAGCCTTGTTGCCGCTATTAATCTGAGAAAGACAGCTTATGTTTTGGAAGATTCGGTAAGATCTCAACAGTTAGATTCTTAAACTGGAAGATGTATTTATCCCTGTTAAATTTCCTCTTACGATCAAATTGAACTATTTAAAAAACGTCATTAGTAAAAGTTCGTTGGGGAAGAAATAGATAAATGCAAGTTAAAAGTTACGTGACATGAGACTTGACTTATGTGACATTCAATGTAACAGTTCGAGTTAAGTATGAACTCACACTGTGACATATGGATAAGAATGGAGGGGGGAAATAGTTCATAATTCACAGGCTGTGTTAATACTTTAGAATATCCAGATCAAGAGACCATATACAATGACTGTACTCTGTAGTTATTAGATTACATTTAGAATCCTGTATTTTCTTTGGTTGATACCCTTAGATGGGGATAGTAGCAAACTATATTTGTTTAGTCCCATGGGCATTTACTTAATAGATACCACATACTTTCTATGTCTCAAGTATGATGCTAGGCACTGGGTTTAATGATGAGGAAAATATAGTTAATGTGTTCATGAACCATAATGTCTAATGTGTGGAGAGACCAGGCATTGAACATATAAACTAGCAATGAAAAGTCCTTCATTTGCTCCTATGTTACCATACAGGAAAAACACAAATAAAGATATTATCACAGAATCAGAAGATATATAGAGATGGTATGACTTTAAATATAAGCTATACAGCATACAAAGTACTTGTCTTTTCAGATTCAGTTTGTGTGGGGAGGGGGGAGGAGGGAGGACACCAAAGAAAAGCATTTCCAGAACTGCTAAAAATAAAGAATCATGAGAAGCCTTGAGAGACATTCATGGATATTCACATGACATGGATAAAACAAATGGTGGCCTGAAATAGATCCCTCAAATTACTGCTGATTGAGTGATGGGCCCTGATTTTCAACCACTTCTCACAGCAGCAACTCTGTATAGTATGATCCAGAGCAAACAAAGCAGGAATTTCTCTTCCTGAGGAATATAAATTCGTTCAGCTAGTAAATATTTAAGTCCAAAAGGATGATCAGAACATAGTGTCTCAGGAGTTGATGTGTCAGGACCAGACCTGAGAGATAACAAGCTATCAAAGAAAATAGAATATTTGCCAACTACTGAGGTTGGGAAGAGGACCAAACAAAGAAGCAGCATATGGTCATTTTTTTTCCCTAAAAATTTTCATTATTACATTTCGTCAACAACCCTTGCAGGTGGAAATTACCTCCTCATTCAAGAGAGTTATAATGTTTACTGAATTCCTCGGAAAAAAGCCAAACTATAATTAGTAACAGTGTGGATGTCATGTAACTTCAAGACCTTCCAGACCATTCTTTTACCTTAGGCAGCACTTTATTTTTTACCTTGATACTGTCTTTTCTCTTTAAAGCTCTATGTTCCTCTGACTCCATCTCTTTTCTTAGTTTATCCCTTAGAAACCCAGGGCATTTAGCTCACAGTCTGGCTTTTGTTGGTTGTATAATCATGGTGTGGTTCAACATACTCCTCTGATCTCCGTATTTGCTTCAAATTGGCTTCTCTATCTGGACACTTCATCATACTCAAGTTCAATCCCTGTGGTAAAATTATAGATGACTTTGTTCTTCCATCATAATGCTTGTGTGTGTGTGTGTGTGTGTGTGTGTGTGTGTGGGTTGTTAGCAGCCAGTGATAGTCAATGTTTAGATTCCTTAATTTATTAGGGATAATAAAATGTTGGAATTCCAATTCTAAAACTTAATTTTTATTTTTAACAGTCATAAATTTATTTAAAAAATCCTTTTATGCATCTGCTATTTGTTTAATCAGTTATACAGTCTATATTAGAAAGAAAATATAAGTGCTTGATTTGTTTGTATCATGTATTCGATTTTAAAGATAAGAAATTGGTTCCCTGTCATCTTTAAACAGATGTTGTATTTTAATCATTATAAACACATGAATTTAAGTATATTTGATATGTTTAATTTTTAATGTTAATTTATTTTTGAGAGAGAGAGAGAGAGTGTGTGTGTGTGTGTGTGTGTGTATGTGCACATACAAGCAGTAGAGGGGTAGAGAGAGAGGGAGATAGAGGACCTGAAGCAGGCTCTGCACTGACAGTAAGGAGCCCGATGGGGAGCTTAAACTTCCAAACCATGAGATCGTGACCTGAGCCAAAGTCAAATGCTTAACTGACTGAGCCACCCAGGCACCTTATATATTTGATATGTTTTAATCTATTACAATTCTTATTCTTATCCTTACTGAAGCTCAATTTTTCCCATCTGAACTCAGTGATGGCCTCTTCAAATTTACTTCTGACTCTATCGATATAAGTTTTTTGATATCTTCTTTGCTGTCTGGTGTGTCAAGATATCCCGGATTCATCGTGCATTTTTTCTTTTAGATTTAAATTCAGCCATATTTTTCCAAGAAGCACCAAATTCTTTTAATAAGAAATAGTATTCAAAGACTAAAATATGGGCACAGAATGCTTACTGTTACTGTATTTTTCATTCTCAAAAGACAGGTAGGTAGGTAGATAGGCACGTAGAGAGATAAAGATATCATTTGTGAATTCTGAAAACTGTTAAACTTTTTTTGCATATACTATTCCCAATCCTGCCTTGTTATTTGTCTATATCCACATTGTCAGATCACAGCCATTAAACACTTCAGTCTTTCCCTTGTAATTCGTGTTTATTCTCAACTACATATATGATATATTATATATAAAATATTATATATTTGTTATATGATCAATCTCTAGTTTTTTCCTTAGTAAGTTCTCAGGTTTTCCCTGAATTATTACATATGAATCAGCTCATTTATGCTCTTCAGGTTTACTATAAATAAACTTTTTGGTTCACATTTACTTTCATTAAATATTTAAAACATTTTACACTATTTTATTTTGCCATAAGTGTTGCTGTCAAGAAATCTGATGATGATCTAATTTTCTTTCTCTTATATATCATTTGCTATTATTATATCGTTGTCCAAAAGAATTTTTTTTAACATCCTGAAATTTTGCTAGATTATTTGCTGGTGTTAACTTTTCTAAGTTGGTACATATTATATGCTTTTTATAAATAGTTTTATCTATATCTTTTTTTATTTGAGGAAAATTTTCTTCGATTATAGATTTTAATATATTTCCTGTTCTCTTCCTTTGTCTTTCATTCTTCTGGGACTCTTGATGTTTGTAAACTATATCTTCTTTGCTTGTTTTCAATATTTGCCTTTTCAAAAATCTTCTAACTTGCTTTCTTTACTTAAAAAAAACCACTTTTTTTAACCTTTGTTTTTCTGGAGGCATTACTTATTGTGTTTATTAGCTCTTAGTTTCCTTCTAGTTTTCTCTTTATTTGTGAAGTAATCTTTTTTTTAAGTCCTAATTCTTTTTTGACTACTTTCAGCTCCTTTCTTGGTTTTTAAAAATTGATTTATGTTGAATTTTAGATCTTGTACCATTTTTAACATCCTAGATTTTTGATGCCACATATTATTTTATTTGGGCTTCTAGTTTTTTGACTATTATTTGGTATTATTGGGACCTCTATCTGGTATGCCTTTATTATATCTAGATATTATTTTGCTCTTTTTTTTTTTTCATCTTGTAATAACTTTGTATGAGATCTCTCTCGATAAGTTTCCATTTTTCATCTTTATGTGAATTTACTTTTTTCTAAGTTCTTAGAAGAGATATGGTTCAGAGTAGGAAGGAAGATGGGAGTGGAGTACGAGGACCTTAGGCTCACTTCATCCCACGAATACAACTAGATAACTATCAAATCTTCCTAAATACCCCAGAAATCAACCTGAAGACTGGTAGAACAAACTCCCCAACTAAAAATAGAGAAGAGGCCACAAGTGTATAGGAAGAGTGAAGATGTGGTTTGAGACAGAACTGGATAACTCCCCACTGAGGTGGGGAGAGGGTCACAGTCATGACAAAGGAAAGACAGAAAAATGAATGCCCATAACAACTGGCTTGGGAAGCAAGAGGGCCCAAAATTCATGAATTCTTGCAACCTGCAGTTTAAACCTTGTAGTTTTAAAGGTCAGCGGGCTTGTCTCTGGGATAGCTCAGAGACACTGATGCTACTCATAGAGAAAAGGCAGGTCGAATAGCCTGGAAATATACAGTGTGAAAATGATGATCTCAAGAGCATCTGGGGCACACTCTGAGGAGGTTATTTGCCCATTTTGGAGCTCATCCTAGAGAGACGGCATTCATAGAGAGACCACTCTGGGAACCAAGCAACTGGCTGAGGCCATTGCCCTCCCTGCACAGGGCCATCTGCAGGAACCAGCGCAGTACCAACAATCAGCACCTAACTTGCTTACACCAAACCCCACCCCACCCCTACTTCCACACTCAGTGGAGCCACCCCTCCCAGTCATGTTTACCTCAGGCACAGTGCAGCAGTCCCCCTCCCCCCAAAAAAACTGGCCCATACTCCTGCTCACACCACATCTCCCAACCTGGGAGTTTTGTGGAGTTTTTGTTCCAGTGGGGGTAGCGATACTTTTTTCACAAGCAGACCAGAGTACACGTAGGTAAAATGCACCACGTTCAGGCCAGGGACCAAACGCTGCCCACAACAGACAAAGAGAGCCTCTGCAGATGACCAGACCAAGGGATAAAGTAGCCAGGTCAAAACAGCAGAGTGCATGGAACACACGTTGGAGACACTTCAGGAAGCACCGGACCCTGGGGAGCAGGGGACCCTACACTGTAGGGCACTACATCATCTCTTCTTCATGAAACCATCACCCTCAAAAACAGGAGATGTAGCTGACTTTCCCAACACACAGAAAAAAAGGCACAGAGACTTAGATAAAATAAGAGACAGAAGAATTTGTCCCAAATTAAAGAACAAGACGAGGTCATGGCTAGAGATCCAAATGAAACAGATATAAGGAACATGCTTGATGGAGAATTTAAAGTTGTCATCATAAGCCCACCATTCACTGGACTTGAGAAGAGTGGAGAACATCTGTGAGACCATTAATACAGAGACAAGGTCTAACATAAAAGGGATAAAGAGCTCAATAAACAAATGGGAGGCACACGTGATGGAATGAATAGTAGGCTGGAAGAAGCAGAGGAGTGAATTAATGATCAAAGAGAGTAATGGAAAATAATCAAGCTGAGAAAAAGAAAGAAAATAGAATTATGTAAAACAAGAATAGACACAGAGACTCAGTGACTCCATTGAACATAATAAAATTCATATACTCAGAGTCCCAAAAGAAGAAAAAAAAGAAAAGTTGGGAGATAATTTATTTGAAGAAATAATAGCTAAAACTTTTGCTAATATGGGGAAAAACATCCATATTCTGGAGGCATGGAGAACTCCCAACAAAATCAACGAAAGCAGATGCACTCCAAGACGTATTGTAGTTAAAATGGCAAAAATATAGTGATACAGAAAAAATATTAAAAGCAGTAAGATAAAAGAAGACAGTTACATATGAAAGAAACTCCATGAGCCTATCAGCAGATTCTTCAGCAACAACTTTCCAAACCAAACGAATGGCATGAATATTCAAATGGAAATGATATATTCAAATGCTGAATATGAAAAACTTGCAGCCAAGAATACTCTATCCAGCAAAGCTATCATTCAGAATAGAATGAGAGTTAAAGATTTTCTCAGACCAAAAAAAACCTACAAAAAACAAAAAACAAAACAAAAAAATCCCCAAAACTTAAAGGAGCTCCTGATCACTAAACCAGACTGCTATATGCAAATGTTATATACAAACCTAGTGATAACCACAAATCAAAAACCACTAATAAGTAGGCAAAGAATTAATAGAAATAAATATATAATTAAATAAAACCAGCAAACCATGAGAAGAGAGAAAAAGGATCAGAGAAAATCTTCAGAAAATCTTCAGAAACAACTATAAATGGCAATAAATACATATCTATCAATAATTACTTTGATGTAAAGGGACTAAATGCTCCAATTGAAAGTTATATGGTGACAGATTGGATTAAAAACAAAACAGAACAAACAAAAGCCATCTATAAGCTGCCTACAAGAGATTCATTTTAGACCTAAGGATACCTACAGATACCCAGATGGAAAATGAGGGGATGAAGAAACACTTATCATGAAAACGGATGTCAAAAGAAAGCAGAGTACCAATATTTATATGGGACAAAATGAACTTTAAAACAAAGACTGTAACAAGAGACAAAGGACACTGTATAATAATACAGAGGATAATCCAACAAGAAGATATAAAAATTGTAAATATTTATGTACCCAACACGGAATTGCCCAAATACATAAAACGCTTAATAACAAACATAAAGGAATTAATCAATAATAATATAATAATAGTAAGGCACTTTAACACCCCACTCATGTCAATGGACAAATTATCCAAGGAGAAAATCAATAAGAAAACAAGTTTTTAATGACACGCTGGACCAGATGGATTTAACCAACATGTTCAGAAAATTCCATCCTAAAAGAGTAGAATACACATTCTTTTCAAGTGCACATTGAACATTCTCCAGAACAGATCACATATTAGGCCACAAAACAAGCCTCAACAATTTCAAACAGATCAAAGTCCTAGTATGCATCTTTTCTGACCACAACCCTATGAAACTGACAAGCGGTCACATGAAAAATCTGGAAAAAAACACAACTACTAGGAAGTAAAGATAAGAAATAAATAGAACATGGAAACAAATGAAAATGAAAACTCAAAGGTTCAAAACCTTTGGAGTTAGCAAAAGTGGTTCTAAGAGGGAAGTTCATAGCAATACAGGGCTACTCAAGAAGAAAGAAAAATTCCACATAAATAACCTAATCTTATACCTAAAGGAGCTAGTAAGAAGAGCAAACAAAACCTAAAACCGGTAGAAAGAAGGATATAAAGAGCAGAAATCAATGATATAGAAGCTAAAAAACCAATAGAACAGATCAATGAAACCAAGAAATAGTTCTTTGAAAAAAGCAATGCAATTTATAAACCTCTGGCCAGACTTATCAAGAAAAAAAGGGAAAGGGCCCAAATAAATAAGATCACAAATAAGAGAGGAGAAATAACAATAAGCACCACAGAAATACAATTATAACAGAATATTATGAAAAATTAAATGCCAACATATTGGACAACCTAGGAGAGATGAATACATTCTTAGAAACATATAACCCATAAAAACTGAAACGGAAGAAATAGAAAATTGGAATAGACTGATTATCAGCAAGGAAATGATCAGTAATCAAAAATCTCCCAAGAAACAAAAGTCGAGGACCATATGGCTTATTCGCAGGTGAATTCTACTAAACATTTAAAGAGTTAATACCTATTCTTTTCAAACTATTCCAGAAGATAGAAAGAAGGAAAACTTCCAAATTCATTCTATGAGGGTAGCATAAAACCCTAAAGCACCCTCAAACCACCACAAAAAAAGAGGACTGCATGCCAATATCTGTGAGGAACATAAATGCAAATACCCTCAACAAAATACAATGAAATCTTGGATTGTGAGGAACTTGGTATGTGAGTGTTCTGCAAGATGAACACACATTTCTAATAAATTTTAACTTGATGCATGAGCAATGTCTTGCAATACAAGTATGTGATGCCAAATGTCACATGATCATAACTGAACCAATGCTTCTTGAAATTTGCTTTGATATACAAGTGCTTTGGATTATAAGTTTCCAGAATGAATTATATTCACAAACCAGGTTTTTACTGTACTAGCAACCAAACCCAGCAATACATTAAAAAAATTATTCACCATGATCAAGTGGATTTTTTCCTGTGTTGCAAGGGCGGTTCAATACTCACAAATCCATCAACGTGATACATCACATCAATAAGAGAAAGGATAAGAACTGTATAGTCATTTCTACAGACACAGAAAAAGCATTTGACAAAGTATGACATCCATTCATGATAAACACCCCCAACAGGTTTAGGTAGGTTTAGAGGAAAAATACCTCAATGTAATAAAGGTCATATGTGAAATACCCACAGCTAAAATCTTCCTCAATGATGACTGGGGCGGCAGGAGGGGGTGGACTGAGAGTCTTTTCTCTAAGATCAGGAACAAGACAAGGATGTCTACTCTCATAAATTTTATTCAGCATAGTATTAGAAGTCCTAGCCACAGCAATCAGATAAGAAAAAGAAATCAAAGGCATCCAAATTGGTAAGGAATAAGTAAATCTTTCACTATTTGCATATGACATGATAGTATATATAGAAAACTCAAAGGCCTCCGCCAAAAGCTGTGGGAGCTGATATGGATTCAGTAAAGTCACAGGATACAATTTCAGTATATAGAAATATGTCAATGTACAGAGAAATTAAGAAAACAATCCCATAGAAATTGTGCCAAAAATAATAAAATATCTGGGAATAAACTTAACCAAAGAGGTGAAAGACCTGTACTCTGAAACATTATACTCATAAAACATTGATGAAAGAAATGGAAGATGACTAGTACTGGACTCTGCTTCAGATTCTGTGTCTCCCTCTCTCTCTGCCCCTCCCTTGCTCGCACTTTGTCTCTTTCTCTCAAAAATAAAAATAAACATTAAAAAAAGAAACAAAATGAATGAGGAAAGGAGAGAGAGAGAGAGAGAGAGAGAGAGAAAAGAAACTATGAAACAGATTCTTAATTATAGAGAACAAACTGATGGTTACCACAGGGAAAATAAGTGGGAAGATGGGTGAAACAGGTGATGAGTATTAAGGAGTGCACTTGTCATGAGGTGTTGCAGGTGATTCAAAAAAAATTTAAAAATATAAAAAGCTTAAACATTTAAAACACAGAATATATATAGTTCAGCTAGATTTTTCATTTTCTCTTGTTTTTATGAAATGTAAAATATGGCATCTTAATTTCTGAGATTCCTTGGCTCTTTTCCCCTCTTCCCCTTGTATCTGGGTCACGTCTATTTTTCACCTATTTTTCTCCTACCTTGCCCAATTTTGCTTCCACTTACGGCAGTATCCCTCAGTGGGAGGCCCTGTCCTGGAGTGGCTCCCTAGCTAGTCAGTTTCTAGAGTTTAGAAGAGATAGGGTGTTTCAGGCCCTAGGGCCCTGACAAAAGCCCTCTCTAATTACACATTTTTTAGGTGAGCAAAACTCCTCCCAGATTCAGCTATTGTTTTCAAACACCTAACATGACTTTCATTCTTGTGACTCAGTTATTCCCCTTCCCCCCCACCATTTTATATTTTGGGCTCCATGGGGGCAACTTCTTACTTGAGTCTCTCTCTCTCATGGGGCTCAAACCCATGAACCTCTCTCTGTGTGTGTGGTTTTGGGTTTGGCTTTCACTATGTATGTTTCTTTTGATTTTTCGTGGGGATTTGGGAAAATTCAAAATCTATGTTGCCACACTGCCGCCATCTTCACAGAACTCACCAGAATTAGTTTGTATTTATTTAGGTTGTGTCCTTGAACCCTACAACTTAAAATTTATTTGAGGACTTAGCTATTGTCTTGATCAATTGTCAGGGAAAGACTCTTGGTTTTTTCTTTCAGAAGACCTTTTTCACACTGACATGCCAGGTCTTCATGTGTTAGGAGGGTGATTGTACACTATTAATCACCAACTAACAATTTTGGGACTTTGTAAATTGGCAAGACTCGAATTTTTGTCAGGCAAAGAGTTCTCCATTTCTATTTAGTAAAATTCTTTTACTATCCTAATTCCAAATCTTAACTCAACTGGAGTTCTTACTATTAAAAAAAAATTGCATAATAAACCAATTATCACATTTAGATCCACATTGCTTATCTGAAATGTGCATGGAGAACACCTCCAAACCTATAGCCCCAAAGGACCCAAATATTCTTTGACCTAGAGCATTGGATGGTTATGCCTTGCCATTAGCTATCCTGCTGTGCAGGAACATTTTGGAGTTTTGGACCACAGGCAAATGATGGCAAATGGGTTCCTTCTAGTTAGCTGGCTAAGCTTTTGAGGGAACGAAATAGCCAATGCTTAGAACATGTGCTGGCTTTAAGCCTGCATATCCAGTTTCTTCCCAAACACGAGTTCCCTATTTAGCAATGAGATAGCAGTGAAGACTATCATAGATCACTTTTGATATGATCAGGAATCCCTCTACTTATCAGATATCCTCAGATATAAGATAAAAGGCAGGAGGGGAACGCTCAAATACCCACAGAAACAAAATGCACAAGAAATACAAATGAAGTGAGCAATAATAATAAAATTTCTATTTTTACTCTAAAAACACTTTGTATTAAAAGAAAACTCTTCCCTCAGGGCACCTGGGTGACTCAGTCTGTTAAATGTCCGACTTCAGCTCAGATCATGATCTCATGGTTCGTAAGTTTGAGCCCTGCATCTGGCTCTGTGCTGACAGCTCAGAGCCTGGAGCCTGCTTTGGATTCTGTCTCCCTCTCTCTCTCTGCCCCTCCCCCACTTGTGCTCTGTCTCTTTCTGTCTCTCAAAAATGAATGAATGTTAAAAAATTGAAAAAAAAATTCTTCCATTCCATACACAGATTTTTTTTACTTTTTTTTTGAATCACGAAGTCCTTTCTATCACTGACTTCCTCACTTTTTCTTTTCCTTTTTAAAATATTTATTTATTTGTTTGTTTGTTTGTTTGTTTGTTTGTTTGTTTATTTTGAGAGAGAGAGAGAGAGCCAGAGAGCAGGAAAGGGACCGAGAGAGAGGGAGAGACAGAAGCTCAGGTAGGCTCTGCACTGTCAGTGCAAATCCCAATGCAGGGATGGAACTCACGAACTGTGAGATCAGGAGTCAGAGATCGAGAGTCAGATGCTTGACTGACTGGACCACCCACGAGCCTTCCACCACTTTTAACAGAGACATAGATAAGATCAAAGTTGTCTTCCCTCTTAACTCCATTATACAAGAAGTCCAACAACAAATAAATGACATTTGACACTTTACCTAATTATTTTTTTTAATGTTTAGTCATTTTTGAGAGTCACAGAGAGACAGAGTGCAAGCAGAAGTGGGACAGAGAGGGAGACAGACACAGAATCTGAAGCAGGCTCCAAGCTCTGAGCTGTCAGCACAGAGTCCGAAGTGGGGCTTGACCTCACAAACCGTAAGATCATGACCTGAGCTGAGGTCAGACGCTTAACAGACCGAGCCACCCAGACGCCCCAACAATTTACCTAATTATAATGTAAATAGGAGACATTTATAGGGATATTTTATCATTTTTTAAATTATTATTTTAGAGACAGAGCATGAGTGGGAGGAGGGTAGAGGGGAGAGAGAGAGAGAGAGAGAGAGAGAGAGAGAGAGAATCTCCAGCAGGCTCCATAGTCAGCATAGAGTCAAACACAGGGCTCGGCCCATGACCCTGGGATCATGACTTGAGCCTTGAGCAGAAGTCAAGAATTGGCCACTCAACTGACTAAACCACCCGGGTGCATAGGAATATTTTAAAACTGAAATGTACATTTCCCATCAAAAAGCAGTACTCAGCTTCATATGACATTTGTCATGCACTAATATAGGCCCAACATTCCTAGATACTCCACTTTTTCAAAAGAAGCAGGACATCCTGATATATCCCAGTTTTAAATGGTGGCAATTCATTCAAATAATCTTTAAACACTGTGTAGGCAAATATCATGTGGGCCAAACAAAACACATCTGCAGGTGATGGACTACGGTGTATTTTTCTGCTCAAGAAGCCCACACTCTTTTATTCTCCTATATTTTCGTTCTTGTTGTATTTTAAGACCAAGCTCAAGGACTGTTTTCTTTGTGAAGCTTTTCTTGAATATCTCCAGATGGTATGTGCTTCACTCCTTTGTGTGCTCATTACCCTCTCAACGGACTTCTGCCACAGCATTTATATATAATTTTTCTACCTATTTGTTTGCCTCTCTGTCTCCCATAGTAAGCTGTGAGGTCTTCCATATAAGAGATGGTAGTGGGTTGAAAGGTGGCTCCCCCAAATTATGCCTGAACCCTAAACCTTAGATCCTGTGAGTATGACCTTATTTGGAAAAAGGTCTTTATAGATGTAATAAAGCTAAGGATCTCAAAGTGATATCGTGCGGGATTATCTGGGTGGGCACTAAATCCAGTGACACGTGTCCTGATAAGAGACAAGGGGAAGGTCATATAAAGACAGACACAGAGAATAGAGAGATGCAACCACAAGCTGGAGGCACCAAAAGCTGGAAGAGGCAAGGAAGAATCGTTTCCTATAGCCCTCAGAGAGAGCGGGATGCTGCCAACATCCTGGCTACTGACTCTTCACTTAAAAACTGTGATAGAAAATGTTTTTGTGTGTTCTTTAAGTCCTTTTGTTTTTGGCAACTCATTACAGCAGCTCTAGAAAACAAACAGAGAGACTATGCTTACATAACTTTGTATCTCAAGCCCCTAGCACAAAGTCTGCTATTTAGATGGTGGGCAGGAAATAGATGCTAATTCTTTGGGATCAAAAGTATAAATTCTCACTCTTTATGAGCTTATGAGTTTCCTTGCACACTTCATGCACTGTGGTAAAATGATATTCCATTTCTCATAAATATGGCTCTTAAATGGACTTATTAAGGCTCAGTAATCAAACCAGTAGCAGTTTATTAGAGTTAGGAACCTTTACATACCATTACTCTCTGCAGAAGTGCATAAAGCACACTCCTCTACAGATGAGCAGAGAGGAGCCACTACTTCCTCCGTCTCAGACGTGTCGGTGCGAGGCCCACATGCAGTTTAAAGGCACGTCTTTTTCCTAAGGAGAGTGATCATGGTTCCCGAAGGCAGAATAGCAGAATGGGTTCCGATAACAGAAGCCGTGGATCTGAACCAAAGTGCTACTTGTTACTAGTGGTAAGATCTTGAATAAATTCTTTAATTTCTTCAAGGGAGTGGGGGAGAGAGGGGAGATGGTGAACCCTGTATTAAAAGGATTAGAAGGTTAAACACCCTCTCTGAGTATCTAGACGTAGAAGGGACTAAAAATATGTTACATGCCTTCTAGAGATTTCCAGTATGCTGTTCTCTCTTGATTGAGGAATTAAAGGTTGGGAAAATGTATTCACTGAGCCTACTGGTTTGAATTTAAGGGTATTAAGTAGGATTTCCTATTCTTAAAATGCAATCCAGATTTCCCTTCTATAATTCCTGAAAAGCTGATTGGGGGGATGGGCAGGGTGAGGAACTGGGACTTCAGGACCAGGAGGACCATTACATCCTGGAATTGTTCTTTCTCTTGCTAAAAAAAATTAAAACAAAATAGAAATTTCATACTGCCTCGGCTCTCCGTTTAACACCCTTCTTGTTGATGGTCAGTTGGTACTTACATTTGTCATGTGATTCATAATGAGGTCACGAAGATGAAATCATGAGCCCACAACTAGAATCATATCAATATGCAGGCTTTCTCTGAGGAAGCAGGTCTCTCAAACTATGTTTAGCCTTATCAACTCAATTTTCTCAGTTGGCAAAACATAGTCAGCACCATGCTAGTGTTGTTGGTAATTGTGTCAGCCTGCCCATAAATCTTTCTAAAAGAGAAATACCACCCACCACAAGACCCGCTGAGGACAACTGCTTTTATTGTATTCTCTGTGAACCAGCCTAACGGCCTAGGTAAGAAGCAAGAAAGTCACCGAAGGGAGCGTTTTTAGTTTTCGGTCTCAAAAACAGGCATATGGTAAGTTAGGTTATACAAGTAATTTGTATTGGTTAGTGAATCTCAATTGGAGATGATTTTAAACTCCAGATGACATTCGGCAATGTCCAGAGACATTTTTGGTTGTTACAACTGGAGAGCGCAGAAGGCTCCGGGCGTCTAGGGGATGGCCAGGGGTATCGCCGATCATCCCGCAATGCGTGGGATCGCCTCCACAACAACACGTTTTGCAGCCCCAAATGTGAATAGTGCCCCAGTGGAGAAACCATAGAATAGGTGAGCATGAGAGAAGTGTCTGGAAAGGAAAGCTCATTTTCATTTGGGACTGAAGTAGCCGTTACAGGGCTGACATGCACCAGAACTTTGAGGCAGAGAAACAAAAGTAAAATTTTGTGAAGAGAATACGCAAACCAAAATGCAGCATGATTTTGAGCAATCAGAGGAGGGTAAGAAGAGACAGCTATTTGGCCTGTTGTCAGATCACTGTGGCCTTAAGGTTATTAAGCTGAGGCGGCAGTAAAGCGAATGTCACCTGCACACTATCCTTTGTTCCGTATTATACAATGTTGAATGGGTCGCAAAAATGAAGACTTTGTTTCACAGGATAAAGGACGGAATTTTGGTTATTGAGCATTATTGGACCTTGTCAATTAAGGCATAAAGATACAATAGATGGTGATAAACAGAAGGAAGCAAGAGAGGGAAACTTGCTAATATCCTTATCCAACATTCTATCAAGTCATTACCTAGATTTATAAAACAATTAATAGAGATTCAAGACTATCATTTAAAGGTTAACAATTTCACTGAGGTAATAAAACTTTAACTATCAAAAGTTTGGAGTGGAAAGGGAAGGGGAAGATCGTGTGTGTTAAATCTACAATTTTTGGAACTGGAAATTAAGAGACAACATAGTAAATTGATAATCAAAAAAGGGTAGTAAAATGATAATTTAGCATTAGAAAGGAAATGTCAGGAGGATAAATCCACAAAAATAAGAATGAATGTAGTTAATAAATAAGATATTTGGTGATGAGCGTACAGTGGATGAGATAGTAGCAGGGGTTACATAGGAGGTTATTGCTTTTTATCATAGCCTTTCCATGCGGTTTCTCTTTTTAACCGTGCACAAGCAGTTTGCTAATATTTCTTTAAAAATTAATAAAATTTTGATTAGTAGAGAAGTTGGGGCTTAATACCCCATGGATTGTCTTTGACAGTCCCAGCCATCATTCTCAAGTAGCCTCTGTAGCTATTCGCAGTTAATACTCTGTTTCGTGTGATAATTGATTTTATAGTTAGTGCTCGTACAGTGTTTCCTATAGAGGAAATACTTTTTCACGTTTATCATTTCTGTATATTCTTAGCAATCCTGGGAAATGTGGTTGGGGCACTTAGGAAATCGACTCTGAGGTAGATCTGTGTTTGGAAGTTCGTTGGAGGCACCCACGTGGAAACGAGGGAGCAGGACCAGGCAGGAGGGCATGGGGCACTGCCCGGCAGCCACAACACAGTCCTCGGCTGATTGCACGGGGGTGACCTTCAGAGTTGTCCCAAATAGAGACAATAGGCCCAGGCACGATTCTGCCTCATCGACAAGTTTCCTGGAGGCTGGGCAGGGGGGTGAGGAGGCATTCCTCAGCTGGGGGCTGCCCCAGAAAGAGTCAGCTGAGAGCCGTAGGCCACGGACACCTCGGCAGTTGGGCAAATCTACGCTTCATTCCTGAGGCAGCGTGTCTGGTCAGTGTTTCAGCATATCTACCAAACTCTGCTTTATAGATGCAGAAAAGAAAGGGCCCTTTATGATTTCAGCTATGCTGACCTCTCCTCACCAACATATATCAAAAAACATGTTTTATAACCTGGTTATGTCCATTTTCCTCTACTCCCTACACAGACAGGCCATGGTCTTTCATTTCTCTGTGTTTTTGAGCATCTACGCTTTCTATCTGAGATAGTCTCCCTTTGCTTCTATGAGACTACCCACAGAGGTTCCTTCAGCCATCTCAGGAAGCGTACCAGATTAGTTGTGGTATCTCTCTGTTTAGCATGCTGTACAATGCTGTAAATTCCACCGGGAAGATCTTATCAAAGTGTGTGTGTGTGTGTGTGTGTGTGTGTGTGTGTGTGTGTACACAAACAAATTTGAGCTCTCTCACTGGATTTTGAAGTCCCTAGAATTGAGACTCTGCTTCTTGGCCAAGCACTAAATTAATTCATTGCTTTACCTCCCACAGGTGCTCAAAATTTTCAAATTACAGATTTCTTAGAAGACAAATAAATGGAAGGCTTGTTTTAAATTTTTTTAATGCTTATTTATTTGAGAGAGAGAGAGAGAGAGGGAGAGAAAGCACACGTGAGCAGGGAAGAGGAAGAGAGAAAGGAAGACATAGAATCCGAGGCAGGTTCTGGGCTACAAACTGTCAGCACAAAGTCTCATGCAGGGTCTGAACTCACAAACTGTGAGATCAAGACCTGAGTTGAAGTCAGATGCTCAACCAACTAAGCCATCCCGGTGCCCCTGGAAAGCTGGTTTTAAATTTCAAACTTAATGCTTTATATTTTATACTTTTTCTTTAAGTTTAAATTTATTTTTGAGAGAGAGAGAGAGCGAGAGAGAGCACATATGTGAGTTGGGGAGGAGCAGAGAGAATCCAAGGCACAATAAACTAACAGTGCAGAGGCCCAACGCGGGGCTCTAACCCACAAACTTGATCATGACCTGAGCCGAAATCAAGAGTCGTATGCTTAACCTACTGAGCCATCCAGGCATGCCTATATATTTTATACTTCTAATGTGAGGATCGCAGACAAGTCTTTGTGTCTTTGTGTCCAGGTTTGCCCTACCTACTTCACAGGCCAGGTATAAAAAACAGAATGTTATTCAAATAACATTGTACACACATTTTACAAGCCACAGTATAAGGGGCATATTACATCTTTTTCTATTACGATTGTGACACCACAAATTGTCAACTCGATTTCCAGAAATATCTACGTCGTCACTATAAAATTGGTTGGTTCCCAACCACAGCTTACATTCACCCCTCTTGACCCATCTACATGACTCACTGAGCACTGAGTTATGCCATTTTCCTAATAAGATGCCCAGTACCAAAACAAAACCACTGCACTTGAATGTTTATTTTCAAATACAGTGTCTGGAAGCATCTACATGAGTGTGACTTCAGAATACTATCCCAGTCAATAAGAGAGATTTTCCTCTAAGGTTGCCTCTTGACATCTGACTCATGCCCAAACTAAAAATCCAAGCAACAGGAAAGCATGCATCTTTGCCCTGTGTGTATCAGAGGTTTTCCTTTGTTTGTTTTGTTTGAGGTTATGTGTCACAGCCCAGAAAAATACTTTCCTCTTGACTGTCAACTAGAAGGAGAAAAAGCCCTTGGATTTATCATAAATGCATTTAAAGACCTCTATGATTCTATCCTGCTACTAGAGGGATAAACTACCAGTAAACAAAAGGAAGTGGCATATAAAAGTTTGTTTCATGAAAAATATATAGACATGCTTCTCAGATGTGATCTACTAACTTTATGAAGTATTCATACTAAATGGACATTAGTGAATAATCCTCGAAAACCTAAAGTTTAGCATCTGTCTTTCTCTAAATAAAATATGAAAATTATTTTCCACTTGAGGATATTTGGAAATAGATATTGCCTGGGTATGAAGATCTCTTAAGTGATGGCTTTATATTTTCTTTGGAGAGTTTTGTAAAAGTGTTTGTGCTTATCTCATATTCCAAAACTTTCCTTGAGAATTATTTTACAAAGTTGTGTGTTCTTCTGAGTTTCCTGGTTCTAGATAACCATGTTAAAGACACCATTATTAAATTAAATTAATCTTGAAAAACAAAAGAAGAGGAAGCTAGGTGGCTCAGTCGGTTAAGTGTCTGACTTTGGCCCCGATCATGATCTCATCGTTCATGAGTTCGAGACCCATGTTGGGCTCTGTGCTGGCAGCTCGGAGCCTGGAGCCTTCTTCAGATTCAGTGTCTCCCTCTCTCTCTGCCCCTCCCCCACTTGTGCTCTTTCTCTCTCTCTCTCAAAAATAAAAATAAACATTAAAAAATTTAAAAGAAAGAAAAAGAAAAGAAAAAACACGGAAGAGATTTACTGCAGATATCAGACCCAGATTTTGAAATAACTGCCATGAACATGCTCATGAAAATAGAAGAAAAGATGAAGAATTTACTCGAAAACTTGAATATATAAAAAATAAAATCGAATTCTAAATGTGAAAAAATAAAATAACAAGTATTAAATCTCAATTAAGCAAATTTTCCTTCAGATGAAAAAAGAAAGGCTAAAAGAATGGAGAACTGGAAGATAGGTCAGCAAAAACTCAAAACCAAAACCATACAACCACCATGACAAAAATCCAGATTGGTTGAAGCATGGAAGAAAGATATGGGAGAGAAAAGTGAATACTGATTTGTGGATCATGGTAAATGAATCTAGCATTAAAGTAATTAGTAAATATTGATAAAAAGAGACTATGAATAGAAGCGATTTTTCAAAGAAAATGGTCACAAATTGTGCAAAACTTACAAACTATCTGAAATATTGATTCACAAAACACTACAGCTGCATGCAGTATAAATCCAAAGACAAGTCACGCCTAGCTACATCACAGTAAATTTGTGGGCAATCAAAGACAAAGGATAAGGAAGAGAGAAAGGACATGTCTTTCAAAGGAGCATTAAACAGACACAGACAAAACTATCAGATAGCCTTTCAACCAAAATATTGGAAGCCAGAGAGCAATAGGATGGTAGCTTCAATGTGTTATCAATAATCGAGCGTGGTGATTTATATGCCTGGTTTTGGAGTTAAAGAATCCTAGCCGTGCTGCTGTCTGGCTGAGTGAACTTCAAAAAAGGTCACTCTGAATCTTTAGTCTTCTTATTGAAGAATAGTTGGCATACTCTCGGAATCTTAGACTGAACCTTTTCAACCTGTTAGATTGCACATGCATAACATGGGGAAAATAGTGATAACCTTTCGTAAAGTTGTTATTGACGCTGAAGGATATCCATATGTATAACATGTTTAATACAGTACATGACATTCCTTGTAATTTAGTTCTTGTAAAATATACGCAACAAAAATTACCATTTTAACCATGTTTTAGTGTACACTTCAGAGGTGTTAGTTACATTCCCACTGCAATCAGTCTCCAGAACTGTTTTCATCTTCCCAAATGGAAGTTCCATACCCTTGAAATTCTCCTTCCCCTGTTCCCCAGCCTCTGGAAACCAGTATTCAGCTTTCTGTTCTATGAATCTGGTTATGGTAGGAAGTCCATATAAGTAAACTCCTTCAATATTTGTCTTTTCATGACTGGCTTATTTCACTTGTTATTAACGTCTTCAAGGTTCATCATATTGTAGCTTGTGTCACAATTTCCTTCCTTTTTAGGACTGAATAGTATTCCATTGTATGTCTGTATCACATTTTGATTATCCATTTATCTGTCAATGAACACTTGGGTTGTGTCCACTTTTTGGTTATTATGAATAGTGCTGCTATGAACATTGGTATTTGAATATCTGTGGGAGTCTCTGCTTTCAATTCTATTATATTTATACTCAGCAGTGGAATTAGTGGATAGTATGGTAATTCTGTGTTTAATATTTTGAGGGACTGTTATTATATTCTTAATTATTACTTATAAATGCCATTCCTTTATTTATTAAGTTAAAAAGACTGTGATGAAAAGCATAATGTTTGCCTCATTACAATGGATTCTCAGCACCTAGTCTACAGTATGTATCCAAAAATTACTTGCTGAATGAATGTGTCCATAACAAGTGGACCAGTAGACTGTAAATGTAATATAAGGGTAGAACATGGAGGTTCAAGTCCAAGTAATCGCACAGTCCAGCGTTGTGGTCTGACTCCTGGGCACTTTAGTTGCCAAACTTTCTGAGCTCTGCCATTCCTTCATGTGCCAAAGGAAAGAATTAAAAAGCCCAGTTCTGAGAAACAAATGAGTAAATTTATGTAAAGATGATCTGAAGTGCTTTGAAGAAACTATGATATTTTAGTCAATTTTTAACCATTATTCATCCTGAAACAGATGTTCAGCGTTTTCACAAAACACATGTATTGTGGTTTGACATTCCTAACACAATATTTTTATAAAGCATATTTTAAAATTACTTTTTCAGACACTGATGAGTCCTGGTTCTATTCACTTACATATTTAAGCACTTCAGAGGATTTTTAAGAAATCAAAATATAATTTTTTGGGTTACAGATTTTTCTGAACATCAGAGTGGAGGTTACATTAATTATGTGAAAATGCTGGGGAAAATCTACATAATAGTACTGTTTGAATACATATGAGAAGATGAATAATGAAGAAAGAGAATTCCTTGCGACTGCAAAAGTATTATAAAATGCACGTCACCTTCTCACTGCTGGGTTTGGGTGTGGAGTGCTAACTGGGGACCAGGTACTCTGCAAGCCCATGGCAGTATTAGTACTCTTAGCTGTAGGGAAAAGGAACTTAATGATTTTAAAGGGAAAATTGGGGAATTGTGGTATGCTGACTTCCAAAATCCAAGTAAGGGATGAAAAGTAAACTACAGGAACGTCAGGAATAAATGTGGACTTCAGGAACAAATGGAATCAGGAACTAAAATGTTGTCAGATCTGTCTTTCTGTACCTCACCGCTGCTTTTTTGGGAAGTCTGTCACCATGATACTCTTGTAGGTGTGTTTCTCCTCATGAATGCGCATGTATCTGCCAGCAGCATATTGCACGGCTTTGCCTACAAAACAGGGGCTGACTTTATTTTATTTTTTAATTACAGATTTTATTATTTAGATCAAGTTTAAGTTTACACACAAGTTAGCAGAAAATACAGGGAGTTCTCGTTTATCCACCTCAGTAGTCCACCCTCTGCATTTCCTCCGTTTTTACATCTTGGATTAATATGGTACATATTTATTTACATTAATTAGTTGTAATTGATCAGCCAATATTTATATATTCCGATTAACAAAAACTTATCATTTACATTAGGGTTTACTGTTTGCATTGTATATTCTCCGAGTTTTGATGAATGTATAAAGACATATCTACCATTACAGTAACATACAGAATAGTTTCACTGTGCTCTCCGTAGTCTCCCCCTTTCCAGAATGTCGTATAGTTAGAGTCATACATTATGCAGTATTTTCAGATTGGCTTCTTTTACTTAACAATATGCATCTAAGATTTCTCTGTGTCTTTTCAGCCCTTGATAGATAGTTCATCTAATTAATTATTTATTTATTTATTTATTATTATTTATTTATATAGCATAGGAGCAGGGGAGGAGCAAAGGGAGAGAGAAAGAATCTTAAGCAGGCTCCAGCCCCAGCATGGAACTCAACCCTAGGTTCAACCTCAGGACCCTGAGAAAATGACCTGAGCCGAAAACGAGAGTTGGACACTTAACTGACTGAGCCACCCAGGAGCCTCAGATAGTTCATTTCTTTAATCACTGAATAATATCCCATTTTATGGATACACCACGGTTGTCTTTTTTTCCCCCATTCGCTTACTGAAGGGCATCTTGGTTGCTTCTAAGTTTAGTCAATTATGAATAAAGCTGCTATAAAAATTTGTGTGCATATTTCTGTGTGAGCATAATTTTCAACTTGATTTTTTTTATACTTTTTTAATTTCTAATTTTGGGAAGTATTCTGACTGGGCAACCTTAGGTTAAAGGGGTATTCCTGGATTTATTGGATTGATTCACTGGTCTTTATTATGAGAAAGAATTCATCGAATTCATTTATTGAGGCATGAGAGAGAATGATAGCCACCACTCTAGCTACATGAATGAAGAGCAGAGGCTGCCCTCAGGAGAGAGCAGTGAAGGCAGACATGTGCACTGCAGCCCCTTGTTGATTTCATACAGTTAGTCCTTACAACAGCCCATTTCAGTGCCTGAGGAAACTCACTAAGGTTTAGAGAATTTAAATAAGTGGTTTGAATTTTAACTTAGTAACTAGTGGGTAGAAGATTGAATCTAAGTGTATCCATTTTCAAAATTCATACTTTAACCTCCAAACTTACTAGAATATAGTATCATATAATTTCAGAATGTAACAATATTGAATCCAGAGTTGAGGCTCAAATTTGAAAGTAATGCTTATAATATAATATCTTTCATATGGAATTTTTGCCTGCTGTCTATTCTCTTCACACAACCTGCCACACTTGGGCTTATTCAGTAATGGATCAATACCTGGCGAGGATTAAGCTCAGTTGCTATCACCTCATCATTACAGTTTGGAGAATCTTCTTCCCATTCATGTAGGCTCTAAAAGTTGATTGACTCAATCAGTAGAGATTGCATTTATACAACTATTTCAAAGTTGCATTATAAAGAAGAGAGGAAACTATAGAATTCAGTCTAGTCGCAGGAAATTAGAGATACGACCCTGTTATTATTTATCCTGTTTACTTATTGTTCAGTAATAAACCACTCCAAAATTTAGTAACTTAAATTGATTTTTTTTAATCATTTGATTTTGCTCACGATTTTGTGTTTCAGGAATATTGAAAAGAATCAGCTGAGCAGTTGGTCTCTGATCCATGTTGCGTCAGCTAGGGTATCTGGGCCTGGAGGCTCAGATGCAAAAATAGCTTCCTCAAACATCTGGCATCTTAGTCCTGCTTGATCTTTCTGGACATGATAGATCATCCTCTCAGGTCCTTTCAACTCACTCAAGCTTCTCAAATATGGTGGTATTCAAGTAGTCATATTTCTTGCAGAGAAGCCAGGATTCAAAAGGAAGGAACAAAAGTTTCCAGAGCAGTTAAGAGTCACACTTGGAACAGAAGGAAAAGTCTCATCTCTGTCTTATTCTTTTGGTCAAAGTGCTCACAAGACTCCTTTACACACCCTCCTCATTCCAGGGTATATCTCCTCTTATCAGAAGATGACAAATAGCATTTCAGGAGAGAATAAAGATGGGAGATGATATTGTGACTGTCTTTACAAAATATAATCAGCTATATCACTGCAAAAAGCCTCCCTTCTTTCTTGCCTACCTATAGCCAAACCATTTCTAAGTGCCTGTAGAAACTTACTGAACTCAGAAACTAATCTTGACTATAGAGTTTTTAGAAGAATTTATTGATCCCATGAATGTTCCTGAGAACATATGATATGTTGTGTCAGGTCAAACTTAAATTAGTTAACTTAGACAGGGCTATGACTGTTGAAACCATATTTGTAGGTGTCACTGACTGTGCATTTCCTTTGCAACACTAATTTTACACACATACACAGTTTTTTAAAAATTTAATCTTCATGATAATCCTAAGACATAAGGACTTGTATCTTTCTTTTACAGGTTAAGGAAGTTAAGGCTTTTAGAGTTTAAATAATTTTGTGGTAAATCTGAGTTGTGAATTCAGTTCTACCTGACAGCAAAGTCTATATATTCTATACTTCACCTTTTAAACCTACATGTGAGTGTGTGTGTGCATGAGTATGTGTGTGTGAATGCATGTGCATGTGTGTGAATGTGAGTGTGTGTGTGTGTAGGAGGCTACATACATGAGTGTGTGGGGCTTGGCAGCAGCCTTCCCGATTCACACATATGCAATACTGCTCTCACTGACCTGCTACATCAAACCCCCGCCCTTGATAGAAATTCTCAAATCCCAAATAATCAGTATCCATCGAGAAAGAGAAAATCATGAACCCGTGAGTCCTTAGGCAAGGCCTTCTCACTTCAACACCACCCACCTTTCAAACATATACATTTACTTAAGGGCCACCTGTCATTTTGTTGTTGTTGTTGTTGTTATGAATTTTGAGTGTCATGACCTTCATGACATCTTGGTGCTCAGACATACCAAAAGTACCAAGTCACTGTTCTGGCTATCTAACTGTGTCGCAGATACAAACAGAGTCTAAGATAAAGTGAAATTCAAATTCGAAGTGTTGCACAGAGTTCATATGGAATCACTAGCTAGCAGACCGAAGGACAAATAATGTTGGACAATGCAACCTGCCTTTGTCCAGGCTTAGCTTGGACCAAACTCAGGGCCTGTTATAACACCCCCCCCCCCAAAAAAAAAAAAAACCTATTTGAATATTCTCTCCTTATTAGGCCTGGAAAATATCTCTACGAAAATGCCCAGTAAATTCCATCATGCATACAAGCTATACTGGTTGAAGGAATGACACAATTATTTCTGTATAATGTACCACACTATATCTTTATTTTCTATAGCCCCGATTCAACCTATCTCTCCATCTCCTGTATAAAATTTGCACTTGGTCTATTTAACAAAATTTAAATAGTTTAGTCATTATAATTTAGCTTATTCTAAAGTCTTATAAAATATGTTTGTTTTGAATCTATTTAATTTAATTCCTACTATTAGCTTAATTCAATTCCTTCTGTTCCTAATATTTAAAGGTTACTTGGGTATATTATTTTTTCCTGTGAAAATTATCTTAATGTTCAGGTATTATAAAAATAGCAAAAAATAAATAACACAATTTGTTAGAAAAATGGAAAGTTTTTTGATGTCATAATACTAAGTATTGATAATAATGTTCATAAAACATGATTTTATAAGCAGTAATATTATTCATAAAAATATGTCCCCCAAACATATTTTTAAATTATCTCTAAAGGTAGAATTATATACAGCAAAATATTCAAAATTTGTCGAAACAGTATTTTACATGTTTACTTATAATTCCATAATTTTAACTAGAGTATTGAATAAAAACTCTTACATTTTTTGCATATTTGTCTGGCTTTATATTTCTAGGATATGAAAACAGCCCAAAGAAATTTTAACTTCCATTTTTCCTAATTCACAAATGAAAACTGAAGGTTAGTCAAAGGAAAACAGCTTCCAGGAAGAAAGACATTCTAAACAAATCAGAACAGCAGCCTCCTCCAAAACCCCAGGCCCAGAGGCAACCCCAACATGGCCAATAAAACTGCATCTGGAGCCTGAGGGAAGCCAGATGCTGCAGCAAGTACGGTCTCCTGCAGCCAATGCTCGCTTCTGCAGCTAGCTTCCAAAGAGAGAAGGATTTTTAAGAGAGACGATTCACCCTTTCTTTATTGATTAACAATGACTGGAGGTTGTGATTACAAGTAGGAAATGCTGTCTAAACACACAGACACACACACACAAACGCACACACACATACACAATATTTTCGTTCAATTTCTGTTTTGTGAAGTTTCCTCATTTGCTCATTATTGTGATCTCCTTGGCCGAGACTCCATTTTTCCTGACTCCATTCTAGGAAGGCTTCACATTTTCACTGAGGAGCACGGGGTGCCAGGAATTAGTGCAAATAAAAGTCAACCAAAGGCAGCAGGATCAAGTCCCTTATAATTAATGTCACACCCTGGAATCATGTGATTAAGACATCCACATGACCTTAAATTTCTATCAAAATACTCTTTCTTGGCATTGTGAATTCAGGAACACAAAAATGTCCGCATGTTCAGGGATACCTCTGCTATTTTTGATTTAAAGAATTAGTGGGAACCTAAATTCTACAGCAATGTATCCCTTCCGTATTGCCTTGGGCAGCTCTGAGCTGGGCAGAAGGGAAGATCTTAGTCTACCTGCACTGGAACCACTAAAGACAAAGAGATAACGTAGCAGATTTTGGCTTAAATATTCCTGAGCAACGTACTTAAACTCAGATTCTTCCTTTAACAATTAGAAAGAATATACCGTCTTTAGTAGTCTTAAGAATTCATTAAATGAGATAAGTAAAGCCCCCGATGTGATTGTGTTTAGAGACAGGGTCTTTATGAAAATAATTAAGTTTAAATGAGGTCATAAATGTAGGGCCCTAATCCAGTAAGACTGGTGTCCTTAGAAACAGAAGAGACACCAGGAGAGCATGTGGACAGAGAAAAAAACACGTGAAGACAGTGAAAAGACAAAGAGCTACACACCAAGGATAGAGGCCCTGGAAGAAACCAACCCGGCCAGCACTTGGTCTTGGACTTTCAACCTTCAGGAAACTGTGAAAAAATAAATTTCTGTTGTTTAAACCACTCAGTCTGTGGTATTTTGTTATGACAGCTCAAACTGAATGAATACAAGTACATCGCCTAAATGCATCACCACCTACAGATGTGGAAAATGAAGGGGTCTCTGTTTTATCTTCAGAATTTCCATTTCCTCATGAAAGCCCAGTCAGATGAGTGATTTCAGTGACTAGGAATAAGTGAGTGGGCAAAGACGGTTGAAGTGACACAGCAGTCCTCTGCTGTGCCAAACGCAGCATCAGAAAAACCTGTCAGAATTACAAATCTCCTTCTCCGCTTGGACTTTTGTAAGTTCTGCTCTGAATTCCCTGCAGCTAGGACCCTTCCAATGGTATAAGGAGTTGTAGGAGCGAAGAACGCACACCCATTTTATGGCCCCAACTACCCTCCCACAACATGTTTCAAGAAACTGGAACCCTGGGATTTCAAGCTACAAAGGCTTTCTACCCTCTCCCATGACCTGCCTTGACCTCTTTCTAAGATCAGTCTTTAAGGAAGCTCATTCTGCCAAAGTACACCTCCTAGACACAGAAGTGGGCAAGAGTGCAGCGATTTCTTTTGCTATGAGGTATGGATATACCTTTGGAATGTTCCTTCGAATGTGCATAGCCCATTGTGGTATGGGAATTTGAAAATGGGAAGAGAGAGGATATACTGGAGGTCAGGCAGACCTGACTTGGAGTTCAGAACTCCAAGGAGTTTGAAATTCTCAGTTTGAGTCTGGTCTTCTAGGTCATTTTGAAAGCTTATATGTCAATATAGGAGAGAAGATACATTTTACTTACTGGAATGTCAGTTTAAGATATAACTATCCAGACATGTGATATATGGTCTTCATTTGTACTTGCTCCTGGCTCCTGGCATGTTAGGAGAGAGGTAGTCAAATCCATGTTCTGTGGAGAGACAGAGAATGGAAACATCCATCTTTAGGTACAGATGATATAGAGCATGCTTATAGTTTTACTTCGCCCAATCAATAGTGTGCAAACTGCACTTCTGAGCCCTGGGTTTCTATTCTGCTACTCCATGAAGGAGTGGGGTCAGTGGTAATGGGTGAGGAGAGAGGATGGGTCTCAGGCATCCTATCCAAGCAACAGTTTCATCTTGTTCAGGCTTGGGGCTCTCACATATATAAAGGACCTTTAAAAAACAGTCATTATGCATTTATACTTTAAATAGAAAACACTCACAGGTGCTATACAATGTATAAAGCATATCTTATTTCATTTAAACCAATACAACAATCCTACAACACAGGGTCAATGGTCTCACTATTTTATAGATGAGGCATTGCATCTCAGAGAAGTTGCCCAAGATTTCACAGCCAATAATTGATGAGAGCCAGAATATAAACCCTACACTTAGAACTCTAGTCCATCTCATTTCCAGGACTCCACACTGTCACTCAGTTTGTTCTGTGTTTATAAGTTTTAAGTAGCATTCAAACTTCTAGTGAGGACTCCTAAGAGAGTATGGGATTATATGTATTAAATATAAAATAAATATATATACATGATTATATACTTATGTATGTTACATATAGTCATGTGTATATATCCACATATATGATCATGTATGTGTGTATATATATACACATATGTGTGCATATATATGTACATATATATGTATATATAATAAAATTCACAGACCTTAACATCTTGAAAAACTTAACAGACAACTGGATTTTTAAATATATGCAAATTATTATTCAGTTGATTATGCAATCCATCCAGAAACTGGTAGTTTTACCATACCTTATAATTAATATCAGACTGCCTACACAGAATAAAATTAACTAAGTTTGTACTCTGACTAATTTCATTGCAGCGCTGTCACTAAGGAATTTAAATAACTTCAACATTAGGTTTTGTAATACTCTTCTATTGCAAGGGATTGTTGGAAACTTCTGTTCCTTGAAGAGGTATCCCTGGACTTGGGGAAAATCAATATTAAATTATCTCAAAATAAAATTTTAAGTGCCATAACAAAAAATTCCTCCTATGACACTGATAAATTTATAATTTATTGTATTATTTTAATGAATACATTATCATGTGGTAAGCTTTCCTCACATTATTCTAAGATGGTTACAACTATTCTTAAACACATGAGGTAATTATTCAGAAAGCAATCAAGAAAGAGCTTGCCATTAGAATTGAAATGTGCCTTTCAGATAAAGCATATTTTTTTTAATCCTGATTTTTGTGTTTCACTGTAGTGGTGTCATAAAGGGACTTGAATATGAGTTTTTGAACTGGGCAGGCACTGGTACCTATCCTTAACAGTCACTATCAGAACCCTCTTTATTCCAGCTATAACCCTTGAAGTCAAGTTTAAAAATGTAGTGAAAAACAAATTACTCTAATGTAAAAGTGGGTCTTGAAGAATCCAAAAATGTAATGAAGTAGATAAAATTTAAATCTGATTTGTTATAAAATTAAAACATTCCATTCTCTTAGAATTGGTGCGCACTCAGCAGTATCCTTAGAAATTGGCGGTGGACAGTGGTCAGTCATGAGACTCGTTAATAGAATTTAAGCACCAACCATCTGAAGTTTCCACAAATTACAAGCTTTATGATCTTTTCATAAATTACTTAATCTTTTTTAGTAGATGGATTACCTAAGATATTAGTTTCTAGAAACTGTACTTGTTTCCTAATAAGGAGAAAGGGTCTTCGTTGATGTGATTAAGCATCTTGAGATTGGGTTTATCCTGGATTTTCTCTTTGGGCAGTAAATGTAATCACAAGAGGTGGAGAGAGTTTGAATAACAGACTAGAGGAGAAGATGCACACACAAGGAAGAAAGCAGTAGGAATATGGAGACAGGAGTTGGAATGATGCAGCCATGGGCGAGGAGCCAATAGATGCTGGAAAAGTCGAGGAAAGATTCTCCTCTAAAGCCTGGGGAGGGTGCCCAACTTTGATGACACCTTAATTTCAGCCCAAGGATTCTGGTTGGGCCTTCTGGACTCCAGAACTATGAGAGAATAACATTGTGTTGTCCTAAACCACTTGGTTTGTGACTATTTGTTGTAGCAGCCAGAGGAAACCAATACACCTGCCTTTGCTTTGTTTTTTTTTTTTTTTTTTCAGTTGTAAATCTAGAGTAATTACAGTCCTCACGTCACAGAATTGTTAGGAGAATTAAGGAACTGATCCATATAGTGCATACAGAATAATGCCTGCACTTACCTAATTGTCTACATATATTTCGTATATATCTATATTAGATATAACTGTACTACATCTATACCTATTTATATTATCTATCTAAACTACCAGTAATTTTCAATTATTACCCATTTTCGTTCTATGTCTCAGGCTAATTTTATGAATAAAATACTAACTATTGGAAAAGAGAAAAAAAAATCGTTTCACCAAATGACATTACACAAACAAAAAACTTCAAAACATTATGAAGTTTACATTATTCGAAGAGGTTATTTATTAACTATTCTATGCATAATGACATGAAATAAGAGATAGTATGACACAAATTTTCTTTTATGTTTGCCAATAAAAAAGATAGCTTGGAAAGGCAAAATCTTAAACTTGCTGATTTTCTCTGTGAGATACAATGTCCAATTTTTAATTTGAGATCCGTCTTTAGTAGAAGTTACTGCCCAGTCAAAAACCTTTAACTCTAGGGTGTTATTTGGGAAAGAAGAAATGACTGCCATCATTGCTTTTACTCTACAGCACATAGAATAGGGGCAAATACTAGATTCAAAGCTAGAAAGGAGGCCTTTCTTTGTTGACTCTCCTTTGAAAAACTATGGCCTTGGAGTTTAACTTCTCTGGAATTTGACTTTTTATTCCATAATATCCATAAAACTCTACTAGCTGACTGTAGGCTGGATGACGTCTCTACCTTCTTTTAAATTTCAATCAAGCAATCTATTTTGCTTATTTTGTATCCTCCCTTATGAAATAATTATTCATTTCTACTGTACCCACTCAACTGTAAGTTTCTTGGGGATAGAGGCCATATCTTAGCATCTATGTATCTGCCCCTTCTCTCCACCAGCCCAGACTATCCCATCTTATTCCCAACCCTGACTCGCAGAATATCTAGCGAAGTACCTAGCATACTTGCATTCTCTCTCTTTCTTTGCTTCTCTCTCTCTCTCTCTCTTTCCTTCTCTCTCTCTCTCTCTCTCTCTCTCTCTCTCTCTCTCTCTCTCTCACACACACACACACACACACACACAGCATTCTCTTTCTTTCCCCGATGGTGAGAATGGATGTTTAAACAAATGAATTAATGAGTTAGACAAAATAAGTCTTAAGTTCTTTTAAAATTCCAGCTGTCCAATACTTTTCATCACTTTAGATCTTTTTGTACTTCCCACTAGTTTTCCCTACCTGGTCATTAGTCTGTTTAAGACTTTCCTACATAAAAGAAGTGGTGAGATGAATTAACAAATTGTAAAAACAAATATATTGCAAAAAACAAATACTAAATGATTAAATTACAAAAACACATTAAATTTTACTGAGATCATTTTTGGGTTGAATGCATTGACTTGTTTGCTTTATGGACTGCACCAATTTACTAAATTTTTAGGGGTGACTCAAGTGATGGTCAGCTGACAATCTTGAGAAACAAAATACTTTTAAGTACTCTGGTTCTGTTAGGCAGTGGTCTGGAGGACCCAAAATTATTCTTTGTAAATTTACTTCTCATATTTTAGAACTAATATTATTATTTTTTTAATTTAAATTTTTTTGAATTTTATGTATTTATTTTTGAAAGAGAGAGAGAACACAAGCAGGGGAAGAGTAGAGAGAGAAGGAGAGAGAATCCTAAGTAGGCTCCACACTACCAGTGCAGAGCCCAACATGGGGCTCGAACTCATGAGCCATGAGATCATGACCTAGGCAAAATCAAGAGCTGGATGCTTAACTGAGCCACTCAAGTGCCCAAGGCTCATATTATTAGTATTTGTCAACAGACTAATCCTTTGAGGGTCACATGTCTATAATTGTTTTTAATCATCTCTCCTTTTTAAATTTTTTTAATGTTTATTATTTTAGAGAAAAACAGAGAGGGTGCGAATGTAAGTGTGAGCAGGGGAGGTTCAGAGAGAGAGACACAGAATCTGAAGCAGAGTCCAGGCTCTGAGCTGTCAACACAGCTTGAAGTGAGGCTCGAACTCACAAACTGTGAGATCATTACCTGAGCTGAAGTTGAATGCTTAACCGATTGAGGCACCCAGGTGCCCCTATTGTAATCAAATCTTTAGTTGGCTGTCTCATCTAAGATTGTATCATTTCATTGATGATAGTCTCTGGGCATTCCCTCCCTAGAGACAGTACCCAGCAATGAACAGGCACAAACCAAATATATCCATTATATATAAATGAATGAAAAAAAATGACTTCAATTTAAGATTGAGTAGTTCTTGCTAGAGAAGGTGTGTGCTGTAAGGCCATGCATGAGTTAAGGTTACTTTGACTGACTTTATTACTAATACCTTTCACAACTGTTTTATTGGATTCTTTGTACAAATAATTCTGTCTCCATAATTATGTTCACTCTTGAGATCTTCAGAAGTATTGATTCAGTTTTTACAAAATATTTTGTTGAAGAGAATATCACATGTCCCCATGTAGATTCACAATCCCATCTCAAAAGTTATAGGCCACATTTAACTTCAAAATAGACTCTTCTGAGCTAATTATTCATGTGGGGTTGTGTTCAGGTGGTGGTCTAAAAAGACAGAGACAACTGAGCGTAAGCTGATTGAGTCCAGCATGACTCAACGCATTTCAGTAGGAGTAAGGTCTTTAAAGTAGGCTGAAATCTTGGATCTAGGGATAATTGGGGTGCTTTTGCATAGTTCAAAGCAGACTTTAAAATTTAATTTAATTTAAAGTCAGTATAATACAACTAGAAAAATCTGTATAAGTCATTCAACAAAACATCATTTACCACAAGAAATCAATGTAGCATCAAGGAAAATACTTGGAATTCAACAGAACACAGTTTTATATTCTCATCTAGTTAAAAGACATTGGGGGCATCACTTATTTTTTAGTATTGGTTTTGCTTTATTATCTATAAGTGTATATAAATATCTGTATATCTGAATTGCTTTAAGAGTTATATAAAATAGTATAAAAAGCTTTGAGAAATTCCTGGCATATAGTAGTTACTCAAACAACAGAACTCATTGTTATAGGTTTTACAATTTTTTGTATTTTCTCATATCTGTCTCTATGCCTAGATACTTTTAGTAATTGTAATCTTAGTTCATATATGTCTTAATTAGTTTATGTTGTTTTCATTGATCATATCATGGTAGACATTATTAGATTTTTGTCTGTTGTTTGTTCATTTGTTTACGTAGTCTACAAATTATCAGTTTTAATCATTTCAAATCCTATTGCCAGTGAACAATGGCCTCTTGATGGACATGTAGGCTTTCTGAAGCAGGTCTTTAGAAGTGACTTCTGGAACAAGGGACACTAAGCTTTGACTAGAAATAGCTGCTTGTTATTCCCATCTGCACTTGATGAGGAAGTTGTGGCCTCTTTTTTTCACTGGTGTGGATTTTACCATCATTATCCATGCCTCCAACCTGTGCCCTTGATTACTATAATACTCTTGACTTTGGACTACTTTTGAGCTTTGGCTGGTGAAGAATGCAACAATCTATTTGCTTGTGGGCAGCCACTGCAGGAAGCATACTGTACCAGTGTTCCATCGTAAAATGCAATGGAGCTGCACGTTAATGAAGCCACAGCAAGGCTGAGTGTATTTGAAGAATCACTTGAATATTTAATAAGTCTAAATGGAAGGGAGGTTTGTTTGTTTACTATTTCCCTATCAGTGGTTGAACAAAAGTCACTTAACAAAAATATCTTAGCTGGATGTTATTGTTTCCAATATCATAGGCATCTTAAAGCAGAAAAGTTAGATTCTCAGCAGGACTTAAAAGCCCCTTTTCCAAGCTTAGTACAAATGGTTGTTAAGAAGTCAAGGTCACCATAATAGAATATAGATCCCTGCCTCCAGGTGACGACATCAACTTTATGGAGAGTGATCAAGCAAAACAAAAATGTGTCCAGCAATGGAGAAGGGTGGCTAACTTGCTACATAAACAGGAGAAAAAAAAACAACCCAAAAACCAGAAACAGAACGCATGTCATCATATCATCAAATGCATCTAGGATGTAAGACTTGAGAAAAATTGTTCATGGTGATATCTCTACAAAGGAAAGGAATAAATAATTACCTTAGGTATACTTAGATGTACCTACACATACATGGAATATATGTCTTGGTATCTATATCTCTTTTTAAATAAAATGTATGTATATCTATACATATAGTAAATGTATATTAAATATATGCATGTCTATACATATATTAAATATATATGTGCATATATGTGTGTATGTGTATATATATATATATATATATATATATATATAAATCAGTTTCCAAAAAACACACACACAGTTCACACACAAATATATATTTATTTTATGTCTCTCAACTGACATCCCATTTCTCCTTTTAAGATGTGTCCTTAAATATTACATTATCCTAGTGCCTTACTTACTTGAAAACACTCACTGAATCTTGTGTCCTAATTGTACTTCTTTTCTGATAAAATGAAAATAATCATGATTGTATCAGCCACCTAGTTTCTGCATGGCCTTTCGTCATTAGTGATGCTCTGCCATCACCTGTGACTGGCACCTACTGAGAGTAAACATGTATTTATTGCGTCCCTGAGTTCATTAGCCATGTTACAAGGGCAATTTTTACTGAATTAAGTTTAGTCCACTTTTTAAAAACTTGTGGATAGATAATTCTAATTCTAATTATAAAAGATCTTGCTTTTATGAAGATTGGAAGAAAATACTGGAAATGGAGATTTAAAGTTGGGGTCCTCCGTCAGGCACTCATGAGCCGTAATGCTTGGAGATTGGAGGCAGAATTGCATAATGGGCAAATAATGGTTTTGGTGTCAGATAAACCACAAATTCAGGCTCTCCTGCTCACTAGCTGTGAAACTTGGAGCACATTACATAACTCTAAATCTCAATTTTCTTGTCATCAAAATGATGATATTAATTATGCTATCTCAGAGGTTTGTTGTGCCTATTCCATAAGATAATTTCATTCATGAGTCTATACTAAGCACTCAATCATTTTAATTGTTATTGTTAATACCATCCTGTATGAAATGAAGGGAGAATATTCACCTGCCTTCCAGGTACCTCCAATGTCAATATTGGACTCAGAAGATCAGGAAGAAAATTAGTTTCATTGTTGTTTGAAACTAATTGGGTGATTGATATTGCTAAGTCATTCATTTCTTTCGTTTGGTGTTGTTGTTGTTAATTATTAATCAACCAGCGATTACCGAGCAACTGCCATGGGCTGGACACTCTATAAAGAACTGATATTCTAAAGATGAATAAGGTGGAGTCTCTATCTATAGGAAGCAGGTCTAGATCTAAGGAAAGATCCATGGGTGAACATGAATCACAATAATATATTTTGATGAAAGAATGCACCTAACTCAGTCTTGGAATGGATGGGGTGGAGAGTAAAGACATCTTGAAAAGAAGGAAACTCATCTAAAGTTTAGATGAAAAAGACAAGTCATAACTAAAAGAGACAGTAGAGGTTAACTAGTCTACAGAACTTAATTTAGAGTTGAATATGAGAAGCGTTATATGATGTGGCCACACAGTCGAAAAACTGGGAAGCCAGAGCTCTTCGACTCCAGAGCTTTTATATAAAGTCATGTTTACCAAGCTGCATGCTGTGTTGTTGTCCATAGACCTCAGGGTTAGGAATTGGGCCAAGACACTCAAACTTAACATTCTGGAAAACAGGACCCCTAAGCCAGGGAGCCAGCCCATCTGGGCAATGTTGAAACCCTATAATTTTCACTCATCCCTACTGCAATATTTCCCTTTCATTTGATAGTAAGGTGGCAATTAAAATAAAATGCAATGCAGTGTACAAGAAGAGGGAAAAGGCACAACATGAGAGGCTCCAGTGAATAGGGGAGGAAGCATATGGTCAAGGTAATTAGCTTCTCTCTGTTAAGTGTGGGCACATAATTGAGAGCTACATATACCAGTCTGTATATTTTTGACTTTTATAAGAAACTCACCTAATAACCAACTCTGACTTTCAATAAAAGTGTCAGAAATATTATAGGTCATTGTCCCACCTTCCTTTAACTGGGACAGTTTCTTCAGACTAGCTTCAAACCAAGTCTTTCATTTATAAATCTACTCCCAATCCAATTGAGCATCATTTTAAGGTAAAATTGAACTTACTTCTTGAATGGTAAATCCAACATGGTTTACTTGTTCACATCATCAAATAAGTCTCAAATTCTTAGTGACACTGACCTGGTGTCCCACAAATTTAACTCAATTTTGATACTATCTACCTGGAGATAATGTCAGATCCCATAGGCTAAGGGCTCAGTCCCCCAAGAGTGACTCCACTTCAGATGCCAATCACAAGTTCAGGTTGTTACTTGTCCTGCTGATCAACTATATAAATAGGAGGTTCTTACTACTCCCTCCTTGGGTTCCATTTATTTCCTAGAGTGGCACACGGAACTCAGGAAAACAGTTTACTTACTAGATTTTTGGTTCATTGTGAAATTATTAAAGGATAGAAACAACCAGCCAGGTGAAGGGTCCCAGGCAGGAATTTCTCTCCCCATGAGTTTGGGATGTGCCACCCTCCCGGCACATGGATGTGTTTTGGTTCACCAATCTGAAAGTTCATAGAATACTGTTGTTCAAAAGTTATATAGAGCTTAATCTGCAGCCTCTCCCCCTTCCCCTTCTCAGATGTTGATAGGAGACGCTGAAAATTTCAACCTTCTAGTCATTTAGTCATTCTGAGGACAAACTCCATCCATCAACCAGAATTCTAGGGGCACCATCCTAAGTTACCTCATTAGCATAAGTTTGAAGGGGGGCTTCTAATGAATGGAAACAGAGACTTATCACTCAGGAAATTCTGAAGGTTTGAGGAGTTTTGTTCCAGGGTCAAATATGTTTCTTATTCCACAGTAAGGAATTTGATTTAAAATATTTATTAATTTTTCCAAGTCCATAGTAGCTAGACTCTTTATTTCCAGTTCATCAGGTCCACTGAAACAATGATCCTTTTATTTTTTGATCAAATGCTTTCACTGTTGTTAGGATTGTAAGCAGCACAGCACATTCTACCTGAATGGGTACAGAGTATGTTATAACATCACTTTATTCTTAGAAATCCCAATCCTTTGATGAGTTATCTCAATCAAACATAAACTGAAAGAACAAGAGGAAAAAGTCCAATTCCCAATTTATTACTCTTATAGGTAGGTAAGAATTAGGACGTAATTATACATGCTCAGGACTATATGGACTACTGTGAATTATGGGTTGCCACAATGTAATAAAAATGTAGTGACGCTTTGTCTTATATTGTCAGTTAAGTAAACTTCTGGCCTACTGACTAAAGTTTGATATATGTTGCCTTACTCTTACTTTTTACAAAAGTTAGAAATTACAGAGCCATCGTAATGTTTCAAAAGATTAATTGTCCATAACGCCAATTTGGTTTGCATGAAGTCTGAACAGCTGTAATTATGCTTACCTTCCCTAGTGAATTTACCTAAGAAAATATTTCTAGGTTACAAGTTCCATCATGTTACATTTAAGAGGCCAAATTAAATACAATGAAACCTGCTTATTTCACTCTTTTTCTGAGTGTTCTCCTACAGTTGGCATTCAAATTTCAAAGCCTTAACAAAGTTTCCAAACTGCTGTATTGCCAACATTTAACTTTCTTTTCAATATCTTTAAAAAAATAATAGTTTTTTTCTTTCTCAGTAATTATTTTTTGATTAATATCTTCCTTTCCAATTGCATGCAGTCAGCTAATAAAAAGACACAAGGATAAGTAAGATAAATTTGAATTTCAATTTCTCTTCCTAATCATGGACTTTGAACTGATCTCAGTGATCTGTTAGCTGAGGTTATCCACTTTTTCACACACACAAAAATAATAATGTTATCATCCTAGGGCAACTCAGTTGGAAATACTAACTTGAAGTCAATGCTGGGAGAACAGAGTTTTCATGCCAACTCATTAGTGAGTACTTTATTCTCATAAATATTATTCTTTCCTTGAAAAAAATTTTAATTGTTTTTATTTATCAAGAAGGGTCTTTAGAATTCATATCACTTATGATTATTCTAGTGTCCTTAGAAATGGAGAAAAAATTCCAAAACACTATGCATTCGGTTCCAGAGGCAGCTGTGTTCAAAATGTACTTCAAAAGTTTTCAAGAGTTTTGCTACCTAATATCCTTAAAACTACTCTTCTCTTGAGGCCTATATCCTACAAAGTAGGCTTCGTTTAGTCCTGTGGTGCAAGGGGAACACAAAAAAGTTTGAAAAGAACAGGAAAATGGAAATGTAGACTTCCGAATGTTTATAGCTTAATAGACACCAGAATTAGGGAATAGTCAGAGTAAGCCAAAAAGTTTAAAAGCACCTTAGAGATTAATACAGAAAAGTTAAGAGATCAGAGGTCTCAGGATTATTTAACGGGAAGCAAGCTCAGAGAAAAGTGTCTATCAGAGTCAGAAAGACAGCATTTGGATCACAGTTTTTCATTTCTTCTGTGGTTCTAAGTTACTGCAACTTTCTGACCCTTGCCTAATTTTTTTTAATGAATATAATATTAAAATCTTAAAGGTAACATCCAGCCCACAATGATCCTACTTCCCCTAGAGCTAACCACGCCACCTCCCCCAACAGTATGTGTAGAGCTTGCTACCTGTGTTTGTATGATTTGATCTTGTCTTCCTGGGAATATAGAGTACCTCACCTGCCCCAAGATCAGCCAATTCCCTTTTATACCTGAGAGATTGGAATTTAACCTAAGGTACCAAACTTGGTTTGGCTTGACCGTTGGACTGATGTGGCATCAGGCAGCCATCTTTTGCCACGTGTACAGGAAAGCAGACAAAAACCATCTAAAGAGAGAAACTAATCAGGATGCCTGGGTGGCTCAGTCGGTTGAGTGTCCGACTTCAACTCAGGTTACCATCCTCTAGCCCCGCATTGGGCTCTGTGCTGACAGCTCAGAGCCTGGAGCCTGCTTCAGATTCTGTGTCTCCCTCTCTTTGTCCCTCCCCTGCTCATATTCTGTCTCTCAAAAATAAATAAACATTAAAAATTAAAATAAAAGAGAGAGAGAGAAACAAATCAAGTAGATATTTAGGGATAGATGGTTGTGAGAGCCCCAGAGAGACCGGAATAGAGGGTTCTTGGGGACTGGATGATTTTCTGTGCTCTGATTGTATGTGAGGCTCCCCTTGATGTCCATGAGACATGACTGTGTTCATGTAATAATCTCTCCCTTTATCCCTAGATTCCCTCAAATTGATTTTGTTTTCCAGCAAACAGAAGAGTTTTAACTAAGAAACATACCAACCTCATGATATAACTGTGAGATTTACATTTGATAATTATAAAGTCTCATGGAATGCAATGTTTAGCGTAGAGTTTTAACAGACACACATATTTCAAATACCTGCTAAAGCCAGGTGATTATATAAGTTATAAAGAGCATTCCACGCAATATGTTGCCAGGTTGGATGCTTATATTCCCATTTCGTGGGTGAGAAAACTAAGGTTTGATAGATTCAATGACTTGAGCATAGCCATTAACCCATTTATTTATTCAAAACATATTTAAATACTGCCAGTGAAAAGGAAACATATCACTTATGATACTATGATGAAGGAAATAGAATTCAACTCAGCCTTCAAAGTTTCAGTGAAGAACAGGAAGAGTTGTTTTAAATAAAAGCTTTATAAAAGTCCCAAACTTAGGTCCTCTTCGAGCATTAAAAATATCCTTTTTCCCTTTGATGAGAAGTATCTACAAAGAATACAAGCTTTCTATGTTAATAATACATCAAAGGGCATTTTAATCATTTATTTAATTTGAGTATATTTGTTTGCTTGGTTATTTTCTAGACTGAAATATATGGGGCAGAAATTATAGTTGTTTTTCCAGTACTTCAGACAATCTTTAAGAAAGAAACCCTTTGTGTGTCCCTTATAGTAACAAGAGCTAACATAAATTGAATTCTTGCCATGTGTCAAACATTGTTATAAGCACTTCACATAAATTTTCTATTTAATTCTCTTAATACATCTCTGTGGTATTTTTTCAACTTCCTGGTGTGTTAGTAGAGGAAACAACCCCACCGGAGGCATATGGCTTGTCATATCAGAGAGTTAGTGTTAGAATCAAGATTTAAACCTAGGTAGTGTGATGGTAGTTAGTCTCTTACCTTCTACTCTATATTCCCTTGAAAACATAACACAATAAAAATACTACTAAATATAGCAGTTATTACACATTGAATACTTATGTGCCACGTCGTTACTAAGATTATATTTATTATTCTACATTCCAGTAATGTAAAAAAAAAAAACTAAAGTTCTATCACTGCAAATAATTTTAAAAGGAACTCCATTTAACAAAACTTACTTTAGACCCTGTCACTCCTCCATTATTTCAAGCTATATTTGATGCATTTAGTCCTACTAAAATGGTACCTTAATTTTAGTAAAATATTACCTACTTCCTACCCTTGGCAAGGAAAAAAAAAAAAGTTTTAACAAGATGCCAGAGTACAGATTAGATAATATTCCAATATATTTTAAACTAAAAGGTTATCCTAAAATTTTAGACAGTAAATATCACTTACCTCTTGATGTGATATGTTCCAGGCTGCTGTGGTGGACAGAAGGCCCTGAGATGTATGTCCAGCTTCAGGTCCCAGGTAAGGTCTCCAGGCCTCCATTCTTGCGTCTATGTTAGTGGGAGTTAATATGATGGTACCAGGTTTCCTTTTGTGTCATCATGTTATTCAGTGGGCATTGGTTGTCTGTAGCACTTGGTTTTGAAAGAATTTGAGCTGCATCAAGATTCAGAAGAAAAATGTGCCATGATTAATAGAAGGAAGAGTAGGGAGAAGAGGCTGTATTACTGCAAGACATTTAGAGACATTTAGAGACATTTAGAGAATATTTCTGTTTCACTCAAGGTGGGTGAAGTGTTCTAACAAAGAGACTCCAAAATATACATTGGATGAAACACAATAGAAGTTTGTTTCTCCATCTTGTGACAGGACAGGACAGGGGAACAAGCTGGTGTGACTTCCTTCCCACACAGTCATCCAGTGACCCAGCCTGCTGGACATTATTTCAGTTCTTGCCAAAATGGAGAGAGGCTGTCGAGTTTCACCTCATGAGAAATTGTTGTGATCCAGGTCTGAAAATGTCATCCTTCACTTCTCACTTTCTACTGTTGAGGTTTTCTGTTACCTAGCCAGTCTAATGGAGAGACAGGCAGGACTCATGCCTTCTGTGTGTCCTTAGGAAGAAAATGAAAATATGGATTTTGATGATCAGCTATCTGTCTCTTGCACAAGATCTAAAACACTTTTACATTCTAATACTCAACTTGATTCCCATTTACCACACGGTCGCTGATTTAATATGCTACAGATTCAAGTCGAATCTCTACTTGGTGAATTTAAGGATTAGTTTTTTGATCAATACAGTGACAGTAATAATTGGCAAAGTGATCAGTTGTTTAGTTCAGTTAGTAAGCACACGGCATTAATAAGTCTGGAGTAAATGTTTCAATATTGGTGTTAATTGGTTAGCTTTGTAGTGAAATAGTTTTCTATTTTTTCACTGGGATATAAGCTTCAGACTGTAGGAACCTCATGTGTCTTGTCGTTCAATGTATACCCAGCGACTACAACAGTGCCTGGCATATAGAAGATACTCAATGAGTGTTCATTAAATGAATGAACACTTAGATCATAAATTTATTATCATATATAATGAATTCTTGGGAAGTTTCCTTTAAAACTACTATCTACAGAGCATTAAACAGACATATAGTTATTATTATTCATTAAATAAGCTACAAATCTCTAACCCTCACGTTATTCCCCTTCAGAATGACTACGGGTATGTCTATAAGGCAATTCAACATGAACAAAAAATCATTGCTGGCCAACAAGAGGGCTAAAAACAAGAATCATTAACATTGAACAGTAAGAAAGGTGACCATACAAGCCAGTGTGCTTGCGACAGTCGTGGCTTCTGTCATTCACTCAGGATGTCACCTAGATGTTCACTTGTTCACTCTTGCAAGTGTCCCAGTTTGGATGATGAGTTACACGATTATTCTAGTAATGAAATGTTTGTTTTGTGTTGTTTTTCACTTCTGGTAATATGCCTGAATTCTCTTCCTGATTTCTCTTAGACAGTTCTAATTTCATTAAAGCTTGCAGCTCTACGATAATTTGAGTTGCTGCTTCAAGTAACAAATCCACTGCTATACATCCTGCCTTGTTTATAAAATATTGTGTTATTTTTAAGCATTTGTTAATTGGCTAAATTGACTATTTCATTTAAAAAGCAAATAAAAAGTCATTAGAATATATCACTAAGCAGGATTTTAAGATTTAGTTGTCGACAGATTTCCCAAGCATAACTGTATCTGGTAAGAACTATAGCTGAAATTTCAAACACAATGCATAATAACCAATGAATTAGTAATACTCTTCCCATGCATAAGGGCATAACTGATAACAACTATAAATTGGAAATAAATTTCCCAAGCATAACTGGAAATAACTAATAATAACTAATGAATTGGCAAGAGATTTGCTAAGCAGCAAATGTATCTGGTAACAGCTACCAATGAATATCACAGCTGAAATTCAAACACAATTAATAACTCCAATGTTTTAAATCAGATGACATAATTATTTTCTTTTTTATATAGTTTATTTATTTATTTTGAGAGATACAGAGAGACCATAAGTAGAGAGGGCTGTAGAGAGAGGGAGAGATAGAGAATCCTAAGCAGGATTCCACTGTCAGTGTGGAATCTGATGTGGGGCTCACACTCATGCAGTGTGAGATCATGACCTGAGCCAAACTTAAGAGTTGGCGGCTTAACTGACTGAGCCATCCAGGCACCCCGAGATGACATAATTCATAACTCAATGTTGCTAGTTTAGTTGAATGCTTTTTGGCAAATAACTTCTAACTGTGATAACTAGAGAACTAGGATTTTAGTTAGTAGGATTACTTCTGGCTTAGGATCTAGTACTGCAAACAATAAAAATCATTTCCTATCTTTTGTTTTTCACCATATAAATGCTGTCTTTCTACCATTGTTGTTACTCCATTTCTTCCTCCTCCTACTGTTCAAATGCAGGACTTCTACTCTATATCTCCCAGATTTACCTATTATCACACTACTATTTTTTTTTCTTACTGACAAAGTCCACTGAGGCCTTTTATATCTTCCCATCTGTTAGTAAGCTCCTCTCTCTTACCTCTTTGCCTAAAGACCTCACAGCCACACTAGTCAGTGTTAAACAAACAAAAAAAAATTTTATTTAAATGCATAAATAGCTACTATATATCAGGCACACTGCTAATTGCTTTCATGCACATTGTCTCATTTTTTTCTATTATAATTTTGTGAGATAGCTGTTATACTTTGCGTTTTACATGTCTGGTCTTTTTAAAACATTCTTTGGATCAGTAACCATATGCTTACCCTAGGATGAATCTTAGCATATGGTAGATGCTTAATAAATAAATGTAGATTAAAAAATCTAAACTTAAGTGCCTATACCTATGCAATATCCATTAGGTATCTAGAGCTGCAGAACAATATTACCACAATCTTAGAGGCTTAAGTTAGAACACGGTTATAATCTAATAGTTCCTGGATTGATTTAGGAGAGTCTTCTGCTTCAGAGTCTCACAAAACCACAATCAATGCATTAGCTGGGGCTGCAGCGTCATCTGAACTTGACCGGTGGAAGGATCTACTTCCATCCAGGCTCACATGGCTGTTGGCAACATTCAATTCCCAGGAAGATGTTGAACTGAGTGCCTTAGTTTCTTGTTGTCTGTCCTCCAGAGGCCTTTGTCAGTTTCTTACCATGTGAGTTTTCCCAAAATAGTTATTTGCTTTCCCAAGGGCAGCAAGAAAGAATCAGAAAGATGGGTGTTACAAATTCTGTGAGGTAATCACTTACACATGACCACATACATCTCCTTGATCTTACCCTATTCCATTGATTAGAAGCAAGTCACAGGCCATACTCCCACTCAAGGGAAGGGGAAGAGTATGCAGGGAGATGATCACCAGAAGGTGAAGGTCATAGACATCACCTGAGAGTCTTTCCTCCTACAATTTTGCACCATGCTTTCTAAAAAGAAAGTCATTTGATAACAACATAGCATTTATCAAAAAGCCCATATTGATAACATAAGTAAGAGGAAGTTTTGAAATCTGGGCAGTGAGAATTTAACATATGGTTAGTTCGAGTTGACAGTAGAGGGCTGTCTGTAGGGTTAAGTTAGCTCTGAAGAAATTGGGAATTTTTTCTCCACACCTTTTATAGTAAGTGGGCACAGTAGTAAAATATTTATACAACTTACATAACTGCATCTAGAAATTATGTTTCAATGTAATCTTTTCAACCATTTTTTTTACCCTTTCTTCTAAAAGCATTTTTGTCAAAACAAGCTTTCCTGCCCCACAAGCTGCAGAGCACACCAGCACGGTGTTTTGCCAGGTAGCAGTCTAGATGCTGAATTCATTTTAAGTAATAGCAGAATAGGTTCAAAGGAGTACATATCATTGAGTTCAATTCAAATCATTATGCCTTAATCTTTATGGGAGTTCTCAACTGCCTTCATGTTTTAAATTCCAGCTGATAAAATTTCTGCTGGAATGATATTAAAAATCGTAAAATAACACATGTGGATGCACACGAATCCTCATTTATATTTCTTTATTCTCCTAAATATGATATTTCCACGTTTAGTAAAATATCATTACATGAGTAAGCATAGTTTTACTAAAGCAGAAAATTCATTTTAAGTTGAGGTAAAATTCTTCCCTTCTTACCTCTCTTCATACCTTTCTTTCAAGATGGCTAACAGTGAGATATTTGTAGTTAAATAAATGTGAGTGCCAATTCCAACTCCTTGTCTTACTAGTTGTCTGATCTTGAAAATTCACATAACATTGGAGTGTCTATTTCCTCATCTGTAAAGAAAAAAAGAGAAGAAAAGGATAATTATACCCGCCTCACTGGGTGGTGGTGAGGATTAAATAAGATTGAATACCTAAAGTGCTTAATGCAGTTCCCAGCAAGGGGTTGGCACACAGTCCATGTTAATTTCTTCCCTCTGTCTTACATGTAGATATAAATTTTGTAGCTTAAAATGGTGATTCCATTGGAATTGTTCCTCTACATGAAGTCCATGCATTCATAAAGGGATGGCTTTTTCTGCAATTGAAGTGACTCCCAGGATTGTATCATTTTGGTACACCGACCCGACCATAACCTCTATTAAATCCCTATCAATATGGTTCTGATAAATCAAATCTAAAGCTTCAAGTGGTTCATTGCAGGGTTCTGTGTTAATTTTAGTTTAGCAGTTTCCTTTCTACTTAAGTGAAATTTGAGTTACTGGTCGCTTATATTTATGGAAGTTTGCCCAGTTATAGATTTCTTCCATGACACTTACAATAAGCCCTTGAAATACAATGCTAAAGTATTTGGTAAAGTGTTTTGGTTCATATTTCCATAAAACATTTTTGAACATCTGCTACGAGCAATTCACTGTAGGGGCTACAAAGGTGAAAAAAAAAAAAAACATGTAATCTTAATAATAATACTATTATTAATTAACATTAGGCACTTATCATGTGCTAGGCACTCTTCTAAGTAATGTATTTATTCATTCATTTAAACCTCACATCTTCCTTTAAGGTGGGTGCTGTATCCACCATTTTATGTGTGTGAAACCTCTGGGGTTCAGAGAGGTTAAGTTGGGTCACCATACTTTGATAACAGTCACATAGCTGTTAACAGGCAGAGCCAGAATTCAAACCCAGGGTATCTAATATTATAATCTCTCCGTAAGTTGACAAAGGTTGATATCTATAAGCTCATGGTCTAGTATGTTTCAAGAATCTTTTAGTTTGTTAGTTAAATAAATCTATTTTTAAAATAATTTTAATAGCAAAAATTCCCTCTCTACCCTCACGCATTAGTTTCGTGTCTATAAAATAAAAGAGCTTTTGTGAAAATATTACTAGAAGGTCACACTGAATGCTCCTGTATGACTACCCCAGTGTGACCCCAGGAAGGTTTTTTCCAGGGCTCTTTACTCATAATGATCTTTATTCATTAATGAATCCCCTCAACACCCCAGGGTTTACTAAGGTACTGAGAGTGGTCTGGCTGGTGAGTGTGAGCCATTGCTCCACATTTCTGAATTGTGTTGAACAAATCTATCAAAGGTTTTGAAAGTAGAGTGGACACAGTAGTGACTCGGTCCCTTGCTTCTTCACTATATTCTGTAAACTGAATGTTTGTGTCTTCCCCAAACTTGTGTGTTGAAACCTAATACACAATGTGATGGTATTTGAAAGTGGAGCCTTTGGGAAGACCATTAGGTCATGAAGGTGAAGCCCTCATGAATGGAATTAGTGCCCTTGTAAAAGAGATTCCAGAAGCTTCCTTGCTACCATGTGAAGACACTGAAAGAAGATGGTTTTCCAAGAAGAAGGAAGAAAGCATCAGACACCGGTTCTGCCATTATCTTGATCTTGGACTTCCCAGCTTCCAAAACTGTGACAAATAATGGTTTATTGTTTAAGACACCTAGCTGATGTTATTTTTGTTATAGCAGCCAGGATGGACTAAGACCGTCCTCATCAAGGTTAGTAGGGGGCACTGACCTGGCACTTGGGTCTTCTCTGCAGACTCAATCTTTCCATTGAGAGTGTTACTTCAGAGTGATACCTAGAAAATGAGGAGGCTGGAATGTATCCAGTATCCTTGCCTTTATGATGGGGTCATTTCTTTTGTATTGTACCACAATTGGTTCCACATATTTGTAAGGAAAATAGACGCTTTTTATTTGACTTCTTGGAGATCCCATCTATGAAGTCTGGCCGTACCTATGTTAAAGTGAACCATTTTGAAAAAGAATTATTAGTATTCCTGAAAAGGAATACTTTACCTGTTCTGGAGCCAATAAATATAAGCTTATTTTCTGAGCTTTCCTTGAAGAAGAATATTTATTAAAATCAAGGCTGAAATTTGTTGACTACCTATTTACAGAACATACATTCCTTAACTCATTGAATCTTTAGTACAAAGTTGTGTTTTATGTCCACTTATTAACCCATTTTACAGACAAAGGAAAAAAGTAAGACAAAGTAAGTAACTAGCTTATGTTCTCACAACTAATGATGAAGCCAAGATTTGAACTCAGAGATTATATCTCTAGGCATTCTTATTTAATCTTGTACTAAGTAAGGGTGAAACATACTCTACCTGTTCTAATGATAGAAATATGAATAGGGACACTGCCATATTTTTGAAATAGTTACTTATATGATTTGGTTTTGTTGAAAAATTTTCCAGAAAGAGGGGTTCCTAATCCATTTAGGCAGCTCCCTTTGTCTAGGCTGGTAGAGTCCTGTCTGATACAGTTTTCTCCTATGCTTCTTGTTTGCCAGCCAAGAAGGCTTTACATCTGAGCACCTTGGGTGGAGCCTAGAAATGCAGTGGCAGACTTGCTGGTAACAAAGTACTTTAATAGGCGAAACAAGAAACTCTAGCCAAAGAGACACCTCCAAAACATCTAGACTCTATGAGGGCTAGCCAAGAGGAACAATGATGTAATCTTTGCTAGGATAACAGCCTCCCAGACCAGGGTTACTTCTGACTGGTTTGTGAGAAAAAAAAAAAAGTCTACATCTCAAGTTCACTCAGAGAGAAGACAGCCTTGTTCAGCTTACTTTGGGAGTACCTGTGAAATAATGTTGATGAAAAATCAACATTTAAATTCGGTTTGTCAGAGACAATTAAAACAATTAGAAGGAAGACATCATATTTCATTAGTGATTGTTGAAAAATATTTTAAAAATATTATTTATTAATTTTTTGGAAAGATGGAGAGAGAAAGCACTTGAAGGAGAGAGAGGGTCAGAGGAAGAGAGAGAGAATCTTAAGCAGGATCCAAACTCAGTGAGGAGCCCAACTTGGGTCTTGATTTCATGACCCTAGGATCATGACCTGAGCTAAAATCAAGAGTCAGATGCTCAAACCACTGAGACATCCAGGTGGATCTAAAATACATATATATATTTTTTAAATAAGATCTTCCATCTGGTGATGTTATAAAGTCTACTTTACTTTTATTATCCCATTTTTTTCCCTAAATGCATTGGGTATTGAATCATCAAGAAGATGCTTCCTTAAAAGTATAAAGTACTACTAAACTGTGGTCTAGTAGTTATTTTATAATCATTATTTTCTTAATAACATATCCCTAACACCACTATGGAGCAGTATAATTGGTTGGTGTATCCTAACTCTTTTCTAGTTCAGATTGGTAAATATTTTGAACAGGAACTATGTTAGACTCTTCTATCAGAATATAAAGATAAATATATAAATATATTTTACTGCCTGTTCTTAAGTGTTTAAAATTAGTCCGCAATATAATAAATCAGTAAGAAAAATAGTAATGATGTTTTGAGGTCTTACTTCGCACCATACAATGTTTAAGCACTTTGCATTTATTATATCATATAATTATAAGATTGACCAGATTGCTTTTTTCATCCTCATTTTTTTTTTTTTTTTGGATAGAAAACTGATGTCCAGAGAACTTTGATATTCTTTCTCTAGGTCACATGGCAAAAAAGCTTGGAAATCTCAGGTATGTTAGTTTCAGAATATAGGAAATAGGGCTGCTGAACCAAATTACTACAAACTGAGAGACTTAAAATAACAGAAAATAATAGAAATAGTCTTGGAAGGCAGAACTCTGAAATCAAGGTAGAAGAAGTGCCTTATCCCCTCTGATGCCTAAGCTGGGGGTCCTTTATTGACCTTCTAGCTTTTGGTGGCTGTCAGGGTGCCTTATGTCAGTATTACTCCAATCTCTGTCCCTGTGTTCGTATAGACTTCTCATCTCCTGTGTCTTTCTTCTGTCTTTTACAAGGATACTTGTCATAGGATTTAGGGCCCACCCAGGTAATCTCATCTCATGGGATGATCTCATTTTAAGGTCCTTAATTTAGTTATATCTGCAAAGGTTGTTTTTCCAAATATGGTCACATTCAAAAGTTCTCAGGATTAGGATGTGGACACACCTTGTTAAGGGTCACCATTCAACCACTCCAGGAATTTGGCTGCAATGTCCTTGCTATGACTCCCTATACATGAGTACATATTGAAGGGTGCAATAAGGCACCTCTCAGTGGGATGGGGCTGCAAAGAAAGCACAAGTACTGGCATTAGGCAGTAAACTTTGGCTTTACCATAATTATAGTTTGCTTCTCTTTGGGTAGATTGCCTATTGGATATATGTTTCGGTTTTATTATAATAAAATGTGCTTTATTATACATTTTACCACATAATTTCATGAGGATTTAAAAAAAAGTAAATAAAATCATCAGGTCTGATATTTGATGGATAAATATAAAACACTAGTGTTTCTTTACTTCCCACGAACAACAACAACAAAAAGTTGGGGAGGGAGTGGGAAAATAAGGAGAAATTTATTTCTAGATCAGACTCAAAGGTAGAATTTGGAGGAGACCAAAATAAAGATATGTCTTGATGCATTGGTTGATTTTCTACAGATAAGGCAAGTCAAGTACTCTCTAGGAAACATAAAAATGATTTATTTTGAAAAAAAAATAATAGAGTATTTTTACAGGGACATCATGGACAATAATTTCAGTCTGGAAAAAATAAATTGCTGCAGTATAAGGAGGACCTTTTAAATGTTAATATGAGAACCTTTACAGAAATCCGAGGAGTTATTATGAAGTTCTGAGACAAATGTATTAAGATATGAGGTTTTATTGTCTGCTGAAAGCATTTTTTATAGTAGGATTAATATTCATGATATAGAAAGAACAATCATATCTAAATGCACAGAAAGCCAACAATCAACAGGATATAAACAGAAAATTTTTTTTTCATTTATAATAGTTTATTTTCAAATTGGTTTACATAAAACACCCAGTGTTCATCTCAACATGTGCCCTTTTTTAATGCCCATCACCCCCTCTCCCCCTCCATCCCCCTCACCCTCAGTTAGTTCTTAGTCTTTGAGAGTCTCTTATGTTTTATCTCCCTCCCTCTCTGTGTCATATTTTTAAATACCAACTGCAAGGAAACAGAACTTTCTTTTCAGAAGGGATACCCGAGGAGAAACTAAAACAAAACAAGAAATCCAGGAGATTTTAATACAAATTTCAGAGTAAGAGCCACTTGTAAGAGAGGGAAGAGAAAATAACTGGGTTATGACTTCCAAGTCTGGAAAAATTGTGTTAATTTCTAAAAACTCAGCAGTGTTACTCATGTACTAATTTTAACCTTTTAATTAAATTTTTTATTTATGTATCTTTGTACATGTGTCTTTTAGAAATCCTTTTGTATATATATGTCATAATTGTTAAATAATGAAATAGAATGATGATCCGTTTGACATACTAGATTTTAGAGTTGAGTTAGGTAGTAATTAGGTTCAGTAAGACTCGATCACTTACCTAATGTCAGTGAAAAAGGAGGCAGGCATGTGCCGGATTGTGCCTTGAACTAAAAACCTGTCACAGATGGTGACATAAGAGGCACCTGAACTCACCTCTGACCACATACACACTGAACATAGCAGACCACATACACACTGAATCCATACACTGGATTTTCTTCTTAAAGAAATCCAGAAACTCATGGAAATACCCACCAGGTGACCTAGAATATACCCACATTGAAATGGGTAGGAAAGGCTGAGACATATTCTAACCATTGAGCCTCACCTGTGGCACAGAGACATACAGTAGGAAGTGGACTGAAACCTCCCAACTTCTCTCTGAGAAGTAAGGAGCTTGGACCCAACATTCAGGGCCCCAGCTTTTAAGGCTTCCATCAGAGTGATGGTCCCCTCAAACACCTATCTCTGAAAATTAATGGGGCTTGCTCTCATAAGACTAGAGCAACAGAGTTCCTAATGGGTTCAGAAGGACTTGCTGTGTTTATCTCCCCAGGGATCAATGCAGAGGGATCAGCCAGAGGCTCATCTCCTAGTTTTTTTCTAAAAAACAAAACAAACAAACAAACAAACAAAAACATGTTTTCAGACTTTAAAAGCTGTTGCCAGAGAGTCAACCTTCTAATATTGTGCACAACCAGGGTTGATCCTAACTATCTATGGTCCTCCCTAGACACCTTCCTGTGAGGTTGGTGAGTGCGATCTCCACATTCTCTTTATGGCCCACTTCAGGATGGAGTAGAAGAAAGAAAATAACAAAGATAAGAGCTGATATAAATGAAATAAACACAAAAAGGACAGTAGAAAACTTCAATGAAACTTAGCTGGTTTTGAAAAAATAAACAAAATAGACCAACTTTCAGCTAGACTTCGAAAGGAAAAAGGAGAAAATACTCAAATGAACTATATATATATATATATATATATATATATATATATATATATAAACAAAAGAGGAGACATTCCAATTTGTATTACATGAATACAAAGGTCATAGGTGTATGCTATAAACAATGAATACACCAACATATTGGACAACCTAAAAGAAATGGGCAAATCCCTAGAAACATAAAATCTACTAAGACTGAATCATAAAGGGAAAGAAAATCTGAACAGACCAATTATTATTAAGGAGATTGAATCGGTAACCAAAAACTTCCCCCAAAGAAAAGTACAGGATTGCATACCTTCACTGGTAAATTCTACCAAGCATTTAAAGAAGAATTTATACCAATTCTTCTGCAACTCTTCTAAAAAGTAAAAGAGGAGAAAATATTTCTAAACTCATTTTATAAGCTCATCATTATCCTGACACCAAACCCAGACAAAAACACTACAATAAAAGAAAATTATAAGCCTATATCCCTAATAAACACAGATGCAAAAATCCTCAAAAAACTATTAGCAAATGAACAATACATTAAAAGAATCATACACTGTGATCAAGTGGAATTTATTCCAGGGATACAAGGATGATTCAACATTTATAAATCAATTAAGGTGATATATCACTTTAACAAAATGAAAGATAAAAATCACAATTTATCTCATTAGATGAAGTAAAAACATTTGACAAAACTCAACATCCATTCATAATAAAAACTCTCAACAAATGGGTATAGAGCAAAAATACCCCAACATAAAAAAGGCCACAGCTAACATAACACTCTATGGTGAAAAGCTGAGAACTTACTTTTCCTCTAAGATCAGGAGCAAGACAACGATGTCCACTCTCACTTTTATTTAACATATCACTGGAAATCTTAAGAGCAATTGGTCAAGAAAAAGAAATAAAAGGTATTCAATTCAGAAAGAAAGAAGTAAAACTGTCTCAGTTTGTAGATAACATGTTATATATTGAAAATACTAAAGACCACACTAAAAAACTGTTAGAACTAAAAAATAGCTTCAGTAAAGTAACAGGATACAAAATCAACATATAACAATCAGTCGTGTTTCGTTCTGTACGTGAATAACAAACTATCAGAAAGAGAATTAAGGAAATAATCCGTCTTATGATTACATCAAAAAGACTAAAATACCTAGTAATAAATTTAACCAAGGATGTGAAAGATACACTGAAAAGTATAAACCACTGAAGAATGAAATTGAAGAAGACATAAATAAATGGAAAGACATTCTATGCTCATGGATTAGAAGAGTTAATATTGTTATAATGACCATATTATTTTTAAAAATCTATTCTTATCAAAATTCTTATCAAATTTCAATGGTATTTTTTACAGAAATAGAAAAACAACTTATTTTGTAGGATTTGCATAGAATTACAAGATACCATGAATAGTCAAAGCACCCTTGAGAAAGAAAAACAGAGCTGTGGGGATCGTGCTTCTTGATTTCAAACTATACTACAAAGCTATAGTAATAAAACAGTATGGAACTGTCATAAAAACATATGCATAACATAGTCAACAGAAATGAGAACACAGAAATAAATTCTCACATATGCAGGCAACTAATATTTGATAATGAAGTCAAGAATACTCAATGAGGGACTAATAGTCTCTTTTATAAATGGTAGTGGGAAAACTGGATAACTACATACAGAAGAATGAAGTTGGACTCCTACTTGTACCACTGAAAAATTAACTTGAAATAGATTATAGATATAAATATAAGAACCAAAGTCATAAAACTTTTAGAAAAAAACATGGGGAAGAAGTTCTTTAACATTTGTCTTGGCAGAAATGTTTTGGATATGACACCAGAAGCAAAGCAACAAAAGGAAAAATTAAAAATGGAACCGAAGAAAAACTAAAAAGCTTCTGCAGAGTAAAAGAAACAATGACAAAATGAAAACACAACCTATTGAATGGGAGAAAATATTTGCAAATCATATATCAGATATGGGATCAATATCCAAAATATATAAAGTCATACAAACCAATAACAACATCAACAACAACAAACCCAAACTGATTTAAAAAATGAGCAGAGAAATTGAATAGACACTGTTCCATCGAAGACATACAAATAGCCAACAGGTACATGAAAAGATGCTTGACAGCACTAATCACCAGGGAAATGTAAATCAAACTACAATGACATATCACCTGTCAGAATGGCTATCACCAAAAAGACAAGTGAAGGCAAGGATGCAAAAATATGGGAACATTTGTGTGCTCTTGATGGAAATATAAATCGTGCAGTCACTGTGGAAAACAACATGGAGGTGCCTTAAAAAAAAGAAAAGTAGAACCACCAATAAGCTACCGTGTGATCCAGCACTCCTACTTCTTGGTCTATATCCAAAGGAAATGAAAATAGGATGTCAGAGTTATCTGCACTGACCTGTTCATTGACCTATTAACAATAGCCAAGGTATAGAAACAACCTAAGTGTCCATCAATGGATGAATTAATAGAGAAGATTATATATATATATATATATAAATACATTTTTATATCTTATAATTTTATCTTTTGATTATACCTCAATAAAGCCAAAATTTAAAAATTAGGTGAGAAACATTATCAGTGTGATGTATTATAAATGGTATTTTTATTTTCTTTTTGATATATGTTAATTTTCCTGATTATTATAAAGTAATTTTTATAGGTACAGTGAACATTTCTTCACCTCCTCCTCTTCCTCCTCTTCTTCTTCCTCCTCCTCCCTCCATCTGCCCTCCCTCTTCTCTTTTGTTGCAGTTTTGTTCAAATGAGGTTGATTGTTTCTCTGCTGGTGGTCAGAAGAGCAAATAGTCAATGAAAAGTCAGTCCCATGAAAAGCATTGACCTGGATATAAGATACACTGAACATGGGAGCGGAGGAGGAGTTTCAGGAAAAGAGAATCATGGGACAGACTCCCTCCTTCTTCCTCCCTTCCTCTTCTTCTTTGGTGAATTGTCTGTACTTGACTTTTGTCTTTCTATACCACGCCAAAAAAAAAAAAAAGAGGAAGGAAAGAAGGAAGGAAGGAAGGAAGGAAGGAAGAAAGGAAGGAAGGAAGGAAGGAAGGAAGGAAGGAAGGAAGGAAGGCAGGAAGGCAGGCGGGAAGGCGGGAAGGCGGGAAGGCGGGAAGGCGGGAAGGCAGGAAGGCAGGAAGGCAGGAAGGAAGGAAGGAAGGAAGGAAGGAAGGAAGGAAGGAAGGAAGGAAGGAAGGAAAAGAAAAAGAAATATTTTCCTTTCTGGACCAGAGACTAAAGGAAAGGAAATTTAAGCTACTTATCCTACAAGCAGCAGGGCATTTGTTTACAAGGGTGTATGCAGGGAAATGAACGAGAGTTCCTGGAATTTTATAAGGTGTGACTTGGATTCAGGAAAATCATTTAAATAACTTAAACTACTTAAGGCTTGCTAGGCATGGAATCTTTCACAAAAGCTTTCAATATTGCCATTCTAGCATCATGCTCATTTAGCATGATTAGATTTTACTTCATCATTTTAGAAATTGCTTTCTGTGGTATGTCTGGTTATTCGTTTGACAAGTTCTTTTGGCAATGTATTAAAAGTTTAATAGCCAAGCATGTAGGAGAGTGAGAGATATTCCGTCTGTTGATTGAGAAAGCCAAATGGAAGAAAAAGCTATTGCACAATTCTAGAACAGTGTGGATTATTCAGACTGTTTCGCAAGGTGGCCTCCATCATACTTGATACACAGAAGAGTGGGTGCGTTCGTATCTACTGAAAAGCTAATATTTTATATTATTTTTCCTTGTTAAAGATTTTCTTTTGTTGTAGTTTTGTTCAACTGAGGTTAATTGCTCTGCTTTTTGGTTACATTTACAGAAAAGTAAATGTCAGTGAAGAATCAGTCACATGAAGGACATTGATCTGGAAATAAGATAAACTGAAATGAGGGAATGAGGAAAGAAGAATGCCTGGACTCCTTGATCTTGACTGAAGAGTACAATAGTATCTTATGTCCTCAGTAAACTAGTAAGAACAAGTTAAGATTTATGGCAAAAAGGAAAGAATATTTTTAAAATTCCATCACTTTGCATTTATATCATTTATTTAGAGAGAACAAACGATAAAACGGTTACAGAGGAAGTGTAGGATGGGATGACTTCAGATTTTTATTTATAAATAAAGGAGCTGTGGGATGACACCAACGCATTCCCCTCTAGTTATAAATCACTATGGTTCAATTTCCTATGCAGTTTAACATCTAATGCTTCCTTTTGCCCCATAAATATTGCTACAGACTCTAGGTACTCCTATAGTACAAAACAAATAGAAATTAACTTTCGTTTAATGTCTATATCGGGAAGTTATTGGAAGAGGTGAATCATGACTATAATAAAAAGTAAGCCTTGAATCATTTCTTTAAAGAAAGGCTTAACGTGTACAATTTTAATATTGATAATATGACATTGCTCAAGAATGAATTCCCTAAACAACCGGCAGATGTGATAATGCAGTTTGGAAACACAGGAGAACTTAATATGAAAAATTATATTCAAGGCAATATTTATAGAACAGTAAGAGACCACACAGACAACTCTGTTGATAGATGTGATGCTTCTAACACAGCAAACCACAACCTGAAATGAGTTTTTGAACTTAAACAAAATATTTTTAAAAAGACAGACAGAGACACAGAGATATTCACATGAGAATTCAAGCCCAAAGGAGCTTTTAGATGAAAATAGTCAATGTTAGGGGAGTGTGAGAAGAATGAGGGATTGAAACAGTCAGAGAACAGTGGTAAGAAGACAGGAGTTTGAGTCTTAATTTCATCTTGTAATGGAAAAGTGTGGATTTTTATTTTCTTTTTTGATGTCCTAGGATCCATCCCTCTATCCTGAATTATGTCTGAATATTCTTCAATGGAGTCTTTACCTCCCATTTTAGGCATTAAGCTTTTTATGCTTTAAATGTGAGAGGATAAAGTAGATTCTCCACTAGGGCTGTAAAGGAATTAGATCACACTCTTCCTGCCTTATCTTGGCCAGGGCCAGTCAGATAACCCAAGGACCAACAAGAAACACTCCCTTTGGACTTTGAAAACTGGAAAATTATGCATAAACACAATGGGAAGGAGCATTAGGGAGCTCAAAAGATATGATGCATGTGAACATGACTTATAAAACGTAGGGCCATATATTAGTTATGTTTAAGAATTATGGTATCCAGGGCTTTATCTTTGAAGGCTGATGTCCGTGCACTCTTTGTGGCCAAATTAGATAAATTATAGATGGTCTCTAGTCATTTAAATCAACATAATTTAATAGGAACAGCTAGAAATAGGTACAAGTGGATACAAAAGTGCGTCAAAGCTTGGGTTAACAGGATCCTGAAGTATCACCAGCTGTTTTGAAAACTGTCCCTACAGTATTTATTTACTGGTGTTTTAGTTTAGTAGAGGTTATCAGAAATATTCTACTTTTAAGATCAGTTATCAAGGGTAGATTACAGTTCAGGTTCAACTCAATGTATAAATGTTCTCTTTCTGACTTGTTAAATCTCTCACTTTTCTGCACCACTTATTTAAACTGTTAAATGTGAGATTTTAATCTAGGCTGACCCAAATATAACTTTTGATAATGCACTTTTCTGATTCTACTACTGCTTATAATTCTAAAGATGATTAATCTCCAATATCTCTTTTGGTGGCACATAAAAAATTCTGAGAGATCATATGAAAATATGAGTAACAAACTGATGCTTCCAGTTTAAAACACTGTCTTGAAAACGGGGAATTTATTTCAGTTGGTTTTGATGAACATATTAAGTCCCTCTTTCCTACCATCACTCAAAAGCCTCATAAATATTAGCACATTCTCTTATATTTAGGTCATTAGCTATCAAACATCCATCCACTTTATTTCATACCAAAACTGATTAATACTCCCTGCTTTTTAAATTTCAGGAAGACGTATTTTATCTTACCAAAGTCTGTAAGAATCACACAACTAGGTCAAGCTGAGCCCTACTGGAGGTAGGCAGACGGATCTTCCCTCTGTCTTCTGCTTTGATTATCATACAAATAGGCAGATATGTATTTTTCCTCTCCTCCTTGGACGAGACCAAGATGGAGGCAATCCACAGCAGGGAGCGAAATTGTAGGCAATAGAGCATGCCATCTGGTAGGAATATGCTGGAAAATCTTCAGCTTTCTCATTTCAACAAAAGTAAAAGTAAAAGTCTATTAATTCAGCTTCTTGCTTGGCTGAGAAATAAATTCCACAAGTCTCAAATTGCATCTGGTTTACTACATGTCTGGCTCTCATATGTACAATGAAAGCCAGACAATTTGGATGAAAATATTGTTCCTCTCTGAGTTTTTAGCAATTGGAGGGAATAATAGTGTTTTGCATTCCTTAAATTCAGATACCCTCCCTTCCATGGTTCCATGATATTGATCTGGAATGCACAGTCTGTTGGGGCTATACCTTGGGTGGTGGGGTATAGACTAAAGCTCTCTTCTTCAGGGGGAGAGAGTGGTTTTGGGAAAGACAGTTCCCCAGATCAGCACACCTGTCAATGAGACCCCCTGCCTAAACAATCATGATACTAGCTCTCTGTGCTTTGTACTGGTGAGATCTTTGAATCTTGTCCTTTGGGCATATGACTGCCTTTTGGAAGCTAGCAAAGCACCCAATTATTATAAAATTTTGACCATACTCTCCTTCTTATTCTCATGTCTATATCTCTATAAATACATTGTAAGTATTTTAGGGCAAGAGTCATGCTAGCATTTTTGTTATGCTCCCTACAGTGTTTCATATAATCTTGTATATACAAGAAATATTTCATAATCATTCAGGTGATCAAAATAAACGTGAGACTCTTGGTCTTTTCCTTATGGGCACAAGATAGTTGCTGCAGCTCTAGTCATCAATCCTTATTCGAAACGGGGAAAAAAGGATGATGTTTGGTCATGCCAGTCTCATCCACTCCTTTCATCAGGAATAGCAAAAGCCTTTCTCAAGTTCCTCATCAATAGTTATCTACTTAGGTTTCATTGGCCAGAATTATGTCATGAGGCTTCCCTACAAAGAAGAATGCGAATACACTTATATTTCCATCCTGTATAGTGGAGGTAGGAAAATGAGTTTAGGAATGTGTTCTGGATGTTGGTTTAACCAAACTACAGTTCCTTTGATATGCATGAAAAGCAGTTAGCACATAGTAAGGACTCAACAAATTATAGCTGCTCCTGGATACTAACTTGAGGGAGAAACTTATTCGGTTTATGGAAATTAATGAGGTACATTTCATAGCCTCAAAGAAATAGAAAAATGTACATAAGTTAATCATCAGGCAGTCCTTAGAAATTTTTATACTCCACAGTGCCTATTTTTTGTTATATCTGGAGAAAAAAATACTATGCATGTGAATTCATCATGTTCCACTCATTAAAGATTTCTAAGAATTATAATATCTAAAATAATTTATATCTGAAATTGAAACTTAGAAAAACATCTAAAGAGAGAGAAAAAATTGCTTGTGATCATTACAAGAACTAATCTGACACTTCCCAGAGCCAAAAATGCAAACCAGACATGGTCAATCTTTACTCAAGACTACCACCTGTAAAGGCAAGCTTTGTTTTAATCCCTAAGCACTGGTTGCCCTGGAATCTAAACCATGTCCTGTAGGAGTGGTGGGGCTTCTCTGGGAATATAAGCCATCCTAATCAGGGGTTAGATACATCCCAGGAAAGAATAAATCAAGATAAAACACCTTTATCTGAGATAAAGCCCAGAGCCAGGCCAGAATAAGAAAGTGTTTGCCAAAATACCAAGCCAACAGTGAATGATATATATCTTATAGCATCACTAGAGCGTAGAGCCAGAGGCATGCTCTGTTGCAGTCAGATATGTGCATTTGTTATACTGACCTTGTTATCTATTAGCTATGGGACTTTGGACAAACTGATTAATATCTTGGAATCTTAATTTACTTAACATATAAATGGGGAACATAAAACATAGCTTTTAGATAGTGGTGAGAATTATAGAAAATATGGGTAAAATATTTAACAGATTATTTATTAGGTTTAGTTATTTTGTTATGTTGGGATTGTCCCAAAAGCAGGGCCTCAGGCAATACTTGTGTTCAGGTAGTTTATATGACAGATAAATCCAGAGGGAAAAAATTGGAAGAACCAAGGAGAATAACGAGAATAAGACGAGGGGGGGGAAAGGAAATCCAACATAAGGATGCATTATGGTCTATACCACTGTAAGTATTAGGTACTTGACTTGGTCGGGACTGGCTAGGGAGCAAAGCCTGAGTGACTTACAGGCAGCTGTAAGGTTGAAGGTTGAAGGTTTCCTCCACTGGTTCTCTATTGGTTGAGCATTGCCCTGAATGACGAACCCCCTCATAACTCCAGGATCAAAACACAAGCCACAGGGTCCCCTAAATTTTCTCTATGGTTCTCTATGAACCATAAAGTATTACAAAACTACCCAAGATTAGAGCAGTTGGAAAGCCATAGATTTTGCAGAGAATGTAAAAATAAAGGTGATCTGGATTTTCATGGAAATGAATGATTATTACCAAAGCCCACAGGTGACTGTGGATCCAATTACATATTAGAGATGTATATTCATTTTAAAATATAAACTGAGAAAATGCAGTTTGGACAAAGAATATTTTCTTGAAAAAGTTATTTTCCAAAAATTCTATCTATATTAAGAGAGGTAATGTTGAAGTCTCTGCATCCTCACTGTATAATTAGCACCCCAGGTTATATTTATTTAATCCGTTGAAAGTCTGAAGGAGCACAGCTCTATCTGGCAATGCTTGATGAATAATAATGCTAATGGAGTTAAAAATTGAAACTAATTGGTTTATGTGATTGTTATTAAGTCCAATTTAAGTTAGTTAATGGAATTTTGTTTGGCAAGGGAACGAAGTTGATCTTTGCAGATGATATTTTAGTTTTGAAATAAGTTGCTGTCACCCTACTGAATCCATGGATCTAAATAAATGAAATGATAATGTTTCCCTGTACCCCTTAGGCCTAAGTTTAATTTTAGAGAAAATGTAGTAAGACTCTTCATAATGCTCCTAATATAGTAGTGCTTCTATCTAGAATATTTTCACGCCCAATCTTAATTTTGAGCGACCTCCGTATAGGCAAGGCATTTAAATCAGTGTGACAGTTCAGCAGAGTATAAATCCATATCACAGTTGCCTAAATAGATTTCAGTGCCACCCAATGAAGAAATAAATTATTTTTCATGAGAACCAGACTTGGCAGGAATGCCAGAAAACCTAGTTAAACAGAAAATATACAACTTAGACAGTCTTCTGCAGTATTTGTTATTCTTCAAGTGCGATTGTTCCTTAACTGGCCTGTAAAATACAACCTGGCTGAAATTTGAAATCAATATTCACATATGTAGACCACAAGTTGATTTTTTTAAGCCTACATCTGTGAGGCACCTGGGTGGCTCAGTCGGTCGGGCGTCTGATTTTGGCCCAGGTCATGATCTCACGGTTTGTGAGTTTGAGCCCCGCATCGGGCTCTGCGCTGACAGCTTGGAGCCTGGAGCCTGCTTCTGATTCTGTGTCTCCCTCTCTATCTGCCCCTCCCCCGCTCATGCTCTCTCTCTCTCTCTCTCTCTCTCTCTCTCTCTCTCTCAAGAATAAACAGGGGCGCCTGGGTGGCTTGGTTGGTTGAGTGGCCGACTTCAGCTCATGGTTTCACGTCTGTGAGTTCGAGCCCCGTGTCGGGCTCTGTGCTGACGGCTCAGAGCCTGGAACCTGCTGCAGATTCTGTGTCTCCCTCTCTCTCTGCCCTTCCCCTGCTCACGCAATGTCTCTATGTCTCTCAAAAATAAATAAACGTTAAAAAAGAAGTAAATTTTTAAAAAAGAATAAACAATCATTAAAAATACATTAAACCTATGTATGATGGAGTTCTCACAAAATTTTTATACATCATTAGTTATCCTAAAAAATAAAGGAGAGTTGAAAAATTCAAAATGGCAATCAAACCCACTTCCTACCACTTGCCATTTCAAGCTTGGCTCATCACTTTCAAGACTCTATTAAAAAAGCAAGAGGAAAGAGATGGAAACAGAAAATGGAAGTCCTGCCATTTTTCTAATTAGCTTCTGGATGAGTTCTTTTCCAAAATAATTCTTTCCCAAAGAGCCTGAACCGCAGCATTTGGTATGCGCAAGCCCCAGCTAGTGATCTTGTATGTGGGTCACACAGGAGTTTCATTTGGAAGTATGAAATCGTCATACATGAAGAATGTCACCTACAGTAACGTGGGCAAAATAAGAGTAAAGGTCATCTATGCACAATGGCAAAGTTCTTCATAGTGTGAGCTTTCCTCACTCTTTGGGAAGTGTCAGTTTACCTTGTAGGCATCCAGCAGACAAACTTTCATAGTCATTCAGGCAGCAGCATTAAATGATTCCATCCCCCCGCATCCTCAACCACTCTTTACAAACCTACGCACACTATTTACCTCATAGGTTTCAACGCTGGAAGAAACGTTAAGAGATATATTATAGACAAAGGCCCTAATTGCTTCACTGTCTATGCAAGATCACTTTGTGAAAATGAGTCATTAAAAATTCAGGTTTCTGGCTTCTAAGACCAGCGACAAAGGAAAAGAAAATGTAAATGATTGCTATTTATTCTGCAAATACAATATGCCATTGCGAACCCTTTCTTTACAGTAACTCAATGTTTACAATAACCATGGGTGCTACTTAGTATTCCTCCTATTTACAGATAAGGAACCTCAGAGTCCCAGAGGCTAATTCTCATGACCAAGACTACACAGCTAATAATAACATTCTAAGATTTAATCAATGTTCTTTCAACACATTATACTAACTATCAGGTCACAGAGAAAAGAACTTGTTCATCTCTATAGGGGATACACGTGTGACCGTGATTGATGCTGCTGATACTCAAAACATGGTGGGGGAAAAAAGGGGCCAATCTTTCACAGCGCTTTACTTACTAGAGTTGAATGCAGAAGAGCAGAATATTTAGGAAATATGATGCCTACTGTAATTGAATTTTCTTGATTTCTGAGATTTAGTCTATGGTCCCTAACTATTTTGACAATTCGTCTAAACCAATGTATTGCTTCTCTTACCTTACTAATCCCGGTAGTATTTTGACTTACAAACCTTAAGGTTGCCTTGCTAAATACTAATGATCACAACACAGAATTGTAAATATAGAAATTATGGTATTTACTGGTCCTACTCCAAGAACAGGAGTCTCACACACGGTAGATATTTAATAAATGTCTAATGCTAAAAATGATTTCAGGACACCCTTTGAAAGTCATGCATTTCTTCTGTGTCTTTGAAGGAGTGAAATATAAAACTTGGGGTAATGGAAGGATCTATATTCAAGTCATTTCAGTTATTACAGAAGCTATTGCTGTATTAACCTTTTATGTAGGTTATAAAGTAGACACTAAAATACCTTTTCTGTTTCCAAATGCTTTTATGGTTTCATGCTGGTTAACGGACAATGTATCAGTGCACAAGGCTTTCCCCAAATTTGTGTCAACACCTCTTCTGTTACTACCTCCTCTATCCTCCCCAGGCCACCCCGATGTGACTTTCACTATCCACCACGGAGCAGACAGCTTCTGCCTTCATACCTTTGCTTATGCTGGTCCTACAACTTGGATTGCCTTCTCTTCATCACTGCATTTCCATGTGTTATTCTTCCTTCATTACTGTACTCAAAAGACACTGTCAATAACTCTCAGGGCACTCAAATGCAATAATCCCCCCCTTTCTTCAACCACCATGCTATTGAGTTTGTTTTGTTATCTCACATTTCATTTCAACCTTCAATCGCCTCTAGCTGATTAAAAAGTTACCTGATAATATAAACTTATCCATACCTTACAATTTCTTTCAAAACTTCTATAAATATTTGTATATTTAATGTGTTATATACCAACTACTACAATCATTCAAGGTTTCTATCTTATAGGAATTAATAATCTAAATTAGAAATAAAAGCATATAAACTGTTTTCCATTGATTCAGTTGATTAGATTATGTATAATATTCTCACTACACGATTTCTTTGGCTCAGATCTTTTTTTTTTTAAGTTTATTTATTTATTTATTTTGAGAGAGACAAAGAGAGTAAGCAGGCGAGGAACAGAGAGAGAGAGGGAGAGAGAATCCCAAGCAGGCTCCACACCATCAGTGCAGAGCCCAACACGGGCTGGAAGTCACAAACCGGGAGATCATGACCTGAGCTGAAATCAAGAGTTGGATGCTTAACCGACTGAGCCACACAGGTACCGCCATTCTTTTTTATGTTTATTTTTGACAGAAAGAGAGAGTGAGTGTACACATGCATGAGCCAGGGAGGTGCAGACAGAGAGGAGGACACAGGATCCGAAGCAGGCTCTGCGCTTGACAGCAGTGAGCCCGATGTGGGGCTCAAACTCAGAAACCATGACCTGAACCAAAGTTGGGGATTCAACAGACTGAACCGCCCTGGCGTCCCTTTGCGTCAGATCTTTGAAGACAAAGACTCGTTATCTTCCAGCATCACATGTCCCTGTGGAAAGAAGTCAGACACCAGCCTGGTTGTATCTACCTGTGGGTAATTTGCTTTTTTCTGTTCAAATGCTTGAAAAAACCTTTCTTTGAATTTGAAGTTCAATAACTTAGACATGATGCGTATTGGCACCGATTGTTCTGTATAGCATTTTGCTGAAATATTGTCTATTTTTAGCATTTGCCAATTTAGTCTATATTCACTTCAGGGAAATGTTCTTCTATGAAGACTTGGAAACACTTTTTCTTTGTTGCTTTTTAATTTTTCTGTATTTTAAATGTATCAATTTTTCGTAGCATCTATCTAATTGGTTTGATCTTTTTTTTTCTGCCATTATTGGCATGTGCTATTTCTGATTATCCCAAGCTTATTGTTTTTTATTGTAATTTGAATTTTTAGCTGACTCTGATTGGGTCCTTGCTGATTCCAACTTATTTATCAATTCAGTAATGATATTGTTTCCTTCATCAGTTTTTCATCATTTGTTGTTACTTTAGCTTTGTGTCTTTTAGGCTTTGGCTTATTAAGTTCATGTAGCAATTATATTTGCTGTGAAGTGTAACACTGATGAAGAATGTTCTTTTGTTCCTTTGTTTATTTTTCCTTTCAGTACTTGCTATGCCATTTTCTTTTGTAATTTTGCTAACCTCTGGGCAGCTTGGCGACTTTGCGAACACTGAATCTTTTCTTTACTTATCCAGAACGAGCTAGTTTTCTCCACCAAAAGGTGGTTTGAGTGTTAGGTATTTGATGTTCTGTCCCTCCCTCTGGAGCTTAGTGGCATGAGGAAGGGGGGGGGGAGTGCATCCAAAACAGTGGGTGTGCAGCGTTTTTATATTACCTCTTCTTTTTAAAACTGTTTGGCTAAGTGTCATTTATCAAGTTTTATTTCTCCCAGTTGTAGAATACAATCCATTCTCATTGCATAGTTACCATTGTGCTTTGACTATGCTCCTGTCCTGAGGAGCTCTAGACTTGACTTTCCTTCTTTTACCAGGGTTTTCAGTGACCATAGCCTCTGCTGACCAGTAAGAGCAGTGAAAATTTAAGGATATGCACTTAGTTTGTTTTTTCAAAACATCAGGCTAAGGGCAAAAATTCTGCTTGGCTTATTAGTAAAGTGTCTAAGATTAATAGCTCTGCAAAGACATACAGACACTAAGCTACTATAAATTTCTATTCCATTCCACAACTTCTAATTTCTGAAGCCTTGGATGGCTTTCTTTTCCAAGTTTGGTTGCTGATAGTAAATTTTTCTTATTATATAAAATTACTATATATTTATGTGTGTATATATACATAGTGTGTGTGTATATATATGCATATTATATTTGTATATTATGCGTGTGTATATATATACATATATTACTCATCTCATTAGATTCTTGGTTGGGGGAGGGGAATTCTGTTAATCAGCCTTACTTTGCTATCTTAATCCTGAAGTCCTTATTCATCTCTTTTTAGATGATCCTTCTAACTCCTTTTTATAAAGGCCCGAACTCTGACATTTTCAAAGAGAGGTTTCTTTTCTGGCTTAAAAGGTTATCACTTATAATTGCTATCCCAATGCCCCCAAAAGGAAGCTTTACAAAAGGTGACTTTGTTTTCCGGAGTGCCATTGCTAATCCTAGTGCTAGCTTAGGCAGCATTTGAATAGAGAAATTTGAAATAGCTGCCTATAAAAACCATGCCGCTTTGCTAAGGAAGAATAAATAACAAACCTTAGGTATCAAATTTTGTTGTGTGAAAGAAAATAATCACACTGAAATAAACATTGATCTTTGAAGGATGAAAGAACACTTCAAGGAGAAATAGGAATTTGAATCTCCTGGGCGTGTTTAAAAGAGGATGAATCTGAATAGGAGCTGTAGGAAGTAGCTGGGTTTGGACTTCGGATGATAGGAGGAAGTGGTACTTGCCATGATGGGTATGCTGTGAGCAAAGGAAGAAGAGAGAAAGCATGGGCTATATTTGTCTGTATCATATTAATCAATTTGGCTCTAGGATAAGGTACAAGAAAAGAGGGAATGTGAAGTGATGTTTTAAAATGACAAAAATTGTTGAGAATCTGAGCGACAACATTAGTAATTTATGACTTTGACCTACAGCTTTGGAAGCTGCCCTCCCGATTTGATACCTCCCCTGGCAGATTCCGTGTCTCTCAGTCAAAACATTTAGATTCTTTTCCCCCTGTTGAGAAAAATAAGCTTTTCTAGCAAGCCAACCTCATCTTATTGAGTTCAGATTTTAGCAGGCTGACATTAGTAACAAGAGATTAGAGGTGTGAACTTCCTCAATTTATGTTAACAAGGTGCTAAATGCAAAGGCCAATTATGGCTCCCCCTGAATGTTAACTTCCTGTCTCCTGAATATCCAATGAATGAGCTTGATCAGGGTATGGCCCTTGTCCTGTAGTATTTATAGGATCCTCAGCTGAAACTTATTGGATTCCTGAAAGTGTGGGTTGTAGATTCCTCAGGGTATTGAGGAATTTTGTGGGTTCACTATAAATGCCCCAGATGCTTTCCAGAACACCTGGCAATAAATTCCAGCCTCTTTGACTTCCCATTTCTTCTGATGCAGGGTTATTAAATATGAAATATTGCATGCTGAAATTCACATAAAACAGACTAATTAGTAATAGGAGGAAGTGAGAGCAAGGGCACACATGGCAAGAAGGGGATGATGGAGGGGCTAAGGATAGGGCTGTGTAATTGCAAAAACACAGGGAACTTAATCCCCTTCCAGTTTTTCAATGCCCTGCCTGGCTAACAGTTCCCTTCTGCTGAGCTTCTCCCACGGTACTGGCTATTCTTTCTTTTCATGATATCTTTTGTCTTTTTTGTATATAAACATTTTATTGTAGGATAGTTTTAGATTTACAAAAAAAAAATGTGAAGATGGTATGGAGAGCTCCCATATACACTTCACTCCAATACCAACCTATAAAAAAATACCTATTCACCCTAGGGAGGAATGAATGTCTTTGTTTGTTTCTCCCCAATTTCTTTCCTACCTTCATCATACTCAATGTTATGCCCTAGTTTACATTCTCAGAAATTCTGATAGGATAAGATTACTAAAATGATATTGTGTCTCAGGTCCATATGTACAAATATGTTGCTTTTTTTTTTTAGTTTATTCGTTTATTTTGAGACACAAAGACAGCACTAGTAGGGGAGGAGCAGAGAGACAGCCGGTGCAGAGCCCAACATGGGGCTCCATCCCCCCCATGAACCATGAGATCATGACCTAAGCTAAAACCAAGAGTCAGACACTTAACTAGTTGAGCTACCCAGGTGCCCCCATATATGTTGCTCTTTGTGCCTACAACAGAGTTACTCCAAGGATAGTCAATAGACCTCTTTCTGTCTTCAAAGTGTAACCAATCCTCAAAGTACTAAGAAGCTTAGACAAGAATATAAATCCTCTACATTGCTGTGTTTCTTGTTGCAAAATAATTTTTAAGAAAAAAGACATGCATTGATTTACATTCTAGTGTTATCCTCTGGTACATTCTCATTGCCTGTCTACCTGAAAGATTCCTTCTCATTCTTTAAAATCACCTGTGTTATTGCACTAAGAAGTCTCTACAACTGCATGGACTACCCCACACATACCCTCCCCACTGACTCTAGTCTTTCTTTACATCTGAGATAACCACCAGAATGTAAGTACCTGCAGCAAGGTCCTAAAAATGTATTAGAGACATAGGCATACAGAAGAGTGTTTATAATATGTCAAATTTCATAAAACTCATTTATACTGAGTTAAACTGAAAAATTGATGATCACCTAGTTTCCATAGCCAGATCATGGAGGAAATAGGTTTCATTCATACTGTGCTTTAGGATTTAAAAAAATATAAGTAATGAATACCGATATGATTGAGACTATCGATGTAATAGAAAATAGCAGTAGATGAATAGAACTACTTGCCTGCATCTTCGACCCTTTGGTCAAATATTTAGGTTGATTTTTCCCATCCATCTAGTGTTTACTGCCAATTACTTATGACAATGTTATAAATACTTTCTTGGTTCTTAACTTGTGTATTTGTCAGCAAATAAAAAAAAGCTGTGATTCTCTTTTTTAATCCAGAAGACCCTGTTTGAAATAAGAGGAAATGACACTAGTGAGAAAAAGAATTCATGTCCTAAGTTCTAATCATGTATATTTATCAATAATTGACACGATACAAAAAAAGTAGCCTTCAATGGGTTAAATACCCATCCATCACTATAAGAAAATAGAGGAAATCTAGGTTTTAACATTAGGTTCTAAAGGAGCAGTTGTCAACCTAAGATGATTTTGCCCATAGGTGATATTTTGCACTATTTGGAGACATTCTAGCACAAGGGGAGCTGGAATTCATGCTATGGGCATCTAGCACATAGAGGTTGATCAGCTGCTAAGCATACTACAGTATACAGGACAGACCTCACAACAAAAAATTCTCTGGTCTCAGCTGTCAATAGTGCCAAGGTTGACAAATAATAGTCTATAAGACTACCAGACACAGTAGGAGGTCAGTAGATTTTTGCCAGAAAAATACAAATGTCCCCATGAAGGAAGCTGAAGCTATGCATATTATAGTGTCAAAGAACATAGAAGTGTACCTGACCCAAACTAAGTGCTCATAAATGTTCTTTAGAGGAAATAATCCCTGAGGTAACACTCAGGAAGAAGTGAAGTATTGATCAAGAGGATAAGGTTGGAAGGGGTTTTATAGGAAGGGTGGACTGCATGAAAACAATGAACAGGTTGGCGTCTGAAAGAAACTTTCTTTATACAGTTTGATATTAACTAAGAATGAGGCAGGGAGCAGGTATATATGAGGGTAGAAAATACTAAGGTATTTGTGGGTTATTGGAGGTCTGAGACCTTTCAGAAGGGAATTTCCAGAGATGAAGAGGATGATGGAGAGCTTTTGCACTCAAGAATTTTACAATCTGAGATGAGAAACCTATACCTAAGAGAAGACATTTGAATACTTTTCTTAAATGTTATACTGAAGATACACAGAGTCTGACAAGACAGCATATAGGACAGAGAAGTTACCAAAATAGAGAGAACCTGGAAAGGCTTCCTCAGTGAGGGAACATGGTTACATTTAAACTGAATCCTAAAGGATGAGTCACACGAAGCTGAATGAACATGGATAGTGGTAAGGAATTTATTCCAGACAAAATAGAAAGGTGCACAGAGCAGAAGGGAGAGAGAGTCTGGAAAATGTCACATTTCAAGCAGTTCAGTATGGGTACCACATATTGCAAGCGGTGAAGAGAGTAGGACGAAGCTGGAAAAGAAAGATTAGGGGTCAGAAGATTATGAAATTTCCTCTGTGGCAATGCTGAAGGTTGGCCTGACTATGTAATGCCATTGTAGGAAATTAAACAAGGGGGTGAGTCCATCAGATTTATGTCTTAGGAAATTCATTCTGTCCAGACAACTTAGATGCAGAGACCAGGTTTGGAGTCAAGGAGGCCAGTCAGGAGACCGTGAGGGCCGTCCAAGCATATGTAGTTGGTGGTCCCACTGAGACCTTCTAACTTACATGGACATGTTATTTGCTTATCCCCTTCAAAATGTGAAGGAGATAAAATACCTATGCCATAAATAATTTAAATAAATAAATCTTTAAGTGAATAAATAAACAGTTTTCCTAAGCATATCAATATTCCAGAAAATGTGGACATGGAAGTGAATCAGCTAGGGACCCCAACTCCCAGAAGCTACAGGAGAGACAACATATATGTTAACTGATACCTAAGATGAGAAATGATGCGCTCCAAGATAAGGGTGCTGATTCTTACAAATGGGAAATCAGAGCGGGTAGACGATGACTTCTGCCCAGAGAATCAGGAAACACTCTATGATAGTGATGGCAATAGAGAAGGTTACTAATATTGTAATAACTTACATTCAAATAGTAGGTGATTATTAGGCATTTACTATGGGTATTATCTCTGTTAACCCTTACAATGACCCTAAGTGTTAGGTACAGTCATCATCCTCACCTTACTGATGAGGAAGGTGGGGTGTAGAAAGGTTCTGGGATTTAGCCAAGGTCGTTCAATTGTTACATGACAAAAATTAGGAATTCGTCCTGGTGTGGATGAAACAAGTAACATTTAGAAAGGTTGAGGAAGCAACGAACAGGCTTCCCATGTGGAGAAAGGAGCATCAATATGGGCATCCCATGATACATACGGAAAAATAGAATGGTTTATTTTGCCAGCAACCTACACTGGATAAAGGATGTTCGAATAAGAATTTTTTTCAAGGCATGTGGACAAACAAACCCCTAAGAATCTTTTATAATTTAGATTTTTCATTCAATCAGGTACCATAAGTAAACCGTTCTCCTAGGTGACGTATAGACCATTTTCTATTGCTTCCTTCCAGCTCTCTGAGGTGGGCCATCTTGAATAGTTTAGGACAATTATTTGATCACACATTTCCTAATTGACAAAAAATGTTAATAGTATCTTCAAAATCCCTTACTCCCTAGCTGCCAGCGAAGCATGCATGGAACAGATGCCAAAGACAGCTTGGAAACTTCCAAAAGGGTTGGAAACAGCAATTACTGTTAGTCCCTCTATCTGCCACATCCAGGGCTGGCATCACGAGAAGCCATTGTGTTTGCCAAGGGGCTCAGGTGGCATTCTGAAGGGACTACTTACTTAGAAACCCATGTGGTGATTTGTATTCCCTTCAAATTCCAAGACAAAAATAGAGACCAAGTAAATGGATATTTAACCTTTAGCTGGAAAGAAGTAAAGGAATCGTTTCAAGGAAATACTGTCTTTTAATAGTTTACCACAGAGTTCATACTCAAGATTGGGCATTGGCCAAAGAGAATCTAGTAAAATTTTGTTCAAACTGACCACCTTCTTCTAACACATCTGGCTGAATATTTCCTCTGCCTTAAAAGTGAGGACAATGGGATGTCTTGGGTGAAACCATGACTTTTAGGTCCCAAGCACCAAAGAGGCACAGATCCCCAACCACAGCCTCACCTCTGCCATATGAGCCCTGACCTCTGCACATTCTTCACCTTCCTTCTAATTTCTGCCACTCTCTGCCCTGCTGGAGTCCTGACCATTTTTTGCACCCTGTAGCCTCTCTAAACTGTCTTCTCAACTCTACTTCAGGTCTACATTTAATGTTTCCTTCGGTCCCACCTTCCATAAACACTTCAATTTTAGCCCTCTATCTGAAGTCAGATTTGCAGGCAAACTACAAAAGACAAAAACAACCAGTTTGTACACCTCAATTTTAACACCTATCATAGCGCTTTCTGATTATCTATTTGTGTGTCAGTCTCCCCAACTATATTTTGAGCTTTCCAAAAGCTAGTACCAGGTCATATTTATCCCCATTCTCATAATCCTGGCACAGGATCCGACACGTAGCAGACGGTGAGTCAACAGTGGTTAAGTAAATGGGGAAAAACATCCTTCTTCTCAAAAACAAAACTTGTATGTTAATTATACTTCAATAAAAAATAAATTTAAATATATATACATAAATAATATATATATATTTAGAGAGAGAGAGAGAGCATGAGACAGCAGAAGAGAGGCAGAGGAAGAGAGAGGGAGAGGATTTTAAACAGCTTTACTTCCAGAATGGAACTGGATTTGGGGCTCACTCTCACAACTATGAGATCATGACCTGAGCCGAAATCAAGAGTCAGATGCTTAACTGACTGAGCCACCCAGGTACCCCAAAAATAAATTTAAACAAATGTTCCTATGCATAACAGAGGCCTCTACATTTTGGAGGAAATTTTATTTGTTTCTATTTCTTAGCAGGATGTAGGCTGTGGGGTCAGATCTGGGGTCAAATCATGACTCTTTCACTTTGTAGTTGTTTTACTTTTTCAAGTTAATTGAGCATTGTAAAATAGGAACATTAATAATTACTGCTTTGTGGAATTATTGAAAGAAATAAATGAGATAATGAGTGTAAGGACCTCATTCTAGTGTCTAGTATTAACCGAACTCAATTAATATTAGTTACTACCATAATTATTATAATTAATAATCAGGTAAGTATCTTGACTATCTCTAAGGCGCACTGGGCTCAGAGGTCTTTGGGTTATTGTGTTTCTCTCTTCCTCCATCTGCAGTGACAAACCTTACATTTAAAAAGTACAAATTGTCCTCCCTTTTAAAGTCTTCAGTAAATTATTTTTAATCAAGACAATTCATGGTTTAGCATTTGACGATGTACGAGGAACAGAATTTATGACTCCAGTTTTGAGCTTTGTGATGCTCTTACGACAACTCAGAATAGTCAAGAATTGAAATCAGGATGAAGTAAGAGCAGCAGAATACATGTGTTATGGTTTCTGGAACCAAAGAAAAAGTCAGGAGAACAGGAAGCATGTGAGGAGCAAGGGGGTCTGGTCTTCACTCAGACCTAGGGTAACTTCAGGATCTTCCAATCAGATATCTCATCCCTATGAACAGAAAACTCTAGTGGAAGTTCCATACCCCACAGAGCAGGATTTTCCTTTTTTTCTTTTTTAACCATAATGAAAATTATTGAACATACTTAAGAGTAAACTAAATTCAAGTATTCTCATCTATCACCCGGATTTAACCATTATCAAGATTTTGTCATATTTATTTTATTTATCGCATTTGTCTATTTTTAATCGTATGCATTGATTTTTTAAATTTTTTAATGTTTATTTATTTTTTGAGAGAGAGAGAGAGAGGCAGAAAGAGAGGGACACGCAGAATCTGAAGCAGGCTCCAGGCTCTGAGCTCTCAACACAGGCCCGATGCGGGTCTTGAACTCATGAACATGAGATCATGCCCTGAGCTGTAATTAGATACTTAACTGCCTGAGCCACCCAGGCACCCCTGTACTGATGTATTTTGAAACAAATCACAGGCATTATGCCATTTTACCTTCATGTACTCCACTAACAGTATCTAAAAACTATGCATTTTCTTACAAATCATAATATCATAACTATAAAAAATCCCATGTATATATGTAATATCGAGTCCATATTCTCACTGCCTAAATTATATCAAAATGTGTTTTTACAGTTTTTTTTTTTTCATATCAGGATCCAACAAGATCTATCATTATACTTAGCTGGAATATCCCTCTGATTCTTTTCCCATATCATCAACTCTTTGCAGACACTCTGTGAGTTGTCTCTTAGAATGAAAGTTAGCTCTAGAGGCTTAATTAGATTCATGTTTTCTTTTCTTTTCAAATAATAGCTTATAATAGATAGACACACACATTTCTATTTATCTTAATTTAGCGAGGCTAAGGTGATCAGTTGGTTCAGGTTGCCTGATGACTCCATTATAAAATAAAGTTCACCGTCAATTTTAATCTTAGGGTTTCATTCATTGATGATGATTGCCTAAATTAATTACTTTATGTGAAGATGCCAAATGGCAATTTTTGAATTCCGTCTAACTTTCTACATGCATTAGCTAGGATTTTTCTAAAAGGGACTTCTTCTCATCAATAAAAGCTATTCGATGACATCAAAATACAGTTCATATGAAAAAGGCAGGAGAAATTATTTCCTTTAAAAGATGATTGTTTTTAGAAAAAGGAATTGATGCCCTAATAACTTTGAGTGGTAACCAATGTATTTTCTCTTCTCTCTGTTCCTTTTCTTCCTTCTTCCTGTCTCTTCTGAGTAACATAAATTTCACTATACTCAATGTTGTCTTAATTAGTTATATTAATTGATTCCATTAATATTGTTATTGTTACTGCTATTAATATTGCTGCTAGATGCTTAAATTTCTCACTTATGACCAACAAGAGACACTTAATATTTGCTCCTAGGTCCTTTGGAAATATCTGTTAGATTTTAAGAGCTGTCTTGCATTTTGTACAAAAAGTCTCAGATTCATTTGAATATATTTCTTTCTTGAGACTTGAAATCAATCATTCTCCAAATATTATTTTTTTCTTTTTGGTGGAGTGTATTATATGAAGGATATGATTCGAGTGCTTGGTGCTTTTATAGCTATTGTGTTGTCATGGCTTCTAGGTTTTTCCAATAGGCAGAACTAAAAGTACATATCTAAAAACACAAACAAAAATAAAAATAAAAAACTTTGTGTCTACCCTGATATTTTCAAATTCAGATTTAACATGACATAATTTTTTATAGTATTTGTATTTCTTTTTTTGAAGAGTGGGACTATTAACATAACTATTTATTTGGAGCACCAGGGTGTCTCAGTCAGTTAAGCGACCAGCTCTTGGTTTTGGCTCAAGTCATGACCTAATAGTTTGTGGGATCGGGCCCAATATTGGGCTCTGCACTAACAGCAAGGAGCTGGCTTGAGATTCTCTCTGTCCCTCTTTCTCTGCCCCTTCCCTGCTTGTGCTCTCTCTCTCTTCCAAAATAAATAAATAAACATTTTTAAAACCACAATTATTTATTCAAATTTTTGTAGTGAATGTAGACACATACATAAACATATGGTTCCAATGAAATATTAGCATGATTGAAAGAAATAGTAGACTATTGAATGCTGTTTATGATTACTTAAAAGTCCTATTCATTCTTAGATTATATTCCACTGGAAAAATAGTAATATTAGTATGTTTTAAAATCATGTTAAATAATAATTATTTCCTCTGGGTGGTTAAATCACCATATTTATAATAGAGTTCTATTTTCAACTTGTACATGTTGTTTCGTTTACATTCCCACTTAATTTTGTTTTGCAATGTTTCTCAGTTTGAAACTCTACAACAAGACGTATTTAGAGAGATTGCATTCCTTATTTGTCAGAATATTAGTTTTTTAATTAATTACTATTTGGGGTTGTAATGGAGAATTTCACGGACTCTGTATAATTAAATGTTAAGGAAAGAGAAAATATTTCTTTTAAATTATGATTTTATGAGTGTTTCATACAGATTAATGATAAAAAAATGCCTTTTTAATTTGTTTAAACTATCCTTGCGTAGAAATACATTGTGAGATGCTGTGAATGAATTATTAAAATATAATAAAAATATTTACATGCATTTTTTATTGTAGTCATCTACATGTAGAATGTCAATACTTGCTTCTGGATCACCAGCTACAAAGAGTTGTTTAGGACTTGTAATAGAACTTGCCCATAAAAGATAGTTATCACCATTATTATTGTTCTATCCACCGCTATAAGACTAAAAGATATAGAAAGATTGTGACTACTATTTAACACACTGTGCACCACAGAATTTATATTAATATTGCCAATATAATAATTTATATTGGGGCAGTTGGGTGGCTCATTTGGTTAAGTGTCTGACTTTTGATTTCAGCTCAGGTCATGATCTCATGATTTGTGAATTTAAGCCTCATGTCCAGCTCCATGCTGCTGACACCCAGAGCCTGCTTTAGATTCTCTCTCTCTTCTACCTCTCCCCCACTTGAACTCTCTTTCTCTCAAAATAAATAAATAACCTAAAACATAATTTATATTATGCTGATAGTTACCAAAGTATAGATATTAATAAAAACGAACATGTACTAAGTGCAAATATATGCCTATCTCCAACCTAAGTGCTTTTCATGCATTTGCTCATTTGACCTCACAGTCATCCTGTATAATAATAATAATAATAATAATAATAATAATAAAATTTATAATAGTAATTATTTATCACAATTGTTATTGTTATTATTATCCCATTTTACAGATAAGGTTATTGTACCTCCAAAGATCTGAGTCTGAGACTCTAGTCTAAAGTTATGCTAGTATGTAGTGTGCCTGTAATCTAACCCAAATCTTCTTAATGAGAATCATACACTGAGTTCTCTGGTTTTATAATTAAAATTCAGAGAAATTAATCTCTTAGATCACAAAGGTAGTAATAATCTGAATTTCTTCAGTCTGCACTGTTCCAAAATCTGTGCTATTTCTATTCTACCATGCTGTTTCTACTTGCAGTCTTGCAAGAGAAACAAGATTAAACATGAAAAGCAACTTACATTCTTTATAATCTAGTATAAAATGTGTGGATCAAGTTAGAAAGACATTGGTGACCATCGCTGTGTGCTAACATTTTTTATTGATTCATTTAGTAAATATTTCTGAGCAGGTACTACATGACAGGTCCATTTCTTTGGGCTTGGAAAACAGCTTACATTCTAATGAGGAAGCCTGATTTTGAACAAATAATCATTTAATGTCAGAGGATGATTCATGCTCTCAAAAAAAAAATAGAGTAAGGGACTGAGAACTACTGTTTTAGGAAACAGGTTCAGAAGGGCTCTGAGAATGTGACGTGTGAGCTGAGACCTGAATGGAATGAGGAGGCAAGTCCTTAGGGAGGAGAGAAGCAAGTACAAAGACCCGGAGGCAAGTTCAGTTTGCATCAGACAGACTCCAAATTGACCCCCAATGATGTCCCATCTCCTGGTGTCCATGACTTTATGTAATTCCCTCCTGCTGAGTGGATGTGGGGTCTGTGAGTTGCTTCTAACAAATGGATATAGCAAAGGAGATGGGATGTTGCTTCCTTGATTAAACTACATTTTATGACAAACATGACCAGATGTAACTGCCATGTTTTCATGATATTATATAAGACTCCATATTAGCAGACTAGAGTGAGAGACTCCCCTTTGCTGGTTTTGGAGAGGCCATAGCTGCCTATGGAGAAGGTCATTTAGCCAAGAATTATGAAGTATCTTTAAGAGCTGCCAGCCTCAGTCCTACAACCTCCTGGAGCTGAATTCTGCTAATAACCACATGAGCTTGGAAGGAGACCCCAAAGTCTTGAGAACCTGATTACAGCCTTGTGAAACCCTAAGCAGAGGACCGAGGTAAGCAATGCCTGGACCCCTGACTCATGGAAACTGTGAGATAATAAATATGTGTGGTATTAAGCTGCTAAAATACTGATAAATTGTTTCACAGCACTAGAAAACCAATACAGTATGTTATAGAGAAAGCAGGAATGTGAGCTTTGCTGGAGAGAAAGTGGCAATGGGAAGACAGGAGGGAAGGAGATGGCCAAGCAAGAGATTATGACAGCAGTGCTAATCGAACATGGTCCACTAACCGCACCCATCTCTACCAGCCCTCCATGAATATAAAATTGAAAGCAAGCATTCAGAGATGTTTATGGCAACTTGACAACATTGCACAGCACTTAAGCAGTGATCAGTGGACTCATCTCATTCAGCACAATGTGGTCAAGCAAAGGCGTTGCTGAATTTACTTAGTCCCTGTTAGAAGACATGTGTGCTGGTATTGATCTGCAAAGAGTTGGTGAGGAGGATGGGTCTTTGTCCAAAGTGTTCAAAGAATAGATTTGGAGCTTTATAAGCTAGGATAAGAATTTTAGATTTTATTCTAATAGGTTTAGGGAGCTATTGAAAGTTTTGAACCTTCTTGCAACTGTTCTAGGGAGACCAGTAGTACGGGAGCTGTAAGATGGTAACTTAGACCATGGCAATAAGGTGGAGTGGTTAAGTTCTGTTTGAACACAGACCCAGTAAGTACTGCAGATAGACTAAATGTGGGGTATGAGTGAAATGGAGGAGAAAAGGACAGGACAGTAAATTTAGTAAGAATGTGTGCACAGAAACACAGGAAAATCCTCTTTCCTCCATAATATGGGTGCATTATATTTAAGCAGAGGAGAATTATTTTCCATTTAGCAGGGTTTTATAGGGGTTAGTAATATTCCACTTCACTTCTTAGGAGGGAGATTGTGGTAGGTAAAATTGTAAGGTGGCCCAAAGAGTTCTTGCCCCTTGGTATACACACTCTGTATAATCTCTGAGACTAGAAATATAGTGGAGTTCTCTTTTGTGATTGTTTCGTTATATAGCAGAATTGACTGTAAGAAAGGGAGATATTCTGGGTGGATGTCCAAGAGATGTAGGAGCACACCGAAGGACCTCCCAATGGCTAAAGCTGGAACAATTCAAGTAACTAACAAACAAACTAACTAGCTAACTAAGTAACTAACTAACTAACAAAATAGATAGATGATAGATTAGATAGATGATAGATAGATAGATAGATAATAGATAGATAGATAAATGATTATAATCTAAAGTGTTAAATAAGTATCCATGAGTCCATACTGATATAAACTACTGAACAAATAAGCAGAGATAAATATCCTGTGCATATGGTGTCCAAATGACTTTTGTCAATACTCCACATTTATGGAGGTAGAATATAAGTGTCCACCCTGTAGATGAACACTGTGCATTGGGACTTGCTTCCAAAGAATACAGTATGGAAAGGTGATGGTGGGAAACAGAGTACCTTTACTGGTGATGACTACCTCAAGCAAGGTGACCAATATTAACCTCAGTAGTAATAATTCGTATTGGTAGATGTGCCCTTAATAGAATGTGAAGAAAATGGCATTTTACCCTTGTGGTCTTCCACCTATAAGCACATTACTGCAGCATAATGAGGGAAAAAACATTAGCCAAATCCTAACTGAGGGATATTACACAAAATATGTGACTAGTAATCTTCAAAACGGTCAAGGTTATTCCGAACATGGAAATCTTTTGTGATGAGAAACTGTTATGGCCAAGAGGAAACTGAGAAGATTAAATGTAATATGGCAGGCTGAATGAGATTCTGGAATCAAAAAAGAACATTAAAGAAAAACCTAGGAAATATGATTAAACATGGGTTTAGTTCATAACAATATATCAACCTATTATATTAATTTTGACAAATATACCAAATTAATGAGAGGTGTTAATAATTGGGGAACCTGGGAGCGTGGTATATGTGAACTCTATATATTATCTTCACAATGATTTTATAAATCTAAAGCCGTGCTTAAATAAAAGACTTATTAGAATCTAGATCTAGAGGCCAGAGTCAGAGAAGTCAGAGAGTCAAAGCACATGACATATTTGATGTACTATTGCGGATTTGAAAATAGAGGGACCACAGGGTAAGGCATGAGGGTCACCTCTAAGAACTGAGCATAGTCCCCAATTGACAACCAGACAGACAATGGGGACCTCAGTCTAGCGCCATCAGGCACTAGACTTCTTCCAACAAAAATGAGCTAAGAAGTGGATTTTCCCCCAGTATCTCCAGATAAGAATCCAGTCTTTCCAACATCTTGATTTCAGCCTGATGACCCCGAGTCGGACTGATGTCCAGAACTTTTGAGTTAATAAATAGGTATTATTTTTAAATCTCTAAGTTTGTGGTCAGTTATTACAAAACAATAGAAAGCGAATACAGAGATAGAATAAGAAACACCCATCTTCTTTCTACCCACACCTACCATATGTTGACCACCTACTTTGATGAGTGTAGGAGAAGGAATCAGGGAAGCCTTACTTTGCTAATTCCTCACTCTTTTGGGTCAGTCTTCTGCTGAGAGGGCCAGTTCTGGTCTCTCTCGTTGGTGTGATGAGCTAACCAGGGCTGGGGCAAGGGAAATAACCAGGCCACTCCTGCAAGGAAGTGTCTACAGTGGTGGGAGTTAAGTTAGAGTAAGGGAGAGAGAAACTTAGACTACATGACAACAGCTACAAGCCGTGTCTTTCTCCATATCTATACTTTCAGTAATGAAGTTGACATTTTGGTCAGTATCTTTTTGGCTCCCATATTTATATATCAGTTCTTCTTCTGAACTAGAGAGGGCAAGACAAAGTGGTTTCCTGAGATGCTGTGTTAGGGAAGTCTAAAAGAGAGACAAAAAGAAAAACTTAAAAAATAAAAGACATTATGCTCATTATAACTATCAAGGAAAATGGGGTCAGGCTATTGAGGACTCTGAATACCAGCATGAAGCATTTTGATTTAATGAAATAGAAACTGTTCCTTGAACAAGGGTGTGACATGTTGAGAGTGAGGTTTCAAGTCGATTAGTTTTACGGTGCTATGCAGTCCAGGGGGGTAGCAGGGATGGAGTGTGTGGAAACAATTATGCCTATGCAAATATTATATAAAATGACTTACCTTTGAGCTTCATATAAAAACTGATCTTGGCTCAGACTGGGACTTGCTTAATAGGCAAGAAGAAAGAATGGTACGAAACATAAAACTGACTCCTTAAAAGCCTGAGACAGGCATGCGTGCTTATGAAAGTTGAATTTTTGCCAGCTAGCTTATAAAAAACAACATGTCATCCCACTACCCCTGGCACTTGCAGCTGTATTTTTATTTCCATTTGTGGGGAAATAATTTTTGAAGAATTTTTCATAATGGTTAAATTCAGCAAAATATAATATCTAAGCGTCATTTAGAGGCCTCAAGTTATCAAACATGGTGATCATATAATCCTTCAAAAAGTTACATTTATCTTGACTGGCTGACTCTTCTCATCTGAAGTGTGAAAGCTGGCCTATTATGTTAAAGAATATGTGAATTTTTAATCACCTGAACTCATGAAGCTCTGTTGGGGAAATTTTGGACTTGGACACTTAAAAGCTAATAAGGAAAATACTACTCTAAATCTGCTTTCTTATAGAATTACCACATTTTAGACGCCATGTCAGTCATGGATATCCCCCTAGGGCCCTGGTCACCCAGATGTGCCACAGAATTGCAAACACAATTCTAATTGGTATCAGAAGTCAGATTCCAGGCTCAAGTTAGCTGATGGGTGGAGGTTGATAGTTCGAGGAAACCAAAACAGTTCCCAGTCCCAACTATACGCCCTAGAATAGTGCCTACAGGTGTCAGGGCCTGCTCAGGACCCCACCTCAGCGCAATGTGATAGTGCTCATGTGTCCCTGAGGTAAGTAGGTATCTTACAGCCTTCTGGATTCTCCTTCCTTGTGGCATCAGTTTCCCAAAAACTTCTCAGTGTTGGAATAGAGGCTGAACTTTTATCTATTATGTAACCTCTAGACAAGGTAGGATAGTAGTTAAATGGGTAAAATATAGCATTGGATTTCCAGATTTCAAACCCTGCTTCCCCCTGGATAGCCTCTGATGACCCTACAATACATTAATTTGCTTCTGGAGCCCTCAATTTCCTCATCTGTTGACTCGGTAAATAAAATAGAGATGATGAAGCAATATCTTCAATTCTTGGTAAGTTATTCTCAGGAACTAAACACATAACTAGATATATGTATTCGTCCGAGTTCTCAGAACCAATGCAACGTATAGATATTGAAAGAGAATTAGAAAAAAGTAGGTTACATGATTATGGAGACTGGCAAGTTCCAAGAACTTCAGGGTGACTGAGAAAGCTGGAGACTCGGGAGAGCTCATGGTTTAGTTCCAGTTGGAGTCTGAAGGCCTGAGAACCAGTGGAACTAATAGTGTAATTCCTTTCCTCCTGAAAGTCAGCAGGCTTGACACCCAGGAAGAATCAGTCTTTGTATTCTACTCAAGCCTTTGACTGATTGATGAGGCCCATGCAAATTAGGGAGCGCAATCTGTTTTAGTAGGTGAATTTTTTTTAAATGTTAATCTCATGCAAAAACATCCACACAGAAACACCCAGTGTGACCAAATATTTGGGCACCCTGTGCCCCAGGCAAGCTGACACATAAAAGTAGCCCTCACAGTCTGTACCGAACAGACGTTCTATTACTGGGAACATGCTTCAAACACGATTATCATTCTTTTTTGTTACCTGTCACCTGTATTGTGTAATATTTCTCAGGTGAGCATTCACTAGTCACATGCTATGGTTGATAAATACAGATGTTTACAGTGGAGAAAAGCTGTTCTAAGATCACACAGCTACTCTGCTTCAGGATCAGGCTCAGAATTCAGAACCTACTGGCTACAAAAACCATGTTCTTACAATTAAATCATATTGCCTACCTTTCCTTTTTAAATAAAGAGCAAACTGAGAAGGCAAGAATCAGAGCCCACAAAACTCCCTAGAAGTCCTCTGGGCTCCAGGGCAGTGCTCTGCCAGTGTACACATTTATATATAACCATGTGTGAAGCATCTATTCCATTTTTCTGAGAAGTTGAGTAGGTGGCATGTATTTCAACAGCTCATCTCCACCAAATGAGAGCTATAATATATATTTAAAGATGATGTCAGCTTTTCTAAATATAATTTTCAACTGTGCTGGGAAAAATATAAACTGCAGCACTGTAATAATCAACATATAAATAGCTTCCACATCTTTGCCATGCAAATTTGGATGATATTATGGAAGAGGGCTATCAAGAGGGGCCTTCTGTTACCACGCTTTCTGCTAACCAGTGAGCAGCTGGGATTGATGACATTTTTAGTTAAAGCCAGTTTGGAAAGGTTTTTATCCCATGGAGATAAGCTAAAGCCTCAAAATAAAACAATCCCAAACTGCCAATGTTTGATTGGTTTGACGTTGGAAGGGTGGTATTAAATGCCTGGTTTTCTCACAGTTTGAGAGAAAAACTACACAGCTTTCCATTGCCCTTTGACTGCTGACAAACTGAATCTCCAGTTCTCTTTGTTGCAAGAATTTCCTCCACCTGGCAGGGTTCAGGAAGCCCGACCCCCGTCTCCAGGGCTGAGAATGATGTCTTAGGCAGCCTGAGCACCTGCCAGGCCTCCTGGACAGTCAGTCACCCTGCACATGCGTCGAACACCATGCCCCTGGAAAGATGCAGATGCACTGGTGATCTCATCACTACAAAAAGCCTACTGGGGTTCTTTTTGAAGAGATGTACAGATTCCCACACATCCCTGTCTCAGTTATAGAACAGGACCCTGTGGGACTGTTTCTTTTGGAAGGTGGCTAATTCCAGCTGAAGTTGGGCAAGCATTTATATATTACAAACAGGTAATTTCTTGCCTACCTCTGGCTCTGAGACAGATTTTTTGCAGGATGAGTATAGTGTCATATTTTCTTCCTACTTTGAATACTTTTAGATTGGGGTTATGGGTGGCAAGGAGGTGCATGCTCCGTATCACTCCAAACTCTTCATCCCCTGTTGTCTTATTTCCAGTCTGGCTTATACCTTTATGTTGCCTGCTGGTTCCTGCAGACATTCGAGTTTGGGTCTCTCTTCAATGGAACTTTTGCTATTGAACAAAATGGTAGATAAAGTATTAATCAAAGACTATGTAAACAATAGGCCATCTAGATATAGTTCTCATTTGGTCAGGCAGGCATAAATATAGGTGCACAGGAAGAAGGAGCCCTCCAGGAAATATAAGGATCTTCTACATGGAATGAATTACAACTCTTGCCCTTAGCTATTTCAATTTATTATTCTGTCTCATGAAACGCAGAATACCATATTTTTAAGTCAAACTCTCTTTTGCCTTTGCGCACTGTGCTTTTCAATGAGTTACTCTTGTTTTCTTGGTAAACTAATACTTCTCACTTTTTTTTTCAAAAATAACTACAATAATTCCTCCTACCACTGAATGCACTTCTCTTTGAAATGCAACTTTGTCATTGCCGCTATCGTGACATGGCTCTATTTGTCTACCTCTTTAATCTTGGTATGCTTGTGTGACTTGCTTTGCCTAATAGGACATTAGAATATTTAGCACCAGCAGAGACTTAAAAAGTGCTTGCTCACTGCGGATTTACCTCTCTTGTTGCTCTTGAAAACTTGAAGCCACAACATGAATGAGCCCCAGCTAGCTTTTCAGAATAGTCATATGGAGGAGAGCTGAGGTCTCTGACCAGAAGTCTAGCAACAACTGTACATGTGAATGAAGCCACTGTAAACCATCTGGTGCCAAACAAGATGTTGGTTGATGGCTGAAATCAGCTGAATTAACTCACTCCAGAAGGGCTATTCTTTGGGCCTACAAAATTTTAAGACATGAGTGATCCTTGTTGTCTCAAGCTATTAATTTTTGGGGTGATTTGGTATGTAGCAAAAGTTAGCTGACACATGCAAAATGGGATTAATAATAACTACCTTGTAGTGTTTTCTGTGGGGATTATAAATAATATTTTTAAGTGGCCCAGAGAAAGTTCCCCATAAATGAGAGCTAAATGATTCATTAGTTATCAATCCGAATGAGCTCCTGAATCCCTTAATAAAATGCAAATCGAGTTCTGATTTTATTTTCCTCCTCTTGAAAATCGATCTTGGCTCCTGATATTTCTTGATTCTGAAAACTTGGCTTCAGTGTTGCTCAAAATGACACTATATCCCCCCTTTACTATATTCATCACCATCAAAGAAGCTTAGAGGAAAAGCTTCATCATAGCCCTGACCTACTGGAAGTAAAATTATCAAAAACGGACAGATTTAAGTGGCAGGGATTCTCATCAAATCAGAAACTGAAACCCATCTTGTGTGTCGAGGCCCCCCAAATTAATTTATTATAGTTGAATAAATCCTTGGGAAGTGTCTATTTTATTCAAGCTATGCATGTATGTTACTCTGCATACAGGTAGATGAATGTGCATAGTCTTTATCCACCAAGTCATCACCAGTTACTAGAGAAGACTTATGAAATGTAACTTTCCTTTAAAACAAACTATATAGGATGCCCTAAAACATCATACAAATATATCACAATAAGACAACAGGAGTGGACATGAAGACCAAGATAAGAAATCTTATCATGGTAAAGACAGGCTTGAGTAGGTTTCTCAATTGCAATAAAGAAGATTCTTTTAGGTTCACTTTTTCAAAAGGTCTGCATCAAGCTGGCAGAAAACAAACAAACAAATAAACAAAAAGACAGCATAAAACAGTGTTTCACATGCCTGAAGAATCAAGGGTAGCTTTGACTTGAAAACATGGCCAGATCCACAGGCTCAAAGATTATCAGGGCTCTCTATTTCCTACCTCCTTTCTCTGTTTCTCTCTTTTTTGGCCCATTCATTCTTAAGTAGAATAGTTTCCAGAAATATACCGAATCTAAAATCCGAGTTTGTAACAAAGTAGTTCTTTCTTAAAAATTAAAATGAAAGTCCTCAATCTGACTCTTATTAGCTCAAATTGAATAATATATTTATCCATGAACCAGCCACTAAAAATGAGGGGAGGGGGTCAGTCCATCCAAGAGCCAGAGCTGGAGAGTAGGAGTGGAGAGGATGTGCTCACCAGAATAGGGGAGGTAGAGCTCTCAACCTCTAAAGTAAAAACATACTCATTTTGGCACAGTAGGATTTTTACTTTTGGGCAACAGCTAGGTGGTTGAGTCAGGACATTTTGCCTGATAATTCAATGAATTGACACTTTCAATCAGAAACTAACATATTTTTACTATGTTTTATTTTTTCTTTATATATAACCTCATTTAAGAATCTAGGGCAACCATTTGGATGTGTTTGATTTTGTATCTGAGAGGAAAAAGCAGAGTTGAAGGACCATTGTGTGTGTTATTAATCCTGTGCATTATATTTCAATAGTGCATTTTTCTCATTTCCCCAAACAAAGACATGACAAGCCCTAGAGTCTTAGCAACTCAGTGGTTACACCTACTCAATTATGTATTTGGCTCACTCGCAGAATGAAGTAATCACATGAAGCCTGGTACAAACTGGCCTGAAGTAGAACAAATATGAGAGAACTCATCCAACAACATGCCTGAGGGGGGGAAATATCCTTTACTTTCATTGCTAACTCAAAAAGAGCCATAATTGAATGGTGCCACTTCATATTTCACAACGGGATAGGAATTGGGAATATAAACAACCAGGGTGAGGCAGAATTCAGAAGGCAAAAACTAGACATGATTGTAGGCAGGACCCAAGAATAAAATAGAATGCAGAACTAGAGAAGGAGTCAGAGAGGACCCTGAAACGAACCCATCAGTCATCCAGGAAACACACAGGTGCTGGCAGTCTAGGCAGGTTCAGAAGATTAGGTGGGACTGAGAACAGAAGGCCTCACCAATGGGATAAATTTCAAAATAAGGGTGTTTGAGGTCCAGGCAACCTCGCGTTTTGTGGATGTTTTTTGTTTTGGTGACAAGCTTACCATTTGGATCAGACTGTGACTGTGGGGGCAGGTGAGCTGCATTAGAGGAAAGTGAACAACAGAGATCGAATATAGTGGTCATTTCCACTTCTCATTGTCACCGACTGCTTCCTCCATATCAGACACACACACACACACACACACACACACACACACAGGCACACACATGCACGCGCGCACACACACACACATGCACACCCCTCCCTATACCCCACACACATGGTCAATTATCCTGGCTAATATATACTTGTTTTTCAAGACTCAGCTAAGCCATTGTATTCTTCAAGAAGTCTTCCAAGACTAACCTCATCTCATGATAAGTGTTCCCATGATTCTCATATCATTTACTAATTATATTTTATTTACCTGTTTATCTGTCTCCAGAAACAGAGACCATAAGTCAATCACCGTTGTATCCCCAGGATCTAGAATAATGTTCATTCAGTGCTGCATTTGCTTTTAATAAATCACCAACTTTAAGCTATGTTCACCTCAAGTAGTAACACCAAAGCAATGTCCATTTGCACAGTGGGTAAGAGTATGATGCCATTGTATTCCAAGCTTTTCCTGTGCCAGATGAAACCTATGTTTTTGGCACAGATTCCAAAATATTTTAATATATAAATTTATATTATTTATGTGCAGATGTAAGAAAAATTAAAATGAATGCCCAAATACAGAGGATGCATCGACAATTAAATATGCCCATTTGTATTTGGTAGTTCTTCTCTAGATAAGATAATAAAATAATTTCCCAAGGGCGCTCTCATTCCTGTTTGAGAACAAACTGTGATAAGTCAGAGCTCTGTGACGTTAAACAAATCATCTCACCTCATATGCAAAATAAGAGAATCCATTAATGCTCTATGTTTCTATGAAGCCAGCTTTTTTTTTTTTTGTAAATTTGTTCTTCACCCCAGTTGTATGAGAATCTTCCAAAGGAATATTCAAAATAAATCCATTTTTTTCTGTTACAGTGGTTCACACATTTTAATGTGTGGTGAGAACAGTTGGCTGTTGATGAAGATTTCTGGGGTTTCATTCTAGTGATTCTGACTCAGTTGATAGGGGATCGAGCCCAGGAATCTGAATTTTTAAAAAGTATCTCAGGTGAAATTGATTCAGATCGTCTCTTACCATTCCTTGAGTACCACTTTGTCTCCTTTATTCCTGTCTTCTTTGTATATGTCTCTTATTCTCTCTTGACAATCCTTCAAGGAGATGCCAGGGTTAGAGAATGAATGGATGAATGAACAAATGGATGAATTACCCAACAAATATAAGTGTCTCCGAGGAGCACTTATGGTTGTTTTTCTTTCATCCCACATATTTAGAGACTGTCCAGCCTCGGGTCTAGGCCAGCACTAGCACAGACTTGCTGAAGAAAAACCCCAGCTGAGAGTGTTATTAATAAGTCCAGGAGGGAAGAAGACATGATCAGGAAGCAGGTAAGAGAGGGGCCCACAGGAGATCGTTAGCAGAGGCTGACATCCTAACACATAATAGGCAAGACTGCCATTCAGAATGAGCCCATGGGAGACAGCTGGTTCTTACCTCAGCCAATTTAGTTTCCAGTTAAGAAAGTTACTGGCCATAAAAATATTGGTTTTTTTTCTGGGTTGAACTGGTCCCAATGTCTGGCTGGATGAGCTTCTTGCTAACTGAAGTGGCCTGGCATCATGGTATGGAAGCAGAACACAGGTAATAATAATTAGTATACAGCTAAGTTGGTCTTCAAAAAATTTGGCATTGACACAAAGAGAAATTAATACTTAGATTTTACAGATGTTATGGCATAAAAAAAGTGGTAATACTAGAACCTTTGTACTTAGAAATGATACTTCTGGCCGAGCTGTGACTTGGAAGTGTGGGTGTGACAAGAAACCTCTACGGGTTCCACCCCCACGCTTAGACTCATTTTAACTGGTTGTTAATGGTTGTGCTACAGTGCCTAATGGGACTTGATCCAAGAGGACACCTGCTTTCTCTCCTACTGTCACTACAAATACGTCTTCGAGTTAGCTCTCCCTGACAGTAAAAGGGTATTGGTTTTAGCCAGTGGCCCTCATTTTTCCCACCAATGTTGATGCTACCTGGTTACTTTGCTGCTGCCCTCTGAGCTTGGCTGTCCCCTTTTGACATGACTTCTCCCCATCACTGCTCCCTCCAAAGTAACAAGTCAAGGAGATCTTTTGAACAAAACTAAGGACCCCTCTTCCCTGTCATTCTGTCTGGAAACTTCAGGAACATCTTTGACCCTCTTTTTGCCTCCCTGTCATTTACCAAAGCTTGCAACATAAGGTTACTCTTCCATTTCATTCCTCCTATTTCTTCCTTAGTGTTGGCCTATATTAACCCATTCTTAAACAATGGGCAAGTTCAGTAACTTCCTAATTGGTTTGCCTGGCTTCTGCCCACACTCATGTACCCCCTTGCACAATTTCAGAATATACCTTTTAAAATGTTACTTTTATTTTGTTGACGTTGTCTTTGGAAATTTTCAGGTGAGTTCTACTATGCTCAACTAAGTTTGCTTTGACCAATGTTTACCTAGCATCCATGACATCACTATTCTAGGACACATGGGAGACATGCAGATCGATTATGGAGCTAGCAGAAGAAATAGACTCATAAAGAGATAGTTAATGTGCACTTGGTAAATTTAATGTCAGGGGTAGACCTAGAGGTAGATGAAAGGCTTCCAGGAAAAGATACATTAAAAAGAATCTGAAATAATTAATAGAAGGTGGCACGGGGAGAGGAGCAAGGACATTCAGTACATTGCAAAAAAGGGCCCCAAGAAGAGAATTCACAGAATTCATTGAGGCTGCAGTAGATATTTCAATGATGGGCAGATATGGACAAGAGGTATAACCAGAGCAGGCCCAGATAGTAGAAGAGTCTGTTAGTAGACTAAGGAGGAGAACATTAGCATCACCTGAAGCTAGTCCTTACCAAGTACAGTTGACCTCTGAACAACATGAAGATTAGGGGTACTGACACCCCATGAAGGTGAAAACCTATTTATAAGTTTCGAGTGCCCAAAACTATTAACTGCTAAAGCCTACTTTTGACCAGAAGCCTTGTCCATAACATAAACCAAGAATAATACATATTTTGTTTGTTGTAGATATTGTATATTGTGTTCTCACAATAAAGTAAGCCAGAGACAAGAAAACGTGGTCAGGAAAATCATAAGGAAGAGAAAATAGAAATATAGTACCGTAGCATATTTTCCCCAAAACTCTGCATATGAGTGGACCCATGTTGTTCAAGGACCAATTGCAGTTGTCAACTTAGTTCTCACACCCACAACATGTGATATTCATTAATGCGAAAATGGTTTCTAAAGCCATGAGATAGGCATGAGACTTTTAGATGGCAAATAATTCAAAATATGGTTTTTCTGTTGTGGTAAACAGATGCTTGCGGTCTGTATCACGGTTTTTCAAATTTGTTTAAAAAACTAAAATTAAAAAAAAATCAGGCTTCTAATAGGCTACGCTACCTATTATCTCTTGATCGTTTACTCTCTTGTGCTTTGAAAAGTAAGAAAGGACTCAGAGCTATGGAAACGAAGGATTCCAATACAAATGCTGCTCTGCCAAGGGTGCTCTAGCTGAGGGGAGTGAGTCCAAATGGATGCATGAATGGGATTCAGAGTGGTTCTTGACTCTAGAGCAATGCAAGTTTCTTGTATGCAGTTGTGCATTTTTCTGTTGACAAGGTTTTTTTATAGTCATAGCAACCCCAAATAGTCAGGGACTTAAAAAAATGAAAAAATAGATGGATCACAGTTCACTACAAAAAAATAATAAGTAGATGGATGGATAGATGGACAGAAGGCGGAGGGGATGAGTGAAAGAAAAGTTCAGAAATAAGGTACCAACTTGTCCTCTTCTCTCTTTCTCATGTGTCTTTGCCTAACTTTCCCCCCTTAGAATGTCCTTCTACAGCTTTTTTTTTTTTTTTGCCTAGAAAAGAGACAAAGCCAATTTTTATACCTCTGAGGTCTTCAGAGAACAAGAAACACTCTGAAATTTTTAGTGTTTATTTTGTGCATCACAAATTTGTTTCTTTTTACAAACAGCTTTGATCATATTCATCCACAATGCATCCCTTCTCCCAAGTTGAAAGACCATTGAGAACAGAAATATTATCTTACCTTTTGTAGCCCAAAATGTAGCCTAACACTGGTTCTTTCCAGAGGTAGTGAGTAGTGGATTTAATGTATAAATCATAGACTGTTTTCAGTTTCATTCAACAATATGTATTGCATATGCTGTCCTAGGTTCTGGCGATAGAAGAGGGCTAGAATACAGTCCTAGATCTTGAGGTGCTTGATGATTTCATTCAAAAATAAACCCTTCATAGATTCCATAATTTTACTTTGACATCCCCCCTCCATTTTATATTCTCCAGAAACACATTTTATAGGGGTCACGGTTTCCTCAAAGTGAGGTATAGATGATAGCATTCATAGGAGAGTGAGGCTGTTTACATTTAACAATTACTCAAAGGAGAGTTATTCAAAGAGGGAAGAAATGAATACATTTCAAAATTTTCAGATCACTTTTCCCTAGTATCTTAAAGTACAACTCTACCTTTAAGTAGACGATATAACAATTCCAATACTGTGACCACTTTTTAATGGCATTACTGATGTCGTCCGGATTGAATTCTGGGACAGCTGCAAATCAGTATAAATAGGGACTGATACTTCCTCCTTAACAACTCATGTCTGCATTCTAAAAGATGCATAAGCAGATGTCTATATCTAAAAGATCGTTTATATTATTATGCCACGTATTAAGGAAAGTTGAGCCTGAAAATGGAGACTGTAGTTTTTCTAGCCATAATGCTTGGGCATATCTTAATAACCATAAGCATCTGGATTCGTAAGTCTTCTGTCCTGATCTTTAAGTCTCAAGTGAATCTATCTCCGCACAGCCCGGATGGACTATGCTTTTCTTTCATATTCTCACAAAAGAAACCCCCCACCCCTTTTTGATTTCTTCCCATGTGTTTCTACTCCCTGCAAATAGATTGGCCTTGACACAGGCTTTTAGTGATACATTTTTGGAGTTAAGAGCTTTGACTATAATGACAACAGAGTCCAGTTGTGTTGCAACTGTAACCAGAATACAGGTTAGCCATGTCAGCCTTTCTGGTTCTGTACCACATGCTATTTCAAAACCTGGTTGGAAAATAGAGATGTCATTCATTGACGAACTATTCAGCGCTATATAAGAAATGCTATAATAACCGTTTTAAGAATAACTTCAATGCACACGGTGGCATTGTTTAACCTACCATAAAATTGCAGCATAATACCCAATGAAAAAGGGTTCAAGTGTTCAAAGGAGGAAATCAGAATGGAACCTGAATATATTTAATAACTATTTGAACTTTTTTTCGCAGGGAAGTCATTTAATACTTATCCATTTAGATCCCTTTAAAGGAAGCGTCTCTCCCCAAAGCCTCTCTATTATGAAGCTACAGTCTCCAGATTGCCAACTCCATTGTCCATAGAGCAGAGCGGGCTTGGAAAAACCTGCCACATAAGCAAGTTCTCACAAGCCTGGGGAGAGATTAAGCACTGCTATGTGTAGCTACTTCCAAAGATGCCTTTGCTTCTCCCGCTTCACTGCTGCTGTGAAGTCGACAATCCTGGAAATGCATTTTGAGGCAGGGAGTTTTCAAAGTGACAGGCTTAAAAAATACAATTCACCTTTTGCCCTTCCCCTCCCAGCTGCAGGATACTAGGCCTCCTTAGAACTCAGTTTTGTAACTCTGAATATGTACTGATATCTTAAATAAATAGGCTAATCTCTCCTGGGCCACAGGTTTCAGTTGTAGTTTATAGTCTAAATTCCCCCCCCCCTTTTAAATGCAGATGATTACACGGGAGTGTTTGTGATTTAAACAAAAAGGAAGGCCATCTTTCATATCTCCTCGTTATACACGCTAATCTCAATTTTCTTATGAATTCAGAGAAATAATTAATAGCAGACTTGAATTGGCTCCAGGATTTCCTCTTACCTAAGCTGCTGCTCACTCAAACAGAAAGGAAATCAAAGGGAATAAAAAGGATGGGAAGGGAAATCTGTCTTCATTGTTTCTCCATTCTGTGGTCAAGAAAGACCTGGGTAACTCGTTATACCGGAGACAGGAGATAGGAGTTTGCAATTCACCTCCGATACCAAGCAGTTTTATGACATCAGTCACTTAAACCGTTTCCTTATATGTAAAATTAGTATGTGAGACTCCATAATCTCTAATAACTCTTGAATTTTGGAGTCATTTTCCCTGATAAAATGTAATTCCACTGTTTTAAGGGAAGGCGTAGAGACTTTGGAGCCAGAAAGCCTAAAGTCTGAAACCTGCTTCCAAACCCTACACCATAGATCTCCGGATACAAGTTATCTGCTCAGAAACTCTATCTTCCCGTCTGTGAAATGGAAGCGACAATAGTAATGTTGCAATTATGTTAGAAAGAAGCAATGACATCACATATGGAATTGTATTCACTAAGTTACATAACATTTTATAACAAACTCTCTATCTCAATAGCTGGCGTAATTAGTAGTCTTTAAGGAAAAAAAAGCACATGGAATATAATTAGCTGTAGGGAAAATCATATAAAATATAATTATTAATTACTGAGAAACAAAAATCAAGCAGCTGGAAGCTGTTTGCTCAGCTTCTTCATCTAACTTGCTGCTGGAAGCTGGAACGCCTAGTTTTCACTTGCTAATTCCCAGTCCACAGGATGAAAGGGACATGCGAAAAGGAATCCCGGGCTCAGAATTGTGGCACTTGCAGCAGCCTCACAAATCAGCCCCCGATGAAGGAACAATCTAAATAAATTGCGTGATCCCTCGGCAAATGGCACTTCCAGATCAAGCCTCCAGCCCACTTTTCTGACATGATGCCAGTGCCTCAAACCCCCTTCACAGAGAAATCAGTAATGCTAAAAAGTAGCTGTTGTTCAGGTGAGGACACTGAAGCACCGGAGGGTTTTGTTTTGTTTTTTTTTGTTTTGTTTTTGTTTTTGTTTACTGAAGGTCACTCCTCCGTTTGGTGCAGAATCAGGATTTGAGAGTCAGATGGTCTCAGTCACAAGCCTGCCGGAACCCAGCACCGGCATCCCAACGCTGTGCCCACCTGCTCCATGTCAGCCTCCGGATCTGCAATGCTGATGCCAGGAACCACAGGGGAGCCTGTGCAGGACACTCCTGCACAGCGTGGGTCTGAAGTTCAGGCTGCGGGCAGATTGCAGCAGGTTGGAGATGGACTTGCAGAGGATGTTTGTATGTCCCGCATGTTTGGCATAGCAGACACGACTACTCGCCTGAACTTGGCAGAAAAGACGGAATGCCCTGGCTTCGGATGACTCCGAACTTGCACGTATTGTTGATATTGATGTTCTCTCATCTGGATGGGGATGATAGACGTCTTTTGTCCTGATCTGGCAGACCTACAAGAGCAGAGCCGACTCTCCCTGAGTACAGTGGAGCCGCCAACATCGCAGACCCCTCAAAGCGACCTAAGTAATGTAAATGCCCTTCTTCCCACTGTCTTCACGATTATTCCTGAAAGTATGACACAGGCTGAAACGCAGTAGGATTTACGAAGGTGCTGAACTCCAAGGAGTTCTGAATCCTGCCATTCCCCATGGGGAACGGGAGGAAGATCATAACCAGCGAGGGTGATAGGTCGGAGTCCCGCGCCCAAGCTGGGATCCCAGGGCAGTTCAGAGCTGCAAAAGGTAGGAAGAGTCCACCATCAGGCCAAGCAGAGGAGTGGGGAGTCAAATGCCAGAGATAACAACTGCACCCTGACTTCAAGGAGGCAGAAGAAGAAAAGAATGTTCAATGTAAGCACAGCAGCGCACATGTTTATTATGTGACCTGTGCCGTCCTACCTATTTTTCAGGAATTGCTTCATTGCCCTGCAGTGGCCAGTGCCCTCTTCCCTCGAAGAAGGGGCAGCAGACGCTATGAAGTGTTGAGGATCTCCACTAAGGATGCAGAGCAGAGAGGCGCCTGCAGGAAGACTCCCGCAAAGTCACGGGACTTCACTGCTCACCAAACAAGGCACAGCGGGGCGCACAGGGGGCTCAGTCAGTGGACCTCAGCTCAGGGCATGATCTCTGGGTTCGTGAGTTCGAGCCCCACACCGGGCTCTCCGGTGTTGGCCTGGAGCCCACTTCAGATCCTCCGCCCCCCGCCCCCATGCCCCCACCTTCGCCCCTACACTGCTCACTCTCTCTCCCTCTCAAAAATAAATATTAGGGGCTCCTGGGTGGCTCAGTCGGTTAAGCGTCAGACTTCAGGTCAGGTCATGATCTCTCGGTCTGTGAGTTCGAGCCAGCGTTGGGCTCTGTGCTGACGGCTCAGAGCCTGAAGCTTGCTTTGAATTCTGTGTCCCCCTCTCTCTCTGCCCTTCCCTTGCTCACGCTCTGTCTCTGCGTCTCTCAAAAATAAAATTAAAAATGCTAAAAAAAATTTAAAAAAAATATTAAAAACAAACAACGAGCAAAAGCCACAGACCCAGGTGGCTGAGCACAGGCTGATTTGCAGGCAGTCTGAAGATAGGCTCCACCCACAGGAAGGAACACAAGGGAATTGCCAAGGGCAACTTGCTCATGCGTGGAAAGCACCAGTTAGTGGATCTCTTAACTGGGTTTAAGGTCAAGGCAAAAAAAAAAAATACCAAGGTTATATGGAATCAATGTTGTAATACCCAAGTCAGTCCTATACAAAGGGCAGAAAGTATAAAATATAAATGCCAGGCATTCATAAATGAGGTAATAGCTTTTCTTTTTATCTTTGAAGGAAGAACACGTGTCTCCTGAAATGAAACTATCAGCTCCAAGAGACGGCTTATCTCTTAGTTACTTTCACACTCATGTGTGAGGGAATATGTTAAATGAGATTTATAATTCTCTTCTGAGGTACGTATAAATCTTGTTTATTTTACTTATTAAAATGTTTTCAAAATTTTAATTTTTCTTATTGTGTGTGGCATAGGTTGTTATATTTAGACTCTCCACAGATTATTAGATGGCAGTTAAAATCATGGTCCCAAGTTCCTGGGACCTGTGAATATGTTACATTACGTGGCAAAGGGGAATTAACTACCTGATCACCCTGACTCGCCTTCAGCAAGAATCCTGTTAAATTGGTTTATTTAGCAAGAATCCTCTTACCCTTGATGTCTCTGTTTAGTGATTTCCTCACTCTGCTTCTTGGCTATAAATCCCCACTTATTCTTGTATTTAGAGTTAAATTTGGTTCTGTAGTGAAGACCTTTCTCCTCTATTGCAGTAGTGACTGAATAAAATCTGCCTTTACCACTTCAACTAGGGTCTGGCTCTGATTTTCTTTATATACCCAACAACACGCACCTAGTGTCTGATAGAATACCTGTGACATGTGCCAATCCCCGGCTATATATCGCTGCAGCACCAAAGCAGTAAGTTGAAAGTGAAACACTATGCAATTGTATATATATTTTTTTGTCTGGTGTACTCAACTGCTCTTAATTTATTTGAAAAGATTGGCCTCATTTGAGCAATGAATCAAATTTTAATACGTAAGTAGTTACTTCAGTTTCTGTTATGTGCAGTCAACCCAATTTATTTATTAATTTTTTTAATGTTTAGTTTATTTTTTCAGAGAGAGAGACAGAGCGTAAGCAGGAGAGGGGCAGAGAGAGAGGGAGACACAGAATCTGAGGCAGGCTCCAGGCTCTGAGCTGTCAGTGCAGAGCTTGACTCAGGACTCGAAGCCACAAACCATGAGATTGTGATCTGAGCCAAAGTCTGACGATTAACTGACTGAGCCACCAGGCGCCCCTCAACCCAATTGAAAGAGAAAGTGATATATTTTAACCAACCAATACTTTCCTATGGAACTCTAGCTCTTGGAAGAAATCCAAAGCTTTACTCTGTCCTATCTTGTCTCCTGACATGACAATTGTAGCCACCTTAGCCAAAAGTTAGGTAAATCATTTTTATGAGTCTTGAGAGTAACTATTTATAGTGTTATCAACATTATCTTATCTACTTATCTCTGTCCTCCTATATTTGTTATGTGTGCACAGCTGATAACCTTCAATATACTTAGCCAGAGAAATGAGACAAGGCTAAATTAAATTTCTCCTACTCTAAGACAATTGCTCTGTGTTATGCGAAATCTGTACATCCTGTTTTTAAGCTCAAAAATGAGTCCAATATCATTTAAAAGTCCTAGAATTATTATCTAACTAAACTCAAAATCTAAAAATAATATTATCACAACTGTAGTGGATTGGCCTTATCTGTAGCAGGAATTTTCTCCCTCACTGAACGCCACACGTAGGGTATGTGCCGGGGACTGCTGATCACATGAAAGTGAACAGGGCGACGTTTCAAGCTTGAGGAAGACAGGATTCAGTTGGGTAAATAATTTAATTACAAGAGTATCTGCAAAATGTGCGAGGATCATAATAGAAGTATGTCAAGTGCATGGCACTGTTAGACCTTGGACATTTAAAAGGCTTTGAGGTAATATGTAGTTAGTCCTTGAAGGCTGGGGAACATCTGACAGGCAGGGTAAGGGGCAGAGCTAACTGAGTAGCATGAGTTAGACAGGCGCAGGGCAAAGCTCATTTTTGTGCGTCAGTGAGTAGACAAATTGAGCACAAAAGTAGAGCATGTGTGGAGAAGGCCTTAAGATAGGACGTAGAGAGTGATGGGAAGTCATTTTAATATGTCTTAATATGTTTTAATTAACCTGTCAGCATTAGCTAAGACAATAGGAGAATGAAGAGTTTACAGAAAAGGAGGACTGTTAGAAAGCCCTTGGGATAACCCACAGGAGAGGTGGTAATTGCCAGAACCTGGACTGAGGCAGAAGACTGGAAGGGATGACACATTCCATGAATGTGACAATATCCTTAGGGATTCGCTCCCAGTGACCTGGTTGGACTAAATGAACAAGAGGAGCTATTGGTGGTTCCCAGGGTTCAAGCCTTTGAGACAGAAAGATGGTAATATTCACCGAAAGGGAAGTCAGGCAGATGAGCTATGCTGGTAGCTGGGAGAGTGAGTTCAGGCTTTGACACGCTGAGTTAGAGACAGGGCAGGAGGCTAAGGAGGAGACATCAACAACCAGCTAGAAACGGGAGATGGTTGCTTCGCAGCAGAACCAATGTGGAACTGTGGACACAGACGATGTCGAAGGAGACACGGCAATGAGATTCCACAGCGGGAGAGTTTACAGGAAGATAAGAAGAGGGTCCAAATGGAGTCTAGGGAAAGACTCATAGTAAAGGGGCCCAAAAATGAGGATTCAGGGAGGAGTGAGTTTACAAAGGAAAGGAATAGTACAGTGAATGCTGGAGAGAGGTCAAGAATGATGAGAATGTCTGGGATTGTAGCAATATTTTATCCCCCCAAAACAGCAGTCTGGGAAAGTAATAAGGGTGGAACACATTTTGCAAGTGGCCCACCAGTGAGTGTGTACAAGGGTGCAGAGAGTGAGAGAAAAATACATTTCCAAATAATTTCAGAGGGATATTTCGAACATAAACTTGGTAAGGCGGTAGGAATGATGATTTCCTTCGTTTCTGCTAAATCTGTATAGTGCATTGTTGTATGGCAACGCAATAAAGAGACACAAACATTAAACTTGAGTGATCAATTACGTTTATAAATCCACGCACTCAGAAACCAATGGTAGGAGCCTATAATCTTTTAACATATCCAGATCCAAGTTTCTATGCTTTTAAATTCATTTGAAATCTTTATCAAATTCTTTCCTTAAATAGGAGAAGTATGTGGAAATGTTTTCCTTGCAAAGCTGTTAAAGTTTTTGATATAATTGGAATAGCAGTCCCCAGGGTATTATCTGACTTCCAAGCCTTTCATTCTGGTGGGGTTTGACTCGCTCCTTATCTCCACTGAAACAAGGAATTTATCCCAAAAAAGAGAAAAGGCCAGGTCCTTAAGAAGTCAAAGCTCCAACTGATAATTCATGTCACCAAGAGAAACTTAAGTCCTGTGCTGCATAGACCAACTCACCTTGGAAGGCTTGGGGATCAGAGCCAGGTCTAGAAAACTGCAGCAATTTTAACTGAAGACTAAAATTTCAGGCAAGGGTGATGAAAATCTAGGTGGTGATCTGTGCCTTGTTCCTTTCAGAGAGCTAGACAGTGACTTCGACCTTCGGAATAGACTATGAACAAAGCGGGGAAAAGGGCAGGAAAATGTGTGCTGCAGAAGAAGCTCACGGGCTTAGTATAAAACACAGGTGGGCGATCACAGAGGTGAATTATCTAAAATTCCTTATGTCAACCCAGCAATGGAGATAATTTCTGGCAGTATGTGTATCACAAAGAGGAGCCAATAGCCTCACGATTATTATTATAGCATATCTGTGTATAGCTTGGAATACAGAAAATAAAACAAAAATGGGGCTTTGGGGGCTCAAATCAGGTAAAATAACTTATCGTTTATTCTCTTTCTTCTTGATCACATTATGCTACAATGTTTTTGAATTTGTTGGATTTTTCTGTAGCTTTCTTTCTGTCCACACAGACAGAGTGACTTCCTCTCTCAAAACACTCTGCACGCTTTGCTGTCAGGGCATGCTTTCTATTTTTTTCTTTTTTTCCTTTTTTTTTTTTTTTTTCTTCTTCACTGTTTTCATCCCTGTGCAAAACTGAATTCCCCTAGAGCATAGGTCATGCCTTCAGCTTGGAGGGGCTCAATACACATTTGCAGAATAACCTTAATAGAACCAAAGAACGACTTCCTAAAGCAATTTCTATGCAACATAAAGAGTTGTGGTGTGTTTTTTTTTTTCCCTCTGACTTTCACAAAAATAAAGGGCTAATATCACCAGCGGGCAAATGTTGTAAAATTACTCTCCAAAGTGCTTCAACAAAACCTGCCAACACAACTCAAACCCAAACTTCCCCCTTCCCTGCTTTGTAGCAAAGGGCCTCCCTGGGACAGGCTGCCAGTCATGCAGACGAGAGCCAAATTGTTTAGTGGATTTGGGAAGTGGACAGATGTTCTCCTGGGATGATGGAGACAGGCACCGCCACATACATTTTCACTTGACGTGTTAACCAATATTCTTAGCCAATTATTCAGAGGCGACCAGCAGTTAATGCATGCAAAGGCAGGAGCTAGAGTCATCACTCATGGCTCCCACTCAGCCCCAAACTCCTGCCAAAGTGCTAAATTCCTCCCCTGCTCGGAAAGACACGGAGTTCATTTTGTGTGCCCTTGGATGTGCTTCTTGAGGATTATATTAGAACATCTAAAGCTGATTATGAAACGGTCATCGTGGATGAATAAATAAAAGAAAATAAAGCAAACGCTGAGGATATATGTCTCGAAATACCGAATGGGAAAGAATGGGTTTTACATATGAGAATGCATTTGAGGTCTCAAAGGTAATTACCCCGAGGCACTGCAGTAGTGCAATAAAAACAATAGCAGCTGGGCCACACCAGTGATATACTGTGGTAACTGCGATTGAGCTAATTTGCAAAAGAAATATGATGTAATAAGATCTATCAGTTTTAATGAAAAATGGAAAAAAAATTTAAGAAAAGATGATGTGGTCCATTTCATTCAGAGAGATGACAGCAGAAGACAGTCAATGACTAGAATGCTTACTGCCAAGCATCCTTATGCGCAATGCCATGTATCTCTGCCATAGGGCTGTAAGCGATGCAAACTTGGACCTGTACCTGGAAAATAAGAGAATGGACGGATGTCAACCTTGTTTTCTAAGAAGCTTGCAATCTAAGCATGATTTTTAAAGTAGTTTTTTATGTAATAAAAAAAAAGTAGCTTTTTATTTGGGGGGAAATCGTGCTATATTAAAAATATAATGGCCACATCTATAAATTTTTTAGACAAATGTATCCATGTGGAAGAATATATAGGATTGTATCTGTTAGTGTCCAGACAGTAAAACAGAAAGGCTCTGAGTTTTTGTTTTTGTTTTATTCCAAAACAGACAATAAAATAGGGGTAACTGATCAAGTGACAGTGACAAACCAAACAAGGGACTGAGCTACCCAGAGATGGGCAATTGCAGGAAGCAGGAGGGAACGGATATGAAGCCACAAGAAGCTGAGGACCCTCTGTAAGACTGCCCTATGACTGCCCCATGAAGGCTGTGACCAGGGAAAGAGGAGGTGAGAAAAGCGAGAGCAGAAACCACCATGGACACACAGCACTACATCAAAACTGTAGGAAGGAGAAATATCTTGCTTCTCCCTTCCTCCCGCTCTCAAGTCTGCTGTCATGCTTCCTATTGGTGAACTCAGACAAGAACTGGCCAGCAAGGGATCCTGGGATGCAGCACTGTAGACACAAGTTCTGTTCCAATACAGAGCAGGGTAGAGAAAAGGTGAGAAAGGGAAGTGAGAGCAACCTGGGAAAAGACCGGCACTGTTTCCAAAGACTCGCCTTGCCAACCACCCACAATCTCTCTCCCAAATGACTGCAACGGTCTACTGCAGTTCTCCCTTAAGAAACTCTAATCTCTCTTTAATCTACTTTGTATTCTGCGAGAAATTGATCTCTTCAAATCCCCCATCCTAATGATGGGGCATTCTGGTCCCTTTGAAACCCTTCGCTGTCTTCTTCTGCTCTTGGGAGAAAGACAAAATCCTTTGTGTGACCCACAAGGCACTTCGTGAAGTGGTGGGGCTACCTGTCCAAGCTCATCTCATTTAGCTCCCCATTACCATCTGAACTCCAGTGACTCTGGTCTTCTTGACATGTATTCACTGATTCATTCACTCACTCAGCAAAGCTTTATCAAGGGGTTACTTTCTGCCAGACATTCTTCTTAACTCCAGAGAAAGAGCAGTTAATAAAACAGATGCAGTAGATACTTACCCAAAGGATTGTTTGTTCGTTTGTTTGTTTCCATGAATATAGAAGGACAGGCACTAAGTAAGACACAGATATAGACTATGTAAAGCAGTGAAAAGTGCTGTGGAGGACGTTTTCCTGTACAACAACAACAGCAACATTAGAAAGTCCTTTCTAATCATGTGACATTTGGGCAAAGCCCTAAAGGAAATAAGGGTGCACCTCCTATGTGATAGCTATATATGCTGTATATAGGGGATGCCTCTTACCAGGCAGAGGAAAGACCAAGTGCAAAGTCCTTGAAAAATAAGTATAACATTCTAGAACTTTCCATTTCTCTACTTTCTGAACTACTTCAGAAAAGGATTTTATACTTTCCTCTTACCTATATTGATCAGATCCTTTAAAAAATATCTTTGTAAGATAAAGTTTCCTGCATAATTTCAAATGTAAATTATATGTTCATTGGTATGATAAGCTGGTAAACAGTTTCCTCAGCTCCTTGCCTTCATACTCTAGGAGGGTGACTAGATCTCCCTTACAAAATAGGTTTGCTGCATAAAAGAGAGATATCAAATACAGAGACTTCAGAAAGACCAAAACATATTTCTCCTGCGTATAACTGTTGTGATGAGTCGGACAGCTCCATGGTGTCAAGAACCCAGAGTTTCTATTTTATTTCCCTGGAGTCTCTAGAGTATTTCTGTACTGGCCAAGATATTTTATCAGTATATTTATAATCCAGGCAGCAGAAGAGGGGATGGTGAGCAGGAGAAAGAGAAGGACAACATGTCATCTCACCTACAGTCACAACCCAGAAGTCACATGCATCACATCCTCGTGAGACAAACCTGATCACATGACCATGCTAAGCTAGAAAGAGGGCTAATGTGCCCTAATACATGGCACTATCTACTCAACCAAGCAAGAGAAACCAAGAAGACAGAGGTCTAGAGATACATACGAGAGCTAGACTACTTAGAGAAAATGGAGCTGAGTGACTGACCTGGAAGAACCTAATAACAGCAGCAGTAATGACAATAGTCAAAATCCTGTAAAACGTCTAAAGAGAAAGCTAAAGGTGTTTGTTTCTCAAATGCTGTATTATACAGTCAAGTCTCAGCTTAAATTGGTGGTAGATCGGGTTCACGCATCAGTGCCTAAGGTGAAATCACTTCAGTGCTGAAATTATCATCATATTTTCTCAGAAAAATGACACCGTGTAAACCAACAAATCAACCATCAAAACATCTTTCCTATACTGTGAACAGATTGCTGTTTTTTCACTATACCGGATGAAGGAATGGCCTTTTGTTTAATGGTCAGGCTGTATGAAACACCTTTGCTTGGCCTTTAAACTTCAGAATCCAGCTAGAGCCATAGAAAGAGCTGAACCGACTGCAGATTCTTATAATCTGCTAGGCCTGTCCTAGAACATACACTCAGAGAGAACAGACTACTTCAGAGAAGTAGGCAAACGACCTCTGTAAAAGCCCAAGAGTGACTATTTTAGGCTTCGTGGGTCATATGATCTTTGTTGTGATTATGCAACTCTGCCGTTGCAGCACTAAAGCAGCCATAGACAACATGTAAATGAATGACCTGCTTCCTAATAAAACTTTATTTATAAAAGCAGGTGGCCACTGGATTGAGCCCAAGAGTCCTAGTTGGCCAACACCAGGTTTAAAGCATTACTTTAATGTCTTTTCTTAGAGGGGCGGGAGAAGCATATTTTCTTTTTTACTTCAAAGAAGTTAAATGAGCACATGATATTGCTCTTCCTGGCAAGGACTCTATACCGTGATTAGGTGTTTGCTCTCTTGTTAATTACGCAGCATAAACAATTCAGGAAGCAGAAGTGAAGGAAGGAATGGCCAGAGGTCGCCGAATCGATATGTGAGGATTTCATAGAGGAGGCAGAGTTCAGCTAAACCATAAAGGATGCTGTTTATTCAGAATCATTAAGAACTCTATACAAGTTGTGTCATCCTATTCTCCAACACTTCTATGTAGTTTCATAACCACAGAGAGGTTAAGAAACTTTCTAAGGGTCCCAGAGCTAGCAAGACATGGAGCCAAACTGAGATTTCAACTCTGATGCCTCTCATTTGTTATGCTATTAGCCTTCTGAATTTGAATGGCTTAGGGGAGTTGGGGCTTACGTTTATTGCCTTTCGATATCAGGAGCCCTGTCCCCCTCTACATCGACCCATCTCATTAATACTCAGGTCATTTTCAGGGATGTTGTCCTTATTCCACATTGCGTGGTCATAAACCTAACAAGGAAATAAAAGATTTCAACAATGTTTATAGGGTTGTACAAGGGGGATGCCAGTAGGTTTTGGAAAAGAAGCAGCATATGCCTTCTATAATATCACAATGCATGATGCCTGCAACAACTCCAAGTCTGAACTAGGTCAAACTCCTATTTATTTCATATTTAAATTACTTTCTGAAACACGAATTCCATGATTTCAAAGATTTACCACCAGGCAGAAACAAATTAACATTTTTTTTCTTTCTATTATCCTCTTCTCTCTGAACAACAGCGGTGGCTCACCAAGTCATCAAAGGGTCCCACACTCCATGGCTGTACCCACCACATTAAAGACCAGTGTAAACAGCAGATTTTAATTAGAATTTAGAAAGAGCATTTCTGTGTAAGTAAAATAAAAACACAGGTGGTTTAGTGAGTTCACTCTGAGTCTAAACCCCAAAACGCTATTTAAAAAGCAAAGCGGTAAAAGGATTTCGTTTTTCTGGTCAGCTTTACCCCAGGTAGAATCAACAACCCTACCGTTCCTGACAGCATGGGGTGATCCTGCACAGTTGGCCCCAGGCCAGCCGTTCTATGCTTTCATATTCTCTAACTGTAGGGAAAGGTTCCCCGGTAAAATTTTCAAGCAATTTTCAAGCCTAATATCATTCATGCCTTATTTTCCCCTTAGCTGTCTTAAATTTTTGTGAGAATCCTGATGTTCCTTGGCCCCTGCCTATTACCACCTTCCTCCACCACTACCACCACCTAGGGAATTTTCTTCTCTTTTTCAGTTCCTCTCATGAGAGAGCCTATTTCATCACCTTACGTTTTGTTCGTTCGTTTGTTTGTTTTTTCTATTCTCCACTAACAATCAAACCAATAGTTATCTTTGGAGCATGCATCTGGCCAGGAAATCATCCTAAACTCAAACTGGTGACTGATGCACTGACAATTACTCATCAGTGTCATCACCGAAAATCTAATTTGGTCTCATTTTGAACACTGATTGGACGACTAATACATACTGAGTGAAAAATCTAGACTAAAGTGACATTCTGCTTATTGAGATTAAATCAAGGTCTGGTGTTTCTCAATGGCAAGCACTAACTAAAAATCTCAGAGGCTTTAGAACAGGGCCATTTAGATTCAAACCCTTATGTAGCCAGCCACTTTCCAGTTATTGGAAATGACAAAAGTTACTTAAGTTTCCTGTTGCTCGGTGTCTTCATCTGTAAAATGGGAGCGATGGTATTGAACCTAAGTTGGAGAAGTACTTTGAGGACCTCTCAAGTTAACGTATACTTGGCATTTAAGACACAGGCTGGCATATAAGTTAGTGCTACAGGAGTGTCTTCTATTATTATCATTACTTTGATGGTACGTGCCACAGGCTGAGAGCCTGTACTATATTAAGTACTTAACACATTATTTCATTTACTCTCCAGTCAACTCTGGAGAGTTGTGCATTTGAGAAAAATGATCTTAGAGATTTATAGCTCCAGATTTTACAGTAGTAAGATGGAGAAGCCTGTCTGACTCCTAAATTCATAATACGATAGCAGAATGAAAAGATTTAAGGCTGCTTTTCTCATTGAATGGATGTAAATAAGGTGGCCCATCTTCTAAAGCACATACATCTACAAACATTGTACTGTATATTTGCATACAGACATGCTTTCTAAGCACAGTAAAGGTTTGCAAAAATATTTATATTGAAATACACCATCGCCTTTAAAATCATAAAGAATACTTTATACCTTAGGACAGATGGTAACTTGGGGGAGAATCGCATTTCAGGGGCATTGATCTTGCAGTCAGCATCTTCTCATTATTCCTGCACCTTCGTATGAACTATTTGGGGGAAATTAAAGAGGTAGTTGTCTTAACGAGGCTTTTATGTTTCCTTAGAATTATCTCTAATATTTCTCAGAATACTCACTCTTAAGTTAAATATATGGCATATTATGGAGGTTGTTGAGGCTTCTTTGTGGCATTTTTATCTCACTTAACTTCCTTTCCAGATTATTGATTTCTTAGTGCATTTTACTGCATCACTACTGGCTTTTGCATGGCACTATTATAGGATATTTTTAAAAGATCTTAAATTATGATAACAGTAAGTAATGTAAGTGCAGGAACTTGAGTCGCCGAAGCATTTGTAGATGTTCCGGTACAGGTAAATAACCACGTAGGCCACGTAATACCAACAAGTGCTATTGGCATTTCTCTTTCACGTGGAAATGGCATTTCGCCGTGACAATATTAACGTACAATATATTATTTACTTGAATTGCAAGCTTCGAGATTCTGCAGCTTCTTGATTTCGAATATTTGGAGAGCATGACATACTTTCAAATCAGTCACATAAAACTATATCTTTTATCACATTACAAGATTCTATTTCAGTCTCATATAAAATGCTTCCATACCATTTATGAGTGGAGCAAGAAACTTACTCTTTCCACATGCCCTCTGAGTTAGCCTCATGGTTCTTCCGCGGTGCTGTTGATTGCATCGGTTTCATGGGAGCATTCTGATATTTAGGACAAAATGTCCTGTTTGGTGCAAGGCACTTCTGGCTTCTGAGCAAACATACCAGTAAGTCCAGACATCGTGGTGACCAAAAGGCCTCTACCCACTTCATAAGTCTTGGTAGGGAGTTAAAATCACTCCCTCTCAAAATTACTGGATGCCTGGAAGCCTTCTTTCCCTGCCAGCCCATTGGCCACCTTGCACATTTCCTGTTTTCTAATGGCCTACCCATCCTGGTGGACTCTACACTTCAGCATGATAAGGGAGAGGAAAGTGAAGTGACAGGAATTAATGTAACTGTCTAAGTGGTGAATTCTGGGACCTGAGAGAAAATTCTGAGAGGAATCTGGAGGACAGGTCAAATCACATGAATAATAATAGATAGCAAAATTAGTAATAAATTGGACATTTCCTGCATCCCAGGCATTACATAAAGTGCCTTGTGTGGATTATGTTGTGTCTTTACCCTCATAACAAACCTGTATGGTGAATACAAGTCATGCCCTAATTCTACAGATCAGAGAATGATTGCATAGTCTTAGGTGTGGGTTAGTTATTGTTCAGTTTTATTAATTTAGGAGAGAAGATTCAGAGATAAAAAGTAAGAAAATGTATTGCAGGACAAAAGATAAAGAAAGGCTTTGCCCTTTAAAGATTTATACATAATGGGGGATGTCAGAATGTAATGTTAAGTTGATTTTCAGCCTCAAGTAAGTGGATAACACTAAAAGTTTATTTAAATTTCTTGAGTATTTTCATAAAGGACATGCAAGAGGTCAACCAAGAGGTAGAAAGCCAAGCTAGAGAATGCTCTTCTTATGCCAATAGAGAGCCCCTTAAAACAGTTTTTCTCAGGAAGCAAAACCAATTTTATTAGGTCTAGAAATTACAGTTAGGCCACCTAATAAATAGCCAGATGACCAAGCTGATACTCGAAATATTTCTCTGCTGGCTGGAACAACAAGTTACAACAAACACATGGAAATCTATCGAATCTTTCTGAATGTTCGAAAACAGAACACGGTGTCAGAGTCTTGGGGATTTGACTGTAGTCTGGTTGCTAAAAATGGTGGCTTAGACGGAGTCAGGTTGCATTAACAAAAGCAAAGTATCCAAATCACAGGAAGCAACATTTTAAGTGCCGTCTGCTATAGACTACATAGAAGAACCTTCACAGTGATAAAATCCTTGTGAGTTTGGGATCGCTGCTGAGCAGAGCATGGGATCGGTGCTGGGAGCTACATGCACGTAGTGATGTTCTAAATCATGGCTGCCTTATCTCACGTGCAGCATTTTTGCTGCTGCTCCTTGATCACAGTCCATCAATCACACTGTAAGTGATCATGGCCTCAAGCCCACTGAGCTCTCAGCTTCTTGGAGGTTGTCTTGCAGTACTTTTGGGGGCCACTGCAGACAGACCGGGCTGGTCATAAAATATGTTGCATTTTCACATCCGAGATCTATCCATCAAACTGTGTAACTATTTTATTCATTATGATTTGGGTTAGAGATTTGTCTTGGCTAATTTAATAATAATTAGTAGAAGGATTCGTAGTTAAAATGTTCTTTAAAATGTAACGTAAGTGTATAAGTGTAATGACAGAGCGATCTGGCTTTTCTAACAAGATATTACATTCAGTAGTCCCAATCTTTCTGAAAACCACTATGAAAGAAGAATCAAAGAGTTGAAGTGATTCATAACTAACCATAAAAAAATCACTAGGACCAATATCAGAAGTGAAGAGACATGTGCACACACACACACAGCATATGCACGCCCACATCTCCATGTGTGTCTGCCTGTGCATGTGTGTGTGCAGTCTGCTCTCACTGGGTCCCTGTGGTGACGTGACTTGGTATTGTTTCCACTTAGCTCAACCAAACTACATTTCCCATAAATCCCCTCCAGTTCCAAGTGAGAGTTGGCTACAAGGAGAGGCTTGAATGGGGTTTGAAAAGAGATAAAGGAAGATTCATTTTCACACTTGGAAGGTAGGCAAGGGTGGTTGGCGCCATGGCACTTTGCACACATCCTTGCTGTGCCAGGTTACTCGCTTGGTGGTGCCACCCCACAGCTTGCCCCTCAACTTCTCCAGACCTGGAGCAGGTACATATTCAGCCCCACGGCACAAGTGACAGATTCTCCTATAGGACACCTGTACCATCAAGGTTGGAGATGGCAAGTAAAAGATGTGGACTCCTGTTTGTCCCCCTGGGTTTCTGCTGGTCTTTGTTCTCCTCTACTTGAGCTCTTCTTTTGCGCTGACCTATGGGCTGGCCGCTCCTACCCAACACCAAACACATAGGCAATGGCTTTGCATAGACTTTTAACTAGCCCCTCAGTTGCATATGGTCTAGTCCCTTGAGGAACCCTGTCTTCTTTCTCACTCATGTTAATTTTGCTTTTCTGATTGAAACCTGACTGATTCAAACTAAAATACTAAAGGTGGGATTACATCTTTAGTTGGTTTGGGTTTAAATACAAGCATTCTGGGTTGTGTAATCTTTGAAAGTTACATACCATTGATGAGCCTCAATTTCCTTTTCTATAAAATAGAAATGATAATATTTCCCTTACCGGGTTAATATGGGGACTAAATGAGATAATGTAGATAATCAATTTATCTCAGTACCATGCATGCAGTATGACTTCGATTAATGATTACGGTTATAGTCACTTGTGGGTTTGTCACTTGTCACCTTATGATTTTAAAAGGTCATTTAATTTCTCAGAGCTTAAGTTACTTTACGATTGTTTTATTTTTTTTTTAATGTTTATTTATTTTTGAGAGACAGAGAGAGACAGAGTGTGAATGGGGGACGGGTAGAGAAAGAAAGAGACTCAGAATCCAAAGCAGGTTCCAGGGTCTGAGGTGTCAGCACAGAGCCTGACACAGGGCTCAAACCTGCAGACTGTGAAATCATGACATGAGCTGAAGTTGGAAGCTTAATCGACTGAGCCACCCGAGTGCCCCTATTTTAAAATTAAGTAATATATTAAAATTGCTTAGTCCTTTATCTGTCTCAATTACCCAGTGATGTTAAAAAGCAAATTAAAGAGAATATAAAATATATATTGTATATTTTCATCAGTAAGTTGGGCACCATTCGTTTAGTTCCTGTTTGTTTTTCCCTTGCAGGGAATTCAAACTATCCCACTGTTGTGATAAGGTGCTTGCAAGTCATTGAGCTTTGTCATTGATATCCCTTAATTAAGAGGTGTTATTTTTCTACATCTGCCTGTCCATCCAAAAGCCCAATGTATTCAAATGTTATTATGCTTAAGAATATGAATTTCTTGGGGCACTTGGGAGGCTCAGTCAGTTGAGCATCGAGACTCTTGATTTCTTCTCAGCAGTTCCTGAGATCGGGCCCTTTGTAGGGCTCTACAATCATGGCACAGAGCCTGCTTGGGATTTTCTCTTTCCCTGTCTCTTTGCCCCTCCCTAGTTATCGTGAGCACTCTCTTTCTCTGTCTTACAATAAATAAACATTTAAAAAATGTGAATTTCCCATTTCTTCGGAGTTCTTATGGTCTCGGAGATACAGAACAAAAGCATCCCCAACAGGACCCTCTTATTCAGGCCTGCCGTCTCTTCACACATGGGACAGTCTAGTTCAAAGCTGAATTTCCTTTCTTTCTTTCTTCTACCAAGCATTGCAAAACCCTCCGCTCTGCCTGCCTGCTGTTTAGCTCCCTCTCCAAATCACAATCTCCCCCTCCCCCCCTTTTTTTTTCCATTTAATTATCCCAAGAGGCAAAGCCCACATCTTAGGTGTAAAGGAAACAAAATGCTCACATTTGCCAAACAAAGTCCCCAGAATTATATGTTTTATCCACATGAAGAAAATTTTGTGGTTGAGAAGGCATTACTGTATCGTGAGTTTATTTTAACAGGAAGTAGGAAAAACACACATGCGCCAGCATATTTGAAGAGAAGGAGGTATTTCTGTATTCTGTGGTTCGATTCATGTTGTCTGTTTTCTTTTAAACACTTGTTGTACTGGTACATTTGAGTTATTCTTCACAGTCGGCTGTTTTCCAGGATGAAACTTAAAATGCATTAATAACTTTATGCTTTTGTCTTTTCGTATTCAGACAAATCCATCATCCACGTTGCTCATATTTTTTAGTTTAGTTTAGATTTATCTTAAATGTTTTCCTTCCTCATTTGGCCCGTCTCGGTACTGGCGATCCTCCTCCAGTTCAGTTCTGTGCACCTGATGGTCTCTGACTCAAGCCCAGGTCTATGTTTATGCTCTAACAGATGATGAAGAAAAATTCTCAAGCTGAGTTCTGCTTCCATTTAAGTCCATTTCCTTTTTTGGATTTCTTGTGGTTCGGTTGAAGTATACTGAGAACTTTTTAGAATTTTTTTTTCTCGCCTTCACCTGCTCTTTTTCTCCCCACTAAATGGTTGTTCTAAAACTATCCCCTGTTTCTGCTGGCATTCCTCTGTCCTCAGAGTATTAGTCTAAAGACAGCTTCCTTTTCTTCTTTCCTTTTACTCTGTCCCTTCTTACACTTTGTTAACATTTCTTCCAAACTCCGTCACTCTCCTGTCATCGCCCTCTATGATCACGCCCTCATGTCTGTTATCCATGCAATGTCACATCCCTGAGTGTTGGGTCTGAGAAGCCTACTGTCTTCATAAACCAGGCTCTCACATTCACCTTACCTATTTTCCTTCTAAAACGTCTCAGCAATGTGGCACCCAGTGGCTCAGTCGGTTAAGCGTCCAACTTCGGCTAAGGTCACGATCTCACAGTTCATGGGTTCGAGCCCCGCATCAGGTTCTGTGCTGACAGCCCAGAGTCTGGACCCTGCTTTGAATTCTGTCTCCCTCTCTCTCTGCCCCTCCTTTGCTGATGTTCTGTCTCTCTCTGTGTCTCAAAAATGAATAAAGTTTAGAAAAAAACCTCTCAGCAAGTATGCAATAGCACTCTAAGTGAGTGAGGGAAACACTGGAGTTTCAGATTATTAGAATCATTTTCTCCATCTAGCAAATTGCTGAGCACACAGGAATGCCATTCCCCTTTCAATGATACTGCTCTTCTATACACGCCATATTTCTGTTCTCAGTAATCCAAGTAAATATATTTTCTTTTATCTGCAATGTCCTTGCACCCAATATTTTTAAAATGTGCTTGTGTAATATTGTATCATTAAGATTTCTGTAGTAACATTGTCTCCACTCAGTATATTAATTTTTTTTCAAATTCTGCTATGTTTGTTTAGTTGAATTAGAAAATTGATGATTGATTTGCTTTCAGCAACCAAGGTTAGAAATAGGGTAATTCTGGGTGCCTGGGTGTCAGTCTGTTAAGCATCTGACTTCAGCTCAGGTGATGATCTCTGGTTCATGAGTTTAAGCCCCACGTCAAGCTCTGTACTGACAGCTCAGAGCCTGGAGACTGCTTCAGATTTGTTATTAAAAAAATCTAAGTGATAATAAACACTGCAATAGATTATGTTATTATGTATATTAATTTGCCAGCACCATATCCTCTTTTCTCCCTCCTCCTGGTAAAAGAAATAGACACTCCTGTCTCTTGAACATGCCTTCTGTGGGAGCAATTTAAGTCCATGACTTTGAGTGGGATCATGTGGCCTACTGTAGCCAATGCAATGTGACAAGACTGCAACTGTAGCATGTCTGAGCAGAAGCAATACAAAGCATCATGAGTCTATTCTTCTATCTCTCTACCATGAGGATGGGCAAGTCCCGTAGAATGTTTATGTAACTTGGCTACAAAGGAGTAAACACATGGAATAGAATTAAAATCAACTCTACATTTCACAAGATATGGATCTTTGTTTCCAAGTCTCTGAGATTTTAGGGGTTATTTATTACACAGCATAACCTACAACAAGCTGACTGATCCAGTTTATTATCCGACTTAATCGAAGAAAGGAACTGAAGCATAATTCAGTTATTCTTTGTAAAGCTATCTTTGCTATGTGGAAATCATCACACAAATCTCCCTGAACCAAGCAGCCTAGGAATTTGGGACACGTCCAAAATTTATATCTATTCCTGGATCAACTGCTCACAGAGATTTTATGTAAAATGGAAAAACATGGCTTTAATTCTGTCTCTACTACTCTTCTGCTTTGTGACCTTGGGAAAATTCTTAACCTCTCTGAGCCTTGGTTTCTTTTTTGAAAAATACTGTTTATTGCACACACTTCCAAGAGTCACCTTGATGATTATACTTAAATCAACACTTTGCAGATAAGTACACTGAGACTCACTTTGATAATTTATATTGTTTAAGATATCTTGATATCAGAAAAACAATCTGGCAGAAGTAAGGAAATTTTCCCCTCTAGCCTTTACAGCATAATTTGGCTTATTAATAATAACCAAAATTATAATTCATTGATTTCTTATTGTGTGCCAGGCACAGTTCTAAGTGATTTCCAAACTTACTATTTTAATCCCAACAACTCCCATGATTACTTAGCTCAAACTAAATTAGTAAGAAAACTTGATCCAAAAGGGAATTTCAAAGACTAGGATACAGATTTGTTTGAACTAATAAGTTACATGTTAACACAGAAACCATCTTTGCTAACAAGTCTAAAATTAAAACAAAACAACAACAACAACAAAACACAAAAAACCCAACCGTGATCCAGGTAAACTATATGGCAGGTTTTTGGTATGAGGTTTTAAAATTCTATCTGGATGTAGTTATGATGATTTTTGTACTAGAGTAAATGGTTTCCACATTTGCTCATATACGTATAATTTATTTAGATGGGTGTCAGAATTTTTATATAGTTTTCTCAAATCTGGCTTTCTCCAGGAAGACAGTAACTAATGATAAAATCTTTGGTCATGTTGAAATTTTCCATGTGGTAAGGATTAGTATCTGGCCAGGAACAATGTCACCAGAGTGTCATTTTGAAGAGCTATTGCCGCTCATGAGTGCAAAGATTATCTTGCTGAAAAAAATGTCACACTCTCTGCACACATGGCTGGGTATGTACGGCAAATTAGCAACTCTTACAAAATTGTATCTGGGTTGAAGTATAATTTTATAATGGACTGAAATATAAGTATCTACAAACATAATATGAAAACCGGAGTACTGCCCAAAACAATTTTATAGGAAAGTAATGTGTTGGAAAACCTATATGTTTATCTTTAATAAGAATTCTAAGTTAAAATTAATTAAATTCAGTTTATATATTTGAATATATTTGACATTATGTATTGAAAATTCATAAAATATGACTAACTCCTATATTGTATATGCTTTTATTGTTGCGATATTCCATTAGCATTATTTGTATAACTATTTTATAATTTATAAAATACTATATAAATATATACATGTGTGTGCATATTTGTGCATGGTAAGTGTACCACTTGGTTGTAGCAGTCTTATAATGTGAATATTAATATAACTAATATTTTCACTTACTTTTCCAAGATGAAGAAACCGAGGTTCTAAAGGAATAAATGGCTTCCTTATGCTCCACAGGGTACATTCGTGAATTTAGAATCACTATGGCTCAGTCAGTTACAGGCTACATCGTAAAAATCAAATACGGTATTTCTTTTTTTATATAAATGTTTATGCTTCAAAAGAAGGACAGTCTTTACAGTCATGAAGGTATGGAGTTTGGAATCAAACTCACCTGTACTTATATCATGGGTCTGTTTCTACATGTAGTACCTACAGCATTACCAGGTCCTTTAGGGTGGAGGGATACTGTTTCATCGCTACTGAGGGCATTGAAACAGATGAAATTTTTCATTTGCCTAAAGAGCAGTAACAATATAATGACCTCACCAAGAGCCACAATATCAGAGACAACAACTCATGTAATCAAAAGGCTTCAGAGTAAGTTATTTCTTATATAGGGGCACCTCGGTGGCTCAGTCGGTTAAGCACCTGACTTCAGCTCAGGTCATGATCTCATGGACTGTGGGTTCGAGCACCATGCTGACAGCTCAGAGCCTGGACCCTGTTTTGGATTCCGTGTCTCCCTCTTTCTCTCTCTCCCCGCCCCCTGCCACCTGCACTCTTTCTCTTTCTCTCTCTTTTTCTTTTTCTTTTTTTTAAATTTTTTTGTTAATGTGTATTTATTTTTGAGACAGAGAGAGACAGAGCATGAGCAGGGGAGGGGCAGAGAGAGAGGGAGACACAGAATGTGAAGCAGGCTCCAGGCTCTGAGCTGTCAGCACACAGCCCGACGCGGGGCTCGAAACCACGGACCGCGAGATCATGACCTGAGCCAAAGTCGGACGCTCAACCGACTGAGCCACCCAGGCGCCCCTCTCTCTGTCTTTCAAAAATAAATAAGCATTAAAAAAATTTTTTTTAAAGGAAGTGGGTTTCTTGTTGTTGTCGTTTTTGTTTGTTTGTTTGTTTGTTTTCACTCAGTAAGATACAGTTTTTGAAAAGAGCACTTGTCAAAAATCACAAACCATATATTTTCTAATTTTATTTAAAAATATATGGTGAAAAATTGCTTCCTTTTCAAGAGAAATGCAAGTAGGCACTTCTCCTCCAGTGTGAGTTTTCAAAGAGAGAATAGGCTAATTGGAATTTGATTCATAAGAAAACCTTATTCGCAAGGCACAGACTATCGCTAGTTGCAATACAATCGAGATCTGGAGATGAGAGTAATACATTTGTTTCCCCAGGAGAAACCATAGGCATAGTGAGGTATTTTTCAGCTAATTGTTCTGTTTGCATCTCTTTTCTATTTTTTATCTTTGTTTTTTTAAACCTTTAATGTTTCATTTTTGTTGATCTTTGGTGACGGTGAACAATGCAACAGTGAAACTTACAAGATCAGGGCAAAAGAGCACAGCAGAAACTAAGAATGTCTGGGAGCTTGAAAGATAAAGGAAAGAACCTTATTTATTTATTGGATGAATTTTGCTTAATCACATTATTGTTTTTGCCCGCTGTAACAAAATGCATTAAAGATAGGACATTTGCCTTTGTTATTAAGTCTTAGACTCCGTGAACAATTTATTCTGCTTTAAAATTTATTCTTTTCTCATATAATTGTGCTTAGAGATGCAACTATCGTGTTAAGAAAAAGACGCTCTGAGACAAAAATTGCAAGATCTCTAATGCACGCGATGACATATGGTTCATTTCTCTTGATATTTTTCAGCTTTTCATGAATATATTATTTTAAAATCACTTAAAATATAAAGGAATCTAGATGAAAAACTCAATTTAGATATAATAAGTCTCATGCAGGCTTTCCGCGTACTATACTATAGCCATATTAGCAAGATCCTTCATAAGTTTTACTCTTTTTTGATTTTTATACCTTATTTTTTGTTTGTTTTTATTATTTTTTAATTTTTTAGTGTTTATTTGTTTTTGAGAGTGAGAGAGAGACTGGGAGATGGGGGGCAGAGGGAAGGGGCAGAGAGAGAGAGAGAGACAGAGAAGCCAAAACAGGTTCAGCTGTCACCAGAGAGCCTGACACAGGTCTCGAACTCACGAACGGCAAGAGTATGACCTGAGTCAAAGTTGGACATTTAACTGACTGAGCCACCCAGGTGCCCCTGTTCGTTTTTATTTTAAAAAGAGAGAGCATGGCAGGGGACGGGGCGGAGGGAGAGAGAGAATCATAATCAGGCTCCAACACTCAGTGTGGGGCCCTTTGCAGGCTTGACCTGTGACCCTTGGATCATGACCTGTGCTGAAATCAATGGTCGGGAGCTCAGCCGACTGAGCCACCCAGGCTCCCCGGACTTTTATAACCTTTTTAAAAACTTGTTTTAGACTGAGTTTCCAAAATCGCTCTCTAAATCCCAGATGCCATATTCACCAAGAATCAATAGTAAAAACAATGCTTCTTTCCCAAATATGTACCAATTACCTTTTATCTTCAGCATGGATACAGTGGTATTTCATTCAACTTTAATAGGTACATTTTTTTACATAATAAAGAATGGAAAATGCAGTGTGTGTTATGGTTTTTTGGAGAAACAGAATCAGTAGAATATGTATTTATAGATTTGTTGTAAGGAGTTAGCTCACTGATTATGGAAGCTGACAAGCACCAAGATTTGCAGTCAGCAACCGGAGGCTCAGAAGTAATAATGGGACATTTCAGTCTGAAGGCAGTAGACTTGAGACCCAGGAACTGACTTCATTTAAGTCCAAAGACAGGAAAAAACTGATGTCACAGCTTGAAGACAGTCAGGCATGAGTAGTTTTCTCTTACTTGTGAGAAGTCAGCCTTCTTATTTTATTCACACCTTCAGCTGATTAGACGAGGCCCATCCATAATAGGAAGCTCAATCTGCTTTACTTAGTCTACTGATTCAATGTTAATCTCACCTACAAACACTTTCACAAATACATCCTGGATACTGGCACAAAGCTGACACAGAAAATTAACCCTCACTCTTTCTTTGATGTATTTTTCTTAAAAATGTATTCTAGGTTGTTTTCTGAAAGAGTAAAATTTATTTTGATGACACTTTCCCACCACCAATGATCTATTCTCTTCCCACTCGCAATAGTTTATTTGGTAGGATTGTCAACGCAGGTGCCCTGAATGGGAATCTGGACTTCACTAAGTAATTGTCCACGTGTTCCCTAACCTCCAAGAACCTCACGTGCTTGTCTGGAAGTTGGATATAAATTACGTCTATTTCATGAATCGCTGTGAGGATTAAATGAGAATTACACAATGCTCCCCTCCGCCACTGTTACCACCACATACAAATAATCTCTCTCAATTCCTTCTCCCTATATAAATTGTTTTCTCTCTTGGAAGTTATCAATCATTTTTCAATTCTAGATTGCTGTGTAACAAATCACTTTGAAACTCATGGTTTTGTGGATTAGCTTGGGCTCCACTGTGCAGTTCTTGTGCCCCATGTAGGACTGGTTCAGTTTCCTTATGCAGCTGCATTTGTGTGAGGGGGAGGGGCAGGTGTCAGTCACCTCACTGGTCTATCGGGCAGCTGGTATTGGCCACAGTTGAGAAGCTTCAGTTATCCTTCATGTTATTATTCTTCCTCCAGAAGTCTAGACCTGCTTCTCGTGGAAAGCATTGTAGTTGGTTTCTAGAGAGCAGATGTGGAATCTGCTGGGTTGTTTATAGACTAGTGCTGGCCCTGGCACAGACCTGCTTTCACCTCGTGCTGTGGGTCCAACCAAGTCACATGACCAAGTCAGCTACAAACTTAAATAGACTCCACCTCAGAGTGGTAAGAGTGGCATGTACCAATGGAGAGAACAGGAATTACTGTTGGCCATCTTTAAAATCATTGTCTCATACCACTTTATGTACTTGTATTTGTTTTCCAGAGCTGCCACCACAAAGTATCACAAGCGAGTGGCTTGAAAAGAAAAAATATTGTCTCACAGTTCTGGTGAGCTAGAACTTTGAGATCAAGGTGTAGGTATGCTTGGTTAAATCTGAGGGATATGAGAAAGGATTTCTCTTGCCTAACTTCTGGTGGTTTTCTGGCAGACGTTGGTGCTCCTTGGCGTCCAGGAACAGTCTATAATCTCTGCTTTCATTTTCACATGACATTCTTTATGTGTGCATGGCTGCCTCAAATTTTCCTTATTTTAAGTACATCAGTCCTATTGCATTAGAACTCATTCGGTGAGCTCACTTTAACTTCATTATTGCTATAAAGACCTTATGTCCAAATAAGGTCGCTTTCAGGGTAATGAGGCTTAGGATTTCAACATACAAATTTCAGGGGGACACGATTCAATGTAAACAACGTTGTAATTTCCTTCATCCATAATAATCTATGTCTATTGTTTCCTGCAAGTGTCCCTTAATCTAAAACTCTGTGACAGTAGTTACCTTTATTTTTTTTCTTTGTTTATTGATGTATCCCAAGTTCCTAGAACAGTACTTGATGTACAGTAAACGTTCAATAGATATTTGTTGGCAGAAAAATGAATGATGTTCATAACATTGTTAGCATATTATTTGGTACATGAAAAATACTAACAAATATTAACTAACGAATATTTGTTTGTATTGTTATAATACATGTATTGATCCTAAAAAGACACCTTTTCCGTGTTCTTTTCCAAAATCTTTAGGGACTATATATTACACATGCCAGAATGGGAAAATTTGTACAAATGCATTTCTTCATAGTAGGTTGATTAGTAAACCATTTATTTATTATGATGATTATGCTATAGCTTAATAACATTTAGGGAGACATCTTCAGAAAGAAATGTACAAATATGTCTATTTGTTCATGTTTATTACCCACACGGATCACTCAACGATTCACTGAGCATGATTCAGAACGTCTTCGGTTGTTTCCTAAATTCAAATATGTCCATAAAATATAAAAAAGTGATATTTCTAATCATATCATAAGTCTTACATGTAATTTCAAAAGATACATTTGCTATACATCTTAATTTATCATAGGGAATGGAACCATTATCGGGAGAAAGAAAAAAACAAGCTTAGATTACTGATAGTGTCTGAGAGTAACGATGTTTATCATAGATTCTTCATACTCATTCTTTTAAGGGTTAAATTGCAATAGCAATGTTCTAGGATATGTATGCCCAGAATTAAGACCTAGAAGAAGTATTGCCTTTCTGTTCTCATAAGAGCCCCTGTAAGGTTAGTAATTAAAAGCGAGTTTCTCTCTTTTTAATAATATTTAGGTCAATGGCCTACTGAGGAGTAGTAAAGGTAAAACTTTCCCAGATTAACACCATATGCTACCATTCCGAACTGTAAATGCTGGGGACGAATTTTTCAGTTTAGATTAATGTTGCTGTCTCTGAAAGAAGGGTAAGAAATTCACCCATTAGCCATTGAGTCCAAGAAGGCCTTCATCAGATTTGCCTTCAATCCAGGCATTCGAAGTCCCCAGAGACTGCCAAGTCATAGGGGTGTGCGGAATAAATTAAAGTTAAAATATTGTCCAAAAGAGACCATATGTTTGAGCAGACTGCATTTTCCTTGACGGGAGAATGTAAGTGTTAAGACAAATCATGTCCAACTTGTCATAAAATTGAATTAGGACCGGAAGGAAGATGGAAATTTTAGTCAAGGGAGCTAGGAAGCTTAACAGATATCCTCCTGAAATTAGCAGACATAAGAGTGGTGGCCAAAACACTCTTAAAACATTCAATGTCTTCCCCTGAGAGGATAGAGATTAAAAATCTTGAATGTATGAATATGAGTGTTTTCTACTTTTCTCACAAGCATATCATCTGAAAAAAACTTATAAATAGCCCAATATTAATATCCAACTGGTCTGCATTCTAGAATCTAGATGAAGAAAATTATTAGTAAACAGAAAAGAATATTTTAGATTACACTGTTTCATATTTATTAAACCTCTATTGTGTGCTAGTAATAAAACAGAAAAAAGATTATTTTCAGAGAGCTTATAGTCTTGTGTGGAGAGAGAAAATAACAATATGAAATATTTAAAATACAAAGCGTGGAGACTGTGATTGGTGCTAAGGAGAAAAATCAAGCAGGCAATAGGGTAGAATCAGCTACAGGAGACTGTAGGGAAAGGCTTCAATGAAAAGGCAAGGAGGTGAAGGTGTGAGCTATATAGATATCTGAGATATTGTTCTAAAAAGAAAGAAAATCAAAGTGATTACATTCTGGATGTACTTTAAATGCAGAGCGACAAGCTTTGTGGTTGATGAGGTGTAAAATTAAAGAGGAGAGTCTAGTGTAGATCAAAGTTTTGGCCTGTGGTTTGTCTATGCACTGAGATGGGGAAGACCTGAACCAGAGCAAGTGTGGGAGGAAAAAAATAGGAACTCAATTGTCCACAAGAGATTTCAATTGCCTATTGGATCTTCACATGAAGATATTTTAATAATCAGTTGGAAGTATGAATTTGGAATTTGGGGGAGTTCTGGAACAGGTAGATGATAGGTGGGTATGTAGATAGGTAGACAGATACATAAGGAGATATATAGAGCTGTGAAACCAGTTGTTTTCACTGTGGAGTGTTGTATAGATCTTAAAGCAGATATACTTAAAGATAAACCTCTGAGGAACTAATGAACAGTAATGTAAAAGAGAAACCAAGAATGTGAAGTCCTAGAAATCCAATAAAGAAACAGAATCCTGCTGTATTAAATACTTTTGTTAGATCCGGTAAAACAGGTACTCAAACTTGGTCACCACCTTTAGTACATGGCCTTGTGAAGAATAGTTTTGGATAAATGGTGGGAGCGTGAGCCTGTTTGGAGTGGCCTCAAGGGATACTGAGAAAGGCAAGTTGGAAACATCTGTATAAGTGGTTCTTTTGAGAGTCTGTGTTGCAAAGATAAGAGAACCACGGCAGTATCTAGGATGATGAGTAAAGATAAGAAAGGGTTTTCTCAAGGTGGAAGAAGTGACAGTATGTTTGGATACAGGTAACATAGTAGGGAAGAATTTATAATGTGGGAGAAAGGCATGAATTACTGGAGTCACGTATTTGTGTTTGTGGGAGAGAGTTAGTCTTGTGTAAAAGTGGGCGTAGTTAATCCATGATCCTAGAGTGTGAGGGCAAGTATCTGGGTATGGGTGCAGCTTAGTAAGTAAACGTGGTGGTGGGAGCTATTCTCTTTTAATCCCTACAATTGTCTAGGTGACGTGAGAACAATTCCTGTGTCGGAGGTTTGCGGAGAAGGTAGGAAATAGCATTCAAAAGATCTGAGCGGAGAGTAGACTATGGAAATAGAGTTTGATTCTCATGCAACAATAAGGACCGAGATCAGGGACCGTACATGTACAATAAGACCAGTCATTTCACTCCTGTGTTTTCTTCAGCCCTGTTGGGCTGCATGCATAAGGACAGAGTAGATGTTAATTAGAATTAATGAAGATGATTTTGCTTTACTGAGTAAGAAAAACCGGTAAGTGATGGTGTGAAATCATTGAATGTTTATAACACAGTGTTCATAGTGAACAGTCTTTGGACTGTCAGAGTGTCTTCTTAAGCCTCTGTTTTGATCAGAATGCCTCCACCTACATCTGATTAGGTGGCTGCTCTAGGCGAAGATATAAGATATCTAACTGTTTCTTTGAAATAGGCGTGTCTACAAATATATCTGCCAGGCCACCTGTACTAGAATGAGTTCTGATAGATGTCTGTCTGTGGGAGAAAAAAAATCAATAAGCCTTAGGAGAGTCTAAGGGCTTAGTGGGTTCATTGACTCTTCAGAATATAACTAGGTTAAATGCTACTTTTTGAAGTTACGTGGAAAGAGTAATCAATATTCCTTGAACAGACAAAATAGTGAAAGACCCTGTCTCAGTTGCTCATCAGTATCATAAGCCTTTCCGGAGATGACCAAGGCCTGTGTCCTGGAGGTAATAAGAACCTCCTTTAACTGGCCTCTTCTTTCTAGAAAGATCTATGTTACTCAATATAGTTCCTGACAACTTAAAAGAACTTCCCAGCAGGCACACAGAGAATCAGAGCTATCCTGATTTGTTATTGGCACAATCAGACTTGAAAATCTAATGGTTATGAAATGTGTAAAAATCTGCAGTCATGAAATGTATTAGATAAAAATGTCCCATAAGGACTAGATGATATAGGATGTTCAGAAAGGTCGTAGTTTCAGTAAATCAAGTATAGCATGTAAGGAGAATGACACTGGGGAGTTAGGTTCAAGCCCTCCGCAGACATGCTTTATAAATACACGGCAAATCTATCGTGACAGAGATGCGTTACATAAAGCTAGCTTCAGGGCGATGCTTTGGGTGAAGCGTGTATTGGTTCTCCCACAGTGTGGCTTATTCTGCTATTCCCACTGTCTTGCCTCCTGCTGGCTGCTGGCCTTTGTAAAGTGCAACTTGGAAAGAAAACAATGGAAAACAAAAGTGAGGAAAAATTAAACCCAATAAACCAACCAAACCAAAGAGGATATTCAGTCTGGTCTTGCTTTCTTTGTTGAGGGACTCCTTGTTGAAAAAGCCCTCATGGCCAGAGGCCCAGTATAGATGAAAACGCTACGACGGACTTGTCTTGTTCACCTTCATTTCTACCCCTAAAGATGAGAATCCATCACTGCCAGGAGCCTCAACGTCAGAAAATACGGCATAATGTGTAGGCGAAGACTAGGGTAGAGAGCTGGAAAACTGTGGGTAAAAGTGCCTCCTTGCTTCGCATTACAAATTGCATTCCATCAGATCTTTAATCAACATCCAGAGCCGTAATAAAATACTAGAGTTTGAAGGACAATGAGTAATTATCCAACCCAATCCCTCCTTTACAGAAGATACTGCGGCCCAGAGAATTGAACTTACTTAGCTTCTTATAAGTAAATTGGATCACTGCCAGAGTCACACCACAGCTTACTTTAGTATATTCATAATAATCATTTTTATCAGCTTTAAAAACCTAGTTATTATGAAAGGTGTACAATTCTGTAGTCATGAAATATACTATAAAAACATCCCTGTTATATGTTTGTAACATATAAAATATACCAAAATATAACATAAAAATATCCTGTTAATACTTAAGGCTAATAGAAAGTGCCATTTTTACTCCAGAATACCCAGAAAGAATAGTGGACGTAGACAGGGGAATCAATTGCAATAAAAAACAAGAGGTACCTGGGTGGCTCAGTTGGCTAAGTGTCTGACTTTGGCTCAGGTCGTGATCTCATGGTTTGTGACTTCGAGCCCCGCGTCGGGCTCTGTGCTGACAGCTCAGAGCCTGGAACCTGCTTTGGATTCTGTGTCTCCCTATGTCTCTGCTTCTACCCCACTCATACTCTGTGTCTTTCTCTCAAAAATAAACATTTACAGATAAAATGTGCAATTGTTAGTGATTGGACTCTACATCCAACTAAATACTAAAACGTCATTTAAAATCACCTTGCAGATGAATATTTAATCACTCAAAATAATTGCTAAACAAAACAAAACAAAACAAAACCAAAAAACAAAAAACAAACTATATAGTCAAATAGCAAAATAGTAAATAAAATATGATGTTAGTTTACAAGATAATGGATAGGTAACGAGAGTGATGTGTATCAGAATGTTAACAGTGGATTTACCTAAAGTCTTTTATCTCCTTCCTATGGGATTTTATTCCCCCCACCTGTTTTTTATAATGAATATGTTTAACTTAAATTATTAGAAACATGCTTTTTTTACTTGATTTTTGAAGTGTAATTATGGCAAACACTGTGATTAAGTTCTTTTCTTCTAACTGTAAGAACGACTTGCAGATTCATTGTTGGGCACCTCTCAAGCCAGATATATGTTTCCTAAATCTGACATGAAAGCAGTCATTTCCTGTCTTGGCTTGCTACCAAAACCTTCACTGATCAGGAGAAGGGAGAGTCAAACACATTTGCAGAATCAAAATTTGACGTTTAAAAGTGAGATTCAATCCCTGTGAATGCATAATCGTCCAAAAATGACAACGGAAACAACTGACTTCCTGATATGTAAATATGTAATTTGGGAAACACTAAATAAAAGAATCAAAGATCTTGATTCCTCATAAGACTTTGGAAAATAAGAGTTATAAAGAGAAGGCAGCAATGAGGAACTAAAAACACGGCACCAATCTATAAGGACAGAAATTAGTTGGTGGGGGAAAAACGGATATCTCTCAGATCGTATTACATAGCCGTGAAACATAAAGAGTGATTGTATCTAACTGAAGGTCCTGTAAGCTGTGAAAATCATTTGAATAGGAAATGGGCACATATAAAATTCACCAAGCATTTACATAAGCCTTTGTGTCCCCAAATTGTAATTCAGCACGTGTTATTAAAAGCTGTAGATACAAATTTATGCTTTATAGGACATTTGAAGTAAAATTCTACAGCACCTAAACAAATTCACCTAGGTTAAAAAAAAAAAGAAGTCTTTAATTTCTAGCAAAATAGTATATATTAACTGTACATATTCAGCAAGCCACATAGCCTCTTAAAATGTCAATTTTTATGAAGACACACAAATAGCATACTCATAAACATTCATAGTCTTGCAAATATTATATTCTGACCATCCTGTTCCTTCATTCAACAAATATTTATCATGTTTTTATCACGTGCCAGATACTATTCTAGGCACTGGAGAAACAACCTTAATTAAACAAGACAAAATTTTTGTCTTCTTGGAATTTTATGGTATTTAAAGGCATACGTCATTAAGTGAAGATTTATCATACTTTATCTATTGAAATAAACAAAAGCGTATGAATTGTATCTAATAATAACTGTATAGTGTATGGATTAAAAATATGAATTGACTACTTAGAAAATTTTATCTTAATTCGAATTGTGCATATCTTGGAACACCCTTCAGACTGGCATGCACTGAGGGCTTGGATGATTTTATAATTGGCATTTCCTTAATTGAATTAACATGTTACCTGTAACACAACTAGTGCAGGAAGGTTTTTAAATGGTGTACATAAAACATCCACAATGATGAAGAAACAAGAAGCAGTTTTCAGATCTTTCTCTAATAGGGAACACATTTCTGGACAAATAAAACTTTCAAATTACAAAAGTATTTCTAAAGTGGTTTTTGCATTTTATACTCCTACAGACGAAGTGTGAGAATTGCAATGGATTCCCCAACTCTCAATATTTGTTGTTACTGTTGGTACGTATGTGCTGGTGTCTTTTTTTTTTTAATATTGCCACTTTCCAGATTACACTGATTATAAATATATTTTCAAGTGTCAGTTGGCTGTCCCTACAGATTTCTTTGTGGAGTGTCCAACTTTTTGTTCATTTTTATTTGGTTTGTCTTTTTATTTATAAGTTATAGAAATTTTGTATGTTTCATGGATAATGGTGCTTGGCCAGATATATATTCTTTTTTTAAAAAAATATTTTTATTCGAGTATAGTTGGCACGCAATGTTACATTAGTTTCAGGGGTACAACGTAGTGATTCAACTTTTCTAAATGTTATGCTATGCTCAGCACAACTGTGCCTTCATTCCTACGACTTGTGCATTTTATAACTGCATCTCTTATTTCCCTGACCATTTTTCCCAGTCCCCAAATGCTTCCCCTCCGGCAACCATCAGCTTATTCTCTGTATTTACAGGTCCAATTCTGTTTTTCATTTATTTATTTGTTTTGGTTTTTAGATTCCACATCTGAGTGAAATCATATGGTATTTGTTTTCCTCAGTCTCACTTATGTCACTTAGCAGAGTGCTGTCTAGGTCCATCTGTGTTGTCGCAAATAGCGAGCTCATCCTTTTTTATGGCTGCATAGTATGACGTCATGTGTGTGTGTGTGTGTGTGTGTGTGTACAGCTTCCTTATCCATTCATCTATAAATGGACATTTTAGTTGCTTCCATATCTTGGCTATTATAAATAAGGCTGCAATAAACATAGGGTGCTTATATAATTTCAAATTAGTGTTTTCATTTTCTTTTACTAAATACCCAGGAATGGTATCATTGGGTCATATGGTATTTCCATTTTCAATGTTTTGAGACGCCCCATACTATTTCCCACAGCAGCTGTACCCGTGTGCGTTCTCACCCAAAGTGAGTGCACGAGGGTCTCCTTTTCTCCAAATTCTCACCAGCACTTGTTATTTATGCAAATATTTACTCTGTATCCGTGGCATCCTTGTTGTTTTTATTAATGGTATCTTTAATTTTTTTTTATTTGGTTTTAATTTTTGATGAAGTCTAAATTTGTCAATTCATTCTTTCACTCTAATTGTTTTTGTCTCTGTCCTAAGGAACATTTACATGGACTCAAATCATAAAGAAGTTCTGATGTTTTCCTCCAAGAGATACAAGGTTTTAGCTTTTATTTTATTTTTTTTTAATTTTTTTAACATTTACTTATTTTTGAGAGACAGAAAGAGACAGAGTGTGAGCGGGGGAGGAGCAGAGAGAGAGGGAGACACAGAATCCGAAGCAGGCTCCAGGCTCTGAGCTGTCAGCACACAGCCCCATGCGGGGCTCGAACTCACGAACCGTGAGGTCATGACCTGAGCCGAAGTCGGATGCTTAACCGACTGAGCCACCCAGGCGCCCCTAGCTTTTATTTTAGATGTTTGATGCATCTTAAATTAATTTTCATATATGTTACAATGTACAGGTAAAGGTAGAAGATTCCTTTATTCCAGTATAATTAGTTGAAAAGACCAAACAAAATTGATTACATTGGCAAATTTGTGGAAAATCAAAAGCCTGAGTGAGTGCAGCTCTGTTGCTGGCCCCTATTCTGTTCTACTGATCTTTATGCTGATCTTACACCAGCAAGGAACGCGGCTGGATTGCTGCATTACGTGGCTTTCCAGCAACTCTCAAAGACGTGTAGTGTAAGGTTTTTACAGGATTATTTTGGATATTCTAGATACTTTGCATTTTCATATGGAGTTCTAGAATCAGCTTGTCAGTTTCTAAAATGTATGTGAGTCCGTATTTAATCTACAAGTCAATTTGAGGAGAAATGACTTCCTAACCAAACTAAGACTTTCAGTCCATGACTTTTAATCTCTCAAGTTAATTTTAACATGTTAACTTTCTATAGGAATATTAATTTTGTTTTTTAATGATATTAGTCATTCCTTGCCAGCCTCATATCAAGTTAATCTCCTCCATACATTGGAACACCAGAGATCATTAAACACGTGGACCGAATCTTCACTCTGGATGTTTCTTCCAATTTTGACACGCCACACTGCTCCCAATTTTCTTACACCTATTTGCTTCGCTCATATATACTACCACCATAGAAGGCATTAAAATTTGACACCTCTGCCCTATGTTTTGATTTCATAGAAGAACTCACCATTCCGTAAAATTATTACACAGTTTCTACCTCCTTGCTCGGCATTCTACGTATCATGCTATTCTACCACTGTTCAAACTTGTAAAATCCTCTACATCCTTTAAGGTGAAACTGAAATATTCTTTCTTTGGTGCAGTCTTTCCAAAACAAGTCAGGCAAAATTAATCGAGAATTGTATTGGTTTCTTAAGCTTTTTTTTTTTATCTCAATTCATAATGTGGCATGTTTTATGATAGCATGCTAACGATAGTCTATAATTGTCTATGATAACTTAGTATGGAAGAAATATACATATATGTTTTTATATTTTAACATAATATATCATGAGCTATTTCAAACATCCAGTAATATAAAGAGAAGGAGATAGTTAGTATACTGTACTAGTGGTTCTCAACTAGATTTGTGTTTTTACCTCCAGAGCAAAATGTTTGGCAACATTTTAGTTGTCATAACAGGGGGGATAGGGAGAGGTTTGCTACTGGAATCTAAAGGATAGAGGCCAGAGAGGCTGCTACCCATCTAGATATCCTGCAATGCACAGGTCCATTCCCAAACAAACACAACTGCCCAGAATACCAACAACACAGGGGTTGAGAAACTCTCCTCTGTATTAACCTCTTCAAATATATCAGGTGTTAACATTTTGCTACATTTGTTTCAGTTGTCCTTCATTTAAATAATAAAATGCTACAAATATATTTGAACCATTCACTGACCTCTCTGATTTCATTCTCTTCCTTCCCTCTTGAGAGATATAATTTCCTTAAAATCATGTGCAAGTAACCCCACGTATATGTATGTTGTATTCTCTACGTATCAAAAACTATATCCTTATCATACTTAATATATCATGAATCATCACACTGTATAATATCCTACAATGTTCTTTTATTAATTCATGATATGTTCTTAATATTTATCAATTTTGATATTCATATACTGAGGCCATTCATTTTAATAGCCGTACAACCTCCATGTATTGTCTATGTCATTATTTATCATCCATTGGTATACTAGTGTTGTTCTAAATTATTCCTCATGGCAAATAGTGCTGTGATAATTTTTTTGTAATGCATGGCTCCTTAAATAGTATACTAAGTTGAATAGTGTCCCGCGTTTGTCCACCTAGAACCTCGGAGTGTGACTGTGTTTAGAAGCACGCAGATGCAAGCAAACTAAGCGGAGATCATACTGGATTAGAATGAGCCTTAATGGAGTGACCGTATCAGTGTAAGAAGAGGAGAATTCAGACACACAGACAAACACAAGAAAGTAGAGCATGTGAAGTAGAAGGAAAAGATTGGATTCATGTATTTAAAAGCCAAGGGATGCCAGTGATTGCCCGCAGGCATTGGAAGCTAGGAAAGAGGCCGAGAATAGACTGTCCCCCAAAGTCTGCACAGGGAAGGGGTCCTGCTGACCACTTGATTTCAGACTCCTGGTCCTGGCCTCCAGAACTGTGAACTAACACATTTCTGTCACTTTCAGCTACCCACCCATAGGAACCTACAGCAAGCAGGCATGTGAGGCTTTCTCTTAGTAATTAAAATGAGGATTAGAATCACTGGGTTCTAGGGCATAGGCATCTATAAATTAATTATTGGAGTTTATGAGATTTTTTCTTCAGGCTCTCTCCTACCTTGGTATCATCAGGCTGTATTTTTAGTAAATCTGATGACTAAGAAAGTATATCATTGTTTTCATTCACCTTTCTATGATTATAAGTGAGGTTGTATACTTTTATATAATTCTTCATTCATTCAATTCTATTATTTTGTGAATTATCTCTTTATACAATTTACCCGTTTGTGTCTGCGTGTGGCAGTGGTGTTTGTCTTTAAAAGGAAAATGATACATAGTACTGTATAGTATTTTCTGGGTTTTAAATCTTTGTCCAATATACATTGCGAATATCTTCTCAAAGCCTATAGCTTATCTTTAAATTTTGTGTATATTGTCTTTCCAGTAGAAGCTATTTATTATATTTATCACTCTTATTTTTGAATTATTCTTCATCTTTGTTAAATAATGTATTCCACCACTACCATAAAGCTGTTCTAAATGCTATTCTAAAATTTGATAATTTCATTGCAACACTTATGCTTCTAATATAGTGAAATTTGGTTTTATCTATGGTATGACACAGACATCTACTTTTCCATAAAGAAAATCAATGTTCCTTCCACCATTTAATAAGCAATATATCTGCTTCTCACTTTGCTGTCATGTAACCTGTACTCTGTGTGTGTGTGTGTGTGTGTGTGTGTGTGTGTGTGTGTGTGTGTGTTCTATTCTGTTCCAGTGACTGATTTGTCTGTTATTATCATGTGGTCTTAACTAACACACTTTTAAAATACTTTTGATACGTGACAGAGTCAATTGCCCAGCCTCGTTATTCCTCAAATACATCTTAGATATTTTTGGCTGAGTAGATATCCTTATGGCTCCATAGAACTTCAGGGTCAAGGTATCAAGTTCCACAATAAGCCTGAGGCGGATTCCAATTTATATTTCATTGATTTTACAAATTAATTTAGTGTTATCTAACATCTTTATAGCCTTGAGTCTTATAATTCAGAAACATTAACTTCACTTTTTTTAAAATTTAGGTTAATAAATTTTAAAATTGATCTATAATAGTCTTGTGCTCAGCTTTTTAGATTTACTTACATAGTTTGTGGTCATTCTTGCTATTCTGTGGCATCATGCATTCTTATTTTCATTGGCTGCTAGTGGCAAGTGAGAACGCTCCGATTGGACCCTTACTTATCACCAGAATTCTTACTGTCATGTTATTATTTTTAACAATGTATAGATATTTTTGGATTTTTAAAAATCAATTAAATCCTATTTCATGAAAACAAATGGTAATTTTAACTCTTATTTTTCCAGCTGTTATAAAACCTTTTGCATTGTCTCGGAGGTTCTGATGAATATTCAGTACTAAGAATGATGGTGAGCGCACTCGCTTTCTGCATAATTTTAATAGGACCACGTTCAAAACGTCATATTCAAGCACGGTATTTCTAAAGGCTCAGCGAATGCCTTTAACGAGGCAAGGATAGTTCCATTTATTTTATTTTGTTTGCCAAATTTTTCATAATGAATTAGTGATGAGCTTTATAATTTTTTTCAAAATAACAGACAATCAATGAGTAATCACACAGACCATATCCAATAACTTATAATACTGTTACTAGCAGGTGACAGGTTGTACCTCGTTATAAGAAGTGTGTTGCTGACATTTATTTACTTAATCTTTTTCACATTAAGCTTTGTGTTTGGTCAAATGTGACATTAAACATGTGTCACCAATTTTAAACTTAATACAATACATAAAGTGTTTATAAGAACTGTATGTGTTTCTGAGTGTTTATGTACTTAATCAAAGTATTTTATGCTCTTTTGAGCAGATATTTATTTCATCAAGGGTTTAAATGTTTTAGGAAGTGTAAAATGGCCGAACCATATGTAAGATTTCAGAGGTGCCCTAGGAAGAGAGGGAATGAAACAGCAGAGTTGAGATGGAATGGATTAGGAAGTCCAGATGAAACTCTGTGGGCTGAATGCTGGCAGAAAACTCAAGAGAGGAAGACTGTACAGAAAATACCACATGACACAGACACTGCAATGTAATGTGTGAAAGATAGTGAGGAACATAAGTGAACATTTAAAGTGTATTTAATAATATTCTATGCATGTATGTATTTATTTATCTATTTCTTTATTTTAAGTAAACTCTATGCCCAGTGTGGAGCCCAACTTGGGGCCTGAATTCACTACCCTGAGATCAAGAGTCAGATGCTTAACCAACCGGACACCTCAAAATAATATTTTTATTAACAGCTCTTAAGGTTGACTAGAGCAGCATGAGTACGCTGAGCAGAGCTAATCACCTTGGGTTACATATCAAGCGCTGGAATTGTAACTAAGCATTGCTTGGAGTGCCTCACTTTCCTTGTTAAATATTCTAGCTCCAGGAAGTTTGTCCCTGTGCTCATAGTCCTGAGAAAACCAAATTCAGCATGGTCACATGATACCACGGGTAGTGCAGAGGCAGTGAGAGTAAACGAAGGAACACTGAATATCATTTTGCCTTTAATGGCCCTGGAAGGACTCTGTTTCGGAAGGATGGGGGAAATCTTACTATTTACATCATTGTCTCTCCATCTCACCCATCTCTTTCATTTCTCTTCCTGTGACTTGCTGTCTCTGATTATGCATCTCTCTGTCTCTGTTTCCAGCTCTCTCTCCTGTATCCATAGGAGTAAATTATAGAAATTTCCCAGTCTTATCTTTCTTAAGGAATAAACCTAACAATAACAGAAGGTATGTTTCAAAAGCTACATGTGGCCTGAACTAATGAAATTACTCAAATATTCAAATGTAGTTGTGTTGACCATACAAAAAGGAGAAATCAAGTCTTCTTAATGAAGAAATAAAAACAAATTGAACAAATCCTAAACTCATTCACTTTATCCAAATCATTTATATGGCAATGATCTCAATAGTAATGGTTCAAAAATACCCTCTCGTTTGCTGAAATTTTACTCTAAGAACTAAAATCTAATTTAAAATTAAATACATTTCGATTATATCATCGTATAATAATTCAGCACTGAATTGTTCCTAAAGAAAGAATGCTCAAATATACAGAAATATAATTTTATTCACTGTGTAACTAGTGGTTATAAGTAATAGAGAATTTTTTGCAATATCCTAAGATTAAAATCTAAGAAATTGAGTATAATTACTCAAGAAATCATATTCTCCTATATTTGGGAATTTTAATTCCATGTTCAACACTTGTTGGTAGTAAGACTTATTCACTTAAAAAAAAAACACAAAAACAAAAACAAAACAAAAAAACAAACAAAAAACAGACAAAAAAAACTGACATTTTCCGAAGCCAACTGTGTGTAAGCATATGGAGACGGCCAGCATGAAGGAAGGTTTCTTCTTTGGTCCCACACGTGCTTGGCACTTCTGCTTGCATGATCTCATTTAATTCACACGACCTCACTGGATATTGGCTGTGATTACCATATTTTGAAAATAATGATTAAAAATTTACATTAGATTAAATACCTTGATGAAGTTCATAAAACTTACCTTTGAGAGGCCCCTGGGTGGCTAAGTAGGTTAAGCATCTCTTGATTTCAGCTCAGGTCATAATCTTGCCGTTCATGAGTTCTAGCCCTTATATTGGGCTCTGCGCTGATAGTGTAGAGCCTGCTTGGGATTCTCTTTCTCCCCCTCTCTCTGCCCCTCCCACATTAGCACATGAGTGCTCTCGCTCTCTCAAAATAAATAAACAAACCTTAAAAAAATAAAAGCTTGCCTTTGAATCCAACCCTATTGGATTCCAACTTTCCAGCTTTTCCCTTTGCACGTCATTGAGCCATTTGGACAATCAGGTTTCTTATACGAATGCCAATTATTCCTCTAATACTCCTCTAGGATATAATCCTGAAATGGAAGGTGTTAACAGACAGAACAAGAGGGGCTTCTGGGACCTGGAGTGTACAATATTTACCCACTATAGCTACCTCATATTTCATTCACAAACAATTCCTGTTGTATGAAAAAACTTGAGCTTGAGTGGTAGGAGGATATGATGGGTAAGAAAGGAGGGGTAGCTATGGGAACGGATGCCATATCAGATACTCCCAACTAAGTTTATTGAGGAAAAACTATGAACCAGGCATAGTGTTAGGCCTTGAAATGCATTCCCTCATTTAATCATGTGAGGCATAAACCTTGGAATAGAGAAATTAAACAATTAGGAGCTTCTGGGTGGCAGAGTTGGCTAAGCCTCCGACTTCAGTTCAGGTCATGATTTCATGGTTCATGAGTTCGAGCCCCCCTTGGGGCTCTGACAGCTCAGCGCCTGGAGCCTGCTTTGGATTCTGTGTCTCCTTCTCTCTCTGCCTCTCCCCTGCTCATGCTCTGTCTCTTTATCTCAAAAATAAATAAACATTACAAAAAAATTTTAAGTAATTTTTTCAAGGATTCATAGCTGCCAAGGCATGAAGTTCGCTCCTTAATTGATGTTGTTGTAGATAAACTATAACAACCAGTGTTTGGTGAAACAAAACTTCAGATGGAATATCATATCTCTGTTATATATATATACACACACAGACACACACATATATATATACACACAGACACGTATTCTAATATTAAAACAATTCTCAATTATACATCCATTAATTTTCAATCCAAAGTTCCTATTTTCCTACAATTTTAATGTAATAATATCTCTTACATGGTGATAACATAAATATATGTTCACTTCCTATATCTTAGAATAGTTTATGTCAAAATCTATAAATCACCTTCTAGCTGAAGTTATTTTCTATCTACTCATGAAAACACATAAAGGTTTTGGGTGAAAAAAAAAGGCAGATCTGAGGGTTCAACGACTAGAAGATTTAACCACAATGCCCACTCCACCAACGCAAGAGCAAAGCAGGCACTTTTATTAGCAATATTCCCTTTATTTATTAAAAAAGGGTATAACAATGAATTCACAAACTCTTTATAAAACATGCTTCATCATGGCCTAGCAGAATTTATTACCACATCATTTTATTATTTAAACAGAGAGTAAAATTTTTTAAAAGATCTGCTCAGGATTTAGAAAAAGATGAAAAGTGATCACAAAAAATGTAAGTTACATGCAGTTATCAGAAGAAAAAAATGTAAGAATTTGAAAAAATAAAGAAGAAAAAGAAAACAGGGCTAGTTCTTTGAGAATAATAATTCTGTAAAATGCAAGTGGCAGGGAATTTAAGAAAGAAAGAAAACCAATTCTTGAATATTAGAACTATATGAGAAATACAAGAGATAAGGACTAAGATTTTATGGGATAATACTTTGCACAACTTCTGAGTTTCAGAAATTTTTATGGCATGAACACTTTTTTTTGAAAACGAAAATGTAGGTTACAAATGCTGAGTCTAAAAGAGATTTAAAAACCTGAATTAACAAAACTGAAAATGCAAAAATTATGAAGAAAATTCAAAACATTGCAGATGATGGAAATATACAGGTGAGTAATTTTAAATTTTGACTTGAAAAATTTAATTTAAATGCTCTACACACTGTAATAATTATATATGATAGCATATTACATAATTTATTTTATGCAGTACATTTACACCTGAAAAAGGAAATACTAAAGGTGAAAATATTAAATATTATTTATGAATATAAATGAAAATTATACCCGAAATACTAAAAAATTGAATTCAACATGACATTTAAAAAAAGACCTACCTTGAAAAAAGAACTTCAATCTCAGTATTGACATGAAGAATCTGATAAATTATATTAACGTTAGGAAGAAACACAACAGGAATCCCATGAAATATTATGTCCTCCTAATGACAGCTTCCACAAAACTGACAAAAAGAAAAAATGTTTCTTAACTTGAAAAAGCAAAAATCAACATTTTACTTGCTGGTTAAAAACAACAGATGTCACAATTAAAGGTAGGAACAAAATTGTCATTATAATTCTTTCTTCTTTTTTTTTGGTAACTTTTGACAAATGCAAGAAGATAATAAACAGATGTCAGGAAAGGAATTATCATTTTTAACACTTGCAGGTAATATTTCATACAAAGACTATCAAAGACAATAAAAATGAAAGAGTATTTAGCAAAATGCCTTGATGTAAGGAAAATGTATTACAGAGACACCTACACAATAATGATCAAAAAAAACTTACATAAAGATTTTTAGGGGAGAAAATGTTTGGGGGCTTAACTACTGGAGACCTCAACACTTTTTCCACGAAAAATTATTTGCTAAAAATAACTTTAACCAAATTGGAATTGATTATTGCAATTTACAGAGCATCCACTTTGTGTCTAGCATTGTCTTATGTATTTTGAATATATTATGTAATTCAACTGTTTTTCCCATTTAAAAAAAAATAAAATGAAGCTTAGAGACATTAACCAATCTGTTCAGGTTCCCGCCCCTAGACATTTGAAGACCCAGGATTTGAACCCAGTTTTGTCTGATTCCAAAGTCTGTTTTTTTTTTTTTCAATATACCAGAAAGCAATATGAAACCACATAGTATTAAAATATGATGTTATGGACTGAATTTTGTTCCCCCTAAATTCATGTGTTAAAATACTAACCTTCTAGTAGCACAGGATATGACTGTATTCGGAGACAGAATCTTCAAAAAGGTAATTGAGTTAAAATGAGGGGACTAGAATGGGCCATAATTCAATATGACAGGTGTCCTTACAAAAAGAAGAGATTAGGACACAGACAGAATGGAAGCAAGACCAAATGAGGATACAGGGAGAAAACAGCCATCTCTAAGACAAGGACAGATGGCTCAGAAGACGCCAATGCAGTAGACACTTTGATATCCAGTCTCTAGAACTGGAGGAAAATAAATTTTTGTTGTTTAAGCCATCCAGTCTGTTTTATTTTGTTATGGAGGCCTTTAGCAAACTAACACATATAGTACAGGGTTATTATAATTGAACTAGTTTGACATGGACATGACGATTGTCCATGAAAATAACTGAGTTGCCAACAATGACTCCTGAAAGAGATCGGAGCCTTGTGTAAGTGGGCTTCTTATTTTGGAATAAAAATCAAATCTGGGTCTCAACTGAAAGTGCATAACAAGGCACAATCCTACTGATCAAAGATTTGGATACAAATATTGGTAGAGGCAAATTTTTTTCAATTTCCTAGTGCCTAAAATTTTAATTATTAAAGCATTGCAAGAAAGAATTAATCAATTTTATTATATAAAAATAAAATAACTATCATAAGTGAACACAAACTGCATGAACAGGCAGATATCATACATGGCTAATGTCACAAATGTGCAAAGAACCGACGCAAAGGACTAAAGATCATCTCCAATATTCTAAACAGAGTGGCTTGCAAACATGACCTCAAAAATATGTTTTGAAATTAATTTAATGGCTTTAGAAAAGATTTTTTAAATAAATGAAAAAATGAGATAGAACACATAAAAAACCATTGCCTTTATTAAAAGCAACTGGAAATTACTGTTTCATGATATTAGTATCTATGTCCTTATCCATGTCCGTATGTACAGACATATGCCCCTACGTACTTATGTACTAGACTGTGATTTCTTAATCAATTCCTAAGTGGTTGGCAGCTGCAGGAGTCTGAGAAACACTGCCTTGTGCTGATGAGAGTATGGGGAAAGACAACGCCATGCTGGTGCTAGACTGTCTTGGGGCCATTCATTGCTGTATGATCTGACTGGATGTTAGTTTTATGTCGTATGTAAAATAGCATTGGAAATGTTCATACCGTTGGCCCACTAATAAGACTTTTTCCACAAGAATTAATGAAATATGTGATCAAAGATTTATGGTAGAGGGTACCTGTCATTGTTGTGCTCAAAATTCTCTAATGACTCTTCATTGCTTCCAGAAGCAGGTTGTCCCCTGTGTCCTTATGTTGGCTTTAAAGGCCCTTGCATTTTAAGTCTGTTAGAAGTTGCCTCTTCGGTTTTTCATTTCCTTCTTTTTCTCTCAGCTCCAACAACATTGCCCTCATTACTTTTCTTCAAATGCACTAGACACATGTCCACTTCAGGCTGTTTGCCTAGGAGGTTCCCTATGCCTTGAAAGTTATCTGTGTGGGTATGGCTTACTTACTCTCTGCTCCAATGACTGCACTTAGCAAACTATTTAAAAATTCAGCACCAGGGCGCGTGGGTGGCTTAGTCAGGTAAGCAGCCTATTCTTGTTTTCAGCTCAGGTCATGATGCCATGGTTCATGGGTTTAAGCCCCGCGTTGGGCTTTGCGCTCACATTGCAAAACCTGCTTCAGATCCTCTGTCTCCCTCTCTCTGCCCCTCCCCCACTCGTGCTCTCTCTCCCTCTCTCAGTCTCTCACTCTCTCTCAAAAATAAATAAATGCTAAAAAATTAAAATAAATAAATAAATAAATAAAGCAGTACCAACTCCAGTACTGCTGAATCCACTTATCCTTGCACTAATTTTGTTCTATAATACCACCCCCCTCTAACATACTATAAAATTTAATTATTATTATATTTATTCCTTATTTTATCTCTCCATTCTCCCTTTATCCACCACTTTCTAAAATATATATTCCACAGGGAGATAGTTAAGTAAAATTTAGAGATGTATATTATTAATAGAACAAGATACATTGTATGCAAAGTAATGATCAGTGAAGATACAAAGCAATAATAAAAGAAGAACAGTATGTATAAAAGGAAATAAAAATATTAGCAGTGGGTTTCTAGGGATTGAGATTCATTAGTGTTATAGTTCATTTTGGTTTTATCCCATATATATTTCTTCATTTTCCAAAATTACTAAAATAGAAATATAGCCTAGCATTTAAAAATATATATTAGTTTATTTTTAAAACTGGGATTTTTGCGAATATATCAAGATAATGTACTCCATACATTTTATTTTATTTTTATTTGGGGAGGGGTTATTTATCTATTTTGAGAGAAAGAGAGAGAGAGAGAAAATAGCACAGGGGAGGGGCAAAGAGAGACGGAGAAAGAGAGTCCCAAGAACTCTTCCCACTGACAGTTGCAGAAACTAACATGGGGCTTGAACTCACAAACTGTGAGTCATGACCTGAGCTGAAACCAAGAGTCAGTCGCTTAACCTACCAAGCCACCCAGGCACCCCTGTACTCCATAAGCTTTAGGTAAATATAGATACAGAACATTTATTTGATAAAATGTAAAACTCATTCTTTGTTTTTACTTTTGTCAAATATGGTTATCAAAATATATTTTGTAATGTCTAGTATAAATAAATACTAATAAGAATGATGACTATTGGAAAAATAATTAAATATTGCTGTTATTTTCAGCAAATATTTTTAAATACCTAAAAATAAACAAATAAGATATTCAATTTGATTATTTTCACAATTAGTGATGTTTTATTAAGATCACATGACACAATGGGAAGCCTGGATGGCTCAGTTGGTTAAACATCTGATTTTGGCTCAGGTCATCATCCCATAGTTCGTGAGTTCAAGCCCTGCATCAGGCTCTGTGCTGACAACTCAGAGCCTGGAGCCTGCTTTGGATTCTGTGTCTCCCTCTCTCTCTGCCCCTCCCTGGCTTGGACTCTATATCTCTCTCAAAAATAATAAATAAACGTTAAAAATTTTTTAAAAAATCACATGACACAAAATATAAAAGTTAAAAATTAATGCCTTTCCTACACAGCACTAATTATAAGATAGAAAACATAGTGAGGAAAGAGATCTCCTTCACTCTGGCAATTAAAAACATAAGTGAATTCGGGCAATGATGGTGTTGCATTTTTATGAAAAAATAAGAGAATTCTACCAGAGAGATAACAATTTCGAATTGAATAAATTTAAATAAATTCAATGTACTTTGATGGAAGAATCTGTTCTTAAAAACAGATTATTTATTCTCAAATTATTTTATAAATTTAGATGAATTCAGAATTATACAGCATGGTGGTTAAAGCTATATTTCTTACTGCTTATGAAAATGAGTTCAAATCTCTCTCTACCATGTGTGAGCTTTGTAACTTCAGTTCTCAGTAAAATGAGGATTTACTGCTATTTATTCCAAATTCTTGTGGAAATAAATGACATAATGGAAGCAAAATACTTAGCACAAGGTCTGGGACTTATTAATCAGTATGAACCCTGATTACAAAATCTCATTTGCCTTATGTTGTTTTTATTTTGTTTATGTTTATAACTTGATAAAAGTGAACAATATCGCTTAGAAAATATACAGCAAGAAAAACTAGGAAGTCATTTACATTAAAAGAAGGAGTCACATGAGGAATAAGCTATTAAACATATTATAAAAATACATTAATAAAATCACTATGTCAATCACTTATTCATGTATTCACTTGTTCAATAATTATGAGGTAGTATATTCCAAGAATTGTGTTTGAGGTTCAAATATCATCCTAAAACTCACAAAATATTGGCAAAGACAGATAAGAAAAATAATCAATTATAATATAATTTGAAGAATGGTAATCACAGTGATAATGACAGGGATTCCATGACTTTTAAAATATGTCTATATACATCTTGAATCCTAACACAAGGCCTCAAAATGCCCTACAAAAAAAAAAAAATGGAGGAGCATATGGGAAGAAACTCACTTGCTATATTAGGATTGTACAAAATACCTTGTAGTTGCCAAATAAAGCATATTAATAACTTCCCATCTAAAATTTGTCAAGCCATTGACCTGGCAGTTTGCCTAATGCTTCTAAGACTTAGAGAAAGAGGTCAGAGAGAGATGCCTGGTGAGATGGCCTAACAGAGGGCCATCCCTCAAATTTCTGGCATTCTAAGAATGGATTAATCATATGTCATAGAGAGAAGATGAAAACGTGAACCACACACCTGCTGAGAAAGTAACATGGGCCAAGAACACAAAAATCAGGGCACTATCAAGGGGGATGGCCAGCTGAGGGTCAGAAGCAAGTAGGGCTTACTCTTCTAGGAGGCAAGAGACAAAGAATGGCTAAGGGAATTGGCCACCCCTTGTGGAAATTAAGACACAAATCACAGGACTTACATTTTCTCCCCTTGAAACGTTAGTTATGGCCACGAAGGAGGAATGGAAGTCTTTTTTCAAGTAAGGAGCCATTGTTTTTCTCTCTCTGGGAGTGCTGTGTTCAGGAAATGAGATGATGTTCCTCCCTCTGCACTTCTTATGCATTTGGGGCCCGAGACTGCAGAACTGAGGATAACAAAGAGCTTTCAACCTGATATGGGGAGCAAGATGAACATTAGTCAAAATTCAAAACAAAAATGAACCAGCAAATACCAAGTAGGATTTGAAATTTAAAACACAATATTGTTTACATTAGCGCCCCCCCAAGATGAAATACTTAGGTATAAATCTAACAAAATATGGACAAGATCTATATAAGAAAAACTATATAACTCTGATGGACAAAATCAAAGAGTTAAATGAATGAAGAAATATTCCATGTTCATGGATAAAAAGACTCAGTACTGCCAAGATGTCAGTTCTTTCCAGCTTTGTCTGTAGATTCAGTGTAATCTCAATCTAAATCTCAGCAAGTTGTTTTATGGATATTGACAAATTGATTTTAAAGCTTTAACAGAGAGGAAAAAGACCCAGAATAATCAACATCATATTGAGAAAGAACAAAGTTGAGAGGACTGACACTACTCAATTTCAAGACTGAACTATACAGCTGCAGTAAACAAGACAATGCAGTATTGGTGAAAGAACAGGCAATAAATCAATGGAACAGAATCGAGTACCCAGAAATAGAGCCACATAAATACAGTCAACCCATCTTCGAAAAGGAGCTAAGGTGACACAATGCAACCAAGATCATATTCTCAACAAATGGTATTGGAACAAGTGGGTATCCGTGAGCAAAAAATAATAATAATTTTTGCCACAGACCTTATACCCATCACAAAAATTAACTAAAAGTGGATCACAAACAAAAACGCAGAATGCAAAGTTATAAAACTTGGAAAAGGTAAAACAGGAAAAAGTCACAGTGACCTTGGGTATGGAGATGACTTTTTCTGACACAACACCAAAGGCATGAACCTAAAAATAAATAATAAGCTGGATTTCATTAAAACCACCTTTACTCTGTCAATACACTGGTAAGAAAATCTGAAGAAAACCTATGGACTGGGAGAAAATACTTTTAAAAAGTACATCTGCTAAAGGACTGTTATCCAAAATGCATGAAGAACTCTGGACAGTAAGAAAATAATCCAATTAAAAATATGCCAATGACCTTAACAGACACCTCAACATAAAAACATACAAATGGCATAGTAGCATATGACGAGATGTTTTCTCTCATACGTTATTAGGGAAATGGAAATCAAAACAACAGTAAGATAACACCACACCAATCAGAATGGCCAAAATCCAGACACTGACAGCAAATGCCGGCGAGGACAACAACTCTCACTGCTGGTGGGAAATGGCACACTCACATTGGATGGCAGTGTGATGATTTCTCCTAAAACTTACCATAGCCTTACCATACAATCCAACAATTGCATTTCATGGTATTTACCCAAAGGAACTGAAAACTTACATCCACAAAAAAAGCTTTTACATGAATGTTTATAGCAGCTTGAAAGCTGGAAGCAACCAACATGTCCATCCGTAGGCAAAAGGATGAATAAACTGTGATACATCCAGACAATGGAATACTATTCAGCACTGAAGAGAAATGAGCCATTGAGCCATGAAAAACATGGTGGAATCTTAAATGAATATCCAAATGAAAGAGGTCAATCTGACAAGGCTACATACATCATTGTAGTATTATTCCAACTATAGGGCATTCTGGAAAAAAACAGAACGGTAGAGGCAGTAAAAAGATCAGTGCTTGCCAAGGGTTGGGGGAAGAACAGGATGAACAGGAAGAGCACAGGGGATTTTCATGGCAGGGAAACTTTTCTCTATGATTCCATAATGATGACTACATGTCACTACACATTTGTCCAAGTCCATAGAAAATGCAACACCAAGAAAGAACCCCAATGGATTCTGCAGCCTTTGGGTTACTATGATGTATCACTGTAGGTTTATAATTTATAACAAATGTACCCCTAGTAAGGAATGTTGATAATGATGAAGAAGTTTCCCAGTGTGGAGATAAGGAGTATAGGGGAAATCTCTGTACCTTCTCTTCAATTTTGTAGTAAACTACTCTAAAACACTTAAGTTTTAACTTTAAAAAATGACCAAAAAGCTAAAAAAAGGCTTGCGCTTTGCTTAACCAACCCATTTTTCTGCAGGTAAAGAGTGATCAACATAATATAGCTGAAAGCAGAGATTAGAAGAAATAAAATTTTTATGTTTACAGCCAAAATTTAAATTCAAATGTAGAGAAAAAAATCAGGTTATTTAAAAATTGATTAGAAAAAAAAAATCTCAGAATAAGTAAAGGTATTTCTAAATTAATCAATAGGCAATATCAGGAATGGATACCTAGGAATGGTTTATCTCATCATTTTCAACTAGGGGCTACTCTACATATTCGGGGACTATTTAACACTGTCTGCAGGCACTTTTGCTTGTCACAAATGGAATGAGGGGCTACTGGTATGTAGTAGGTAGAGGCCAAAGATGTAACTAAACATCCTACCATGGACAAGACAGTCCCCAATAATAGAACTAGCTGGCCCTAAATGTCAATAATCCCCAGGTTGAGAAATCCTGATTTAACTCCTACCAATCTGTGTTTCTCAGGAATCATCAGTTGTCGAGGGGAGTTGAAAGCACATTATTCCTAACCTGAGAAAACTTTTTGATTTTGTAATAGGGGCATTTGTTGAAATAAGCCAAACTCAAACTGTTGGCTAAGATCCCATGCTTAGGCATTTGTTTTTTCCTGATTTTATCTGGAAAAATAAAGAATACTGGAAGATCCCTGTTGTCAGGGGATCCCTTCTAATCTAAATAAGTTAGGTGCCTTCCAAGAGGTCAGTCACACAGATTCCGTTTCTATTGCTCCTCTAATGTACTCTGTGATTTTAGCAGTCTTTCTCAAGACCCCTGTTTCCAAATCTGTAAAAGAAAAAAAAAGGCATTGATTTAAGAATAAGGGTTTTATGTCTTTGACATTTTCTGTTTGCCTCCCCCACACACTGGTTTGCACCTTCTCATTCCATGACAGATTCCCAAGTTTCAACTTGTATCCTTTGTCATATTGACAAAGGAAAAGTGTGAAACACCTGACTCTTACTAAGACAAGTGTGTCTCGTGTCCAGTAGGCACAGAAAAGGAGCATTCAGTTATTCACACAATCCAACCTTTAATTAAAATTCTTTCCACTGGCCTATTAGTGTCTTGGAAGAAAGGAAGGTATAAAGGACCAAAGAGCCATTTCTCTACCTTTCTTTCTTTGCTATCTTCATAGTGCCTAAGCTGCAGGATATAACTTTTAATAACAACTTTGGGAAAAGTCTTGAACGCTGCCTGGTGTTCATTGACTTCAGTGGTGAGAAACACACAGTGCTCCGTGAACAGTACAACATTATCATTTACACAGCACTATGTGTGTTTTAATAACAGACATTATTTTAGAGAGAGAAACGTTGTGTGGAGTGTTATGGTAAATATTTTTGTATCTGCAGTTAAGTAGAGTAATTATTTTTATCGTATTAAAAGACTATTAATTACTAGGTTATACCTTTGTCTTTAATATGCATTTTTCCATAATGAATTTACAAAGTAACAAGCTGATCTCCATGTTTCTGAGATACATGTGCACTATATCCATATATATATACCTATTGATTACACGGAGTCTGTATATAGACATAATATTCATATACTAATATAATACAAAATACAATATATAAATTACAAATGTTTAAGGTAATTCTTTTGCCTTCTTGTTCTTGTGTTCTGTCTTCTGTGTGGACAGAGGGCTTTAAGGAACAGAATGTTGCAGAACGTTCCCTGCACATACTCCCACCACAACACAGAAATTTTTACTCTCAAAAATTATCCTGTGGAATAAAATTAAACAACTATAGCCAGAATTTTTATTGACTTGAGAGAAAGATGTTCTAGTGTTCTCTAAACTAAGATCATACAGATAATTTGAATGAATTTTTGGGCTCCCCATCATATTAGCTTTTGGTTTTTAATTGTTTTGTGTTAGTAGATTTATTGAGGTGTAATTTCTAAACAATACACTGCACATACATATTTGAAACGCACAGTTTGGTATGATTTAGCATATGTATACCCAGGTAAAAACTTCACCACAATCAAGATAACAAAAAAATCAATAACCCCCCTTGGGTTTTCTCCAATGTGTGCTGTGTGAGCGTTGCTGTTGTGTCCTGGCCACTTTGTCTTTCAGGCTAGTCATCTGCAGACACTCTCTTTGCCTGTCGTGGGCAGTGTTTGGTCCCTGGTCTGAATGTGTTGCATTTTAACTAGGTGTGCTCTGATCTGCTTGTGAAATGAGACTTGCCTCCGCCACCACTGCAACCAAGGCCTCACAAAACTCCTGGGTTGGAAATGCACAGTTGGCAGGGTTTGGGGCTAGTCTACTGGGACGGGGGCCCAGAGCACCGTGACTGAGGTAAGTGTGACTGGGAAGGGCTGTTCCACCAGAGTGTGTGGCGGGTGTGGAGCTTGGTTGTAAGCAAGTTAGGTAGGGAGTATTGGCAATGCATTTCTTCCTACGGGTAGCTCTGTGTATCTGCTGAAGTGTCAGGGAAGGAAATGGCACCTTTTGTTTTGAAATGATCACTTTGTGAATGCTGTCACTCTGGACGTGCTCTGAAATGAGCAGCTAACCTCCCCACAGTGTACCCCAGGTGCTCTTTAAGACGACTATTTCCACGTGGTTTATCTGTGGACTATTTTCACTGCTTTTTCTCCAAAATTGGCTCCAATGTCACCTGAGCTTTCCCAGAGCCAAGCCCACTGGCCTCTAAAACTTCAGGGTTTAAGCCCTGATGGTTGCAAGAACTCACAAAATTTGGGCCCTCTCATTTTCCAAGCCAATTGCTATGGGGATCCATTTTCCCTATGTGTTCCCCAGTGTGTTAGTCCGTCTCTTGTTCTTCTCTGAAACCATGGCTCTCTCCCCACTGCAACAGCCACGATCCATTTCTCTCCCAAGCCAAGACTCCACACTTCCTCCCTTCTTCAATGTGGCATTTTCTCCTTTTCTCTACCCTTAGTAGTGGAGCTTGTTCTGCCAATCTTCAGATTAATTTGCCTGGTATTTAGGATGATATGATAGTTAGCTAGTTTTATTTGTGAGAGGAGGCAAGCCTAGAGTCCTCCTACTCGATGGCCATAGTCCCTCCAAGCCCTCCAGGTGATTCTGATGCTTCTGTTTATATACGTATGAGAACCAGTGATCTAGAGTTTGACTCATTATACCATGAAACAAGTTAGTGAAGAATTCCCTCAACTCTGAATATGCTCCTCTAGAAGTCAACAATATGATGGTTACAGTGATTTGCTTAACAAGGATTTGGGATAATCACTGTGCTTTAAATGTGAGATGCTCAAATTCCTGCAAGGGATTTGAATAAATTGAGCTTTATTAGGATTGATGAAATGAGGATACTTACTTCCCTAAAGAACAGCTTACGCCTGAACAGGAAATAAATCAAAGGAAATTCTAGACTTGGAATCTGCAGATGCCACTAATTAGCAGATGAGGCACTTGGTATTCAGATTTAGTGAGAATCTTGACTTGGGGAAATGGCACTCGCTATGCATTATTCTGCTCTTACAGAAAGCGGGAAGGCCCTGCAGGTCCCTACCACACATATGTCTAAGACAATAGGGACACTACGTCTTTCATTCTCCTCAACATGAAACTCACTCCGCAGACTTAAAATAATCTCAAAAAGACAGTGTATTGGATACTTTACATATCATTAGAAAGTAGATATTTTGATCATAGGATGGGGACTATTATTACAATAGACTAAGAAAATGAATAAACACAAAGGTATGGAAATGTAAGATTAGAATATATATATATATAATTATTGAATACTATAATTTTAGAATAGAATAATATTCTAAGTTCTTTTAACAAGTAGGGAAACTCTCATTGAAATAGTTTATACCCTATGGTCAAAAAAATAGTATTAAAGCAATAGAATTATGAATCCAGCAAATGTGAGATACATATTTGACTATGTATGATCATATATAATATATACATAATATTGGAATTATATTTATATATGAGTATGTGTTCCTTTAAATATCCAAACCTATTTTTTTCCTAAAAGATATTAGCAAAATTTCAGATAGTGAAAATCTATATGCTTTATTTTATTTATTTTTTTATTTTTTTTTAATTTTTGAGAGACATAGAGACAAAGAGTGAGCAAGGGAAGGGCAGAGAGAGAGGGAGACACAGAATCTGAAGCAGGCTCCAGGCTCTGAGCTGTCAGCACAGAGCCCGACACGGGGCTCGAACTCACAAACCGTGAGATCATGATCTGAGCCAAAGTTGGCCGCTTAACCGACTGAGCCACCCAGGTGCCCCTATATGCTTTATTTTAAACGGGGGAAAAATGAGTTCACAATCTATCCAAAAGCCCAACAAATTTTCCAACATATTAAATAGTTTAACTACTTAAAAATCTACAAAATATTTCCTCATAAGATTAAGTGCTTGAAACACCACAGCCTATTTAATTTATACTGTTAAAACTCTTTAATGAATGTATTTGTAGTTACAATGTAACAATAATTTTCAATATTGGAAACAAATTATACTTTGCTTCTATGCATTCACCTGTCCAATGAATAGACTTATGATTTACAGATGTTTATCTAAAGACTTGGCCTCTCTAGACTTCTTGGGGTCATTTCCATTTGTGTAATGAATAACAATGTTGGGAAGATGACAGAAAACATGTCACCTTCCAGACAGTTTGATCTGAAAATGCAACCCTAGTCATTATCCAACTCTGAGAAAAGCTGAGATACAAATGTAGACTTACCACACCCTCCCATCTATCTAATCCTTGACTTACACACTTTTACTCACCCATGCAAGCATATCTCTAGAGTAGGGTTTAGATTTTAGAATCAGATGTCAAATTTTGTGTACAATACTTCTACAAATCTCTATATTCCACACCTAAAAGGTCAAATAACAAAATATTCTCCCAGAGGAAGAGAACACAAATATATATCATATATACATACATGTTTTCGAATATGTGTATCATGTATGTATTTATGGATGCATGTGTGTATGTATATGTATATGCACTTATTTCTAAATATATGTATATAAACACCGAAGGTCATGGTTCCTATTTATAAATTATATGATAAGATAAAGAGTTAATAAATACATGGTTTTATATTATCTCCACAAAGGAGCTCCTATAATATGCTAGACAAAATAGGAGTGAGTGAAAGTAATCCCCTTAAAAAGCTTGTAGTTTAGTTGGGGGGAAGAACATGTAAACACACAAGATATCTGAGGTGAGTAATTATCAAATTAATTATCAAATAAATAATGTAAACCAATCAAAATATTATATAAATTTTATCAAATAATGCTCTAAGTACAGTAATAGATGAACACACAGGGTATAACAGCACCCGGGTTATCCTTATACAATAACTGCAGGTGTTCAAGGGGTTCATGAAAGCTGCATAGGGAAGAAAATGCATGACCAAATGGAATGAAACATGTGAATAAGACAAAGAAAAGAAACCTTTCTAACAGAGAAAGCAGTACACGGAAAGGACACAGATGCAAGAGAATCAGGTAAATAGGAAAATGGAAGAAACTCAGGGTTTCTAAATCATAGTCCATAAGGCAAAGAACAGAAAATGATGAGATTGGAGAGGTAGAAGCGTGTCCGTTGATGGATGGTCTTGCATCTGTCTTAACAAGCTTTGACCATGTTCTGTAGGTAACAGGAAATCCTTGGAGAGAACATGACAAGTAGGGGAGATAGTGCAGTGATTTCCATGAAGAGTTGTGAGGTTTTGAACAAGGGTGATAGAAGGAGGGATACTATGTAGAGAGATAAATTCAAGAAATACTTAGGAGTAGAGTCATTAAAACAAGACAAATGTGTGTGTGATGGAGAGAAGGAGGCAGTAATGGGCTAAATTAAACCTCCCTGACTTCTAGGAGAATATTGATAATATAAGTTGGGAAGAAAAGGATGAGTTGATTTAAAGTACATAATACCTAGTTTCAAATAAGAAATGTGTGAATGAGTCAAGAAAATGCCTACTGCCCAAAAATCAACTTTAGGAATTGAATTATTTAGTAACGTGAGACACAAGCCTGAGGAGAAACTCCTGTTGTTTCACTCACCTGAAGTGTGACTATAGCTTCTTAGAGCCTTACTTAGATTTTCACTTGTAAAATGAAGTACAATTTGCTGTGTTCTCAGGAAGATCACATGAGATCATTTCTATGAGAGTGCTCTTTAAATTCTGTGTCTTTCTAACAATAAAGCCATATCATCATCAAATTAACCAAGGCTCTCACGGAGCTACATCCCACACTTTGTTGGTCCAGCCAGCCTATTCATGGATATATATGACTTTTAGAATACTTTTAGAAGGCAGGAATGACTTCTAAGTTGGACATATTCCTTAGGGACAGAAAGAAGATAAACAGAAAGTAAAATGTTGGGAATGAAGATGGAACCTAACTGAGAAACCCACTTTGAGAATCCCAGGATAACCTGGAGTGTCAGTATGTGTTCTACTTGCATGAAGACCTGGACCAATTGTGAAAGTACCAAAAGGACACTGGGACTCATGATTAAGTACTGAGATGTAGAACTTAAGATACTGACAAAAAGGAAAGATACCAAAGCATACAGAACATACACAGAGATAGCAGATGCCATGAGTAAAGCTGATATTAATATGACACTTTCAGAGTGCCTGGGTGGCTCAGTTGGTTGAGTGGCTGATTTTGGCTCAAGTCAGGCTCTGTGCTGACAGTTTAGAGCCTGGAACTTGCTTCATATTCTGTGTCTCCCTCTCTCTCTACCCCTCTCCCGCTCATGTTCTCTCTCTCTCTCTCTCTCTCTCTCTCTCTCTCTCTCTCTCTCTTTTTCTCTCAATAAATAAACATTGAATAAAAAATGTTTAATACAACAATTTCATATGTGAGATACTGATGTGGTATGTAGTTGTTCCTGGAAAAACAATTTACCATTTTGAAAAAGAAAAACTGTTGATTGTAAGCTGTCATTTATAGTTTTCTGACACTACCCCAGAAGAAAACAACTCAAATTTCTTAAGAAGAGTCTATATACCACAGACATGTTTAGCACATTGTTTGGAAAATGAAAAGGAAGCTAGACATCAGTGGAGAGAGAAATCTCTATTCCAGGCTAATAAAAGAAACCACGATGGAAACAGTGAGAAAGATAAGCAGCAATAGTGAACGAAGCAGAGGGCAGGAACTACATCTTGAAGCTCTCCAGGAGCTGGAGAAAGCTCACGAGACACCCTCGGTGAGGAAGAGCAGTGAAGAGAATAAGGAGTGGGAGAGGGAAATGAAGAGGGTTAGGTGTTCAAAAGACTTTATGAGACAAAATTTATGAGGTTAAGATTACATAACGTTATAATCCACACCCTTGGTGGCGCCTCTTCCCCATTCTCGATAAAGTGGTTCTACTACATGTATACTTACAATTGCTCATGAACCGACACACTCTGGATGCCTGGAAAGGCCTCTTATTTGTGATGAAGTCACAGAACACAAAGATGGCCGTGCAAGTGGTGAGATTCAGTGTTACAGGGAGAATTCAGAAATCTCTCCCAAAGAGGCGGCTGCACTTACTGAGTGCAGCTTGAGCTGTTATTAGACATAAGGATTATGCTAGTCGTCTGACTCGAAGTCTCAAAGGAAGTAAAATGATCTGGAAGAACAAACGCTCATCTGCCATGTAATATCTACAATATTACCTCTCGTAGTATCTGAGAGGTGAAAATATCTGGTGATTTTTCCTCACTGCATATTTCTCTTATCCCTCCTCTTCCCATGCTTCATTATTATCTCCAGTCCCAGTGGAAAGGGAGTGCTCCTTGCCAGCAATGTGGTCTTTGCATTCAATAGTATCTAGTACATCTTGCCCTCCACAGACTTGTCCAGTCTTGGATAAAAAGTTGGAGATTTTTATCTATGGAAGAAATACCAGCCCAGGGAGAGCATAAGAAACTAAGGGGAAATAAAATGATAATCAATGGTATAATGAAAGAAAACTATCTTGAATTCAGCTTGCAATCCATTTATCGAAAGCATGCATCATGTTCTATACAAAATGAAAATAAAAATAATATATATAGTTGTTTTGATAAATTAAAAGACTTGGATGAAATTCAATATCTCTTTCTAATAAAATAAATTTATATTATGAGAATATATAGATATTTCCCTCATATTATTAAAGAATAAAAATGTCTTAAAGGCCAAAACAATACATAAAGGTAAAAAACTAGAAGCATGTTAAACAGTAAAATAAAAGAATAAAGGAAAACTATAATGATCATTGCTATTTAAAATTACTTGAATTGCTTTACACTGCAATTTAAAAGAAAAAATAAACAACATAATTTATTCAAATAAAGGAGTTCAACCACAATTTTCTGCAATGCTAATACTTTCTCATCATGGATAATATCTATAAAGTAATTATAGTGTTCAGAAATTTCTCAAAAATACACTTTATTAAAAATTAATAATTTTACATTTAATAAAAATCAGATTCATAATGAAAATTTAAAACTAGGAACTAACTTTATAAAATGTGGACAATATGAAAAATTAAACTTCTTAATTGACATAAACATTAGGCAAATAAATGAAGAGATAATATTCTTGAACAGGAAAACAACCTAATAAAAGTGTCATGTGTTCACAAAACAACTTATACATTTAACAAAATTGACAAATTGACAAATTGTGTTTTTAAATGGATTTCAATAAACTGATTTTAAAGCTCATTTGGGCCTATAAATATGGAAGAAAAATTAAGAAAACAGTTGAAAAGAGGAGCAACAAAAAGAGATTTGCCTAAATTACTAAGCATGATATAAAGGGACAAAAATTTAAATGATGTTTTTTAACAGAGAAATACGCATTGAGCTTAATGGGATGTATAAGCAAAACACTGAAGTATGAGAGGATGAATTATGAAATAAAGATGACATTGAAATTAGTAAGAATAAAAATATAATTTGATAAATGGTGTCTGGAAATATGGCTAAACTTTTATTTAAAAAATTAAGTTTCTATATCACACCATTTTAAAAATAAATTCTAGATTAATCGTACTTTTATTCTCAAAAGTTCAATACTGTGCTACAACTATAAAAGGTTATTTATGGAATTCCGGTTGATTCTTGCAATCATAATATCAAAGAGTTTTATGTTTTGAAATTCTGCATGAACAGACATTGTTAATACTATTAATAGATTTATAAAGCAAACATAACATGCATCTCAAAGAAAGGAGAAAAAGTTTAATAAAAGCTTTGACAATGTGCTCAGCCACTCTATATCTCTGGTTCCTTATCTGTACAATGAGGCTCATAATTGTACCTAACTTGGGGTTGTTATGAGGATTAAGGAAATGTATTAAGTGTCAGTTACATTCTTAGGACAAAGCCTGCTATACATGTACATGTATAGTAAGTGGAATACTGGTGTTGGCTAATATTTTAAAACCAGCACCGCCCAGGACTATGGGCTAAGGGTATGAGGAGACATTCATAAGAGAGGTATCTAAAACAGATACATTTATGAAAACATCGACACACATACTAGCAACCTTAAATGTGCGTGTTTCACCTTCAGATGAACAAAGAATAAAATAAATGGTGATGAAGAAAGGGGTCCCTAACGAAAATGAAAATTTCTGGTTTTCGGAGGGTCTATCAAGAGATCTAAAAATGGAAACCTTGCTACTACAATGTGGCTTTTTTTAATTTATCCGAAGAAAACAATCTGCCAAATGCATAGTGAAATTACAATAGTGAAAAATTAGAAATACCCAAAAGTAACAGGATGCAGAATCAGTGAAAAGAATTATGGATTATGACTTATCAAAACAAATAAATGCTATTGACTCTTTAAAAAAATTAATGTATATTTACTGAGCTAGAGAAATGTATGAAATTAATAGTTAAGAGAAATCGATTAGTTTGGGGCCCCTGGGTGGCTCAGTTGATTAAGCATCCGATTTTTTTTTTTACTTTTTTTTTTTTTTGAGAGTCAGTGAGACAGAGCACAAGTGGAGGAGGGGCAGAGAGAGAAGGAGACACAGAATCTGAAGCAGGCTCCAGGCTCTGAGCAAGTGTTCAGCACAAAGCCCGACGTGGGGCTCGAACCCATGAACTGTGAGACCATGACCTGACCCAAAGTCTCATGCTTAACTGACTGAACCACCCAGGCGCCCCAGCATCTGGCTCTTGATTTCAGCTCAGGTCATGATCTCAAAGTGGTGAGATCGAGCCCCACGTTGGGCTCCACGCTAAACTTGACACTACTTTGGATTCTCTTTCCCTCTTCCTCTGCACCACCTCCCGTCCAAAATAAATAAATAAACATTTAAAAAAAGAAAAAGAAATTGGGTTTTATGATGCAATGTATAATAGCCTTGAAAGTCTCCTCTCAGTAAAGTGAATAGCATGCAGATATTGGTAAGATAATTTTAATTATCATGGTAGTTTAAGGATGGAATCAACCAAGCAATGATATATATACCTGAAACATATTGTTGACATTTTTGAAATCTCATAAAAATTTATTTTGCCAATATTTTTTAGTACCAAGGGAAGATCTTTTCTTTGAATATCAGCTTCAGTTGAAATTCTTGTTTTGGTTTGTTTGTTTTCTCCCATAAACAGCTAGGATGCTAGGAGACAGAAGGTGACTCACTCCTACCGGGTGAGGAGAGGAGAATTAATAAAGGTTAATTCCTATTCTCAGGATCTGCAGTCCCCTTTCTTGTGAGAGGATTATACCACCAACACTCCTCACCCCGCGCCTCCCACCATACCCCATAACCTGACCCTTGAGGGCTTTTTGTGGGGGGACACACACACCCCTGCCCCAGTGTCAGCGTGGGCCATGTGACATGGGAATGGAGGTGACTCTGTGCTTTTAACACCACAGCTTCTTTCTCAAAACTCTCGTTCTTTCACTATCCCTCAAAAATGATACATTCCGGGTGCACCTGGGTGGCTTAGTCAGGTCATGATCTCACCGTTTTGAATTTGAGCCCCACATCAGGCTCACTGCTGTCACCACGGAGCCCACTATGGATCCTCTGTCCCCCTCTCTTTGCCCTTCCCTCAATCGTGCTCTCTCTCTCTCAAAAATGAATAAACATTAAAAGAATTTTTTTTTTTTTAAATAACACATCCCAGGTAGGGGCTGCCTTTCTGTCTGGGTCCCAGAGTGGAAGGCCATGGAAGAGCTGAGGTTCACTTCCAGGGAGCCGCATGCAGTGTAAGTGAAACAAAAATTGTTCTCTTAAGTTACCAGAACCTTCCTTTTCTCACCTCAGCGGAATCTAATGGAAGTTAATAAATGCAGCACTAGTTACAAAGTTGCAGTCAGGTTTAAAGAAACCAAAATAGGGAGTGCAATGCCCATAGGTCCTCTAGGCTAGTGAACACCAGAACACAAGCAGAGGGAGCTTCGTGGACCTGGCAAGTAGGGCGTCCTTGGTAAGACCACAGCCTGGTGTCCCCTCACTTTCCTGGCAATTTCACAGACAGAAGCTTTGGAGGTCCCAATAACTGGAGACTTTTGCTTTATTGACTAGTTGTTTTCTTTTATGTAGAGGGCTTCATGAGTTCTTGGATATATTGTTTCCTTTTTTACCTTTGGCACCAAAAACATGGAAGACGTGTTTTAAATTGGCTTACCCTTGGAAACTATGCAGGAAATTTAGGTTTTGCATTTTTATGTTGGTATCTTTCTTTCTTGTCTCCATTTTGTGTCTCGACTGTTCTCTTTATTTTCCTCTCTTTAATTTTTTTCTATGTAAGCATAAATTGTTTAAGTACATGCAAGCTTAACTGCCTTAAGTCTTTTTTGTTTTGTACAAGGGATATAAAGAAACAAATATATGGAAAATAAAATGTGTATTAAGTGCCTGCTAGATGTCATACATACTTTGCATATACTGAATGCTTTCAAAATAAGCCCCGAGATCTATATTATTATACCAATTTATCACGTGAAGAAACATATCGTCATAGATGTTAAGCAGCTTGCCCAGGGTGACAGAAGCAGAGGACTCGGGTGCATGTGATTCCAAAGGGTCTCCCTTATTGGAACAGTTCGAAATTGCCCAAGATAGCTGTGCATTTAAAGTTCATTATGTTTGAAGGTCAGTAATGGTTATAACCTCACGTGATGAGAAATAAGAGTGATCAGGTACCTTTGAACATGTTATGTTGGATTTTTCCGTAGTCTGCGCTATATGGTGCCTTTCAATTAAAGCCCTTTAACCTCACATGTAACCCATCATCAGCTTCTCGCAAAACCCAAGATTCTTGGGCACCCCTGAAATGCATCCCCAGTGCTTTGATCATTAAGTTTCAAAGCCATGCCAAGTTTTCCTCTGATTGCATGGCATGCAGCCTTTAGTTGCTTTTATTTTTGTCTTTATGCAAATAAACAAATGCCTGGAACAGGAAAGCAAGTCAGAAATGAAAGTCTGTTTATGAGAATGTCAAAACAACTTGTTTATCCTTGTTCCTATCACTCCTTCTTTAAGTCTTCACAGATAGAAACAATGACATAGGATAGGAGTAATCTAAGCAGAATATCAGAAATAACAAGCAGTTAGATGGCTCAACAGACTAAGCTTGCATAAAATCTCAGGAAATCAAACACTTGATTAATCTAGACCAAATTAATAGCAAACATTCACTGAGCTTACAGATGTCAGGCATTTTACTAACCATTGTATACGTTATCTCTTTCAATCTTTTTTAAAACAGTGCAAAGCAGCTATTGTTATTATTAGCATCTTCCAACTGAGGAAACAGAGCAAAAAATAAATTGCTACCTGTCCAAAATAATGCAGCTAGGAAATGGCATCATCAGACCTTGAGCAGCGACATGTATGAATCTATATCATTTTGACATCCAAATTCATCTGTACCATGAGAAATCCCTTATTGGTACTCTTAAAGATAAACCAAAGTGAAATTCTGTTGTCTCAGAATGGAGTAAATTAAATGCTATGCTTATCATTTCTACATTCTCAAATTTTGTTTCAAATTTTTAGTCTTCCTAGAATGTTCAGATTTACCCTGTTCTTCCTTAGCATAGTAAACCTATCATTTCTTTCATTTTATTTCTTTTCAAAAGCACATGATTAAATGTATGAGCTTTGAAACCATTGATATATGCAAAGAGATCTGGATTTCTTTAGATTCTTGATGCATTTTGTTCTTCCCACATTGTGTAACTGCTTGTTGTTGGGTGCCATTGACCGTGTCCCCAAATCTGGGAGTGGACTCTCACTGGTCTAAAACAATTCAGTTAACCGCAACCACCTTTCTAGTCAGGAGTTCCTGTTTCTTGAACTAAGAGTATCAGCAGCCTGTATGCCTTCTGCCATGAGAATTTGTTCAGGGGTGATTCAAGCAGAAGAAGCCTGAAGTCTTTTACTGGATGGTTTTAAAAACATATTGTCTCTCTCTCTCTCTATCCCACCCTCCTTCCCTCCTTTTCTCCCTCAGTCTCTCTCACTTTCTGTCTATGTGTGTGTGTGTGTGTGTGTGTGTGTGTGTGTGTGTGTGTGTGTATCTCTGTCTCTGTCTCTATTTCTATCTCTACCTTTCTCTTTCTGAAAATTCTTAACAATGATTGCAGCTGTGAACCCTTACAAATACAAGGATAAACAAACAAACAATCAAACAAACTTGGGTAAATAAATGCTGGGTCCTTGGCAACATTCCTAAGCCACCGTATCTACTAATCATGCCCTATTTGCAGAATCCCAGTTTGCAGAACCAATTAATTCCCTAATGTATATGCTAGTTTGAGGCATGTTTTCACTTACATTCAACTAGAAACATCTAATTTATACTTCTGAGATTTTTACCAAAGCTGATGGTGATAGCATGGTTACAGAGTTCAAGCTCAAATCTCGGCTCTGTTGTTTTAAGATGATTGATCTAGAGAAAATGATGTAACCTCTCAGAGTTTTAGTTTTAATAACTGTAAAGAGATATTCACTCTAGTTATTGTGAAAATTAAACAAAATATCATATGTAAAACACTTTGTACTGTACCAATTGTGCAAAAAAATGGATGTCATATTTAATGGGGAAAAAAGCAATTTCATCTCCATTAACCTCTTCAAAGTAAGTCACCTGGTTCTAGGCAGTTCAGCTATTCTAATTCTCCTTTTGGCACCGCAAAGCCATATTTGGTAATATTTCTCTTCTGTTGGTATATTTGAGGACCAAGTTTGCTTTGCTTCCTCTAAAATATTATTCTTTTTGAGAGAAAGTTGGTCTTCCCTGTACCATAAGTGCTCGTGGTACTCAAAAATATATTCTTTATAGAGTGGGGATTTGATAAATCCCTGTTTATTTTACATGTAAACATATAATGTAAGGGCATTTCATATAAAAGTAAAGCATGCACTCAAGAGACATTCAGCAAAATATAGTTTTCCCAGAGGTATTCATTAATCTCAAATTTAGTAACTATCATGCATACAAAATCATATTTTTAACTTGAGGTCTTGTGGACATTATAAGAGTATTCAGGAAGAAAAAAGAGGAAAACTAAGGAATATGTTTTCAGCATGTATCAGACACTGGTATATGCCATGCCATATTTAATATTTGTTAACTGCCAGAACAGCAACTATTTATTTCCTCACTTATACAATTATTCAACAGATTCTTTTTGAGTCATAGACATTATGTTAGATTCTGCGAGTTGTTGTATATACGTTGTTCTGTGATTTAAATTAAATAGATAATTATAAGAGATCATTAGCCAGGTAAAAATTATTTCTGCTATTCACATTAAGAGGAGAGAGTGAAGTCATTTGCCCCAGGTATTACAGACCGTAAGTGGTAAACTGTTTGAATACGTGATACTTGAAGAATAAAGTGGAAAATAAGATGTAATCTTTGCCCTCAGTAACATAAAATTTATGCTACCCAACGCATCGTTGATGGATATTTGCTAAACAATGATTTTGAACCCAGACCTATCTTCCTCCATTTTCCACATCATTTCAGTGTGCTACACTGTGTTCAAGTAATCCATATTTCAGCCATTATTCTGAAAAACATAGTCTCTCATGAATGAATGTTTTTGGCATAGTCAAGTCTTATTTTTCTAATATGTCTATTAAATTAAAAACTCATTTTATGTCCCCTTGTGTGAATATCAAATACAAAGCTATTAAATTTTATTTGAACTTATTTTGGTGTTTTGATTTTCAGAGCACATGGGACTTTTCAATTGCATCTTTTTCTTACAAATGAATTCATAAGCTGAGTCAAGTTGAAATAAAAATGTAAGTTACATAGATTTCAAATCAAAGTAACACAGTAAATCAAAGATCTGCCCAATCCATCAAATTGCTAATAATTATTTTTGTTCAGATTAAAAATAATCAGTTATCCAAAAAATGTTTGACATAATGAACAGGAAAAGGATAGGAATCATCAGAACAAACAAACAGCAAAATCAGGCTGGATATAATTCTGGTCCATGGAACGGCATGGAATAATTTAATTCCTATACCTCAAACTCAAAAGCATCTTATACTTTATAGATTTTTCTGGATCTGGAACCTATGAACTTAACAATATTTAGAGACAGTTAAATCAGTGACTCTCAACCTACTGTCCAGTGGATGCATGGTCAATGCTCTGGAAATCATATACATGTTTACGGGTATGTGTGTGCACGTTCTTATAAGGATAGATTCTGTGGCTTTCTTTGATTCCCAAACGAGCCCAATATCAAAAATATTTAAACGCTGATTTGCTTTCTTTCTTTTATCAAGCTTCAACATTTGCCCACAAGTCTTTGTTTGTGGTACATCAGCTATGTCTTTTAACTATGGTAAATGAGATATTAATGTTACCTTTCTCACAAGAAGGTTGTAAAGATTAAATGATGTAATGAAAGCGAGCTGCCTAGAAGTGTGTCTGAAACAAAGAAAGGATTGTGTAAGACTGAGTATTACATAAGTATCATGAAAGAGTAAGAAAGTCATGCTGAAGGAAGTATTATTTCATTATTACTATAAATGCCCATGGTATCACTAGTCATTAGAATGCTACTTCCAAACTATACTCCGCAGAACATTCCTGTTCAGAGTTGCTACAGATATTCTATGAAAACTGTGTGAAAAGGCCAAATAAGTTTGAGAAATATTTCACATTTGTTCTAAATAAAGATTCACATACATACTAGTTTCTTAAAGATAACAAGGATTACTTAAAGAAACATGTTTACATTTATTTAGCCACATATTTTTCACCACAGAACTCTTTTTTTGGAGGGAATACCTATTATTTTCTTGTGGAATTTACAATTTAAGTAATGTTATCCTACCAGATGGTGGTCACTTCACTGCAGATAATGAAATGGTACCAAAATCTAGTTTCTTCTCCAATTAGTATCATATAAGGATGCACTTAGCCATAGTATTTGATATAGTAATTTCCAAGCTGATTGGGTCAATTACAGAGTTCTTTATTCTTGGAAAGCTGAAAATAGTAGAGAAGAATCTCTCTCACGCATAAAATGCCCACACAGAAAAATTCCATTTTAAAATTGCCTGGAATTGGAGTTATGATCATAAATCATTTGAGGGAAGAACCAAGAGTTCAGAGTAACTAAATGGCAATTTCAACATTTCACAGATTGCATGTCATCGCCTCAACTATGGAATCAGCCAGACATCAGACATTTATCAGAACCTAACATCAAAATATGTGGTCAAAATTTAAGTGGACAATGGATTCTATTGTTTTACGTAACTCTATTTTTGAGAATACTTATAACTATCCTATGTTTTGTCATCAAAAAGTATATTTGGCAAGTGATTCTTACAGATGTATAGGTTAATAGGTGGCATAGGGGAGAATTTTTTAAAACATATCTGTTTTAGTTTCCTATGATTTTTCCAATGAATTACCATGACTTGACAGTTTAAATTAACAGAAATTATTCTGTAATACCTCTGGAGGCTAGAGGTCTAAAATCAAAGCATCAGTAGGACCATGGTCTTCCAGAGTTACTGGGAAAGAATCCTTATCCTTCCTTTTCCAGCTTCTGATAGCTGCAGGTGCTCTTGGGCTTATGGCTGAATGTGTCTAGTGTCTGCTTCATCTTCCCATGGCCTTTTTCTCTGTGCATCTTTCTGTGTACTCTCCTGTTTTTATAATGGCACCAGTCATTCGATTTAAGGCTCACCCTAAATCCAGGATGATTTTTATCCCCATATCTTTCACTAATTACCTCTTCAAAGACTTTATTTCTTGGTAGAAATAAATATAGTCACATTCTGAGTTTTAACATACAGTCATTAAGTGAGGAAAAAAGAGGTTACTACTTAAAGCACTATCATACATTCTAGCAAATCTGTCATTAATTTCTGATATTTAGAGAGACTGTATAAGCCAATAGGATTTTTAATTCATCTAATATATAGCTAAGATACCATTAGAAGATAAAAAGGTAGAAATTCAAATGGATCTTCTTTATACTATGGAAGAACACCAAACACATTTAGGCACAGGAGCTTGATAATTGCAGGGACCTGGACTGTTTCCAGATAATTTTGATAAATTCTACGTATACTACGCACTACATAACACTACAGTTCATGTGCAGGAAAAGGAAAGAGATATCTTAATAAAAACTTGAAATTTGCAGAAATACTAGCATTTCAGTATATCAACAAGTACAGCAATGATCTAGAAGAAGAAGAAGAATTACGCTGACTGGTATTGCATTTGAGAACTTAGAGAATTTAGCAAACTAATCATCCTTTCTCCTCTCTGCTTTTAACCCAAAACTTACAATGAACTCACTTCACTAAATCAATTTAAACTGAGAAGAATTTTTCTTAGAATGCTATGAGTCAAAAAATTCCATAGCCAGTCATGACACACATGAAACCAAGAAACACCAGGAAAATGATTACAGTCTGCATGATCGTAATAGCAGTCTAGAAAATGGACAGTCTTCAGAAATCTATCTATTCTTCTTAGCTGAGAATACTACACATTATTTTTGTTAGAATCAAAACTATCTTTTATTATAAAATTTGTTGCCTTATTAACAAATAAAAGAAACTTCTTTTTTTGAAATAAAAAGTGCTTTATGTTCACAAATAAATGTGGCATTAGCCAACATCTGAAGGTGTTAAAAGAGGAAGCATATTTGTAATACAGTAAAAAGTATATTGAATTATTGAGTTCAAAGGATCAAACAGAGGCCAAACATTAGGCAGCAAAGACTGGGTGGTCTTGTAGCAAATGTTTAGAGTCACTGTCTACATGTGAGGGACCACAGCATTTATGCTCAGAGTGCCAAATACACTAATCAAGTACTTACAATTTTAATTTTTTATAAACCTATAGAGTATTTTCTATGTGAAATTGTGCTGAAGTAACCAACACTAGATTTTCCCCTTCCTGCACTAAGAACTAGAAAACAGGACAAATTATATGAAAATCTGTTTTTAGATAACAGACAGTAGTCAACACAAGACTGGAACCACTAAAAGGGGAGCAAAAACATAAGGCTGTCTTTTTCCTAGAGGCACTTGTTCCATGTGTCTGTGCATAGAAGGGAGAACCTCACAGGTCATGGAAAGTAGTTGCACTGAGCTGAAGAAAGACTTTGAGAAACCAACAGGGTTGAAATTTATGGAAAAATGTACTGCAAATGAAGGAGCTACTCAGAGAAAGAGTTCCAGAAATCTACAAAGGTCTTCTTGAGACTGTCTGAAGGCATACCTCAGTGATATAAAGGGTTGGTTCCAGGTCACCACAATAAAATAAATATCACAACAAAGTTAACCATATTCATTTTTTTGGATTCCCAGTTAATATGAAAGTTACATTTCCACTATACTCTAGCCTATTAAGTGTGCAATAGCATTATGTCTAAAAATGTCCATACTTTAAAAATATTTTATTGCTAAAAATTGCTAATCATCATATGAGCTTTCAGCGAGTTACAACCACTGATCACAGATCACTATAACAAATAAAATAATAGTTAAATGTTTGAAATATTGCAAGAATTATCAAAATTTGACACAGGGATATGAGGTGAGCAAAAGCTGTCGGGGAAAATGACATCACCAATAGACTTGCACGATGCAAGGTTGCCACATGCCTTCAATTTGTAACAAAAACAATATCTGCAAAGTGCAATAAGTTGAAATGCAATAAAATGAGGTGTGTTGTGTACTGAGCTGTACTTGGATAAAAAAAAATCCACAAGGCTCGGCAAAACAATCAAGCCAACCCAAAACTAACAAGGAGCTATTAGCTGAAAAATTCCCAGAAGTATATAGGGCTAGAAGATATTTGAATTCCAAATACCTGTAGTGGAGAGACTTCACTTAGCATCCAGATAATTCGATAGAGATCTCAGAGGTCATTCCTCGGTAGTAAGTCTAAAGTAATAATAGAGCAAAAGCTTGCCAGAAGCATCTTAGTAGAGTTTAAAATCAAACTTCATAAGAATCAAGGTGATGTGCAAGTAACTTAAGAATCTACCAAAAAACCTTTCAATATTACTTGAAGAAACAACATGACATTCACTCAACTGTGTAACAAACATAATGTTTGGCACCCAACCAACAAGCACCACACCAGCAAAAAAACAAGAAAATATGAGTGATAGCCAAGACAAAAACAATAATAGGAACAGAACTAGAGAAGACAGAAAAAAAATGGGAGAACAAAAAAAAGTCTTTGCTCGAGGATTAACGGAGAACATTTGGCAAGAAGAGAAATTCAAACTCTAAAAACCGGAAAATTTGACTTCTAGATGTGAAAATACAGTACCTGAAATTTTTAAGAACACTCATGGGATGGGCATAAAAGAGAATACAACAGTACTGAAGAGAAGATCAGTGAACATGAAGACAAAGAATTAAAAACTATTTTTTCAAAGAGAGAGATAAAATGATGGAGAATAATGAGTGGAACTTGGTGACCTGTGGAAAAATATTGGGCCATCAAACATAAATGTAATTGGAATCTCAGGGTAAATCGTAGGTGAAGGACAGTGAAGGATAATTGTTTGAAGAAATAATGGCTGAATATATTTCTAAATTTGAAGAAAACTATGAACTTAGAGATTCAAGAAACTCAGTGAAGCCTAAGCAGGATAAAAACAAGAAAAACACACCAAGGCACATATTAATCAAATTTCTGAAAACCAAGTGATAAAGAGAACAGAAAAGCAGTCAGGTGTAGAGGGACATTACAAAAGACAATAGAAATGAGAATGATGGTTAACATTTTACTGGAATAAACAGAATCTAAATACTTATTTAAAGTACTTCAATAAAATTTTTATATCCAGCAAAAATATTTTATAATTTAAGGTGAAATGAAGGCTTTTTCAACAAAAAAAAACCGAAAGATTTTATCATCATATGACCTGCATTATGGAAAACATTAAAGAAAAGTGTTCAGACTGAGAGATAATGCTTCATGATGGAAACTCAGATATTCACAGATAAAAAAAGTTCACCAAAATATTGATGTGGTCGTAGATATGTTTCTTTTGAATTTTAACACCATTAAAAGTAATTGACTGTTTAAAGCCAACATAATATATATGAATCATAGAGTTTTTTATAAGATATGTAGAAGTAAAATGTATAAAAACATTAGTAAGCAGAATAGGACAGGAAAGTCAATGTATACTGTTATTGGGGTTCACATCATACGTGCAGTTGTACAATATTATCTGATATAGATTGTGGATATTTTAAAAAGTGTATATTGTAAATCATGTGTGTGTATATACTTTTGTGTACAGTGAGGGTAAATTAGACAAATTGTACCCCTTTTCTCCTTTAATAATTAAGGTTTTTTAAAATTTTTTTAACATTTATTTATTTTTGAGAGACAGAGGGTAACAGAGGACTAGCACGAAAGGGACAGAGAGAGAGGGAGACACAGAATCCAAATCAGGTTCCAGGCTCCTAGCTGTCAACACAGAGCCAAACGCGGGGCCTAAACTCACAAACCATGAGATCATGACTTGAGTCAGAGTTGGATGCTTAACCCACTGAGCCACCCAGGTGCCCCAATAATTAAGTATTTTTGAGAACAGGGCATTCTCTTTCAAAACCATAGTTAATTTATTAAAATTAGGAAATCTCACATTAAAAACACTCAACTAATCCACAATTGGTATTCAAACATCTCATACCTTGCAGATGTACAGATATTTCCCCCACCCCAGTTTAGGATAGAATGTGGGATCATGCATTTCATTTCGCTTAATGTCTCATTAGCCCCCTCTAATCTGATCATTTCCTTATTCTATATTTTCATCACTTTCATATCCTTTAAGATTAAAGGTGAGTTATTTTATGGAATATCTTGTATTTCAAGCTTGTTTGATATTTTCTTAGGATGAGACTCAAGTAATGTACTTTTTGTCAGAAAAGCTACACAAGTCTGTTTCCTTTTCAGTGCACGATAACAGGAGGCACAAGATTCTTTTATTCTCATCTTGGTAATGATAAGTTTATAATGTAGTTAATGTGGTATCTGAAAAATTTCCCCACTGTACAGATACTGTTTATTTATTGTATTAGCAACTAATCCATGAAAATCACAAGACCACAATATGTTATTATTATTTTTCTCATTTATCTTTCACCAATAAATTTTAGCATCAAGTGATGATTTTCTCATTCATCATGCCTTCTATATTAATTGACATTATACTGAAAGAAAAAGTATTTCTTTCTCCTATGTTTATTTTTCCATTCATTTACTGATGTTAAATATAGGCTTATAGATTCTCGTTTTATACAATGAGTTGTATTTATTATGACAATGCTCCAAAAGTCTGCTGGGAACAAACTCAGTCAATATTCATTTATTTGAAAAAGTCTATTTTCCCCCACCATCATCTTTGAAGAATATTTTCACTGGACATAGAATTCAATGCTGAGAATATTTTTTTTCAAAACTTTAAAAATGCCATTCCAGGGGCGCCTGGGTGGCTCAGTCGGTTAAGTGTCTGACTTCGGCTCAGGTCATGATCTCGCGGTCTTTGAGTTCAAGCCCCACGTCCGGCTCTGTGCTGACGGCTCAGAGTCTGGAGCCTGCTTCAGATTCTGTGTCTCCCTCTCTCTCTCTGCCCCTCCCCCACTCATACTTTGTCTCTCCTGCTCTCAAAAATAAATAAAACATTAAAAAAAAAGAACCTTAAAAATGCCATTCCATTCTCTCCTAGCATACATTATATCTAAGAAGTCAAACATAATTTTGACATTTTTGCCAGTGGTTCTGCTGCTTTTCTAGAGGAGTTGATTTTAGAAATCCTTACTATGGTATTCCAGAGTGCTTCTTGTCTGTACAATCTTTCACTCTGTTGAAGGAGGAAATTTTCACCTGCCTCCCAGGTAGGTCTTGTTGAAATTGACCTCATAATGTGTGAGGAGCAGAAGGAAAAAGGCACAAAAATGGTCTAACAATTTTAATTATTTAAATATAATGAAATAGAATTCTTTAATTAACAAATTCATGAACTTTTAGAAGATGGTGGCTTTCCACGAGATTTGAATCACTTGAGGGATACGGGCTTAAATAAGACAGGCCATTGTCCCTCAGAAGATCACAGTTTTATTGAAGAGATTTTTGAGTAACAAATAGACTTCCAGTTACTGGTTCTGCATGTAAAGATCTTGAAGTTGCCGCTTCACCCTCACAGCTAAAAAGCTAAACAGATTCAAAATCAATAATTCTCTTGGATCCACAAAAGAAGAGAGGGCACAGAGAAAACAACAGCACCCGTGATTCGCGAAGACAGACGGCCAAAGCCAGGGAACTGAGGCTTACTGGCACAGAGACTAAAAGCAGAAACCTCCTTCAGAACTGGTGCTGCGGTGGGAAAATCTGAACTGCAATTGACAAATAGCAGGAGGTCAAATATGGACAACTCAGACAGTTAAAAACTCCAGGGGACCCAGGCATAGGAGAGACTTCATGATATTATCAGGTTTACTTCCAGGATCTCTATCAGATTCTCATAGTGAATACCTGCGAACAATCCCCTCAGGCTTCCAAAAAAGAGAGGGGAAAGGAACCATTTTGAAATATTCCAGAGCGCTATGTTCTTCCTAACAAGAGGTTGCCCTCAGGGGAAACTAGTTACACAGAACCTGGTGTACTACCAGAGCCTAACTGGACTGCCTAGCAAGAAATGTTAGAAGTTCTTTAGAGAGAAGAAAAATAATATAGGTCAGAAACTCTGATCTCCACAAAGAAAGGAAAACCATTGAAGAAGAAATAAGTAAGGTAAAATAAAAACTTATTTTTTATTCTTAATTAATTCAACAGATAACGGTTTGTTCAAAATAATAATAGCAACAATGTTTTTTTTTATTATGTAGGCTTATGTATATATAACATATATACATACACATGCTTACATATATGCTTACACATGCATACATACATATGCTTACATATATACACATGCTTACATATATATATGACATAAATGATGGGAATGACACAAGAAATAGGAGAAAAGTATTAGAATTATTTTGTTATTATAAGATACTCATACTGCTCATGAAGTGGTATATTGTTACTTGAAAGCAGACTTGGCTTAGTTGTCAATGTGTATTGCAATCTCTAGGGAAACCACAAAAAATGTTTAAAAAAAGATGTATAATAATATGCTAAGAAGGGAGAAAACATGGAATAATAGAAATATGCCGAATTAGAAACTCAAAAGGCAGAAAGAGTAGAATACAAAAATAGAAACAAAGAACAAGGGCAACAGATAGAAAACAACAAAGTATATAGTAGACATAATCCAATTGTGTCCAACTGTATCAATAATCATTTTGAAATCTATTATCAAAATATGCTAATTAAAAGAAATATTGTCATAGCAGATCAAAAACATGACCAACTATCTATTGTCTATAGAAAACTCACTTTAATATAAAGAGACACATAGATTAAAAATGGATTGAAGGGAACCTGTTGGTTAAGCTTCTGACTATTGATTTCAGGTCATGATCTCAGGGTCGTGAGATGGAGCCCCATGTTTGGCTCTATGCTGTCTGATTGGAGCCTGCTTGGTATTCTCTCTCTCCCATTCTCTGTCCCTCCCCTGCTCACGCTCTTTCTCTCTCTCTCTCTCAAAATAAACGAGATTTCAGATAGCAGGATTAAAAGTAAAAATAAGTTATCAAGGATAAAGTAGGGCACTGCATAATGGTAAAAGGATCAGTTCTTCAAAAAGATGTAATAATTATTTTTCATGGTTATTTATTTATTTTGAGGAAGAGAGAGAAAGTGGGGGGAAGGGGAGAGAGAGGGAGAGAGAGAATCCCAAGCAAGCTCTGCGCCGTCAGCACCGAGCCCAATGTGGGGCTCCATCTTATGAATTGTGTGATCACGACTTGAGCCAAAATCAAGAGTTGGGGACACTTAAATGACTGAGCCACCCGGGCGTCCCCAAGAAGATGTAGTAATCCTTACCATGTATATGCCTAACAGTGGAGCCTCAAACTACATGAGGTTAAAGACTCAGAACTGCAAGGAGAAGTAGATGAATCAGGTAACATGCTGAACTTCTCAGCACCCCTCCCTCAGACGTGAATAGATCCAGCAGACAGAAATAACAAACAGAAATACACTGCAATTGGCATTTTAAAGGGATATGGACGTAACTAAAATATAGCTATTCTAGGAGGTGGGACGTATGCCCCCACTGGCCTATTTCTTGTTTTGGAGTAGCTCTCTTTCCTTAAATATTCTGCCCAAAGTTTAACCAAAAGTTATCTCTTTGTAATCTTCATCCGATACATTACTTAGCCACACACAAAAAAATGAATCCAGCAGGAGATGCCAACTTTGGGGTCAACCTGAAGCACTAAACGCTGTATTTGCTTTATCCTTTCTCTCCATCTATTTGCTTAACCCATATGAGCAGCTTAAACCCAGTCTTCTTTTAGTTGTAAGCTCCGGCAGATACTCAGCACCCATGCATGTGTGCCAAAAACTGCATCATCACCATCAGTACTAGCGGGATAGCAGATCAGTTGAGCCTTAGGGTCACTTTCTGATTTTGTAATGTAATAATAAAGCTAACATTTTAATGTTTGGGGAAAAAAATCCCAAAAATCTCTTGTGAAAAATTGGCATAAAAATCCTCTATGTATTTACCCAACCCAATCCTCATTTTCTACAAGTAACAGGTTGCCTCAGTTTCTCTAGCCAGTAAAAGTACATATTCTTTAAGCTTCTGCAATGAAAATCAAAAGTACCTTTTAAGCCTTGAGTTTTAATAGCAGGCTGACCTCTTTGTCTAGTTGCTTAGCCGCATTTAAATAGCAATTTCATGGGAAAATACCTTTCATATAATTTGTATGGGAACTTCTAAATAAGGAACGTTTACCAAGTGAACCCCCTTGGCTCTTTACCAGTAATGTAGGTTCTGTATTTATGATTTTATATGTGTTATTAATAAATTTAACAATGAATTTCTTTAATCCAAGATCTTTGGCAAAGAAAAACAATGTTCAAAAGTGAAAGCCAGAACTTTGAATAATAGTTCTTAAATTGATCCCATTTTGACACCATCACAAACTACTTAAAAATCATATAAAGAAGCTTAAAATTTTACCAATGGGTAGTCATTTATATGTTTTTTATATAAGTTAAGAATTAAGGTATAATATAGATTGATTCTATATATATCATTTATATGTTTTTTATATAAGTTAAGAATTAAGGTATAATATAGATTTTCAAATCACACTTTTTCCTTTTAAATCAATTTAAAAATAATATTGTTTCATTAATCAAGTAGAATAAGATATAAGCTATTCTAAAATCCCAAATCTTTGCAATCCAAGAACGCTGAATATGAGTCCTGTCTCAGTCACTCCATCGTAGGTGTGCAACTGAGGAGACCATCTAGCCTTTCAATGTCTTAAAATTCTCATTTATTTCATGTAAATAATTGTTCTTAATTCTCAAGTTTATGTGAAAATTAAGAAACATGTAATATATGTTGAACAAACAACCTGAATGGTTTCTAATAAGTATCGGATGTTACTTTTCTTTGAATATTAATGAAGGTGCCTTCTAAGGATAAAGATAAAGCATCTCATCCTTTACTCCGGACGCTGGAGTGTAATCTTGTCTTCAGCTTGGAAAACCCCGTATGTACCAGGGCATGTGTGAGTGTCCATGACTTCCCTCATATAGTTCATCCATAGCCTATTGTATATTTGGTGATTACCTTTTTAAAGTAAGTACTATACTATGCCTTTAAATGTTTTAATAAGCAAATCAGCATGATATCAAGCAGGACATTTATTTTTCTAAACCTTCTTATGTATTTTCTATAGCAATTTAACAATGAAACTCTGATTCCCAGTGAGTACGAGTTTTAGTATCCCTTTTTATGTTCTATTTTTAAATCAATCATTTTAGCATTGCATAAATAATATCACTTACAAAAATCTATAGTCTAGCCTCTTAGCAATTTCAATAGAAAAGATGAATTTCATTTACGACTGATAAAATATTAAAAACATTGTGAAGTTCAAAAACAGTTTCTTTGAAGTTCTAAACAGAAAGGGCTGTAAAGTTGTATATGGAATCATCAAAATATTTACTGTAGAGAATTTGCAACCTTCATTACTTTTATAGGCCAGAAGGTAATACCCATACTTTTAACGTTGTCGTAGCAGTGGTCACACTTGGGATTACTTTCTTGACCTATTTTTCAGGTGGTCGCCATATGTTTGGCTTAAATACATAGGTAGTTTTTTATTTACCTCTCTGGATATCCATCGTTTTACAATGGAAAAATGACTTTTAGAACATGCATGAAGTCTATCAAATTATCATAAATCTCTCCACAGAAAGGTAAGATACAACACGAAGGTGGGGAATATGGTCCAAAGAAATCAGGGCAATTTTGAAGAGTAGAGCCCAAAGTAAATGTGTTAAAAATTCACAATTAGTCAAAAATACATTTATCTGGATCATTTCAGGGTAACCGGCAAACACGGTGCTGCTCTTTTTGGCATGTGTGTTTGATCTGTAATCTGAAGCAATTTCTCAGACTTTTTTTTTTGTATTACATAAAATTCCCGTTTTTGAAGAAGGCAGGCCAGTTTTGTTTTGCTTTGTTTTTGTTTTGTTTTGTAGAATGTTTCTCGGTGTGAATTTGTCTGATGTGTCCTCGTGATGAGATTCAGACACGCATGCTGACAGGTTGTGTATATAACAAAGGTTGTATTTTGCCTTTCTCAGTACATCCTATATAAACATACAGGATATAAGTTTGGCCCATTATTGATGAAATTAACTTTGGTTGCTTGATTAAAATGATGTTTGCCAGGTTTCTTCACTCTATCATGATCTCACCTTTTGTAATTGATAAGTAATTTGTGGGAAAATACGTGGATTTATGTATATATTCTGTTCCTTATCAAACTTTTGCAAGTAGTGTTAGCATCCAGCTCTGATTGTCTATGCAATTCACTATCCCGCTGATAGTTGAAATATGATAAATTTTCTAACTCTGCATGTCTTCTGCGTTTATTGCTTGGCTTTCCATGATAAATAAGATCTTTACTCCTTCTTCTTTCCTTTCTCTTTCTTTGTTTCCTTCATTCCTTTCTCTCTTTCTCCCTCCTCCCTTACCTCCCTCTTTTCCTTCCTTCCTTCCTTCCTCCCTTCTGTCCTTCTCTTTCTTTCTTTCTGTGTGGACACGTAAATGTCATAATTCGTTATTTCCATTATTTTTATGCTCATATTACCCCTGATTTTGGTGGTCAAATACCATTTAAGTGAACTTGTCTCTCTTCATAATTCTTTTTTAAGCACTTCCTTAAAAAGTGAAGATAAAGAGCCAGCCATTTAAATATCTGCAGCAAAAAAAAAATTGGGGTAAAGGAAAATGAAAATTAAAAAGTACTTCAGCAAAGAAAATCTTGGTATTTTCAAGGTATAACAAGAAATCAAGTACTATTAGAAGGTATGGGTGAAGGAGAAAGTGATATAATTGGGGTAGGAGAGATGAATAGTCAAATAGGGCCTTGAAGACTCTGACATAGAACCGAATTTTATTCTAATTGCAGTTAAAAGGCAGTGGAAGCATTAAAGCAGTTATGAAATATGATCTGACTTACTTTCTCAGGGGGTCACCTTAGATGCTATCTGGAAAACATACTAAAATGGGACAAGGATGAAGAAGGGAGAATAAAGGGCTTTTGCAGAAGTGCAGGAATGTGATCATTGTGGTTTGGACTAGAGGAATAGCAATGAATATGTAAAGACTGTTAAATTCAGGAGCTAACTTATAGCCAACATGTCTCCAATGGACTGGATGATTAGAGGAGAGGGAAGCAGAGGAGTAAACCTAAGCCTGGGACACCTGGGTGGCTCAGCCTCCAGCTCTTGATGTCCTCTCAGGTCATGATCTCACAGTTCACGGATTCAAGCCCTGCGTGCAGCTCTTCGTCGGCAGTGTGGAGCCTGCTTGGATTCTCTCTCTCCCTCTCTCTGCCCCTCCCTCCTGCTCAAAATAAATTAAAAAACACTAACATATATATGTACATATATAATATATATTGTAATAATATATATTACATATTAATATATGTCTAATATATGTAAATAAAAAACTAATATATAAACTAATATATATATATATATATAGTATATTATTGTTAAAAACTAATATATATATATAAAGCCTTGAAAGTTAGACTCGAGTTACTATATGGGCGGTTGTGCCAATATTAAATGAGGAAGCAGGTCAGCCAGCTCACAAGCTGGAACTGAAATGTCAGCTCATCCTGCATCGTCTCAAAGTTTGAGACCAAGGAGGGAAGACCCGAGGGAAGGTTAGCGATGAAGCCTACCTACGTACTGCTGGTAGGCTTCGCAAGAGCTGTGTCCAGGAACATTCACGCCACAGTTGAAAATCTTCTTAAAATCTACTTTTGAGCTCACTCAGTTGGGCCTCGTTTGGGATACCTCAACTGGCTTCTCCCGGAAATAAGCAAACGAGAAAGAAAATGAGTACCCTAGGCAGAATCTTTGTATTTCCTAATATAAGATGTAACACCATATCACTTCTACCTATGCTGTTTTTTCGGAGTGAATCGGTAAGTCCAGCTCATGCTCAAGGAAAAGGAATTACACAGGAAAATGATCCCCAGAAAGTGTAGGCCATGAGGGACCATCCTAGAAGTTGCTTATCACAACTACCAGATGACACAGCAATTTTAGTCCTAAGAATCCAAGGAAAATAAGTGTCTATGTTCACCCAAAGAAAGGAACAAAAACATTCAAAACGGTTTATTCATAAGAGCTAATAGCTGGAAACAACTAAATACTCATCAATAAGAGATGAGATAAATATGTTTTGTGGTATACATAAAATAGAAATCTGCAGAGCAATAAAAAAAGAAAAAAGGAACGCAACAACATGAGTGAATCTTCAGATATTATGTCGAATGAAAGAATTCAGACATAAATTGTATATGATATCCTGTACTGAGAAAGACAAACTTTGTAAAGCAATCAGCACTAGCGGTCACCTCTAGAAGATGAGAATAGACTGGAGATGAATACAAGAGAGCCCTTTGAGGCGCTGAGAATGTTTTATATCTTGATTTTGGTGAGGGTGTAACAGGTGTATACGTATATATTCATTTAACTTAAGGTTTTAATTTGTGAAATTTACACAATTCACTATATATATGAGTTATACCATGTATTATATATAACATATATGTCATAATGAGCTGTAACATATATAAAACATATATAATTCATTAAAAATATTGATACTTTGAGAAGACTTAGTGATATCCACCAGGTAGCTTAAAACTTATGTTATGCCTCTGCAAAGAGGGCGTAGGCTACAAATTGTTTAGTGGGTTTGTAAAATCAATGAGCAGTCAAGGTTAGCTATTGTGCCAAAAAAAAAAAAAAAGGCATTGCGATCTTGAAACATAGCACAAACCCTAAATCTTAAAAACATTCACAAAATTTGATAGCAATTCTAAAAATACACATAACAACAAATAACAAGCTTTGACTCAGAAAGAAATTTCTAAACAAATCTCCTATGTGGTAGCTGTTACTCAAAGACTCTGGTATATAGAATAAAATATGCGAACTGTGAAATACCTTCATACAAGCTTCACAGTTATGAGGAGGAAACGCAATAATAATTGCAAAGCTTTATATATATTCTTGGTGGGTAGTAGTATCAATATTTGATAATGGTTTCTATTGATATATAATCACAGGAGTTTCCTTTTCCCTGTTTGTTGTCTCTTTGCTCACATGTTGAATGGATGTTTTAAACTTGAGTAGATATTTCTCTGAAGAAGATATATGATCGGCCAATAAACATATGAAATGATACTCACCATCATTAGTGATTAGGGAAATGGACAACCATTTCACACCCTTTAGGGAAGCTTTTCTTAAGAAGAAAGGATGGCACTTGGGTGGCTCAGTGGTTTGAGCACCCAGCTCTTGATTTTGGCGCAGGTCATGATCTAGTGGTTTGTGGAATTGAGCCCTGCTTTGGGCTCTGCACTGACAGTATGGAGCCTGCTTGTAATTTTCTCTCTCTCTCTCTCTCTCTCTCTCTCTCTGCCCCTCCCCTGCTTGCACAGATGCAGGTGCTCTCTCTCTCTCTCTCTCAAAAGAAATAAAAAATAGACATTAAAAAAAAAAAGAAAGAGAAGCGAAAATGGAAAGTAACAAATTTAAATGAGCATGTTGAGAAAGTGGAACCCTCCTACATTGATGTTGGGAATATAAAATGCCGCAGGAGCTGTGGAGAGCAGTTCGATGGTTTCCCTGAAAATTAAACAGAATTAGCATATGATCAAGAACTCCCACTCCAGGTATCTAGCCCTGGAGAATTAGAAACCAGTATTCAGACAAATATTTGTACACAAATGTTTGTAGTGACACTCTCCCAATAGCCAAAAGGTGGAGACAACCAAAATGTCCATCAACATATGAATTATTCCATGTATATATCAATACGATAACATATTATTCGGCCACAAAAAAGAGTGAAGCACGGATGTCTGACACAAGGTACAGAACCTCAAAAACGTGCTAGGTGACAGAAGCCTGATGCAAAGGCTTCTGAGACAAACTTAATCACTGTTGCGTGGCCTGGGGTGTTGGAGAAATAATGGATATCACTTACTGAGCATGTATTCTGGAATGGCAGGTTTCACAGAGAGACAGATTCTTCTAGGGCTTTCTCAGATAGAAGATATTTGATCAACTATTTGAAAAAGAACTTAAGCTGATATAAGCAAAAGAGTCACAGTGAGCTTGAAAATGGCATTTTCATGGCGAGCTAGTGACAAAATTAGCTTCCCCAGTTTCTATTTTTCAAAAGTATTTTTTTTTTGGATTCTTCCCAGATTCAAACAGGATTGAAAAACTATTTCTTCATATGACATGATCGGAAGATACCTTAAGGGTGCCTGGCTGGCTGGGTCAGTAGGACATGTGACTCTCGATCTCAGGGTCCTGAGTTCAAGCCCCACCTTGGGAGCAGAGCTTACTTAAAAAAAAAGAAAAGAAAAGAAAAAGAAAAAAAAATGGCACCTTAGAATTCAGATGTAAAAAAAAAATTCAGATATTAAAAACGTTTTTAAATACCTAATCTCAAATTGCTCTCAAGCAGCACTGTTTCAATTGAATTTTCTGTGATAAAAGTAATGTTCTCTATCTGAATTATTCAACATGGTAGCTTCTAGTCTTCTGTGACCATTAAGATCCAGAAATGTAGCTAGAAGAACCGAATTTTTTATTTTATTGAACTTTATTTAACCCCATTTCTTTGACCTTCACTTTAGTTAATTAATTTAACTGGTCACATGTGTCTTAGTAGCTACCATTTTGCACAGTCCAATTCTACTTTCCACCCTACTGAAAATGTTTAGGTGATATAATTTTGGCACAATTTTAATGTATCTTATCTCTTTTAGTTTAAACCCATTTAGTTTAACCCATCTCTTCCATTTAAAGCCTTTTTAAGTCTTTCTGAACTTGTTCTCAAGACTGTTCCTGTCCTATCCTTTCTACTATCCTATCTCCAAGATGGCGTCTGAGAGTTGGGTGCAGTGTGTGTGTAAGGATTGGTGTTTACGTGTCTTCAGTATTTTGGGGAAATGCTTTCCGGGCCTTGTCTGGGGTGTGTCATTCCCCTCTGTCTCTGGACCCTAATTTCTGTTCCCCTGAGTCTTTGTTTTGTTGCTAGGTTAACTAGCCCTGGTCATCCAGAGGCCTGCTGGTGGGGTTCTCTGAGAAATGGCAGTTCCCCCAGTTATTTGGTAGTTGTGCCAATACCTAAACTTAATGACTATAGATCCTGCCTCTGCTTGTGTGAGTGATTTTCTTCAGGCCTATTCATATCCACTGTTCCCCACAAAACATGCAATTCCTCACGCTTGGAAATACAGAAACATTACCTGCCTTCGCAGCAGAAGCTCGTGTGTGTGCTTGCCTCAAAGGAAGCCCTCGAGCTCAACTCAGGTCTTTCCCCAGCCATTGCTGCTCTTCTCCCAGGCCTCAGGAATAGCAGGATTCTCCCAGAGGCTGCCAGAATTTCCAGGCTCAGTCAGGAAGCAGAGAGAGAGGCACTCCACAAACTCTGACCTTTTCAGCAAAGGATCGTGGTAAAACCCTCTGTCTCCTTCTCTCCCCCTCCCTCAGCTGTCTAACTAGTCTTGGGAGGACATGGTCAGTGGAGCGGTAAATTCATTTGCTTTCCAACTCGCATTCCCTCTAGCTCTTGGCTTACTCTGAGATTAATTCTCTATGTTTTGGTCGGATTTTTATCACCAAATTTCTATAAGTTGATATTTTATAAGTAGATTTTTATAGGTTGAGAGTTTTGTAAAATGCATCTGAGATGCACTACCAAATTCTTCTTCAGGGAAACATTCGTAGCCTTGGCGGTCAGCAGCAGCCTCAGCCCAGGGAGCTAGCTGCCTTACCCATCAGGGGTTGGCCTGTATACAAACCACCAAGGAGGCTTTACACCCACAGCTCCCTAGGGGTTGATCTTTCCAGGCCTTTCTGTGATCTGCGTGGCAATTCTCCTTCTCCCTCTGCCTGATCCTGCTTCCTCTCTTTTCCACAGGTGTGAATCCCTAATAAATTTCTCACATGCTAAACTCTGTCTCAACATCTGCTTCCAAAGAACTCAACCTGGGGCATTTGGTTTGAAGTTCAAAGCTGAGCACTGACTTTTTTTTTTTTTTTTTTCCTAGGCAGTATCTGCCTGCCTCTTATCTATGGCAATAAACCTAATCCCTTTGGCCGAGTCTTAATTGCAAGATGATTCCAGGGAGAAAGTATAAATTTTTAAAACTGGAAAATACTTTGGATGTTATTTCAAAACATGACCCTGCCTGACTTCTTTCCTCGGCTACATAGACCCCAGGGGAACTGATGGTCCCGAAATCTGGCTTTTCTTCGTGAAACTTCTGTGGTAATTAATGACTTTCAAGAGAAAAAATGAGAGTCAAAACTGCAACGCGTTAATGTCTTCACCTGTGTTTCTCACAGCCTGAGCGTACCAAAATCTGCATCGAATACTAGTTCTGATAATGTCACTTCAAGATTTCCCTAATCATGTATTAATAATTTAACATTAACGCAGGAGCAAAATTTCAACGAGCATGACATTTCTCCTCTCCAGCCAAAGAAGGGTTTCCCTGGAGAAATATGGATATGTTTTATGATTCCCTTTCATTTGCATCTTGTAAGTGCCAGGACCTTCGGCTGATTTCTGCTTTCTCTGCATATAAATTTCCCAGTGTTTGGGTAATAGAGCACTCGCGAGCTGTCCGACCCAGGAAGAGCTGCGCAGTGACACCTTCTGTCCCAGTACTGCCGGGGAATGCAGGTTTTTATGCAATGAATTATCCAAATTGCCGAAGGCACATTTTCAAGTGTTAGAAATTTGTAAAACCACCTTAGACGAAAAGATTTCTAAAGAGCAAATAGATTTTTTTTTCTATCCAGTGAGATCCATTGTTCATGGTTTGTTGTAATATCTGGATAAAGGTAATATCTGGAATATTTGGAAGTGAGTTTTTTTGGGTTTTTTTTTTAATCTCTTTCCTAAAGATAGGTAGAGTTTCAGGGAAGTAAAAGTAGCTATTATATTCCCCATACTTGGATTTTCTCTCACACAACTTTCCTTTTACCTGCTGCATTTCATTACTCTCTGAATCTAAGTGTCCTGGTATCACCTTTCCTCACATTTTACTCCCACGGTGTACACTTCTAGCGTCCTGGGATTGGGAGCGAAAGCAACAGAATAACAACAAGGAAAAGTAATAAAAATATTTACGTGGGCAAAAGTCACATCTTCAGAATATTGTCCCTGGACACCATGGTGATCCACACACATTCCTGTGGCTACTCTGCTACCCCTGTGTATGTGACGTGGGATATACTTCAGCTCACGGTCACTCTTTGGTTCCACCTGTAGCGTTTTCTGCTTAACCTTGATACTATGTTTATCTACTTTTTAGTGTTTAGCATGGCTGATTTCTAGATGTTTCTGACTCTGCACTTTTTATCTGAGGACTTTTTACTCTTGTTTTTCAAACAAGAAATTTATTTGTTTTGAGAGAGAGAGAGAGGGAGAGAGAGAGAGAGAGAGAGCGTGTATTCACACGATCAGGGGAGGGGCAGAGAGAGAGAATCTCGAGCAGGCTCTGCACCAGCAGCACAGAGCCCAACATGGGGCTGGAACTCAGGAGCCGTGTGAGATCATGACCTGAGCAGAAACAAAGTTAGAGGTTTAAGGGACTAAGCCGCCCAGGCGTTCCTCAAATATTTTTATACCCCTCTCTCACTCTGGACTCAAATAACACATGTTTGTTACATAAGCCTTGTTTGTGGACATTCACACTTTGTAAACTTTATTTCTCTGAATTCTACCATGTATACTAAGCTGTAGGATCTTTTTATTCTTTTGTAAGACTCTGAGTTTTCTTCTAAGTAGCCTAAAAACAAACCTTAAGTCTCTTGTTCTTCAAAACACTTCCAATGTCGGTCACCTGATGATTTTTCATTTGTTTTTTTGATCTCCTTGACTCTACTAGGTAGGCGTGCTGCTGATCATTCTGACCAACTCTTGGTACAAGTCTTAATCTTGCCATTTTATTTTCCTAGGTTTTTTTTTTTCCTCACTCATTTCGCATCTATATTTTGTTTCCTGTCTACACAGTTTTCAGCATGTCATGCTGCATTTGAGTAGAATTCTAGTAGAAAAATGACCCTTACAAACATACATCGTCATTACTTCATGACAGTTTGTTTGGATTTGCTTTCACAAATTAAACTAAATTATTTAAACTCATGCCTTCTTCAATTCACCTTTTTTTTTCTTTAGATCAAAGGCGGTACAAAGCATAAAAGCACATAAGATACAAGACACTAACATTCCCTGATTTTTATTGCTATCTATTGAAGCCCCAGAATCCCTACACTTAATCCATTTAGATTAACAAATAAGAGTGGAGAGTCTATGAGCATCAGTTATTGCACCAGATTCTGGGGATTCGAAACTAAAACACAGCTCGTCTTCTGAAAGAAGAGAACTGCATTGTGGGGGAAGAATGTATGTGAAACAGTTTTTGCAATAGACTGCCGTAACTACTATTATTGAGATAAGAACACTTTTAGGTACGTCAAGTATCAGCGGGTCATATAAATCAGAAAAGAGTGAGAATCTCCTTTCTTTCTGAATGTATCGCCATGACACGGGCTCTCATCCCATTTCGTCTTTTCTGTTAAAAGGTAACACAGTTTCTGAAGGAAAAAACATGCTTGGTTCTAACTCAGGGACCAAAATAGGGTCATCTAAACCAGTTTCCTTACACTGTTTTTGTTCCTCTCTACTGAGTTCTATTTACTCGGCAGCAACATCAATTCAAAGGCAGGCTCACAGCTTGGGTGGACATTTTTACCTTATGCCATCCCCAGGGCTTGCCTAATTCCAACTTGCTTTCCCATTTGTTGTTTGTTGGAGAAATGTATGCCCCCAAAGCTACAATAGTAAAACGAAGACCCATTATACTATTTTATGATGAGAAGTAAATAATGCTTAACATGTTTCATATTCATCAGAATAATTTCCTTATGTTTCCATCATTTGGCCATGGGGAATTTCTTTCACACTAAAACCTGTTCCCTGGCTTCGCAAACACTGTCTAGCTCCAGGACCCTTCTGACCTCAGCAGTCTGTTCCATCGCTGCTAAAATAGTGCTTTTCAAGGAGGAAAATATGTTCTGCTCTATTCTTTCACTGTTCCAATTATGAAGTTCTAATTATCTACAATGAATGGATATATAAAATATTGTATATGTACGATATCTACTATGCTTATATATCATATATCATTTATCATATATGTATATATTAGAAAGGAAAGGACTTTTCTCCGGTATCATCTGTTTCTTTTCTATTCTCTTGTCAGTCTAACAAAAGGTTTTCAGAATATGAACTTAGTGCTAATTAAATTCCAGCACAGATCTCATGGTATCGCCAGTGCAGATTCATTGACCTTTTCTGTGGTGAGGTTTTGAGGTAGTTCTGTATTTTAAAATCTAACATGCCACGTAGCAACTAATTTTGTATTCGTGAACCAGCCAGAACGTGTTTTGTATCCTCCAGGATGCTTTGAAAAATTATCAGCTCCACCCATCATTTTATCTCTGATATTTTAATGATCTTTTGAGATTTAGAACGCTTTGTCTGTAATGCGCACTGCATATTTAAAGGCAAGCCTTTTACATTAGAAGTTAGCTAGATTCTATTCTTCCAAATAATTTTAAAAAGTTAATGGTCTAATCCTGACTATGCTTGGGCAGATTTTTTTCATAATGAATATATATGAATTAGTTACCTTATTGGCATGCTTTTAAAAGGACTATAATTTAGAGGTTAGACATGTCTTGCATTGTAGACTTTGGAATAGCACGCAATGAGGTGAACAGTTTATTCTGAAGCTTGAACAGAGTGTATTAAGCATTCAGAAGACTAATTCCTTTCATGCCTTTGATAATAAATCCACTTTTCTCATGCAGTGAATTCACTTGAGATTCATAGTCTCCTCGTAAACCTTGTAGTAAATGTTTAACCTCAGATTTCAAATGCTATAGTACTTTTTATGATAATAAATGTTATCCCTATGGGATTGTGAATTTGATGATCATACATAGTGCCCCAGCTGAAGAGACTTTACCTCCCACATACAAAATACAGAGTTCTTAGAGTATTTGATTACCTAAATTCATCAAGATTACTTTTAAATACACATATGCATCCTGCATTGCTCTGCACATGGATGGAGTTTTTCTTAGCCTCAAGACGATTAATTCTTAAAGCAAATCATGATTCAAAAAAAATTTTGGAATACAGCCTTTGCTATGTTTCATTAAATTAGGCTGAATTTTACTGTGGAATATTTTAACATCTAATAAACGCTAAGAACATTTAAGAGTATTTTGATTTGAAAAAAAAAGCTCCTTTTTTTCTTTTTATTTCTAAAAGGAATGTCGCAATTCTGAATTCTAATACAAGATCTGAAGTATTTAGGTGCATCTTTAGGTAAGGTGACAAGAAAATAATAGCAAAAAAGGCCTTGGTAACATTCTCATAAGGTCTAAGCATTCCATGTACCTTCACTAAAAGAAATTAGTACATAATCTATGGCATTCAAAAGAAATCCTTTGAAAGACGAAAAAGTTCTTAAAATCTATAAAACAGCTAGCATTTAGTTGCCCTACAATTTAATACTTTATATAACCCAATTAATACATAAACAATGACAAAATGTGAGAAATAAAATTCAATTCAGAATGCGTCTTGGATGTTTAGCATATGCAAGCACTGAGGTAAAAGTTGCATTGTGGTGAAACCAAAGATTAATATTATCCAATATTTGGCAGAATAACCCAAGCAATAAAAACAATAATATTTTATTAAAACATGCACACACACAGAGGGAACAAAATAATAAAGGTTTTATCTCGCTCCTGCTCTTTGTCCAATGTAGATTTCCACGGGGACTTCATGTGTCACACCCAGTCAGGGACATCCTAACTGCTCCTCCATCCCCACGTAACTGGCCATGACAGCAGGGAAAGAGAACACTCTCGAGCCTCACTCTTGTGATTAAATACGCTGGCCCAAAAATGACATCTGTCATTTCTACCTAAAACTCTCTGGCTAAAATAATCCCATGGCCACTCCTAACTTAATAGGAACAGGGACATACAATCTCCTTATGAATCCAGAAGGAAAAAACAAAACCCAAAAACTTCAATGAACCCTAATAACATCAATCCTAGTAACATGCGCTCGCCTCCATGTTGAAGGTTAATCAATACAGGCAAACGTGGGCATGAAAGCAATCATTAAATCATTCATGTGAGGGTGAACTTTTTAATGACAGTAAAACGTACAAGGAGACAGTTAATTTTGAACTCAACCCTCAAGAAAGGTAATAACTTTACCGGAAAAGAAAAAAAAATTAAGTCTGAGATGAATATATGCATACCAAGTAAAGACAAAGTTTGCTTACATTTTCATGGTCTTATTGTCTCAGGAGATGAATCTTCTTTTTCTTACCAAAGAAAACAATTTCTGCCACCCCATGGTGCCTCTTTTGTTTAAAAGTTGGTCTCTATCTTTACTGGCATTAGTGGTTAGACTTTGAGACACCATTTTCTGTCTTTTACTTTATCAATATGATGCTACGATTCTCATTTAGAAAGCATATTAATTTCAGAGAGCAGTTTTCAGATGAAATCAATATTGGGGATCAATAAACTAAAATTGGGTGTCAATAAGCAAAACTGTTGGTAGTGTTCATAGCCATCATTTTATTGTGTTATTAGTAATTTTCCAGAAAATATAAGCTGTTCAGATGGACAGTAAAGAATTTCACCCAAACTAAATCAGACTAGCCCCAAGCAGTGTATAAAGTATATGATTTTTCTCTTAAATGATCTACACTTACTTTTTAATATATCTTCCTATCTGTGACAAATATAAATGCAAGGCACTTTGACTTCAAATGTAGAATGTTAGAATTAGAAATGTCTGGACTTTTCCATTGGCTGTCCAAGTAGCTGGGCAAGAGAGAAAATTTGAAATATGGTACACAGGATTGTGGCCAGAAACACCAACCACCACATGTGAAGAGTAAGTTGCAATGAGAAATGATTGCAAAAGAAAGGATGGGGAGGCCCTGTGACATAGGGCATAAATGCATGGACTGGTCACAGACTGCCTGAGCTGGGCACTCGGCTTTACTAATCCTTCCTTTGTCTCACTTCATTATCTGGAAAATGAGGAGAATGATGGTCAAAAAGGAAGCATAATATTCTAGGGATATGATGTACAACACGGTAGCTGACTGTAGTCAGCGTGTTGCATATTTGAAAGTTGCTAAGAGAGTAGATCTTCAAAGTTCTCATGATGAGAAAAAAAACATGGTCACTGTATGGTAACAGACATATTATTATAATAAGTAACCATACTTATGTTGATCATTTTGCAATACATACAAATATTGAATCATGATGTCATATACCTGAAATTAATATAATCATACCTCAATTTTTTTGTTTATTTATTTATTTTGAGGGAGATAGAGAGAGACAAAGTGTGACTGGGGGAGGGGCAGAGAGAGAAGGAGAGAGGATCCCAAGCAAGTTCTGCACTGTCAGCACAGAGCCTGATGCTGGGCTCCATCTCACAAACTATGAGATCGTGACCCGAGCCAAAATCAAGAGTCAGACATTTAACCAACTGAGCCACCCAGGCCTTCATATACCTCAATTTTAAAAAGGGAGTGAGAATGGCCAGTGTTGTACAAAACCACTTGTGTGCTATACGGTGCTTTCAGGTTCAATGTTACAGACCCAATCTCCAGAAGTCTACCTCCATTTACTCCCTGATGCTTATAATACTTCCATAGTAAACTTAAGGCTTTCATACTTATTAGGATTTAATTCTCTCTGAGCAGGTAAGTTATTACTAGACCCAGATAAATGAGCCTTTAACTTTCATGAGACGGATTTAGGGAAGGTTAAAACAAAGGGACTAGAGAAAATGCAGGGCAACTGCTATTGACAATAGGATAAGACAAAACACAGAAACAACAAGCAAGAATCCTACAGTCTGAAGAGAAAACTGTTGGTGCAAGTTGAGGCTACCAATACGAGTTTGCTAGACTAAAGGCAGAAATGGAAGCAGGAGAGTTTCAGCCATGGCATAAAATCCCATAGCAAAGGCATGACATGCGGTAGCAAAACAGGTCACTATTTTCAGACAATTCTATTAGTTCCACTTACTCATTATTATAAATATTATTGTTGTGAATCTCCTGATACATAAGGGTTTTTTCTTTGACTCATGATTATTAAGTTAGATGGTTATTTTTTCCTCTTATATTCTCAGATGCCCTCTTGAGCTGATGTATAATATAAACATATTTATCTCCTACACCTTTTTCCTCTGAGTGATGTGGTACTTTTTCTCTATCCGTTTAAGTTTTGGGGCTTCTGTATGCTTCTGTCCTCCAATCCTGATGATCAAGGATCATGGAGCTTCTGTGATGGACTCTGTAAACAAAATGTAGAGAAAAGGATACTAGGTACCTGATATTTTTGCTGCCATATTGCACAAAACACTTTGATCAGATACTAAATTATAGTGAGAATAATATTTTGTTTAAAAACTTGCTGAAATATCAATCCAAATCAATCCCAATTCATACATTTCATGGTCATTATTACTTTGGGGATCGTGGTTCGGCAGAGCCTGGATAATAGCCTCTTATCCATTGTTCTCTCTAAACCCTTAACTCCTCACTGTTCTGTCATTCAGATCGACTCAAAATTACTTAGAAATGCTGAGTTCTCTCTTGCCTAGCTTCTCCCACATGTGGTTTTCCTCAACTTGGATTAATTTCCCCATCTCCTTCCACCTAGCTAACTCCTAAGCACTATTCACAACTTGGTGTAGATAATACCAGAGGAACACCCCTTTGACTAATTTTCACCTTGTATTATACTCTCCTCTATATTTGTTTGCCTTCCCAGTTGGACAATACACTTCCATACAGTGATGAGAGTATTAGCCATTATTACATCCCTGGCATTTAGCATGACACCTGATACTTAAAGTGCCCAATAAATATCAAATTCCAATGGATGAAGCAGTTTTGTTCTATGTCATGTTACCTGCAGAAACACACTATCACTTATTTCATACGTTCCTCCTGTGATTTACAATCATTGTTAAGCAATGCCATTCTACAACGCAAGGGCTACGTGTGAAGTCAAATTGTCTTTCCAAGGATATCAAGATCTAGGTACGCAACTGGGTAAGTGTAATTCTGAATCCATGCTGATCAATCTGCACATAGATTTTAAGTTGTATTCTTGAGTTGAAAGTATACAGATTGATTGTTCAGGTAATGATATTTTTCCAGATTTATATATAAGACTATTACTGACATACAACAAATATAAGTTTACCATATACAATATGATGATTTGATAGATGCACGTATTGTGAAATAATTACAACAATAAGGCTAGTTAACACCTCCATTCCATCACATAATTACTTGTTTTTTGTTTTATTTTATTTTGTTTTAGTTTAGTTTTTATTTTTTAATGTTTTTATTTATTTTTGAGAGAGAGAGAGACAGACAGCGTGTGAGAGAGGGAGACACAGAATCCAAAGCAGGCTCCAGGTCAGCGCAGAGCCTGACACAGGGTTCAAACTCATGAACTGTGAGATCATGACCTGAGCCGAAGTCAGACACTTAGCCAACTGAGCCACCCAGGCGCCCCTAATTACCATTTTTTAAATGTGTGGTGAGAATATTTAAGAATGACTCTCTTAACAACCTTGAAGTATATAATACAATAGTGTTAATTATAGTCACTGTGCTTTATGTTAGGTCCCCTAAATTTACTTTCTTATGGCTAGAAATTTGTACACATTGGCCAACTTCTCCCTGTTTTCCCTGACCCCCAAACTCTGATAACACCATTCTACATCATATTTCTAGGAGTTTGGCTTTTTAAGATTTCACATGTAAGTGAGACATACAGTATTTGTCTTTCTCTGCCTGACTTATTTCACCTAGTATAATGTCTTCCAGTTCCACCTGTGTTGTTGCAAAAGGTACAATTTCTTTCTTTTAAAAAAATTATCTATTATTTATCTATTTATTTCTTCATCTGATGATGGATGGTTAGGTTATTTCCATGTCTTGGCTATTGAAAATAATACTGCAAAGAACATTAAATTTCATATATCTATTTGAGATGGTGATTTCTTTTCTTTCAGATATATGCCCACGACAGGGATTACTAGATCATATGGCAGTTCTAATTTTAATTTTTTTCAGAAAACTCTATAAAGCTTTCCACTGTGGCTATACCAATTTACTATCACCAATAATGCACAAATGCTCCCTTTTCTCACAGCGTCTCAACATTTATTATCTCTTGAATTTTTGATAATAGTCTTATTAAGAAGTGTAAGGTAATATCTCATTGTGGTTTTGTTTTGTATTTTCCAGATTATTAACGATGTTGAGCATCATTTCATGTACCAATTAGCCATTTGTATGTCTTCTTTGGAAAAATGTCTATTAAAGTCTGCTGCTTACTTTTTAATTTTTTTTTTTTTTTTGCTGTTGAATTGTAGTTTCTCATGTTGTTCTTATTAACCCCTTATCAGATGTATGGTTTGCAAATATTTTTTCCCATTCCAAGATTAGCTTTTAATTTTGCTAATTATTTCTTTTGCTGTGAAGAAGTCATTTTAGTTTGATGTGGTCCTATTTTTTATTTTTGCTGGAGAATTTCATGTCATATCCAAAGCTATTGCCAAGACCAATGTCAAGGAAATTTTTCCTTATATTTTCTTCTAGAAGTGTTATGGTTTCTGGTCTTGCATTGAAGTCTTTAATACATATCAAGTTAATTACGAGAGTAATGTAAAATCAGGGTCCCATGTCATTCTTTCAATGTGAATAGCCAGTTTTCCCTACACTGTTTATTGAAGAGGATATCCTTTCCCCATTGAGTGTTCTTGACATCCTTGTCAATTTTTAATTAACCATATATGCATAGGTTTATTTCTGGGGTCTTAATTCTGCTCTGTTGATCCACATGTTTGTTTTTATATCGGTATCATATTCTTTTCATTACTATAGCTTGTCATAAAGTTTGAAATCAGGAATTATCATGCTTCCAGCTTTGTTCTTTTTTCTCAGGATTGCTTTGGATATTTGGGGTCTTTTATGGTTCCATAAGAATTTTAGGATTTTTTTTTAAATTTCTGTAAAAAATGTCATTGGGAGTTGGCAAGGTGCTGGGGTGAGGTGGTTCTGGGGACCACGGTGAAGTTGAGTGGCCACATCATTCTCCTCCTACTACAGGGTAGGTGTCTCTCTCTGTACTGGGATGCCTGGGCTTGAAAGGGGGTGGGTTATGGGAATAATGTGAACCTATGTTTATTACCTCTTAAGTGTGTCTTATTTGCATGCTTCACTTATATGCTGTAATCTTTCACCTAGAATCTTTAGCTATTATGAGTGTATTTCTGTGTGTATATAGTTCTCTCTCTTTTTTTTTTCTTTAATATTTATTTGCTTTAGAAAGAGAGAGACAAAGAGAGCATGAGCAGGTGAGGGGCAGAGAGAGAGGGAGACACAGAAATTGAAGCAGGCTCCAGTCTCTGAGCTGTCAGCACAGAGCCTGACATAGCCTTAGAACCCATGTACCTTGAGATCATGACCTGAGCCAATATCGGATGCTTAACCCATTAAACCACCCAAGAGCCCCTAGATATTTCTTTAAACTGATGTTGCAGGAGGAGTGGCAGACGAGGGCTAAACTCCTATGCTACCATTTTGCTGATGTCACTCCTTAGCCAACTCTTAAGCAAGAAAATATGTGAAATGTTAACGAGACTTATACAGCTATTGCAATGAGTGACATACTTGATATGAGGACTGTAAAATAAAAGGATCAAGATAGGAAACATACACATTAAGATGATAAATACAGCAATGCTTTCTGAAAAGTCAAGGAAAATGATTTTTGATGAGTATTAATTTTTTCCACATCCTAATATTTAAATATTTTAAGATAGATTTAAGACTGAGCCTTTGTGTTTTACAATAGGTAAAGGCAAGGTATAACACCCATTATTTAGCTATCTTTCTTCCAACTTATGCATGGAAAACAGAGTCATTGAGATAAATTCTTAAATTCTCTTGGGGAATACAAAACCATCAGTGTCTGCTTCAGCGTGTGATCAGCAGCAAGTACAAGCTTTAAAAACTCATTTGTTTCACCAATTAAAAATAGAATATTTAAGTGTAAAGTATCTTTTTTGAAATTATGCAACACATCTGAGATTTAGTATCCTTCAAGACCATATATGAAGTAAAAAGACCGTATATGAGTGTATTTTTATATTTTTAATGATTAATGAGCTGTGACAAAGTAGTTTGAAGAAGGAGACAAAGTAGAGGTAGAGAAATGATATATAATTTATGAATAAAGAATAAATGTTATGTTCAATAAGTGTGAACTGGAATGGAATTAGAGAACCATATTCTCATCTTTGCTAACCATTGAAAAACTACCATACAAGAATATTTTCCATTTCTTACTTTAGTTCTCCATCTGTAAATTCACCAAAATGTGACCTGGAGAAAAGCATCAGAACACAATTTCAGGGCACTAGATCTCAGCTCATCCACCAACCAGCCCTGGGAGACTGGTCAAGCCCCTAAGCTTTTCTAAGCTTCCCTTCCTTCAGGCCTTTTACTGCAATGACTATTTCTTGAGAGTGTAGGGATGAGAACCTCAGATAACACACAACACTTGCTGTCCAAAAATTTCTAGTCTATTTAGGTGGCAGGTGAGGTAATTATATACTTACTTATAATGAGACTTTGATAAAACTGCCCATTATCTGCTACCATTGATAAAAATTTTCCTCATTATAATAATTCATGACCTGGACACTCACATAGCACCAAAGCAAGAACTCAGCTGGCAAACTGAATTGCTTAGAATCGCTCCTATTGCCTCAAGAAAAATACATCATCTCTCCAACTTTCAATTGCCTGATCTATAATATAGGCAGGAAGATAACTATCTTAACAATTAAAAAAAAAACAAAGAGCTGGATATAAAGTACACAGAACATAGGCACAGGAGACAGCAACTTTGATTATCAGTATTTTTTTATCCTTATCATCATTATCTTTACTATTCTTTCTTCTTTAAACCACATTTGCTTGATGAAACTTATCAATCCAAAATAATTACTGAATCATCCAATAAAATCTTGGTTCTGCTGATGATCAGTCATGTGACCTTAGGCATTTTATTGTTTTCACGATAAGATGGTAATATCATTTACCTCGCAGAATTGATATAAGGGGCAAGGGAGATAACACTTATTACTAACTGCATACACAATATCTAACACACAGTAACTGTTTGAGAAAGGCATTCTATTATTTTAAATATTAAATTAATTTGGCTCCTTTTTTCCTTCCTTCATTCTCTTTGGAAAAATAATAGAAAACAATAAATGGTAGCTATTACTATTAATACTAGTATATATTTATGAGCAACATTAATTTTGAAACTTCTTAAGGAAGGGACACGGACTGCTCAACAGTAATACACATGATTAAGTAAGGTCATGAAAATGGTTATCATAACCTATTGTACTCTAAAGGTGAGAGCTGTTTGATAGGTTGACTTGTCCCTTTATTACTGATGCACAATTTCTCACCCAGTTGATGAGGATACTCAATCAGGAAAAATATTCCTTTCCTCAGAAAATGACCCTCTAGGATGGACAGGCTGTAGGTAACTAAATGAGAAACCTAGAAATGTCAGTGGGGGGGTGGGAGAGAGTCTGAAGATTTTGAAAAGCAGTAAGTAAAAACCAGTGACAGTTGGTGCTGGATAGAGGAAAAGTATTACTGTCGTACAGTGAAGAAAGAGAAAGTATTTCTGGGAAGTAAAGATCCACTGATGATATTAGGCAGCTGTGTGGAGCCTCGGAGACTATGAAGAGTGTCAAGACCATCAACATGAATAAATTGGAGGTCAGGGGATCGTGCTGCTCATCAGTCAGTGTCACTGGTGATGAATGTTTCCAGGGGAAAGGTCAGTGGATGAGAGGTGACTGGAGGATTCCAGGGAACAGTGCTCCTCTGTTAAATAGGAGGCTCTTGGAATACTGACATGTGATCATTAAACCTGTCATGTCAGTAGGCAAGGGCCAGAATCAAATCAGAGGGACGACTGCAAGAGTTTTAATAGACTGAAAAAAAAATGGGTCAAAATTATTAAATGTCTTTCTATTGAACAATTTTATTTATTGAACTATTATTTTTAGATAATTTATGAGAATATGCCAGTTGCTATTTTAGAACATACTCCTTGCTTTAAAAAGCAAGTACTCAATATCTAAAAATTGAAAAATAAGCCAAATTTTGTCTTCCTGTGCAATTCGTTTACATAGCTCTGATGAATGTAAGCTTGCAGAGCTGTAGTCAGTGGATGTATTCTCAGGTCAAGAGCCCTGGGGACCAAACACAATGCCAGAATTAAGGAAGGCTCATCTTTGAGTGGGTGCATATTATTTGTGTGAGTTGGAATGACTTAATGTGTAGAGTCGGTGTGGATTTATTAACAAGTGCAAATACATGTATCAGGAAAGGCGTGAGGACAAGCAGAATGAACTGGATGCACACAGACCAGATCTCAGAATTGTTATTCATATGAGTCAGTCCCTGCTATTTAATGTTTCTGAAGCATAGCTTCTAATCCTGAAAAATGGGGATGGTAAAACCTATCTCAGATCTGCTATTATAATTAAATAAAATAATGTGTAAAAACTATGTACGAAATTGAGAGACATGTTAGGTTATCACTAAATGACTGTGTTTGTGTGTGTATATGTGGATAGGTTACAAAATTTGGCCTTATCTCCACCTTAAAACTGAATACTGACTTCACGCATAAAATTCTTTCAACAAATATCTGTTGAGTCTCAGGTAACATTTAGGTGCCAGAGATGCAGCAGTGACCCAAGTTTCCAACGTCCCAACCTCATAAAACTTACATTCTAGTGGGAGGGAAGCAGAGGATAAGGAAACAGAAACTGGATGCGCCCGACAACGCTAATACACCAAGGTACGCAAGCTGCACAGTGCCGTCAGGACAAAGATGGAAAGGACTATACATTAAAAAATATGTGGTCAGTGGTGATTTTAGAGGGAGTGGCTGTTCTTGAAAAGGCAGGAAGATGAGCAGTGAGCCATGTGGGCAACAAGAGTAGCACATTTTAGGTGGAGGGAGGAATCTGTGTAGAGTGCTGCGAATCAGAACATACGAGGAGGACAGTGTGGCTGAAGCAGGAAGAGCAAGAGTGACTGTAGCGGAGAAAAGTAGACGTAGCCGTGACCGGATCCCATAGGGCCTTGGAGGCCGTTTGAGGGGCATTGCTCTGAACTCTGAGGGAGATGAGAATCACTGAAAGTCATGAACACAGACATGACAGGAATTGACTGAATATGCTTGTTTCTCTTTTAAATATGTCTCCAAGAATCTCGATTTGAAATTGCCACAATACCCAGTGAAGAAGTTACTATTCTTGTTGTCATCATTCAGGCAAGGAGATGGAGGTGCAGAGAGATGAGGTATTTGACCGGGGCCACAGGGCTAGTGATGGCTGAGTTGGTTTCCAGTCTGGGCACGCTCAGTGCACAGCCTGTGCTTTTTCCATTTTCAGTTGTGTCCGTTACATTCCTTGCCATGTCTAATCTATACCTCCATTGGGGAGTAACACTTTTATATTCATTTCTTCTGTTTTGTAGTCTCTATTTTCAACTCATTTTCTCATTTTAGCATGTCATTGTGGAGTATGTATGTATTTTAGATTAGAATCTTAATAAGTTCTAATCTATAACAGAACACGCCTTAAGAAGGCACACTTTACCTTGGGTTGTCCGTTCTTTTCTTTCTTTCCTAGACCCTGCTTTTTTTTATGTCATTTCCCTTACTTTCCTCTTTTTTTTTGCCTTCCCTCCCTCTATTCCTCTTTTCTTTTCATCCTCTTAATTTCCTTCCTTTTCTCCTACCTTCCTCCCTCCCTCCCTTCTATTTTCCCTCCCTCCATTCCTTCCTTCCTAATTTCCCAACTTCCTAACTTTCAAACTTTTTAATGTCCTATCTCTTTTTTCTGAATTTAGTTATTTTGCATATATATTATGTAATTCGTCCTACAATATTGTTGGTCATATCCGCCTCTTCCCCTTTTTTGCTGTTTATTCATCCTAACAGAGTCCTTTCTAGTTTGTTGTGGCTCGCCACCCTAAAGCGTAGCCTCCAGCAACAAGTGCTCGGAAGCTTATTAGAAATGCACCACCTCAGGCTCTGCCCCAAGATCTGTATTTTTTGCTGGATCTGTGGGTGATCTGCAGACACATTAACATCTTACAAGCACTTTCCCTGCATAATAGTACGCATGGAAGAGGACTTATTATCCTCACCATCCACTGGTCTCTTAAGTAGAATCCGCTTTTCAGATTCGCACCTCCAAGAAAGTTTAATTGCAAACATAATCCTATAGCATCATCAAGAAGAAATTGATCTGATGTCACTAAGATAGCAGAAGAGAAGTCCCCAGCCTTAGACCTCACAGAGTTCAGCAATTACACAGCTATCCACAAATAAAAACAGATCTGGAAGAGCTCAGGAGTCTGCAACACAGAGTAACAAGACACTGGTGAATAACCACACAAACAGGGAAGGAAGAATGGCATGATCTTATACAGAGAAAATGCTAACGACTCCACCACATAACGTTTAGACCAAATAGATGAATTCAGTAGTTTCAGGGCACAAAATAAAAAAAAAATCAGATATAATTTTATACACTAACAACGAACAATCTTAAAAAGAAACAAATAAACCATTCCACTGCACCAAAGGCAGTGGAATACTTTGGAAGTAAAAGACTTATATGCTGGATACTATAAGACATTGATGAAAGAAATTAAAGAAGACACAAATAAATGGGAAAAAGGTACATATAGTTTAAACATTAAGAAGTTAGGAAAGATGCACAATGTACATAATTCAAAAGAATTAATAAGATTATAATGTTTAACATATCCAAAGCCATCTATAGATTCAATGCAATCCCTATCAAAATTCCAATGGTATTTTTTAAGAAATAGAAAAAAATTATTCTAAAATTTGAATGGAACTTCAAAAGAACCTGAATAGCCAAAACAATCCTGAGAAAGAGGTACAAAGCTTCACACCTTCCTGCACTTAAATTATATTACAAAGCTCCATTAAACAGAATACTGCATACTGGCATCAAAACAAACACATTGGCCAATGGAACAGAATTGAGAACCTAGTAATAAAACCATGCATATATTAACTATTATTTGACCCGGGAGACTTGAATACTCAGTTGGGAAAAGATACTCTATAGGAAGTAGTGTTGAGGAACTTGGCTACTCACATGCAAAAGAATAAAATTGGACCCCTATCTTACACACTCAGAAAAGTTAACTTGAAATAGACTGAGGACCAAAACGTAAGACCTGAAACCATGAAACTTATGTAAGATAACATAGGAACAAATTCCCTGATATCAGTCTCGCTAATAATTTTTGCATATGGCACCAAAAACATAAGCCACAAAAGCTAAAATAAACAAATGGGATTACACACTAATAAATAAACACAGCAAAAGAAGCAATCAACAAAATGTCAAGGCAACTTATGGACTGTGAGAAAACATTTGCAAATTATATATTTAATATTTAAAATATGTGAGAGACTTGTGTTACATAGCCAAAAAGCAAATAATTGAATTAAAATAATGGGTTAAGTACCAGAATAGACATTTGTCAAAAGACATATGAATGACTAAGAAGTATAGGTAAAGGCTCTCAACATCACTAATCTTTGGGAATGCACATCAAAACCATAGAGAAATATCAATTCACATCTGTTGGAAAAGAGATTACAAAAATGTTGGTAAGGCTGTGGAGAAAAGGGAACCCCTGTGTGCTGCTGGTGGGAATGTGAATTAGTATGGTCACTATGGAAAACAGCATAGAAAGTCCTCAAAAACATAAAAGTACAAGTGCAATATAATTCAGCAATACCACATCTGGATACTTATCCAAGGAAAATGAGAACAGGTTATGAAAAAGATATCTGTTCCCACTATGTTCACTGAAGCATTGTTCACAATTAGCAAGACATGGAAACAACCTGAATGTTCACCAATGATGAAAAGATACAGAAAATGTAGTATATACAAATAATGGAATACTACCAGCCATTGAAAAACAAAAGAAGAAGGAGTGCCTGTGTGGCTCAGTCAGTTAAGCGTCAAACTTTGGCTCAGGTCATGATCTCACGGTTGGTGAGTACGAGCCCCACATCGGGCTCTGTGCTGACAGCTTAGAGCCTGGAGCCTGCTTCAGATTCTGTGTCTCCCTCTATCTGCTCCTCCCCCCACTCACACTCTGTCCCTCTCTCTCAAAAATAACTAAACTTTTTTTATTAATTATAAAAAAAATAAAAGAAGGAAATCCTGACATTTGTAACAAGAATAAAACTTAAGGAATTATGCTAAGTGAAATCAGTCAGACAGAGAAAGACAAATACTTAGTGATCTCACTTGAATGCGGAGTCTAAAAAAGCCAACTTCATACAAGCAGAGAGAATGGTCATTACCAGCAATCGGGAGGTAGGGGAAATGTTAGCCGAAATGTGAAAACACCAGATTAAAGAAGGAGTCAGTTCTGAGGATCTAACACACCTAGTGACTATCGTTAACAACACTATTGTATGCTTGGAAGAGGGCATAAGGGTTCATCTTAAATGTTCTCACTATTTGGGGCCCCTGGGTAGCTCAGTAGGTTCAGCATCTGACTTGATCAAGTTATGATCTCACAGTTTTGTGAGTTAGAACACTGCGTCCAGCTCTGCGCTGATGCTGCGGAATTTGCTTAGGATTCTCTCTCTTCTCCCTCTCTCTCTGCTCCTCCCTTGCTCATGCTGTCTCTATCTGTCCTAATTAAAGAAACTTAAAAAAAAAAAACATGTTCTTACCATAACAATGAAATAGTAATTATGTGAGGTGAAAGATGTGTTGAATAACTTTATTATTGCAAATATTTCTCAGTGTACACATGTATCAAGTCGTCACGGTGTGCACCTTAAACATATACCATACCATGTAATATGTCAATACAGCTGAAAAGCAAGAAGAAATTGATCTAAGAGTCTTGCTATATAAAAGTGGAGCCATTTTCTACCCACATTCTCTCATTCCATAACATGGAAACATGAATTTTATAAGCTGTAATCTACAGCTTTCACTACTTTAGGGAATCTTTCAGTTTTTGCTTCACTAATTTTTTTTTCTGGAAATGTACATTTCTTTTTTTTTTAAATTTTTTAACATTTAATTTTGAGAGACATAGAGACAGAGTATGAGCAGGGGAAGGGCAGAGAGAGAGAGAGGGAGACACAGAATCTGAAGCAGGCTCCAGGCTCTGAGCCGTCAGCACAGAGCCCGACGCGGGGCTCGAACTCACAGACCGTGAGATTGTGACCTGAGCTGAAGTCGGCCGCTTAACCGACTGAGCCACCCAGGCACCCTGGAAATGTACATTTCAAGGATGCAGTGAGCCACTATTCGTTCCTTCCTTTAATCATCCTTCCTATCCTGACTTTTTAATTTTAATTGAATTTTAAGTTTTAAAATTCATTTATTTATTTTGAGAGAGAGAGAAGCAGAACATGTGAGTCAAGGAGGGACAGACAGAGAAGGAAAGAGAACATCCTAACGAGGCTCTGCACTGTCAGCACAGAGCCCGACAGAGGGCTCAAACCCACAACCTGTAAGATAATGACCTGATCAGGAGTCAGACCTTAACGGACTGAGCCACCCTGGTGCTCCCCATTTTTTAAAAAGACTTTTTTTAAATAGAAGTCACTAAATATTCTTCTAACAAGAGGTACTGATAGAAAGGAAGAATGCTGTACTCTTTCTTTCTCAGAAAGTCTCTTCAGTTCTTCAGTCCTCAGTTCTCTGAGACAAGGTCAGAAAAGGGAGGAGAAATAACATGTCTCCTTCCCGCTTCAGCCCAGTGGGTTTACTCCATTTCTGATGGCAAAATATGCATTGGAAACCAGCTGTGCTTCTTAGGTCATTGCTATAATTAGAAAATCTTTCCAGATTCTGGCAAAATCAAACACTGAGAATTAGTTTTCAGTGTTCTCATGAGACTCAGAGAAGTGAAAATACCTACCTAAATTACGGAGTGATGGAGACAAGAACCGAGATGATTACACACACACACACACACACACACACACACACACACACACGCACGCACACTTCCATCTAATGCTTTTCTACTAACATGCTCTACGTTTTTAAAATTTTTAATGTTTATATTTGAGAGAGAGACAAGATCGCGAGCAGGGGAGTGGCAGAGAGAGAGGGAGACACAGAATCTGAAGCAGTCTCCAGGCTCCGAGCTGTCAGCACAGAGCCCGCCACAGGTTTGAACTCAAGGGGCATGAGATCATGACCTGAGCTGAAGTTGGAGCTTAGCCAACTGAGCCACCCAGGCGCCCCTACATTTTTAAAGCCAAGTCTGAGGAATACCGGCACAAGTACTCTCCAATGCATTAGTGTCACTCCATTTCACATTTCACTGCATTTTTTGCAGCTAATGTGGTCCTGTGTCTTCTAATTACATTTCCAGTTCTCAGCCACCACAAATATCTAAGGATCAACATCTTTTCCTAAGTCATGGCGTCCGTGTGGTTAAATCTGCGGTCCTCTTCCTTGAGCCCAGCTGTTTGCCTCCTGCTGTGAGACATTGTGAGCCCCTGGGTGCTAGACAGTCGCATGCCCAGTAAAAAGCCTAGAATGTATCTCTGCTACTGAAGCCTTTAATTGGTGTGTGGATGTGGTTTGTCCATATCAAAACAGAGAATAAGTTTGTTCATATCAGGACAGAGAGTAAGTACCCCCCTTTCCAAAATAGTTGGAAAGACGTTTCCCTTTTACCTCACTCTGTGGGAGTCCTAGACTTACAGAGTATGAAGCAACAACCACCTTATAAAGTCAGAAATGTTTTTGTTTCATCTAACATAATTTAATTGCATTTGTTTTATGTAAATTTTCAAAACCACAATAATATTGTTCATAGATTTGAGTCCAATTGCTCTGTGTTTTCCAGGCCACTATTACCTGCTTTTTGCCATCCGGTATTTTACTGTGAGTCCTGGAAGTGTTGTAGATTCTGAAGTGTTCAAGGACTGGAAATAGCAGATGGGAACTTGGGGGGCATTATATCAACCAAATCATTATTTTACTTGGAAAATTTAACTTAGTCAAACCAAATAGTAATATAAGATGAAACCCATGTGTATTCAACTGCCAAAAAGTCTGTTTATTTTAAAATAGATTTTATTTCCTCTAGTAACACTCCTGGAATATCACTTATAGTGTGTTCACTTTTTAATTGTAGTATTTTTAGTTTTGGATGTTCTGAAGACATACATACTATGTATATGTATATATATATATATATAACTGTTCAGTCCTCAGTGCATATTGACTAAATTCATTTACATTTTGTACTTCTAGAGAAAGGAAAAACAATATTAGTGGAAAGTTGTTCCAGAATACTACACACAAAAAATGAATAAAAATGAAAAAAAAGTAAAAATAACCAAATGCTCAATATAGAGTCTTATTGCCAATCAATTTTTTAACATATTCTTTTTGACGATCAATTTTTTAACATATTCTAGGATAAATCATCCTGTTTAAAACTATGCCCACAGATATTTTTCTCCCTTGTCAATTCCACAAGCAAAATGTCAGTAATTACTCTAGCAATAATTATGCAGTAGGAACTATGTGCCAGGCCTGTCTGATAGACTCAAGAGAGTCAGAAATGAAATGGCAGTCAAGGCTCATTGACAATGGAATGAGATAAAAATTTTGATGATATTGACGTGTAAGGCATAAATATCACTACTATGCATAAAGCCCTGTGTTACAAAAAAGTTTGTTTATTATTTGGCATGTATTTTTATTATTTATTTATTTATACCTATGGGTAGCTTAAATACTTTAAGTTTGTACCTTAGTTGAAGAAGACTAAATGTTTCCCCTGGTAGATCCTATCTCCCTACCAGAGAGGAAGGAAGCCATATTTCTAGGACCTGGCTAATCAATAGATACTTTTTTTGTTGTTTTTTGTCTCAGAGTTGTCAGTATTTTTGAAGGAATTCTGGAAGAATAGACTGGTAGACTGTTAAAGCAAGAAAAGTATGATAGATTAGTTTGTCGGCTCTATATTTTTCAGAGAGATAACTATCTTATCACATTCTGGTGTGGTTACCCCTATAAATTTAATTCCCTGTTGAGGAGCTCTTTCTTCGAAGGGGTTTGGTATTTCTGGTATCGGCCATCAGCAAAAGATATATAGGCTGCATGCATTTTTCTATGGCTTCTCTAACAAATTATCACAAACTTAGAGGCTTAAAAAGATACAAATACATTGTCTTATAGTTCTAGAGGTGAGCTGTCTCAAATGGGTCTCACTGGGTGAATATCAAGGTATCATTGGGGCTGCATTGCTTGTCAGTATTGGAGAAATTTGTCTGGATTTTTTATTATGGCAGCTTTCTTTACAACAGTCATCTAAACTTAATCAAATGTGATATAAAAACTAACTTGTTATAGAAAACCCCATAAAGTAATAATTTCACAGCACCATGAAGTGAGAGTAATGAAGCTTTGGGGCAAGAAAGAGACCCTGTGTGGAAATTTCCAGTGTTTTTCCATTCAGATACACTCATGGGTATCCTCACTTGATGTACTAACTTGCCATCATGATCAATTGGCCATTGTTTCCAATTCTTCACTCCCTTCCATATATTAGAATTGCATATCCACGTCTTTTGTTATATAACAATGTAGTGTTATATGACTATGTAGTATATATGACTTTGTAGTGAACAAAGTGTGTGTTGCTGCTCTGTTGATATTGGACTTGGCCATTTTACTTATTTTGGCCAATAATCCACATTGTGGAATGTGGATGGAAATGACAGTATGTGAGCTATGTACCCATACCTTAAGAGGTCCCACATGTTTCTGCTTTTTCTCCTGGGCTACTGCATTTTTTATGACATAGGTAATGCTCCAGGTAGCATCTGGTCCAAGAAGAATGAATGACACATGGAACAGAACTGAGCTCTACCCACAACCTGCAATCCTGTGCAAGCGTGTAGTCATGTAAGCAAGAAAAATATGGCATTCATTAGTCACTAAGATTTTGAAGTTATTTGTTGTACAGTATCATGGAAGGCTGTATATGATTACTACAACATCTAAAATTGCACCAAACAAAAATTTTTCTTGATTGTCTCATCATGTTCTCAGTAATGCAAATCAAAATGAATCATCCTTGACTCTACTATTTTTCTCAACTTCCATATATAATTAGTCAACTAGGTTCTATAAATCCCCCTATAAATTTGTTTCCATATTTGTCTCTTACTCACTCATCATCTGTCACTGCTATAGTTCAGGTCAGTATCATTTCCCTGCTTGATAATCGCAGCAGTCTTCTAGCTAGACTGCCTTCATCTCAACCATTCCAATCCATTCTTCACAATGATCAAGAGCCATAGAGTGCCAGACCCCTGAATAGAATTTGTAAGTGTCTCCCTATTCCCTAGACAGTGAAGGTCAAACTCACTGTCATGAATGCATAGCCCTTCATCATCAGATTTCTGCTTATCTGATTATGGTGTCATTCTTCCATGTCATCCTATGCCCAACCCCTGTTGTCAAGTCCCTCAATATGTGATTTATCAGTCTCATTTTCGTCTTTGTTCAAAAAAATTTTCCTTTTTTAGAAACGTTCTTACTTGATGCATTCATAATCATCAATTAAGCATATTCTAAGATTCAATAAAAGTCTTCTCATTAGTAAAATATTTCCTGACTCTCTCTGACCAGATAAAATCAGATGTTGCATTCTTGGCTCATATAGTCTATTGCACAGATTATAACTATAGTACTTATTGTACTAGAACTGACAGAGTATCTAGAGCCACTGACACGTACTGAGTTTGTTATTCTTTATGGTCTTAGTGACTTGAACAGTTTCTGATAGATTACTTTATGTACTCATTCCATCTTTCATTAAAAAAATACTAATGTGAACTCTGTAAAATAAGTGATGCTTTAGGCATCGTGGATAAAACTGAATGAAATCAGTAAAGGACTTCTACCATCACTATGACTATATAGTGTGCGAGCACAATATTAAACACATCACATATATTAGATGATGTAATTTTTTCAAACACTGATAATTATGTAGCACCCTTACTTTATATGTAAAGAAAGACACCAAAGTTTAGAGAATCTAAGAAGCAGGGAGTGCTATGATTCCTCACTTAATTTTTCTTTGTCCAGTTTTTCTTTCTCACCTAATATGGGCCAGTAATGGAGCTCTGTGAATGCTGCAGTAGCTATAAAAACACAATTCGATTATTTCTTGTTGTGAGACAACTCTAGGACATGGTGATGTAAAACTGTCACTTTACCTTTGTTCTCAGTTTTGTGAGAAAGGAATTCAGATGGTTCATCTCCAATCCATGTAATGACAATTATGCCCAGAAGATCCACTTCCAAGTGACTTCTTCACTCAAGTTTGTTGCCTTAGTTCACCTTTATGCCTCTATCCTCTTCTTTTGCTTCCCCCCTCTTTCCTTCTCTTCTCTTCTTTTCCTCTCTCCCTTTCTCTTCTTCTGACATATCTCAAACTCCAGGCCTCTTACCACTAATCGGACTTTCTGAGAACATGATAGTTTCTGGATAATAGTACACAAAATTGACTTATTTCTGTCATGCATATCTCAGCTTCAAAGTCAAGGCCTCAGAGAGGTCTTTCATAACAACTGATCTAGGATAAGTCAGTCACTATCAATTATTTCACTCAGTATTAATTCCCTGCAGATAATTTATCAATATCTTACATATTTACTCCCCATAATTTACTCCCCATAATTTCCACTTGTTTATTCATTGTTTATTTAGTAAATATCTGTTGAGAACCTAAGAAATATTAGCCACTGTTGTAGAAGTTTAGCAAGCAACAGTAGGAAAAACAGAGAAGTATTAAGATCTTTCATGGCATGGTGTATGCCCACTAGAATGTATATTCCATAAGGAGAGCAATTTTTTCCGTCTTATTCATAATTGTTTATCAAGAGCTTAGAAACATGCCTTACATGTAACAGATGCCCTATAAGCATTTTTGACTGACCAAATGAACAAAATTACAAGCTCAAATCAAAGAGACAGGAGAAATCTTGGGATGATATGAGAAACACAGCAGGAAAACTCATTACTCGAAGGTCATAGGAGACCTCCGTGCAGAAGTGATATTAAAGCTCAGAGTTGGAGGATGAGTTGAAGTAGTGACAACACCAACATCAGTAGAGATGGGTGTTTCACCAGAGGGATCTGCCTCTTAGTGATAGAAGTTACACCTGAGATACAGAAGAAAGGAGGAGAATAATGACAAGAAATATGTAATTTTCTGTTTGGAGCTTTAACCGTTAAAGCTATGTATTAATTTTTATATTAAAATCATTGTAACTTTATTTTGAACTCTTAGCTATTCAAACCATACCTTATAATTACACAGGAAGAAGGTCTTCACAATCACCACAGTGCATTGACTTTTCAATGAAGGCTTTTCAAGTTGTTGCTCCTAAATGCTAAACCTGCTTTTGAATTAAATCGAATAGTTATTTTCAAGGCAAAACTAGTGATTTTTTTCTTTTAATCATAGATTCAAGATATATTGGAATATCATTTAGGATCTTCAACAACTCTTTAACATTACCTGAAGGATGTGTGTTTCAAATCCCTGTTTACCTCCAAGCTTCTTTTCTCAGTTACCACCTATCCACAGGCTCTTGATATGACTCTTATAAGTCCTGCATGATCTCAATGATTCTAAGACTCCAATTTCCTCCCTGCCCTTGGGATGTCTTCTGTTTTAGAGATATGGCAACCATTTTGACTCTGCTCTTTCAGGATCATAAAGGAAAACACTATTTCAAGATTTATCGGCATTTAATTTTGCCTTATATAACATGTCACTGCAATTGCTTTTAGTCTCAGAAATAAGTTCATTTATAAATTATAAAACCACCAAGAAATATAGAGCATTCATAAATTTGATATAAGTACTCAAACACTTGGATATGTTCATGAGAATGTAAATATTTAATAGTTCAACAAACAAATCAGAAATTAAAACCAGAAGTTTAAATGCAATAAAACTATATGCTCTTATGTGTAAACTCAGATCTCTGCTCCTTGTATACTTCATTAGGTAAAGTCACAGCTGATACTTCTGATGTTTCACTTCATAACAAGAGTCTTATATATATGAAGATAGCACTGAACTCTTACTGCCCCTGTATTCTCATCAAGGATGGATAATTTGTAAGTTATGAAAAAGAAACTAGGTGGGCAGAACTCAACCCCCTACCCATTCAGTTTTAGAGTCTTGCCTCCAATAAGCTTATATTCTGGTCCAATTTTATTCATAATGGTAAGTTTACTGGTAAAGGTTCCTCCTTGGTGGGAGTCCCACCTATGACAAGGTAAGCCCTAATTCGGAGGAAGTGTTTGTTACCACACAGTAAGCCATTCTTTCCAACAGCTCCATCAATTACATGAATGATATTTTTATCTCCATATGACAAAATCCTTTTAATATATCTTAACTTGTTCAGAAATTGTATGGGAGATAGGAATATAATTTACTGAGATCTTTCAAATATCAATGCTGTAGGACTAATGTAGGAAGCCTATGGGGGCATATGATACTAAAGTTCCACAGAACCAGGCTCTGTGTTATTGTTTTGGGATTAAAAATTTGTGTGTTCTTGGGTAAATCACTTAAACTCTCTGGACCTCTGTTTTTCAGTCACTAAACTGAGGGGTGATCTACTTAGTTCATATTTTTCAAACCCTAAGTTTTCCACAATCCCAAGAGGGAAAGTGGAGGAAGGCCAAGTAAAGAAGTCATTTTGGAGTAGGGCAGACCTACTTCTTGCAAATATTGAGCTTCCCAACAGGACTCTACAGCTAAATATTTGAAAACCGTTCCACGAGATGATTTCCATTACAACTTCCATTTCTAACACAGTGTGGCTCCGAGTAAAATTCACAGGCAATGATTTAGTATAACAGGAATTATTCAGGCTTGGGAGCAAAGACAGACCTAAATTTGGATCTTGACTCTAACACACACAGTGACAGTGGGCAAGATGCACAACAGAATTCTTGGAAGCATTGACAGCTAGGGAGACAGAGATATGCTGTTCTTGTTTACATTAAATGAAGTAACACGCGGGCAGTCCCTGAAATCAAGGAGAGTATTCAACAACTGCTAACTCATTCCTATTCTCTTCTTTCCATTTTTCAAAGGGAAAGCCTGTTCAATAATAGCATCAAATATTTATACAGTATTTTAACCATTTTCACACACGCGTTGTCTCATTTGATTCACATGGTTCTCCAGTATAAGTCTACATTAATTTCCTCCTTTTTAAAGGGAGGAAACCAGCTTAGTGGTCTGCTCAAGTTCATTTAGCTAATAAATGGCAGGTTTGGGGTTTGAACCTGGGCTCCGCAATGCTGAATCTGTGCTAGCTCCCCTGGACTAATAAGGCAGCTCTGAATGAGTCATACATATTCAATTTCATCCATCATCATCACTTTTTCTGGTTCAACTCATCCATGTGACTCCTGTAAAATGAAATTGGCAATTGTTTATAGCACCGGCAGTGGGTTGCTATGTCAGCTCATCTACTGAGGCAGCCATTGTGAAATAACATGTGCGGTGACCCCTCAGTGTGAAGTCTAGCACCTATGTCATACTTGTCATTGTTCAGCACTAATATCTGCCCCGCTACTCCTTAAATACACTTTCCAAGTATTCACTTCAAGGTGTTTGCTCTCAAAGCAGTTCAACTTCCAGGTCTGGGAAAAATGCAGACTGCTAAGCGTGGCTTTTCTATGTGTAAGCGCAATAGTTCATTTTTATTCCAGGTGAAATATTATTGAGAACAAAAACATTCCAAAAGATTGGATGAATCAGCTGTTATCTCTTAAAGGATGCTGCCTGGATCATTATTGTTGATTTTGTTATAAGCAACCAAATTCTATAGAACATCTAGTCCAATTCTGCCATTTTCTATAATTTCTACCTATGGAACAGTAACTGTTTTCTAGGTGAAAAACAGAAGAAGCAATGGGGCCCTGATTTTGGTAATGATATTTTTATTGCAAGTTTGCTAGGAATATAGTTCTTACAGTTTCTTTGAACTTACCCCCAGTGCCACTAATTTTTCTCATCCTTCTTGCTCTTTCTATTCTTTCTCAGACTACTCACACAAAACAAACAGACAAATAAACAACAATAAAAACCAAGTAAGCAACGGCAGCATATAACCACAAAGCCAGCAGGCAAATGAATAAGGGTGATATATGACCTGTTACAGTTTATACTGGGTTTTTCATCGATGCTCTCTTCCTTGCATACCGCACATCTGGTCTTAAGTCAAGTCCTGTCATCTTAACCTTAAAAAGATATCCAGAATTTGATCCTGTTCCACCACCTCCTATTCACTGACCATACCCACTGTTATTGATTGTTTCAATGGCCTTCTGACTGACTTTTCTACATTTTCTGTCAACAGAGTCTCATGGCAATACAATAGGCAAGGTGATTTTTCTTTAATGGAAACCAGACACTGTCCTTCTCTTGCTCTGAACCCCGCAATGACTGTCTGGCTCCTCAATCTAACGGCCAAAATCTTTGCAATGCCTTAAGAAGACTTATGACCTCTGGCTCCTTGTTACTCTTTTCGGTATTCTCCCGGTATTCCTTCTGTCCTAAACACATTGATTTCCTTGTTCCACAAACACACACCTGGCCTCAGATACCTCCTGCCTATGACCTTTGCACTATAATTGTCTTTTTTTTTAAATTTTTTAATGTTTATTTATTATTGAGAGATAGAGACAGAGCACGAGTGTAGGAGGGGCAGAGAGAGAGTGAGACACAGAATATGAAGCAGGCTCCAGGCTCTGAGCAGTCAGCACAGAGCCTGATGTGAGGCTTGAACCCACAGACTGTGAGATCATGACCTTTAGCTGAAGATGGACACTAAACAACTGAGCCATCCAGGCACCCCAATGCACTATAATTGTCTTTACTTGGAAATCCCATCTCTGAAATCTCAGTGGGGCTCTACCCCTCCTCTCCCACAAGGATTTAATCAAATGTTTCCATTCCAATGAGGCTTTCTATGACCTCTCTAAAACTACACACATGCTCCTTATCCCTTTTTCTAAGAGTCCTCACCAGCACCAACATACTATGTATTTTGTCCATGAATCCTGTAATATTTCTGCCTCTCACATCTAGAAAATAAACTCCACAAAGACAGGACTGTATCTTATACCGTACACTGCTTTGTCTCTAACAGCTGAGCCAGTGCCTAGTGCTTGGTAGGTATCTATCAGGGATTTGTTGAATGAGCAGCTTTTCCCACTGTTCACTTTGCAGATTGAGCCGTGATCAGTACAAAGAAGCCAGGTCTTTCTGTAACGTATACCCTTCAGTATCTAGAGTTTGATCGCATGATTTCTGACAATATCAGCTGTGTGACTTTGCACACGCCATCCAGCTTGACACACCATTCAGCTTTTTAGTAAAATGAAAAAATTCATATACAAGTCATATAGTAACTGTGAAGTTTAAATGAGACAATGTGTAGGACAATGATTTTAAAATTTGATATAAATATTTCTGTTGTTATCATTGTATCAAGTTTTAATGCATTAGCTATTCATGATAATTTTCTATTTTTTTTTACTTTTTAATGTTTTTATTTATTTTTCAGAAAGAGAGAGAGAGACAGAGCGCAAGCAGGGGAGGGGCAGAGAGAGTCGAGACACAGAATTTGAAACAGGCTCTAGGCTCTGAGCTGTTGGCAGCCCCAACGTGGGGCTGGAACCCACAAACCGTGAGACCATGACCTGAGCCGAAGTTGGATGCTTAACTGACTGAGCCCCCTCCGGGCACCCCTATGATAATGTTTTGGGGGATACGGATGATTCCCCAAAACATGGAAAGACTTTTGATATGAGTTTAGGTTTGATTTTTGTTTGTTTGGTTTGTTTGGGTTTATTTCGCTAATTTTACTGATTTTAATAAACTTATTTTTCTCTTCCACTACTCCTCCTACCCATCTCCTGCTGCACTCAGTAACTATTTGCTTCTCAGGGTTAAGCCAAAAAGGTTACTTCCTCCACAATGTCCTCCCTATCTTCCACACAGGATAAATTGGATTTATTTTTTATGTGTTTATATAATACATAAAATTTTATCATTCTAAATTTCATAAATGCAAAAAAATATTCAGTGTATATCTTCTCTAAGTAGCAGAAGGACATGAACTAGATGTTTTGTTTCCATTCTATTTCCAGCATGTGGCACAATATATGACATATTAGGGGATTTTTTTGACTGAACAACAACGAATTTTTAGACAACTTCAATGTCAGTGATATACAGTGATATATCTCAACTTTGAATCCTTATAATACCATTCACCTCTCCATTAGGGCATTATTTTTCCCTCTTATTAGACTTTTTGTTTGTATGGCTTATCTCCCAGATTCTTATTGTCTAGATGCTTATAAACTTCATGTTATCCCCCATATATTTAGCAAGCATCTACTACAATAATATTTTTCAGCATATTATGTACAACAGGCAATTCTAATTTATTTAATTTTACATATTTTTTTTCAAGTGGCGTGTAGTAATTCATGTGGTATACCTAATCCAGTCTAAGTGTAGTTTCTCTAATATTTATCACCATTCTATGGAAGAGGAATCTAAGCTACAGGAAAGTCGAATATCTTGCCTGAGGCCACATAAATAGGAAATGCAGGGCCAGAATTTTAACTAAAATGGTGAATTTCCAGAACTTATATTCTATCAGGAACATAGAGAAATGAGTAAGAACATTCCCCAGATGCTGAGGAAATAAGTATTTAGCGGCATGGAAAAACATAACTTCATTGATAATTTTGGTATAGTTGTTACTGATGATTAGACTGCCCACTGAATGTAATGAAAGTCTTGACACTCAGCAAATTCTAAAAAAAAAAAAAAAGTGTTTAAAAAAAAGTTGCTTTTAATACATAGTTTATCAGAACCGTATATACTCTCTCCACCACACACACACATTCATAGATATTTGAGTGTGTTGACTAAAAATCACGTATGTATGTTTGGGTTCATGAAAAAGAAAAATACAGGGGGTCTAGGTGGCTCAGTCAGTTAAGCAACCAACTTCAGCTCACAGATTGTGAGTTCAAGCCCCATGCTGGGCTCTGTGCTGACAGCTCAGAGCCTGGAGCCTACTTTGGATTATGCATCTCCTTCTCCCTGTCCCTTCCCTACTCACATGGTCTCCCTCTTTCTCTCTCTCTCTCTCAAAAATAAATAAACAGTAAAAAATTTTAATAAAAAAAATAAAAAGAAAAATATAGCAGCAGTGTCACTTTGAAACAGAATGACACAGCAAAAAATAAAATAAAATAAAATAATAAATGTGCTATATTCCGCTTTGAGAAGCCACCTAAAGAGGAAAAGTATTGTATCTTTCTTCAACTGTAAAGAGATTCTGTGTGTGTATCGAGTGTCCTGCCAGCTACATCCTGGTTCTTCTGCCCTGGCCCTCCATGTTTGACACATGAGGAGGCTGGACGTTTGTAATGAATCTGGGTGCATGAGGATTGCAGTGCTCTTTGCTACTGTGATGCAGCCAAGGTCTAGACTTCCTGGTTCTTCAGTTTGATTGTCCAAAGAATGCCAACACACATATCCACAGAGAAGGTGGAATGGCCAGGTACAGAGAGGATAACAAAGCTTTATTAATTTTGCTTCTCAGAAGAAAAAGGGAATGGCTCAGCAGCTTCTCAAGAAGAAAATGCCTGTGAAGGAAATCAAAATCAATCCAGAAAAACTTATAGATGTTTAGGGAAAAGAATCTAATTGTTTTAGACCAAAGATTTAAAATAGAAGACTCAAAGGTGTTTTGTCCCTCACATACATTCAGCATATCTGCTGAAGGATAAAGAAGTATTTGATGTGAACAAGTTATTTATACCTGAACACGGCCTGTCTCTTCGTCTTCTGTGGCACCACAGGTAATATTTCTTCAGAAAATGCAGAAACAGCCCACCAAAGAATTGTTAGTGAGTTAAGATAACAAAGTAATTGTGCCAAGAACTTCCTGCCTCACCAATGATGAAGTGGAAGAATGGAGAGCTCACTTCACTGAGAAAATCTCCATCCTTCAGTAAGGACCAGAAGGGTCAGAGTACAGACTGGCTAATGGTATTAGTGACAAAGAAGAAGTATAGAAAGTAGATGAGGAAGACATGGAAGAGAAACTGGGAAAAGCAAAAGTTATCAACCTTCATCTGTTGCTAACATCAACGAGACACAGAAGATCAAGGAAGGTCCTATGCGGTTCTTGGACAGACATGATGAGAAGGAAGAGAGGTGATGCTGATTTCTTCAAGGTGAAATGGCACAATGTGTTCGGGTTAGACCTAAAAGAGCATGAAGTGCAAGAAAAAAGTGGCCAAGTTTGCAGAAACAAAATGTAATGAAGAGAAAATTATATATTTATATATATAAATGATTATATAAAGTTAAAAATTATAAAAAGTTACAAAAGTGTATTTGCTTATTCAGTGTACTTTTCACTTACATTATTTCCTCAGGAACTTACATGTGTAAATGACTTTGTTCACAATAGCTTCTTAACTGTGTGTAGTGTCTGCAACGTATCTCAAGGGAGTTGTTAAATTTCTATAATCAAAAACGTAAATGCAGCATGAAGAGTCTGTATTTCGTAGAAATATGGGCTGGAAAGAACTTTAAAATATAGGTGGTCTCTCCTCAAATCAGAGAATGGAGGCGCAGAAAGGTTAAGTGACCTCGCCAGCATCACACAGAGCACTGATTCCCAGCGGAGTGCTGGGACCATGTTACTTCTCCATTAATTCTCCTGTGAATCATTTTACAGCCTGAAGACTCCCCGTGCAATAAAAGTTTATTAGCCATGTGTCAGGAACTTTGCTAGGTGCTGGAGTTACAGCGATTTATGAGACGTAGCCTGTGCCCTAAAGGACATAGCAGTCGAATGGTAAAGGTAGGCACAAAACATGCTACAGATTCTAATAAGTGAAATGCATACAGAAGAGAGACACATAACCCAGCTTAGAGGGGTCACAGCAGAGAAATTAGAGACAGTGACCTCCAATCTGCATCTCAAATGATAAGTAGGAGTAGAATTTTTCCAGGCAGGTTGGGAGACAGAGGTATGAAAGGTCCATGCATAGGAAAGGATGAGCTAGGCAGAGATATACATAAGAAAAAGCAGTGTGATATATTGGAAAGAGGGTGGTATGTTGAGAAAATATAAACATTTCATTGCTGCTGGAGTATGAGAGGTGAAGAGGAAGTTAGCAGGAAGTAAATCTGCATGAGTAGGTCCAAACCTTGAAATGTCTAGTAAGCCATATTTAGAAAATGTGGAGTGATTGGAGAATTCAATAAGAGTGTCACGTTGGGTTTGTATTTATGGAATTTTGGTGCCAGCATGATCTAAAAAGTCAAGGAAAGCAGAGAGATTAGCTAGGAAGCTGGTGCACTAATCCAGTTTTGAGATTTCAGAGACATGAATTAGGGCAGAGAAACTGAGATGAGGGCAGAGGAGATAGATATAGATAGAAAGGAATTATGAAAGGTTTTTTACATAATGAGAGTTTCTAGAAGAGCAGGTTTTGAAATTCAAACTGACACTAAAGGAGAGAGAAAGTAGGCTTTCTTATGGCTCACCAGAGGTAGAGCAGAAGGGGACAGTGGGTCACAGAGCTAGAAATCTGTTCACAATCAAACTTCAAACATGGAGCCACACGCTCGATTTACGAAAGGACTGCCTTGCCTTCAGTGGCCAAGCATTCTATGATAAATAATATATAAGAAAATGGCTAGAAGTAGCAGAGTTAAGGCATTTATGTTCTTTAAGCTTAAGCTATTCACACATAGATTCCAATGACCAGGAGTGGTAAAACCAAGAAATCAAGGAGGCAAAGGGCAAGCCATCTAGGACTCAAGAAAGATTTCCATTTCAGAGGGGCAGTGGAACACTCAACCCAGATACTAAACCCTGAATGTACAAATCTAGCCAAAAGAAGAAACATAAGAGTAGGTAAGATCCAAGTGCCAAAGCTGCTGCTTATGAGAAGTTCACAAGTTCTCAGGAATTTGGCCAGACTAAGCCTGCAGGTGAAGGTTATTATCGACTACATCTGGGAGATGCCAGAGTCATGTCATATTTTCAAGAGCTTACAGCCTTGTCAGCTGAAAGGAAAAGAATTCCTGTGAATCAATACATGGCACATCTTACCCATATATGACAACAAAGGCCATGATCAGAATGAAGACTAGAATGATCAAAGTTCAAAGTTTAAGACATCATACCAGCCTTATGAACCTACATGTCCTATTCTTTTGGTTAATCCAAAGAGGAAAGAGGAGAGATTTTTCAGTCCTTTAGGGCAAGCAGGCTGTCTAAGAAGGCTTGAGAAGACGATAAAGATTCTTACTGGGTTTTGTGACTAACTACCTGGATGCAATTAAAATTCTGCTATTCGAAGAGAGCTGAGATAATGACACAAGTAGAATTTAGTCTTCTATTAAATTCTTTACTTCTTTTTTTTTTTTTTTAAGAAATCACAACCTGATCCCTTAAACTCCTGCTTTCATTTAGCGGTTCTCTCTCTAAGCTGACATCCCCTAATGCAGGGCTATTTTCCAAATATATTTATGCCATCATTTGAAAAGAATTCCCACCGTTAACACACTGTCAAAGACATCATCACCGAAACTGCTAAGTGTTTGTACAGAGTCATGAAATCTCAGCAGTTTATTCGAGAGGCTATTGTGCACATTTGTGCCTCAAATATCTCAGCCTTAAGTGGGTCCTTATTAACAGTAGATCTAATAATGTTACTATATTCTGGAGAGAAAAATGAATGCTGATTAGACTGGCTTTTCAGTAATGGAGAACCAATGTCATAATAGAAGGCACAGGAGTTTGAAAACATGACAATATTTTCTGGAAGCGAGATGATATATAAAACATTTGATTTATCATCTCTGAACAGCCAAGAGTAGGAATTTCTAAATAGGGTATGTTGAAGTCTCCTCTTTTAGCACAATGGTTAAAATCCTAGGTATTGGAGCTGGAAAGCTTGGGTTCCAGTCCTGGTTCTGACACTTTCCTGATCTGTCTCTCATCCATAAAAACAACAGAAAGAAAACAATTAATAATTGGATAATTAATTAATTAATTAATTAATTGGTAGTTTATTGATTATTAATTTATAATGGGATAATTAATAAATTGGTAGTTTGTTAATTATTATTAACCAATAATTAATAAATTGGTAAGTTATCTTACCTCACAGCGTGGTTGGGAAGAAACCAATATTCACAAGATGCTTAGAGCAGGGCTCAGATTATAGCAGTACTGTACAAACAGCATTAGATGAGTGTGGGGCATTGTTTTTCTTGGGAGTTGATCCTGATAGGTCATTCCCTCACCTTTATGTCTGAGGACTGGTAATTAGAGTGTCAGACTTTTCACTGTTTACTCATGTGCTGAAATCAGAGCTAAAGCTATACTGTGAGTGCAATAAATCCTCTCAATTGTTGCCACATTACTATAGTTTTAATTCTTCAGTTAATTCTCCAAATTGGCTCAAATTCTCTATCATCCTTGTCATTTTTACCTAATTCCATAATTAATTCTTGACGGGATTTGGTTCCCAATGCTATTTGCCTTCTAAAACAGTCAGGGATTGGAAAGCAGAAGAGTAATTGCCTTGACAGCGTTTTGCTTGGTTTTGTGAACCTTGTTTTGGATATATTCTAGGAAGAAGGATCCAAGATTTGTAGAATTCAAAACCTCATGTTGGCAGCAATAGCATTTGACTTTGCACAGATTGTTAAAGAGGTGAGGTGCTTTGCTCAGCAGGTGAGAAAATTATTTCTGTTAGCCATTATGACTGTCATGATTTGAGGAAGCAATTCAGAAAACCTCTTTCATAATACTGAAAAGGTTTCCTTGACTTTCACTAAAAGAATGGGGGAGCATTAGCAAAATTAATTTTGTCAAAGCAAAGCGATAACCAATGGAATCATCATTTTGCAGATGCATTATTCATTCATTCAGTCGTTAATTCAACAATTACTTATTGGGTGTTTTCTATGTGTCTCTTACTGTTTTGGTCTTGCAATAAAATGGTGAATAAATCCTGGGCCTGGCATCCGTATGCCATGGCCTAATAAATTTTAGAAATGTGGTTTTGAATATTAATCCTAAGTATCCACGAGTATAATTGAGAAAGCATCATTTCTCTTGCTATTACTTCTAATCGGTTTCAATATTCTTGTGTATACAATAAGCCAAATGTACTTAGATTATATTTTAAACTCAGAAGTTTAGAAATGAAGATGTTTCTGGGAGAAATTTCCTCAACCACTGGCTATATCCCCCTGGTTAATTGTTCAGTCTCAGTGTCATGTGTAAGAGGGATCATTATTTCGCTCAGTGGTACATAACCGTTCTAGACTATAAGATCCTACAGGGACCATTTTTATTGGTCTTTATATTCCCAGTGCCTAGAAGAACATCTGGAATAATGGTTCTTAGTTCCGGCATATATCTTTCTTTCATCTATTATACAGCCATAATAATATGGTCGTCTGGATCTATTGTGGGCCTACTGATGAAGAATCTTCCAAGGTATAAACATGTCTATTTTAAAATAGCCCAGAGAGGTTTCAGATGATCAGTTAGGCTTGAGGGTTGAGCCCTGCCAGTATAGAACTGTTCATTGAATGAATGAATGAATGAATAACTGAATGAAAAGTGTCATCACAAATTGTACAGAAATCATGTTACATATTTTGTTGATATGTACGACCAAATCCAATACTTTTCTGCAACAGAATTGAGAGCTATTTAAATAAACAACTCTCCATGTCAGTATTCCATTTGCAATTATCCAATTTGTCAATACTGTATATATCTTCCTCCCATAAACTTCTATATTTCCAAAGGAGAGGTGTAAACATTAGAGACTAGAAAGCCTTATCTAAGGTGACTGGCAAATTAGAGGAAAGTTTCACAAAGTGTGAACTGGTTGTCTTTTCAGGCAAGCAGGTGAGTAGGGAGAAAAATAATTCAAATATCTGGAACCTGAAGGTCAAAATCTTCCTACAAGGAAGTCAGAGATGCTGAGAGTGAAGAGCAGCTGGTGTTCAGCAAGCAGCTCACAAGTTGCAAGGGAAATTAATGACTCAAAGCAAGTACTTGCACTAATATTTTGTCCCAGAGTCCTCTTTTCTGTATCTATTAACTTTTTACAGGAAAGTTAACACTTAAATATAGGATCTTAAGGAAGAGTTAGTAACATTATGAATTCTGTTAGAATTACACAATCTTAAATGATTCCTTTGCAAACTTTTGCACATTTAGGACATGTCTAGAATATGTTTTTTAAAAATGTTAGTAATATTGAGAAAACATACGGATAAGAATAAGCTTTGCCAACAATTTTAAGCTCTGAATAATTGCAATGCAAGAAGTGATTAATTACTAAGTGTTTTAATACTAATTCAATTAACTCCATTCATTTTCCTCACCACACTGTCTTTAATTAGCTGATTTGCCATTAAAAACAGCACATTTGTGACAAGAATTGTACAGGAAAAGAAAAGGAACATGCTGTCATTTGAATTCAAATGCTAATTTACAACTAGAGCCTAGGGAAAGAAATACATTTTGTTTACAAGAAAATCAAAGAGAAAGAAAGACAAACAAAAAAACTCACTGCTAGACAATAGTAAACATATATTCATCTAACTATAAATATCTACTATAATAGAAAGCTTTAGAATGGATTGTAAGTTAGGAACAACATTTCAGGATTTGGTTCTACAATTCAATTAATTTTAATATAATTGTAAGGTTTTCCAAAAGCATTTTTTCTTCCAATGTTTTTACTGCAGAATACAAACATGTTAATCTAATTGCTCGTGACACCACTAATTCCCAAGATTGGATCATTTGATTTTCAGGATAGGTGAGAATCAGATTTCTAGCAGAAAGAACCATCATTATATTGGAACTTAATTGAATACTTGACCTCGGCCTGATCTGCAAAGTTATTAATGGGCTTGCTTTTATGTAAATTGATATTGCTTTATCATCTTCTCCTTTCCATTTATTTAAAGGGCATTGTGCAGTGAATGCCTAGAAGAATGAGTTACAATTAAATAATAGCAAGGAATATTTTATTCATTTATAGCTTACCTTTCTGGATTGCAGATCATGTAATTTCATAGCCAATATGCTTTCTCTATTTTAATGTTCTCAATGCAAGCAGCATGTTCATTAAATACAATTGCTAAAGCATATGTCATTGTTTTGTAATCTCTGAAGATAGATGCCATTTTAGTAGTGCAAATGTGAGTTGTTATGTGGTGAAAGAAAAGCAAACCAGAAGCCAGGATTTATTCAGAAAGGTGGAAATGGCAGACATTATATTCCAATCTGATTTTAATCAAGAAATTAAAGTAGTTTCTAGTTGCATATGAAAAGTACTATATCAACAGGATAACATCTATTAGCCTGTCACTTTGGTTTTCAATCATGTTATTAAAATGCTTTCACTAAGAACTTATATTTTCATAAAGAACAAAACATAATAGTAAAACATCAACTGATACCAGTTTATTTCAGTTAACATAAGCAATATCAACAACATTTAACTTCGAAAACAGATATAAAAACACCTTCACTTAAAAATTGCTAGTCTTTGAAAATGTTCCTCAAAGAAAAAACGTTATCAGGTTTTATAATTGTTCACGTTTTCTAGGGGCAAGATTCAAGGCACCAAGATACTTCAGAAGAAGGTGTCTTGTAAAGGTGCAATCACCATTCCACCTGGTTCCCCAAATGTGCTGAAAAATGATACTTAGTTTATGGCCTAGCAAAGATGAAATTTGGAGATGAGTGACAAGCTTGATTTCATCACTTCTTCCACTTTCTTTTTAAAAAAATTTTAATGTTCATTTATTTTTGAGAGAGAGAGACAGAAAGAACATGAACAGGGGAGGGGCTTCTCAGCCCCTCTCTCAGGAGGGAGGCATAGAATCCAAAGCAGGCTCCAGGCTCTGAGCTGTCAGCACAGAGCTCGACACAGGGCTTGAACTCACAAGCTGTGAGATCATGACCTGAGTCAAAGTCGGTCCCTTAACCGACTGAACCACCCAGGCACCCCTCCTCTCTCACTTTTTGTAGCTCCTTTTTTCTCCTTCTTTTCTGATTTCAACATGCCGTATGTCATGATACTCCTTGCTTTTCAAGTCACCAACCACTGTAGCTTGCAAAACCTGATGTGATCCATCTCCCACAATGGGAATAGAGCTGAATTTGCCAGGATCTGCTTTGGGCTGATAGTGAATATTGAGACCAGAGCAGGTAATGTGTCAATGACAATTGGGATCGGTGTACTGGCAAAGCCAGCAACAGTTTTATATGAGAAGTCACTCACTCCTAAGCCCCATGATAATTCATTGAACCTGAATCTAGCACTTTTGAATTTAGATCCTAGATAGTGGTCAAAGGACCATGGGAAAGTTAAAACAACAATGACACTCCATTTGGCATTATAAGAATTACATTTGCCTTGTATATCTCTGTAATATATAGCATAGTGGTTTACAGGAAAAGCTTTGGAACTAGACATATCTGAATCTGACTACCAGCTTCAAGGCTCAGTAACTATGTAAACTTGGGCAAAAACACAAAGCAATTAAACCTCTGGTTTCTCGTGGAAGCATAATAGTACTTTTCAGTGAGGACTGTAGAATAGATTACATATTTAATGGCCTAATGGCTGTTAGGCACTTAACACACCATCATGCTCATGGTAAACGTTCAATAAATGTTAGCTATATTATTATTATTATTATTATTACAGTCACCAATGATGCTGAACAATACCAGTATTCATCAAGTAGTCCCTACATCTCCAGCTTCCATTGAAATTTGTTGGGACCATGTGATTCCTACTGGCAAATGAAATGTGGGGGACAATGATGGGTGTCACCTCCTGACTGAGACAATTAAGAGGTAGCGTGCTTCCTTCACCTCTCTCTCATTCTCTACTACTGTGACCTTGAATACTTCATATTCCAGATAATATAGCTATAAGGCAGAGTAGTTCCAGCAGCTTAGATTGAACTTTATATGAGTGGGAAATAAATCACAGACATAGACATACTAGGGGTATTTTATTTTATTTTGTGCTAATTTACCATAACATAGCCTAGACCAAATTGTCAAATACAGGTTTTTTGAGATAAAGATGATAGATCTAATTGTTCCTATTTTATAGTAGGAGAAACTAAGGCTCAAAGATTTAAAACAATTCCCCTAAGCTTCCAAAGATAATTAGTGACATTACCAGGATTAGGTTTCAAATATTTCCATCCCATGGAATGTTTACCATAATCTAGAGAATTTAGATTGTGATCACCGTAATAAAAGAACGTTTATGATGAAGATCTGAATCTATGCAAAGCCTCTCAGTCAGGCAGCATTGCATTAACAATCTCTAGACTTACCCCTCCCCAGAGTAGGTGCTTATAGAATAAGAATAGCACTGTATATTAAGCTCTAGTATTCATTGTAAGAAAGGTATTTTTATTATAGTAGGTGTCACTTGATGGTAGGTTAATTATTAAAATATCATCTGCTTCACTGGAAAAAAGAAATCCTTGGATTGATTTTCCAGGCATCTAGTGTTCCACAGGCTAAGCTCGTCACCTTGAAGTTTCAGAAATGTTGAACATAGATCACTTTTCCCCCCTAAAAATACAATTCAGTAATTCAGGACAAATAAACCAAAATTTGCTTATCTTATTCCTAGGAGAATTGTGGCTTTTGGAATCCTCACTCTTTCTTTGACCTCAAATGGATTTAATCGTCATTTGAAAACCAATAAATTAAACTGAGGGCCAAAATTGTTACTGAGTTGAATGGTATCATTGATGTCATCGCTGCTCCCCACCCCCTCCCACCAAACTCCCTAATTTGCCAGGTGGAACAAACACCATCAGGCTTACATCTTGCCTATTATTTCAAGGAAATTACTTGCATTCTGAATACTTTCCACTGTTAATAGGTTTTTATTTTAGACAAATTGGTATTCATTATGTTTCCTTTGGAAAAAAAAATGTATTCAGGTTTCTTAAAGTTCCAAAAAAACACCTTTAGCTGGTTTTATTTTCTTTCTCAATATGTACTCAAAGCCCATTCTAACACAGTTCATACAAAAGCATTTGCTTTTTTGTGCCAATTCTAAAGAGCAATAATGTTTTTAAAGAGAAAACTTTGCTTTTAATAATTTCAGCCGAGTTTTTAACAGTTTTTGAGTAAATGAATCATACAATGGGCACTGGATATTTCAACAGACCTAGGATCTAGTTTTGATTCTTCCAGTAACTAGCTATTTGAAAAGAGAAAACTCACTCATACTGAGCTTTAATTTAAAACCCAGTAGTGTGGGAAGACAAAGCTCTCTAAGGTCACTTCCATCTCTAACTCTGTACATGGCTGTATGTACATGGTGCTGTCAATTTAATCTCACCTGGATTTGTGCAATATATTCCTAGCTAATCCTCTGTAACTAATCTTTTATCCACCACCCACCAAACAGTTCTCTTCCCTGCAGTCACTCATTTTTCAATAGCTTTATGGAGTTATATGATAAAAGTTCCCCACTATAGTATAATTCAACAATTGTTAGTAAATTTATAGAGTATTTTTCAATCCCCATCATTTAGAATATTTCTATAACCCCCCAATCTCTCTTGTACCTGTTTATGTTTAATCCTGACTCTCACTAACAATGCCAGGCAATGGGCGATCTGCTAAGCATCATTACAAATTTGCATTTTCTGGGCATTTCACCAAATTCAATTGTACAATATGCAGTCTTTTGTGTTTGGCTTCTCCCACTTCACATAATGTTTTAAGTTTCTCCCATATTATAGTATGTATCAGTGGTTCGTTCCTTTTTATTGATAAATAGCATTACTTTATAAGGATACTGTCACATTTTGCCTATCCATTTATCAGATGGTGGAAATTTGGATTGTTTCCAAATTTTGGCTATTATGAATAATGTTGCTATGAACATTTGTGTACATATAGTTTTGAGAACATAGGTTTTCTTTGCTTTGGGGAAGATTATTTCGTATGGAATAGCTGGGTCTTATGGAAATGGTAACTACTTAAGAAGTTGCCAACTTGTTTTCCAGAGAGTTGTATCATTTTGCATTCTAAGCAGCAATGCACAAAAGATTCGATTCTTCTACATCCTGATCAAATCTTGGTATTGATTTTGGTGATAGTCATTCTAGTTGGGGTGTGGTGGTACCTCATTGTGGTTTTAATTTGTGTCTCTGTAATAGCTGATATTGTTGAGCATTTTCATGTGCTTCTTAGCTTTTGACAGTAAAGTCTTTAGTGAACTCTCCATTCAAAAATTTGCCTATTTCAGTTGGGTGGATGGTCTACTTATGATTAAATTGAGAGAGCTCTTTATATATTGTGGATAAAAATCCTTTTACAGTTATGTGACTCATAGATGTTTTCTTTTAGTTTGTACATAATGATATATTGAGGCACAAAAGTTTTTGTTTTTTTTTTTTAATTTTGGAGAAGTCCAATTTGTAGAGTTTTTGTTTTATCATTGTTGTATCTTAGGATTCATTGAGCAATCTAAGGTCACAAAGATTATCCTACATTTTCTTTTGGATGTTTTATAGTTTTAGCTCTTACATTCAGGTATCTGATCAATTTTGAGCTAATCTTTTGCAAACGGTGTGAGTTAAAGATCTAAGTTTCTCTCCTCCTTTTTCTCCTTCTCTCTTCCCCTCCTCCTTCTTCTCTTTTTCCTTCTCCTTCTTTTTGCATAGAGATCTGCAATTGTCTCAGCCTCATTTGGACCCACTATTGTGTTCCATTAATGAAATACCTAGCTTTGTGCCAATATACTTCCTTGATTACTGTGCCTTTATAGTATGCCTTGAGATCGGATAATGTACATTCTCCAATTCTCTTCTTTTTCAGAAGAGTTATGACAGCTCTTAGTTCTCTGAATTTCCATATAAATTTTAGTTACCTAATTTCCATTTTAAAAGACTACTGGGATTTTGAAAGAGAATGCATGCAATTTATAAATCAATCTGGGAAGAATCATCTTTTAACAAATATTAAGTCTTCCAACCCAGGAAATGAAATGTCTTTTTGTTTATTTTAAATCTCCCTTAATCTCTCTCAGTTATGTATTGCAGTTTTCAGTGCATCTTGCATTTTTTTCTTCTATTATAATTAAGAGTTTTATGATTTTTGATGCTATTGCAACAAGAACTGTTTTGCTTATCTATTTTCAAGTCTTTCAATGCTAGTGTATAGAAGGAAAATTATAGGAACCATCCTCATCCCCCCTAAAGAATTAAAAAATTCTTTAGGATTTTTTCCAATGAGTATCAATATCATATAAACATTTTACATCTCCCTTTCCAATATGGATCTCCCTCTCTCTCTCTCTCTCTCTCTCTCTCTCTCTCTCTCTCTCTCTCCTCCCATCTTTCTCCCTCTCTGTCTCTGTTTTTGCCTTATCATACTGATTAGAACCTTAATGAACAATGTTGAGTAAATTGGCAAACCAGACATCCTCATCTTATTCCAAATATTAGAAAAAATACGTTGTCTTTCAACATTACTTTCATGTTACCTGTGAAGATGCTCTGTAACAAGTTGAGTAAGTGCTCTTCGATTCCAATTTTGGGAGGCAGTTTTTATCATAAATGTGTGTTGCAGTTTTTCAAATGTTCTTTCTACATCTATTGAGATGATTATGTTGGTATTTGTCCTTTATTCTACTAATATGGTATATACTATGCATTGATTTTTGGTTATTCAGTGACCTTGCATTCCTGGAATAACTTCACTTGGCTGTGGCATCCAATCCTTCTATAGATTGCTGGACTCAGTATCATAACTCTTGATATGGATTTTTTGTGCATATATTCATGATGGATATTGGCATGTACTATTCTTTTCTCGTGAAGTTTTTATCTTGCTTTACTTTTCAGTGTAACACCTGAGTCATAGATTAGTTAAGTAGTGAGCCCTTCTTCTGTAAGAGCTATTGAAGGATTGTCATTTATTCTTTAAATATTTGATAGAATTTTCCAGTGCAGCCATCTGGACCTGGGCTTTTCTTTGAGGGAGATTTTTAATTAGTTATTCAATCTGTTGTTGAATCCCACTAACAGATTTCTGGTTTCAGTTACTGTACTTTTTCTTTCTTAAATTTTAATTTAGTTCTTAATTTTAATTTATAATTCTTTTTTACCATATCTATTTTTGATTTATTGTTGTCATGCTTTCCTTTAAATCCTGAAATATGCTTTTCTTTAGTTCTTTGAACACATTTATAGTTGCTTTGAGGTCTTTGTCTGCCAAATGCAACATCTGAAATCCCCTCAGTGACAGTTTGTATTGACTGTTTTGTTCTGGTTCAGGCCACACATCTTGTTTCTTTGCATGTCTCAACATTTTTTGTTGGAAACTGGACAGTTTAGATAAACTACTTGTAACAACTCTGGTTTATGGTGAGTTTCCCCCCCCCCCCACAAGGATTGTTGGTGGTTTTTGTTTTTTATTTCATTTCATTTGTTTTCTTTTTTCATTTAATAATTTCTTGGGCTAAAGCTATGAAATCTGTCTCCTCCTCAGTTTGTAGCTGTTGATATCTTTGCTCATTCATGTTTTTTATTATTCTTGGTTTTTTTTTTAATTTATTCTTAAGATACACCCAGTGTTGGCATACTTTAGTCATCAACTACTAATTGGACAGAAGGTATGTCACCCACTTCAAGTCAGTAAGATTTTTGTAAGCTGCATATGAGATGTATTTGCATATGTGGAAAAGTTCATTCAAACTCAGATCATTCTCAGAGCTAATCTAGATTTTACTTCCCACTGAGACCTTTTTAGTTTTCTATGTGCATCCGAGCATCTTCAGATTCAGTCAGAAGTATGTGGTTGGTAGGTCTTTTCTGTCTCAACCTCAATCAAGCCTCAAGCATGTTCCTATATACTTGGTCCAACAATAGCACCATTGGGCTAATAGAGCCCTTGGTTTTCCCTGCCATTAGGAGTGGGCATCATCACCACCACGAACTGAGATAGTGCCTTTTGATGGAAGCAGAAGCTATTGTTCCTTATGGCTTGCCCTGCTTTGGTAGAACTTTCATGTCTACTGACTTGTGGGGATGTGGATGGGTAGGACACAGCCTTGAGCCAGAATATCACAGAATCCCACTCTTCTGGTGAGAAGTTCAGAAGTTTTTTTTATTGTTTTGTTTTGTTTTTTAACAAAAGTGCTCTCGTATTATTTTATGCCTTTGATTTTATTAATTTATTAATTTCCAAATCGCTAAAAAGGTATTTTTTTTTGTTTTCTTTCTGTATGTGTGTGTGCGTGTGTGTGTGTGTTATTTTTGCAAAATATGGGGAGAGGATTTGTCTACCTTTCTACTTAATTGTAGTCTGAAACCACTTATTTTTGTGATATGTATATTTATATTTTATATCTATTTATATTTATTTACATATTCATGTTTCTCTGCTTAAAACACATTAGCAGCCCCTCCTTTTCCTTAAGATAATATCTTTCACAGTCTTAATATTTAGTAATCCATCTAATACATCTCTACAGCAATATTTCACTCCAAGCTGTCTCCTTCTCCCTATGGTCTAGCACACTGGCTTTATTCGATGCTCCGGGTCCCCACCCACCATATTGCCTCCATAGGCTTCCTGCCTGGTGCACCTTCTCCTCCTTTCCCCCACTCCAAAGCTAATTCTTCTTTTCCTTCATATCTTAGCCCAATTATCATTTTCAGATCTTTCTAACTAGATTAATGGTCCTATTAAAAATTCTTAAGCAACACATAATCCTATACCTTAGTATTTACCACATTTATTTTCCCTTTATTTATTGCAAGCTAAGAAATAATCTATTTTGCTTTCCATCATATTCTCAGTGCCTGACAGGATGCCTGGCATTCATTAAAATAAACAGCTGAGGGATCATTTTCTTAAACATTTGTTAAATATGGGCTCTGATTATCCTGAGCTGGTAAATAAAGTTTGACATATAATTTCTTTACATCCACTATGAACCAGACACCTTGGCAGGCATGTAGAATACAAAGATAAATTAGATGCATTAATGTCACTTCTGCACATATTAATTCAAATGGACATTTTCTGCTTTAACTTTATTCCAGTAAAAATACTATCCCTGAACTAGGCCAGGTAATACTCCTCTCCACAATTTAAGTTGACATAGGCAAGGCAGTTTATGCAAAAAAGTATCATAGGGCACAATGAATTATGTTTTGAAGTTAAATTTTAATGTTTTGCCTATTTCTTATATTTAATGTATAAATTTGTTTCTTTTTCCAGGTCGTAAAAGAGATATAAGTATGAGAAAATTATACTAGTTTTATAAAGCCAATATTTAAATAACATTATGCTAAAGGTAATTCAATCAGTGACAGAAGTCCGCAGGTAAAATTCCCTCATGAAATTGTACTTTACGTGACTTACACGTGAGCAACATTGAAACAGCTGATTTTATAATTTTTGCTGTCAGAAGAAAAAGAAGTAGAGGGGCAGAAGGTAGAAGAGACAGGGGGAAAGAATTGGGAGAAAAGGAAGAAAAAGAATTGTCATGTATGTATATTCTGGGGAAGTGTCCTATTGTTCCCGGCTGCTCATCGCTGTGTTGTTTGCGGTGGCTTCCAGGAAGCAGTATATTCTTCTGCCATTGGCAGCCCTGGCCACGTGATCTGTTGTAACCTTAGGATTATAACCGGAAGTGATGTATTTCCAGAGCCCATTTTGCCAGTTCTCTTGTTTTTCTCCTTTGCCATAAGAATTGCTTGTTCCAGATAGGGCCGTTTCCGTTAGCCTGAATCCTGAAATGAGAAAATGTGTGGAGCAGGGCCCCCATCTAACCCACAGCCATAATTTGAAGTTGAGAAAAAAAACCATCGTTGAATTCCTCAACGAGTTTGGGGTTATGGCAGTCTTACCTAGGAAATGAGGACCAAAACAAGCATTGTACATTGTTGAGAGCTTTTTGAGGGCAAAACACAGATATTTCTGGATTTCTTCTTTTTAAATGTCATTTTATTCCAGCGAAAATAAACCACGTTAACCTGATTCACAATTTCCAAATGTTCGTGCACACAGAAACTACACAAAAATAGTGAAACAAGTTAAAACAACAGCCATTCCAAAGAATAAATTATTGTTTTCCCCAGAAGCCAACGAAGGAAGTCAGTTTCCCCAAGTCGCTTCGATAAAAGAGTGATCCTCCAAGGGCATTACCCCAGGCTTGGAGCTGACCTTCCTGCCCTATAGTTTCCAAATGTGGAAGGAAACAGTGTTTGAACTTCAAAATATGGAAGGAAAAGACACTTATCCTGGGGACTTCCAGCAGACTAGATGCCTAAAAACTGCTTAATGGGGGTCTTAGGATTGTTTTTTTTTAAACAATTTACTACAAATTTAAGAGCAAGACCCCTTCTTAGGTAGCCTCTCAACTTACCTTATTTTACTAGTTTCATGCCCATGATTTTATTTTATTTTCACATATTATGATTTTATTTTAATTGATTTTACTAAAATTTTAATTTTATTTTCTTAGTTGTAATAAATAAAAGGCGTGGTTTGAGATGTTCATTTTCAAAAGTTCCTATTCCCAAATGAGAAATGTCAGAGGAAAATGGACACCGAGCTTGATGTGTTTCAAGGCTTTTGTTAAAGGATGTTTATTGGAAAATGGTGATACAAAACCACAGAAGCCGGGTTGAATGTTGTTACTGACCACGGCACAGGTAGAATTTTCACAGAGGATTTGGGAAGAGGCCAAAAACTTAGGTGACCATTTAAACATTTTGCTCATGTGAGGATATATGAGTCTTTCCCTGACTGGAAGTTACCTGCAAATGAAGTATTTCATGGTGCACAATTTCTACTTCCATCTCAGACAGCCTTTCCCGTGTCATTTTCTTTCTTCTTACTCTATGTCATTATAGAATATAGACTTCCTAGGGATTGCCTTTCTCATTCGTTTACTCAACATTGTGGTTTGGTTTTGTTTTTCTTCATTTTTTTAAAATAATTTATTGTCAAATTGGTTTCCATACAACACCCAGTGCTCATCCCAACAAGTGCCCCCTCTGTGCCCGTCACCCACTCTCCCCCCTCCCACACCCCTGTCAACCCTCAGTTTGTTCTTAGTCTTTGAGGGTCTCTTACATTTTGTCTCCTTCCCTCTCTGTGTCTTTTTTCTTTCCCCTCTTCCCCTCCCCCATGGTTTTCTGCTAAGTCTCGAAAAACCCACCTATGTATGGAAACATCTGGTGTCTGTATTTCTCTGACTGACTTATTTTACTTAGCCATCCATGTTGTTACACATGGCCAGATTTCATTCTTCCTCATTGCCATATAGTATTCCATTGTACATATATACCACATCTTCTTTATCCATTCATCCGTTGAAAAATTCTGCTCTGCACTTGCAGTCTAACAGAGAGATGATCGGTAAATACAACATTATAATAAAATTGGGAGAGGACTCTGACAGGAGTAAATGAGTAGAACGAGGAGGTGTGCTTGCCTCAGCCAGTGTGCAGGGCGAGTGGTTAAAAAGTGAAGCCTACTTAGAAAACAACTGGAGCTGTAGGTGAAGAAAGGAAAATGAAAGTTCTCTGTTTCTGGTAACAAAGACATTGAGAAGACAGAGGGCAAGACTGGAAACTGCAAGTCATTCCACTGAACTGAAAACTAGCACTTTGAACTTGCCTTGTTTTTGTGTGATTCAAGTCTCCCACTCATCAAACCATTTTGGAATTTCCATTGAGGTGTCCTTCTTTTTGCTCTCATTTTTCACTTCATTGGCTAGAAGAACTGACTGCTTGGGTTGGGAGAATTGTTGGTGAAATATATACACAGGTGAACACTTTTTTTTTTTTTTACTGTCATTGGTTATGTATTTTGTCTCATTATTAAGTGGTCCCTGGAGGAGCTAATGTTCAGCATGTATGTTTCCTGAAGATAGACTACGCTGGCAATTTTTAGCTTTTCCTGGAAACAACTCCTTTATCTAAATAACTTCTCTCTATTCCCCTCACTGACACCTTAGGTTGGCTTAGCTCTCTATCTCCCGACTTATTTTATTCACCCCACCCCTGTCTTGTTTTTCTAGCTCGGGCCTCTGCATCAGCTTTTTCAAAGCCAGCTTGACCATATCACTTCCTGGCTCAAAGAATCTTTCTTTACTCCCTCTGTGTCTGGAAACTTTTCCTAGATTTCTAGTCCTCCTTAATCAACCTTTTACTTACCTATTTTCTCTGTTTTCCATTCCTCTCCCATAAGCCAGACTCTCCAATCTGTCCTCTAGGCTTCCTTCATTCATCTCACCTTGAGTTTTTCTTTCCCATTTCTTTTTCAGACAAGTTTTACTCATCTTTCAAGGCTTTATTCAATTCATTCATCTTTTAAAAGTTTCCTTGTCAACACAGAGAACACCACTTCCTGCTGAAGAGTTATTCTCTGAATTTTTCCTGTGCTTTCAATCAATTCCATGAGACTTATTCCTGAAAGAGATTGCTGTTTTGTATTAATCAATTCTGTCTTTTAAATGTTGGTATTGTCTTCTCAGCTAGCTTGTAATATCCCTAGGGACGGGAACTGTAGGCCATAGTGTTCTGCATTCCATACCCGCCTCTCTGTCTGAGTGGAGAAGAAACTCAGCAGATGCTGACTGTAACAGAAGCACTTTTCTTCTTTCCATTCTTCGCTTAATTAAGGACTTCAAATTTGTATTTTAAGTAACTGATAAAAGAAGTCATCTTTTAAAGTTGCCTCTTACCTACTTGTTTTGCAATATACATACAAACACAAAATAAACACATTTAAAATTTAAAGTTTACGATGCATCTAGATTTCAAGAATTTGAATTATTTATAGTGGTCCTTTCATTTATTTACTTATTGAATTATTTAAGATTTTTTTTAAAGTTTATTTATTTTTGAGAGAGAGTACGAGCAGAGGAGAGGCAGAGAGAGAGGGAGAGAGAGAATCTCAAGCAGGCTCTGCACCATCAGCTCCATGCAGGGCTCCATCCTACAAACCACAAGATCATGACCTGAGCTGAAATCAAGAATCAGAAGCTCAACCAATTAAGCCACCTGGGTGCTCCTATTTATTTATTTATTTATTTATTTATTTATTTATTTATTTATTTATTTTAAATGCTTATTTATTTATTTTGAGAGAGAGAAAGCACATGTGGGAATGTGAGCTGAGGAGGGGTAGAGGGAGTGAGAGAGAGAGAGAGGAGAGAGAAAGAAGGGGGAGAGAGAGAGAGAGAGAGAGAGAGTACCAAGCAGGCTCTGTACTGTCAGCACAGAGCCCAGGGTGGGGCTTATTCCCACAAACCAGGAGACTATGACCTGAGCTGAATCAAGAGTCTGACAACCAACTGAGCCATCCAGGCTCAATGTTGGTCCTGTTAATACCTATGTGTATTCATGTATTTCAGTTTTGTTATCTTTTTATGGCATCAACACCATTATCATGTAAGAAATTAGAAGGCTGTCCTTCATATAACTGTGCATGTCCGTGTGTATGTGTGTTTGTGTGTACACTTGTTGGGAGCCGTTTTGGGCTCACAGGTTGAGACCCTTCCCTGTGTAGGAAAGTGGTTAAAGCAAAGCTCCTGCTAGCCAAAATGGTGGGCTTGGATTTCTTGAGCTACTCTCCTTGGCCCCAAGGAATGTAATGTTCTTTTGTTTAATGGCATTTAGATAAAGGGGAAGGACCTGGAGCACCATGCCTTGATGGATTTATAAGACCTTAAGGAAACACCCTGCTCTATCCCCCCACCCTAAATTTATATGTTAATTATCCTGAAACCAACATACAGGATTAAGGAGGTTGCCAACTTGCTGGTAAAAATGTATTATTGCTAAAGATATCAAACTACCTTTTAAATAAAGACACTGAGACCACCAGGGCAGAGACCCCAGAACTGAGGAGACGCCAGAACTGCCAGGGCTGCCTGCTTGGTCATCAGACTCCATCTCTCTCATGGCTCTCTCATTTCCTTTCGCCTGACTGTCCGTCCTTCGTGGACCCCTAGATCCACCGGAACAAGGACCCCGGCATGTAGTTTATATTGCTAAATGCTAAATTGCTAAAATGATGGTCAATGATGGTCACTACTACTAATTACTGCAGTTCCCATTTCCTAAGAACAAATACTATCCTAGTAAACACAATGTATACATGAAATCTGTAAATTAACACTGATGGCAATACCACCTTGTAAGCCACAGATCCCGTTTACGCTTTGTCCTTATCCAAATAATGACCTTTATACTAAAAACAAGCAAAGCATCCTCCTCTCATCCTCTTTTTATGCTGATCATGGCCTCACTCAAGATTCTACTTTGCATTTAGTTGTCATGCCCCTTTAATCGCCTTGAATCTAGAAGAATTGCTACTTTATTTATGTATCTTGCCCTTAATATTTTTGACCAATACAGGGCCGATATTCTACAATGCTCCCCACTTTAGGTTTTCCAGATATTTCCTCATAAATAGATGCAGGTCACACATTTTTGTTAGAAACGCCATTGAAATCATATTGCATTCTCGGCACAGCATATCAAGAGGCATGTGATGTTTATTTGTCCCATCATCAGTAATATCAAATTTCAACCCTTAGTAGGACACTGTCTGCCAGATTTCTCCACTGTAAAGTGAATTAAAAAATATTTTGTTGCCCCAGGTACTAGAACTGCTAGAATTGCTACAATTTTTTTCACTCCAATTGCATAAATGTTATAAACATCAGTATATCTGCTTCTTTCACACTCTAATGCACAGAAAGTCCTCCAATACCTGAAAAAAAAATTTTCATTAGATTTAAAATTTGATTCATTATCTACCTAAAGAAATTAGTTGCCATATGTTTATCTTAACTTTTGAACAACATATATGTTCTTTCTCTCTTTAATGTTATGCCTCATGAAACCAGTGATTATATATATATATATATATATAATGTGTGTCTGTCTGTATATATATGTATATGTATCATATATATAGGTGTATATATGTGTATATATATAATTTTTAAGTAGGTTTCATACCCAATGTGGGGCTTAAACTCATGACCCTGGGATCAAGAGTTAGTTGCTCTACTGACTGAGCCACCCAAGCACCCCTAATGATCATATTTTAAAATTATATATGTTACAGCACCTAAGACAGTATCTTACTTTTAATAAATGTCTAATTGTTTACATTGATTTACTTAAATTGGAATACTTGCAATCTTCAAATGCAAGGACCTTGACTTCCTAATGAAACAGTTAATATCCACCTTACCATTTCCACTGTATATTTGACATTGAAATACATAGTACTTGATTAAAATCCATTTGCATTAAAGAATGATGCATATTTTAACCATAGGCCCATTTTCTAACTTGATTTCTCAAGCTTTTCCTAAACACCCTCAAGATTTTTCACCCTCCAGTATCCATTCTAACACATCATACTTTTGCTGTATTATCATAACTTGCCATTTTATTAACATTCTCATTTATTCATTTAATTAATTGGAATAAATCAGGTTCAAATCTAAGCTGTGACTTACTAGTAACATTATGTTAGGCAGCTGGATTTACCTGCATAAGCCTGCACTTCTTTCTCTATAAAGTAAGGACTGTATTGTGGATAACCCAGAGAACAAAGTGGATAGCAGAAAAAAAGTAGCATCTTTATAGTACTTCCTCAAACAGGAAGCTTGTGCTTCCATTGTACGATTGGCATTAATATAAGAAACCAACGCAGCACCAAAACCATTGCAATCTTTGTGTGAAGATGAAATGGCCTGTTATATCATCAGGATACAAAACCAACATTGTAATATGCAAAATAAAAATGTCATCATTTCTGCCTGTAATAATAATGTATTATAAATACAGCAGCTAAAGTAAAAAAACCACGGCAACAAAAAGAGTAATAAAACTAATAATAAAAATAAAAACATGAGAAAGAAAATACGGGGCATGTTTCTTTGAAAAATGGGGATCAAATACAATGGGGGAATGTATAGAAATAACCAAGAAAGGTTTAGAAAGGTCAGTAAATTTCAGCAACATAAATATTTTTAAAAAGATACAGATGTAGAGTTTAGTACCATACATAGGTATTTTGTGGTAAACTGGAGAAAATCACATTTAAATACATTTTCTAAAGACTCCACAGTTAAGGTAAACTGTCTGCCCCCATGTCCAATTGCAAAACACAAAATTTGTAAGATTTTAAATGACTATTTAAGATAGTCATAAATTTATAATGAAAATATTTTTTGAGCAAATAAGGTGACAAAATAGTGATTTTTACAAAATTAAATCGATATTTTCTGCAAGACTTCTTGGAGTCTTAAATAGAACAGTATACATTGTAGATGTATATTGGAGATGCAGATTTTTCCAAGTTGGAAATCCTTTATTTTCAAGCATTTCAGGGGACCTGTGTTCACTAGAACATTCTTTTTAAAGCCATTACTTTCATAGATTTGAATGAGACATAAGATTTTCTTTTTTAACGTTTATTTATTTTTGAGAGAGAGACAGAGCATGAGAGGCCGAGATGGAGAGAGAAGGAAACACAGAATTTGAAGCAGGCTCCAGGCTCCGAGCTGTCAGCACAGAGCCTGACGTGGGGCTCGAACCCACAAACCGCGAGATCATGACCTGAGCTGAAGTCGGACGCTTAACCGACTGAGCCACCCAGGCGCCCCAAGACATGAGAATTTTAAGCAATTTTTATAAAGATCTCTAATGTTAACGTGCATGCGTGTGCACACACACACACACACACACACACACACATTTTATACCTAATGCAGAAAAACAATGAGGTAAGGAAAAAAATGGGTCACGCAAACATAGATCAGCACAGAAAACCTAACAGAGGCAAATCTCTTAATCATTTTAATAGATTTAGCAAATAAATAACTAATATAGATATGAAATAATCATTGAAAACACAAGCTTTACAATATTTATAGTAAATTCTATGCAATATTATGATTTTAAACATTCTGAACTGATACATTCCTTTGGTTTTGTATAGCTCCAATATTTTTTAAAACCAGAATATTTCATAAATTACATAGACTGGAAAAGATTGGAAGAGCAGATGCACGTGAGGTCACATCTGTGGCAGACTGATTGTATTACCTGCCCTAATTCTCCAAGTGCTTTTGTGACCATTCTTTCTGCTAGAAAAATTTTATTGGTCTCTAACTCTGACTCTGGGTTCAGTCATGTGATTTCTTTTGGCCAATGATATAGCAAGTCTGACAAAGGGGAAACTTGAAGAGCTATGTGATAGGGATTATTCATTATTGCTTCTCTGCCATGGCCGGAAGAATATCCCTGGGTTACCCTGCAGATAACAGAACTGAGTCGCTGCAATCAAGCCAGCCAAGGCCGCCTTAGACCAACCAAAAGTCAGTCCCTGGACTCAACCAAGGTCAGAGGTGCCTCACAGCCAATCTCTATCTCACCACAGACACAGGAGCAGGCCCAACAAAGCTCAGCTGGCCTAGATCCAATGAACTCTGTCAGCTCATTCGTGTGACACCGAAGGGTTTTTATCATTTTATACATGGTATTTCTTTGGCAATACATAACCAATAGCGTGAATAATTCATTATCTAAACCAGGAAACATTGACAAAGGGATGCTATGTATTAGAGTAAATGGACTCTGTTCCACACAAATCTGGGGGAATGTTTGCCTCACTTACAATCTCTGAGTCTCTTGAAAATGAGAGTCAAAGATACTATATCTCAGTAACAGCTCTCCTAGGTTATGGACAACATTAAATAAATATAGCCCACATGTAGAGCCTGTTGGTAATGCAATTTTAAGCATAACACTAATTCACATTCCATACTTACTCATATTATAAAAGGGATGGGAGAACTATGTAAATTTGTGCAATGGTGCAATAGTAAAAACAAATAAATGACTTAAACAGTGATAAATGGCTCCTGATGTGTGGCCCCAATATGGCAGATAGCAGGAAGTGGTTTGTCCTGAGGTAAATTGGACAATATATTCCCTATATAAAAAGAGCAGCTACTTTGCTTCTGTTGCTTGTTTCCAGGTAAAATATAAACAAAGTGTTGCTGGACATTTTATTGTAATCCTAAAAGTAAGATTTTACCAAAAAAACTGCTAAATTGTTGGGTTTTTTAAATGATAAATATTTCAATTAAAAAACAATAGATCTGTGTAATCTACCCACTAAGCATGTATATAAGTCCAATTTGGCTCACTGGCTACCATTTCGTGACCTCAGACTTCTTACCAAGAGAAATGGGTATGTAAAATATTTTCTAAGTATGGATTTTGAAAAAAACATGATTTCACTTTGGTGTTTGTCATATGGTACTTAATTAAAACAGTATCTTCTATTGAGATTCTGTCATCTTACTATTCTGATCTTTTGATTGGCATAAGTATCAAATAGTAGAAGTACCAGATATCCAGGCATAATATACAGATCCTTATATTACTCATCTACTGCTATGTGACAATATTAGCACGAATATGTTTTAAAACAATATACATTTATTAGGTTATAGTTTCTATAAATCAGGAGCCTTGACACAGCTTAGCTATGTTCTCTTTAATACTGGAATCAAGACATTGGCCAGGGCTGTGGCCTTATGTGAGGCTTGACTGGAGGAGGATCCACTTCCAAGCTCACTCAGATTGTTGGCAGAATTCAGTTCCTTGCATGCGTGGGACCGAGGACTCCAGGCTCTTGCTGGCTGTCCATGAGTGGCTGCCTTAGCTCTAGAACTGCTCCCAATTCCTTGCCACATGGGATTACTCAAGATGGCCACTTGATTCTTCAAATCTAGCAAAGGAAAGAAAGTCTCCAGGAAGACAGATGGCGCAATACAACATACAAAATCATGTACATCTAATCACATGCATCCTGTCATCTTCGTTGTGTTCTATCGGTTAGAGACAAGTCACAGGTCATACCCATACTCAAGGCGAGAAGATCAGACAAGAGTTTGAATATTAAAAGGTCAGAATTGTGGGTTTTATCCTAGAGATTGTCTATCACACTTCCTCAAACAAGAATAAGGCATATTGAGGTAATATATTCTTTTTAAAAATCACCAAACCAGAGTTTCATTTACTTAATGGCAACACAGTTCAGAGAAAGGAATGGCTTGGTGATTTGATAGCTGCTTCTGCATTCATTCATACAGATGGCTTTCTGCTTCTTGCATTAACTTGTTCAGGTTTTCTACATGAAGCTTTAAGTGATGTGCCTCAAGGATTCTAGACTGTTTTAGGACTCATACAGATTTTTATTGTAAGGAGTATTTTGTTATATTCATAATCTTCATAAATGTCTTTTATAGGCTCTCTTAAAAATGTAATATTTTATGCAATATTATCTACTGGGGCAACTGAAGATCAAAAAGTCATCTCGTTTTGTCCTGTCTACCAGGTGGAACCTTATTGAGTGGCAGGGAACGGTAAGAGCCCAATGTCTAACTCATTGACCAGCTGCCATGATTTTGAAGATTAGATGTAAAATGGATGAAATATTTAAATAGCAGTCTACATTTCAGAACATATTGAAATTTCATCCCTGCTAATTAACCACGGATGGAAGTTACTATTTGGCTTCCATTGAGCAAATGCAGCAAACTGTTGTCCTCTGGAATGAAATACAAATGTAGCCTATTGGTTCCTGTAACTTCTTCCAGTGCAAAATTAACCTTCCCTCCTATCTTTCATTTATAAGGTGGAAACTCATTACTTTTAAAAATTCAATGGAAACATACAAGCCTCTTTGGGAATAGCTTGACTCTTAAAAACTAAACCAAAATACACAGGTAATAAAAGCAAGCCTTGTTGCTATAGAAAAATTGCTCGAATAAGAATTTGGGTGTATTATTGTTTTCCAGCAAACCAATTATAGAGGGTAAAAATTGGAACCTAAGTGAATAGCTATTTCATGTTGCTGTAAGTGAACTGCAAGAGTTCTCCATTTCAAAGTCGCTTGACATAAAACTTACACATTCCAGACTTCTGAAACTTTCCACCTACTTATATCGCTGCCACTGACACAATCGTTAATCCATCAATAACTCTCAGGGTTACAACAGCTGAATGGAAAAATGGCCAGCATTCCCCCGTTTCATAAATCTCAGGGTGCTTGTGATTCTTGAAAATACTGAACATATTTTTATTTGCTGTTTCAGAATGATTAAAATAATTTAGAAACAGATACTCTTAACTGGTGAGTGATTTAGTCTGGAGTTAGAATTAATATTCCACATTTTCTCATTTTTGGACAGAGAACTATTTACTAAAAGCATTTCAAGCAAGAGGAATTAATATACTTCTTCCGTTGACTTTCCACCTTAATATTAAAAAGGAGAGCATTTATTAGGGAAAATATGATTTCACATTTACTCTAGATAGTTTTGTACAAGGAAAGTTTCATGGTTTATTTTATCGAGGTTTATTTTCCTCCCATACATGTTGAGTCGTTTATATCACGAAGACTGGGTTATTAATTTATTCAGTAAATCTGCCCCCAAAGTGAGAGTCCCCAAAGAAAAATAAAGCAAGTTCCTATAGACCAACAATATAAAAATGGAAACATTTGAAAATCAAAATTAATTTTAAATGATATTAATTATATTAATTCAGAGTTCTTGAAGGTGTATCATTTGAACAATTAAGGACAAATATTCTGGGTCTAAGGAAAATTACAGACAGAATCACAAAAAAAGAATCTTGAAACAAAGTTGGGGAAAAAACATATCTCTGAAGAAGAGATGCCACAAGAGATCTTATGACCACTTTTTCGAAGGAATGAGCAAATAAGCCTGGAAAAAAAGTCATTAGAAAGAAAAGGAAGAAATGGCAAATCAGGCCAATTGAAATAATTTCATGATAATTTGAAAAGAATAACCACCGCAAAGAAAGTAGAGACAAGTGGGACATCCAGAAAAGACTCAAACATGAGTTGCTATTAAAAAAGTGAAATACGTACAAAAGAAAACAAATAAATGGAGCTTAGGGTGTGGGCTCTTGCTAATAAAGCCCTTTTCCCCAGGGAGCTTTCAAAGAGCTCTTGCCCCAACTATAACTCTCTGCTAATTAAAAGCTTTTGCCCCCATGCAATTGTCTCTAAGTTCCTTAACCTTTGCTGCGACATTGAAATCGAGTGCTCAATTTCATTGTTTGGAACCCGAGTGGATATAAAAGGCCCTTAGCTTGCTCTACCCACGTATGTTCTACCCACCCCTCTACTGTGAAACCCTCGAACAATTCACCTGGCAAAGGTCTTGAAAACCTTCTCAAAATAAGTGAAAACGGTCAGGAACAAACCTATTAGTGAGTTATCCAGAGGCTTTGTTCATAAAAGGGAACCTAATACACTCAATAAATGAGGCACTGGGGTTTTTTAATTTATTTATTATGGGCATTGTCAAATTGGTGTGGGAATAAAAATGTCCATAGTTTTCAAACCATATATCGTCATGGTTGATATTTGGCAATGGCTTCGTTTAGCACTCTCATTTCCAAGAGTTATTTTCACACACATCTTTTTGTACCATGGTTTTGATAATACACAATATATAGAGTTCATGTCATCTCTATAGACAGCAGGTAGCTGAGTTAGGCATTTCAAATTCTATCTGAGAATATTGTATAGGAGAGTTTTGGTACATTTACATCATCAGTATATTGGATATATTGGTCTGAATTTAATTTCATTTTTTTTCTTGTTTTCTGCTTCCTTTGTATCTACCAACTTTTGTTACTTACTTTTCGATTTCTTTTCCCCTCTGGAAATTTGAAAGGTACAAATCTTATTCTCTTTTATACAAATGCTCTCTTTTACCCTTTTTCTGTTTGCATGCATACCAAAGGGGCTAATAGATACTGAGCCTTTATTATGTGCTGGGCACTAGAGTAAATATTTAGCTCACGGTAAATCTTCTATTCACAAATCCTACGAAATAGGTAACTTCTTCCCTACTTTACAAATGCAGGACTGATGCTAAGTAACTTACCGTAGTTCAGAAAGTGTAAGGAACAGCAAGGAGAGTGGAATTCAGGCCTCTTGGACTTGAGAGCCTGTGTTTTCATATTACAATGCAATATGTCTAATCGGCAATGCAGAGTGAATAAATGGCTAGCAAAGACAAAAGCACACACCTGGAGGATGCAGAAAGAAACAGGCTGAATGCTGTCTTTTTTCTCCTAGTTTAAAGTACTATTTTATTATGTATGTCTTCCAAATAGATAGATTTAACTATTTCTCCATTTGTCATTGGCTTTACTTCCCTCAATTGTGTTTTCTTTCATTACACTTGTAGTAATTGAAACCACTTTATGTTTAATTTCTTTTTTTTTAATTTTTTTAATGTTTATTTAGTTTTGAGACAGAGAGAGACAGAGCATGAGTGGGGGAGGGGCAGAGAGAGAGGGAGACACAGAATGTGAAGCAGGCTCCAGGCTCTGAGCTGACAGCACAGAGCCCGACGCGGGGCTCAAACTCACAGACCGCGAGATCATGACCTGAGCCAAAGTCGGACGCTCAACCAACTGAGCCACCCAGGCGCCCCCACTTTATGTTTAATTTCAACCTTTGATCGTATTTTCAAATGATATTCCACATTACATTATTTTAAAAATAGTTACCTATCACATTTTTTGTTAATATTTATGTTTTGATCTTTAAAATAAATATTGAATACCCTTAACATTTTCTTTACTATATGATGTATGGTAAGGATTAACTAAAAAATAAATTGCACTATGAATTTTTACAAAACAATTTGCCTCTGAATAATATATGTGATGTATACACATATATAAAAATATGCATATACATATATAAAATATACATGATGTATACACATATATAAAAATATACATATACAGACCATGGGTCTACTTCTTGAGTCTACCAATAGTTTTATTAGTTTGTCTTTCAAAAATCTGATACTCCCTGGATGCCTGGGTGGCTCATTCAGTTGAAAATCCCACTCTTGATTTCAGCTCAAGTCATGATTCCAGGGTTGTGGGATCGAGCCCTGCATCAGGTTCTTCCCTGAGTGTGAAGCCTCTCTCTCCTCTCTCTCTCTCTCTCTCTCTCTCACCCCTCCCCCCATAGCCTTCTCCTCCACTTGTGCTTGCATGCTCCCTCTCTCTCTTTCTCTCTCTCTCTCAAATAAAAAAGATAGGGGCTCCTGAGTGACTCAGTCAGTTAAGCATCCAGCTCTTGATTTTGCCTCACGTCATGATCTCAGGTCCTGATCTTCATGGGTTCAAGCCCCGCGTCGGGGCTCTCTCTCCCTCACTCCCTGCTCTTCTCCTTCTTGGCTCTCTCTGTCTCTCTCAAAACAAATAAATGAAGATTAAAAAAAAAAACTTAAAAAAATAATAATCTGATCTTCCCATCATATTAACTTTAATTATCTTTATAATACGTTTTAAGAATGGTTACAACGTCTTTATTATACTCCATTTTAAAAGATTTCCTGTATATTCCAGATTATGTACTCTACTAGATGCATTCTAGAATATTAATTTGGAGAATCACTTTATAAAAATATTACAAATAGCATTTTTAGTGCAATATTAGACCCATTACTTTCAGAAACATTAAAACACATATTTAACATATTAACAGAAATGTATAAACCTAAAGATTAATTTAGAAAGAGTATATGACTAAGATTTACTTTTCTTTAATGAGAAATGTTGGATTCATAGATGGTTAATTGGAATCAATAAGTATGATCATTTCTTCTCCTTTGCACTATTGATATTAATTTCATGATATCAAACCCCCTTTACTTGCCTCAGGATAAAGATATAGAGTCTACTTTTCTTTCAATGTATATCTGATTTATTGCCTTGCTATTTAATATTTGCATCTGTACTTATCTGCGATATTGTCTAGCTTTCTTTTCTTCTATTTGGAAAAGTTTGTCACTGGTGTTACCCAGATTTAAAAACGAATTGGGGGCGCCTGGGTGACTCAGTTGGTTAAGGCGTCGGACTTCGGCTCAGGTCATGATCTCACTGTTTCCGAGTTTGAGCCCCACCTCAGGCTCTGTGCTGACAGCTCAGAGCCTGGAGCCTGTTTCAGATTCTGTGTCTCCCTCTCTGTCTCTGCCCCTCCCCCGCTCGTGCTCTATTTATCTTTCTCTCTCAAAAATAAATAAACATTAAAAAAATAAAAATAAAAAATAAAAACGAATTGGGAGAAGTGCTCTAAATGAAAAGTGGAAGAGCTTAAGAGAAATTTTAACAGGGGCTCTGACATAGAATAGGGGGGCCTATAAAATGATGTCATATTTAAAGCATGATTTGAAAAATGCATAGAACCTATGCGGACAAAGATGAAGACCATGAAGGAAAACCTCCTGGCAAAAACATCTGCATGTGTAGAAAACTTGAGGAAGCCAAAACTTTGTCAAAATCAAGAAAACGCTACTAGGCCAGTTCTGGTGGAGGGTAGGAGATGAGGCTTCAGGACGGCTCAAATTTGGACTCAGAAAGAAGAGTGGAATCATTAAAATCATAATGTAGAAAGAAGCCAAATAGGAAATGTACCTGGGAACTGTCATAGAGGCAGTCTGGGACACTATCGAGAAGGATACCCATAGGGATATTGTAGATGCATTAGGCATGTTTGGTTTAAACAGCAAGAAATCCTATTGGATCATATTCTGTAGTTTATTGATCTAGCATTTCAACAAGCATGTAAAGGAGGAAGATAGTTCTACCTGTTTGCTCTGCTGTCCATAGTGTGCATGTCATCTTAAGGCTGGGTCTTCTCTTGCCAGTGGAAGAGAAGAGTTGCATGACTTTATATCCCCTAAAAGAGACTTTCCTTTTTTTCAGATCTTTTCCAGAAGTCTCCTTCAACCATCTCTTTATGTTCCATTAACTACACCTGCTTATTTCTGCATGAGCAAGGGAAGTAGGAATAACTTTAGGCCAATCATGATGATGCTGAGGATGGGAACAGCATCTTTTAGGGCATGTGGCTGGATGATGAAGGGTTATGTGCCTGGAAGACCTAGGATTCTGTTAGAAAGCAAGAAGAGAATGAGATGCTTTATAGGCAACCGACAACACACGCCACAGCATTAATGTATAATCAAGACTGAAAATCGTGTGTTTGATTCAACAGCCAGGCCTTTTGTGAACATAGAGAATTTCAGCAAATAAGGGGCCAGACTGGAATGTGTGGAAGAGGGAATGGGAAATGAGGAACTAGAGTGAGAGAGTTGACATTTTCAACAGATTTTGCCAAGGATACAGTAGTGAGGTAGAAGTGGAGGAAAGGAGCCCTAGGGAGGTCAAACAATAGGGCCAGGGAAGATAGTTAGAGGTGAGATCTAGACCAAATGTGGAAGATTTGGCCACTAGCAGGATTCAGGGATACCTTCCATGGCAAGGTAGTGGTGAGAATATGGATTGAGATGCAGGGCTATTTCGAATCTGTGTGGGAACGTGCAATTATTACTATGTGGTGCAAGAATGTTATTTTATGAAGTGTAAGGCAGGGTCATTAACAGAGAATGAAAAAAGCAAAGGAGGACAGAGTTTGAGGAAAGCAGAGAAAGGATCAAACGGTCAATGAGAGAGTAGAAAAAGTTTCTTGCCAGGGAAGGCAGATAAGGAATCCAGATGGTGTTGAATGTACAGTTGGGATTATGTGCAATGGCTTTCCATGTTTTGAGCATTTGGTTTTGCTTTCTCTATCTTCTTTTTTTCCTTCAAGAGGTAAGGATATGTTATCAAGAAAGCATGTTGTGTGTGTGTGTGTATGTGTGTGTGTGTGTGTGTGTGTAGTTATGTGTGTTTTTAATAATTGTACATGTGTGTACCATTGTGTGGTTTCTAAATCCCTGGAAAAATATTTTTCACTTTCTTAGACATGCCAGCCAATGAGGCTAGACATACATATTTTTTCCTCAAAATTTTCTCCTTATAACATTTGTTTGAAGAGTACAATTTGGAAACAACCACTTTCTATTATTTTGTGGATATTTGCTTTCCCATTGATAAGTAAGTATGATACTTGATTTTTCTATTTTGTTCATTTTACCTGGTGTAAGATTTCTTTTAATTCCACTTATATTGTTATTTCTTTAGACAAGTTTTAATGCGCTATCACTACTATATTTCAATGTATTCTTCTGTTCTATCAATCATTGGTAAGACTTTCCTGACATGTGTTATTATGGAAGAAGCTGTAAGAGAGTGGAAACAATCACAGTTATTAGACTGTAGTTCAAACCCAGCATTCCTTATACATGACTAAAGTCTATGCCCTAAACCAGTGTTTCTCAGAGTTCGGTGTGTGTCAGAATCACTTGGAGCACTTATTAAAATACAATGGCTGGATCCCTTCCACACTTTCTGATTCAGTAGGTTTCAGGTTAGGGCCAAGAATTTACATTTCTAACAAGCTCCCAGGGGTTACTGATACTGCAGATTTGAGGACCACACTTTTAATGCTATAAGCCATTAAATTGTCTTGCTTCACCAAATTAGAGAAAAGCAATAAAGAGGAACTGTGTTGGCAACATTAAAAAAATTTGCACTGAATAAATTTCAAAGGATTTTTCATTCTTCTGCGTTTGGGATATGGTTATTTGATGGAAGCTTTACTGAGGGGGTTAAGATTCAAGTTGAGCCTTGAGGAAGATGCATGGCTTTCTAATGTCACAAACTATTAAACATTGGAATGGTCTGCCTTAAGGGCAGAGAGATGCTTGTCCATGGAGATGCTGAAGAAGACTTGGGATAAGCTACTGATGTGGATGTTATTGGTAGAACATAATCAGATATTGAATGTGTTGGACCAGACATCATTTGAGGCCCTTTTCAATGTTGCTGTGCCCTGGTCTGAAGAAACAGGAGGACATAAGAGTTAAGTAAATGGACTAGAGTCAGACAGGTCAGGGTTCAAGTCCAAACTCCATAGTCGAGTGGCTCTTTGAGGCTGGGAAGAGTATTTAATTGTTCTCAATTCCCTTCCGGTACTTTGCTAAGGCTGCCTATCAAGGTGTCACAACCTGGAAACTTAAACAACAGAAACATATTATCTCACAGTTCTGGAGGCTGGATGTCTGAGATCAAGGTGCTGATGGGACTCTGAACCTTTGGAGGTAAGGGAAGGATCTGTCCAATGTTTCTAGACTCTGGTAGTTTCTTGGTTTGTGGTACCTGCATGATTTTTCCTTATATGTCTGTCTATGTCCAAATTTCCCCAATAATATTGGGTTAGGGACCAACTCCACTCTAATATGATCTCATTGTTATTATTTACACCTGCAATGACCCTATTTCCAACTAAGTTCACACTCTGAGGGAGATTATGGCTTCAACATATGAATTTTGGAGGTATACTATGCAACTTATAACACTCCTCTTACTTTCCTGTAAAAGAGGGTTAAAGTTATCTAACTAATAAGGTTGTTGTGGAAATTTAATGAGAAAATGTGTGTAAAGTTCTCATAGTAGCTTTTCAATACGTATTATTATTATTATTATTACTATAAAAATGTACTCTTGTCTAATATTTTAGAAGTAGTCATCCTTTTCCTGCCTACCATCTGCATTAAAAGTCACAGTGTTATCCATAATTCTAATATATTAAAGATATAGAATTTTTGAAAGATGTACTGGAAAAAAATGATTTTTTACCTTGTTCATTTGTGATTTATTCCACTTGCTTGTGGAAGGGATTTGGTGTGTTTGAGCCATTTCTATTCAAGCAAAGTACCAATGCCTGTGGGTGGCTCATTCAGAAAGAACATCTCCAGGGCAAAAGGCTACTCTCTTTTTATACTAGACCAGCACTTGGTTCTTTTTCTTCCTCTTTTTTTTATGTACTTATTTAATTTTTGCCCTGTTTGCTGCCAAAGACGTCCTGGATGATGAGACCCTGTGCTGGGCATGTGACCAGCAGGAACAAAATCAATGCTGAGAGCAGATTCTAACAGTTGAATGGGCAGCTTGCAGGTGGTAATGACTTTCAGTCACAATTTGTGTGAGGCCCAATGCCATGCTTCAGCGTGCTAGTCCATTACCAATCTTCCCAGGCTCTCAGTCCACTACTAATTTAACTCCCAAAGTTCCCTTTCACTCTCTCCTCTTTGCTCTTGTTCTCTTTCTTATTAAATTACAGTGGCTTTGGTTAGGGCCTGAATAGAAGTTTGGTGCAGTACAAGGCAAAATAAAGTTCCTGTTCCAATACCACCTGCATCTGAGGCTTTTGGATTGAAAAAAGGCTTGACATTTCATAGGCAGGAATGCATTTTTATTATACAAATGCAATGTTTTGGTCATCTTTCTAAGGCACCTGGTCTTGTATCCCTACTCAACATAAGAACAGGAAGAAGGATATATAGGGAATACTGTGTGTTTATTTCTGTGAATTGTACCAAGCAGCCCCTCCTTACCTACCATGTTCTATAATGAGAGGGGTAAAATTAATTTGGCCTGAAAGAGAAAGAGAAATTACCCATATTAAGATGGAGGCTCATTTTCATATATTTATACATTTTTATTAGAGTTAGGGGAAAAAATAGAGGAAAACAATCAGTCCAATTATTTATCCAGAAAGTAACTATCACTTATTAAGTATCTGTACTGTATAAATTCTAATCTTCCCTCCAAACATTGCGAGTTTATGAATTATTTATATTTCTCAGATAAGAAAACAAAGATTTAATAAACTTAAGTGACAACCTACGGTTATATCACTGTTAAGTAGAAAATCTGGCATTGCGTTCTCAACTCCAAGATAGGTTCCCTGAAGTCTCTGCTCTAGAGAGATTCTGCTGATATAACCTAATATCTCTACCTTGGCCACATTGTAGATGCGCAGAACATATGGTGTATTTAGTTGTACCTAATCACAGGGCTTTCCAGGCAGGGAAAAGTTGCCATCAATAAAAACCTACAGTGCTTTTCTTAGTATCTGCTCCTTTAACTCACCCTTTTGTCTGGACAAACTAGAGAAAGGTAGATCCAGGTAAGATGGCTGGCTCCTGTGTCAGCGTGTAACCAAGCTAAGAAGGCAAGCATTCATTATAGCTTCCAATTTAGTACTTCCAACAGAGCCCAGAATATCCATACCCAAGTCAATTTTAACCTGTTTCCAGCTCAGCTACCCGGCCTCCTACAGTTGACTGGAAACATATTTATGCTCATTTAATTTTATATATATATATATGTGTGTGTGTGTGTGTGTGTGTGTGTGTGTGTGTGTGTGTGTGGATGTGTACATATATATATATATATGTGTGTACATATACACACATACACACATATATATATATGTGTACATATATATATATACGTATATATATTTTTGTCAATCAGACTTTTAGTCATATTCTATCCCAAATTTGAGCATTTTGGGGGACCCAATACTTGAACGTCTGCATCTTATATTTTATCTGGAAAACTGCTATCACATAATTTTTATCGTGATGGCATTTGATTGTGTCCTACCCTCCTCTACTGTTTCTAAATATATGGCTGTTGAAATTACAGCATCTCAGCTAAATAATGATCTGGGTGGTGGGCAAGAGGTGGATTATCAAAACTTTCTTTTTCCTTATGAAATTTAGCACTGTTACATGTTTGTACAATTTGTCCTATGTGAATTGAATTTACATAAACATTTTTACTCTTATGATTCAGTGCTCGTCCATACTCCTGTTGCCACTTGCTTTTACTAGATAGTGTTGAAACAGAGGCAGAGCGGGCTACACATGGCCTGAAGGCCTGTGGTTGAGGAGGGGCTATTCGCTCCAGTTACATTTTGCTAGTCGACAAAGGAGCTGGAACATCCTGGGAAGACTGAGACTATTAGGAACCCCAATGAGTGAGGAAATGCCTGACTACCTAATTTCTTTCATCAGCCTTCTAAACAGGGGCTCCCCAGGAGAATCACATCCTGAATCTCTAAGTGGCATCTGTTTTGCCTACGGAGTTTCCTTCTCTCCTACACATCTAAGTGTGATGCCATCTAAGAAACATTCTTGAGTGAATGAAGACAATAGGCAGCAGAGTCATTTTCTGCTGAATCCCAACTGAGAAGGTGAGGAAATATACAGCATATGTCTATTAACCATTCACTGTCAAAAGTTATACAGAGACAAGGTCATTTGAGCAGCAGACGCTCACCTGCAATCTAGGGGCAAGTGGAGAGAATTCATTTCTTCCATTCTAAACTAGCTTTTGTTTTTTTCTCATGCTCTCCTATAGTCTATTTTTTTAATTAGTGAATTTAAGTATTTATTTATTTATTTAAATTCAAGTTAGCTAGCATACAGTGTAGTACTGGTTTCAGGAATAGAACCTAGTGATTCATCACTTACATACAATACCCAGTGCTCATCCCAACAAGTGCCCTCCTTAATGTCCATCACCCATTCAGCCCATCCCCCCATCCACTTCCCCTCCAGCAATCCTCAGTTTGTTCTCTGTTTTTAAGAGTCTCTTATGGTTTGCCTGTCTCTATTTTTAACTTATTTTTCCTTCCCTTTCCCTTATGTTCATCTGTTTTGCTTTGTTTCTTAAATTCCACATGAGTGAAATCACATGATATTTGTCTTTCTCTGAGTGACTTATTTCGCTTAGCATAATATATTCTAGTTCCACGCACGTTGTCACAAATGGCAAGATTTCATTCTTTTTGATCACCGAGTAATATTCCATTGTAAATATATACCACATCTTCTTTACCCACTCATCAGTCGACAGACATTTGGGACTCTTAGACCTAGGAAGGCTACTTCGTAGGTTTTCCCATTCTACATAATGTCTTTTCTCCCATTAAATAAATAAATGTCCATATAGATATATTACCATATAAATGTAGCCAATAAAGACAGTGTACCAGGCCATTGGTCACTGTCTGTGATACTGAGATTACTGTAATATAAATATGCATATATTCAAAGATAAAAGAGAACTTTGGTAGGCAAAGACTTTACAGGTGAAAAATTATCATAAAACAACATAGCATTTTTTTTTTTTAGCTACAGATTGAGATGTACCCAGAACAGACGGCTTTCTCATGATGAGAAAAGGTCAGAGTTGTGATAGTTATGGTTATTTCCTTCTTTTGTCTTAGTAGATTTATATGTTTTATTAGAGGAAGTGTGATAAATAGCAAAACAATAGGAACAATTGATCCTAGGTTTGGAGAAGAAGACATATAGTTTCAAGTTTCTAAATCATCTTTATTAACCACTTGACCTTAGACAAATCCCTCCATTCCTCTGAGCCTCAGCTTCTAGGACTATAAAATATGAACCCTTGATCTCAAGGATTGAGATATAAAAGTCAAGAGATGAGATATAAACCGGCCCTATGTATGCTCTAAAAAACAATAAGGAAGTCTACCAAGAATTGATAAAGTGGGAGTATTTTAAATTATTTGTATTTTATGCATTACAGACATTTTATCCGTTTCTCTACTTGATCTTAGCCAAGAGGCTGAGAAGCAATTTTTTTATCTGTTTCTCAAAACCCCACCCTGAAATCAGCTGAGGAACATCATGTGACTTGCCGGAGGTCAGAAAACAAACATAATTGAGCCTGGACCCCTCTTGTCTGTCTGATTCTAAAGTCCACTTTTTATCATCTCTATAACTATATAACTCCATTAGTTATGTAATTTTATAATGCCTCCATCAATCGAACTTCTGCAAAGCACTTGCATCAGAAGGTAGACTATGAGAGCCACCAACTAAAATACAGAGTGAAGAGCGAAGGCAGAATCTTGGAACCAGAATATTCTGTCAAAGTCATCTGAGTGAACTCCTTGTCTTATGTAAAACTCACCAAACCTTTCCAGACACATTGTCAGGGATGAAATTAACTGCTCTGCTAACTCCTCCTCTGCTTAACCATGCTCGCTACCCCCAGAGTTCCTCCTTACATCATTTGAATCCCCTCCAGCTGCAATTTATGCCCTTCTTCTCTTATTCTTGCCTCATCAGAGAAGGAGAACAGCTGGTCACCATCCTCTATATAATCACGCTTGGGATAATGAAGGCGGTTATGGAGTCACTCTTCAACAATTCCAGTCCAGGTCTTGCTACACAGACCTATTTACTGGAGGAACTGACAAAGATGGCAAGTAGAGGAAAATACATTTAAAACATATTCACACCTAGTAAAACACTGAGTAGGAGAACTGATTTAGGAGCGAATATTGTTCCTCATTATTTTCCCACAGCTCATGTTCTGCAATTGTTTAAAATCTGAAGCCCATTCATAATGGTTAATGATATGATTTTTCATACAATTTGGGTCTGGCTTTATCTGAGTTTGAGATAATTAAGTCAGGAAATCCAAGGTGAAAAAAAAGGGGGGGGTCGTGTTGGACAGAGGCCAGCAGGATATTTGATCCAAGGCACATGTGTCTGAAATTAAATTTGGGAGTTAGACTGTGCTATCCTTAAATCAAGACAGCAAATGAAGGGGAACCTTCTGTGTGCTAAGAAAAGGGAATACGTAGGCTGCTGCCTTGCGGGAATTGCCGCGAACAGGGATAATTCCCAGAAACTACCCAGATTGACGGAGCGGCTGTTTGGCACACTAGAGTGAGGGAACGAGAATGGAAGGCTCCCTATAATTACCTTGTCCAAGTTCCTGAGAGATCACCTGTGTGCCCAGTGGATTTAGGCAGGTACAGCTGCAGGAGTGTGCAGGAAGTAAGACATTGCTTAAATGGAGTGATTTTTAAGGAAAGCAACCCCTCCGGTTAGAAATCATTTGGATGTCTATTGTTTCATTCATTATAGCTTTATTTTTTGATACTTTAATAAAGTTGCTGCATCTCAGCATCCTTACTTGAAAAGTAGTATTCTCCATTAGCAAGCAAGTGAGCTGATGTCATCCTGAAAGCATGATTCTGCAAGAGTAGGAATGATGTGTCAGCTCCGTTTGTGACTGCAGACAAGGTGGAAGAATGGTTAGATAATTCATTCATTCATTTATTCGTTCACCCAATCAGTCATCAGCAAACTGGGAATAAACACGATATCCACCTCTGACTAGGATCTACAAGACCTTGAGCTTGCCTACCTATATAATCTCATCTCCTCCCACTTCCCCTTTCATTATGTTTCAGACATACTGATTTTTGCTGTCTCTTGGTCAAGCCAAGTTCATTCCTTGGTGCATCTGGACCGTTTCCTCTGTCTTCCCTCCCCCTGGATCTTTCCATGGCTGCCTCTTGCTTTTCTTCCCTGACCATGCATCTAAATGTATTATGTTGACACTTTCCATCCTTTATTATTATTTTCTATCCTGTTACTCTAGTATTATTTCATTTTTTCATGGAATTTGTTTTTTAACGTTTGCAGTACAATTACCTAAAACAGTGTTTGACACACCTATGGACTCATTAAATATTAGTTTACCTCAGGTACTGATGTGTTTATTTTCCCCTTTCCCCTAGAATATACTCTTCATGAAGACAGAAGTCTTTTTTTTTTTTCATGTTACCGGCAGCTTACCCAGTGTTGGAGCAGTGCTTAGAAGAAAGCAACACCTTGATTCTTATTTGCTAAGTCTTGTTTGCGGTAGGCATTCACATGTGAATAATGTAAATGCAGTTTAGAACAGTGGATGGTGTGATTTTTCTTTTGCTTAAAGTCCTTTTATTCTTAAGCATCCAGGATGGGGATCCCGAAGCTTACAGACATGGAAGTATGTTCATCATTCTACGTTCACGATGAGGAGGAGGTGACGTACAAGTCAGTCCTGACCACTGCAGCCCAGGTAACTCTCTTTACTCTTTGAACTATTTCAACAGCACTAGTATAAACAAGACTTGGTTCACTGGAGATAAAAATAGAGGCTATACTTGAAGTCAGTGCAACAGGAGCAGTTATAAATATCCAAAAGGTCCTGAAATGTTGGGGGAGGAGTCGGAAGAGGATGTGGATGAAGAAAGTAAAGTCAGGGAAAAACGAATGTTAGTAGCAATGTGGTCAGTGACATATAATACAAACCCGCAAAGACCTGCAGCTATAGGAAGCAAGTAAACTCAAAAGGAAAGATCAAATTGTTTTTGGCAGATAAAGGCTTCTGGAATATAATCCCTCTTAAAGAGCCAGAAGTTCCTAGACTAGCCCTTCTTTGTCTATCTAAAAAGAGCCAGATGTTTCAGACATATAGACTCTATTATCTAATTAGATGTGGTTGCTTGTTTTACAATAGTTAGTCTTCTGAACATTAAGCAACTACAAAATCAGAATCAAACAAAGTTAAAGAAAATAAAAATTATATGTACTATATATATATAATGCATATATATAATTACATATATGTATATAAAACTCTGTGTCACCCTTAATATTATTATCACAGGTTATTATTATGCAAAATAATATTTCTTTCATGTCAATCTCCACCGTTAGACTGTAACATATTTTAATCACTATTTATTCCTTGACTAATTAAGGCTAATTTAGCAAATATTTATTGAGTGTCTTGTATGACAGTTTACCATGATAATTCCTGGGTAAACACAGTCTTTGTGTTTCTGTTTCTGTTTATGTTATGTTATGTTTAGAGTTTATGTTTTTGTTGAAGGAGGTAAAAACGAAATAATACAGGATGATACTAGTTATTGATAAGTGCGTCACAGGAAGAAAATAAGAAGCTGTGACATGATCATGACTGGGGAAAGGACAGTGAGGCCACTGAAGATAAGATTGAGATTTGGTCTTAGCAGAATTTAACTTGAGACTTACAGGTTGAAAAGAAACCAGAATGACAAGTGCAAAGACACTCTAAATCAAAAATAAACTTGACCTGGTCAAACAACTGTAAGGAGAATAACTTGACTGCAGCCTAGTGAGCAAAGAAAAGAACAGTAGCAGACGATGTTAGAGAGGCAAACAAAGAAAAATTCATGCCGAGTTTTGTGAGCTGTTATTAGGAAGTTTGGATTTTATTCTAAGCACATTGGGAGCTTTCGAGCAGGGGAGAATTGTATATGTTTCACATTTTTCAATAGATTCATCTAGTTAAAATAGAAGAGATGATAGGATGGTCACATGGAAAGACTAGTTTTGGAGATTGCATTGGAGGTGACCAGATAAGGGAGAAGAGTGGTTTTAGCTTGGATATGCAGTGAAGTTGGAGATAAGACCTGAAGAACATTCTGAGAGTTTAGATGTAGGAATATGGCTAACTACTAGGTTTTGACTTGAGCATCTGGTTTAATGGTGATGTCATTTATTTTTATAGAAAAGACTGACCTGAGTGAGGAACAGATTGGGATGTGAGAGTACTCATTAATACCATTCTTAATAAATTTCACATTTCACTGCACACAGCTATCTGTCATTTGTATATGACTCTTAGAACAAGATCGGGCCAGACATATATAATTGGGAGCCCTAAGTGTGTAGTTAATATTTAAAGCCATTGACTCAGAGGTGACATCCAGAGAGAAGGTGGAGAGATTGAAGATAGTAAAACCTAGAACCAATCTTGAGAATAACGAATATTTTAGAGGTCAGATAAAAATAAGGAATATATAAAAATTTGTAACCAGGAATTATCAATTGGATAAAAGGAGAGCTATAAGAATGTGGAATCAAAGACATTAAGAGAAGCTTTCAAATATATAGGAGTATTTATTTCCATTGAATAATGATAAAAATATGTGAAAGACTGAGAATGGATATTATGGGGTTTTTTGCTATTTTGAGATCATTGTTGTCTTGATAATTACATTTCAATAGATCAGTGAACACCCAGGTACATCTGAATCAAAGTACTGAATGCTAAAGACAAATAAGCAATCCTAAAAGTGCTCAGAGAGAAATGATTGATTTGCTTGAAAATAAATGAAGGACGATTAATTATACTTACAGGTAAATTTTCAGAAGCAGCATTAGAAGTGTGAATTCAAAGAATAATACCTACCAAGTTGGTAGAGAATTCAATTCTAGTGAAACTATCACTTATGAACAAAGGTTAACCACCTACCCATTAGGATAGCTACTATAATTAACAGGTTTTGGTGAGGATATGGAGAAATAAGGGCATGCGTGCACTGTTGGCGGAAATGTACAATGGTGCAGTCACGAAGGAAAACAGTATAGTGGTTCCCCTAAAAATTAAAAATGGAATCCTCATTTGATCCAACAATTCCATTTTTGGATATATACCCAGAAGAATTGAAAGCAGGAACTAAAATAGGTATTTGTATCTCCATGTTCATAAAAGCATTATTTGCAATAGCCCAAAGTTGGAAACACTCCTAGTTGTCCATCCACAGAGGGATAGATAAATAAAATGTTGTTTGTCTATGCCACATTTTGTTTATACATTCTGTTATATATTTTTTACCACAATTAAAACTTTTATAAATGATTTTGACCCTTCTGAACCTCTAAAATTTCTCCAGGACCCCCAGGGGTCTGCAGGCCATACTTTGAGAACTCTCAGTATAAAAATTCTTAATATGAAATATTAGATCCAGTGTTGTCCCTGATAATTATGTAACACAATCATGTGCAAAGGACTCTCCCATGTGTTTTCAACATTCTATCCCTTTAAACCTTCATAACAACTTGATAATGTCCCATTGTTCCACCCTTCTCCCCATTTCATAAACTCCTCATCTTCCAGGAATACAACACAGGCTGTATGTAAAGTAAAGCATGGAGGCCTGTGAAGTAAGTTTGTCTGACTGACCATAAGCAGAACTGAAAGACCCTTGTCTAACCCTCTTGAGCTAACTAGTCTCAAAATCTTTCCTAATGATTAATACCTTCTTTTATCAGTCTTTAAAATTTTAATTTGTTCATTTCCCTTAATTCTTTTTTTTCTTTTTTTTAATGTTCATTCATTTTTGAGAAAGAGAGAGATAGACAGAGCACCAGTGGGGGAGGGGCAGAGAGAGAGAGAGAAACAGAATTCAAAGCAGGCTCCAGGTTCTGAGCTGTCAGCCAAGAGCTTGATGCCTGACTTGAACACGTGAACTGTGAGATCATGACCTGAGCCAAAGTCAGAGGCTTAATCCACTGAGGCACCCTAGACACCCCTCCCTTAATTGTGCTGTAGGCATGGCAGCAGGGTCTTTTTTATTTGTTGGCATTACTCCCTCCACTGTTCTAAGAACTCATCACTTCTTTGTAATAGCACTGAGTCTTCACTCCTTCCCTGCTCAGGCTGGTTGGTTTGTTTTTTTGATTTTGGTTTTTTTTGTTTGTTTGTTTGTTTTGTTTTGTTTTTGTTATCACTTCCAAAGGTCACACTTGTGGAAGCTGAACACCACATTCCGTCTTTAAATTAGGATTCCTCAAAGAATAGCTTGGTCTTTTTGTTATGTATTGCTAATGTTAAAAAAATGCTTATTTATTTCCCTCTTTCAAGTTTTTATTTAATTTGTTAATGTTTATTTATTTTTTAAGAGACAGACAGAGACAGTGTGAGCAGGGGAGGAGCAGAGAGAAAGAAAGGAAGACACAGAATCAAAGCAGGCTCCAGGCTCTGAGCTGGAAAACATACAAAACCCAATGTGGAGCTTTAACTCACAAACCATGAGATCATGAACTGAGCTGAAGTGGAACACAACCAACAGAGCCACCCAGGCATCCCAACCCTCTTTCATGTTTTAATGTCCCCCCAGGGATCCTAATTGCTGGGTGAGAAGACAATTGGGGGTGGCATTAAACATCCTGACCAAATGAATGTGAACACTGCCATGTCTATTCTAGCTGTCACACAAAGCAAAATGTATAAGCTAGATATTTTACAAATAAAGGATGAAATTTTTTAAATCTCTAAGCTTTTTTCTTTTTTTTTTTTTTTTTTTTTTTTTTGAAGAGAGGTGCAGAGGGAGTATCACAGGCAGGCTCCATGCTCAGTGTGTTGCCCAAATCAGGGTTTGATCCCACAACCCTGGGATCATGACCTGAGCTGAAATCAAGGGTCAGGCTTTCATCCGACTGAGCCACATGAGTGCCCCATCAAGGATGGAATCTTTCTGCAGTTTTAGTGTGGTTCCTTACAAAGGTGGACATTTAATAACATTGAGGACCTAGTCCTGTATAGATTGTAAAAGTCTTGCTCAGTTTTGCTCAAAGCACTGTCCTCAACCCACTGCATCCCCTGCATGAACATCCTCAATTTTTTAAAAATAGAAATTTTGGGCTATGATTTGCCAGAGATACAGATTGAATAGATATGAGGTGGAGTTCTTGAACTTACATTTTTAAAACTCTCCTCATGCCACTTTTAGGTAGAATTTTTAGTACAACTAATCTAGAGGATAACATCTTTGCAGGTCATGGGGAGACTAAGAACTCTCATTTACCAGGAAATATTCTATGTGTATGAAAATGCAGTCTTGCTAGGTGGCAGAATCAGGTGAATTGAGGCCGATTGCCTCCAGAACCACGTAACCACTAAGTTCTATGTCCTTTAGCTGCCTACAAAATGCCTAAATTTTCGAATATCTGTAATGGAAAAACCAGAGCACTGAATGTGTTTTCTTGAATTGTCTCTTCTAGTGCTTCGAATCAACCTATCTGCAAGATTCTGTGAGTTGAATCTAAAGCACTTAATAAACATATGTTGATTAACCAATCACCTAGAGTTGTGCAGGAGCTTTCTAAATTATTTCCAAAATATTGGCTATGAGGAGGTTTAAGAGTAGATGGGAAATATCCCAAGAATCAGGGCCCATCGTGATAGAAAGCTAATCTCTCAAGTATCAGGAGACACTGTGACCCCTCCAATGACTTTTGGCCCCAAGAAGGAAACATTAATTGTGGCTATAGGAAAGCTTCTCACCCTTCCAGTCTCCCAACAGACAGATACATGAACACCTCATTCCCAGTGGAGTTCAAGACAATGGAGCCATAGTGGCTTTTCCAGAAAAGGTTAAAAAACTCTCATTGAAGTGGAAGCATGTTGAAATGTTGAAATGCTCTTGGGGAGGTGAACTAAAGTAAAGAGAAGGATAAAACAAATCTGTCAAATAGACAAAATAGCAACCACCACCACCTCTAAGGTGTCAATTTGTAAGATATGAGTCACTGTAAATGTAATTAGTCTCTATTCTCCTTTAGCGTACCCTGCCATGCTAATAGATTAATAGTAAAATCATAGTTGACCAAAGAAACCTGGTTATTGGAGGATTCTCCCTTCCATTTTCTAATCTGCATTATATCCTGTGATAGAAGCAAGTTCACTGAGTTACTGGGCTGAGGGCAGGCACAGACTATTGATACTCTTCTCTTTGACTATTTGGGGGTTGATAGTTTTCAACCAGAATCCGACAATTAGTCTATTAAATGATGACAGTGTTCTTGTATAAGGACTAAATATAAAACATTTCAGTTTTAACTGTAAAGGGCAACCAAAATTGTGCAATCGAAGGCTGCATATGCATTTTTTTAGTACTAGTGCACATGTTATGGAATCAAACTGCATTGGTTCATGTCCAATCTCTATCACCTATTAAATGTGTGTCTGTTGGGAGCCATTTTGGGCTCGCAGGTTGAGACAACTCCCTGTGTGGAAAAAGTGGTTGAAGCAAAATTCCCACCAGCCAAGACGGCACCTAGTCTTACCTCCTTCTAAATAATTTTTCAGGCTTGGATTTCTTGAGCTACTCTCCTTGGCTCCAAGGAATGTAATGCTCTTTTGTTTTATGGCATTTAGATAAAAAGGAAGGACCTGGAGCATGATGCTTTGATGGATCATATCTGAATGAGAGTAGCCTGGCCAGAAGTAAACTTAAAGTTGCATCGTGGGGATGGGTTGCACAATATGATAGCAGTTATGAGCTGGCTGGATATTGGTGTGATTTATGTAAACGTTGGGCCCCTATTATGTAAATTCACTCATTCACAAGCAAAGGACAAGCCTTGGGAATTCTGTCCTTGCCTGATGGGTTGCACTTCCCCCATTGTAGTTGGAAGAATAGGCAGAATGACTCCTGGCCTGTTTATAGATAATTAACATAGGCAGGCCTAGGTAACACTCTGTTCTCTCCCCCTGCCTTAAATTTATATGCTAATTAACTTGAAAACAACTTGCAAGATTGAGGAAATCTCTGCTTTACTGATAAAAACACATTATTGCTCAAACTATGCTTACTGACGGGATGTCACTCATTGCTGTAATGTAACTCACTACTTTTAAATTAAGACACTGAGACGGGCAGGGCAGAGATGCCAGAATTGCCAGGGCTGCCTGCTTGCTCATCAGACTACATCTCTTTCATGGCTCTCTCATTTCCTTTCGCCTGACCGTCCATCCTTCAGGGACCCCTAGATTCCCCAGTACTGGACCCCGGCATGTGGCCTTGAGGTAGTTACTTAACCTCTGTGTTTCAGTTTCCTCATCTGTAAATCTGGATAATATTACCTACCTCAAAGGGTGATGGTGAGGATTTAATCAGTCAATACATGTAAATCTCTTAAATGTATCCCTATAGTAAATTGTTGCCCTATAGTGAGAATGATATGTGTTCATTATTATTATATGATTGCCCATCAGAAAGATGCTCACATCCCTACCAAAGGCCTAGGTACGAAATGGTATAGGCTACATCTTCTGTAAGGATTCCGAAGAGGGGAGCAGTCACTGTGGGCCTCGGTAAAAATAGTCTCCACTCTCGACTTTGCTATAACCATCAATGAAATGAAGAAGGAAGTACCTACCCTGCCAGCATCTCAGAGCAATCTTGATAACTAAATGAAATGGTGATTAGGAAGAGTTTTATGAATTTATAAAGCATGGTAACTATGTAATTTAGAAGTATTATTATTACTGTCATTTTGTAAGAAGCCTCAAGGAGGTGGAAGACCTTAAAGGAAGACCTAGAAAAGGAATCTTCCTGCAGGTGGTGACAAGGTGCCCAAACGCACCCCAGTCATCTTTGCACTGTATCAGGGAACAGGCAGAAATTCACTCTTTTTTTTTTAATTTTTGTAATTCACTCTGTTTTGTGTGTGATTCTTTTTATTTTGTAATATACTCTTCTTTGATGATAAAAATCAAAGGACAAAAAGAGGGAGAAAGAGAACTCAGCTGCCCAAATATGAATCCAAATTATTTTCACTTACTCTACTGCCAGCATCCAGGATATGAAACTGTCATCTGCTGGATTCCTGAGCTGCCTGTCAAATCCCTTCGGATTGTAGGAGCTAGTCCTCTAGTTCACTAGTAGCCTCTGAGTGTTAGAGTGTCATAGGTTGTCCTAGTAATCTATTCCCTGCATTCTTCTCTTCCCAAAATATCTCAAATGTCAAAGGAAAACAGGATTTTAATACAATTCCCTCTAATGAAAAAGAAAGTGATTATATAATATATATGATATATATGTGATATTTCTTTTTGATGAAAACTTAACTCCCATTGTTTCTTTTGGGGTAAGTTTTTATTTGTCATAAATGTAGTGCAGTTGAATATTGAGTTCCCTAGGGTTTTTTTTTTTTTTGACATCATCAATTTCTGATTAAAAGCATTAAGTTGTACCTGACTGGCTCAGTCGGTTGGGCATCCAACTTAGGCTCAAGTCATGATCTCATGGTTCAAGGATTTAAGCCCCGCATTGGACTCTGTGCTGACAGCTCAGAGCCTGGAACCTGCTTTGGATCCTGGGTCTCCCTCTCTCTCTGCCCCTCCCCTGCTCATTCTCTCCCTCTCTCTCTCTCCCTCTTTCTCTCTCTCTCTCAAAAATAAATAAACATTAATAAAATTAAAACGTTAAAGCATTAAGTTGTTTTGCAAAACTGAGGAACATATGAAAGGGAGGAAAAAAGGGAGACGGAAGCAACCATCGAGGCTCTTAAAATAGAGAATAAACTGAGGGTTGATTGAGAGAGGTGGGTCGGGGAGGGGCTAGATGGTTAATGAGCATCAGGAGTGCATTTGTTGGAATGAGCACTGGGTATTGTATTTAAGTCAGGAATCACTGAATTCTACTCACGAATCACTGAATTCTACTCCTGAAACCGATATTGTACTTATAAATAAATAAACTTAAAAAAAAAAGAATTTAAATACAAATTTGAAAAGAAAGGGGGGGAAAGCATTAAGTTCTTTTATTAAATAAAAATTTTAATCACACGTTTTAGGGTTGTTAATTGAAAGCCCTTTCCGGACTCATAGATGACCCAGTGCACTGGGGGCAGAGTAAGAAATTGAAGTGAAACCTCAAGTAGAGACTGCTTTGAACAGAAACTTTGTAACTCTCCTAGTACTGACTTACTCAGCCATCCACACAGGTGTCATCTGGATCCAGTTTTTTTTTTTTTTTTAATGACTTCAACAGCAATTTTAAACAATGTTACCTTGCTCTTCTAAGTTTTGGAATGACACGTGGGTATCATTGCTTTCTGCTACTGTGTTCTGCACTCAATTTCTTCTGGTCATCAGGGGAAAAAAGAAACTAAATAAAGGTCTCAATTTTTAAGGCATTTAACAATCTATTAAGCAGGGAGTTAAAGTTTCCCAGGACACAAACCATTCCACAAACGTAGGCTGGATGCTTTAAGAGGTGAGATACACCACATTAACAGACTGTGTTTGGACACTTTTGGACAGCAAACAGGTTTCAGAATCAGAAAAAATGAGGTTTAGTTCCAAACTCCCATCAGTCTTTGTTCTCACTAACCCCGGGTTTCCTAATCCCTTAACCAGAATAATAAAAGGTTCTGACGTCATAGAGTTGTGTAGAGGTTAAATGAGGAAATGTAAGTCACAATGACTTCTAGGCTCCGAAACACTTTAAAAGCGAAACTTTGTTTTCCTGGGTACAAAAGTCATCAGGAAACCTAACTGTACCACTTCTGGAAACTGTGTGATATCGTATGTAACAATTCTCACACGGCAAGGCACAATATGTCTATAAAGGTTAAGAGCTCTATCTCTGGAATTTTGAAAGGCCTCAATAACAACACATTAGGGGTTTAGGTTTCATGTCAGAGTCTCCTGTTAGAACCCCTAGGTGGTTTTGGAAATCACTTACTCTCTAAGGTTTCTGCTTTTGCTTCACTTTGGGTCTCTGATGACATGTTTTTCTCTATCGTGCTTGCTCAGAAATGCTATCAATAAGATTTTTTAAGTATCGTATTTTTAAAAACTTTATTGGTTTTATTGGGATGGTCATTCATGGTGGATGGACAGACTACCATGCAATGGAAATGAAAATCTTCCCTAAGTCATAACTCAATAAGAGCGTACCTGCTTGTGCAGAGGTCTGTAAAAATTTACATCTATATAATTTGAAATAATCAGTATTTTACTATTCAGTGGCTGATAACTGACTTTACTGAAAGTCACTTGTTCTAAATCTCATGTCCTAAATACACTTTCCCTTAGTGTTACTGTTGTGTTCTGAATCATGATCTCCTTTACTCCAAAGTAACATCTTAAAAGACTAAAATGTATCTGTCGTTTAATTACTCTGAAAAATTCAGTTATGTATTTTACCATAGAATATATATAATTGAGGGGGGCACCTGGGTGGCTCAGTCAGTTAAGCAGCCAACTCTTAATATAGGCTAAGGTCATGATATCATGGTTTGTGACATTGAGTCCTGCATCGGGCTCAGGGCTGACGGCTTGGAGCCTGCTTGAGATTCTCCCCTCCCTCTCTGTCTCTGCCCCTCCCCCTCACACACACACACACACACACACACTCTCTCTCTCTCTCTCTTTCTCACTCTCTCTCTCTCAAAATAAATAAATAAACTTAAAAAAAAGAAAGAAAGAATTGGTTTGGTAAAATCTGAGGATGAGCAAAGTGGGGAGGTAAGGTTCAGAATGAGCCTGTCACATTAGAACCATTAATCAAACAAAAAGGCAATATGCTGAATGGGAGATGATATTTTCAAATGATACATTCAATAAAGGGTTAATATCCAAAATATATAAACTGCTTATACAACTCAATACCAACAACTGGGTTAATTTCTTGATATTGCTTTTCTATTTTATATAAGCTGCTTTGCTAAATATGAGAATGACTTTATACACTTTATGTCTTTGAGTGTTTATGCATATTTAATCAGAATTTCATTATCTCTGCTTTATTTGGTACAAAGACAAATGTTACATATTTTTAAGTTTGATTTGCATTATAACTTAGGGCAAAAGTGAAATTCCAAAAGTTACATTCCCAAATGTTTATCACTGATACGGGAAATAACCATAAACCCATCCACCCATCTAGTCAACAGAGTAAGGGATCCCTTTATGGGCCACCGGAATGACTGTACCTTGTCATGTCACTCCTCAGCTTCCTGTCATGTCATTCCCACAGAGAACCACAGTAGACATGTGCTAATGAAAGAAATCTGAAACACATTTGCTCTTCTGTTTTCCAATGAAATTAACGGGCGCTGAATGACAATTTTCCATGTCCCTAATCTTTATCATGCCAGGAGTTAGCACGTGTCATTGTCAATGTCACCATCTTAAACTCCTGGGCAGATATGTTGGCTGAGGATGACGAGAAAAGTGATTTCCAATAAATGAGATGCCTGTCGGAAGAAGAACAGATATCACGGACAGGTGGGTTCTGAGGGCCTCCGCGGCGAAGCTGTGAGCTGACTTCCAAAATTATCTCTGCATTTTATAGTTATTCAGCAAATCTCTTCTCACAATAAATAGATCCCCTGTGCTGCTTTAAAAGGCCATGGCATTCATTTCATTCCATTTCACGGAACAGGAGCAGCTTGTTGATTAGATGAAAAAGAAGTTAGCCCTGCAATCGGCCGCTTTCCACCCTCCATTTATAAGGTGATTGGAAATTTCATAGTAATGATCTCGTAGTACATTTTTTCTGATATTACTTTTAAAGTCTATCGGATAGCAACGTTTTTGTTCCCTCAAGGAAATCAGTTTGGGGTAATTGTTTACTATACATCACAATGTGCATGCTTTGAAATTTACTACAAACAAGACCTCACTAGATTTCTTTTCTTTCCCTCCCTTTTGGCCCTTTGCCTACAATAAATGGCTTTCAACTCCCTAATGGACATTTTTTTTTTTTCTAGTCTACTACCACTAGAGCTTTATGTCATCCTGAAGCTATCAGGGAAATCCAAAATAGAAGATTTTATTTTATCCAACCTGTCATAGTCTGTTTCTGGACCCAAGGGGTCTTTTTTTTTTTTTTTTTTTTTTTTTTTTGGTGTGTGTGTGTGAGTGTATATGTGGAACTTTAACTCCATTTTGAATAGAGATCCGAGACCAAGCTTCTGAGAAAATCCTGGACAGATGTGTCTAGTTGGGAGAACTGATAGCTTGCCTTTAATGAGAAGTTTACCTCCAGATCTTTTTAGATGCTATCTTGTCATACAAAAGCAGTCATGACAGTATGTTAAAGAACACTAGCCCTAAACTGTGGACTACTTGACATGGCTCATTCCTCTGCTGACCTGCTATGGCTGTTAATGGCCCCTGGTGTGAAGGATTAAACAATAAGGACAGAAAAAAATCTACACTCGTGATCCATTCATTTAAAACCTGTCAGGAATGGTATTGGATCAAATTTCCCAAAATGGACCAGGTGCTCTGTACATATAATTGAACTTATTCATATATTTTATGCCCTCTCGCTGTCTCTCTCTCATTATGAATTATATATACTGTATGTACTTTTGATATATATGTATGATATAATATGATATTACTATCATATCAATTAGGAATAATTGCATTAAGATTAGTTCTGATTTAGACTTCCTTTGCGTAAATATATTTCCTCTCCTTTACGTTATATATACAGCATACTAAATAAATTTAATTTTAAAAAGTTCAATGTCCTTTAAACACAAGAAATAAGCTTGCCGTCTATGCTCTTTTCATAAATATGACATCTTACACCCACAAAAGTAAAGGCAATTTGGTGTACAAAAAAAACCACTGCTATTTATTCAAACTGTAAAATAGACTGCTAAACAGATTGAAGGGCTGGATAAAATTACCAACTCACATCGTTTTTCATAAATACTTTGATACTCTAAAAATAATAGATTGTATCTATCAGTAAAATCTACTGGTTTATAAGAGTTTAATATTTTATAATATAGCTTTATATGCTGTACCCAAATTTTGACAATGATGTGCTCTTCAGGGCCCAATACTTCTCTTTCCTTAGAATCTATCTGTTAGGTATGGTTTGTTCTTGTTTCCTATAAACATGGATGAACACCAATGGAAAATTAAGTGATCATAATAAGCATGGTTATTTTTTATTTTCTCTTCCACATGGGAAAGAGGTACTGAATTCTAACAATAATTATAAATTTTCAGTGTTTTATTTTACAGTGTTCGTTTCATCATCTTTGTTGAAAACCCAATAAGAGAAAATAATCATAATGTTTAGGGTTATAATATCAATTCATTTTTCAATCAGATATGTGATCCATTTTCAATTTCTCCCCCGTAACTGACAGACTGGAACAGCTACCACTATTACCTGAAGGAGAGCAACTCACAGTGGTGTTTTTCTTGCCTTCTCTGCTCAAAGAAAACTTCAAATGCAGATTTTTCCTCCAAAATCATTTTAACTAGCAGAGCTCTCAGTGTCGAAATGTCTACTTTGGTCCCTGCCAGGAAGATTCCATCAACTTCTATTGTATCACTTATCCCCTTCTGTTGACTTAGCATTTCCTGAAATACAGTCTTCACTGACCTAGTACTCCAGGAAACACCAATTTAGCATGGTAAATTACCATTTTCGCTGCTGCCTCAGCTTTTCCGGCAAAGACTATTTTTTTTCCCTCAGTCTCTTCTGTCAGAGAGCTATGGTTTTGAGGTGGATTTAGAAGTTCAGGACTATTACAGAACATAATGACAGGATGCCCTCAAGTGGTAACATTTACACTACCCAGAAAGCTCTAAATGGCTTACAACATGAATGCATAATTCATCCTTAACAGAGGTGGATAGCATCCCTGTAGCTCAATAAATGGGGTAGCAGGCATAAACTGAGAGAAAGAAATGGAGACAATATTAAATGTATCTGAAAGGAGATGGCATACATGTAACCAAAAGAATTTATCTATGTGTCTCAAATTACCATTCCTTAAAATGTTGATTGCCACTCTTCCTAATTGTGTGCCATTATGTATTAACAGAATCCCGTTGGTTATGGGAATTGTTTAGATATATTTACTGGGGTCATTGACCTCAAAAGTTGGTACATTTCACAACAACCTCAGTTCCATTAATTAATGACTCTGAACCTACATTTTCTTATCTGCAAAATAAGAGTAGAATAGATGAGACAGATTAAAAGAAATATATGAATGTCACATACAAGTGTGTCTACTGTAAAGAAGGAGCCCAAGGAAAGATCATTTTAGTTCTGTTTCATTTTTCACATTTCTTATTATCAGTGATAACACAGCCAGGAGTCTAGCTCAGAATCCAGATGAGAAAACCGATATTGGGAAAGGGCCAGAAGGGCTGAAAGGGTGTACTGACACAAGTGTGATGACATGTAATAAATCCCTTAGGACTTCCAGCTGAGCACTTTTCAAACAGGCTCCAAATCTCTGCCTTCTATATTGAAGTCTTCTGTTGTTTATTCTGGTAACTAGACCTATTCTGGTTAAAACTTTCAGTTGCTCAAGTCAACAACCTCAGAGCCATCCTTGAAATTTTATTTCCCACTTGGATCGTTTATTTTTCCAAATGTTTCTTCAATCTGTCACCTCCTTGTTAACAACCATCATGACAGCTTTGGTTCAGGTCCTCATCATTTTTCACCTAACTGGCCTTTCCAACATCAGTCTCTTCTTCTTACTATAACTTCTGAAAATTATCTTTCCAAAATACAAGTATGACCAGTATTCTTCAGGTTAGGCTGGTCAGCATTGTTTAAATTTCCAACAGGAAAAAAAAAATCTAATTCCTTACAAATTGTAGAGGGTCTGTCAGGTTCTACATCATGACCCTAGCATTTCTCTTTCTTTCTTTCTTTTTTCTTTCTTTCTTCCTTTCTTCCTTTCTTTCTTTCTTTCTCATTTCCCTTCTGCACCTGATGGCCGGCAAAACTCACTTTCTTCCATTTCTCTCTTCTTTCAGTTGGCTATTTTCCATATTTGGAATGCCCAACATCCTCAATATATTCACTCTGAAAAACTCACATATCCCTTCATTCTATTCTATTCAAATTTTACCTCCTCTTTGAAGCTTTCACTACTTCTTCAATTATTCTTTTGATTTTTTACTATGTTTCCATAACACTTGGTATACATCTTTTATTAAAACATATTATTAATTCCTGACTACATAGTTATTTTATTTTCTTGACTATGTATCTATTTAGCTGTACACCTTAAGATCTTATTTGAATGTTCCTGCCTCAACATTATAATATCTTGTAAACTAGAAATCCTGGAAAAATGTTTAGTCCGTCAATGATTTAATGGATAAATGCAAGGCATTAAATACTCTTTAAATGTTACAATGCATAAATATTGTATTTATGAAATGGGAATTCAATTGGCTATAAATTCATTCAGTATAAATCTAGAAAATAAGTGTTTTTGCATTTATTTAATCAAGAGTTAGTGTTTAGAGTAGCCCAAACAGCTACAAACTGAGGAATAAAACCTTGGATAGGAGGACTATACAAAGAATGAACCCCAAGTCTGTGTGTAAACTTGACACAATCCATTGGCCAATCCCTGAAATACCTACAAGTAGAAGAAAACCCAGGAAGCTAGACAGAGGGTAGCAAATGAAAAGCTGAGGTAACTGAGCAGAGATCTTTGCTGCTGCTCACTGCAAGAAAGATAGAATTTAAACTAAGCCAAATTTACTGCTTATAATTATATATATGTATATATGTACATACATATATATACATTCTTAGAAGTTAACAATAGTTCAAATCACTATAACATATCATCTTTGCTTTCCAGCATACAATCACTTGAAAAAAGAACAAAAAAAAAAAACACAAAAGAAATGATAAATCATAGTCAACAGAACAAACAGTCAATATAAATAATCTCAAGATGATCCAGATGTTAGAATTCTGATATTAGGACTTTTTTATAAGTTTGTTTATTTCTTTTGAGATTGGAGAGGGGCAGACAGAGGGAGAGACAGAATCCTAAGTAGGCTCCACACTGTTAGCACAGAGCATGGCAATGTGCTGAATTGTCATGAATTGTAAGTTAATGACCTGAGCTGAAATCAAGAGTCACTTAACCAACTGAGCCACCTAAGCACCCCTGAAATTAGGACTTTAAAATAGACATTATGATATATTTGCAGTTTTCAAGGAAAATTAATTAACTAGTTATAATTAATTAACAGGTAAGAACTTTCAGCAAATAGATGGAAAGTGTAAATAATGACTATATACAAATCCTAGAACTGAAAATGAAATATCTGAAATGAGAAAAAGGGCTATTATTACATAAGCTTAACAGCTAATTGGAGAGGGCAGAAGAAATGGTCAATTAACTTAAAGCTTTATGAATACAAATTACTTAATCTGAACAGAGATGTAGAAAAGGTATTAGAAAAAAATAGAGCAGAATCTGAGTAAGACAGTATCATTCAGTCTGATAGATGGATCGCATAACTGTAATATGACATAACTAGAGCCCAGAGGGAAGAGAAACAAAAGGAAAGAAGAGAGAGAATAGAAAACGTATAGAAGAGAAAATACATAGTTATAGAAGAAAATGTTATTGATTTTAGGACATACTCTCAAATATTTAAGAGTATATTCATTTGCTAGGGCTACCATAACAAAGTACCACAAAATAAATGGCTTCAACAACAGAAATGTATTTTTCAAAGTTCTGGAGACTAAAAGTCCAAGATTAAGGTATCAGCAGAGCCATATTCCCTCTGAAGGCTCTAGGACAGGATCTGATCCAAGCCTCTCTCCTGGCTCCTGATGGTTCTTTAATTTGTGGTAGCAGCCCTCCAACCTCTACACAGAATTCTCCCTTTGTGTGTATATGGGTGTAATTTCCCCCCTTTTCATAAGGATAACAGACACATTGGATTAGGGCCCACCTTAATGACTTCATTTTACCATTTAACTTTGCCTCTATGAAGACTATTTCCAAATATAGTTATGTTCTGAGATGTGGGGTTTAGAATTTCAGCACATCTTTTTGGAGGACACAATCCAGCTCATAATAGTGATAAAGTGTTGTTATGAAATATCTAGCTTAATCCTAAAAGATACAGAGAAAATATGCAGAAAAACATATACAAGTACACATACGCACATATGTGTATATGTAAATACATATATACATACATACAGTTATGTATGCGCGTATGTATTTCTGGAAAGAGAGAGAAAAAATAGTTAAGTCAATGGGGAAAATGCAAATAATTGGTAAATCTGGATTTAGAGTATTTGGAATTTCCTAAAGCAGTTTAAAATTTATCAGAAATAAAAAGTGACAAAATATTAAACATTGTATATCCCCTTGGAAGACCAACTGGCATGAAAGGAGATATCATTTTGTCTTCCTTAAGAATACAAGAGGGTTAGGGAGTGTCAGACTATGCGTGCTTCCTGGCTTCAGCATTCTCATCCTTTCTACAGTGGGAACTAATTTTCTCTCCTCAGCTGTCTCAGCCATATTGCAGCCTCAAGGACAAACTACTGTTCTGAGCAAAAAGTATTTAGTGAAACTAAGAGGGGACTCTGGGGCTTGGTACTGCCTATTGTCTTGAATCAATCTGTGAGCTTGGGTCCAGTTATAATACCTCATCTGAGCTTTTCCCCCTGTCCTAGAAACTCTCTATTTCCTTCTTGTCTCTAGGTCCCTCTGTGAATGAAATCCCATTTCCCTGTATTCAGCCCTAAAAAGAAATGAATCTAAGGTCCATCTTAGTGAATAAAGAAATTTGCCTTCATATTTCCCCAATACTCATCATCTATTTCTTTAATTTGTGTTGAGTGTAGTTGACACAAGGTAATGTAACTAGTGTTACCTTAGTTTCAGGTGTACAACTTAATGATTTGACAAGTTTATACATTATGCTGTGTTCTCCACAAGTGTATCTTCCACCTATCCCATTAAATTACTATGACATTATCATTGATTGTATTTCTTATGATCTGCTTTTTACTCCTGTGACTTATTCATTCCATAACTGGAAGCCTGTATCTCTCTCTCCCCTTCATCCATTTTTCCCAACCCCCCACTCCCCTCCTCTCTAGCAACTACCAGGTTATTCTCTGAATCTATACTTCTGATTCTGCTTTTGGTTTGTTTATTCACTTAAGAGTGGAATCATATGATATTTGTCTTTCTCAGTCTGACTTATTTCATTTAGACTAATAGCCTCTAGGTCCATCCATGTTGTCTCAAATCATACAATCTCATTCTTTTTTATGGCCATGTGATATTCTAGTGTGGGGCGGTGGGTGTGTGTGTGGATGTGTGAGTGTGTACCACATCTTCTTTATCCATTAATCTATCAATGGACATTGGGACCGCTTCTATAATATGGCTACCGTAAAAAATGCTGCAATAAACATAGGTGTCCATATATCTTTTCAAATTAGTGTTTTCATTTTACCTTGGAAAATATCCAATAGTGGAATTATTGGAACATATGGCAGTTTTATTTTTAATTTTTTTAGAGCCTCCACACTGTTTTCCACAGTGGCTGCACCAATGTACATTTCCAACAGTGCACAGAGTTTTCTTTTCCTTGTCAACATTTATTATTTCTTGTCTTCTTGATTTTAGCCATTCTGACAGGTGTGAGGTGATATCTCATTGTGGTTTTAATTTGCAGTTCTCTGACAATTAGTGATGTTGAGCATATTCATGTGTCTGCTGGTCATCTGTAAGTCTTCTTTGGAAAAATGTATATTCAGGTCCCCTGCCCATTTTTAAATCAGATGGTTTCTTTTTTTTGATGCTGAGTTGTATAAATTCTATACAAAATATATTGGATATCAGCCCCTCATTGGACATATCGTTTGCAAATATCTTCTCCAATTCTGTAGGTTGTCTTTTTGTTTTATCAAGAGTTTCCTTTGCTGTGCAAAAATTTTTTATTTTGATGTAGTTCCAATAGTTTATTTTGCTTTTATTTTCCTTGCATTAAGAGACCTATCTAGAAAAATATTGCTATGGATGATGTCAGAGAAATTATTGCCTGTGTTGTCTTCTAGGAAGTTTATAGTTTCACAGCTCACGTAAAGGTCTTTAATCCATTTTGAGTCCATTTTTGTGTACGATCTTAGAAAGTAGTCTAATCTTTATGTGTGGCTGTTCAGGTTTTTCAGCCTCATTTATTGTAAAGACTATCTTTTCTCCTTTCTATATTCTTACCTCCTTCATCATAGATCAATTGATCATATAAATAGGACTTTATTTCTGGTGCCTCTGTTCTGTTGATCTATATATCTATTTTTGTGCCAATAACATACTGTTTTGATTACTACAGCTCTGTTGTATATCTTGAAATCTGGAATTGTGATACCTCCAGCATTGCTCTTCCTTCTCAAGATTGCTTTGGCTATTTGGGATCTTTTCTGGTTCCATACAAATTTTAGGAATCTTTGTTCTAGCTCTGTGGAAAATGCTGTTGGTATTTTGATAGGGATTTCAATGAATCTGTAAATTGCTTTGGGTATTATGGATACTTTGACAATATTAATCTTCCAATTCATGAGCATGGAATATCTTTCCATTTGTTTGTCATTTTCAATTTCTTTCATACGTGCTTTATCGTTTTCAGAGTACAGGTCTTTCCCCTCCTTGGTTAAGTTTATTCCTAGGATTTTATTCTTTTTCATGCAATTATAAATGGGATTGCTTTTTAATTTCCCTTTCTGCCACTTTATATCCAATGTATAAAAACACTACTAATGGGGCTCCTGTGTATAGAAACACTACTAATGGGGTGCCTGCGTGGCTCATTTTGTTGAGCATTCGACTTTGGCTCAGGTCATGGCTCAGGTCATAATCTCAGGTTTGGGCTCCACCTTAGGCTTTGAACCGACAGTGCAGAGCCTGCTTCAGATTCTCTGTCCCCCTCTTTCGCTGCCCCTTCCTCCCTCACTGTCTTCTCTCTCAAAAATAAACATTAGGGGCACCTGGGTGGCTCAGTTGGTTAAGCGGCCGACTTCGGCTCAGGTCTCGATCTCGTTGTTCGTGAGTTCAAGTCCCACATCGGGCTCTGTGCTGACAGCTCAGAGCCTGGAGCCTGCTTCCAATTCTGTGTCTCCCTCTCTCTCTCTCTGCTACTCTCCCACTCATGCTCTGTCTCGTCTCTCAAAAATAAATAAACATTAAAAAAAGAAACACTACTGATTTCTGTGTATTTATTTATTTTTGTTAATTCTGTGAATTCATTTATTGCTACTAGTGTTTTTGGTGAAATCTTTAGAATTTTCTATGTATAGTATCATGTCATCTGCAAAACGTGACAGTTTAAACTTCTTCTTTACCAATATGGATGCCTCTTATTTTTTTCTTGTATTATTGCTGTGGTTAGAATTTCTAGTATTATATTAAACAAAAGTGGTAAGCGTGGACACCACAGTCTTGTTCCTGATCTTAGAAGGAAAGCTCTCAGTTTTTCACCATTGAGGATGGGTAGCAATAATTATAGCAGACAAAATAGACTTTAAAACAAATACTCTAACAAGAGGCAAAAGAGGGCATTACATAATGATAAAATTGAATTATATCAATTCAACAAGAAGATATAGCAATTGTAAAGGTCTATGATCCCAACACTGGAGTACCTAAATACATAAAGCAAATATTAACAAACATAAAGACAGAAGTTGATGGTAATACAGTGATAACAGGGGACTTTGATACTCCACTTACATCAATGTATAGATCATCCAGACAGAAAATCAATAAAGAAACAATGTCTTTAAATGACACGTAAGGGAGATGGACAAAACAGATATATACAGAACATTTCATCCCCAAACAACAGAATACACATTCTTTTCAAGCGCACGTGGAACATTCTCCAGAATAGATCCCATATTAGGCCATGAAACAAGCCTCAATAAATTTAAGAAGATTGAAATCATACCATGTATCTTTTCCGACCCATTTTCCATTTTAACTGACTATGGTTACAGTCTACCAACTTCTAAGACAATTTATTCCAATTTTGACTTACCTGTTGCTTAGTATTTTAATGATGTATACAGAAACAGACCTGGTCAATTTAGCCTGACATACTGTATGTCTGTTTTATCCTTTGAACTAGATTTCTCTCTTCATTGTATTCCAGTGGTGTCACTGTCATCTCAGCTCTTGAAGATGGCCCCATGACTTGGAATACCTCAGTAATTACTTCAAGGTAGATTAGATAAAGTGGTACATAACAAATATACGGTGTCCACAAGTCTGTTTTCAATTGAATGTGGTTGTACACGCAGACAGAAAAATGTGGAAAGAAACGAGTGAATGTGAAGAGTAAGGCAGAATAGTACGGTGACAGATGGTAGTGACACTTGTGGACAGCACAGCATATGTATAAACTGGTGACTCACTATGTTGTATACCAGACTCTAATGTAACATTGTATGTCAACTACTCTCAAATTTTAAAAATTAAGTAATTTTTAAAAAATTAATGTACAAAAATATATTTAATTTTTTAATGTTTATTCATTTTTGAGAGAGACAGAGGGTGAGTGGGGGAGGGGCAGAGAGAAAGGGAGACACAGAATCCAAAGCAGGCTCCAGGCTCTGAACTGTCAGCACAGCGCCTGATGCGAGGCTCGAACTCACGAGCCGGGAGATCATGACCTGGGCCGAAGTTGGACGCTTAACCAACTGAGCCACCCAAGTGCCCCCAAAAATATATTTTAAAAGAATATGAGAGAATACCTTAAAAGTACTCTGAGAATGGCACATAGTAGATGGCTCTGAATGTGTATGTAATGACCATGAAATTACTGGCCTTACGGTCAGAAAACAATTAACAATTTTCCTTTTAAATATCAAATCTTATCTAATGATAGTGGCTGCTGGGAATATTGCGGTGGGAGGGATTCCGTGCCTCTTAAAGGTTCAACTAAATGGATCAGTTAGTGAGATCCGTCAGGTTGTAGAAGACTTATCTGCACAAGTGCTACATTTTTGTCTATACTATCCTAGCTTCCAATCTCTTCACAAAAACAATAGTAGGATATCTTTGATGTAAATGAGGACTCTATGACCCCAAGGTACCAATCTTATTGTCATGTTTCACTGTTCATTCATGATATAGATTAAAGAGAAGAATACAGGGAGTATCACTTACTGATGCTTATTCTATGCCAGGCACTAAGTTAAATATATCAGTAACTTTCATTTATATTTTTATAAATCACATTGTTAAACCAATGGCATACTGGATTGGATGATAATGAGACACATATATGTTAAAATTTCTCTCTTTACTGTTTCAGCCAATTAATGAAGAAATCTGACTGTGTACCAAAAGAGGCCACCTTGCTTTTCAGTCAGGTGGTATATGGTTGATTTTGTGTGTCCCCTTACCTGGGACTCAGTGCCCAGATTTTTGGTCAAACATTATTCTCGATGTTTCTTTGAGGACACTTTAGAATGAGGTTATTTTAATAAGCGGACTTTGAATAAAACAGATTGTCCTCCGTCATGTGGGTGAGCCTCATCCAAACAGTAAAGGTATGACTAGAACAAAAGTTAGCCTTTCCTGAAAAAGAGGGACTTCTGCCAACAGACTGACTTCAAACTTTTTCTGTAGCATCAACTTTTTCTGGTTCACCAGCAACTTTGCACACAAAATGCAACTCTTTCCTGGACCTCCAGCCAACTCTTCCATCAGATTTTGGAGTCCCCAAACCTCGACAATTATGTAAGCCAATTGCTTAAAATAAATCTGCTTCTATATTTCCTATCAGTTCTGTTTCTCTGGAGAACTCACTAATACAAGTAGGTTGTATAATTAAATGACTCCTTAACTCTACACTCATTTCAGACACTGTATGTAATCACACATCATTAAATTTGAGATCCAATGAGGAAAAAGAAGAAAAATAAAAAAGAGACACACATGTCCTGGCTATTTATCGTTGTACAACACTCAATAGTGCCTTAAACCGACAGTCATCTTAACGTTATCTTGTGTGTAGTCTTAGATTCTGTGGATTGGGGAAACAGGGAGTTCTAGTTTGTGCTTTTTATGCAGTTACAGTCAGACTAGCTGAAGCTGGAATATCCAGTGACTTGAACAGCTGAGACTGTGTGTGTGTGTGTGTGTGTGTGTGTGTGTGTGTGTGTGTGTGTGTGGTCTCAAATCTCTCTACATAAAAATTTGGGTTACTTTCAGCTTCTTCACAGATTGACAGCCCCCAAGCTGTTAACAGCGTTCACATGGCATATGAAGTTTTTAAGTATGAGTATTCCTATAATCAGGGCTGAAGTTACATCATATTTTTTGATAAAGCTTCACAAGTCACATAATATTATTTTCTTTTGAATTTTATTGATTGAAACAGTCACAAAAGTACAAGCTATTTCAAGGAGAGGGAATAGAAATAGATCTCTATCTTAATAAGAGGAGTGTCAAAAAAGTTTGCAGACATTATTTTAAACTTCCTTTTTATTCCTTACATTCCTTCCTTCACTCCTCTCTTAAGAAAGAGAGAGCCAAGCTCAGTCTTTAAAACTGGTAAAGAAACCACAACTCCTTACCCAATCAGTACCAGTTACCTAATTAGTACTAGTTACAGTATGTACTAATCAAGAAGCTATTGTGTTCCTAACACCTTGTAGGTAATGTCAAAGTAGAGAATAAGAAACAGTACAAAACCGATTCCCTGGGCTTACGAGCTTAGCATTATTTGTAAAGTATATAGTCTCCCCTTTCTTTCTGAATCCATCTATCTTTTTGAAAGCTGTGGGTAGCCTAATGGTTATTTGGTTACTATGTTCTTCACTGTACACTAAATCTATTCTCTCTAAACAGAATCCCGAAAACGTACCATGTCTAAGTTTTATTAACTTTTTCTTTCTTCATTGTGAAAGAATGAGGTGGTATTAACTTCAAGATATCAAGCAATTATTTGGCTTCTAACTCAATGACACATTCTGAAAGGTGACTCGAACAATTTTTAAATTCTGCAGCACAGCTGAATGGCAAAACAGATACTGATGATTTTTTTCTTGTTACATTGATTTCAGCCTGAACAAACTACATTTTTTATAATATTAAAAACTAGTCATGCAAAGTCTGAAAAGTTATCAGTGCCTTGTCCTACACTCAGAAAAGAAGTAGTCTGGTGATCAGCTCTTGGAAATCAATGTTAGTACATTTTCTTTCTATTTTCCATAAACACAAGATCAACAGATACAAAGGCAACAATATCACTTTTATGTTAAATAATGCATATAAGATTTTAAGGAATAGATTAGAATAAAAAACACAACTAAAAATAAAAAATCAATAGATAGATAATAAGTAGATGATAGGTAGATAGATAGATAGATGATAGATATGTGAAATCAAGAGAAGGCATAACATAAAGGATAAAGAATCACATGTATAAAAGGAAGGATGAGGAAAATGAGAGAAAGGTGGCACAGGTTAAGGGAAAAAGAGACAAGAAAGTGGGGAAGTGAATTGAGGGCATGAGACAGAGTGAATAGAGTAGTAAAATCTTTATTCTTTCTCTTTAAGTCTTGGATTCTTTAAGAGTTTTGAGAATATAAATAGATAAAGAAGATACTGTATATACACCACACACACACATACACTGGAATATTATACAACTATAAAAAAGGATGAAATTTTGCCATTTGCAACAACATGGATGGACCTAGGGTATATTATACTAAGTGAAATAACTCCGTCTGAAAAAGACAAATATATTATTTCACTCATACATGAACTCTAAAAACAAATGAATAAACAACAATACAGAGAACAAACTGATGGATGCCAGAGGGAAGGGGAGTGGGAGGATGGACAAAACGGGTAAAAGTGGGAGATATAGGCTTCCAGTTATGGAGTTAGTAAGTCATAGGAATAAAAGACACCACTTAGGGAATATAATCAATGATATTATAATAACATTGTATTGGTGACTTGGTAGTGGTGAGTACAGTATAACATATAGAGATGATAAATCACTATATTGTACACCTGAAAGTAATGTGAGTTTGTGTTTCTTAAATTAAAAACAATTTAAGTTAGAAAGTATCATAGATTTTGCCTTCTTAGTATTTTGTAATTATTAATCTCTGAAGAAATTAATAAACATATAAGTAGCATTTTTTAAAAAGTTATAAGTAAGTCATGATAATATTGCAGGCATGTGTACTAGGTCATAATTTGACACTATTTTCTGAAAGTTTTTAGAATTACATTTTTTGTTTTTTTTTCACACACACTGGTTGTATTTGTTCAAAATAAACAAAGACAAAACTCACTAAATATTATCTAGGACATCACTAGATCAATGGAAACTGCCAATCACATCCAAATAGAAACTCTAAAAGGTAAGACTCCTCCAAAAGAATAGACAATAGCTACACAAGGCACTTCTAGGAAATACAGCTGAACTCTTGCATTAACAATGCATCTATTGTAAAATCTGAATGCATTTCACAGACATGTTTCAGTGAAGAATTTCTCCCCCCCCCAAAGTGAAAATAGAGCATATTTGTGTTTTAGACCGAGGATTTCTAAGATAGGAGGGTAGGAAGACTCCCAAGAAGATATTTATCTCAAAGACCAATTAAAATATTCCTTTACACAACTCTGACTGGTAAAGAACTAGAAGGTCATCACTCTTGTTTTTACAAAAAGAAAAACTGAGCAAATATGAAGGTGTAGGAGAACCCAGAGAGTCACAACCAAAATTAGCTTACCTGGAGCAGACGCAGCTGAAGTCACAAACTGGGAGAACAGTTAACTGGTAACAGAGCATGAGAGTGAGAGACTCCTGGAGGCTACGGTTTGAGAGGTACTCCCACTAGTCAGTGGGTTTGACTTCCACATATCCCACTAAATTCACTGTAATGTTTAGAAAGATTCCCTCATGTCTGTGGTGGGAGTAATGGAAAAGTAATATTGTGTAACATCTTAATAAGTATATTCTCAAAACCAAAGGGGAAAAGACTTTACCACAAACTTATTACACCTGGGGAAAAAACATTACTTCCATCCTAGACCCCTCTGGCCTTCCTATATCACCAAAGTGAGGGGGAAAGATAGATCGGTGGGAAAACACATGTGAAAGTCACAGTCCCTTGACGCAGGCCCAGTAAAACAATGAGATTTAATCACAAGATTTTAGAACACTGCTCCTCCCCAACAGTGTACCAGCACACCAATAAGGTTTAGAATAAAAACAGTGGATTACAAATGAACAAGCTTCAAGACAAAGATTCTATTTAGGAAGCAGTTCTTCAGAAAAGCTGAAAACAGCAAGAGAGAAATAAAAGAGAAAAATAAACACGGACACTAAAAGAAATGAAACCTTGGCACCTACAGGTACAGCAAAACCTAAACACAGCCCAACTGCTAGAGTGACATATATCCATTCACTGAAGGTCTATTTATCTCACTTCCTACAACCCCTATAGTATGTCCAGCTTTCAACGAAAAATCAGAAGGCATAACAAGCTTCCCCTCCACCAAAAAAGAATATTGAGTCTAGGCAACCATCTCAAATATGACAGAGATGTTGAAATTATTAGGAAGGGAATATAAGTAGCTATAGATAGTATGTTAAGGGTTCTAATGAGAAGTAGATAACCTCCGAGAACAGATGGGTAATATAAGCAGAGAGTTGGAAATTAAAAGAATCAAAAGGAAACAGTAGAAATAAAGAACACTAACATAAATGAAGACTGCCTTTGACTTACTCATCAGATGACTGGGCATGGCTGAAGAAAGAATCTGAATTTGAAATTAGGTCACCTGAATCCTCATGAATCGAAATGGGGGGAAAAGCGACTGGAAAGCACCCATGAACCGAAGGACTATTTTGAAAGTTGTAACATCCATAATTAGAATACTAGAAAGACAGAATAAAGGACATATTTAAAGCTATAACACCCAAAAATTATCTAAAACTCATAACAAAGTAAAATCAGGAATCTCAATAAGCAGGACAAGTACCAAAACTATGAATATACACAAAACAAAACAAAAACCCCAAACAAACCTAAACATAGGCATATCATATTCAACTTGTAGAAAACCAAAGGCAAAGAGAAAATAAAATAATGAAAGAAGTCAGAGGATGGGGAGAAAACACGCCATCAGTAGACAAACAAGGGAAAGAATTGTGGCAGACTTAGCAGAAATCGCACAACTAAGAAAAGAATGGAGGGAAATATGTAAAGTGATGAAAGAAAAAAAAATAGCCTTGAAAGACTTATATGGTAGACCTTGGAAAAACTTCCTGGTACATGTTCAAATTTCATCAATTGCCTTAATAATGCTTTTATAGTTTATTTATTCCAGGATTCAACGCAGAATCTTTCACTAATTTAGTTGTAATTTTTTTTTTTTACTCCCCTCTAATATTTTTCTTAATCTTGACAGTTCCTAAGAACATAGACCAGGCATTTTGTAGAATTCCCTTCAGCTGGGTTCATATTCACTTAAGCATTTGGGAAGGAATATCAGAAGTGACACGCCCTTTCCAGAGTGGCACATCACACAGTGTTGGTTTTTCCCAATACTGAAGATTTTAACTGTTTTCTACCATAAAGTTTTATTTTTCCCTTTGTATGGAATAGGTAATATGTGGAGAAATATGACATTATGTATCTTCTAACTCATCAAAAATTCATCCACTAGCTTTAGCATCCAATAATTTTATTAACCCATCACTCTGTGTGTTTTATTTGATATGCTACTATAAAGAAGATATATACATATACACACACTATGTAGTATGTGTATATATACACTATATAGTATATACATATACTATACAGCATATACACACTATATTGTGTATATGTGTATATATATATATATGGGCTGATTAATCTATATATCTAAAGAAGATATATATATACACACTATATATATGTATAGTATATATATATGTATAGTGTACATGTATATATATGTATAGTGTGTATATATACATACATGTATATATATAGTATGTATGTATGTGGGCTGATTATAGACTCCAAGATTTTTATTTTATATAATGTGCTATAATACATTATTGCCATTATTTTCCTTGGTTCTCAAATTTTCAGTTTTGGATAGCAGGAGCTCCCTAAAGTTGGCTTCTGTGTCCTTTCATTAGGTTTCCATAATTCTTAAAGTACTTTCTTAACTTTTTTATCTATTAATGCTTCAGATACACTGCTCCATGCTGAATTTTTTTTTTCTCTACGGAGCCATAGTCTCTGTTAGTGGAGAGTTGGATTTGGAAACTAAGATGTAAGCACTAAGTTTGCACATCGTTAATGAATTGACGATGATTCTAGCCCCTTTCAATATACAGAGCTGGGAAATGCATGAATCCACACACAATTATCCATATATATTCACATATATAAATGTATTTCCCTATTTCTCTCTTTCTCTCTCCATGTATATATTTGTGTCTGTATAAAAAATATGAGTATATTTTCCAATTCTATCTCTCTCTATATTTATACGTATATATGCATATATGTGTATGTATTTGTGTATATATGTGTATATATGTGTGTGTGTATATGTGTATATACACACGCATGAGTGTATGCATGTGTTCATAAAATACGAATTCATTCTAAGATTTCCAATTCCAATCCAACACTGCAGGGTATATTTAGTCTTACCCTTTTTTATATCAAGAACTTCTTTAACCAATAGTGAGAAACTTGTATCCTGTTATCTTTAATGTATCTACTCACTTCTCAAGCCAAAAATACATAAAAAGGAGTTTCTGAATTTCTCACCCACATCACTGTAAAAAGAAAACGTACTAACTAGAGTTCAAAATTTAGTTATAGTCTTTTTTTGTTGGAGGGAATAAAATTTACATATAATGACATGCACAAATCTCAAGTATGCAGTTAGATGGGGTTTGACAATGGAATCCTCCAGGGTAACCCACATTATGGTCAGGATATAGGACATTTCCATCCACTAAGACAGTTCCATTCTGCTCCTTTGCAGTCAGCAGATCCCCTGAAGCAAACACTTCTTCTAATCTTTTTTTATCATAGATTATTTTTGCCTATGTTAGAATTTATATAAATGGATACATACAGTATATATTTTTCTGTGTCTGGTTTCTTTTGCTAATCATAATGCTCAAGGTTCATCCTGATTATAGCGTGTGCCAGTAGTTTGCTACTTTTTATTACTGCTCAGTATTATTCTACCATTTGTGTATGCTACAACTGATCTGTTCTCCTTGGAATGACATTAGAAGTCCTCTATCTGCAGAGTCAAAGAGAAGACTCTTATTGTCCAGTTTTTGCCACTATGTGTCTTGGTTTTTCTTGCAGGATCCAAGAATAGATGAGGGAGAAGCAAAGAAAGCAGATTTATGGCCTACTCTGTATTTCATTCTTATATGGCAGCACCTGTTACTTGGCTTGCCCTCTATTCTAGTCCCAAACCCAATATCAGTCCAGCAACAAAATTGTTACCACATACACAAATAATGGATGTTTCCAGAAAAAGCAATTTACTGTTCAGAAAAATCACAGGAACCCCGTTAGCTCAGTACAGGCTTAAATCTTTGAACATTCTCTTCTTGGCATGCCCTGTCAACATTGCTATTTTCCAACTTTTATCACACTTTCAAGGGAGAATAAACTGTGTCCCTTGTAAGAGGGTTTCACACTGTGTTAAATAAAAGTAAACAGGTGAAAAGTATTGACTTTCTCAATGCACAGTTTGTCTGGAATTTTAGTGTGCTAATGTGAGCTGTGAGTCTCCATGGAGGGGTGTGGCAGTTCTTTAGCACTTTCCCAGCTTATTTGAACATAGAAACTGCTTTTCTCATGATGGAGAGAAGGGCAGATTTTTTCACAGGCGAGTATTCTACAGAATCCCCTTGTACAAAATCCCCTTAATCTAGGCATGTAAGGGCCGTTAATTATTCCCATCCCTTCAGGAGTAAGACTCGCTTCTGACTGCCCTGATAAATCTGTTCATGGCCCCTATTCATTTTCACTGTTTGGAAAGCCTCATGCCTCACTAACTCAACCAAGTGTCTGCATTCTCAGCTCTGTTTATACAAAATCGCTTCCTCATCTATGTCATAGCCACAGATGATTGTCTCTTTCTTTCCCTGAGCTTTTATTATTCTCTACCCTCTACCTAGGCTCTCATTTGTATCTACATAGCTCCTTTGTTCTTTTCTCTCTCAAAGCTTTATCGACGGAGTACCCTCTCCGGCTCATTACTTGGTAATCCAGATGTCCACTGAAGTCATTTTGCCTTGACAGATTTAAATAAAATTAGGTTGTGACATCATCTCAGGAAATGTTGAAAATCTCATTCTCTTCCCCAATATTTCTTTGAATATCTCATGCCTGAATTTCCTGTTTCTGCTGTTCAAGTTTGTGTTCTACCATTTTCCAATTTAATGATTTTCCTAGTCTTGATGCTTTTAAGTTCACCAGATATCTTTCATATTTTCTGAAACTTGATAATATTTTTCACAAATTTAAATGCAACAAAATGGAACAACCATTTAGATTAATGGTAAGTTGTCTTCTAAAATTCGAACACCCTGGGGCTAGAGTCCATGGGTTTTCATACATTATTATTATGATTCTATGACAATTGCTTCTCCTAAAATTATAATACCCAAAATTTCTTTCAATATGTTTATAAAAGGTAGAGTAACTCTATTTAATCTATGTTTTATTATCAATAAATATTATATGATTTATTAAGAAGAAAATTCAATGATTATTATAATTAGAATGATAAACATCAATAAAATAACTATTTTTTATCAGTTATATTAACAAGAAGAAAAGTAACAATCCAATTGGTAAATATATTTTTTCTTTCTCAGCACCTATTTGCTTCATGCATTTTCTTTGTGGTCTCAAACTGAAGCATGAAACAGTCATTTGATCGTGTATCATGGTTAAATTATGATTCAGGAAAGCTCTTACTCACACAGTGGATTTTTATGAGTATCTTAATTGTGGAGCTAATGCAAGCTATAGATTTATGCTGATTAAATCCAGATGACTTGCTCTCTTGGTCCTTAAAACTTTAAATTGTCAGTTACTGATTCTCTGTTTCCTACTGTGTATTCTTAGTAACAATATCTCTCTTCCTTATTTTGAAAAGATATTCTACTTGTTGTATTACATTTGGTCTAAATTTCCTTCACGGTAGTGTTTCAGTTAATGATTTTTTAAAAACTCATAGAAAAATGACAGAAAGTACATTTTAGATATTCAATTCTCCCTGAATACCAAAAGCTCTCATATTCACGAGCAGTAATAATGTCTTTCCTTTCTGGTACAAACTAATCATTTAATTTGAAGAATAAGAAAATCGACTTGCTAAACAATCCAAATTTATCTGCGTTTGTGTTGACAGCATCTAATAAGGTTGTTTGAAAATAAAGTCTCGCTGCTTCTGCCAAGTTTAATTTTGAAAAGTGTATACGTTAAAATGGACCCCTGGTCCCCAGTCATGCAGCAAAACAAATAAAAAGAATAAAAGTTAGAAAATAAGCAGACTGAAGTGGATTTTCTTTTTTCTTATAAGCTTATTTATTTTGAGAGAGAGAGAGAGTGTGTCAGAGTGTGTGGGGGGGGGCGGAGGGCAGAGAAAGAGAATTGCAAGCAGGCACCATGCTGTTAACACAGAGCCCAAAACAGGGCTCAATCCCACAAACAGTGAGATCATGGCCTGAACCTAAGCCAAGAGTCAGATGCAGAACTAACTGAGCCACCCAGGTGCCCTTGGGGTGCACTTTCTGGTTTTTTTTTTTTTTTGTAATGTTTTATCTATTTTTGAGAGAAAGAGGGGATGAGCAGGGGAGGGACAGAGAGAGAGAGGGAGACACAGAATCTGAAGGAAGACAGGCTCCAGGCTCTGAGCTAGCTGTCAGAAAGAAGACTGATGCAGGGCTCGAACTCAGAAACTGTGAGAACATGACCTGAGCTGAAGTCGGATGCTTAACCAACTGAGCCACCCAGACACCCACACTTTCTAAGTAGTTAAGTGGCTGATGAGAAATGCTGTGATTAGATGGTTAACTCTGAGAAGACATGATGATTAGAACGGATTTACTTACCACAGTTGGCTCAAAAACTAGGCACTAATTAGTATCTTAATGCCCACTCATATGTGAAAGAAATAAACTGTGGCATTCTCTTGGCAGTTTAAACTATATACTAAATGGAGAAAAGATCAAATAAATAGAGGTAAATAAGAGATTAGGTGAAGCAAAATGTCATCACCTGTCTTCAGCTGAGGCAAATGGGGAACTGTGATTTTCATGATATGCCATGTGAAGAATCTGTTTATACAGTTTGGTTTTCCTGTCTCTAGCTCTGCTTTAATCAGTTCATCCCATCTCCCAAATGAATGAGACTGGCCTAGTCACCTGATTATTCTGATTTTTGCCTTGCAGTCATTGGAAGAAGTTTGGAATTTCTTTCAAGAGGAATGGAAGGTGATTACAGAGATTTCGGCTGATGAGCAACAAAAAAAATAGAGATCATTGTTCTGTCCTTCCTACTTTGAAAAAAATAACAAATTCAGAAACTATGCTACAATGAGAAAATTCAAATGCTGATTACAAATACCATATAACAATAATACATTCTAATTATGATTTATTTAGAAAATAGAGAAAAATATGGGGAAAAAAACAAAATTGAAAGCACATATAAATGCATCGATTAGGGGAAAATGTAACAACGGTGTGATGAATTTTCTTTCTTTCACTTTTCTTTGGTATGTGATCAGATATAGATCACACCATATATTAAGTTGTATTTTTCACTTGATATCATACTTGGTTATATTTAGGTATCATGAGTAATGCTAGAAAATAGTTTTTTATGTCTACAAATGCTATTTCATGAAACAGATGCATTAATTCCATGATTTTGTAATATTTAGAGTATTATCTTTCGCATTTATAATAACAGTTTAAAACTCTATTAAATACGTTTTAAAATCATATATATGAATAGTTTCTTATTAATTATATCCTTATGGTTAAATGTGTGGGTTTGTAGTCAACCCTCTGGGTTCAAATTTCAGTTTCCTGACATATAAGCTATATGACCTTAGTCATCAAGAGTTCATTATTTATAAAATGGGCATCATCATAATAATGCCTACTTCAGAAGGCCATTAACAGTTTAAATGAGATAATACATATAAAGAGTTTGGCATACTGCTTGACACAGTGTTGTTGAAATCAACATTGTTATTTTCACTACAGATGTCATCATTTATAACTCTCCTGAGAATCACAATCCAAGTCAATAAAGTGAAGGTTCTGAAAGATGCCAAAACCAAGTGATTTATCATCTACTCAACACATCTCACCGGAGAGTCCTTTTAGGTGTAGAGACTCTTGGTTAGCATTTAGCAGAACAGACATTGAGAGATTTTTCCCCAAATAAAAAATTTCAAAGCATTTTTTCCCGGACATTTGTGTTGGCCATCCAACCAGATGCCAATTTTCATTCTTGCCACTCCTTTGGTTCTGATATATAAGTTCCAGGAGAGCAGTCTCTTAGCTGGTACACTTCAGTCTACCTCTGACCACCAGCATCTATCTTAATAACTATTGACAGATTAATATTACAAATGTCCAGTTCTAATCACATCAAAGACCTCAGGTAGTCTCTTTCAAAGAAGCTTTCACTCAACACTTTTAATTCTTCACATACATCCAAGATTTCCATGATCCAGTAAAGAGTTCTCCAGCTCTACTACCATTGAAGAGGTTTTTTTCTCTGACTCTGGAAAGTTTGGTCTTATAATTTCTTGCCTGTCTTTTTCCCCCACGTTGTCCCTTATATCCAAAATATCCTTTATTTTATCTTCACAAGTTTACATCCTGTCTTTCCATTTAAAATTTGCCATGTTCTTCATAAAAACACCTCCGTTTTCCATAGGAGGAAGAAATTTCTTTGTTTTAGCTTCTATGGCTGCTCTTCTTTCTTCTCTAATGGAATTCATTGTGTTCTGATTTGTATTTTTGTATTGGGTTTGTTTAGGGTGGTTTGTATTAGTTCTGATACCATTAGAGTTAGTTATGTACACATTTCATCTCCATTAACAAGTTTCTAAGCAACGTTTCTGATTCATATGATCTTTGTAGCCGTCAGGACCCCAGAATAATGTTTTCCAGATGGAACTGCTCACGTATTTGTTAAATATGTAATGTTCTAGCCCTTTCCAAAGGTCACCGTTATTTCTTCTGAAGATCCTACAGGTCACCCTTCTATCTAATTTATATGATTAACAAAGGTAGCAAGGGGTTCTTATCTGGAATTCATAAACTGCTTCCCAAAGAGTGATACTCTATTATCTTGCCTTAAATGGAAAATATCTTTTGAAAATAACAAAATTAAACTGATTGAGGAGCTACAGAGTTTTGCTTTTTTTTTTTTTTTTAAGTACTGAATCTTTATGAAAGGAACACCATCTCAGCAAGAGCGGAGGTCAGAGTCTCCTTTATCTGCCAAGAAAACCAGAAATGTAGCTCAGCCTTTATTGGACTTAAACAGCATGAGTGTGTCATTTCTAATGCAATTAAGAGGCTATACCAGGAATGCTGGATATCATAATTGCCAATTTACATGAGGTTCCAATTATTATTCATAATCTCTGTTTACATAAATTGTATCCTGGAGGCTTGGCTTTTCCATGAATTACTGAAGGTGATTCTATTTTTATAGATTTCTGATTTCCTGGGTTTAAATATGTGCTACTTTGTTGTGCTAGGGTAAGTATATAAAGAAAATACTTGGAGGAATAATTGTCACCAGACAAGCAAGACAAATAAAGAGCATTGCCGTGTCACACTCAAATGAAGGAATCTGAGAAGGTAATGCTATCTGTCACTCAACCCCCAATACCTCACTACCAAGCTATCAGGGCCATACTGGGAACCACAGCACCCCCACCCCCCCTTGTTTCTTCTGGCTGTTTTGCTCCTATCTCTTGAGAAGCTCAGAGATCAGGAAAGCCAAAAATCCCTCCCTCATCCTGAAGCAGAGAAAGGGAAGAGTGCCTGGACTTCATCAAGTAGGTCCCAAAATTAATATTATTGTACTTTTTGTTTTCATTTATTTAAACCCTAATTCCGGTTTCCTTCCTAAATAAAACTTTCCCCTTGGACAATGAAAAGCTCTTGGTTATTCTCATTAGTGAAAATAATAATAACAGTAATAAATTACCTCAAGTGAAAAGTGTCATTTGTTCTGAGGATTTCTTATTTTGTTTGCAATTGGAAAATTCAAAGGTCCATATTTTTCAAATTTGATATGAAGAGTTCAAGTTACAGTACAGGGTGTAGAATGGCAGATTTGGTTCTGGCTTTCTTTATCCAGAAGGCAGAATGTGTTCGTGCATTTGCCAAATCCTCTCCACCTCTCCGAAATCCCCTCTCCTCTTCGTTCGAGTCTTCCTCACTCTGCTTATTGCTATCGACATCTAATGATGACTTTTGTATCATTTATTTCCTCGAGATTGTAAAACATAAGACAACATTTTTCTGCTTTCGTCCATTACTGAGCTGCTGTTCGTGTGAACTGTTGGCTGTGCGTATTTCCATCAGTCCTACATTCCTCTCGCCTTCACTGAGCAACTGCAGAAAATAAAAATATTGTGAGATTACCCCTAACTTAACTCTCTTAGGATGAACCACTGCCATAGAAGGGCCTGCTTGTTTAGGCAACATCCCTTTCCTTCCTCAGAGACTAGTTCTTCAGGCTGGAGGCTCAGTTTGCATGGGATGCCCTGAAGTACTTGCATTCACAAAAGAGGCTGGGAAATCTCGCAAGAACGGTCTTTCCTTTTAACTTCCTGGTGCTTCCTGAGTTCTCTCAGGTTTCAAGCATGAATCCCTTAAGCAAGAAAAAGAAATTGCATTCGTTTAGGAATTTTTTTCTGTTAAACTTTCCTTAAGCAAGAAAAGAGAAATTGTGATCTGTTCACTCCACGGGGAGCTTAAAAGTTCCATTTATTGGCTAATGATGTTTGAAAGATAACATAATAATTCTTTATTGTTCTCTTTCTGTTCTTCTCTCCAGAAAATGCCATCCTTTCAAATGTTAAGTAAATTAAACAAGGAGACCGTTAGACGAAGGTGGATCTGATGCTATAGTGGCCAACTTAAGCAAAACAAAATCTAAGCCTTTAAATACCTCAGGTCACAAAATTGAAACCTAAGGACAGCCAATTGCAAACAGCCAACTAGGTTTTAAGCAATAGCTTATTAAAACTTTCTTTTGCTTCTGCCTTTTGTCTCTGTCTTTTCCCAATTCTACATGAGTGCCCCTAATCACTTACTGTTTGGTGCTGCCCTATTTGAAAAACCTTTTTCTCAAAAAAAATTTTTTTCAAATTTTTAATATGTTTCAGTTCATCTTTTAACACTCTTACTTCCCTGGTCTTTCACAGAGAGCTTGAGCAACCTGACGTTTTTAATATCCTCACCTCGCTATACCTCTTTGATCCCACCCACTTTCTTATGGAAACCAGACTAATTCTTCTTTAGATAGATGCATCATTTAGAAGACAGGTGTCTTCAGTGAATCTCCCTCCTGAATCTTACACGGAAAACAAACAATATTATTTCGTAGTTGATATTATTTATTTGTCTGCTGTTGTGATAGAGATATTTGTGTTAACCAAAGTCTCTCGTTAATGAAATATAAATTCCTTTCATAATGAAAATGTATATTTCTTTTTTTAATGTTAATTTCATTTGTTGAGAGAAAGAGAGAGACAGAGTGCAAGTGGGGAAGGAGCAGAGAGAGGGAAACACAGAATCTGAAGCAGGCTCCAGGCTCTGAGCTGTCAGCGCAGAGCCTGATGTGGGGCTTGAACCCATGAACCATGACACTATGACCTGAGCTGAAGTCAGATGCTTAACCAACTGAGCCACCCAGGTGTCCCTAGAATGTATATTTCTTAAATACATATAAAAAGGAATCTAGGATCAGGTAACATTACGTTGACCACAATGAGTTCCTTTCTCATTCTTCTACTTTTATTTGTCTATGCTTTTTTTACCCCTTTGCTGGTATGAGTGATTCTCTTCCACAGTTCTCTTTGTCTCCTGTCTCCTCCTTTTCTTTTGTAATATATTCATTGAAAATGTATCTATCAAGCACTTTCTATGTTATTTGGTCTTCCTCCCATTCCTTCCACAAATAATAATTAACATTTCATATGCGACAAACACTGTCATAGACTGAGTACAGTGATAGACAAAACAGACATAAAAATCCTGATGTCAGTGAACTTACAGTCTACTGATGGAGACCATTATTAAACACATAGACAAAATCACATGTAATCACATATAGGATAAATGCTATGAGATAAAAGGGTAGTCACTATGACATAAACAAACACAAAACACCCACTGGTAGACTGTTTGATCAGAGAATATTTCTATGAGAAGATAAAATTTGAATAGAGTCCTGAAGGATGAGAAAGGGTCAGCTAAGTAAAGCAAAGGAAATAAATATACTCCAAGCCAGTGAGGCCTTTCACCAAGCACAGAGACTGTTAAAACGAGAAAGATATTCTCCTGGCTTCAATTTATCCAAAACTCTCACATCTATACAAAGCACCCAAAGCGTTATATTTCCAAACTTGACTCTCCCCTTGAGTTCTGCTCCACACCAGGGAGCTCTAAATGAAAGGTTTCGAGGTCTACTGAAACAAATCTATCATCTATACATCAAAGGTGTTCTCTCAAAACTTGCAGGTGAACACAGAGCTGAATTGGTCTTGTGTGTCTCCTTGAAACTCTCCACTACAATATTTTCTAAGATGTGTAAAAAAGGTGAAAATGGACAACATAGCTCTGTATTAAAGACCAGAGATGAGCATATGTTCAGGATGGAATTTCTATCTGTGCTGAGAATGATAGTAGCCTGAGAAACCCCTCATTCTACAAATGTCACGTGTTCCAAACTAATGCAGAACAGGAGGTACTCTCAAATAAATTAGAAAAATTCATTGCCTTGTTTCTCCCAATTGTGTCTAATTGAGAAATGTAGACAGTTGTACATGGCCAGAGAATTGGACACCATTGGAAGGTGTATCTCAATCCTCAGAAAGTTGACAAAATGCATCTGACTTTACTTCAGTCAGAGAACCTAACAGCGAGGAGAAGAAACCAGCCTCCCAAATGCACGCAGCCCAGAGACAATCAAGTATTTGTTGGATGTCAGTATTTTCATGAAAGCCTGTGTATGTGAGCTTCGGGTTCATGTTTCTGTCTTGGCCATGCTGGCCTTACGGTGTTTCTCAAGCAGGCCAGCCTTGCACCTCAGTGCTTTTGCACAGGCTGTGCACAGCTTCCTGAAGTGCTCTATGCCCACTGTTTGCAGTTCCGCCTCCCTTTCTTCATTTGAGCCTTGCCTAATCACATTTCCCACCCCTAACCCTACCACCTGTAACTCTCCGGCCCCTTGCCCTGCTTTATTTTTCCCAGCAGAAACGTGATTTTACATATTCATACACTGCGTGTTTGCTGTTTGTCTATCATCTGAGCACTAACCATTCCTGGTCTGTTCTTCACATTCCCCTATCATCTAGAACAATGTCTGCAACTTAGCAAACGTCAGTATATATCGTTTTGATATTTGGACAGCTATCTGAAAGGGGCAGGAAGTCTAGTCATTGATTGGACAATGAAGAGTACTAGGGACCCAATTATTCCCTCTGTGTGTAAAGAGTGTAAACCTCTCTAATAGGTGAACATAGCTATTCTCTGCATTTTTAAAGAAATCTAAGAAAAGATTGCATTGTCCTAAAAATCAGAAAATAAGAGGCCCTAAAATAATTATTTTCTTTATTAAAAAAACCAAACTTTTAGAAAGAATATTGCCTAAGGATCTTAAAATATTTGCAAGAAAATGGGTTTTTAAGAAATCGAGAGTAGGATAACACAGCGAGATGTGATGAAATAATTTCAGAGATGCAAAATAATCAGATTAGTATGTGAAAATAATACAAGGATATAAAAAATGCAATAGCAAAATTGAAATATATCTGCAGGCAACAAAGACCAGGATTGGCATTGTTCAGAACTCAAGCAGGGCTGTGAAGACTCTGCAGAAACAAAACACAAATAAATAAAATGATCCCAGCAAAGAGATATATAGAACAGAGAAATGATTATTAGAGATGAAATAAAGCTAGAAATCACAAAAGTTAGCATCGATACAGTGCCAGGCAGCGCTCCACACCTTTCCTTCCTGTTAACCTTTTAGCACACACAGTAACCCTACAAGGTAGACACCATTATCGCTCCCATCTTGTAATGAGAATACTGAGGCCTGGAGAAATGTGATTCATCCAACCAGGAATGAGAAAACCGGCCGTCTGTGTCGAAGTATCCAAAATGTACTAATTCTGCTGGCTGGAATCTTAATAAATCTGGTTTACTTTTTCTTGATTATATGATCTCTTTTTATGGCCACTTAAAAGTACACAGTCTATATTGTTGTTATTATTCTTTGTCTACTTCAGCTGGTAAGTGGATATAATATATATATTGATATCTCAAAATACTGTGCTTCTGCTTAAGTCTCCTTGTAGTTTTTATATTGTTTTCTATGTTTCTGCCCATCTCTTGATTTAAGCTTTCCTGAATCACACTGTTTCCAGTTGTTTTTCTTTTACATAGTATATGCTTTTATTGTTTTGACTCAATATTTGCTAGGAAAGATGTGTTTGATCTAGCCCTGCCATCTTGTTTTAAGACACATTTTCTTCATTTCTTTTGGGGCTTTCTGGCAGGAGAATTGAACAAATACATCCTCAGTTATTTTACAAGAATCACTCAGCTATTCTCTTGACAGAGAGTTTATTTCTATTTCCCTTAGATCTGAATTATTTAAAAGCAAAGAGTTACTCTCAACCAATAATGCAGCTGTCAACCAGTAATATGAATAAGACATTATTTAACAAGGGAGTGAATGGGCATATTATTTGTTTGTTGAATGTATCAGAAAGAAATCCAAAATAATTAAGAAATTAGCAATATTGTGTAAAAAAAAAGCACTTTCTTTGAAATTAATGGGTATAGGATCTTCTTTCTGCTATTCCTTACTAATCTCAAAATAAACATCTCCTCCCTCCCAGAGGTGATCTGTTTGTCTTCTCCTAAAAAATCTGCTATCAGGGTGCACCTGGGTGGCTTGGTCAGTTGAGTGTCTGACTTCGGCTCAGGTCATGATCTCACTGCTCCCAGTTGGAGCCCCGTGTTGGACTCTGTGCCGACAGCTCAGAACCTGGAGCCTGCATTAGATTCTGTGTTTCCCACTATCTCTCTCTCCCCCTCCCTCACTCACACTCTGTCTCTGTCTCTGTCTCTCTCTCTCTCAAAAATAAGTAAACATTAAAAAAAAAAACTTTAGAAAACCTGCTACCAGAATGACATCTACGTAACCATTGAAATGTTAAGCAGAATTTGTTTTTTGCACCCATATAGGTAGCTCTCAAGGATTCATGATATTTCAGACACTCATCTGCTAATTGAAATTATACTGGAATCCAGAGTTTTATTATTAAGTCTGAGGGAAAATTCTCATTTGAGTTGCTCAATAATGAATCATGAAAAGAAACAGTGCTAGATGACTTATTTCAGTATTGTTTTATGGGAAATTCCTATGAAATTGCATTGACAGAAAGTCTTTAAAAATAAAATAAATTAATTCATTTACTCATACCACTTTTTGAAATTAAAAAAATCATTTTAAAGGTTAGTGAATTTAATTCATTACTCTGTCTTTGAATAAATTTTACAATATCCAGCATCAGAAAACAAAATGGGTCTTATCCAAATTTTGAAATTCTGAAAGGCTGCCTGAATAATCAAAGTGATTCACTTACTTACCAAATAAAATTTTAAAAGAAAACATAATTCCTTGCACACAGAGAGGCCGCTGCTCTCTCTGCTGAGCTGTTCACAATTGCTTCAGACCCTATGAGATTATAAGGTCTGGGGGGCGGAGCCAGTGTCCATCCTATCCACACTATATCCCCGCCTTCTAGGACAATGTGGGGTACATGATACAGCCAAACAAGCATTGAGAAAATACATGAATAAAATTAAGATGGTTCTTTGGTTTCCAGTAGTTGATTGAACATTAGTAATGTGTGCATGTGTGTTTCTTTTGTTTGTTTTGTTTACATTTTATCAAAGGATTTACCATGATAACTATTCGATCATGTGTTCCTTCAACAGATTGCTGCTACCTCAAGAAACAAAGGTATAGAATATAAATTTAAGCTTTTGATGATATTAAAGACAATTTACAAAAATGCAGAAGACATTTAGTGCAGAATATTCATGATGTCAAGAGAGTTTCTCTTCATTAAATCTAAAACCAACTCTATGAGTTGGAGAGGAAAATTATCCTAGTTTCATAGCAGAGAAAACGAGTGCTCAAGTGGTTTGATACTTGACCTTAGTCATACAGCTAGTGAGTGGAAATGGGAGGATTTGAAGCCACGTCTCCTGACACCAAACCTAGTAGAATTTGATACACACAGAAATTCAGTTCTGCCTCTTTAATTAATTCAGAGCAAGCACTATTTTGGGGGCACCCAGCTGGCTCAGTCAGAAGAGCACATGACTCTTGATCTCAGGGTCATGAATTTGAGCTCCACCTTGGGTATAGAGATTACTTATTTATAAATAAATAACAAATTTTTAAAAAGCAAGGCCTATTTTTAATTATTGGAGGAAATCTGGAGAGATAATATATCTGGAGATGTATATAATAAATATAAATAATTCCAATGTTCCTGATTCTTAAAATTAAATTTTAAACAGTTTTTAATGTTTATTTATTTTTGAGGGAGAGAAAGACAGAGCAGAGCAGAGGAGGGAGAGAGAGAGGGGGAGACACAGAATCCAAAGCAGGCTCTAGACTCTGAGCTGTCAGTACAGAGCTGGACATAGGGCTCTAAACCACAAACCGTGAGATCATGACCGGAGCAGAAGTTGGACGCTGAACTGACTGAGCCACCCAGGCGCCCCTTAACATTAATTTCTTAAACAACAACAAAACAAAACAAAACCACTGTTCTGATTACAGAATTTTAAAGAAAAAAGAATATCATGGCCTACGATGGATTCAATTTTTAAGGCACATTCCTTCTTCAGAAATGTTACAGGATGAAAAAATGTATAAGGATATAGTTTCTGAAATTAAACTACACCTTCTGCTAGTGTCTTTTGCTACTTGGGCTCAATCAATGTCTTCTAGGTCCTTTAAGCCACAGTTTAAATTTAAAGTAATACCTTTTATAGGGGTGCCTGGGTGGCTCAGTCGGTAAAGTGTCTGACTTCGGCTCAGGTCACGATGTCATAGTTCATGAGTTTGAGCCCCACATCAGGCTCTGTGCTGACAGCTCAGCTTGCTTCAGATTCTGTGTGTGTGTCTCTCTCTGTCTGCCCCTACCCCACTTATGCTCCGCCTCTCTCTCTCTCAAAAATACATAAAGATTAAATTAAAAAACTATAAAATAAATGCTTTTTGGAAATTGTACATAAGCCTAGTGATCTCATACACAGGTCCTCTCAAGTTGTGTCAAGGTCAATAGTAGCCTAATGCTGTATTACATGCCTGGGATGTCTAAGATTTCACTTATCACATCACTCCTACTGTCATTTAATTTTGCTTTACTTTTTCATATTCAATCTCATATCATGTTCAGTCACAAAGCCTCAGTTTCCTCACCTGCATATAGATTAAGAAAAATAATACTTGCTGGATAAGGTTGTAATGAAGAACAAAGGAGATGTTCTTATGTTTTGATTTGTTGTTTTTTTTTTTAATGTTTATTTAAAACAGGGAGTGAGGGGCAGAGAGAGGGTGACAGAGGATCCGAAGTGGGGTCTGTGCTGGCTCTGTGCTCACAGCAGAGAGCCCCATGCAGGGCTCAAACTCATAAACTATGAGATCCTGACCTGAGCCGAAGGTGGATGCTCAACCAACTGAGCCACCCAGGTGTACCAAGGAGATGTTCTCATAAAATATTTGCTCACTGCTTGATACAAAAAAGTTATCAATAAATATGAAGTACTATTAGCAATGATTAACCACCATCACAATGTTGGGATGGAGTTGCTATCTTATTTTTAAAAACAAGGCAGCTCAGGCCCAGGTGGTTAGGAACCCAGCTGAAGGCCACACAGGCATGGAAAGGCAAAGCCAGAACTCAAGGGCATCGACATCCAAGTTGAGGAGCACTCTTCAAGTGCAAGTAGGAGGCAGGACCAGGTACAGGGTGTGACACACACAGGGAGAGAGTCACAGGACAAGCTGGGGAGAGAAATTGGGACAGAATGAACCCTTAGGCCCTTATCCACAAGGACTGTGGCCAGTCCTCAACCTGTTTCCTTCTCCATAAAGTATCTTGAAGGAATATGATGATTAGCACTAATAGCTAACATTTATTGACTATTTACAGCAGCTCTTGCCCCCCACCCTGTAGCCACAATTTTGTTTTCCTTGGTCTCATTTACCGGTGGTCAACCAGGGTCTGGAAGCAGATGATCCTTCTTCTGATGTTCAGTCAGAAGGTCTATAGCAGCCTAATGCTGCAACACACGCCTACGCCATTCGCCTCCCTCAGTCTCATCATGTGGGCACGTTTCCATCTCACATCATCGCAAGAAGCAGGCTGAGTGCCGTACAGTAAGAGAGAAGCCACATTCATAGAGCCTTTGTTATAGTATGTTGTTAAAATTGTCCTATTTTTTTATTATTTATTCTTGTTAATCTCTTCCTGTGTCTAATTTATAAAATAAGCTTTATAGTAAGTATGGACGTATAGGAAAACCATGGGAAAACCACGAGCGTGGTTTCAGGAACACACAGGGGTCTCGAGATGTATCCCCCGCCAGTAAGGGGGTCCTACTACACTACGTACCAGGTCCCATCCTAAACCTTGCCCTGAGCTTACCCATGGACTCCTTTGTACCCTTCACAGATAAAAAACTGAGGCTCGACTAGTGGCTGACAGGGCCAGGGTTCAACCTCAAGTTGTCCTTACTATAGAAGCCTACACACAAGTAAGATTTGCTCCTGTTTGTCCCTGAGCATCCATAATCAACAAAGAAATGATGTCATAAATAAATGAGGTGGGGTTATTTGAGAGTTTCAATGACAGAGAATTATCAAAATCTCATTTAAAAAAAATCACCTTTGTATCTCCTTGTATATAAACAAGTCGTTCTTCTCGTTGCCTCTGTCTGTTTATAGAATGTCTTCCGGGAAACTTACTCCTTGAGGTTTAAGTCCCTGACCCTGGGGGTCCCTAGCAAAAATGATAGCCTCTTGGGAAACAAGAAGGAAAAAAGAAGGAGAAAACGGTATGTTTGGGGATATTTGACTTCTTCCATACCTTGATGTTTCATTTCTTTCCTTTTGTATCTATGCACTGTCTGATTCCCTCAGTTGGATATTAACTTCCTGATGACAGGATCTGTTTTAAACTGCTTTATCCCAAATGCCTAGAATAGTGTAGAGTTCACAGTAGGTATTTATTAAATGGGTGCTGAATGAATGAACTAGTGCCAGTCTTCCAGGGACCTGGGCTTTGGATCTACCAATCACCACTCACATATTGTGTGGTCTCAGAGGGTTTACTAGGTGTTGTAGAGCCTCATTAAGTGAGGACAATAAAGCTTCTGCCCAGAGAGGGTGGTGATTAAAAGGATGGAGTGCCAAGTGTCTCACTCTATGCCTGGCAGGAGTCTGGACTTCTTAGCTTCTCCTCCCCCTGCACCTGACGCCTCTGACCCCTGGTGTAGATGTGGAAGTAGAGAATTAGCATGAAACCTACAGCCAACTTTGTGCAAATGGATCCTCTTGTCACTTAGAGTGTATCTCCTCTAGAGAGTTTACACTCCTAATTATTTGGCTACATTCTTGGCTCACCTTAGCCAAGCATTAACTTAATCGCTAATTTTCATGCCTAATATATTTTTTTCAAGTTATTCAAGGAACTGAAGCCTGGCTGGGAAAGCTTTCTACTCGGGAATTAAGCTAGTCACAATCAAATCTTCCCCCATCAATAACCAATTTAAACCATTATCCCAATTAAATATCATTCCGAAAGCAATCTTAATCAATCCAGACTTGATAGGCTTCCTGAAAGAATTGCTTAATTAAACTCTCTATAGAATAAAATGATTCTGCCTAGTCAACCCAACGGTGACAGGAAACCAAGAAACAGAGGAGAATATTTGAAGTTAATCTTCTGAGAGCATCTAACAGAATTGAGAGGCAATGGGGCTAATGTCTCTCTCACAAGGGTATTTTTTGTGAAGGCGTTGAGAAAATTCACATGAGCCTTTTTTGAAAAGTACTTTAAAGTGAAAGTTGTAATCATTAATTCTGGAGTGTGGCCTCCATGGCACCTGGCTTATTTCTGAACTTGTTTTTGTGTTCCTAGATTTCTTTCTGTAAACCCAGAATCTTGTTCTCTCCTTCACTCTTAAGACTGTCATGTACAGTGGCAAAGATTATTCACTCCACAAAGGTACCTTTCAAAGAGATAAGTGGAGACTAAACTCCAGGTCAGGCACTTCCTCTCCATGCTGGTTGTCTGTGGAATACTGTTTATTCAGAGAGGAAAATCCTTTCCAAATATGCATGCGGCATGTCCTATATCCTTATCTTATCCCTCTGGTGTTACTTTCCCAGGGCTTCCGTGACAATCTGAGTATCTTAAAACAATATAACAGTGTTTTTTCCTACTTCCGCAGGCTAACTGGTGTGAAATCAAGGTGTCTGCAGAGCAGCACACCGTCTGGAGGCTTTAGGGTAGAATCTATTTCCTACCTCTTCCAGGTTCTGGGAGCTTTTGGCATTCCTTGGTTTGTGGCTTGCAGCTTGCTTTTCTCTCTGTGCCATCTTCATATCACTTTCTCTTCTGTGTGTCTGTGTGATTGCCTTTTCTCTCTCTCTTATAAGAACATTTATAACGGCATTTAAAGCCCATCTGCATAAGTGAAGGTAATTCCCTCATCTTTAAACCCTTAATTATATCTGCAAAGGCCCTTTTCCCAAATAAGGTGAGATTTATAAGTTCTAAGGATTAGGACTTGATATCTTTAGATGGTCATTATTCAGCCTACTGTATCTCCCAAACTGCTTCCAGGTAATAGTATAATCTTAGGGGACAGTAGACTTGACTGAGCACAGCTTTTTTTCAGACAGATGAGGGTTCAAGGACACCCAGTTCTTCATGCTATTTGGAATGAGGGATTTAAACTCCAGCCATGCTGTTGTACACAACTTGGGTAAAATGTATATACCGAGGCTGTCCAACAGAATTTTCTGATCTGATGGAAATTGGGCAGATGTTTCCAAATTCAGAACTCCAGACTCTCTATGCCAATCTTTTTCACCTTGTTTCTTTGATTTGTTGGGGAGGAGACAATCCTGAGACTCATGCTGAGTTATTCACTCTTTCCTCTTAATGTGACACGGTAATCCCGTTTCTGAAACACATGCCCTGCAGCTCATTTTGGGGAATACTCTAACATTTTATGCCTTGTGTTGCTGACAAAATTGGTTCTTGGGTCTTTTGATTTCCACCTACTAAGCATGGAAAGGTAATCCACAAGACAGAAAGACCACTAGAACTAATGAAGCACCTGTTAATTACAAAACCCTGACCTCTTTTGGTAAGAAGGTAGAAAAAGATGTATATATAAGTGTCCCAGCTGGCAGAAATTATTCTTCTCAGAAATAAGCATAACTTTAGTAGGAAAATTAGTAGTGTTTTGGGTTTGGGGAGAATATTTGTTTTCTTGGTTCCTTATCGAAAGTACATTTTGCCAACATTGAAAGTAAGATATGCTTATTGACTGTAATTTGGAAATATAGACTAAAATTCCACTACTGGATATTTACCCAAAGAAAATGAAAGCACTAATTTGAAAAGATATATGAATTCCTATGTTTATTGCAGCATTGTTTAAAATAGGCAACATACAGAAACAACCCTAGTGTCCACGATAGATGAATAAAGAAGATGGGAGATATATATCACTCTCTCTATATATATACTGATATATATATGATATATCTAGTGATAGATATGATATATATCTCCCATCTTCTTTATTCATCTATCGGATATAAACACACACACACACACACGCACACAATGGAATACTACTTACTTAAAAAAGAATGAAATCTTGCCATTTGTGACAACTTGAATGGGCCCAGATGATATTAGGCTAAGTGAAATAAGACAGAGAAAGACAAATACCATATGAACCTAAAACATAAAACAAATGAACAACAACGAAACAGACTTTTAAATATAGAGAACAAGCAGATGATTTCCAGAGAAAGGTGTGTGGGATATGGGCAAAATAGGTATAGGAGATTACGTACAAACCTCCAGTTATAAAATAACTAAGTTAAATAGAGGCGAAAATACGGTCGATAGGGAATACAGTCAATAATATTGTGATAGCATTGTATGGAGACAACATGGATCATGGCGAGCACTGAGTAATATATAGAATCATTGAATCAATATGTTGCACCCCTGAAACTAATAACCTTGTAGGTCAATTGTGCTTCAACAAACAAACAAACCAACAAACAATAAATGTATCTACTTCTGTCCAACCCCAAAGCTCACTAACTTAGCTCAAGCCAAAGCCATTATTATCTCTACCTGGATTGTGACAATCATATTTGGAGGGGGTGGCACTCAGCCTCCAGTTATTCTCCTATATGTGCTGGTAAAATGTTTGCAGGGTTGAGAATATTTTTTAAAAATTTCTTTAATGTTTATTGACTTTTGAGAGAGAGAAAAAGAGAGAGAGAGAGAGAGAGAGTGAGTGAGTGGAGGAGGGACAGAGAGAGAGGGAGACACAGAATCTGAAACAGGCTCCAGGCTTTGAGTTGCCAGCATAGAGGCCAACGTGGGACTCGAACTCACGAACGATGAGATCATGACCTGAGCTGAAGTCGGACACTTAACGGACTGAGACACCCAGGTGCCCCAAGAACATTGATTTTTCAATGACTTCACACTGCCTAGTATACAGTCAAGTTCTTTCATATCTAGAAGTTTTGTATCTTCTAACTATACCCTTCCCATAACGGTCTCACAATCTTTGGCTGAATCTGCGGAAACACTTTTAATTCCTGGCCAGAGTGATGTTAGCCTCACCATGGTACCTCTGAACATTGTTGCTTCACCTCTTGAAGCACTTCACCTACCTACTCCTTGCATTCATTTCTCACTCTCTCTTTCCCTTCCTTTCCATCCTGCTGGGCCTTAATTTGTGTCATTTTTCTTGGAAGTCTCCTTTGACTCTATGAATCCAGATTAAGTGTCCCTTTTCTAGACTTCCATAACACTCACACTTCTTCAGTCATAGTCTTTACACTCTCTTGTATTTGCTACTCGCCTGGGCATATCATATCCCCACTAGATGATGTGCTCTCTGATGGCAAGGATTATATCTCTTCTGTCACAGTATTTCCAGTTTTATCATAGTGCCCAACACATTGGAGGCACTTAATATAAACTTTAAATATATATTAAATATTTGAAAAGAATAAGATTAAGAGCAAGGACCCTAGATCTGGATTACTTGAGTTCAAGCCCAAACTTTTCCTGTTACTAACTCTTAACCATATGTCAGCTACCTAATCACTCTGAATCTCAATTTTGTCATATGTAAGGTGATAATAAGACTAGTGTATGTCTGGTGCAAATTATGGTCACCTTCAGTGAGTCATGCCTTTGTATGATTCTCTCCTGCTCAATAGAAGCTGAATCTGTGACTTTGCCTCTAATCAATAAAATATGGCAAAATGATTTGATGTCACTCCATTAATGTGGCCACATCATATGGTGAAGGAGGTGAAATATCACTCCCAGGACTATATATATTACAGTAGATAAGATTCTGTCTTAACAGACTGCAGCAAGAGAAATTCCCTGCTGACCTTAGAAGGCAAACAGCCATGTTATGGATAGCCTATGGAACGGATCATGTAGTGAGGAAGTATTGGTAACTTTCAAAACCTGAGAGTGGCCTCCAACTTATAGTCAGAAGCTGAGACTCTTAGTCATAAAAGCACAGGGAACAGAGTCTGCCCATACTCTGAATAAGCTCCAAAACAGATTCTTCCCTAGTTGAGCCACCTGATGAGACTGCAGCCCTGCCAAAGTGAAATTACACCTGTAAGGGACCCTGGGCAGAGGACCTAGCTAAACAATGTCTGGGGTCCAGACTAACAGACACCGTACCATAAAAATGAAGCTTCTAAGTTTGTGATAATTTTTTACACAGCAATAGAAAGTTAATGGATAGTCCCACTCCTTTATAGTTACCTGTAGGATGAAACAAATTAATATTCACAATCTGTGGAGAAATATTCCTGTCTCTCAATAAGTATTACATCAGTGTTTGTTAAATAAAAGGAAAAGTAAATGTTTTTGTCACTCAAATGCATTTAATGTTCATGTTTTATATTTTGTTTCTCTTTTTCCACTATTTTCACTATATTTTATAGTTGAAACTTGTACAATTCATGGCTACATGTCATATAACAAAGGTCATTTTATTGATAACTTCCTAATGCTATAGTTTATAGATGTGTCATAATTTTAGTAATTTTTCCTTATTTTTGGATACTTAGGTCCTGCTAACTTTTCATAATTATAAACAGTGTTGACTTTACCAAGAGTATTTAAAATCACAGCATCAATTATTTTATTATTTTTTAGTGCTATTTTTTTTAGCATTTTAAAGTGCTTTTTTCTTTATTTCATGTATTTATTTCTTCCCATGTAGCTGCTCAGCTTGGAAAATTTTATAGGGTTTTTTTTTAATAAATACTATTAATGGAGGTATAAGAATTTATTGCTTTAAGTTCTTCTAGAATTAAGGCCTTACAGTGTATTGAGGTTTACAAAATATGAAAATGAAGGCGTCTCACCCAATCTATCCCAATCAACTCTAACATTGCAATTCCAGATTGAGGTTAACTGATCTTCTCCTTAAAAACAGACCAAATTGCTTAATCCCTCTAAGCCATTGACCTGAAGATAAATGATGTATGGTATATACTTTGAGCTGCAATGTAAAAATTTATTCTTTTTCCTTAATAACATATGCCTGCCACGGTTTTAAAACTGTTTAAATTTCTCAATGTCACAGAAATCAACCCATCAACTCTCAGAGAATAAAGATCGTGACTGTTTTATTATTATTATTATTGTTATGACTTTGAATCTAGTCATAGCCCCATGACATAAAGTAGTTCTTAAGAGAATCACAGAAATAAGTATAATTTCTTCTATGAAACAAAAGTAACTCTGATATACCTGCAAGAAATGTACTGTATTTTGATATATACAAGTGTTACTATCATTTACTAGCTCTGAGCCTGATAAATAGATGGGAATTATATCATCTATGTTAATTTTCAATTGTGAGGATAAATTTAATGATGTCTACACAATTCTTTAACAGGTTTACTGAGCTATAATTCATGTACCAAGAACCACATATATTTAAAGTGTACAATTCAATGAATGTAGACATGGGCAAGCACTTACCACAAAGTCAAGGTAATATACATCATGCAAATTCAACACCTCCCAGAATTTCTTTGAACTCCTTTGTTTTGTGCATGTTTGTATACGTGAGGTAAGAATGATTAACATGGTGAACTTTGAACTTTGATGGCCATAATATCATATTGTTAACTACAGGTTCTGTGTTACACAGCCAATTTCTAGAACTTATTCATCTAATTTAACTGAACCTTTACATTCATTAAATAACAACTCTCCATTTCCCTCACGCTTCAGCATTTTTTAACTTAATACAGAGCCAGTATACCGCTGTCCACTGTCAATGAAAGTGAACCAACGACAAACATTTAACTATATATTCTTTACACGCCTGGTAGTCTAATTAATTTTCAATGAATTTATGTTTACACAATGTCTTCTATATAAGACTGCTACATCTGGGTGTCAGAGTGAGATCTGGAAAATTTATCCAGTCAGTTATCAATAGGCTGATATAATTGTTTAGACAAAATGTTCTATTAACTGATATCAATAAGTGGAGCTTATGGCCAAGGATATTACACACACACACACACACACACACACACACACACACACACCCCTTCAGTTTGAAAGGAAAGCAAGGCAGACACCAGATTGAATTTCATTAAGCATGAGAAGTTTTCAAACCCTGCTAGATAAATTCAGTTATATGACTGAGTTCAACCATGGATAGCCATGTTTACCAAGTGGTTTTCAAGGAAGATATTTTGCTTGTGTCTCCAGATGTTATAGGATGAAGAAATAGGAGTAAAGTCTTGGTTGAAGGTTATGGATGGAGTACAAAATTCAATACTTTTCAAGATTTATACCTACTCAGTAAATCCTCAATGAGTAAATGTAACCATATATGGAATTGTACTAATTTGGAGAATTGAAAAACTACTTCAATGATTTTTAAGATTTGTTTTGGACATGTAGACAAATACATATATTTGGATTATAGCTCACTTGGCTCCTTGAAAATACCCAGCATTTTTTACAGTATTTCACTTTAAAATATTGTGTTCAATATGGATCTTCACCTGTATACAGGTAAGGACATAGGTCACCTTTTCCTGAGGTCAATTGATCACTCTATTACTTAAGCAGTTTTAGAAAGAGCATATGATGGGATACCTGGGTGGCACAGTTGATTAAGTGTCTGACTATTGAGTTTAGTTCAGGTCATGATCTCAAGGGAGCCCCAAGACAGGCTCCATGCCTGGATTCTCTCTCTCCCTTTCTCTCTACCCTCCCCTGCCTGGGCTCGTTCTCTCTCTCTCTCGCCCTCAAAATAAATAAATAAAATTTTTAAAAAAGATCATCATCTTCTACAGCTTCTACATCTTCTACAGCTATTGATAAAACATTGTAATCCAAAGAATATAGACCCTAAAATATAGTAGACTGTATTATTGGTTCATGACTATTCATGCGTTCCTCACACTTGCCATGTTTTCCAGTAAACAAAATACATTTTCCTGCCTAATTGCCTTTGGGCTTAGGGATATGGTTTCCCTTGGACAATTAAATGTGGAAAAATATACCATATTCCACATATGAACCAAAGCTGTAAATGTACTTGTGTATGTTTCTGTCTATTTCTTGACCTCTATTTATAATAAAATTATGTCTCAGAAGGGAGCTACCATTTTAGCCTTTTTCTGAAACAAGAAGATACATGGATCCAAGCCCAGCATAGCCCAGAACCCAGAAAGAGCCCCAACCAGCCTAAACTAAGCAGATACAGCTGTTCTTGTGTATATGAATAAGAAATGTATATTTAAACCAATTGAAATATTAGAGCTGTTTGTTACTGCAGTAAAAGTTGATGACAGATAGATAGATGATAGATAATAGATACATAGATAGACATATACATCTAACTATCTATCATCTACCAATATCTATCTATCCACCTGTCTATTTATCTATTCATATGGATCTATATAGCTAGATCAAGATCTAAATCTAGACTGTATATACACAGGTTGTAATACTGATTCTTAATTTGTGTGCTTGGAGAAATATAATTATTACCATAGTATTTATCATAATCATAATTATAATTTTAGTTAAGATTGATTTAGCAGCTCTAAAAAATAAACATCAAAGTTTCAATTGCTTAACATATTAAGTGTTTATTTTTTGTTGGTATAACTGTCCAAAGTATCCAGAGTGGACAAGCTTTTCTCCCTGTAAAAGTTAGGGATCCACCTCCTTTCATTTTGTGCTCCCATCATTCTCTAAGAGCATGTGGTCTCTGAGGCCCTCAGATAGACGAGGAAAAACAAGGCAGTGCGGGGCCACCTATTCTTTGACACTTGGTCATTACCTTGCCTCTGCTTACACTCTTGGGCAAGATTGTCACTTTGCCCCACCTATGTGCAAAGAGAGCTGGGAAGTCTAATTCCTGGCCAGGAAGCTTCTTCCCAGTGACAGCAATGCAGATTTACTGAAGAGTTATATATTTCAGACACTGTCTCTGAGAAGGCAGCTGTGTGTAGAGGGAGGCAAGGAGATAAAGGGAAAGCAGAATGAGAGGAAGAGGGGAAGAAGGAAGGGAGGGGGGAGATTTTAAGGAATTGGCTCAGACAGTCATATGGCTGGCAAGTCAGAAATCCTTGGAGCAAGCTGGAAGTCTACAAATTCAGGTGAGAGTTGATGATACCGTCTTGAGTCCAAATTCCACAGCATAGCCAGCTGGAACTTAGGCAGAGTTTCCGTGTTGTAATCTTCAGGAGAATTTCTTCAGGGAACCTCATCCTTTAATCCTAAGGTCTTCCACTGATGGACTAAGTCCACCCACATTATGGAGGGCAATCTGCTTTCTCAAGTCTATTAATTTAAATGTTAATCACATCAAAAAACACCTTTGGGGCAACATCTAGATTGATGTTCCATCGAAAAAAAACAGCACCAGAGCCTAGCCAAGCTGACATGTAAAAATTAGCCATCACGCTTGCTGTCAACTTGACTTTCAGTTTTCTAAGTTTCCTCATCTGTTTAAAATGACACTACTTCATATAACTCTGGTCATGACAGAAGTGCTAATATATATAAAGTATGTGGTATAGTCATGGCATAGGGCGTATGGCCCCTATATGTTGGCTTTTATTCATTCTGGCACTACCTGGTCCTCCCAGCAGGTAATGTCTGTGTCTTCCTCTTTCACAGATAAAATGGTATAGTCACTTAATATCTGTGTGTCTCAGTTTCTTCAACCAAAAGGCAATTTGCAGAGTTGTTGTGATGATTATAAATTATCCATGTAAAATACTTACCTCGGAATGTAGCACATAATAAGTAAGATGCTGATCTCTTGGCATGATGATCCAAAGTATTTTTTTTCTCTCCTGTTTAGATATCTCTATCATCCCAGGGAAAGGAAATATAGGAAACTCTTTCTGACAGGAAGCATTAAATTTAAAGCCCAGGAGAAAGATTCAGTGGGACACAGAGAGTAGCAGAAGTAGTCTCAAAAATAAAATAAATATACAAATCCCAGGTCTTAATCATCTATTTTTAATAGGACCATGCAGTCTAAATTAGAGCACCTTTATCTCAGCAGTCATCCATCATGTAATGGAATGAAGACGTGTGGAGAGGCACTGGAGGCAGGTAGGAAAAAAGAGTCACTCATATGGATTATTTAACACTCACTCACCCTTCCTACTCTCTCCCAATCTTTGAAGAGTCTGCTTCCACCCCTGTCTCTGAGTCATCTTAGTGATATCCAAATCCCCAGCCAGGCAGTCCGGAGAGAGCCATGTTTTGGCTGAATCTCCATGGCCACAGGTGGTACAGCCACCTGCAAGCACTTCAGCCTTCCCTGGACAGAAGACAGATCTTGGCTGGGTTGAGATTTGAAATGGGGAGAATAACAAAGATGGTGGCACAGGAGAACAGGCATCAGCCTTGCCAAGCCTGTTACTTCTCTGGCTTATGGCTTTACCATAGCCTTCTTGGGGGGATTCGTATCCTGAGAATTTTTGCTCAGCTAACTATGATGTTAATAGTACACTGTGGACTGCAGAGGAGTCCAAAGGGAGTAGAAGGGCCTTGTTTGCTTTGGCCAACTTTTTCTACTGTGAATGTCCCATTTTTGTTATGTTTGGGCCTGACCCGTTGCTGGGTTTCATATACAATTAATATCAATGTCTATTTTCTGTGTACGACTCCTGGCTTGTCTCAGTCTTATCTCTAAAAAGCTTGTACAAAGCTGAAGTGCATCTCCAAGAGGAAACAGAAGGAATTTTTGATGAGCACAACAATCCTCATCCTTCAAAACGACTTAGTTTGCTCTGTTCTCTTCTGAATTAGTGAACTGAAGTATGCCTCTGAGAATCCATCATCTTTGAAATTCCACAAGATTTCTTAATTGTTTTGTGCGCTAGAGTGAGAAGTGAAAATTTGGAGTTCCTGAGACAATCATTTAGTTTTGAAAGGCAGTATTATTCTCAAAAGCAGAGGTTCATGAGTTTTCAAGGGTTAATGAGAACACTTCGTAAAGGGAAATTGGATTGTTGCACTGAAATACTTTGAATGTATGTGGATATGTATGTTCTTCCTGAGCTAGGGTGTATAACTTTTGTCATATACTCTCAGGAGTAAATACCCCACAAAAATGAAAGAGCCAGTGCTTTTAAACTTGAATTATATTACGACCTCAAAGGCGAATGCCAAATCTAAACATTTTATGAGGAAAATCTCCTGAACTAGCTAACGCTGCTCTTATCTGTTGCTGTTGTAAAAATGAAAAATTTGTTGAGTCTTTTCATTAGATATAAAAGCTTTCTTGATATTTTCTCAAGTGAACTATGGGCTATTTTGATCTCTAATCAAACTATTGAAGTGTTTGCCATAAAATGTATCACGTGTACAGAGCCCATTCTTGATGTTACACATCTATACTTATTCATCGTAGGGAATTAATCTTTTTTATATTCTTTGGAACTTCCTTATAATCTCGGTCCCGGTCTCATCTAAGATATTCTATAAAAAGAAATGTGTATTATGCTATACCTCAGCTGTTAATTTCCTTTTTCTACTTTTTGTTCCCCATGCTTTCCCTCCACATAAGATGTGAACAGGACCATGCTAAAAGCAGGGTGAGTGAACTAAGTAGAAGACTGTCTAGAGAGCTCCAAATGAGGTCAGATGACACAGATCATGAGATTAACATCTATCTTTGCCAGTGCTGGGTTTCTGGGGTCTCTTACCAATTAGCCATCAATAATTCACAACAGCCAAGAGAATGAGATATGATATTGAAGTGTGGGCATCACATTCAATTATAATTCCTCACATGCAATGTAAGGAATGACAGAGAGAAAGAACATGTGTATTCCTACTTCAGGAGTTCTCAGTACAAAAGGGCAAAACTACCCAATATTTTTATGTAATTCCAAGGATCTTATCAACTTGAATGCATAAACATAGCATTAAGCTTCAGAGTTTTATAGATCAGAGAGGGCTTACCATTATCTTTTAACATTATAGATAATTATAACCATCCAAGAGAATATATGAGACATTAAATCGAGGAATCAATTCTAAGTGTTTATTACATTATGATAATAAAAACATGATTGATTCCTTCCCGTATGTTGGGCACCATGCTAAGTACCTCATATACATCATCATCTTCATTCTCAAAACTACTCTAGGAAGTAGGCAATACATTATTATCCTCACTTTATGAATGAAGGAACTTCAGCGAGGAGAGATAAAAAGGGGAAAGTCCCAGTGAATATGGTTTTAACCACTTGGCTGCTTTGTCCATAGAAATATTGAGAGATTTATGAATGAGAGAGAGTAAAGGGAAGTGGCAGGGAGGTTAGTGAGTAGGTATATCCTATGGAGAGAAAGAGAAGGACCAAAAGAGAACATCAAGAAGCTCCGTAGATGTTGGTTAATATCAGATCATTATTAGTTCTCAGAGTCGTCTAGAAAATCATCATAATTGAGGTGAGATTTCTAATATCCCAATTCGGTCTGGGTTTTGTTTTGTTTCTGCCAGATGAATATGCTACCTTCTCCTGTTTTCTTTTAAACCCATTCCGTAATTATTCTTTTGCTTCTAACAAGCTGATATATTTATCCTAAGGAAAATATAGATGCAGAGCTCAACATATTTTTTCACTGCAACTTTAAATGTCAAATCTGAGATGCTTCCATTGTTAATTTATTGTGAAATAAGTATTTTATTATCAAAATATCTTAATTCGCTATAAAAACAGCCTCCTAGTATTCATACCTCAAGAATTGCTTTTTCTTCTAAACACAACTATAACTATTGGTTGTTCAGATGCCACCAGGGACCTTTCTGGAACTGCTGTTTGGGAGCATGAAGAGTTTTTACTCCATGCTTGGGCCCACCCTGTTCTCCAGAGTTGTTGTCTCACTTCCAGAGCGTTTGCTTATCTAGTGCAACCGGACCTCTGCTTTTGTTTTCTCATGAGCATCCTGCTTGTTCACATAATTATTCATTCACCAAGTATCTGGAATTTAAAATCAAACCAAAAAATCCAGTTCCAAACAGTCCTAAATCACTTATGGCTCAAAGATTGAGTAAAACTCCAATTTCAAATGAATTCCCACATGGTCCAAGACCTTCTGTATTTGCCACCATTACAGCAGAAAGCACCACATCTGCTTGGAGACTGGTTTGTCCCTCTTCCCAGACTTGGAGCTCTTGAAGATCAAGGACTGTATGTGTCCATTGTGTATTCCAAACTCCTGAGAATAGAAGAGGTACCCGCCAGCCAAAGAGAATGAATGCATCAGTGGCAACGAAATCTTCAGGGCACACAATATTCTCTTTATGTGAGATGTAAACTATTCTGCTCATGATGGTGTAGACATTCTCCATAAGCTGCCTAACAACAACCATCTGGACTAGTCTATTATGACAGGTTTCTAACTGTACTTTTATCTCTATCCATTCTCTCTCTTTTAATTTCCCCATACTCTACTGTCAGATGCATAATCCCAATATTGCTTTACACGTGCAACTCCTATACAAAATCTTCAGTCCTGCCTATATCTGCAGGATCCTCATAAGCCTGATGACCAGATTTTTCTGTTTCCTAACTCCAGCTGTCTCTCCAGTCATATGATTTCCTGTCACAGAATTACAGTTCTACCTGATCTAGGCTTTGTCTACTCCATAACACTTTTCCCTTTTCTCACTAGAGTGTTAGTCCCCTTATCCCTCTACCTTTATTATCTTTCTTTATCCTGGCTTTAATATCACTTTTCCTTCAAAGTCAACCTCAAATTTTATTTCTTCTACAAAGATTTCTTAGAATGCTTTCTAGATCTCATATTTAAAGAACAAAGGCTCAGAAAGAAGTCAGAAAATAATCCGTGTTCCATATCAGAAACTCAGTAAAGTACCTTGTACCTTGCACACAGGTTAGGAGTCAGACCAGCATCTTTGGGCATTAGCCTTTGCACATGCCAGCTGGGTATTATCAAAAATCAGCTCACTTGTCTGTACTTTGGTTTTCCTCATCTATAAAGTGGTTGTACATTAATTCTATAAGAATGAAGAGAGAAAAATACTTGCATGGCTTGTATGTCTGGTTTCCTTTCTCAAAGCTCTGTTATTTTTAATATGTAACTGAGTCTTCCAAAGTTTAAACTTCTCTAGTCCAGAAAATTGAAATTAAAGTATTAACATTCATTATTAGAGAAGGTGGAGATTTTTCAATATCTAAGGGCATATCAAATTTGTGGAATAAGTAGAAGTTTTATGATTTAAAAATATTTTAAATTAAACATTCAAATAATTTTCAGCTTATGAGATCAAATATTCATATCATAAAACAATGTGTTCAATGGTTTGCTCTGAAGAGGTTAGAAAACCGGAATGGTAACTCAATATGTTTGGCTCCTTTCCAAATTTTCTGCTTTAATCCCATGAATCTCCTAATGGTATGACCTCTACATGCAAAAGGAGAAAGGAGAAAAAAAATGTCCAATTGCAGAAAGAAAAACAGGATTGAATGTGATCATGTCTTGGGTTATTTATGTAACCTTTTAAGAATTAGATATGTTTGAATAAAGCACCATCACTTGCTTTACTAAGATGATGGTTTCATTAAAATGCCCTTCTGCTGAAACCTGGATGTACTGCCTGGATAAGCAGGTCAGAGTTCACGACTGAAACTGCTCATACAAAGCATGTTCAAAACTATCAGAAAAAAATTAAAAATGATAATATCTGCCTCCATGTGCATGTGTGTGAGTGTGTGAATTTATGCTGTACACCCAGGAAAAAAGAAGTGAGCATAAGTATGAGAAGCAGGAGCCAGAAGAAGACAGGGGTGCTTGAATGAGATGTAAATAAGCATCTCACATACCTCTACACCATCCTTGCAGTGATAAGACGGTACAACTTAAAGACATTTATGGCAGTCTGGAGGGAGGTAATCTTTGGCAAAGGAGACAAAAACAAACCACATTTATCTCTGATGATTTATCAGATCCATGACCATATATCTTAACCAGAAGACTTGGGGGCATTCCTTTATCTTTTGAAGCAGCAAAACAGACCTTGTCTACCTGTCCTGTGTCTCCTGAGTGATACTGAGGGCCTCTCACTGGTGGGCTGGAGTCCTCCGGGGGATGTGAGGCATCACGGTAGGTCGTGCAGTGGAAGTTGTTTTTCAGCTAGAATGGCTGGCTTCCTCCTCTCACTGCATGTGGAATGCTGACCATGATGAATGGTATCCTAAGTACTAAATGCCTTGTTAGCATTGGGCATCTGACAAAGAATTGTCAGAATGTCTTACACAAAGAATTCCAGGGAAGCAGATTTCTTCGATGCTTTTTTTTCTTTTATTCCTCCAACTTTTGTTGCAATAACTGACCATATGTCCAAGGATGAAGCAGAATTTTATGTTGTTCATTCCTTAAATTATTTATTCAGCCCCCGTTTTTTTTATTGAGCACACACCACTTTGGTAAATAAAATACATGAAATAACTGTTTTTGTGTAGCTTAAGTTTATAGAGAAAATTATTAGATAAATTAAAATATACTAATTCCCATGAAATTTGTGAAAACTTTATGAAAAACATATAGGCTGCATAAGGGGGTAGAGAAAGAAGATAAGTGAAAGGTGGCTCGTTGTTTTAGATAGAATAGTCAGTATAAGGTACTATGGAATGGACACATTTGATCCAGGCTTCAAACAAAAGAAGGGAATGAGTCAAGACGTCATTTGTGATAAAAGTGTTTCAAGTAGAGGGGACCACTAATGAAAAGTCCCTAAATCAAAAGCATATCCTGATAAAATAATAAAAAATTGATCAGGATATAAGTTTGGTAATAGTGGGCCAGGTCATGAAAGGACTTTTATGTTAAACTAAAGTCATATGTATCCTCATGAGTGAGATGGTAAGGCATAGGTGGGTTTTTGATCAGAGGAGTGACCTGACTGTTGTCTTCAGGGAGGAAAGGCAGGTGTCAAAGTCCAGAATGGGAAGTGGAGAAAGAGGCTATTGCAATAGTCCAGGAAAGAACTGATAGGGTTTGAAGCAGGTGATGGTGAAGGAGTGCAAGGATTCTGCACATATTTTGACAGCAAACAGGACAGATTCTAATGGGTTGGATGTGGACTGTGATATAAATTATGGAATTAAATATGACTTCAGGTTTGGGACCTGAGCAACTGGAAGAACAAATGTGACATTTGTTAAGTTGCAGAATTGCTTTTTTTAGAGAAAAAGAGAGAACGTGAGAACAAGGAAAGGGGCAGGGGGAGAGAGAAGAGAGAGAGAGAGAGAGAGAGAGAGAGAGAGAGAGAGAGTTTCAAACAGGTTCCACACAGAGTGCAGAGCCCAACACAGGGCTTGATCCCACAACCCTGAGATCATGACCTGGGCAGAAATCAAGAGTCAAACGCTAATCCGACTGAGCCACCCAGGTGCCCCTCTTGATTTTTTTTTTTTTTTTTTTGCTTGTACTAAAATTTACATGAAGAAATGAATGCTGTCTTTCAACTGACTTTTCTTAGGAGAATGTCTACTCTGTATAGTAATGCTTCAGCTCAGAGCAGCTAAAGTCTTTCTTAGGAATTTCATTCAATGGCTGAGACTTGCAGAACATTCATTTTCATTTTCATTTCATTCATTCTGTTAAATAATAATTCATATAAAAAGGGCATAGTTTGATAAACCATTGCAAATAGACATACCAGTCCAGTCTGTGCCCAGATCAAGACACAGAACATTAGCAGTGCCTCATACGCTAATCTCAGATTCTTTCCCAGTCACTGCATCCTAAAGTGATGGGTATAATTTTTTCTTAGTGGGCTCACTGCTGGCCTGGATATGATAGGATGATAGGTATGATAGGATGGTGTCAGGGGTGAACCTAGACAACTAACCTTTTAAGTTCAAGACAGAGATGTAAGGATCAGGAAAGGAATGAATACACTAGTCTTGAGCTGAGACTGGTTTTCCACAGATGTAAGCCTTCAAAACTTAAGTACGCCCAAGTGACTGCATGAGTCTTGTCTTGGGGAAAAAAAAATTTTAGTGTAAATTTCATTATCTCAAATATGTATCTTGATATAAAGTAATAACTATATATGAAGTGGTTTAGCGAGAGAGAAAAACACAGACTTTGAAAATTAAACAGATTCAAGTTTGAAATCCAGCTCTACAGCTTCATAGACAAAAAGTTTGGAGGAGCTCGAAATTCCTTATCAACAAAAGGTGTTAATAATACCTTCTTAATAGATGTGTTAAGAGGCTAAGCTAGATGTAACTGCACAAAAACTGAATTTTGATGTATTGCCTCCAGTTGCCAAAGAGGATCGAGTACTTTCCACAGCAGCCCTCACCCCTTTCCCCACCTGTCACCAGGCCTCTTCAAGAAATAGAATTCTTTCCTGACTGTGAGATGCATTTAGAAATGGAGGAAGGGGAGTGAATGTTAGGAGAAGAAAAAAAAGGTAGGGCTTGGTCTGAGAAGGAATTTGAGGATACTGGGAAGAAAATGCTTCAGAGTCCTGGTGATGTGTGAGGGACATACATTTAAAAAGAGAAAAATATATTGGGGCGACTGGGTGGCTCAGTCAGTTAAGCACCGAACTTCAGCCTTAGGTCATGATCTTTAGGTTGGTGAACATGAATCCACATTGAGCTCTGTGCTGACAGCACAGAAGTTGGAGCCTGCTTCAGAGCCCGTGTCTCCCTCTCTTTCTGCCGCTCTCCCACTCTTGCTCTGTCTCTCAAAAAAATGAATAAATTTCAAAAAAATTCTTTAGAAAGTAAAAGAGAATAAAATGTGTATCTCCTTATGCAAGGATATATCTAAAATATCTATAATATTATATATTATATATACTTATATATATTATATTGTACTTATATTTATATTTTATTTATATTATATTATGTTTATATAAACTTTATATTTATTATATATTAATTTATAAAATGTATTATATATTTATGTATAAAATGTGCATCTCCTTATGCAAGGATATATATAAATATATATAATATATATATTATATATATATTATATATAAATAAATATATAATAAATATTTACACTTATATTTAATAAATATTAAAAATATATATTTATTTATATATTTATATATTTAAATATATATTAAATAAATATATATTATAAATATATATTTAAATAAAAATAAATATTTTATATAAATATATGTAATTAATATTACAATTAATTAATATATTATAATTAATATAATAAATATAATTTATATTATATATTTATATAAATATTTTATTTATATTGTATTCATATAAACTTTATATTATTATATATTCATGTTTATAAATATATATCTCCATATATATCGTATATTTAGATCTCGTTCACATATTTTTAAAAATAAAAGATGTTTGGTAATATTTTGCAATCCATTTTTTTGTTTTGTTTTGTTAGTTTTGTTTTGTTTTACTGAACTGTGTTTCTTGGACTTCTGCAGTCTTCTGAGACTGATCTTTACAGAACTCTACTACATAAGGATTAAACAGAGAAGAAATAACAGTCAGTACAGGACCAGGCACATGGCTGATGTTCAAAGAAACTGGTATCTATTATAAATGACCAATTATGTTGTCTTTGCTTAAAGGTATTTGTCAAATAACTATACTAACAATAATAACAATAATAAATAATAATAGATAACACATATTGAGAGTTTGCAAGACCTAGGACTGCTCCTTTATTCCTAGCAACAATACTAACAGCAAGAATAATTTTTACCTGTACTTTATTTTTTTTAATTTTTTTAACTGTTTTTTTTTTATTTTTTTAACGTTTATTCATTTTTGAGACAGAGACAGAGCATGAGTGGGGGACGGGCAGAGAGAGAGGGAAACACAGAGGATCGAGTACTTTCCACAGCAGCCCTCACCCCTTTCCCCACCTGTCACCAGGCCTCTTCAAGAAATAGAATTCTTTCCTGACTGTGAGATGCATTTAGAAATGGAGGAAGGGGAGTGAATGTTAGGAGAAGAAAAAGGCAGGCAGGCTCCAGGCTCTGAGCTGTCAGCACAGAGCCGGAGGTGGGGCTCGAACTCACGGACTGTGAGATCGTGACCTGAGCTGAAGTCGACGCTCAACCGACTGAGCCACCCAGGTGCCCCTTACCCGTACTTTATAGGTGAGGAAACTGAGACCCAGAAAAGGCCCAGTAAGTTCTGGTAAAATTATATATAATATAAAACAGTATCTGGTACAATAATATAACTAGGGTTTGAACCTAGACAGTTAGTTTCTAGACTGGACATGTAGAACCATGAGATTATTGCTTTACTTTAAACTGAGAGTTGTCATGAAAATAAAAGACTTTCAAGGATTAAACATAAGCTAGAACTCCACTTGAGGAAAACTGCTAATCCACACCATCATTGATGGAGTAATCCCAGGTGCCAGAAAAAGTCAATGTGTATCTCTCTATTTTAGTAGTCGGATCACTGAGATTCTTATTAGATACTTGTTATTTTGTCCTAGATCATGCCACTGGTAGACAGGAGTCATGATTTGAACCCAGGACAGAGCGACTCCAAAGCCTGTAGTCATAACCACTCTGCAGTAACAGCGTCATAAATTCAGTGCTTCAATGACACAAGTGACTTCTTACTATGCCCTGAAAGAGTCATACTATAAAACTGTTTGAGAGGAGCGAGGCAACATGGCGGAGGAGTAGGGGGCTCCAGTATTTTGCTTGCCCTTTAAAGGGGGACGACTGAAACCATTGTCTCTCTCTTAACTCCAAAAATCGGGGGGAAAAGGTGCTAGAGCTGACAAGAAACTAAGGCGAAAACAGACACGGCCCAACTGAACTCCCTTTTTCTGGAATAACCAGGCCGTATAAGTTCATCTAGACGACATCGATCTTTATTCCTTTTCCCTCGCACCTGTCCTTATTCTGATTTCTATCAGTCTGGATTAAACCCTTTAGTCGCTCTACCTGGGCAAAGTCCATTTCCTTCTTCTCCCTGCACCAGTCATTATTCTGTCTATATATGCTCTGCCACCAGCACACTACATACCCTGTCCTTAACGTGTAGCTGTTACTTCAGGACATTGCCCTCAGAGAGTCACTTGTTATTTTTTTCTGTTATGAACTGCTTGTCTGGACCATTTGTCGGTACGTTTGAGTATTTCTGTGTTCTGTGTGTCTGTCAGTTTTCCTTTCCAGGGCAACTTCAAGAAACAACCCATAACACATCCAGCCAAAATGACGAGACGGAAGAATTCTCCTCAAAAGAGTCTACAAGAAGCAGTGACAGCTCAAGAATTAATGAAAAGAGATATAAGCAACATAACAGAACTTGAATATAGAATGTTAATCATAAAACTAATTGCTGGCCTTGAAAAAAGCTTAAATGAATGCAAGGGGTCCCACGAGGCAAAGTTCAAAGACCTTAAAAACGGTCAGGAAGAATTAAAGAAGACATTGGAAGAAATACAGGGGAAACTGGAAGCAGCCACAGCACGGATTGAAGAGGTAGAGGAAAGAGTTAGTGCATTAGAAGACAAAATCATTGAAAAAGAGGAAGCAGATAAAAAGAGAGAGAAGCTGATCCAGGAACAGGAAAGGAGAATTCGAGAGCTAAGCGATGCAGTCAAAAGAAACAATATCCGTATCATAGGAGTTCCAGAGGAAGAAGAGAGAGAGAAAGGAGTCGAAGGGGTTCTGGAAAAAATCATTGCTGAGAACTTCCTCAACATGAGAAAGGAAACGGGCATGGAAATCCAAGAGGCACAGAGAACTCCCCTCAGACGTAACTTGAATAGACCTTCTGCACGGCACATCATAGGGAAGCTGGCAAAATACAAAGATAGGGAGAGAATCCTGAAAGCAGCTAGGGACAAAAGAACCCTAACATACAAAGGGAGACCTATAAGGGTAGTAGCAGACTTATCTACGGAAACTTGGCAAGCCAGAAAGGAATGGCAGGATATCTTCAATGTGATGAGCAAGAAGGACATGCAACCAAGAATTCTGTATCCGGCTAGCCTGTCATTCAGAATAGAAGGAGAGATCAAGGTTTTTCCCAACAAACAAAAACTGAAAGAATTTATCACAAATAAGCCAGCACTGCAAGAGATCCTGAGGGGCATTCTATGAAAACAAGGAGGCAAAGAACACAAACTACCAGACACAGCCTTACAAACATGAAACTTACAGATAATACAGTGACTGTAAGCCCATATTTTTCAATATTAACACTGAATGTAAATGGACTAAATGCGCCAATCAAAAGACACAGGATAACAGAATGGATTAAAAAACAAGACCCATCTATTTGCTGTCTTCAAGAAACTCATCTTAAACCTGAAGACACCTTCAGATTGAAAGTGAGGGGATGGAGAACTATCTACCATGCTACTGGAAGTCAGAAGAAAGCCGGAGTAGCCACACTTATATCAGACAAATTAGACTTTAAAATGAACGATGTAATAAGAGATGAGGAAGGACATTATATAATAGTCTCAGGGACCATCCAGCAGGAAGAGCTAACAATTGTAAATATCTACGCACCGAATTCAGGGGCACCCAAATTTGTAAAACAACTAATTACAAACATTAGCAACCTCATCGATAAAAATGTCCTAATAGTAGGGGATCTCAACACTCCACTCTCAGCATTGGATAGATCAACAAAACAGAAAATCTCCGCAGAAACAATAGCCCTGAATGACACATTAGGACAGATGGGCCTCACAGACATCTTTAGGGTCCTTCATCCAGAAGCAAAGGAATTTACGTTCTTCTCATCTGCACACGGTACATTTTCCAAGATAGACCACATTCTGGGGCACAGGAAAGCTCTGAATAAATATAAAAGAATTGAGATCATACCGTGTACAGTGTCAGACCACAATGCTTTGAAACTTGAAATCAACCACAGGAGAAAGCCTGGAAAATATCCAAGAACATGGCGGCTAAGAAATAACCTACTAAAAGATGACTGGGTCAACCAAGCCATCAGAGAAGAAATTAAAAAATACATGGAAACAAATGAAAATGAAAATACAACAATCCAAACGCTCTGGGATGCAGCAAAGGCAGTGCTGAGAGGGAAATATATTGCAATCCAGGCCCATCTCAAGAAACAAGAAAAATCAATAACACAAATTCTAACAGCACGCCTAAAGGAACTAGAAGCAGATCAACTAAAACAACCCAAGCCCAGCAGAAAGAGAGAAATAACAAAGATCAGAGCTCAAATTAACCATATGGAGACAGAAAAGGTAGTGGAACAGATCAATGAAACCAAAAGCTGGTTCTTTGAAAAAATAAACAAAATAGACAAACCTCTAGCCAGGCTTCTCAAAAAGAAAAGAGAGAGAACTCAAATAAATAAAATCGTGAATGAAAAGGGAGAAATTACAACCAATCCCTCAGAGATACAAGCAATCATCAGAGAATACTATGAAAAATTATATGCCACCAAACTTGGCAATCTGGAAGAAATGGACAGCTTCCTAAATAGCCACACGCTACCAAAACTCAAACGGGAAGAAATAAAAAATTTGAACAGACCCATAACTAGTGAAGAAATAGAATCCGTTATTAAAAACCTCCCAGCAAATAAAAGCCCTGGACCAGATGGCTTTCCTGCGGAATTTTACCAGACATTTAAAACAGAGTTAATTCCTATCCTCCTCAAGCTGTTCCAAAAAATTGAAACGGAAGGAAAACTCCCAGACTCATTCTATGAAGCCAGCATCACTTTGATTCCCAAACCAGACAGAGACCCAGCAAAGAAAGAAAATTACAGGCCAATATCCCTGATGAATATGGATGCAAAAATTCTCAACAAGATACTAGCAAATCGAATCCAACAGCATATAAAGAGAATTATCCACCATGATTAAGTAGGATTCATCCCTGGGTTGCAGGGCTGGTTCAATATTCGCAAATCAATCAACGTGATACATCACATCAACAAAAGAAAAGATAAGAACCATATGATCCTGTCAATAGATGCAGAAAAAGCATTTGACAAAATACAGCATCCTTTCTTAATAAAAACTCTCGAGAAAGTCGGGATAGAAGGAACATACTTAAACATAATAAAAGCCATATATGAAAAGCCCACAGCTAATATCATCCTCAATGGGGAAAAATTGAAAGCCTTCCCCCTGAGATCAGGAACACGACAGAGGTGTCCACTCTCGCCACTGCTATTTAACATAGTGCTGGAAGTCTTAGCATCAGCAATCAGACAACAAAACAAAATAAAAGGCATCAAGATTGGCAAGGAGGAAGTCAAACTTTCACTTTTTGCAGATGACATGATACTTTACATGGAAAACCCGACAGAATCCACCAAAAGCCTACTAGAACTGATTCATGATTTCAGCAAAGTTGCAGGATACAAAATCAATGTACAGAAATCGGTGGCATTTCTATACACCAACAATGAAGCAGCAGAAAGAGAAATAAAGAAGCTAATTCCTTTCACAATTGCACCAAAAACCATAAAATACTTAGGAATAAACCTAACCAAAGATGTGAAAGACCTCTACACTGAAAACTATAAAAAACTTATGAAGGAAATTGAGGAAGACACAAGGAAATGGAAAAACATCCCATGCTCATGGATTGGAAGAATAAATATCGTCAAAATGGCAATACTACCCAAAGCAATCTACACCTTCAATGCAATCCCAATCAAAATTGCACCAGCATTCTTCTCAAAGCTAGAGCAAACAATCCTAAAATTTGTATGGAACCACAAAAGACCTCGAATAGCCAAAATAATACTGAAGAATAAAACCAAGGCGGGAGGCATCACAATCCCAGACTTTAACCTCTACTACAAAGCGGTGGTCATCAAGACTGTATGGTATTGGCACAAAAACAGACGCATAGACCAATGGAATAGAATAGAAAACTCAGAAATGGACCCGCAAGTATATGGCCAACTAATCTTTGACAAAGCGGGAAAATGTATCCAATGGAAAAAAGACAGCCTTTTTAACAAATGGTGCTGGGAGAATTGGACAGCAACATGCAAAAGAATGAAACTAGACCACTTTCTTACACCACTCACAAAAATAAATTCTAAATGGATAAAAGATCTGAATGTGAGACAGGAAACTGTCAAAATCCTAGAGGAGAAAACAGGAAAAAGCCTCTTTGACCTAAGATGCACAAATTTCTTACTCGACACGTCTCCAAAGGCAAGAGAATTAAAAGCAAAGATGAACTATTGGGACCTCATCAAGATAAAAAGCTTCTGCATGGCAAAAGAAACAACCAACAAAACGAATAGGCAACCAACGGAATGGGAAAAGATCATCGCAAATGACATATCGGATAAAGGACTAATATCTAAAATTTATAAAGAACTTACCAAACTCCAAACCCGAAAAACAAACAACCCAGTGAAGAAATGGGCGGAAGATATGAATAGACACTTCTCCAAAGGGGACATTCAGATGGCCAACAGACACATGAAACGATGCTCAATGTCACTCATCATCAGGGAAATACAAATCAAAACTACACTGAGATACCACCTCACACCAGTCAGAGTGGCTAAAATGAACAAATCAGGAAACTATAGATGCTGGCGAGGATGTGGAGAAGTAGGCACCCTCCTACACTGTTGGTGGGAATGCAAACTGGTGCAGCCACTCTGGAAAACGGTGTGGAGGTTCCTCAAAAAAATGAAAATAGAGCGACCCTATGACCCAGCAATAGCCCTGCTAGGAATCTACCCAAGAGACACAGGAATGCTGATGCATAGGAGCACGTGTACCCCAATGTTCATAGCAGCACTTTCGACAATAGCCAAATCATGGAAAGAGACCAAGTGCCCATCAACTGACGAATGGATAAAGAAGTTATGGTACTTATATACAATGGACTACTACGTGGCAATGAGAAAAAATGAAATCTGGCCATGTGTAGCAACATGGATGGAACTGGAGGGTATTATGTTAAGTGAAATAAGTCAGTCAGAAAAAGACAGATACCATATGTTTCCACGAATAGGTGGACTTTGTGAAACTAAGCAAAAACCAGGGGGAGGGGAAGAGGGGAAAGAAAAAAAAGACACAGAGAGGGAGGGAGATAAAACATAAGAGACTCTCAAAGACTAAGAAAAAACTGAGGGTAAGGGGGATGAGGGAGGGGGGAGAGGGGGTGATGGGCATTAAAAAGGGCACATGTTGGGATGAACACTGGGTGTTATATGTAAACCAATTTGAAAATAAACTATTATAACAAAAAAATAAAATAAAATAAAATAAAAAATAAAAAAAAAACTGAGAATTGATAATTAAGAATACTGAAATGAAGTCAGAAGTCTTGAGTTCTGCAAGATTTACTTGGTTGATTGGGTGATTTACTTGGTTTTGTTGGGAAGTATTTATTTCTAAGGTCTCTTTTGTCATAACCTGCAGGACTGTAAAATTTTGCACATGCATAAACTCCTTTCTTCCTTGTGTGTTATTTGGTCTTATCCATAAGACAGAGACATACTATCACAGGGAAATATTCCCTAATTTAGAGCAGTCTGAAATTTATGGAAAATCCTATCCTCTAAGAAAGAAATTCTAGGCTCCTTAAAGGCTGGATTTTCTTTTTTAATTTTATATACCACTGTATCCTCAGTACCAAAAATAATTCTTGGGACTTAGTAAATGTGAATGGTTTTTTTTGTTGTTGTTGTTAATGAAAACTACAATGAGAAAGACATCTTAAAAATAGTTATTTTCCTCTAAATTTTCAATTTAATGGTTAGATGCCAATATCTAATGAAAATATTTCATCCATTTAGTTAGGGTTTCAGGCTCCACAGGCGGGGTGGATAATGTCTGCGATTCCAGAGCCAGCAGGGAGACAGGCAGGAAGGCATGCCACACACTTCTGAAAGTGTAGAACAACACCAGGGCCAATGGTAGTGTTAAAGCTCTCAGTTCAAACCAGAAATCCTTCCAGGTTGACATCTGTTACACTTTATTAGGTGTGGTCACTTAATAAGACAGAACTCATTTTTTTTTTTCATGCACTGTCTTTATCCTGACCAAACATGCCTCTAAATTCTGCTCTGGACTCCTGAAGACCCAGAGAGCTTTATCCTTGGGTGGCAGCTTTACGATTAGGAATCTAACCAGTTCTGTGGGGTACTCTATCTGCCCCAAATATTCCAAAATCCTGATCACCTACAGAACACAGTTTCTTCCAATCAATTCCAGAACTGCGCCCATCTTGAATTTATTTTTTTAACATTTTAATTTATTATTGAGAGACAGAGAGAGGCAGAGCATGAGCAGGGGAGGAGCAGAGAGATGGGGAGACACAGAATCCAAAAGACTTTCCAAGCTCTGAGCTGTCAGCACAGAGCCCGACACGGGCTCGAACTCACAAACTGTGAGATCATGACCTGAGCTGAACTGACTGAGCCACCCAGGCGCCCCGCCCATCTTGAAAAGATTAATGAAACTAGGTTGATTACTCATCTGGGAAAACACCAGTACTCAAAACAACCTGTTACCAAAATGTCTATAAAGCATCATCCTACAAGTATAGTTTTCTAAAACCCAGTTCTATATGTATCCTAAGGAGGGGGAAGGAAATTAGAAAGGTTGGAGGGAGGTAGTTCCATGCTCCTTAATTAGAGAATTCCGCACATTAAGCTCTTCTCCTAGACATTTAAAATAAACATTAATATCTGAGAGGCTTAGAGACATCACGGAATATAGGAATCTGTTTACTTTATTTAAATGTGTATGGTTTTCCAACTTCCTTTCACATAGCAATGATTAGTCTCCCTGGAGTACATATTGGGCAAAATTGCTCTAAATCAGTGGTTCTTAAAGTGTGAGGTCCCTTGTGAGGATTCCCCAAGATCTTTCAAGGAATCTGTGAATTCAATACTGTTTTTGTACAAACATGACCTTGTCTATTCATTCTCTCACAAGTGTAAGTGGAGTCTTCCAGAGGCCATGTGTGGTGATATCGAATGTGGTAACTGAATGCAGAAGCAGATATGAGGATCCTGCTATCTTTCCCCTGTTAGGCAGATGTTAAAGAGATTTTTTAAAAAGATATAAAATGCTACTCTTCTCACTGTTTTTCGTTTGGGAGAATGTAGCTATTTTTAATAAAAATGTCTTATTTTTGTTAACTTCTAATGGGTTTATTGTTATTTTAAGTGGATTAATACATATTTAAAACTTATCAGTTTTAATATCTGGTGTGGTATATATATCAACCATTATAACCAACATAGGCAACCCCTATGGGGTGCTGGCAACAGTTTTTAGCAGAACCAAGGGTCCTGAGTCCCCCACGTTTGAGAAATACTGCACTCTAGTACTTTGAGAGTGAATATCAGAATTAACCTACTCTGGGAGAGGTTCAAGAAGTATGAAACAGCCCAAAAATGGCCTGTAGGAGTGTAAGGTGGGGATATGGGGCATAAAAATATATCCATGGCTCAATAAAACAACCAAATAATTAGGAATACAATTCTAGGCTCAATTTCCAGTTCTGTTTTTATTTGTTTACTTTTTTTTTCTTATTTTGAGTTACCCATTGATTTTCTTATGCCTTAAGTTTTCTCACCTAAGAAAAAAATGGTATTAACTATGACTAAAACAAAACAATAACAAAGATAATTGTTGTGAGGAATAAGGAAGCATATGTAAAAAGATTTTAGACTCAAATAATTTGAGTTCATAGCTCACTCCTATTATTTATTAACTGTGTGAATTCACAGGCAACGAGCCACATCTTCCAACAACTCAGTTTTCCCAACTAAACGATGTTTCCTTAAAAATTTGTTTTAACATTTATTCATTTTTGAGAGACAGAGAGAGACAGCATGAGCACAGGAGGGGCAGAGAAAGAGGGAGACACAGATTTGAAGCAGGTTCCATGTTCTGAGCTGCCAGAATAGAGCCTGACACAGGCCTCAAACTCATGAAATGCCAGGTCATGACCTGAGCCGAAGTTGGATTCTTAACTGACTAAGCCACTCAGGCGCTCCCAACTAAACTATGTTAACTATTGTTTCTGTCACAAAATTTATTGATGATTAGACCGTAGTTGACACATAGCAACCCCCAATAGCTGATTCGGTCATATTTGTTCTGTGAATTATTAACAGTGACAACAATAGGTATTGTTTTGATTAGCTATTGCTGAGTACAATAACCACCTCAAAACATAGAGGCTTAAAACAATAACCATTTTATCCTGTCTCACAATTCCCTGTGTTGAGTATGGCTCAGCTGGGTCATTTCTCTCTGGTCTCACAGAGGGTGTCTTTTTGTTCAAATCAGATGTTATGACTAGGGCAGGATGTCTTGCTTCCCTGCACTTTTCCATTTGGCCTCTCTGTCCACATAGCAAGTTATCCTCCATGATGTTTCCATGTGACCATTGTCTCTGGCAGATTAGTTTGGGCTTCTATGGTGGCTCAGGGTTTTAAGAGGAAAGAGCAGAAGGCAGTGCTCAGAAGTCCCATGACACTACATACTCCATATTCTATTGGTTGAATTAATGACAGATTCAAAGGAAGAGGATGTAAGTTCATTCTCTTGAAGGAGACTGGCTACCACAGGTATGATTCATTTAAACTACAAATGCTACATGTAATTGGTTGTTATGATGTATTATATCAGTGCCAAAGGTTCTTTCATGGAGACCTGCTATCTAGAGAACAGGTTTGTGACTGTCAGAAGCAAGAGGAATCTATTAGTGACATACATAGACTGTACTGTGGTAGACACCACAGTGAGGAAATGGGGTATCATGAGTCCATAGCCAAAATAAAACATATTGATCCATGCAGTATGATGAAAAAGGCAGCAGCTTTGGTGTGAAGAAAACTGGGGTTCAACACCTGCTCTGGTGCTCCCTAGCTCTATTTTCTGAGACTCAGTTGAGTCACCCATGCTTGTGTCCCAGATGCTGTGGCTTTATAAAAAACAACTACCCCAAAATGTAATGGCTTAAAACAGAGCAGCATAACTAGCTCATGGGTCTACAATCTGACATATATCAGTGAGGAAAGCTCTTCTCACCATCAGCTGGGGTGGCTTAAAATCTGGGGCTAGAAAAAAAAAAAAACAAAAAACCTGGGGCTAGAATATCTGAAGTCTCACTCACATGTAGCACTTGGACTTGAACATCTGTGGAATGGAACAGCTGGGGCTCCTTGGGCTAGTCTCTTTATCTCCATATGGGTACTGAAGTATGCTGAGTTTACCAGAGCTGAACTTCTTATGTGGAGGTACAAACCTCCAAAACAAGAGAGAGAGAGAGAGAGAGGAGAGAGAGAGAGAGAGAGAGAGAGAGAGAGACTTTATAGAATTTATACAGCATTGTATTCATTAGGAGTGAGTCATTTAATGTTGATGCAAATTCTAGGAGTAGGGAATTAGATCCCACCTTGTTGTGGAAGGAGTGTCAAAGAATTTGCAGACATGTTTTAAAACTGAACAGCTACAACATGATCGCATCTCCTTAAATAACTGCCAATTCAATGAATGTAATAGATGCTCACTATATATTCATTTCATTTTTCTCTGCACCTGGTCCACATTCTCCTGTTATACCCACACTTCAAGTTACCAAGATAATAATTTCAATAGAATCAGAGAGAGCACCATTTCAAGATCTCTTGTATCACAGGTTTCTCTGGAATCTACCAGTGGTTTCCAAGCAGATCCTTCGGTGCCAGTTTTGATATCTGCCTGATATCAGCTTCTTTAGAAGGTTCAAGTAATAGTCTAGAAAGTCTAAATTGAGGCAGGATGAACCAGGCACTAACTTTCCTACTGGGCAGTCTTTCTCTTCCCCACTACCTGACAGTAACTTAACTTCCTCTAGGGGAGTGTGTTGACTCCAGGTAGCTCCAATATCAAAATGAAGCCAGGAAAGGTATAAGGACTTCCTTGTGAGACCAGCGTGGGCATTTGTGTGGGGGAAAAGAATGTAGAGGCAATCTCTGAGGTGTAGAGGACGCTCAGGATGAGTCTACAGTGGGCTTTAGTTAATTGCAGTCCACTGTAATTTTAATGCTGCTGCTAGGTAATTGTGCAAATGAGGGCAGGCATCTCTGACTCTCTGAGACTCAGTCTTTCTGTTTTTCTCCTAACTCCACTACCATGGCTTCCTGATCTGCAACACATCTTTCAAACTTTAACTCAATTTTAATTTGATTCTCTTAAAGTAGAATAATCCTCCTCTTTGTGACCCCACAAAAATATATACAGATTTCTATTATAAAGTTGATAATACTGGGGCGCCTGGGTGACTCAGTCAGTTAAACATCTGACTTTGACTCAGGTCATGATCTCATGGTTCATGATTCGAGCCCTGCGTAGAGCTCTGGGCTGACAGCTCAGAGCCTGGTGCCTGCTTCGGATTCTGTGTCTCCCTCTGCCCCTCCCCTGCATACACACACACACACTCTCTCTCTCTCACTCTCTCTCTCTCTCTTAAGAATAAATAAACATTAAAAATTTTTAAAGTTGATAAAACTTTAACAATTCCTCTCTATTTTCTTGTCTGTTGTCACCTACAGGGCCAACCCTCCCACAGAGAAAGCAGACACCTTGGTCATCACCTACTTTAGTGCTCAGCTTGTCACTTCTCTCAGAGTATATGCTACATGGATAGCTCCAAGTGGATAGATAACACATGGCTATGCTCACATACCCATCCTTCCCATTCTTTATGCTTGCCGTAATGGTACTAATAAGGAAAGCGTGAATCAATATGCTTTTAAAAGATTAATCCATATGTCAATGAAATGTCATTTGATTATAAGTAATCTTAACAAGTGAATGGCAAGAAAAGAATAGTGAAATCATCAGATGAAAACAGAAAAATAAACACAATTGTGTGCTTCTATTCTTGGCTGAAAAAAATGAAATGTGGAACAGTTGGCTTCTTGACTTCCCTATTTCCAGTGCAGTTTAGATAAAATGGTCACGGTTGCTAAGGGTGAGTGAGCAGGATATGGCATTGACAAGATTTGAAATGATATCATATCTGAAAGTACTGAAGGACCTAACAGTTTTTGTTTGTTTCTGTATTTTTTAGCCTGGAGAAACAAAGACTTAAGACTCAAACTAGCAATAACAATTAGCTTGAATTGTGTAGAGGACTTTCACATGGAACAGACATTCAAGACTTTTGGTTAGACTGTTAGGGAGAATGAAAGAAGAACTCTGAGGTTATATATTCAGTGCAAATGACATAAGGGACCAATGAAACTTAGCAGTTCACTTGAAAGAACTCATATTGTAGCTGAGAAGAAAAACAATAGTATGCCCAAATGCATCTACGTTCTTTGTAAAGCCTTAATATACACACAGAACTGAAGATTTAAGCCAGCAATAGACTGATTGTCCAGAAAAGAGTAGAAATAGTAGTTCCCCTTTCCAGACACATAGCTCCATTAATGTGTTCATCACTACATTACCCTTGTTTGGCAATAATTCTATACTAGTGAATCATGTTGAGTGTATTATTAATAATAGGTGCCATTTATTGAGCATTTATTATAAGCTCCAACTAGATATGAATTTGAGGGTTTGGTAAATTTCCTTTCCAGAGATGGGGATATTCACCCAAGAAAAAGTATTTCATTTTCTTTCTTTATTCCTTCCTTCCTTCCTTCCTTCCTTCCCTCCTTCCTCTCTCTCCCCCTCTTTCTTTCTTTCTTTCTTGCTTGCTTTCTTGCTTTCTTTCTCTCTTTCTTAGTTTTCTCTGGTTTTGATTTCATTTTTCTCTAATTCACATAATCCTGACTTTGGGAGTGGTAAAGTTGGGGTAGAAATAAGATCTACTCAACTCTAAATCCATGCTTTTTTCTGATGCAAGGGAATAAGCTGCCTCCATCAAGTCTTTTGGCAAGCCAGAGAGCCAAAAATATGTTCCAGAGAGAGGGCTAAGGTAAAGATGCCTGAGCTGGGGCTCCTGGGTGGCTCAGTAGGTTGAGCGGCTGACTTCAGCTCAGGCCACGATCTTACATCTGTGAGTTCGAGCCCCACATCGGGCTCTGTGCTGATGGCTCATCAGAGCCTAGAGCCTGCTTCGGGTGTCTCCCTCTCTGTCTGCCCTTCCCCTGCTCATACTCTGTCTCTATGTCTCTCAAAAATAAATAAACGTTAAAAAAAATTAAAAAAAAAAAAGATGCCTGAGCTGGAGCTAGTGGAAAGATAGTCCCATGTGTTTGGCAGGATAATTTTATGGTAAAGTTGTCAGAACACTAACTATCCACATGAAAGCACATATATTCTGACCCAGAAAGATGCTATGCATGCAGTAAAGGAAAGAGTTTGAAAGTAGTGGACAGAAGAACTTGAACCCTAATCGCTATGTGATATGCGAGATAAAGTGAACATCTCTGGGCCTTGTTTTCTTCATCTCTAAAATGAAAAAAAAAAAATGAAAACCAAACAAATAAACAAACCAAAAACAAAAACAAAAACATGGGAGAGTAAATGTTGAATATATTTTTCAGCTGAAAAATCATATTGTTCTGTTTATCCAATACCAAAACCCAGTCAAATGTATGGTATTTGAATTATGTAATTTTTCTACAAATGTGGGTGCTATAGAATCTCAGACAATGGAAATATCATCCACAAACAGAAACATTTGCAGTTCTCCTATGGATGCCCTTAAAACTCTTTTAGTCTATAAATGATGGTAGCTTTAACGAATTATTATATTCTTCTCTTGATTGAATATTTTGGCAAGAAATTTTAAATAAAACATAACTTGGACTGTTTTGGAATTAGAAGCAGGTGACACAATATTTTTATACCTCAAAATAATTTTGATAGGTATTTTGGCACAACTTGCTCAAGGAATTGACTTTAACATTAGAGCAAGGAATTGTGTGCAATTGCTACCAGGAAAGTATTCCACAGGGGTTATGTAAAATAAATCCATGCTTAACAATGTTCGAAGAGAGAATTATTGTAGAGTGTGCTTCTTTTAAATGCAAATGGAATTTGAAGTTGTACACTGGCACTTTCTACCCCAGTGGAATTATATAACCACATATTTTATCTTTCCTACTCTCTGCCATTAATCCAGAGCACCCAGGCAACCAAGTAGCTAAAATTATTCCTCTTTATTTTTTAGTGTCTAAAGCATGGCAGTCCTTTTGTAGGAGATAAGGCAAATCACCGTGGCAAGGCGTTTTTGAAATCCATTCTGAGTTCTTGATATTTAAACGTGAAAAGGTTTTAGACAATAAAATACCACGCTTGCTTACTAAAATGCACCCATGTGACTTAGAAAAAGAATTCACGTACTATCTGTCTTTCCTATGAGCAGTTCATGAGTAAGATTTTTCAGCTGAATTTATACACACACATGCGCACACTCTCAGACACACAATGTCATGTCAATTTTATATCTACACATATAATTGATCATCTAAAAGGGAGCTGGGCTAAAATGCTTGATCTGTGACCAAAAAAAGGCTTTGGTGGACAAATTAATTATGTGATATTTTATTTTAGGAGACATATTTAAACTTTTGTGAACAAATGTCTTAAATTTCCATAGATATCCTCATTTTTATACAGTTATTTTTACATCAGTTATAACTCAATTACAACTAGTCATTAAACCATTTTTATCATGTAAGTTTACTAATGTTTTATTAATTTAATAAAGGTACCAAATAGACCATTATAATCAATGAATTATGCAATAATTATATTTTCTAATTTGTGATGAACTTTGTGCTGGTACTGTAGACAAAAAAGTACAACTTTTTCTTTCTGACTTTAAGCATCTTGTTATCCAATGTGGGGCTAAAATGGAGGGCAGGGATTTGTATCTAAATCCACATGATAGTCATTCAATAATTGTTTCCTGAATGAAAGAAAACTGATAGATGAGACATAATTTTAGAATAATTAAGCGCTAATTCCATGAAGTAGTAAGCCATTAGAATTGAGACAGGAAGAGCTCAATGTATGCATTTTGAAAAGAAGAGAACCTTAAGAAGTCTTTTAAGACAAAGAATTGGCTAATTTGGAAATTAGCCAAAGAAAGGGGATCTGACATTGTGTAAAAATAGCCGGAGATGGGGCATGAATAGGAACAGACATTTATGGAGAATGACATAGTTTAACCAGATATATATAAAAATTTTTTTGATGTTATTTATTTTTGAGAGAGATGCAGAGTGTGAGGAGCGGGGAAGGGGGAAGAGAGAGAGAGACACACAGAATCAGAGGCAGGCTCCAATCTCTGAGCTGTCAGCACAGAGCCCAACATGGAGCTTGAACCCACAAACCTCAAGATCATGATCTGAGTCAAAGTCCTATCTTAACCAACTAAGTCACCCAGGTGCCCCTAAGAGATATATATTTTCAAAATCCTACCTTTATGTGATGCAGAGGTAGCATCAATAATGGCCATATTATTTATTTCCCTGTCTCATTCCTAAAGGTTAGATGTCACAAAATTAAGAATACTATCAGTACATTTAATCTAAGTTATCTGTATTCTCCATCCAACGAGCACGCACACAGACACTCACACCCACACACACACTCTCACATGCACATATAAGCATTCACACTCTCTCTTTCTCTCTCTCTCTCATGCACCTAACATAAACACAAATTACCTGTATGCGGTACTTCCCACCTTTATTCTCTGCTGCATTTTTTTACTTGCTGTTTTATACTAAGATTGACTTTTGTGGCAGGTAAATCTTTTAGAACCTCAAATAGTAGAGTAGAAAGAGATATTTCATGAAATGAATTTTAGCAAAAACCTTACTTTTCTTCGTAACCTGTGTGCATCACTTAAACTCCCTGAATTCAAACTATCTTTAAAACAGAGATATAAAATATCTTGTATCCTACAATGGATATAAAAGCTACAATGCTTTTGAGGATCAAATGGAATAATGGCCATGGAGGAATCTGTAAATGCCGAAGTAGTAACAAGAACAAAAATTACTACCCAGACATATAGATACTTCTGAGTTATTTCAGCAATTATACAGTAATATGAGGTAAATAATAAGGTAACTACCTTAAATCAATTACTTTATGCTTTGACATATTCTCTTTGCTTTGTGTAGAATCAACTCTGTTCTATGGAGTAAAAAATCAAGGTGTCAATAAAAAGAGGAAATAAAAGATGTACAAGATGAGTCTATAAAAATCACATATAGAGTGGCTATTTCTGCAGGCACGATAAACGTTCTTGTCCTGACTTAGATGCACCTCTTCTATAACACACCACTGAAAATTGTTGGCAACACTTCCCAACTCAACCTATATTGAATGTCACCAGTGGGAGAAACCATCACCGCTTGAAGGCAGATTTGACTTTTGCAAACTGCTGCACATCAATCAGAGTGAATCCTGGTAAAAGAGGGAAGTGGTTAAATTGATCAACAGAATTTTTCATTTAAAATTACACTTAAAACAATTTATATATATATATATATATATATATATATATCCATAAAGCAGCTTAGAAGGAGATTTGACATCATTTGGGGGAACAAATATGACTGAACTAATTGCATTACTTTCACAGCTGTGGATACAGAACATCTTTAGATACAGAAAAAAAGTTCAAGATTGTTTTTAAAAATCAAGCCTAATACCTCATCATCATACCTTATCCACTGCGCCACAGGAAGAACCCAACTGGGTGCAAGCGTCTGCAAAGTCACGGAGATGAGACAAAGTACTGACACGTGCACAAGTCCTTGGCCTCACACTTCATCTGGTTTTTCCTGAATTTATTCAAATAATATACTCAAATATTACATGTCTATTGGTAGTGGGGACACTGAGGAGGTGATATGAAGGGAGATGAAAGACAAGAAGCAGCCAGCATTAGCCATTTGGAATGATGCAAATCAGTTTGGACAATCTCTGTTTACAATAAATCTTTAAACTAGTTACTTTCTGTATGCTCCAGACTCCCCTTCTCAGATGCTCCTCCCACAGAACACAGCCGCTGTCTGGATGCTGTCACCTTGGAATATGCAACTGGATCTTCCTCTGTCTCCTCAGTCAGACTTTTCTAAATGTTATCACTCCCATGCTCCGTCTCTCTTTATCTGTTTATCACATGTGAGCTGACTCTCTTCCAGACTCTTCCATGCCAGCCTCTGGCCTGTCTCGAGACAGTCCTTTAAGAGGATCTGGACATTCTCTACAAGATGATTTCAATTTTTCAGACCACTTATTTACAACGTGGCTACAATTTTGGCCTCTATCTCTACTCTCCTGTCTTTCAGGATTAAGGCTTTATCCCAACATAGATCACATCTGCCCAAACCCAGCACCTTTCCATCTCATCTGTTCCTGTTAATGATTAGAACCCTACTAAATATTGCCCCTACCACTCCACCATCCACAGCTGCTTATTGTGTTATATGTTAGGTAGCTAAGAGAGAGCTAAATTATATACTAAATTCCTACAGAGATTTATAAAGCCTCCACAGATGAGTGAAGATAAATTAGAGCAAGCATCTGAGAAGGATGTCTGCAATGCATTCTGGGCACTGTACTGGACATTCTAACTACTCAGTCACTTGATCCTCCAAATTACCCTGCAAATTTACAGATTCAATAATTATTTGTTGAATAAATGAGTGTTCGTTTGCGGTATTTGGATTCTTCTTATTGGGTCATCCACCTTCTGCCTGAGAGGGTGATTTAGGAGCAAGATTCCAGGAGAAGGAATGAGCTCAGCAGGACTGACCTTCACTCAGGACATGAAATTCAGTGACAGGCACAAAAATCATACGGCAACACAATTTCTGTTCTGTGCCGATACTTCAAGAGGGACAAATAACGTTCAATGAGGGGAAAAGAGAAGATGTGGTTGGGGAAGGCTGTGGCCTTTTGATGAAAGCTACCCAAGACTTATCCTAAACTCATTAGACACAGTACTAGAAGCAACCTGGTTAATTTTATACATCTTTAACCATAGGCTTAATTTCTGGGTGGTGCTTTGGCTACAGAAGATAGAACCAAAGGGTTCACTTACTAGTGTGAGGACGAGTTTGGGTTTCTCCCCTCCAAGTCAGGTCAGAAAATTGTCCTAAGAAGGTAATATTTCCCTAAATATTCCACCTTTGCTTATTATGTATTATAAAAATGTTTTTTTCTAAGATGATCTACATTCAAATCATTTTATATAGGAATAATATTGCACATGTCCATTATTTGTTTGTTTAATTACATATGGAATGCATATGGTTGATAGCCTCAAGAAGTGAGTATATAAGAGGTTAGAGAAAGGGAAAGGGTAAATCACATTTATTACACACCTCCTACCTGAGACCACAAGCTAAATACCTTAAATCAGGTCATTTGATTCAATGTCAGTCTGTAAGGTTATTATTACTTCTATTTTATAAATGAGAAAACTAAGATTTTGTAAGTGTAAGAAAATCTCCCAAAGCCATTCACTTAATAATCAGTAGATCATATGTTTTAGAAGCTTGTTTTCAATACTTGAGTAATATGGTTGGTAGTTTTTAAAAGGAAAATGAAAATCCAGACTCTCCACAATCCATGCACCCAACTTTTCAGAAATACATATGACGGTCATATTTAAAGACTGCCATTTAAATGATTTCTTTGTGGCAATATAATGGTAAATATAAACATACGTTTTGGCACTAAAATATTGAGACATTTTATTTTGATATTGTCATTCAAATGACATGGAATATTCTCATCTTATTTTAAATATTATCGTGGAAGTAAAATCAAATTTTTGAAAATCTTGTGAAACACTAAGGTTCTAGAAAATTTGTTCCAGTTGTTCTAAGGAATAGTTATTTTGATTGGGGTTGGAATTTTGCCCACCATTGGACTTGATGATTATGAGGTCCCCACCCAAGCATAAAATGTGGTCATTCTAAATCATTTAATTTGTTCTTAATTTGTTCTTACTCCAATTTCAGAATGTTTGCTCTAGCTCTAGTAATTTTCTTACCGCTGTACAGAGCCAGTCTCTGGAAATTCAATCAATACAATAAGGTGAAATTTTATATTTGAAAAATTTACCGTGGTATGGCTAACATTCTCAACATGGGACTTTTGAGTCTGGTTTCTCCTCTCCCAGGTGACAGTTAAGTAGTATTTACTCTTTTGTAGTTACTTTTGACATTAACATTTTGCATGTCCTTCTCCAGTGATGTGTTTAGTGGGGAAGGCGTCTTTCCCTTGAGTCCAGAATTAAAGGGATCATCATAAATATGACTGGAAGCTGAACAGAAGCCAAACAGCTATTGGTGATCATAGACATGATAATGGAAGTCAAAGACTGACATGGTTCATGTCACTGAAGGGGATTACTAAGCAGTTCAAAGCATCCAGTTGCAAGGAATGCTGTCTGTGGGCTGCTCTCAAAGAAAACAAACCCCACCAGGGAGAGGGAAGGCTGGCTTTTGGAGCTATGAATCCTTAAGAAATAAGAAAAGGGGAAGAAAACATGGCCGGTATTCATTTAATTATTATTATGTTGCTTAATTTTATATTTCATTTAATCCTTGGAAGAGTCCTGTGAAGCAGATATTATTCCCATTTTACAAATGAGGAAACTGAAGATCAAGGAATTCCAGAAATAGTCAACGATGAGACCAGATGTATAATCAAGGTTTCTCTGGCACTAAAACTCATGCTTTTTCCCATATGTCCTCTTCCCTTTCTACTGAGGGAAACAGATGTTGGTGCAGGGGATTCATTTGGGGTGTGGCAGGTAATAATTCTGAGTTCAGGCTTTTTTTCCCCTCCCCTGAATTGCTTTGAAATCGGTACTAGTCCTAGGTTTCTTCTGGTTTCATGTCCTTCTTGGTAGGTAGAGCAGGATCATTCCATTCTGCAGCATGCCCGTGATCCTGGATTTAATGTGTGAATGAACAACTCTCATGAAATGTCTTCATAAAGATGGTGTATGCATGGAATTAAATGTTTAATTATTTATAAGTCAGTATTTAATGTTTAAGAAAACAGAAATATATGAAGTTAACCTGATCCAATGGAAAGGTGTTAGTAGAAACCCGAATTTTAGTTCTAACTCTTCCCCTAACTAGTATAGAGTATTGTCTGTTCTGTTTCCTCACGTGAAAACAAAGAGAAGAGGTACTCTCTTCTCCCCATATATGACCTTAGATCTAAGATAGTTGTATAATCTCTGGCCAGTGATCACCTTTTTTCTTTCATATTAGGCATTACGGAAAGAGGAGACTAATGTAGCACTCATACATTACCTCCAGCCTGACACAGGACTGTTAATACATGACAAATCCCACCAAGTAACCTTATTTCTTTATTAACTATTGTGTGTGACTTGGTCACAATCTCTGAGCCATCTACAATGATGCCTTAGCCCTTTCTCAATTACTTGTCTTCCTTGCAGGAGAACATTAGTAGTGATGAAAAGTGAAAAAAAGCAGAGCCAGAGAGTGAAACTTTGTCTCCAAGTCATGCTTTTCCCAGATACCACCCAATCTCAGAAGGTGCCCTGTCTAAAAAGCTCTAATGTGGGTAATGACAGTGATAATAGTTGGTGATATTAATAACTATTAATAATAGTTATCACCAACTGAGTCAGGAGTACTAAGTTTTTACATGGCGAACTAACTTAAAACTCATAGCACTTACTTACTAAGCTCTCATCCCTCCCCACTTTTCTTAATAATAAGGAAAGTTTAGCATAAGTAGGTCACTTACTCAGTGCTCAAATAGTTGGAAAGGGAGAAAACCAGGAATGTAAACCTTTATAACTTCGAAGTTCACTCCGTAAATCCCTAAAGTCTATAAACCCCCAAACTCTATTGCCCACATGGGTACTGACCCAGAATTTTAGGTTTGCCCTATTTTTACAATCTTCACAAATTAATATTTTTAAATACACTATTGACTGTACTGAATACATGTGTGTATTTATATGTATATATTTTATCATTTTATGTATGATAACCAATTGTTAACAATTTTTCAAGATCATTAAAATCATCTTATGCTGGAAGGAATAGAGGCACAAAGAATTTCCTAAGGTCCCCGCGGTGTTCTCATGATTTATAAGGAGTAGACCCAAGCTTGGAACACGGGTATATTTAAAGCCAAATCTCTTGTCCATCCCGTGGTTTATCCACTGCCCCATGACAGACTCGTTTGTTCACTATGCAGTGACTATTTAAGAGCTACCATGCCAGGCAACTTTTAAGACTTGCAGTGGATTTAAACACAGAGTTGCCATATAAGTAAAGATAAGTTAAGATAATTCATTAGAATCCCCTCTGGGATTTTTGGTTTCTCATCTAACTCGTGCTATTTACCTTTTAACTTGAACAACAAACATGGTTATTGGAGAAGGAGATGGGTGAGGAATTTGAGCTCACTGACCACTCCTTTGCTCCCTGCCTCAGGCCAAACCGCCTTCTGATCACCAAGCTTAAAAACTGCAGCTGGGACTCCACTACTGTGTGGAGACATTTTTGACTGAGAATCAAGAGACCTGGATTCTGTCACTGGCTCTGCTGTGAAACAACCAAGTGACCTTAACAAGTTGCTTGCCCTCTCTAAACCTCAGCTGCCTTGTCTGTGGGATGAGAGTTTTGAAATCAGTGATCTTTAAATGCCCTTCTAGTCCTGAGGCTCTATAAACACTCTTCCTTCTGGCCCCTTCCCAGAATGCTGCTGTCATTCCAAAATTGTTACTAGAAGAGAGAGAAGGAAACAATGGAGAGGAATTTTGTTGCGTGGCTGCCTCTGAGCTCCTAATGAAAATCACAGTGACTTGCTCACAATCAAAAGAGCTGCCTTCCCAGTATTTGATTTCTTGAAGGAGAGAGTTCAAGATTTACGTAAATAGCTCCTTTCCTCTGATTATTTATTCAGTACAAGTACTCAGTTTCCAAGATTCCTGCTGCAATCCTCAGGGTCTCTCCCTTGTCTTCCACTCCCTCCTTAGTGACAGTTCTCTAGGTGACAGCACTCACTGGGTCCCCACTTCCCTACCTTGTTCCTCCACTTTATCACCATCACCCAGACTCTTCATGATGAAGCCCTTGTCATGCTAGCTGACATTTCCACAAAGCCCGTCAAGCAAATTCCTGGTGTCTGTGAGGTCCATTTGTGTCACCCGTGCTTTAGATAAGCTGGCTGGCTGATGCAATCTCCTGCCTGGGACACCCATGATAGATTTTTCTACACTTCGCATGAGAATCCATGGCCTCCAACAGCAGTACCTCAGTAACTGTAGGAAATGATTTATGTTTGGGGAAATGAAGATGACAAACTCTGTCATTTCATGGAATGAGCTGCGTTAGAAAGCAAATAGAAACCCTGAGCTCAAAGGGCTTTATTCCTAGAAGACAGAATCTACCTCTATCTAGAGATCTACCATCTTTTCTCCTCACTCCTTTTCATCCACAGTCACTGAGTGCGTACAATGTGCCCGACATGGTGTTAGATAATATCCCCATCCCCACAGGGTTAAAGGTTTAGTCTATCTTGACTACAGTAGAGATTACATTCTGCTATAAATGTATAGTTTTTATATGGTTCTCTGATAGATTTATGAGGTTTTAGAGAGCAGGAGCCTTGTCTAAATCATGTTTGATTGCAATGGTTACAAACACTTCCTGGCTTTCTACGGGGGATGCTTAATAAATATTTATAAGTGTATAAAAACATTGGTTTGTATACATATATACAAGTATATAGCCACCTCCAATAGCTTTTCATTCAATTTAAAATAAGACTCAAATGTCTTGCCACAGTCACAAGGCCTCCTTTGGTCACCCCTCTGTTTCACCTTCTGCTGCTCTCACTCTCCCCTGCAGTGATCCAGCCTCCCTGACTTTCTCTTTGTTCCCCAAGTAGGTCAAACTCTTATTAACCTCAGGACCCTTGCATATGTTATATAGTCTCTGCCTGAATGAGTTTGTCCTTGAGAAAGACATAGTGAGCTCTTCCTTCTACCTCTGCTCTCAATTCAAATGGCCTTCAGCAACCATGTGCTCTGTAGTTTCCTTTGGCCTCATTGAATAATTGCCTATCTCACTGCTCAGGTGTATTTTCTTCAGAATACTTATCATTGCATAGGGGCACCTGGCTTAGTTGTTGGAGCACAGGATGCTTGATCTCTGCACTGTGAGTTCAAGCTCCACGTTGGCTGTAGAAATTACAATAAAACCTTGGAGTGCAAGTAACTTGTTCTGCAAGTGTTCTCCAAGATTAGCAAACATTTTTAATAAATTTTAACTTGATAAACAAGCGATGTCTTGCAATACAAGTACTATGTGATGCCAAATATCACATGATCACAACTGAATCCATGGTTCTTGAAATTCATTTTGATATACAAACGCATTGGATTACAAGCAAGTTTGTGGAATGAATTATGCTTGCAAACCAAGGTTTTACTGTGCTTAAGATTAAAATCTTGCAGGCTCCTGCAGGGCTCAGTTGGTTAAGTGTCCAACTTCGGCTAAGGTCATAATCTCTTGGTTTGTGAGTTCGAGTCCTGCATAGGGCTTTCTGCTGCCAGCACAGAGCCTGTTTCAGATCCTCTTCTCCATCTCTCTCTGCCCCTCCCCGGCTCACACTCTCTCTCTCTGTCAAAAATAAATAAACATTAAAATATAAGTAAAATAAAATCTTAAAAAAAGAATACTTACCATTATGTAAAATAACTTAATTTTCTCTAACTTGACAATTCACCACCTTCCCAGACGTTTATTCTAAATTCTAAATTCTGAACCTAGAAAATTAGACTAATTTCTTCAGCTCGTTAGAGCTCTGAAATCCTATTACCTCTTATCAAAGAAAAAGAAAAAACTGGATCATGCTCAATTTCTAACTTTTTTCAGTCAAAAACACTTCATGTCCACTCCTTAGGTAAGACTGCAATCATAGTTGTGGTGAATTAGAGATGAGTTAGTCACTTTCTTTGCAGCAGTAAGATGTTTATTTTTTGTTTAAAATGTCACTGGATCTATGAAGTTTTTTTCTAATCACTTCCATAAGAATATAGTACTCATTCTTCTGGGTTTTCATCATAATTTATTCTTGTTACTCTTGGAATTACTAATTTTGGTTTTTTTTTTTTACATTTGTTTTACTTTTTTATTTTTTTTAAGGCATATAGTGCACACGATGAAAGAGCATATCTCCTGCATTAAAAGTATAATAAAATGTTCTGAATTCAGAGCTATATGAATCCTGTTTGGCTAGGAATATCCATGAAGATGAATGGAAGAAGAAGCCCTATGAACTAGGGCTTAACTTACAGCAATATCTCAACAGTTGTTTCTAAAATCGATCTAAGCAGAGGGATCCTCGTTTTAAGTAAAATTCAGGAGGCTGGGGTTTGCCAGCTGTTTGGAGAAAAATATAGTGAAAATCATAGTTCATTCAAAATTCATTCAACTGTGTATCTTTTTGAGATCCTTCTCTGGAGATACAAACCCACTTCTTCCCTCTATAGGAGCGTTATAGTAGAGGAAGGTACTGTATTAATCATGAGAATAAATATGTAGTTCAATATGGTGAAACTCAACTTGAGTACATATAACAGTGGGCCTTATGTAACCTAGCGGTCCACTATGGCTCCACGAAAGAAACCAAGGATCAAATCAGTCAAGTTGCTTTAGTGACAGTTTTCTTTGCATCTCCTCAGCAGCTAAGTTTCCCATATTTCACTTCAGAGCTCTGGCATTAATATAGCTCAGCTATTCTCTCCTCTGCTCTCAGGTTTTCTGAGAGAGGATCCAATTAATCCAACCAGCCTGACAGACCTTTGAAAAGCACTCATACAAATATGTGTCTTAGGCCAACCCACAGACTGGCCATCATCATTGGGAGAGCTCTTCATGTGAATCAACTGTGGATGGGTTGTTGTTCACTTAATAGTGAAATAAACCTCTCATGTGTGAGAACCTCCATGAGGAGGTCTATGGGATAGATAGTCATGCAGGGAAGGGGTCGTGGGTGTGACAAGACTCTGGGGGTGGGGGTAGTGCTCTGGAGCACAGGCAGCCAAGGCTGGAGGAGCCCACAGACCCAGCAACAGTAATGAAACAACTACCACAATATAGAGGGAAGCACAGAGGTTTGAGGAAGCACAAATGAGTAGCTCTCAACCCAGCCAAAGTGGGTCTGGAAGGTTACCTAGAGGAGACAGTGTTTGAACTACATCCTGAAGAGTAAAGAGAAGTTGTATAAAGAGGGGCTAAGAGAGCAACATGATGGAAATCCTGTAAGACAACTTCAAAGAGTTGAAAATTAAATGCGATATGGCATGAAGTCTCATATCATTGATAAGCACATCACATAGTGCTTGATATATACTCTCTCAAATATTCATTTCTTAATTGATTTACTTACCCAAGGATAAGTAAGACAAAAGTCTGATCATTAGCTTATTCCCTGAATGCATGCAAATGATAATAGTATCAATTTTACCTATAGGAGGTTGAGCAGAAAATGTAGTTTGGGCTACATAGTAAGAAAAAGAGAATATTCCAAGGAATTTACATGGAAGTGTGAAAAAGCAGCAAAATATTGTAGTCATCCAACTATATTTGCATTTTACATCATTGAAATGAAGACTGTGACTTTTTGGGTGACTGTGTTCAGAACACTGTGCTTTCCAGATTGAGTCCAAAATGAGGAGGGATATTCACCCTGGCTCCTTCCTAGAATGGGTGGATTTGGTTGTAGATACGTGTGTGAATATAAAACTCCTCTAGACTCTTGAACATGTGTTAGCAGGAATAGAAGAAAAGTGAAAGTATATCAGGTTCTTATCTGTTTCTTATCTGTTCTCCATTTATCAGAGCTCAACAGTAGGACGGCAACAGCCAACTTAGGGAGGGTGAGGATAAATGCCCCAGCTCTGTGCCCATTACCTTCCAGGACAGATTTGCCAAATAAAATAGACAGTGCCCAATTAAATTTAAAGTTCAAATATGCAATTAATAATTTTTCAGTATAACAATGTCCCAGCCAAAATTGGGGCTTTGTATATACTCACAATGTCTTTTTTGCTTTTACTGAAATTCAAATTTAACTAGGTATTTCTAATTTATGTTTGCGAAGTCTGGCATCTCTTCCAGAATTAATCTTGATGGACTGAAAAAATTATCCAAATGGACCCTAACAAGCATGGATGATCTGTTCATTAAAAAAATTTTTTTTGGATGATTTAAGCTTTATTTACCAGCACAAACCAACAACTTGAGATCTTTGTTTGGTAACACATGAATTATATCGCTGGCTATCACAAAGATGTACTTGAATAGACAAATAAATCCTTCTGTGATATCAATATCTTTCTCTCCCTCCCTTCCATTCTGTCTTCTCTTTCCCTCTTTCTCTTTAGCTGAGCACTTAGAAAAGGAAGTGGAGGAAGAACCTGAAGAATGGAATTACATGAATATTTGAGAAACTCACTTGACAACATGGATAACATTTGAGATGACTTACTTTCCCCTTAATAAATGAACTTCAGAGATAGCTAATGATGACGGTAAGATTAAATAAATGCACTGATACTAAAAGTTTCCATTTGTCACTATTCCTAAAATATTGTTAGAAATTGTTTGTTTCTTCAAGAAAAAAAGAAACACATAGGCATAATTTGTTGATGCCTATTATGGATCATACACTGACAAAAATATGCTCATTTGTCCAGCAGACAACAACAATTCAACCAAATTAATTTAACTATTTAACTATTAAACATACGAAAATGTAGATTATTTAACTGACTTAAGGGAATGTGAGTTATTTGAGAGAAAATGTTAAGTGATGAACAGTTAGCAGCATAACAAAATGGCAATGATGTTAAAACGCTCTTCAGCCAAATGCACGCCCTGAAAACATTGTTTTAATAACTTGCAAGATATTGAAAGAAACTAAACTATGTCTCACTTAAGCAGGGATTGATCTATTGGTCTTCAAGTCAGAGATAATAGCATTAATATTTTGAATAGTGTTGTCACCTGCTCATATAGATTTAATTGTCATCTCTATGTGCACAAGACATAGATCTAATTGTCTGACCCTTGAGATGGCAAAAATCAGTTCACTTCCATTCCATGATATATCTCCTTTTCTTTTTCCTTGAGGAAATAGTCTTCAGTCTTAAAGGATCTTTTGAACATTTCCATTTAAATCAAATCAAATCAAATCTCTACAGAGTTTCGCCTTCTACATCAAGTATTCCAGAATCAGGAGATTACCCAATTCCCAAGGTGATACAAGGCCATGATTGTGGAAACTTTTAGTTACATCAGCTTTCATATTTCATCTGTAGAAGGAAATAAAAGTTTCTTGTTACATGGTAAAAAAAAATCACTCTCAATTATCCACTGTTCAAAATGAAAGTAAAAGACTCCGTTCCTTTTTTAATGTTACATATACATGTTTTTTGCTAAAAAGAGATTCTATGAGCAACAGGTGATAGACATATATGTATATATATTGATATACACATAGTCACACACTATATTGATATTACACATGCATATACACATATATTATATATATTTAAAGGATAAGGATAGAAGGAGTTTGATTTCACTACTTGAATGAGTGTACCTATATCTCTGTTATACACAAAACACACAAGACACACAGTAGCCAATATTAGAAAGCCACAAAAGTACATCACCAGGCCAAATGTGCACATTGCTACCTTTCTAAAGCTCTAGCTTTCTGCTACACAAATGGAAAATTCTGATCAAAGTCTGCAAATATATGTATATATATTTATATACACATACATATGTATTTATATACATATATATATATTTATATCCACAAAACATACTTAGCTAAGTAATAAGAAATGGATCCACAGACAATAGGCAGTGAGTTACACTAGGCAGTAATTTTTGATAGAGGTAAATCAATTCAAGAAATTCCCAAGTACATAAATTAAAAAGAGAAAGGGATTTGGAGAAAGCATCAAGACTAGATAAGTACTAAAAATACCAAGGTTAACTGAATAAACATTACGAAAACAAAATTTAGCCAAGGGAATAGAAGGGAAGTAGCAAAAATACTTCAAAGCACGCCTTATTTTCATGAAAAACAATGATATGATTAGCATCAGTTTTCTACCCTAGAGATTTTTTTTTTCAGAATTCTTTTGTACATTATTCACATTCTAAACAAAAAGAGCTAACCTGGCTTCAAGCTGATTGGTAATTGTGTGGCGACCACGTTGTTTTGACTCTGCTTTCAGGTTCATTTCAGTAAAGTAGCCTAAAAGGAACACAAATAGCTAATGCACAAAAGAAACACAAAAAATACAGACATGAACAACTGTTCCTTCTCGGAAATCAGATGTGGGAATTAAAACAATGAATACTATTTTTTACACACCAAATTGATTAAGATTTTAAAAATAACAAAAAGCTAAAAATTGCTGAGTGTGTGTTAGGACAGGCAGTTTAATAAGCTCTCAGTAAAAATAAAAATAGAAGCATATTTTTTGGAAAGAGATATGGCATATATATATCAACAACCTTAAAACAAAGACTGTACTAAGAGACAAAGAAGGACAGTATATAGTCTAAAATATTCACACCCTGTGATCCAGTATCTTTATCTCTAGGAATCTACCTGAATGAAATAATTATAAAATTACCTAAAATGTATGTATAAAGTTGTTACTGCAATTATTTATTACAAAATAATAGAAATAAAGCTAAGTATTCGTCAATATGAGAATGTTTAAATTTTGTTACGTGAATGCAATATCACGTTGTATAGTTTTTCAATGAATATCTATAGTCAAGGGTACATGAATGCAAAATAATGTTAAGTTTTAAAAGGATGAAAAACCTTAAGTTTTATACTCAATATTATTTCAATTTTAAGACACATGGGTGTGCACGTACTATATCTGAGTTCCTGTTTATGTGCCTGTGCATCTGTGTTTTTTCACATTCATAGTTAACACATCAAGAAAACATTGGGAAAAAAATGTACTAAATATGAGTAATGCTGTCTGTGGATTGGAAGCACCATGTGGATTTTAATAACATTTCATTTTCCATATTTTTCAAAATTTTCTACATTGAGTATGTAACAATTCATGATTTTTAAATGGGTTTGACTAACAGATTGATGTTATAATTTCATGTGAAGTAAAACTATTTTAATCTGCCAAATTAATCTGCCAAAACTTTGATATATGTAAATGATAAATCAGCTGGGAAATGGAAAGTGTTTAATTACGTAACTGAATGGTGTTGCTTTCTTCCCTATCTTCTGCTACGAAAAAGAAATGTGTATGATTAGCAATTTTTTTCATAATTTTTGAGGATTAGAGTTTAGTATTAGTTTCCCTAATTAAAAACTATTAACATAATTACATGAAAGTATATAATTGAGTTACATCATGTTAAAATGAAAGTATCACCTTTTTGGAGTTAAGTCTCAAAATAACGCATTTTGTGAAGTTTAGATGTTATAATTTATAACATGACTCTTACACACTGAAAATATGAAAGCTATACATTTTTCTATAATTTACATAGAATCAAAATCGTGCATTATAAAATCATTACCTACATTAAAACGAATAAATTGATTTTCTCTTTTCTCTTTTTTTCTTGAATCTCGTCAATTTTTGACTTTTTATGATAATAAAAAATGAAATCTGTTTCCTCTGTAATCTGTTTCCTTTACACAAATAATTGATTGAGTCAATCCAAAACAGTAATTAAGACAATGGCAAAACAAAATGATTAATTTTAATTTCATTTCATTTAATTAATTTAATTTAATTAATTTTAATTGACTTTTCTAACAAAGTCAAGAGTCAAATATTTTCTCTAGATATGGAGAGCCTAACATTTTCAAATTTTGTTTGATGAGTAATTTGACTACTATCTATAGATCAAACTATTTCTAAGTCACTTTCAACCTTACTTGATGCTATCGCCGTCTCAAAATTGTGTATTTTATAGGAATCAAGTAGTTAAAATACGTTATTTAAATGTATGTACAACAAACTGGCTAAAATCTCTGTCAATATTCAGAATGATATAGATTTGAACTTTGAAACTCAACTCCCTCATTGATAAGTGCAACTTTTCCAAAGTTCCCAAAAGTTTTAAAACTCCATTTCCTCATCTAAAAAATTGGACCAAAAATCTACCTACCTCATTAAGCTATAAAAAGATATAATGAGGTGATACCTGCAAAGTTTGTAACCCCCTTACCTGGGACTTCCCTCAACCCTCAGTTAATTAGATCCATTATTATGTACTTATAAAAAATAGCACAATCACTTCTAGAATCATTAGTATCTAAAGGCCAGGCATTGCATTTAGAACGAGTTTCCTTCAAAATTATTTCTCCTCACTGAACACCTGCACATTGGTCCTTTTGTACTGCATGTCAATCTTTAATCACTCTGCTGGGAATAGGTAGGTCGACAACCCAAACACTCATCTAGCACTCAGGAGTGGAGTGTTCCAAGAATCCTACGTGTAAAACCAGAGAGAGACATTTAATATCTTCCTGCTTATCTCTTTTTCCTCGTGACTTTTTAAAGTTTATCCTTGAAGTGGTACAAACAAACAAGCAAGCAAAAAACGAGCAAAGGGCCAAATGAAAAAACCAAGTCATTGTTGTGAAAAAGAGGTCTGTGGCATGTAAGGTGGCACAGGAGTTTATTCCAATTTAATTTTTCATAAATGCCGCCATCTAGTGTTCACTAACCCAACTTTTATTACTGATCTTAAAAATAGACTGTCGATGTGGAAAATGTTCCTAGTTTCACAGAGGCAAATAGCAATAAGTCAATGTATTTCATGTGCCCAAGTCTTTTAAAAAGACTTCTGGTATCTGAAATAAACAAAGTAATGCTGAAGTGAGAACTATCATGGTAGCTGAGGTCCAACACTGTAGATAGGGTATGTAACTTTGTGAAATACAAGTGCACTATAATTATAGTTCTTGTTTCCCTCTCTCTCTCCCTCTCACTCTCTCTCTCTCTCTTCCTTCAAGCATCCTTTAGAAATGTTTTGGTTTCCATTGTATCTCTGGCTCCTGACATAGTTCTTGATACACAGTTGGTGACCAGTGCCATGTGTCATGCGTATTATAAAATACCTAATGTCTGTCACCAGGGACTGTTTTAAGCAGTTCCTATGTATTATCTCATTTAATTCCTGCAAGCTTTGAAGGAGATTCTAAAATTGTTTTCTTTTACAGATGAGGAAACAGAAGCCTGGGGCAGTTTAGTGTCTTTCCATGAACATGTAGCTGGTAAATGGCCAGACGAGGATTTGATTTCAACCATTAGTGGCCAGTGAATCGTCAAACCTAAAAACATTAGTCGGACATCAGAGTACCTACAGTCACGTGCACATTGATTGATAAATGACAACCAAGAGATAAATTTTTGATTCATCTATCAATCCTTAGAAGATATCACAGGATTTAAAACATGTGAAATAGAACTGAAACTATTGAGGGTAATTGAAACACAAAATGGCAATACATATCCTGTTCTATCCCAAATAATAAATGCACATTAAGAGGTTAGATGTTTGATATCATGCTTTTTTGAATGAGTTGATGCCTCTCCAGTAAAAATTGCATGAAAATATATGCCAACTTAACTACAGAAGTCTAACTTATTTAAGTAAGTGATTTGTTAGTGTGATTTTAATTGCATTATCAGTTCGTTCTATTGCATTTGCATGTGATGTGGAAAACATTTTTATTTTTTGTTTTAATCAGTATCTCTTTCTCTTTTTTTGCTCTACATGGGCAAACTGACTTCTGAACGTAGGTGACTTTCAGGACAGAATCTGACACGGGATTATTGATGCCTGCTGAGAGGCACAGGGGTTTTATAAACTGTACTTATTTTTTCCTTGAATTCAAACAAATATACATTCTTAGTTTGCTTAACTAATTTCCAAAATAAAATAAGACTCAAAGAAGGGTAAAACGATCACAATGCCTTCTCGTCAGGATATTGTAAACAACTACCTCCATTCCCCACGGAAATAGGATTGTCCATGATGTCACTGCCTAACATAAACTTAAGTGATTGGCGTGATCAAGGATAGATCAAGGTTAAGTCTATTTTTCTTAGAAAGAAGAGTAACATCTCTTACAATTAATTTATGAAAATATTTATAACACCTATAATAAATAAATTTATATAACAGGGCTGAAAATTACATTAATAATTAAGAATATTCAAAAGCATTCTAAAGGTAATCTTACTGTGTGGTTATTGTTGAAGTTATATAAGTCCCAAGTGTTAAAGTCTTATAGAGAATATCCATACAAACCTTTATTTGTCAAATAAGAAAATGGGAAGTTGTAAAATGTGAAGAGCTTTACCCAAGTGCAACTCCTATTCATAATCCAAGACTAAAACCTAGAAATCGGTTTCTCAATACAATGCACTCAATACATGCACTACGTGGAAAAGGAACATTTTTGTAATTCCTCCAAACAAAATCTTGCTGAAAAGGAGTATGAAACGGACAGTAGCGATGGAGTTTTAGACCCAATAATCAATCACAAGACAAATACATACGTAACCCTAACTCACCTATGCATTCGTTTATACAAATAATCATTCGGCAAACACCTACTAAGCAAGACTCACGATCTTACAAAAATAGGCCAAACTTCAAATAGTGATCCCCTTTTTAACTTTTCAAACATGATGGGAGACTCAGTAGCCAAACATACCAGATGTTAAAGCAGTATCTATAGAGCAAAGTTTTGAGATATCAGAGCTCTTTTCTTTATCATTTTTTCTTTCACTGTTTAAAAATATTTTTCCTGCATTTATTTCTAGATCCTTTATAGCAATTTATTACTCTATTATTGGCTCCATGTATATTTGGCTCACTTAATGGAGCACAGTTTGGCCAGGGTAGGCCCTTCATAAGTGTTTATTTAAAATGAAGGCCTAGGGATCCCTGGGTGGCTCAGTCTGTTAAGCTTCTGACTTCAGCTCAGGCTCAGGTCATGACCTTGCGGTCCGTGAGTTAGAGCCCCGCATCAGGCTCTGTGCTGAGAGCTTAAAGCCTGGAGCCTGCTTCAGTTTTTATGTCTCGCTTTCTCTCTGCCCCTCCCCTGCTCATACTCTGTCTCTCTCTCTCTCTCAAAAATAAACAGTAAAAAACATTAAAACTAAAATAAAAAAATAAAACAAAGGCCTAAATCTCTAAGGGAAGTCCATCTTTTCTTCACTTCCATGTCCTCCCTCCCTTTCCATTCCAATAGGAAGACATTTAGTGTCTCCAATTTCTTCTATATTGCTTATAAGAAAGAAAATACATATAAATATTTAAATTGCATAAAAACAAATTGATGTAAATGTTTTTCTATTAAAGAAACAATGCACTTTTCAGCATGCAGTTAGTCATGGCTTAGGCCAAGCCTACTCAGTCCTAACTACCTTTTTAACTGTCCTTCGGAAGAGCTTGTTTTTACTTCTTTCTTACCAGCTTGGGGATAGTTACCCCAATCCATCATCTAGCTCCCCAAATTGCCCATACAATGGGTATTTCATGTTTTCGTTGTTGACCAGGTCTAAAACAATAAGAGGAGAACCACCATGTTACAGGCTGTGTAGAATTTGTGGTGGAATGGATTGAGAGATTTTATTTTGTAGTGTTATGAATCAAATATTATAAATTAAATGAAAACTCAAAATTTAACATTTTCTCCAAGGCAAACTCCATGACCAAACCAAAGATTATACATAATAGTATCTAGGTCAACTTGCCAATTAAAACCTAAGATAGTTAACATTTTTTTCTATGTATATGGTTCTAATCTTTCATTTTATAATTTGAAGGGAACAATAGTAATAAGAGATGTTGAGATCTTAACATTCTGTTTAGATGTAAAGAGATAAAGAGATACCTGAAATTACACTTACATCTCATGTTGCTCCATGAGAGCACATTCCGAGAGCAAGACATTTTCAGTGTCAAAGTTGGATTCAATGTCAGTGCGATTTACAGTCATATGAAGTGAATTGCTGAGACCTGACTGGACTAAGAAAATCTAACTGGGGAGAGAACCACATACAATGGAAGTAGGAGCCTCTAAGGAATTTCAGGTATGGCATTGTTTAGGTTGGGTTTTACCATACAAAAGACATTCAACTTTATTTTTTACATATATAATTTGTTTATTTTTTTAAATTTACATCCAAGTTGGCATATTGTGCAACAATGATTTCAGGAGTAGATTCCTTAAAGCCCCTTACCCATTTAGCCCATCTCCCCTCCCACAATCTCTCCAGTAACTCTCTGTTTGTTCTCTATATTTAAGTCTCTTATGTTTTGTCCCCTTCCTTGTTTTTATGTGTTTTTTGCTTTCCTTCCCTTATGTTCATCTGTTTTGTATCTTAAATTCCTAGTATGAGTGAAGTCATATGATATTTGTCTTTCTCTGACTGACTAATTTTGCTTAGCATGATACCCTCTAGTTCCATTCAGGTAGTTGCAAATGGCAAGATTTCTTTCTTTTCGATTTCCGAGTAATACGCCATTGTAAATACATATCACATCTTCTTTATCCATTCATCATTAGATGGGCATTTGGGCTCTTTCTATACTTTGTCAATACTACTGTCAATAGTGCTGCTATAAACATTGGAGTGCATGTGCCCTTTTGAAATAGCACACCTGTATCTCTGGGATAAATACCTAGCAGTGTAATTGCTAGGTCATGGGGTAGTTCTATTTTTAAGTTTTTGAGGAAACTCCATACTGTTTTCCAGAGTGGCTGCACCAGTTTGCATTCCTACCTGCAGTGCAAAAGAGATCCTCTTTCTCCACATCCTCACCATCTTTTGTTGCCTGAGTTGTTAATGTTAGCCATTCTGACAGGTGTGAGATTCTATCTCATTGTGGTTTTGACTTGTATTTCCCTGATGATGAGTGATGTTGAGCATTTTTTTCATGTGTTGGTTGGCCTTCTGGATGTCTTCTTTGGAGAAGTGTCTATTCACATCTTTTGCCCATTTCTTCACTGGATGATTTGTTTTTTGGGTGTCGAGTTTGATAAGGACATTCAACTTTACGTTATGGTTGAACAAATATGCCCATACTTAATATTTCACATTTCATGTGAGTTTTATAAAATCATATGCCTGTATTTCTTCCATAAAATTAAATATATGCATACGCATATATACATATAGATACATCCATGCATACATGTGTGTGCATACATACATTAGTTTCTGATTCTATTGTATCATGTCACAGCCTATTACATTTCTACAATAACTCCGTCTTCCTCCCCCTATAATATGAAGATAATATCAAATAGATGCACTGAGATTCTAGAGGGAGTTACTTCTATACCACTTCTATCTGGAATTGAGGAATAAAGGGCAAGGCTGCAGAGGGTGGGATATGGTCCCTCCTAACCATGCTACATTCATTCACACTTTGGCACTCAATAAGTTGATTAGTGACTTACTATTTTCTCTAGTACAAGTTGTAGTTTACAAATTCATGGCAAGAATGTTTTGACTTTTACTCTCAGTGATAAGAGATGCCTTTGGAGGATTTTGAGCAAAAGAATGACATAATTTGATTTGTGTTTTGAAAGAGTCACCAGTTGTGTGTAGAAAACGAATGTAGGCTCAAAGGGTGGTTTTAAGGACACTGGTTAGGAGGCTACTAAAATAGTGCAAGCAAAATGTGATAGTGGCTTGGAATAAGATAATAGGAACTTTCTTTTCTATTTCTATTGCTTTCTTTCTAAGAAAGAATAATTTTAACTAATCCACGGATTATTAACTTAATTGAAAGAGAAGAGAGAGTCTATAGATATCCTAATCATAGGGCTGATCCAATCAATCAACCCTAAAGTCACAACATAACAAAGAAGTCTCAATAAATCAAGTGAACAAATATTTATAACTATGATGCAAATATTTGTCCTTCATTTCCTTGAAAGCATAAGAAACTCATAAAAATATAGTAAATTTTTCTGATATGCCAAGTGTTTCAGTTAGGGAATCAATTCTGTCACTAATTACTTTTGAAAAATTACATCTAGTTGAATGTACAAAACATTCGACGGAATGCATAATCTATGCCCAAATAAAAAAGTTTTGTGAATTAAGAATAAAATGATATGTCCTTATAAGAAAGAAGATAATCCATCTCAGATCTAGAAAGCTAATATAAATTCTGAACAACACTATAAAGACATTCCCATTAGAGTCAAATTCCAGGAAAAACTCAAAGATATCCAATGTCATTCCTAGTACACGTTTCCCCCACTATCTGAAAATGGAGCATTCCTATGAAACCTCTTGCATGAGCCTAAATGGCTTAAAGCAAAGAAGCAATTACCATTAATTTATATGGAAAATTTTTTAAGCGTTCCCAGATCTCAAAAAAAAGAATCTCTCTTAGGCTTTTCTGATATCTTATAACACATCTTGCTAATGGATGCACAAAATAAACTGAGATAAAGCCCAGATGTTTACACAGTTCAAAGCTCTGGCAGTTTGACACTGAGATCGCTGAGCATAGCCCAGGGAAGGAGTCTGGTGAAGTCACTCTGGCTGCTTGGGATGCTCACTATCTCTGTAAGGCTTTCTGCAACCCCACCGCTGAACACTGTTTTCCCTTTGCCTTTTTTTTTCTGTAAAAATCCTCTTCAGTTTTCTCTAGGGAAACCAGGTACTCATATAGGTCTTTAGTAAAAGCGAAGTGGTATAAGGCAAACTTTCAAGAAGTAGGGGATACCTGTCTTCAGCTGTGGTTGTGACCTGTGGCCATTCTGCCAGCCTTAAAATGCGTATGGAGAAAATCTATGCAAAATATTACAAATCTATTTTAAGAACTAGACATCCGCAGCAAACAATTGACAGCAATTCAATAGACAGTATTGTAAATTTGCAAATTAATAATATTTGTGTAATTATAACATACAATTGCATGGATAAAGACTAGTATGAAAATATCCAAATACCCAAACTTCTCCGTCGTTAGAAAAATGCAAATTTAAATATGATATGTCTACTTCACCAAATTGACAATTTTTAATGAAAATAATAGAAGTTGTTTAAGAAAATTCATGTTCACAAGAGTGTAAATTATTTAACATTTCCAGTTGGCAATTTAAAATATATATGAAATTCTTCCACTCTGCCACTCCTTCTAATCTACCTATCAATGACATTTCTACATAAACCTCATAACAATTCAGTCATAGGTGAAATACAAAAATCTTCTTCACATCATTAATTATCATAATAAAAGTTCTTTAAAAACAAAATGAATGTTAATGTCCTAAAAAAGGAAAATGATTCATCAATGATAACATATCCATATGATGGAATATCATGCAGTCATTAAAAGTTGAGTGAGAAAGGAATTTTAATAAACTAGACATTTTTCATGATATATTAAGTTGAATTAAACTGGTTGCCAAAACCAAGTACAGAACAAAACAAAATCAATTTTTTCATAATAAAACTTTAAAAGTTATACACACACATTCCAAAACGTTACTATTGATTTTCTCTAGGTGGTAGGATCTTGGTATGCTTTTTTCTGCCCCTTTGCTCTTCAGCATTTCTTAAACTTTTAACAATATACATGCATTATTTAATAAACATATGAAAAGAGAGCACACAAGTTATTTAAAATAATCCAGTTGAAAACTTTTTGATGCCTAAGGAGAAACAAGGTAAAAGAGTGTTGATTAGGGGACCAATTTTGCTTTAGAAAGTCTGACAGTTCATTCATTCTTTCAACAAGCATTGATTGACTCTCTGTTCCATTTTATTCCATCACTAGACACAAGACATTCAACGATGAGTTAGTTACAATTACTTTCTCATAAATCTCATAGATCAGTGAAGGAACCTGACAGATGCAATGTCAGTACAATTGCAATGAATTAGGTATTAATGTGGCATTACAGGGCACAAAGGAGGGGTGTAACTGCTGAAGGTAGAAAGTAAGAAAAGGACTCCTAGGATAATGATCTTAAAATCAGTTTTAAAAGATGAACAAGAATTTTCCACATAGAAATAGTGGGAAAAATCATTCTGGGAAAAGGTCACAGCGTGAGAAAAATGTAGAGAAGCATGATTTGAGTCCTATCACTGTTAATTATCTCATCTTATCACAATTGTTTATAAAAAGTATGATGATAACCAAAGTCCAGAATGTGGAGCTTGTTAAATACCTTCCTAGTTCTTATTAGGACCTCTACAAAGACTTTTTTTTTCCCCATAAAAGATAAGTTGTATTTCTATAATCAGAACATTCTAATGAAAATATTGTTATTGTATTAGCTACTTTTATTTTCTGGACATTGACTTTGTACCAGGAAGTGACACAAAGCACTTACTGGTGTCAGTCAAAACCCTGAGGCATCTCACTTCTCTGAGGTAGGTCTGAAGGAATACCCCTAACTGCCCCCAAACTTCTCCCAGCCCTCCCCAAATTCCCTCCATCTGTCTCCTCTGCTAGGCTATCCCCCATCTCACTCTCTTCTCCTCCAAGATAGAGACTTCTTCCTAACACTGTTCCCTATCATGATATTAACATGTCCAGGCCTTGACATGTCATGGTAGCTCATTTTTAAAACCTCCTGTAACCTATTGTCTTCAATAAATAGTTTCAGAATACCATAGTACCAGGGACACAGAGGCGTCTTAGTTGGTTGAGTGCCCGATCGTGGCTCAGGTCATGATCTCTTCGTTTGTGAGCTCAAGCCAGGCCCACATCAGGCTTGCTGCTGTCAGCTCTAAACCTACTTTGGATCCTCTGTCCCACTCTCCTTCCTCCCTTCCCCCACTCACACACTCTCTCTCTGAAATGAATAAACATTTAAAAAAACAGAATACTCATATTTTATACTTTCTTGGCATCATATGCATACTCATTCAAAATATCTTATCCTGGCTCATCTTGAGCGATCGCCTCTTTTTCAACTAGCCCAGCATCTAACCAGGAATCTGATACAATATGGACATAACTATGCTGATCAGATGAATGAATGAATGACTGTTGAATCTTATCCAAAAACATGCTACGCAATTCAGAGGAAAATTTCTCAGTCTTTAGTATTATTTCTTAATACAAATCAGGATAAAGTGAACACCAGTTTTATCTAAGAAATCAAGAACTAGAAATCAGATTGAAACAAACTATCTTAAGCCCCCAAGATATCTTAAGTCTTACCAAATTGAACCAAGCTTCAAAAACAAAACAAACAGAAAATAAAAAATTAACCTGTTCATATTGAACTCAGGCATATTAATTTCAAAACTGATTTTACTGAACAGATACAAAACAGCTTAGCAGACTGAACAAATTAGTTTATTTCAACCAGATTACTAGTGAATAAATCATGAAAATGCTATATGATAAGTAGAAAAGTCAGCGTTTTGTTTGATACTCTCTGTGGCCTTAAAAATAAAATTTGATTAGGTATATATTTTATTGAACAGTGGACTCCATAGGTGCAGTAAGTAGCCGCAGAGAATGAGGCTATATCTCTTTTCTCAAAGGATAGGTATTTTCTGTTGATGGTCCAAGAACTTCTCCAACTCCCAAATTCTCTTATGCAAACGCCCGTCATGTAACCCAAGTCCTCAAATAATAGGCACGTTGAAGAAGGAATTCACTCTTGACATATTTCTTATTTGCATGGTTGCAAAATATCCTTTAAAGAGCACAAAAAGCATATGGGCCACGCAGCAGTGGTTGACAATTTTTCGGTATTTTTCCTTGGTCCATGAGAACATCTGTCCTATTCTGCAGAGTTATATGTCTTGTCAGCAAATGAGTTAGGTAGACTGTCTAGGCATTACTAGGAGGCTTTGAGTGAAAGATAAAACTGACTTGCAAGCCCAGAAACTACTTTACAAGCTAACTATTTGAGACTTGGGAGTGCGCACTTTGCATATGTAGATTTCCAACAATGCTGACCACAGAGGTTTTGATAGAGCAGTGAGTCAATAAATGTTGAGTGAATAAGTAAATTAATTAATGGATACATTATCTTTAATGAAACACAGTTTGATATGAGGCTGGAACTGAGGTATAATTTCTAATCAGTAATACCATGTAAAAACCCTTTTGCTAAAACTTGCTGTGCTAGGCAAAAGTCACCTATGAGCGTCTGTCTACATCATAAGTTGTGAATATATGAATATATATGTGCATGTTTGTGCATATACTTATGCATACATGTATTCTCCTTGAATATACAGGCCTAAAGATATGCAAAAACCCAAAATGTGCATCTTTAAACAACTGAATAATTTAAGAATATTTTATTTAAACATTATTTTTTTCTGGTGAAAATGTAGATATTTTTAATTTCTTAACCTTGTTGTCTATATTTTCTAAATGTTCCAGAAAGATATATGTTATTTCCATAGTCATTAACATGATATATGTTATTTCCATATTCATAATAGTAGTAGTAGATTAACAGAAGATATTCATAAAATTATAGAGAAGACTGGAGTCTCTCTCTACTATGAAGAGATTAAATATTATTCACTAGATTGAATATATGAAAACAGAAATCCAGTTCAATAGTTTTTTTTTTGTTTCGAGTACCATTCTAGGTGAAACTTTCTAGGTGCTATTTCTGAGAGGTCAGTTATAGATATGACTAGAAACTAGTCTCTGTCCCACAATTTTATTTTTTTTTAATTTTTTACATTTATTTATTTTGAGAGAGACAGAGACAGCGTGAATTGGGGGGAGGCAGAGAGAGGGAGTGAGAAAGAATCCCAAGCAGGCTCTGCATTGTCAGTGCAGAGCCTAATGTGGGGCTTGAACTCATGAACCGTGAGATCATGACCTGAGTCGAAACCAAGAGTCAGATGCTTAACCAAGTGGGCCATCCAGGAGCCCCTCTGTTCCATAATTTTAAACATGGGTTGAGTCAAAAGCAATATATACGAGTAACCTTTCGTTAATGGGAAAATTTAGTTACCTAGAAGCCTCTATTATGGCAGCATTCTGATTAACTGCAGCTTTACTGTATTTGTGGCAATTTTATATGTATCCTCTTGAGTTGGCCACCTCACTTTCTCCAAGAATGCCTCCAGGGACAGGGCACGAACAACTAGAAAGGGAGTCCATGTCCCTTCAAGAGGAGAAAGGATTTGCAATGAACCCAGCGGAACCTTTGGCAAGAGCAGAAAGACCTTGGTCTTTCTGACTGCCAGATTAAACAAAGTAAGTCAGCTCAGTTGATTCATAATACTAGTACTGAAAGCATCTTAGAGGAGCAGGTCAGGGATCACTAATCCTTTCTTAGTGGCTTTATTATCTTATTAGATTTAAGCTAAAGGAAAAACAATCTGATAGGCGGCCAAAATGCTTACAGAGAATTAAAATCCTCTCTGAGATTATTTGGGACTGAACACAGTTTCAATCCTAGCTTAAAATAACAAGCAACTTTCCTTCCATTCAGTTGAATAAAAGAACAGTATGTGTGTATTAAAATGTGAAATATTTGGAATTTGTAACCACCTTCACATTTACTGAAATAATTTCCTAATTGGTCTTCCAGCTTCTCAGCCCTAACTTGCCAATACTTGTCTCTTGTGCTCACCAACCTCTCCTGCCTGTGCATTGCTTGCGGCCATAGTTCTCAGTGGGTGACATCTGGAAGCCTAGCCTTAGAATTTTCTGGGGTGTAAGGTAATTAACTCTAGGGACAGGTCCCAAGTCCTCCACATGTTTCCATTGTACAACAAATCTTTAGAACCACTGGCCTAGAAACTACTAAATAAAACCCTTCATGTGGCATTCAACGTCCTCTGAAATCTGTCCCCAAGCTGGTTTTCTGAGGTCATGCCACACCATCTCTCTCTGAATATTAATGAGCCATATTCTTCCCTGCTTCCTGATCTCATCCCGCTTTCCCAGGCCTCTGGTGTTCTTCATTCCATCCTTTCAGCTTGGGTTGTTGAATTCTTTGCTAACCCTCGAACTTTTTTTAATTCATCTTCTTTCTTTTGATAATTTTTTAATGTTTCTTTATTTATTTAAAAAAAATTTTGTTTATTTATTTTTGAGAGAGAGAGAGTGAGCAGGAGAGGGACAGAGAGAGAGGGAGACACGGAATCCGAAGCAGGCTCCAGGCTTTAAGCCGTCAGCATAGAGCCTGATGTGGGGCTTGAACCCACGGACCGTGAGTTCATGACCTGAGCTGAAGCCAGAGGCTCAACCGACTGAGCCACTCAGGTGCCCCTAATGTTTTTTTATTTTTGAGAGAGAGAGACACAGAGTAAGCAGGGGAGGGGCAGAGAGTAAGGAAGACACAGAATCCGAATCTGGCTCCTGTCTCCGAGCTGTCAGCACAGAGCCTGATGAGAGGTTTGAACTCACGAACCTTGAAATCATGATTTGAGCCAAAGTCGGACGCTTAACTGACTGAGCAACCCAGGTGCCCCTTGATTCATCTTCTAATGCTCTGGCAACTAAACTTCACCAGAGGCTCCTGTTGCCCAGGTTTCTTCCTTTTGGCACCAGAAAGAAAAAAAATTTTGAACCACTGGACTGCACAATTTAGGAAAGCTTCGAGGTGCAGTGGTTCCTGGGCATGAGTATTAAGATTATACTCTAAAGCTTACACTTGAAACTAACCCTTTTGTATATATCTTCTTCTTTGTCCTTAATAATAATTCATTACTACAGCCTCTTTTGCATCCTATAGAGTCAGAATGGTAGAGCAAAAATAAAAAATAAAATAAAGAATTATGGGCTTTGAAGTTCATTGTTCTGAGATTCATTATCAGGAATGCTACTGGCCATCTACTTTTACCTAAGTTTACTTTTTTCTAAAATAGACATACTATCTCAAGGTGTTTATGAAGATAATTAAAAATTGCAGAATTCTGGGTTTTATTTTATGTGGGGGTCGACATTATGAGCTCTCAGAGTATAATGCAGATTCCTGCTCTAAATTGGTATCTAGTCGATGTTTGCTAAACTTTAATGCTTCAAATAAGTGATTGGGATTTTTTTTAATATTTTTAACATTTTTATTTATTTTTGAGAGACATAGAGACAGAGTGTGAGCAGGGGAAGGGCAGAGAGAGAGGGAGACACAGAATCCAAAGCAGGCTCCAGGCTCTGAGCCATCAGCATAGAGCCCGACGCGGGGCTCGAACTCACAGACGTGAGATCATGACCTGAGCTGAAGTTGGCTGCTCAACCGACTGAGTCACCCAGGTGCCCCTGATTGGGATGTTTTGAAGTGCTTCTCAAATTCCCTTAGATGTGTTTGTTTTGCAGTTGAAGTTTTGGGCTGTCGTGTCCTCTAAAAATTAACTTCCCAACCTCAGAATATGAACTGCACTTGGGTCTTTTAGGAGCTCATGACTTAAAATCAGGTTATTAGGATGGGCCTTAATCTAATGTGGTCGGTATCCTTAAGAGAAAAGGACGTTAGGACACAAACACATACAGGGAAAACCATGAGACGACTCAGTAAAAGATGGCCATCTACACGCCAAGGAGACAGACCTGAGAAGAAACCAACCCTCTGACACCTTCATCTTAGATTCTAGTCTCCAGGGCTAGGAGACAATCCGTCTCTGTTGTTGACGTCACCCAATCTGAGACACTTTGTTATGACAGTCCCAGCAAACTAATAGACCACCTCTTGACTTTAGTGTTATAATTAGTACATTTGAAATAAAGATGACACTCTTAAGGTGTATGTGCTAATTTGGTATGGACATAAGCTAACATTATACAATTAGAGTTTTCAACTAGAAACAGTATAGAAACAAATTTTTCTTGATAAAAAAAAAAAATCAGAGCCTGAAACATAGTATGTGTCCCTAATAGATGATTCTGTGTCATGTAGAAGGTATGCAATAAGCTTGGTAAAGCTGTATTGAGTGGGTTGGGCTGTCTTTCAGTGGATTTGTTAGCAGTGAAGCTTGAGCAGAGTGAATCATGAATGAACCTCACAATACTTGGAGACAGATTAATAGTTCCTGTTTTAATTCGAGTGTGCCAAATAAATGCCCAGCCACATTCCCTAGCAGTGTCTGCTGGATCCCAAATGAATGGAGGTTCCCTAATTGTGTCCCCGAGCAAATATAACCCAATCAATTACATTTGTATAACACATTATGAAGTTTAATGTATTTTCTCTTACATTTTCTCATTTGCTCTTTATTATGATTAAACATAATAAATATTATAAACTTAGCATAGCTACCCAGTGGCTTAGAAATATAGTCCTTTTCTCCAGTCCTAATGCATGAAAATGTGCAAGAACTATAATTTTGACTCAAGATTCGTATGCTTCTTTCAGTGATGTGGTTGCTACACTATACTGCTAGTTTCTACTGTCAAAAACCCATTACACTGGGACCAAAGAGAGCAGATTTTAAACCCACTAAGCCTACAATGTTAGGTTGTTTTGGGAGGGCAGTAGTTGGTAAGGAAGAGTATGAAAATCAAAGAAGGGATACCAAATCCTCTGGCAGAAATTACAACTTTGCTAAGATTCTGCATGCTATAATCTCGAAAAGCAGTTTTTTAAAAAAATCCCATTTCATTGGGGTGCCTGGATGGCTCACTTGGTTGAGCATCAGATTCCTGATTTCAGCTCCGGTCATGATCCCAGATTCAGGATGCCAAGCCCCGCATCGGGCTCCACGCTGAAGTTGGAGCCTGCTCAAGATTCTCTATCTCTCTTCCTCTGCCCCTCTTCCCTACTTGTACCTGCTCTCTCCCTTTCTCTAAAATTAAAAAAAAATTCCATTTCATAGTTTAAGAAACAAAAATGCAAAACATTACTCGCCTAAGATCATACTTATAACTGAAATTTGAAAACAGGTGTGTTGGACGGCAGTATTTATATTTCCCCCCTCTCTGACCCCTGATTCCCACTTGTTCTTTGATTTCAAGTTAATAGGCTGAATTATGAAAAGCAACAACTACTAAGGAAATATGGCTGCCCTCTTGGAAAACTCCTGGTACCAGAAAGTCCTGATGAAGGGACTACAGATTAGCCCTTACATACCATCATCTTTATCAACCCCACCCTCTCAGTGTGGCCGGAGATCATGGTGCAGATGTTTTTTCATCAAAAACAAAGAAAAGATCTATCATTTATATACTTTTTTCTAGACACTGTTCTCAATTTTTGAAATCCCCATAAGACTGCCAAGAGGTAGATAATATTAACTTAAAGTAGGAAACTGTACACTAGAAATTAAATAACTTGCCCAAGGTCATATAACTAGCACACACACCAAAACTAGGTTTGGAACACTATTTAATATTGCACTTTCAAATAGGTTAAAATTATGTGTTAAGCTAATGTGATACTTTACATTGGTTGTCATCTAAGACCAGTTGTGAGTAAATCTACACATAATCATTCACTAATTTATGCAAAAGCAGACTTACTGAAACTTTATGTGCTTGGGACTGAGGATACACCATAAGCTTTGTTCTTTCTGGAAAGAAGAAAATTTGTTGCTAGAAACGAACCACGAGCAAATAAATGCATTGTTAAATATTTAATATTTATAAATATAATCAGTGCTATGTTGGAAAAATACAAAAACTGTGAAATAAGAGGAGAACTAAACATTTACATAGTGAAAATGTTCCTTCTTAGTCAGTTACGATACTTAACCTGATAAAAATTAATATTCTTTCCTGTGTATGTGCAATTCATCATTTTTGTTCTCCCATTTTACACTCATCATGTACTTAAGTTACATCATGAACTCTATTTAAATTACCATGTAAAGGATCTATATTTTTGTTAACTTGGTAATAATGCCCTTATTCATCTTTATAATAGTGCTTTGGGCAGAACTTTGCTAAATGCCATAAATTACATCAAAGACTATTTCAAGCAGGTTTCTCAGATGTTCATTTGGTTAATAAGAGGAAGACTGAAATATTTTTTGCCTTCCCAGCTCATTTATATCAAAAGAACATCAGGAGAAAATTACCCCCTGGCCTTCTAGGCTATGCCTGGTATACTATAATTGCATATCAAGACCTTGCCAAGTTTGGGGAATGGGGACCAAGGTCAGTGTGTGTGTGTGTATGTGCGTGTGTGTGTGTGTGTACGTGCACATGTATGTATATGTCTACATGTGTGTGTGTATGTATGGCTACAACTGTTTTAGTTATGAAATACTTTATTACATACTTTAACTGAATAGCTAAGTTCCTCCTTTTAAGTGCAAAATAGAGAGTGCCATGTGGAAAAAGATTAAGGGATCTGAAACCTTTCAGAACTGAATTCAGAGCCAGGTTTTGAAGCTTATTAAATACATGTCTGTAGGCAAATTAATTTATCCAAGTCTCCATATCTATTTATCTTTCTACCTACCCAACCTTCCATCTATGCTGAAGATAAGGAAAGCTATTTCTTAGTATCAACTTAGAATTCAATGAGTAATTTGTCTGAAGTCCACACAATGCCTGGCACATAGTAAGTACCCAATCTGAGGTGATTGCTATTTTATTTCATTTTAATAATTTATTACCAAGTTAGCCAACATACAGTGTACTCAGTGTAGGCTTGGCTCCAAAAGTAGATTCCCATGATTCATCACTTACATACCACACCCAGTGCTCGTTCCAACAAGTGCTCTCCTCAGTGCCCATCACCCATTTTCCCTGCCCTCCCCCGACCCACCACCCCCATCAACCCTCAGTTTGTTCTCTGTATTTAAGATTCTCTTATGGTTTCCCTCCCTCTCTTTTTGTAACTTATTTTTCCTTCCCTTCCCCTATGGTCTTCTGTTTAAGTTTCTCATAGTCCACATATGAGTGAAAACGTATGATAAATGTCTTTTTCTGACTTATTTCACTTAGCACAATACCCTCCAGTTCCATCCACACTGTTGCAAATGACAAGATTTCATTCCTTTTCATCGCTGAGTACTATTGCATTGAATATCTTCCTTATCCATTCATCAATTGATGGACATTTAGGCTCTTTCAATACTTTGGCTATTGCTGATAGCACTGCTATAAACATTGGGGTACATGTGCCCCTATGAATCAGCATTCTTGTATTCTTTGGATAAATTGCTAGGTTGTATGGTAATTCTATCTTTAATTTTTTTGAGGAACCTCCACATTGTTTTCCAGACTAGCTGCACCAGTTTGCATTCCCAAAAAACAGTGCAAGAGGGCTCCCCTTTCTCCCCATCCCCACCAACATCTGTTGTTTGCTGAATTGATCATTTTAGCCACTCTGACTGGTGTGAAGTGGTATGTGATGATCGTTATTAACTAAACTCTACACATACATTTAAACTGCAGACATCAGTGAAACCAAGGGTAATGTGGAGCAGGCACCTGAGGCTGGAGGGTTTCTGATTTTCTTCCAGAGTTGAATTTCTGATGTAGTGAAGATGGAAAGAATAGCAGATGTTCATTTCTAAATTTTGTAAGCTTTAAACCATTGAAAAAATGCCTCGTTGAGCACTAAAAATACTGGAGCTAATCAAGATGCTGGAGCTAGTCTATCACAGTTAAATTAGTATCGAAATCATTCAAGACTTTGGCAAGACATCCAAATGGGCTCTCCAAATGTGGACAGGGACTACCCAACTTAGAGAGTATAGCAAGAATAGCAAAGTTCACGGTCTTAAAATCCTTAATATTTACATGCGATGTCAAATATGACAGATTGACAGAGCCATTTGGAATAAAATGACAAGATATAACATATTAAAACTATGTAACTGTGAGTAACTGATGAACTTTTATTCATTTTGGCAGGAAACACAAATGTGTAAGGAGTCTGCTCATATTAACACTGTTTCACAGAAAGTGAAAAATTGTTCTCACTCACTTTGCATGCATGCATTCATTGTTAATAAATAAATATTGAGCATGGTCATAGGCATTAGTGTTATGAGAATGAATAAAAATGATCCCAAATATTCCTGCTGCTGATCGTTTGATGGATATTTCATGTAGAGGCTCATAATTACAGTACAAAACATTATAAGAATAATGAAGAGGAAATGAATAATACATTATAGATGAATCACAGAGGGCTTCTTGGAGGAGGTAATAATGAATAGAATCTTAAAGAAGTTTGGTTCCTTAAAAAAAAAGAAAAAAATTGGGGTGACTCAGTCAATTAAGTGTCCAACTTTGGTTCAGGTCATGATCTCGCAGTTCGTGAGTTTGAGCCCCAAGTCTGGCTTTGTGCTGATAGCTTAGAGCCTGAAGCTTGCTTCGGATTCTGTATCCCTCTCTCTCTGCCCCTTCCCTACTCTCTCTTTCTCTCTCAAAAATAAACATTAGAAAAAAATTTTTAAAAAGAAAAAAGAAAAGAACAAAGATCTATATTATTATAGACAGAATAAAAAGCATTTAATAAAGTGAGGGGGAATATTATGAATGGTATTTAGTGTATAGGATGGTGTGGTGTGTCTGGTAGTGTAGACATCAAGGTAGGTTGGGGACAAATACATGATCCTTGTCTGCTAAACCTAAGTGGTAGTCTCTTGCCTTACCATCCTTCTTTCCCAGTCTCCCACACTGCCCACTGAGCACTTATGTGCCAACCACTATGCTAAGAAATGTATTGATTTATGTAACACTTGCAACAACTGTAAAAGCCAGTACTAATATTAACTTATGCAGGAGCAGGCATTTAAAGTTTCATAAGATTAAATAATTGTGGTTTAATTCAAACAATCTAATTACAGAGCCAATGTTCACACCCTATATGTTATGTATATTTCCAATATGATTGTTAAAATAAAAGAAAGGAGTTAATATAAACAAAGGAAAATACAAAAGCAATTCTGTCAGTAACATTTTACTCAATTGTGCACTTGGAATTGACTTTGAGAATATGAATTGTTTAAGAAATAAAGGCACAAATTAAAAGAGAAAGGGATTGAGAGTCTACCAGATGGGTGCTGACTAAAATTTACAGGAGTAAAATAATGAAGAGTTTCATGAATAACTAATATGCTAAGTCAATTATAGACACACTGTCAAGTTCTGAATCAGTGTTTCTGAGAGTGATGATATCGGTATGAATTGGAACCCTGGTCTAATTTGACAGGGAGTAATAGCAAATACCATTCTCAAGGTGTGACTACTCATTTTTCTAGAAGGGACAGCTTCTGGGCGTTCATATTTTCAAAAATATCTGCTGTCCAGCATACCACTTACTACCACTTAATATCTATATTAATTTTGCTGCTTAACAATCTCATGTATGTATGAAGTCTGTGGGTCAGACTTAGGATCAACTAGTCCTGGCTCTGAACTGTGGGTTGGGCTCAACTCGGTTGCACGTGTTTTTAATCATAAATGTTTAATCAGAAATTATTCATGTCATGTTCTTATAACAGGTCATAGGAGCTCATAAGGGCAAGACAAACTATGCCCACATGTTTAAGCCTGTATCATGTTTACTAACATTATATTAGTCCAAGAGAGTCACATAGCCAAGTCCAACATCATGGCTTTGGAAAATACAGTTCAACCATAGGGGAAGCCATACAGAGTTAGATGGAAGAGGGTATAGGTGTAATTAGTCCCCACGATGCCATAAAAGATCAGCAATTTAAGTACCTGTGCTCTTTAGATTAAATAACTTACTCAAGTTTATCTTGAAGGTTGATACTTCTCATAAATTATTCTCCACAAGAAGACAAATATTTTTAAGTTTCTAAATATTATTTTAGTCATTTCCTATGCCATGACAAAGTAGATTATTAAAAAATAAAACTATTTAAAATACTACACTCTGTAAATTGATTTAACTATTGGTAATGTAACTACAATGCATCTCAGTGTGCTGAGGGCAAACACCAAAGATGTGGCGATCCCAACTATTGCACTATCTGTGAGGTGAAATCTCCATTTACTAAAGTCTGACTATGTCTGTGTCCCTAAAATTCAGGTGTTGAATTTTAACCTAACCTCCAAAGACAGCAGTATCAGGAGGTGAGGCTTTTAGGAAGCAGGTGCTTAGGTCAGGAGGGTAAAGCCCTCATGACTGGAGTTAGTGGTATTCTAAAAGAGGATCTAGAGAGACCCTTTGCCCTTTAACGATGTGAGGACAGAAAGACAAGGTGCCAGCTATGAGCTGAAAGGGCCTTCACCAGAATGTGGTCAGGCTGGTCACTGGACCTTAGACTCCAACCTCCTGAACTGTGCTTATAAGTTACCCAGTCTGTGGTAAATTATTACAGTAGCCGGGGAAGACTAAGACGTCATCTTTACCTCAGAAGTCATCGATATACCACATGCACAATTTAGATTTCTGATATACAAACCTGATATAAGAGCTAAATTCAATTCAAAAATAGGTATTTAGAAAAACCAAAGATTTTTGATGGTAATTTCCTTATGAATCATTTTGGGGGACCTCTTTATAGAGCAATAGTTCAAGGTGCACATGCTGTAAGCCAATTACTTGATATTTTTGAGTTTTGTTTCCTTCTATAAAATATAGACAATAATACTTAGCTCTTCAGACTATTGTATGGATTAAATGAGGCAATTTCTGCCCAGACGGTACTGCAGTGCCTTAAAGGTGGAAACAGGTTGATTATTATAATTTTCTTACAGTTATTATTTCTCTGATTCTCAATGTCCTCATCTGTATAAGTACAATAACAGTCATTTGTGAGCATTCCAAGAGCTACATACACAAGTTCTGAGTGCATCCAGGGGCTCAGCACTTGGACTCTTTCATTCTTTTTAACCAAGGAATTTCAAAGAGAAACAAGTCTCGTTTCACTGAAACACAAGAGAAGAAACTATTGTAAGCCCAGAAGATAGAATTAAAATAAAAAATAAAACTCGGGAGATTCAGGCAGGAAATTGCAGAACTGAAGGAAGTTTTAGAAGTGAGAAGAAGGAGTTTCAGAAAGAGAAGAAAGCTCTATGTGCAGCCGAAGATGGAAATCCGCTTCATTCTTTTGCAAAGACTGGCAGGATATTGGCAGCATTTTTTTGAATAGTTGGGATAAAAGATAAAAGTATGGCTTTTGAAGAAAACTACAAATATATTACCAAATTTCCCACTGTTCAGTATTACCTTCCAAAGGAAAATAGATATAAAACTGCAACTCTTTTCTCATGAATCTGCAGCCTTTGAAACCTTTCTAATGTTAGAGTTGAAACTTGTTTGGGATTCAGTTAAAAAATATATCAAATCTGCTATCATCTCTCCACAGATAAACTCTCTCAAATAGAATACGTACCTTCTAATGACTCTTGTGAAATTAAGTAGCAAATTGAATTTCCCAGGTCCCAAGTTTGCTTTAGCACTGTCACTTTTGAATCGTAAACAAGATACTAACCTTTCCAAGTTAAAATTACATTTAACAATAGCAAAACACAATTTTCTGTTATCTAAGAAAAATGCTTTATCTGTGCATTTATTTTTATCCTTTCTTTTTTATAAAGGACTTCCAGTATATTGGGACATCAAAAAAATCATAAAGGTCATTTCATAAATAAATCAAAATCATAGCATCCAGCGTTGCTTTGAAAATGACAGAGAACAAACAAGTAGGGGGAAATATTCAGTGTGAGAGAAAACCCAAACCTCTCAAAATATTTCAGACCATACTTACAAATGTATAAAAATATCAATATTAGTGTGTGTATGTGACCATGGGCACAAGATAATTTTTTTAAATACCAGTGAAATATTTTGGGCTTTTTAAAAGTATCAGATCATTATATGTCTGTAATATATGTGTGTATAGCTATGTGAAAATATATTGGTAATCATTATACCGACACACGCCTTGGGGCATCTGGGTGGCTCAGTCAGTTAAGCATCTGACTCTTGATTTCAGCTTGGGTCATGATCTCATAGTTCATGAGATCAAGCCCTGCATCAGTCTCTGCACTGACAGTGCAGAGCCTGCTTGGAATTTTCCCCCTCTCTCCTTCTCTCTCTCTCTCTCTCTGCGCCTTCCCCACCCATGTGTTTACTCTCTCTCTCTCTCTTTCTTTCTCTTAAAATAATTTAAAATGTAAAAAGAGGGCCACCTGAGTGGCTCAGTTGGTTAAGCCTCTGACTTTGCCTCAGGTCATGATCTCTCAGTTCGTGAGTTCAAGCTCCATATTGAGTTCCGTGCTGATAGTCAGAGGTTGGAGCCTGTTTTCAATTCTGTGTCTCCCTCTCTCTGTGCCTCTCCTGCTCAGGCTCTGTCTCACTCTCCTTAAAATACAAGCATTAACAAATTTTTTTCGTTGTTTGAAATAACATAAGCATTTCCTGAATAAATGCTTTTATTTCAAGTATTGCCTTCTCTGTAGAATATTCTGAGTTACACATTTAGATTTAACCCTATGTTCATCTTTTGGGTTGTTAACAAATACTTCAGTTTCTGAATCTAAACACAGATGGTAAGTGTAGTCATATGACTTGTTGGGACCAATGAAACATGAGGAAGTGAGATATGTCACTTCCAACTAGAAGCTCGAAGACACAGTGTGTGATCTGTCATGTATGCCCTCTTATGGCAATTATTAAAGCAAACTTCTGTTAGCTTGATCTCTGGGTGTCTATAATAACTAGAGCAACTTGCCTGTCTGTACTCAACATACAGAATGAGAGAGAGAAATTAAATGCAGTTATGTTAAATCACATAGAGTATAGAAATCATCTGTTACTACAGCATCCTTTATCCTATCCTGACTAATAGAATTGCTCCAAATTTCATGATCTAATTTACATGTATTTTTTCCCAGCTGACAGTTCTTCATACCATATTATCTAGTTATGTGTCTGTTTCTTCATTAAACTGAAATATTTTTAGAATTTGGTTCCTATATTTTCTTTTAGGCATTACAGGCATATAGTAAGAACTAAAATCTATTTTCTAAATAAATACTAATAAATAGTTATGCAATAATTGCTTACTTAATCAACTTTTATGTTGTGAAAAATTATAGAATTTGCATATTTTCTGGGCATTTAACGACAGGCAAATAAACAAATCGATCATTTCTACCTGAAATAGTAAGTAATTGGGAAATGAAAGAATGTAAATCGATTAATTACTACTTAATGTTGATATTTATAGCCTGAAAATGCAATCACACCCAATCCCATAAATACATTCAACAGAATACAATGTTAGATTTTACATTGTCAAAATCAGGGCACACAAAATATGTGAAACTTAGAAATAGGAGAAATGTATCAATAACAATAAATTTAGCTTAGGTAACTGGATGAAGGTCAAGTTCCTCTGACATAAAAGTGAACTAACAGTCTATTCTATTAGCAGTGAAGTTTTTCCTCCATACCTTAAAAATGAATAATTTAGTAGGTCTTAAAGTATTCCCATATAATGCATAATTTCCTTTCCTATTATTTAAATTTTTCACTGACACTTAAAAAATACTCCCCACCCATTTCTCTTTTTTTTAAGTTTCTTTATTTATTTTGAGAGAGAGAGAAAACAAGCGAGCAGGAGGGGCAGAGAGAAAGGGAGAAAGAGAGAGAGAGAACCTCAAGCAAGCTCTGCACTGTTGGTACAGAGTCCAATGTGGGGCTCGAACTCACAAACCATGAGATGATAACCTCTTCCGAAATCAAGACTCTGATGCTTAACTGACTGAGCCACCCAGGCACCCCTCTCCACCCATTTTAACCCAAAAAACTCCCACTTGCTTTCCTAATGAAAAGTTCCACAAGTTTATAAGGCAGTTCTCAATTGGACTCTTCAATTTATAATCATAACGCAAAGATAAGTATCCAGAAAAGACATCTGAGGAAAAAAAAACAAACAAACAAAAACCAAAACAACAACAACAACAAAAGAAAACCTAAAAGTTGTGTTGCAGGATTTCATAAAATTGATTTGAAGTTTTAGAGTGTAATCGTACATATCTCAGTCTTTTTTATCCTAAGTCCATTGTGGAATTGGATATTGGGAAGAAAAAGTCTTTTGAAAATGCAAAGCTGGTTTTATGAATGTATGGTGCTGATAATGGTGGTTTTAACTTCTACTACCCTTTACTTTTCCCATTTCCTTTTATTAAGATTTTTGGTTATAATATAACCACACCTCATGTTTTGCCCAATGCAGTGAAAAATCAAATCACGTCAGTGCAGAACAGGGACAAAAAATGGAAGTTATTATTTGGGGTCATGTAAAAAATGTCATGAGTTACAGACCTGAATTTTTCAAGTCAGCTTTCATTTAGATATAAAAAAAAAGGCTTTGCTTTTTATATTTTCATGTTACTCTGCCAAACGGGAGCACTCTGTAAATAACTGTCAAGGGTTACATGTGATATATTCAATATCTTCTTTGTCAGCAAGCAATAGCATTTCTGAGAGAGATAACTGAGAAGTGTAATAAAGGAACTATATTCAAGGTTATGGATGGGGTTATCAAATAGAATATGGATTGCTACAATACTCCTAGGGCTGGTGACAGCAGAAAGACTTTCCTGCCTTTGGGTCTGAAGAAATAAGTGGAGGGAGTGGTTTTGGAACCCAGCTAGAGAAAGGTAAGGAGAGAGTCGGGGGTTGCTGAGAATTAGGGTAGAGGGACACATTCAGTGGTGAGACCCAGGAGGAAGGAAGCCAGGATAATAGATTTCCTGACCTCATCCCCCTCCCTCCTTCTGACGCCTGTCTGCACTTCACATTGACCACACCCCACACCCAGACGAAAGCTAAACAGCAGGAGGGGAACTTCTGGATGCAGATCATAAGTATAGACCCTGGGCGTGTAGAGTGGATTCAGAGGGCAAGTAGAATATATCAAACAGCTCCTGCTCCTTCCCCTCCGTAAACTGTAGTACTTTCAACAATGCATCCACCAAGCCACTTGGTACTTTTCCAACATAAAATGTGCATTATCCAATTAAGTAATTATCAATAGTGTATTGACAACTTGTTTTGGACAGAGCTAAAAACTTAAGAATTCCTTCAAGAATTCCTTTAAGAATTTCATCACAGCATAGGGAGCAAAGACATGCTAAAACTCCAAGGTTATACACATTGGTAATTACTAGAGTGGTATGGCTATAGATGAACAGAGAAAAGGTAAATGAATCTTCCTGTAAATAACTCCTTTAAAATACTGGATTGGATTTTCCCATTAAAACATAAAACAAGGAAAGATGTTCAACATCACTAATCATTAGGGCAATGCAAATGAGCTGGCACCCCACACTGGTCAGAATGGCTAGTGTCAAAAGACAAGAGATAAAACAAGTGTTGACAAGGATGTGGAGAAAGAGAACGCTCATGCGCTGTTGGTGGGAATGTAAACTGGTGCAGTCACTGTGGAAAACAGAACGGAAATTCCTCCAAAAAAAGCTAAAAATAGAAGTACCATATGATCCAGTAATTCCATTTCTGGATATTTACCTGAGGAAAATGAAAGCACTAATTTGAAAAGTTATCTGCAACCCTTTGTTCACTGCAGCATTATTTGCAATAGCCAAGATACGAAGTACCTGAGTGTCCGTTGGTAGATGAATGTTAAAGAAGACGGGGTATATACACACAGTGTAATATCGCTATATCGCTCAGTCATAAAAATGAATGAAATCTCACCATTTGTGGCAACATGGATGGACCTAAAAAGTATTCTGCTAACTGAAGTAAGTCAGACAAAGACAAATACCATATGATGTAACTTACATGTGGAATCTAAAAATCAAAACAACAAACAATGATCAAACAAGCAACAAAAAGAGAAACGTATGCATAAATACAGGGAATATTGGTGGTTATGAAAGGGGAGGGCAGGGGGTGAGAGGATGGGCAAAATAGGCAAAGAGGATTAAGAGGTATGGAGTTTCTGTTATAAAATAAGTAAGTCACAGGAACGAAGAACACAGCATAGGGAATAAAATCAATAACATTGTGAAAACATGGTATAGTGACAAATGGTGATGACACTTATTGCGGTGAGCATTTCATAATATATAGAATTGTTGAATCACTATGTTGTACACCTGACACTAATATATTATGCCAACCATACTTTGATTAAAATTTTTGAAAAGTTAAAAAGAAAAATTTAACTAATTTGGACTGTCATAATAAAATAAAATAAGATAAAATAAGAAATACTACCAGGATGGTGAAGGTGGTGTCAAATTCCAGTCATATACGAGTCAACTATATGATAGGAAGTAGGAATTCAAAAAGGGTACAATAAAACAAAACAGGCCTTATTAACCATACATCAAATGCCCTAATAACATGCCACAGGTTAACCTGAGAATCTGGCTTTTAGCAGATTTTCCTGCTTACTCAGTAGGTGCCCTAAATCCCCCTTCTCCCCTTCAGCCTCACACTGGCATTGCTCCAGGCAGTGTTATTTTCTTTCTGCAGTTATATGGTGAGGTCTCTCATATTGGTGACCAGAAAGTCTATGCCCAGAGTAATAATTTAAAACACAAGGGTCTGGTCCTATTAAATATCTTTGCCCACTTGATCCCTTAAATCCAAACTTATTTAGACGACCAGTAAAATCAGGAATTCTTTTATTCTTATTTTCTTAATGGAATAGGTTATTGGTCAGATTTTCCATTCATTTCTTGGTTGCATATGTGCCTATATCTGTGCTAAGGGCTCAAATAACTTAGGGTCCTCTAGAAATATGACCACTTTGGGTTAAATAGAACTCTTACAAATCAATAAAACCTAGAAAAACTTTTGCCCAGAATATTCTATGAGAACGAGGCTGTTTAGTTCCTTTCTGTCTAGGCTACTTTGGGAGCCAATAGGCTATTTGGGAAGGTGAGAGTGTTTCAGAGCTAGACACATTTGTACTTGAACCCTTTCCATCATCTTACTGGCTGTCTACATTGGTAGCAACTCTAAATTTTGAAGATCCAATTTTATTGCTTACAGTTTTTCTGAAGGATACCACGGATCCTTTGAAGGGAGAATATATGCACTTATACACATTAAAGAATAAAGAGTAAACTTTCCAAATGTCAGAGTCTTCACCTAAAAGTAGGGTATTGTACCTATTTTTGGTTTACCATGAGGTTAAATAAATTTGTGGATATGGGTAGGAGGGATCTACAGGTGTGAGGAGTATAATCTAAGCCACTGTCATTGTTAACTAGGTGGCTTAACTTTGCAGTTTATTTTTTGTTAAAGTAAGAAAATACCAGTGACCATCAAACTAATGGGTTGCCCACTTCTAATGAGTTGATGCAGTTTAAATATTTGCTACTGTATCGGGGTAATAGTAAGCATTCAGTAGGATTCCGTCTTAGATAAAAGTCTTGGTAAATACGGGTTTCCTTCTTCCTACAACCCTGTAAGCACCCTGTAACAGTTTTATAGAAGCTTGCTAAATCAGGGCACTTGAAGGGAGGGGAAGTTGTTGCTCACTCTTCTTCCTCTTCCTCCCCTGGATTCCTTTGTGATTCCCCACACCCTGCCCCCCTTCACTGTCCTTTTTTTCTCTTAAGGATTTGTTTTGTCTAGCAAGGAGCCATAAAGGATGTGTAGCAAAAGGAAGACTTAAAAGTGCCTTTTGGTGACAGCGCATACATGCCAGGGGGAGGCAAGCTGCCACAGAGATCTCAGCCAGCTGCCATGGGAAACTCATACCTGCATAATCAGGCTAGATGAAAGTGGAGAGTTTCCCTCCATGATGCAATGGGGAGCTGGGACTGTGGGGAAGCCCGCATTCAGACACAGCTGGAGAAAAGGAACACACACATGGGGAGGCCAAAGCCTTATTAACCCTAATTGTGATTGAAAGCCATGGAAGAGTTCAGTGGTGTTGAGAGGCACGTGAAATGACCAGACCTGGAGCCTACAAAGGATGGCCCAGAGAAATCTTGTGTGGTACAGCGTTTCTTCATCAATGATATAGTTTAAAAACAAACAAACTGGTAATAAGGTTGATGGCCATGATCTCCCCCAGGCTAGATAAAGATTGTGTGACTGACGAGCAGATCACAGAAACTTGCTCAGCGGATTTTCTTGCTGGGTAGCTCTGTGCTTATTTTTAAATCTCTGTGTATTACATAAACTTGTACCTGTTTAAGATTCTCTTTCTCAAGAAAATACATAGAAGTGGAAGAAAAGCCCATGAGACTATTTAAAAAGAGAAAGGGTAAGGAATGATGACAAGTGTGAGTTAAAATGAAAACATAGCAAAGCAGCATAAATAAGGAAATCTGTGTTGTGTGTGTGTGTGTGTGTGTGTGTGTGCACCTGTACCTTTTGGATAAAAGGTAAAGACAGAGTTTTCATTTCTTTTCATGAGTAATAGCATGGATGCATGAAAACATAACATGAAGGCTAAAATATAAATATAATTTTGTTAACTCTTCCCTTCCTAGGAATAAATGAATTTATTGTACTTTTTTTTCCTTCTGAGAAAGATCTTTGAAGATAGTTTGTTCACAGGACTTTAAGTTGACCTAGGAAAAAGATATGAACACAATAGGCAGTTATAACCAGCAAGTTTTATTGGGTAGGCCTTGGACAGGGTCGCATGACAGGGGAAGTCCCCCAGGGGCCCACCACCTAGAGGAGAGAAGGTCAAGGGAGCTCCCGCGGTGAGGGAGATCCAGAAGGATCCAAGACTAGGGCTTTAACCAACAGTAGGCTGGGAGTCTCTGAGTTGATAAACTGAGAAGGGCAGCTTAGAACTTTTATAACCACAAGAATCTCTCTTACCAATAGCCAACAGATGTGAGGTGAGGGTTCAGAAGGTATGCAAAAGAGGAAAGCTCTAAATGTCTGAAAATCCACTTGTTGGGTTGCTTTTAAAATAAATGAACGTGTATAAATTTGAATTGGTTGCCAGCAGACTTTTGAGCTAATAAGTCTCAGCCTGCAGTGAAGAAATAAGACACCTAGGGCCCAATACATGAAGACCATCTTTGGCTCATTTATCCGACATAGTCCCAGCATCTGATTTACCTGTTGCAGTTACCAAAGTTACTGAGGGCGTGGCCTGGAATATGCCCTAACTGGTACTGCCAGCCTATGCACCGCCTTGGACTTGGAAATTATGCATATGTAGGCATTGAGGAGGGAGGGGTGATTGAGGAGCTGAACTACAAAGTCAAGATGCTATGTGTCACTCTTGTCCATTCTTCCTGACTGTGGCCACCAAAAGCTGAGATAAAGCCACAGTGAAGATGAAAGAGTGTTTGGATAAAATGAATACATATATTTGAACACCCTAGGAATACAGAGCTTCCCCTGTAAGTCTGAGAAGTAGGCCCTGAGGGGAGACTGAGTGTTCCCTCTCGATTCAATATAACTGGATGTTTCCATACAATATATGGATGTCATTTGTGTTCAAGGCACCCCACTGGGAAGCAAAGGCAGGAAAGGAGTCCCGACTCTCAAGTTTCTTTTAAGCTAATAAGGGAAATAAGACTTAACACAACGGCTGTACTAAAATGGGTAGAATCAGGTGTGTGAAATAGGAGTGATGTCCACAGACTGTCACTGGGTTCAAAGAGGGTACAACCACATTTCAGAAACACGAGCTTCTCAGAGAAGGCAGAAGCTGCTTCCAAGAATTAGAGCCCAATTTTGTTCTAAGTTAACTTTATGAAGTGTCCAAGGCATGCTATTTTCTCTAGAGAGAATGTGTGATACTGTGTCTTTTCCCCAATACCTTAATGTGGTACAGCAGCCTAATCACATGCTTTGTATACATTACGTTAAAAGAGTAAGCTGAATACTGTTTTTAAAATTCTATTTAGCTCAGGATTTTAATACAATCACGAACAAGTCAGACTTCCCTCTGTGCTATGGTTACTTTAGATTAAATGAGAACTATTTATTCAAGCATTATGCATGGCATTTATCCTGCAAAAAATAAATTTATATATATACATTTATATTCCTGGAAGATCCACAGTATGCTGGTTCAGAGTTAAACATGATGGAGACATGAAGGTATAATATTGGACAAAGACTTCCTCAAGGACCTCAAAGTGACCTTATGAAATAAGCATAGAATCACTTAATCATTCATTCATTTATTCATTCAGTAAGTATATTCTGAGAATACTCTGTAATAGGTGCTGTTCTAGTTTCTGGGCCATCAGGTAGTGGTGCATGCTATAAAGAAAATTAAAGCAGGGGAAAGAGATTATCGGAGATTTTAACAAAGTTCATGGGAGCAGACAGAGTTGGAAAAGACAACAATAAAGGGACACCCAAATTAATAAAACAGCATATTCTAGGTTTTACAGGGATTACTGACTAAACTAGGATTAGAATCTATGTCTTCCAAATCTTAGTCAATGCTTACTCAATATTCATAGAACAGTGAGAGGAGGAGAGGATACGGAGGAAAGTGGGAGGTATGGCCAGTCCGCGCCAGGTTAGGGTAGACTGCAGTTTGGATGCCGCATAAGGTTGCTACGTGCAGTCGGTGGCATAGGGCTGGAAATGTGGATTAAGAAGAGATTGTGGAGCTACGGAGTGCTGGGCTAAGCAGTTTGTCTGCAATTTCCTAGGCAACGGGGAACATTCGCTTGAATATGTATTCGACTCTCACTGCAAAATGAAACAATTGAAAATCTCCATATTCTTCTCATTCATTATTTAACTCATTCAACCTTTATGGAACACCTGCTATGTCTGTCCTGTGACAGGCACTTTGATAAGAGCCCTGCATGGGGAACACACAGCCTAGTGGGGCAACATATACAAATAGAGATTATGCCAATTGAACTTGACAAGTTCTGTGATAGCACCTTCTCCTTCTTTCTCTCTTCCCCCTCCGTCCTTTCTCCTGTGACTGAAGCAAGCACACAATGCTTATCAGAGCTCAGAGGAAGAGTATCTAACCAGTTTGGTGGGCAGGACCATGGAACCTATCCAATTGAAGATAATGCAAACTAATTATTAAATGATAGGAGCTTTCCAAAGAAAAAAATATAATGGTAAATATAAAACAAGCTGATATTAGGCATTCATCTGCACCACAATAATTTTGGTATATGGTATAGGGTCAGTGAAATTTTTCTCTGCAATTCCTGTGATCCTGAATGCTAGTAATGGTAGCCCTAAAACATTTCAGTAAGTTTCTCTTTGCCTGAAGTAATATCTCCCCACTCCCAAATAAAACCTGATTAACCCTATTTCTCAAAACCAAATTCAAACATACTCTCTCCTGTAAAGCTGATCTCAAAAGAATTACTTACTCTTCCTGGACCCATGGAGCCCACTGGACTTCCTTCAATCACAGAGCAGCCCTCGTACTGTTCTTCTGTCAATTCTGTATCTGTTTCTGTCAGTTCGAAACTTTGGACCACCTGAAGCACAAGACCACTTTGGTTAACACTGTGTCCCCTCTGAATAGCATCTCAAACAGGGTGGAGGAGTAAACGGATGAAAGCATTCTGAAATTCCTCCAGAAAAATCGTTCAATCATTTCTGGATGTTTTTGTCAGTTATGTTTGATTGTACACAGATTCTTCGACAACCCACAAGACCTGGGCCACATTATACTGCAGGTCCCCATTGTAATGGAGTAATATTCAACTGTGGACACCTGGCACAGTAAAATGAACCATAAATATTTTTATTAATGAATATTGATTCAGTAAACCAGATGTCTTATTTGGCAAATGAATTTGTAAACTACCTAATGACTCTATATGAAATGTACAATGTTCAGAAGTGAATATTTACAAAATCTTGTCACTTTAGTTAAAAATACCTACTTCTACTTCATGTATTTCTTTTTTCCCATTGGGGTTGCCTTTATTGCTTCCTGTTTTCTTTTGTAGCTTCTTTGATTTGAGTCAGGCTTCTCTGAGGCTTTCACATTCACAGTTCTTTGGTTGGGTTTGTTTGCTTGCTTGTGATCCTAATCTAATCACAAATCCAGTGAGCACAGGTGACAACTGACATTGCTCTCAGAGCATTTTAGACATGGGATAAATATAATTGATGATAAGTTCAAGAAATTATGAGTAGGGGCGCCTGGGCGGTTCAGTCGATTGAGCATCCGACTTTGGCTCTGGTCATGATCTCATGGTCATGGGTTAGAGCCTTGCACTGGGCTCTGTGCTGAAAGCTTGGAGCCTGCCAGCCTGCTTCGGATTCTGTGCCTCCCTCTCTCTCTGCCCCTACCCTGCTCATGCTCTGTCTCTCTGTCTCAAAAATAAACATTAAAAAATTAAAAAAAAAAAAAGAAATTATGAGTAAAAGGAACCATTGAAGATCTACAATTGCAAATATAGCAACTGAGGTTGAACTCCAGATATAACAATTATTTATAAGTATAGTTACTTCACTAGTATGCTGATGAACCACTTTGAAGAAATTTCTGTATAGATCCTTTATTTAAACCAGTTCTGGAAAAAGGATGTGTAGCTAAAGAGAATCTGAAACTGTCATGTGATAGGCTTTAAAACTTAATATTGTTATCTCCATTCTAGACATGAAAACACTAGGGTGCATAGAAAGTTAAGCAATTTGCCCAAGACTACTGGTAGGCAAAGCAAAATATGAACCTGTACTTACTTACACTCATATCGTCTTACCTATACTGTACCCTTTCTAATGCTCCATGTTGGAAGCAGACACCACACCACTGGGCACATTTCAATTTTTATCTGAACCAGAAAGTAAGAAAAAAATAAATAAATAAAATAAACTAACAAAACTACTTGAATGAATTTTTCACATTTTTGTTTTTGTTCCAAGTCTGATGAACACGTCTGCAAGGACTCAACTGAAGTCTAAAGATACAAGATCTTATTTCGGACTAGCATTAATATTTTTATGATTCAGACAAACTACCTATCCCTCTGAATGTTGACCTTTTTATTTTAAAATAATGTTGATACTATCTCCCAAGACTGCTTGCCAGGATCGTGGTCATTAAATGAAAAGAATGGTTCACAAACTATAAATCAAAATCTCATGTTTCTTTGTAAAATCTCCACTATGCACAGTGAACTAAGCACAGTTCTTACGAAATACAAAGATTTGGTTTCCCACTCGTATAGCCTGGATGTTAACAGGTAGAATATAATAAAAAGGGATTATCAGCAGATGTATGCCCACATTCCAGGTTTTGCACTTACTGGCTACATAAGCTTAGTACAGCTGAAATGTTATGGTCCCTTTGTTTTCTGAGTAGCTCTATAGACATACTCCGCTTGTGCTGAAATTCTAGACACAGAGAAGTTGCTCAAGAAAATTTACTTTGACTCGGCAGCTTGATTTTACTTTGACTTACAGTTTACTTTGACTCAGTATTTGATGGACTGTTCGTAGTCCATTATTGATGGACCATATGGGTAAGGTTGCCAGATTTTTCCACTGTACTGAGAATATTCTCATTTTCTTTATTTTCCTATTCAAAGCACTGCTGGTTCAAAAACCAAAGTTTTATCTTGTTATTTAAGGTGGAGTACTAAGTCTCTCCTCTGAACTAAAATATCCTTTGCACTGTCATAGAAACAATAAGATTCTTTTTTTTTTTTTTAGTATTTTATTTATTTTTGAGAGAGAGAGAAAGAGAGAGACAGAGCAGGAGCAAGGGAAGGGCCAGAGAGAGGAAACACAGAATCTAAAGCAGGCTCCAGGGTCCAAGCTGTCAACACAGAGCCCAACACGGGGTTTGAAACCATGAACTGCAAGATTATGACCTGAGCTGAAGTCAGACACTTAACTGATTGAGTACCCAGGCACCCCAGAAATAAAAAGATTCTTAAATACAGCTAAAGGCAGCTTAGTTTCTCTTTTTTTGCGGGTCTTATTTCACATGTGAAAATACATGCAAAGTTATACTACGATACCACAACTAAAATGAGGTTGTGCAAGTATGCATTTTTCTATCCATGTTATATTGAGTATATATTGAACTTCAATCAAATCAGACCTAGGCTATTTTTGTTTGAATCGCCATTGAGCAACTTTCCCCATATCCTACATTTTAAGAATTAATTTATTTAACCTAACTTTTTGTATCAATTAATCTCACCCTCTTGCATTAGCAAGTACGTACTGTTTCAACTTGGTGAGATATTTTCACATCTTGATTTTATTAATCCAGCTACTTTAGCATTTTATCTTAGCTATATTATCCACAACCATGCTCGTCTTATAAATATACATTTCAATATGTGGTTGATAAATTTTTAATGAGACAAAAGTAAACAAAAATCCTATAAAGTCCACGAATTTTTCTAGGAACTAACAAGAAACAGAAAATTTAAAGTAATCACTGAAGTCTTTCCTACCGGTGTTGGAAAAACAATTAAAATTGTAAACTGTAGATTCGAAAGCCAAGGAGAAGGTGTAGAACTCAGGATCTATGGTGAGCTAGTCAACTGGATATTATAACAGGAAGTGCAAATGGCTCATGCTCAGTATTTGACATGTGGTGCGTTTGAATCATATAAGTGGTGAGCCTTCAGATAGCCGGTTGATGAGGAAGCTCTGGCTGGAGTTATCAAACCCCATTGAGGCGACTTGCCATATATTCCATTTCATGTCTTACAAAGAGACAGGAAAACCACCACATGTCCTTGTGAGAGGCACATAGGCCTCTGGAGCTCAGTTCACCTTTTTTTTTAATTAAGTTGAACAAATTTTAAAGTGATAGGTTCTTATTCTAAAATGCAAATGCTCTGTGATGATAATCATATTTATTAATCACCTACTTAGTATGAAATTATATAATCTTATTTGAAGCTAGAACTGGAAAATTAATGTGTGTGGAAATTATATCTAGATAAACCATATTTCATTATTTTTATAAATCAAATTTTACGTGTTTTAAACTCCAGTATCTGGCTAGCAAGTTGTCTAATCATTTGGGGTCAGAGCAACTTCCTCCTTTATCCCATGATATCTTGTGATACCTGGAACTTACAAAGTCTGAAGATACTAAGAAAGACTCTCTGGTTTTCACTACATTTTGTTCATGAACTCCTTGTGGATCACTCAGTGGTTAGGAGAAGAAGCTCGGATACATCAACCCGCTGCAGACCCAGCTGGAGCCACTGCACATTGGACCTGTGGTGTAGCCTCAAAGCCACCACGCAGTCACCCCCAGATAACGTTCTGTCACTTTGGAGTGCTTATACCAGTAAGGTGTGCAGGACTTCCACATGAGAATTCCAACCCTCCTTAGCCTTCCTAGTCTTGAGGAATGTAAATCTTTCTCTCTAGGATTAAGGTATTCAGATATTCTCTTTCCTCCCAGCTTCTTCAGCCTCCAGGCTTATCCAGCTCCCATTTTATCTGACCTAATGCATCTCAGTGTCCTATCTTCTATAATCTAAGGTTCCTATCACACTCATAAAACTACCCACTTTAAACAAAAGAAAAAAACAAAAAGAAGCGAAGAATCCAGAATACGGTAGTTCATGAAAGCCTGGATAATTGCTATCATTATTTTTCTAAAAAAAGAAAAAAAAAAGAGGGGTGTCTGGGTGGCTCTGTCGGTAAAGCATCTGACTCTTGTTTTAAGCTCAGGTCGTGATCTCATGGTTCATGGGTTCAAGTCCAGCATCGGGGATCTGTCAGTGCAGAGCCTGCTTGGGATTCTCTCCTCTTTCTGCTCTCTCAAAAAATAAATAAATAAATAAATAAACAAACAAACTTCAAAAAAATAAAGAAGAGAAATATTCATTTTAATACTTTTGTTATTTAATCTATAGCAGCAGAAATAAGAGAAAGAATTTTGTGTCTTAATACTCCACACATTTTTGTAACATAATTCAATTTAGATTTCTGGGAAGATACCAATGACAACCATATCTTGGGTGCATTTTCTCCTCTTCTAAGTTTTTCTCTACATTAGACAACTGTATTTCTATTAGCTCTTTATGCAATTGACTCAAAAATATTAAATAAGTTATTTCAGAAATAGCAATAACTATTTGAAACAGTTTTTGCACCAGAAATATTACCGAGTAGCTTATAAAATAACATTCTAATTAATGTAACTTTAACATTATAACATGAAACCTAATACACTTCTTGAAATTCATATCCATGATTATAAACAGAAGATTATAGTACATATGTTGTTTTTCCCATGAAACAGTATCTTACAAACCTCTTTCCTTGTCACTGTACACACATGGACTTTGTCTTCGACTGCACAATATATCTCACAGTGTACTTGCCCCATCATCCACTCATGGGATATTTAAGTTGGTCCAGTTTTTTTACTATTGCAAATAGTGCAGCAATATATATCCTTTTATATAAATGACTATAGACCTCAGTTGATTCCTAATCATGAAATAAATATATGAAAGAATAGACACATCTTAAAATATCTCAGACGCTTCCTAAATACTGTCCCCAAACGTTCCAATTGTACATCCAGCAACAGTGTGCAAGGATTATCTTTCCCTTCTGCTCTACCAACGCTGGAATATTCTAAATCTTTTACAATTTTTTTTTCCAATTTAGCCTGTGAAAGATGGTAGTAAATGTGTTTTTATGTAGTCACCAGTGAAGTTGAGTGTTTTTAACATGGCTATAATGTATATTCCTTTCCTCTGAATTGCTTTTTCACATCCTTCACTCAAAATTTATTGATGTGTCTTTGCATTATTTTATGTACCTAGTATATTAGATGAAATGAATAACAGTTACTCGATTTATTGACAAATAAATCGAGAGTTAAAAAAATTAGGGAATGTGTGCAAGTGGCATATATATAACTTTAATCTAATCTCTTTGCTTGACTTTGTAGCTATTCTATTAATGACCACACTAAATTATTTCCATAGCATCCTTTCCAGTACTTACACTCTTCATCCAAAAATCTATTTCCCTAAATCTTGTTTAAACAGATAGCATATCAAAATAGCAGACATTTGCAGATATACAAATAGACATTGTTTTTCTTAAGAATAGTTATATAGAAAAATGAATTAACAGGTCCTTTCTTCAACCATTAACTGTTCTGTTGATAATCATAACTTGGTGAATAATTTTCTAAGTATTTATTTATTTAGAGATAACACAGGGGAGGAGCAGAGAGAGAGGGAGAGAAAGAGAATCCCAAGCAGACTCCACGCTGTCAGCACAGAGCCTGATGCGGGACTCAAACCTATGAACGGTGATACCATGACCTGAGCTAAAATCAAAAGAGCAGGATGCTTAACCAACTGATGCACTCAGGCACCCGCTGGTGAATAATTTTTAAAGTAAATGTACTTAGCCATATATGTTCAATTTCTCTCCTTTGACCTAGGATGTAGTTGCCATGGAAATGAGATTCTGTTTCTTTATATAAACGTATACATATGTTGAAAAAATAGTTTTTTTTCTTAGATGTTGATCAGTTGTGTATTAAGAATGCACATTTTGTTTGTAGAAATCTGAAAATACATTAAACTGAGAAAAGGATGTGTTAGTTACTGATTTACTGCATTCCACTGAATACAAAATATGTTGACCAAGGAGTAAAAGAGATAATTGTTTTTATACTCCCAAAGAAGTAAATTGACTGAGAGGAATTGATGATTATCTTCCAGTTTAGTGTGTATTTCCTTTCATCTTTTAGGTTCTGTGAAGCAATACCTAATTTAAAGTTTAATATCCGTCTTCTGTACCCATATGCAGCAGATGGCCCAGGCAACTACCTCCTACTATCTAATTCCTTAGTGACATTCATTATTCATCAGAAAGGAAGTTAGGAAACATTATCTTTCCAATTCCTGGCTTGCATAATCAAATAGATGAAAGAAAATATCCTGTAGTTAGCAAAAGAATTATATTTAAAACCATAAAATCATTAAAAAGTAAAACCTAGTGGCCACCCATTGGGGACACTTGACTGTTATTCCTCCACATAGATAACTTAGTTGGAAAGTGTAACTAATAAGAAACAAATGATAACCGCCTTCGCATCCGGACTCAGTTTCCAGAGACATTTTGTTCTGAACCACAACGGTCGGCTCTAGGATGACTAAATTAGCCTCTTGCCCATCTCACTGGCAGCCAGTCCCTCCATGTATCTAACTAGAAGCTTACAGATCACTTGCAGGTCAGGGAAGGTCAACTGAATACTGATTCCGTTGGCATTTTTGAATCCATTATTATCCTATGTGCTTTACAAAGTCAACGCCCGGGAATAAGGCCATTTCTATATTGGTTAGTAGAGAAAGACACACAGAGTGGTTTGATGCATACAGTACTTCAGACTTTTTCAGATGTAAAGGTAAAAAAAAAGGTAAAAAAAAAAAAAACAACTGCAAAGATCAAAACTAGTTCTGGGTTCAGATTATGCTGAATTTAGTTAGTAACTCAAGCAATACCATCAGAAACTAGCTCGTTTTCTATTTCTCGGCTTTCATTTCCTGAGGGTCTCTATTTTCAAGGTAGCTTCCTTCTCAAGATAACACGAGGGCGACAGCAATGCGAACCCTGAGTCCTATTTTTTTTGCAATTGCAAGAGAGGAAGTACCTTTCTACTTATGGCTCGTGCCAGTAAAGTAGCCATGATTGTCTCGGGTATACCTCTTTCCTGTGTTCTCTGAATCAGTGACTGAGGCCAGGAGGACTGTGTGATCAGATTAGTTCAGGGTCGAGTTGCATGCTCATCCTTGAAACTAGGGAGAGATTTACCACCTCAGTGATCTAATTTCCTTTGAGATGTCTTTTTTTAATTTAATTTAATTTTATTCTTATTCATGAGTTATTTTGCAGTCTGCTGTTGAATTCCAAATATCTGGGAAACCTCCGGATACATCTAGGCTATTGATTTCTAATGATTCCATTATGGGCAGAGAACACACCTCTCATGAGTAATCCTTTTAACTGTATTCAGACTTGTTTTATAGACCAGAATAGAATCTATCTCATTGAGTGTTTCATGCATACTCCAGGAGAATATTTTGTTGTCGTTGAGTGAAGTGTGTTACAAATGTTTGTTAGGTCAAGGTACTAAGAGTTTCGTTCCAGTCTATGATATTTTTACTGATTTTCTCTGTATTTCTTATATCGAGTACCATAATGGTAGATTTCATACATTTCTCCCTTTTTTCCATTCAAGTCCTGTCATTTGAGGCAAACACATTTGGAGTTGTTATATCCTCTTACTAAAATGACCCATTTATCACTGCGTATGTTTCTCTTTATCCCTGGCAATATTCTGTGTTCTGAGATTTAATTTGATTCTTATTAGTACAGTGCATAGCCACATCAGTCAGTCATATGTTCTCTTTTTAAAATTTTTGAAGTTTTTATTTATTAATTTTGAAAGAGGGAGAGAGCAGGAAAGCCAGAGAGAGAGAGAAGGAGAGAGAGAGAGAGTCACAAGCAGGTTCTGCACTGTCAGCGCAGTGCAAGCTCACAAACTATGAGATCAGGACCTGAGCTGATATCAAGAGTGGGAGGTTCAACTGGCTGAGCCACCCAGGGACCCCGCAGTCATATGTTCTTACTATTGTTTAAATGGTATTCTGTTTGTACTGTATATTTATGGTATTATGTATGTCTTTATATTCAAAGTGTGTTTCTTATTAACAGCATATTGGCCTGCCTTCTAATTCACTCTGAGAATATCTCACTTCTAATTTGAATGCTATACCATTTGCATTAAAAATGTTTATATGGTTCAACTTAAACCTGCCATTTTGCTGTTGTTTTCTATTTGTTCCTTCTAGTCTTACTTTTTTATTTTTTCTCAATTTCTTTGCATTGCTTTGTTTTATATTTTTACCATTACGTATATCCCACTATTGGATTATTTGTATACCTTTGTTTTATTTTTTTAACAGTTACTATAACTCTTATTTTCAGTCCTCTGTGTCTAACTTTCCCTTTTGCCCCTGGATGCTTTTAAGAACTCTCTAACTCTTTTTTTCAGTAATTTGTTTATGATGTGAGTTGGCATTTAAAAAAATATTCATTCGTATATCATTCCCCCACTTCTTAAATTTCAAGTTTTCCTGCTATTGTCCCAGAGCTTACCGAAACTCAGGTTAAAAATTTTGGTTCTGGGGCGCCTGGGTGGTTCTTGGTTGAGCAGCCATCTTCAGCTCAGGTCATGATCTCGCGGTTCGTGAGTTCGGGCCCCGCGAAGGGCTCTGTGCTGACAGCTCAGAGCCTGGAGCCTGCTTTGGATTCTGTGTCTCCCTCTCTCTCTCTCTCTGACCCTCCTGCTCGTACTCTCTCTCTCAAAACTAAACACTTAAAAAATTTTTTGTTTTCCTATCTGCATTATTTGAGGTGGTTCCTATTGCTATATCTTCAAGTTAACTGATGTTTTTGTGATATCTAAGCTGTGGTAAATCACATGTGCTGTATTTTTCATTTCTGATATTTTATTTTTCATCTCTAGCTTTTCTGATTGGACTTTTTGTATCTGGTATTTCTCTCCCTCTCAAGGTGATGTTTTCCTTTACCTTATTAAACACCCACAGCATTTTAATTGTTGTCATAATGTCTGTATCTTCTAGTCCCCTTACTAATTTCTTTTCGGGGTTTATTTCCATTAAGTATTTTTTTTTCCTGTGTATGGGTCATATTTTCCTATTTCTTTGTATATCTGGCAATTTTTACTGAATGTTGGGGTTACAACTTTTATATTGTTGGTTATTGGCTATTTCTGTATTCCTCGAAATAGTATTTTACTGTGTCTTTGTATGCTGGTAAGTTTCTTGGGCTCAGGTTGATAATTTGAAGGCTTTCAAATGGGGTCCCGAGCAGCATTAACTCTAGGACTATGTTAGCCTCATGACTAAGGCAATACCCTTCTGAGAATTCTATCTCGAATCTCATTTATTACTGTATCTTAGAACTCATGGAAACACAAATTTTCCCAAGTCGCATCATGAGCACTAGAATTTACTCTGTCTACTTCTTGTAGATGCCTCTTTCTTAGGTCTTGCAAAGTGTCCTTCATACATCCACTGGTCAGTCAGACTGTTGAGAAGACTGCTTTGTAAGTCTTTGGAGTTCTCTCTCTCCCTCCAAGATAGGGCTTCATTTGTTAATTTCCCTTTTTGGAGACTGTAGTCTCATGCTTCCAGTTTTCTAAGTCTAAAAAGGGTTGTCACGGACCATCCAGTTTTGTAATTATTTAAGGTAGAGGGATAAATCCATTCTTTATATTCTATCTTGGCTCCATCGGACATTTTTAAAGTTTATTGGATCATTTTAGGCAAAGTATTTACTGTAAAAACAATATACTATCTTCAGTGGCTCAGCACAATACAAGTTTATTTCTTGCTCATGGTATAGGTCAAAGCAAGGATTGTGGGTCAGGTCATCCTCCAGGCCAGCTGGCCCCTACACCATCTCTCAGGACTCACCTCCGTCCATTTTCTGTGTAGCATGTTCTAATGCCTCCTAGTTTTCTGCATTCATTGGGCAGAGGGTGAAAAGAGAAAGCATGGAAATATTGATGGACTAAGCTTAGAAGTATCCTATTTCACTACTGCCCACATTCCTTCAACCTGAACTCAGTCATATAGTCCCACCAAATTGCACGAGACGCCAGGAAATGTAACCTAGCTGTATGTCTAGAGAAGTTCAGTCCAATAGAAATAAAACGCGAGCCACATATGTAATTGTAAATTTTCTAGTAGCCGCATTATAATGTAAAAAGAAACAGATAAAAGCACTTTTAATAATATATTTTATTTAGACAAATTTATTCAATTATAGCAATTGAATTAGACCAATATATTCAAAATTTTATCATTTCAACATGCATTCAATATAAAATTATTAATGACATTTTACATTCTCTCCCATACAGAGTCTTCAAAATCTGGTATGTATTTTATATACTTTCAGCACATTTAAATTCAGATGTTAAATTTTAATCAGAAATATTTATTGCTATTTATATTTCATAAAATTTGCAGTTAGTAAGTAGATTTGCAAACCAAAGTTCTTCCAAATGCTCCAAATTTTAGCTAAACTAATAATTTTATTTTTTGAAATTTAAAGTAAAAAAATAAGTCGATAAATAGCCTAGTGCTTCAGTCACACTAGCTACATTTCAAGTGATCAATAACCGTATGTGGCTAGTAGATACTATAGGACAGTAAACGGGTCAAATGCGGAACTTGGCAAACTCTGGCTCATTGACCAAATCTAGCATGAGGCCTGTTTATGATGGTCAGGGAGCTAAGAATGATTTTTACTTTTCTAAATGGTTGAAAAACTCAAAAGTAGAATAATATTTTGTGATAAATGAATGTTATATGAAAGTTAAATTTGACTCTCAGTTAAAAAAAATGTTTGCTTAAAACACAACTACTCCCATTCGTTTATGCATTGTCACTGGCTGCTTTTACACTGCGAGAGCAAAATTGAGTAGTCGCAAGATAATGTATGGCTCCATAAGCTATATTACCTTCTGGACTTTTGCCAACGATTGGTCTAAAACATAAGGAATTGAAGTTTGTGAACACACTGACATCTCTTCCATCCTTATAATTATGAACTATATCATGACCCATGGAGTCATTAGGGAACACATTACGGACATTATTTTGTATTTATGACAAATGCCACTTATTATATGTTGAACGTTGAAGAGTAGATTTTGGAGTTCTAGGGAAATGAAAGCAATAAGTCAATGAAAATGGGGTAAAGAATGAATTAAGTTAAAAGAAAATACTAAAATACTGAAAAGGGAAAGGGAAAGTTTTATAACATCGACACCACACACTTATAATCATGGAATGGCTGAGGAGTGTCTATAACAAAGGATACCTGTGGTTGTACCACCGTATCCAACAAAATTATCCGAGCATTTCTGTGTACATTCTGCATTTTCCTGATAACTTCTCTTTACCTGAAAAGTCCTTTTTTCCTGTCATACCAAATAAACTTAAGCCTACTGTTACTTATTTTATAATTTTCACTTTGCATTCTCTCCATGAATCTCTGACTTCCACCCAATGCCAGCTAGTTCATTCTCGCTGTTGATAACCATTGCTAAGTCTATGCTTGTATTTTTGGCATTGTCCCTCTTCTAACCACCTGACATCCCAGTGGTCTACTTAGGCTCTCCTGTGGTTAAAGTTGCTGAAATTATGGATTTCAGAAGCTAGATCCTACAGTGGCCTCCCCATCCCACCTCTACCTTCAACATAGTTATATCTCTGAAACTGCATTCTATCTTGAACATATCTTTTATAGTCTTTCTTCTGAAGCACGAATGTAATTAAGGAAGAAAAATAAATTGGAACAGATGGTGCAGTTATACTATGCTTCAAGGAGCAAAAAGTGAAAATATACAGAATTTGGAAATCTTGCCTAGTGCACCAGATTCACTACTGACATCTCAGTACCACTGCCTCCCCCTCTGTATTCTCATTGCATCACAGGGGTTCGAAATCTGAAATCCACGTTTCCCTGGATTTCTGGCTAGTTGGGTTATAGCTTAGGGTCTGACTGTAAGAGACATTTATATGAGGTTTAAAACATGGAGGAGAAGGAGAAATCATTGCTGTTCTCTGATGGCTGAAGTTGGTAGACATAGGGACAGAGGACAGTGGGTAGGTTTCCAAGACATTCCAAGTGAACTTTTGCAAATCATTGGCAGGGCCTACGGTCAATTTCTACACCTCTTGATTTCCTGGAAGTTAATAGGTTCTCACTGACTCTTGGCCATACAACACTTGTGACTGAATTTTAAGTTACTATTTCTGTCTTAAATTTCTTCCTGTTAAAAATACTTCTAGTGGTTAGTCTTTTATAATATTTTGCAACTTGGTTTTGTAGCCAGGACATTGGCTTCTTTCTGTTTAATTCTTGAATTTGTTATTCATGAATTTGAACTGCATGGCAATGTTATCCCCGTTCAAGTCATTAAATAAGTTCATGAATAAATATTTAACGTGTGTGTGTGCAGAGAGAGAGAGAAGAGTGAAAGAAAGAGGGAAATGATGAGAGATACAGGACCCAAGGAAAAAACTTCATAGACCTTACAGAGATTACCTAGGTTGCTATTGACCCAATTATTTATATGCTGTAGTCTGTTGTGCTTGGTATTTGCGGTAAGCTCCTTTTGTAAAGAACCATCTTATAAAATACAAGAAACATATCATCCCTGGCCCCCCACCTACTAAATGCTACAACACCTTTAATCGTTCTGACAACTCAAATTAGATTTTTCAAACTTTCCCCAGTTATTGGCAGAACCACATCTGAATCACTATTTTAATCTATTACAAACTCACTTATTTCTAATATTCTTAAGCGTATGTCTTTTCAACTTTTTTAACCAAGAGCCTTTGTAAAATAATTTTTTGAAATACCAATATATTATGTCTCCAGAACTCCTTTGCATACCATTTCTGTGATGCTGTCCTCCAAAGTAAACAATGTCAGTGTGGCATAAATTAATGTCACAGAACTTACTCGCTATAATCGCAGCCTGACTCCTGATGAGCAGTCCTTTCTCTTTAATGCTTATAATTCAATATTTTAAAATTACATTCTAATCTGAATTGAAACAAGATGCCATTTCTGCCTATACAATTAGGAAATGCTTAGAAGTTTCAATTCCCAATAGCAATGAGAGGACAACAAAATTGAAATTTCATGTATCGGTGATTGAAGGGTAAATTGGTCCAAAATTGCTGGATGACAAAAACAATGTGCATCAGCAAACTTAAAATATATGCTTGTTTTGACAAATTAATTCCATTCTAAGAGTCTCTCCTATCCTTATTGTCTGTAATATAAATACAAATTTAAGATCAAAGGTGCTTATTCTAGTGCCATTTAAAATTGGAAACCACCTACTGTTCTAACAATGTGGGGATGATTAAATGAATTGGGATCTTCATATGATGAAACAGTGTGCACCCATTACATATGTCCTTTATGCAATCATCCTATCATGGACAATATCAAATTATATATGAGCTAAAAATTGCATTTTAAGATATCACCTGAAATCATACATAAAAGATAGAAGCGATGAAAGTTTTGTATAAAAATACTTTATAATATTTAACAATGATTTTTCCCTACCCATCCCACTAGGTGAAGGGGCAAAGAGATGGGGTATTACATGTGTTAGTCAGCATTCACCAGCACAGGTGTGATTAAAACAAACAAAATCTCAGTAACTTACAATAAACATGTATTTGTTGCTCACATTACATAAAGGTTGAGTGTTGTACCTTAAAGTACGCTCAGGTTCCATGGTCTCGTTGGTCTTAGATGGTTTCCCTTGAGCTTGGCTTTAGTCTACAGATGAGGTTTAAGTGTCCTCTGAAAGAGAGCTTTCTTTCTGGGTTTTCCTTCGTAGAAGGCAATAACACAAGAGGGCAACATGATTCCAATGATGTACCCCTGATGTGCATTAGGAGAATGCAAAAAGTGAGGAAAAAAGTCTGCCCTGCCTTTTAGCTTCTGCTGAAGCATCAACACGCAGGCCGCTCATATGTCACTAGCCAAAAGTAGTCACATACACAAGTCCAAAGTCATTGGTCTGGAAAGGTCTACTCTGCAAAGTAACATTGACAAGAAGAGCGGTAGACAAACAATTTGGAACAAACTTAATGTACTGAGGTGGGGTTTGTATGTTTGTTTTGTTTTCCTTTATATTTTTTGTTGTTGTTGTTTGTTTATTTATTTATTTATAATTTTTTTATAATAGTTTATTTTCAAATTGGTTTACATACGACACCCAGTGCTCATCCCAACACGTGCCCTCTTTACTTTTGGCTTTGTACTTCATCGTATTTTTCAAATTTGGTATAATTTACTTTTATACATGATTTAAAAATTTTAATACATTAAAAAATTTTAAATGGAAAACAGGCGTAAGAGAAAACTTTACCTGTGAAATGTACATATGTAATAAAATCCATAATTCCATTACCATTTTTACCTAGGTTTAGTAATAAACTTTTCAACTTTTTTGTAATCTATCTTAATTTCCTTTTTGAAAAAAGAAACATTTATTTTATTTGTCTATTCCAGTATTCTGGACTGTTTCTATTTCTCAAAATTTATAGAATGTACTTTCTTCGGTTCAACGAAATTATTTAAAATCATTTTAGAACTCTAAGATAAAACTCATTTGTTGAAATTTCTAGAGGAAATATGAACAGTTAGGTGGTCCCTTACCACTTATTTGTACTTGTATGGACAATAAATAGGGGCAAGATTATCTGTTACTTTTTTTAAGGTTTATTTATTTTTGAGAGAGAGAGCAAGTGGGAAAGCAGCAGAGATGGGGAGAGCAGAAGATCTGAAACAGGCTTTGGGAAGTGGAAGGGAAGGGGGGAGGGCGGCGGGGGAGGGGTGAAGGGGTGGTGGGGGGAGGGCAGAAGATCCGAAGCAGGCTTCCCAAACCGAAACATCATGACCTGATCCCTAGTCAGACGCTCAACCCACTGAACCACCCAGGAGCCCCAAGATCATCTGTTAAACAGGAGAGGATAAGAGTGGAGATCTGGGTGACTCAACAAGGATGAGAGATTTGAAATAAAATTCAAGTGGAATAAAAAAATGATTCAATAAGAGATGGATGAGAAAATCACTGAGAGAGAAAGAAGGTCCAATTCATACCGTTTTTGTAATGACAATAGTGCCCTACTTCCTGGAACTTACCAATCCTGTACACGATTCCCTGAAGCTGCTTTGTATTTGGGAATTTCAGCAGAAAGCTGAAAGAAGCAACCAGTGGCACTTTTACTGTGAATTTTATTTAGTATTTAGTTACTTTTCTTAGTAAAGAAAGATTCATTTAATTCTTGGCATATTTACTACTTACCATCGTTATCTTTATATATAACGCTAGGTTTAATGGCAATTTTGTTTACTTTTGTTCATTTAATAATTAATTCATAGACCTTCGGGCTTTACAGACATGATTTTAGAACCTGGCTCCATCAGTACCAGAGTGGTTGTGACATTTGAGTTACTAGTAATTAGGCAATAGATCTTAATTATGCATTATTATACAGAACAAAGAGAAAGACAATTAGAGAAAAGAGGAAATGAGTGTTTTACAGAGGATAAGAAATATGAGGAACTTGGGAGAGGTGGCTTAGAATGAATAAGTAAATAAGTAAGTAAACAAACAGATAAAGGGGTTCTCTGAGTCTTTGAACGTCACCAAGCAAATCTGCTGGTAAACTGAGACCGTAACTGTGTGCCTCAAACCATCGGAAACATCCAGAACACTACTGAAAGTGACGCAGGAGATCATTTGGGTGGCATAACTGGTTTGTGGCTCAAATTCGAAGGTGGCAAACTAATGGTTCATACTGGAGAAAGACTGGGAATTGAAAGGTACCATTGTCGGGCAAGAGCCAGAGAAGAGCATTCCAAAGACCCTCACAGTGAACAAGTGCGTTCAGCCGCAGAATATTCAAAAAAGGGACCAATTTCCCAGCTGTGTTAGAGGGGTACCTACTGATCTGGCCCAACCCACCACTTGCCCGCACTTTGCTTCCATGCTTTCCAAGCGACATTTCAAAAGTAACCCAGTTTCCCATGAATCACAAACTGGGATGGGAATTTTCTGGATGAGAGAGATGATAACTCTGGTCATTTGGAAGGAATGTCCCTTTTGAAATGAATTGACTGTTGATTGGTTTATATGGTTCTTTCTCCTATGTGTTTAATTACTGTGAGTCAGGGATTCCAATATTTGCGAATGCTGCAACACTGACATGAATGAGGGCACCAAGATAATCCCATGTCAGGAGTTGTGTTTTGAAAAATTAATTAGCTTTCACTTGTCACCCCTTATTTACTGCCCTTATCTGTCTCCACCTATACAATCAGTCATCTCCAACTTCCCTTCCACAAGCAAATTATGGATATCTATAATCCTAAACTGAGTTAACATAATATTGAAAATGTGTCTTAATTGTCAGATTTCCAAACACATGTAAAAAACCCAGATAATTATTATTCTCTTGATTGTCTCTGCGTGATAACGTGAAACTGTGATGGGTGGTTAATAATCTTCATGCACACTGTAATATAGGTCCATAAAAGTAGTAATTTGAGATTTATTTTTCCTACTATGTCACCTATTATTTTAACTGCATTTCAATTCGAGTATCTCAAAATCAGCATTTGTTCTGTGATCTCAAAATGTCATGGCATATCCTGAGTTATAAAGAACTGTAATATTAATTTACAATCCCAAACGTATGCTACTCACCAAGATATACAAAAGCTTCCCGGTGAACGTCATGGTCACAATCCTAGTGGTTTAATTGTTTGGTTTTTCTACTTTAATTTTTTCCTACATGTTTTTAAACATCTGGGAGTTATGTAAATCATTAGCAGTTTTGAGTGGGTTGTGTGGTTTACACAGGCACATTGCATGAAAAAAAGGCTTAAAGACAAAATTGGAAATGGGGGGATTTCACCCATAAAAGGAAAACCTTACAGTCATTCAAGGGAATGAACACATTCATGATTTGTAACTTTCCCACTGCATCGCTAAATCTTGGCACTGAACAGAAGTGCCAAATGTAATGTTTCACAACCTATTTTTTCCATAAACATTCATTCTTTTTACACTCGGAGAAAAGTATTGTCATTTATGTGGAACAAAAAAAAAAATCACTAAAATAAAAACATCTGGGAAAAATAGGCCAATATGTTAAGATCTAAGGGGAAACCTTCCTGCTTTTTGTATTCTTTTTTTTTTTCATAAAAGGTCAAATTCTTCATAGAACCTTATATATCGATTGTAAGTAGCATTTTAAGATAATATCTCTACTAAATTATGATTTCTTGTGCATTGGCCTGTGGCAGAGTTTTCTTATACCATTAAAGCTTTCTAAAAAGTGTAAAGGGAACATACAATGTGAGTTAATGCAAGCATGCAAGCCGCTGCTTCTGAAACACTGCTAGAACTTACTAAATCCGTATTTGAACATTATATGATGTCATGTCTCTTCGGGGGCAATTCAAAATGCCTATTTCATCTCTGGCTAAATGCAATTTCACAGAATAGAACACTACTCAATAAAAACCAAATACATGTACGCTCCAGAACATATGAAAAATACATGCCACTCAAGAGTCAGTGGATTTTTTGTAAAAGGAATTTGAAAAAAAAAAAAAAAAGACGTAGTTCATCTGCTGTAATTTATTTAGAATTATTTACAGGATTCAATTTGATGTTTTTTGTCTTCGAGTGCTTACCTGAAATTTACAAAGCTAAGACTGATTTTCCTTATTGAATAAGTAGACTTGACTATTTTTGCTGAATAGAAACAAATACTCAATAGGTTTCACATAAAATTGAAAAATATTTCATTAGAAAATTTTCCTCTTTTTGGACTACTTAAAAATATTCAAGAGTGGCTACCAGGTTTTTGAGATAAAATAAAAATCCAAGCTAGAAAATCATACTTTATGATAGTGACTTTTTTTGACTCCTCAAAGTCCACTCCATCCCAAATGAATTGTCCGTACAAATAAAAATAATCCCATTCTGTTAAGAAATAACTTATAGGCAGGAATACGTCTCATTTCTGAAAGAGACAGGAAACACAGCTATGAGGTTTATTCTAGAAAATATTTATTTATCAAAAGAACAAGACACTGGGAAAGATAGTCACTTTATGTCTTTGGCCAGTATTGTATTTATATGTGATGTCTGGAACTGATACAGCCATATTGGGCCATGAGGGTAACCAGAGCTAACCTGACAGCACATAAAAACAATTCATTAAGGGGGGCATCTGACTGGCTCAGTCGGTTGAGCGTCCGACTTCGGCTCAGGTCATGATCTCGTGGTCTGTGAGTTCGAGCCCCACATTCGGGCTCTGTGCTGACAGCTCAGAGCCAGGAGCCTGCTTCACATTCTGTGTCTCCCTCTCTCTCTGCCCCTCCTCCACTCATGCTCTGTCTCTCTCTGTCTCAAAAATAAACATTAAAAAAACAAAACAAAACAAAACAAAAAAAACCCAATTCATTAAGGAAGTCAGTGTGGAAAGAAAAAATTGGCTTCCTGCATGACTCAAGTTGAAATATGTTTCCCTGGGCTTTTTATTATATGTACCAAGGAATTTCTTTATTCTTTAAGTTAATTTCAATTAGAAAGGTCTATTACTTGGAAACTAAGGCATTTTAACTGATACAAAAAAGTGATTTTTTTAAGCACCAAGGCTCTAAATTTTACTAAGTACTTTATGAACCTTAATCTTATTTAATTAGCAAAGAGCCATGAGATAGAGGCTATTACTGTTACTTCAGGAATACTAAAATGGAGGTTAAGTGAGGGCAAATATCCTACTCCAACTTACATAGCTAAAAAGTGATGGTTCTCAATATGAAACCAAGTTTTCTAACTCCAAATACTTTAATCTTATGTTTATGAAGGTGTTCTTGATTTATATGGAAAGTTTGGGATAATTTCCATTTGAGTACTAAGTAATACCACACAAAATATAATTTTTCTTAGTATTATTTCTCTTTAACTATAAAACCCACAATAAATAACAACAATAAATTTTACTAGTAGGCCCATCTTTTTTCATAGGAGTTGATCAATCTTATCCATCAATCTAGTCTATGTTATATACAAGCTATACAATATTTACTATTTACCACAAGTCTGCCTGCATAGTGTGGGAAGGATGCGTATATGATATGCATGGTCCTTTCTCTCAAGCACAACACAGCGATGTATCTGATGTATCTGAATGGTACATGTGGACCTCAAAGAATTCTGTCCTTAATCACGTGTTCAACTGTTCTCCAGTATTGCCTTTCGCACGGATTTCCAGTTGTCCTTTACCAACCAGTTGTCAACCACCCTTTCCACCATCTAACTCCTATGACTCTTTTGGCCCCTTCATATATAACCAGACACATGGAATTATCTGTTTTAATTAGCTCTCTGCTACAGACTGAACCTCTAAATTCACATGTTGAAATCTAATGCCCACTGTGATGAAATAGGAGGGGGGCCTTTGGAAGGTGCTCGGGTCATGAGACCCCTCATATATGGGATTAGTGTTCTTAGAAAAGAGACCCCGCAGAGCTCCCTGGACCTTTCTGCCGTGTGAGGACACAGTGAGAAGACCGCTCTATGAGGAAGCAGGCTTTCACCAAACACCGAATCTGCCAGCACCATGACCTTAGACTTCCCCGTCTCCAGCACTATTAGAAACGAATGTTAGATGTTTGTAAGCCACCCAGTTTATAGTATTTTTGTTATAGCAGCCCAAACCAAGTAAGACACTTTCATAATCATTTTTAGAAATTTAGAATAAGGATACTATTTTATTCATATTGATATCTTTCAGAGCCCCTACTATTTATTCATTAAAAAATATTTATTGAGAGTCTAATGTGTACTGGGTACCATGGTAGGATTCGAGGATACAAAGATGAACGTATGAAGGACCTTGGCCTGCCATGATAGGTCCTTGGGAAGTTTTGCTGAATTTAATTTAACATATCCCACAAGAATGCAGAAGTGAGCCTCTACTGATCATTCTAAGAATGGGGGTCATATAAAACATAAGGTTAATGACTAAATAATGGAGTTAAAATTTAAGGTTAAATGCCAAGCTGGTACACTGAATTATGTAATTTCCTCACATAATGAAGATGGGTCATTAAGGATTCAACACTTTCAAGCCTGCTTAACCCAAACAACAATGAAAAAGAATCTAAACACAATTTTCCAGCTTTCAGATGGATGAAGTTAAATTGGGCAAGACAGCAAATAATGAGGGATAATAAGGAAGAACTCAAATCATCCAGTACATTAACGAAGCCGATGTGCAGTTAATACTGAAAAAGATAGATCACTCGACTGCTTTGTGAGAAGGAGGAAGACATTCCTTCCTAAAGGGACAATAGAAGACATATCCACACGTCTCTCCATGTTCAGATAAGACCCTTTAATCAATGCTCAGTTCATAGGTCATCTTTTCCGTGCTTCCTTCTCTGCACCCACCCCCCGCCCCCCACTGTTCTAGCCACACCTCCTTTGTGTGTGGTGGACTATGTTGTCAACTCTTTAGAACAGAACACATGTCCAGAGTTCCCTCCAGTCTAGAAACAGAGCTAGGCATTTTATATATGCTATCTCACCTTATCCTTGCACCAAATCTATAATGTCCATTAGGACGAGATGAAAGCTGGAGTGTTGACGCCTTAACTAAATTCCCCGAGGTCCCAGAAGAAGCGAAAAGCCAAGCTGGACTTCAGACTGAGGAATGTCTGATGTCAAAACCATTACGCTTCCTCTAACCCTAAACCTCTCTTCAGAGCAAGGTTGTTATTTAGACAGAATGTTCACATAGTGAGTGCTTGGTAGTATTAGTTAATTCAGTGAATAAAATGGTAATAAATAGGGTAGGTAATTAATAAATTAATTAATAAATTAAAGCATTTCTATAATAAATTAATCATATCAAAAACAAATGTATTACTACAACTAATCTTCTGAATCAACTAACACTGATTCAGAAGCACAATCTTAATTGTTTAAAGCTTTTTGTTAGTTTCAGTGACCATTTCCACCAGTGAGAAAACATACCAAAAAAACCCCAAGCTCTCTTGAATTCTTGATACATTATTCTACATAATCTTTCCAGTTTCACTTGCCTGACATGGGAAAATATCCCTGTTTTTCATTTAACTGAATTCAAATGAGAAAAATCAACTAAAATTTTTCCCATTTTTTTTTTATTTTGTTTTTCTCCAAGAGAGAGAGACTAGTGACATCTCAATAAACTGATACTGGGATTTAAAAAAAATGTTTTTGAAAGTAACTTTCTGAATATACACTTATGACATTTAAATTTCTATCCCAGTCTTAATCTATCTGATTTCTGACAAAGGAACAAGGCTACATGTCATGTTTACATCAGAGATGGTAAGCACACACTTTATTGTGCTTGGCCAACATTTCAGTTCTCACAGAAAGAGAAAGACTGTGTAAACAAAATTTCTACCACAGCCAAAGAAATGGCAGAACATTTTCTATAATGAACTAAGTCATATAAAATGCCAGTTTTTATATTATTTTAATTTACTTGCAAGTCCTTAAGATCGTCAGATAGAACCACAGCAAGCATTTTGATTAAAAAGCTAAATTTCCACAAAAGCAGCAAAGCTATTATAATTGCTCCTCCTGTTTGAATAAACCCGGTTTTGCTTCACTCACACAGAATGAGCTAAGTTCTGCTTGACGTGACCGAGAACTGTCTGACAGAAGTCCACATATGAGACTGATTTTTAGTTTCAGCTCGCTTCACTGATGGTCTTATCAGCCAGGAATGCTCTTGGTTCCAAGTAAAGGAAAAGTGCAGGTAACAGTAACTTAAACAAACAGGAGTATATTCTTCTCGGAGAGAAAGATGTCTGGAGGTAGGTGATTTCTGGCCTTGCTCCAGGTTGTTTAGTGACAATACCAAGGACTCCACCTCTTACAGGCTCCTGGTAGGTGGGGCAGAGAGAAAAAGAAGCAAATTAGTAATATGTATACTCTATTAAAATAAAACCAGCTGTTACAATACACCTTAAAATGTCAGTAATTTAACAGTATACAGGTTTACTTCTTTCACAAGTAACAGAAGTGGGCAGGTGAGCAGTTAGGCACATGCAGTCTTTTTCATAAACGTGTTTAGAGACCTAGGCCAATGAAGGCTTTGCCATCTTCACCAAATATCTTCTGCTGTCACCCCATGACTCTTCTGCATTCCAGCCTGCAGACACAGAGGGAAGAAAAGGGTCCTAATACTCTGCACACAGATAATGATGACCGGATTATAAGTACTGGGGTCGGAGGGGGAGGTCTTTTCAGAAGCATATCTAAATTGAGACCCCTCACCTACTTTGGTGACAAGCATGGTCTTGTGTTGCATAAGACATAAGATTTCTCAAATTTTTACTTCTTGTGAGAAGTATGTTTAGTTACCATTTGCCTAATTCTCTCAAGAAAGAGCCATAAATTGGAATTACTTCTGGGGCACTTGGGTAGCTTAGTCAGTTAAGCATCATCAGACTTGATTTTGGGTCAAGGCATGATCTCACGGTTCCTGAGTTCAAGCCCCACATCAGGCTCCGGGCTGACAGTGTGGAGCCTGCCTGGAATTCTCCCCCTCTCTCTCTGCCCCTCCCCTGCTCTCTCTCTCTCTCTCTCTCTCAAAATAAATAAATAGACTTGAAAAAAATTAAAATTACTTCTGACTATTACTGTTCTGGCTGTTTAGATTCCAGAAAAGAGGGGCATCTGGGTGGCTCAGTCCATTAAGTGATTGACTCTTGATTTAGGCTCAGGTCATGATCACACAGTTCAAGGGATTGAGTCTTTTGTCGGTCTCCACACTGACAGCGTGGACTCTTGTTGGGATCCTCTCTCTCTCCCTCTCTCTGCCTCTCCTCTGCCTGTGCTCTGGTTTGCTCTCTCTCTCTCTCTCTCTCTCAAAATAAATAAATAAACTTAAAAAGCGATTTTTTAAAAGATTCCAGAAAAGAATCGGAGTCGGTCATACACTTTCCTGCCCCTGTGCATTTTGCTCATCTTGTCACCTGTTTTGTCTAGGCTTCTTATACGTCTTACAAGTCTATAGTAAAATAATAATTTGCCAATGGCTCTTAAAGAGTAATCTTTTCAATGAGCACTACCTACTTCTGCTTCTGTTCTGGATGCTTTTGCTCCCTTTCACTGGAATGCTCCAACGTACTTGCCAGGTAGGTTGTCTACTTCCCATTTGAAGAGGCCGAAGCTCAAAGCGGTGAAGTAATTTCTCCACGATCCTCCTAATTCTGAACTTAGATATGGAGATATTACTTTGACAACTTCCTCTCTCTCATCCTATCACAATCCATTGTAAAATCTCAGCAAGATTATTTCTTTAATATTTCTCCAATTCAATCAAAAAAATGTTCTTCTCATTTCTCTAACCATCATATCAATCTGGTCACATACATTTGTCACACGGGTTACTGCTGCATCCTCCTACTGGGCTCTTCCTAATAAGTATTCTTCACCTACACTGCAGTATACCGCTGTTAAAGTAAACTTTCCAAAACAGAAATAAATACTTCAACTCTGGATTGTATATGGATTAAAAAATCTCTTCTTATTCTTTATCATTCTTATTATTGGTGTCATCCTTCAAGTTGTTCCTTCCTCTGACGAGGGAAGTAAGCGGTTAACATTTTCCTACTCTGCCTCAAGTCTCAAACATCACAAAACCACTTTGCAAAATCCACAAGAATTACGATACCGCAGGAAACCTCAGGAAGGCCTTCCAAAGGAGACACATGAGAGAAAAGGACATATTGTTCAGGAAATTAGAGCACAGCAAATATCAGAGAGACCATTTCCCGTGACTACAATGAATTAGCTGCAACAAACCAAAACACACAGATAATTCTCCACCAACATGTGGCTCTGTCATTAGGAGCAAGTTATTTCTTTGTAAAGAAGGTGTAATGATGAGACTGGACTCCTGGGATTATGCTTTGAAGGGAAGCTATCACTACAGAGGTTGTGTTCATGGCCTGAGGTAGTCTTTCAGGTATCTCTGAACAATGTAAGAACTACCATTTATAAAGATCCTGTACTATCTCATTTCAGTGAGAAAACTAACATTATAGCTCAGAGTTTAAGAGGATAAGCTATGTAGCCAAACTGCCTGTGTGTTTCAAGCTTGATTCTGACACTAATTGGCTGTGAGACTTTGGCCAAACTATTCTGCTTGATTCTCTGTGATTCATTTTCCTGATCTGTAAAATGCAGATAATGTTACCTAACAACAACAACAAAACAATTAAGAAGGTTACACCAGCTAAGTCTGTGTGTGTGTGTGTGTTGTGTGTGTGTGGCCAAAAGCATTGTGTGCGTTGCCAAAAGCATTGGCATATTTTTTCTGTTATAATATATTATAATATTTATCTTTCATCCCATAGATGCATTTCCTTATCTCAAATTTACTTTGGCCTGCTTCTCATAGAAGGAGAAGAGAAGAAAACACCAAAAGCTCTTATATGTTATTATAATTTGGAAGAAATTTAGACTTCCACTACTCAAAAATCCCTCATTTTATACTTTAGGAAACAGAAACCCAGAGATGTGATTATTTATTGAAAAACTTATCCCCAAAAAGAGGATAACTTTAAATAATTTGGTCTGGACAATTTTATTCTTGGTTTGGTGTTCTTTCAAATAAACTTTATTATCTCAGCAAATGTCCATAATGTTCAACATTTTCCTTGAGAGTAAGTGGGAAGAGTGGACTATTTTCTCTGAGAGAAAGCCAAAGAAGCTAATAAATCAGACAACTTACACAATAAGACACAGCAAAGAAATCGAGATTAGAATTGCAATCCATGACTCCTTTCCTGAAAGTTTCTTCCTTGCTTACAAAGTGATGAGCTATGACTTTTGGGGATATTATACAAAAATATGTATCTTTACAAGTTCAAGATGAGTCATAATCTTACTTTAAAATTTATGGTCAACAAACACAAATTTGCACCATATTATGATCAAAATTCTAATACTTTTCTCCATTAAACCGGTCTAAATATAAAAGACTAAAGACATCTCGCATACGTTTTTCATTATTCTTGGAATGTTATACTTCTAATTCAGCATATCAATATGTAACTGGGGCAGAGCCGTTATTTTGGAGAGGAAGGGAAAAAATCATCTGTATTATCTACTATTAGGTTATTACATCAAGCAGAGCCATTTCCCTAGCAAAAGCTATGAATCCACAAAAATATATCAAACATTTGAAAGTATAAACAAAGAGAAAATTATATATAAGTCTGCAAAACTTCAAAGGAAGAGTGGGATTGTGAGAGAAAATAAAACATCTCACAAATCTGGCTCAAAATCCTGACTCTTTCCTGGTATCTGAAGCATCTGAGACCTTTCGGAAAAGCTTGGTTTCTAGAAGGTTAAAACATATATAAGCTTCGGGTATTTTCCTGTCTTTTTAGCTTTTTGTCAGTGGGTCCTATGGGTGGATATAAGAAGTTCTGAAGCACTGGTGTTTCAAAGAGTTTAATGTCTAGATAGTTTTGGGGTTCAAAACTGAAGAAAATGTATCTTCTAAAACCAAAGTTTGCTGGAGACTATTTTTTTTTCCACCGCAATCCATAAATCACTGTAAGATGCCCATCACATGTAGTAGTGCGTGTATCTTGTCTCCTTTGGAATGTAAGCTCCAGTGCACAGAAACAAGCCAATATTGTTTGCGTGTCTGATTGCCTGTCCCTGTCGATCTTGGGGGCAGGAGAGAAATCATTGCTAATGACTTCGGAGTTTGCATGTCCTGTGCTTACTTATTACTGGAAAGAATAAAATATAATGAACCTGATATGGACAAGGAATGCGAGGAATAAAATATTTCTTTCAGACTGTCGGCAAGCAATGGAACAGATGAGATTTATGGCAGAACTGGATATGTGATTTATACTTTTGCTTGTTCTTCATTTAAAAGAGGAAATTAAAACCACACTTGCATATGATTCAATCTTTGATCACTAGAGAATAGCTGCTGTGAATTAATTATTATAAACTCCATTACCCTTGTTCACCCCAGGTGCTGTATCCATACTACCTTCCAACTGGTGTCCCAGGAGAAAGAGTTGATTTTTTTCTGTTTTTTTTTTTTTTTTTTAAATTCTGCAGGAAAATTATCTGGTATTTTGGTGTTTCACTGAGAAGCCATTTGTTACTCAAGGGACTAATCTAAAAATCTCATGGAAAAAGCATAGTTAAAAGAAAAACCCAGATTAAGTTCTTAGCAGCATCTTACTGGCTCAGAGGATAGGATGTTTATTCTCCTTTCATCATCTACAAGCCTAGAATCAAGTACTTAATTTTATGCATAAAGATTCTCAGATCTTCAGCTCTGATAATTCCCATTGAATTCTGTAAGTAAATGTGGAAAATATTTACTTCATTAAAAAAAGATACTTTGTTCATTTAACCTCCAGTTAAGGCAATAAAAACACATTTTATACAAACATTTCAAGACAACAGAGTTAACAACATTGGGAGGGCTCTACAATATGGCAGAGGAAGAATCTGTTTAAAATATGCTAATGTAAGTATCAATAAAAATTCGATAAAATATGTACTATAATTATGTAATTAATCATAGGAAATCAATACTCTTTGAAGAGAAATTTAGAAACTACTGATGGTATAAAATATCAATTGTGAAAGAAGAAAAACACAAAGAGCTAAGAACGTAATCAAATATTATAGCTGAAGAATCTAAATATCTAAGGTGTTCCACGTATTTGAACTTGTGAGCTGAAGGTAGGCGATCGTGGAGCAGTCAAGTATGATCAAGGGCCTCAACGATACAACGGCACAGGACGCGTTACTTTAACAAGGTGGGCTGGCTCTTCAGCTGTTTCCCCACCTGAAACATTTACACTTTCCTTTCCCTTTGATTCTCTCTGTAGATGCTATGTTTATGGGTAGAAGAAGAGGAACAAATCTGTGAGGTGCTTGAATAAGAATGAAGAATTAGGATTTTTCAGATTGCACAGGATAGAAATGTAACTCAAGAGAGTTTAAACATAAATAGAAAATGTAGTGTCTCAAGTTATTTCAGACACAAATGGATCCAAGAAATGAAATAAAATAACTGAAATTATCTTTCTTCTCACTTTTACTCTCTCTGTCTATTAATCTTCCCTTAATCGTCCATTTCTCCATCTCTCTGCACCATTCTCTGGGACCTTATCATTCTCTAGCAGGTTATTTCCAATGTCGGCAAAGGCAGGACTCTGCAGCTCTAATCTTACAGCTCCTGGTATTGGTGACTGTGGGAAAATGTGTACCTCTCTCCTAGAAGTTTCAACCAAACCCTATAAATTCTTGACATTAACCCAGTTCGGCTCTTATCCCATTTCTGGATCAATTCCTGTTGCTGGGAATAAAATAAAATGACTGACAGACCTGAGTCTTGTGCCCGTCCCCGTGAAAACCCCAGAGATGACAAACATAACACAAGTGCTTCCCAAGGGATAATCAGGATGCCAAAGAACACAGAAGAAATCCCAAGCAGGAAAGACAACAACAACAGCAACAACAACTGATGTCCACTACAAGCAAATTAAGAAATTGCCCTGACTTCATTCACATGACGACTTTAAGACAAAACAGATGATCATAATGGAAGGGAAGCAAAAATGATATAAAAACAAGGAGGGGGACAAAACATAAGAGACTTTTAAATATGGAGAATAACAGAGGGTTTCTGGAGGAGTTGTGGGAGGGGGGATGGGCTAAATGGGTAAGGGGCATTAAGGAATCTACTCCTGAAATCATTGTTGCACTATACGCTAACTAAATTGGATGCAAATTTAAAAATAAAAATAAAATAAAGAAATTGTCCTGAGTATTAGAGTGTTATATCTATTGCCAGTTGAACTGCAAAAGAAATATTCATGTCCTGCCAGGAAAGAAGGTAAACTCGTTAATTTTTAAATTGTTAGTGAATTTATACCTTTTTTAAAACAATTAGGTGTTACTGTTAGTTTGGTTGATATGGCGATGGAGATTTTTTCGTACATATTCTGTGGAACTTGTCCATATAGGGGGTTTTATTATAAAGTAATAATATTTTAACAAACTTATTTTTAATGCCAGCTTACCACATTTTAAAATGTTTTAAGGAATATAAAATAAAAAATCATTATCCATAGGTCTACTACCCCAATATTTTGGTATCTGTTTCTTGAGGATTATTTTCCACTGTTATCTTCTTACTCTAAGTTTGCGGTTGTTTGTATTTTTTTTTAATAAATAAATTTTTACTAGGTATTCTATGTAATTTTATAGCCTACATCCTTCATGTAATGTTACAGTAAAAGTATTCTCTTTCTTATTAAAAACTCTTCATTGGAGAATTTTAATGGATGAATAAAATCTCTTTCACAATACATCCTTCTGCATTTGAAAATTTATACTGTTTTCAATGTTTTATGATTTTAAATAATGCTACCATGAATATCATCTTGCCAAAACTATTTCTGAATTTCAGATTATTTCCTTAAGAAAATTTCCTAGAAATGAGATTCCAGAATAAAGGGTTATGGATGTGTTAGATAAGGTTCACCTCTGCTTTTCATTTTGTTTTTCTTTGCTTGATGATTCTTTTTAAGTTTATCTCAAATATTAACTTTAAAAAATGTTGGCACATTTAACTTAGGATGCATTTAATAAATATTTTTTGGGACACATATTCAGTGTTGTAGAGCACAATGTAGAGATCTCTCATCCAGCCTTAGGGAGAAACAGAAGGACTCTAAAAAGAAGTGACCTATAAACTGGAGAATGAATCGGCATCAAGAGAATTAGGTATAAGAGAGAAATGCATTCCACACAGAGGAAATAAAATGAGAAAACGTATGGCATTCTACGAAGATCACATGTATTTCAGTATAATAAAGACACAAGAATAGAGGGATACCTGAGGCTGGATTGCAAAAACTCACCTGCCGGAACAGAGGGAAATGAAGAAGGGGATGAACAAAGTGAGATCCTGTACAGCCTTGCTCTCTACTGTTTCATTCTATAATCTCTCAGATTTCTGCCCTCAATTTGATGAATTTCTTTGCCTGACACAAAGTCTGAAAAGTGCTATTATCTTACAGTGCAAAGGATGGATTTGAAAGGAAAGAGCATAGAGTTTTTGATCAATGTGATTCAGTGCCTGATTTAGGAATATGAATGGGGAAACATCACTGACTGAGGCCGTTGTTCTTCCCCCATCACAGAATGATCTCAAGAGTTTCCTTTAGAGAAAGTTGTTAAAGGGGATCCTGGGTGGTTGGGTCGGTTAAGCATCTGACTTTGGCTTGGGTCATGATCTCACAGTTTGTGAGTTTGAGCCTCACGTTGGGCTCTGTGCTGACAGCTCAGAGCCTGAAGCCTGCTTCGAATTCTGCGTCTCCCTCTCTCTCTGCCCCTCCCCTGCTTGTGCACACTTTCTCTCTCTTGGCCTCTCTCAGATATAAGTAAAATAATTAAAAAAAAAAAACAAAAAGAAAAGGTTGTTGAAGCCTGCCTCACCTTAGGCCCCCACAGCTTAAGAGGCATATGCATTTTTCCTAAGAAGTGCTCATGAATTGGGGGAATACAATAGAATTTATTGTTCTACCTTTTGCCCATTTCAAATTTGATACTGCAAAGAGATCTAAAATATATATATACTAACCAATAATTTTAATAGGGAGAAATTGAGTTCTATAAGCCCTGCTTTTACTTCCGCTTCAGCTTCCCATGAGGTTGGTTCCTTCTGGCCTCATCCACCATGGCATGTCCAGTCTCAAGCCGCCCCTCAAAGGCAGCGACACCAGACACAAGCAGATATGCACAAATGAATGTAGCCTGCACATCTGTTGTCACTACCTCACCTGCCAGAAAGCCCAGACCACGCTTTCAAGAAATCCTTAGTCAGGAAGTTATAAAAGGGAAACAGTGGTGCAGGAGACAAGGAATGGATGGGTTTTTCCGGAGATCTGGGTCCTTTTTGTGTCTTTCTCCACAACTCATTAGAGAACTTAATTGAACCACTTTCCTGTCACAATCTCCCCTGTCTGTGAAATAAGGATAATTATTGCTGCTCTTTCCTTTGCCCTTTGATAACTTCACAGGGGTGTTCAGAGATATTATGAAGATTAATAAGCCAAATGCTTGGAGAGTGCTTTAAGCTTCCCACAAGGGAGAGAGCTGCAAATTAAAATCCATTGCTCTAAGAGTAGAAGCCAAATACCAGAGGTCAGTAACCAGAGCCCTGGTAATCCCAAGCCCTGGCTTTTTTTGTGAGTGGAAGAGGGCATTTTCCCCATGTCCACCAGCATCGGCCCTGGCCCATACAGAATGGGACATCAACCTCATATCCCAACGTCCCTTGCTAGGTCAACTCCAGAACTTAATTTAATTCATCAAAGTTTGATGTATTCAATGCACATTTTTTTTTTTTTTGGTTGGGGTAGGGAGGGTTATGGCAGACTAAGTAATGGTCTCCCAAAAATATCCACACCCTAATCCCTAGGACCTGTGAATATGTGACCTCAAATGGTAAAAGGGACTTTGCATATATAATTAAGTTAGGAATGCTGGGATGGGGCGATCACCCTGGAAAATATGAATGGCCCCAACGTAATCACAAGAGCACTTACAATAGGGAGGTAGTTAGTAGATGGAAGATATGATGATATGATGATGGAAACAGCAGTTGGCAATGAGACAGGAAAGGGCTCTGGGCCAGGGAAATGCAGACCGCCCGCAGAATCGGAAAAAGGCAAAGTAACATATTCCCTCCTAAAGCCTCCAAAAAGGATGCAGCACTAAGGACATCTAATATTAGACTTCTGACCTCCAGAACTGTGAGAGAGTAAACATCTTTTGTTTTTAGCCGCTAAGTTTGTGGTAATTTGTTATGGGTAACCATTACTGTAGACAGTGCAGTGGGTTGGATGGTGGTTCTCCAAAAGATACGTACACATTCTAACACTCAGAACACGTAGTAAACGTGATTTTATTTGGTGAAGGTGTTTTTGCAATGTGTTAAGGATGTGGAATTGAAATTTTCCTGGATTACCCAGGTGGGTCCTGAGTCCAAAGATAACTGCCTTTGTAAGACCTAACAGCAAGCAAGACACAGGTGAGAAGAGAAGGCATGTGAAGGTGGAGGCAGAGACTGAAGTTGTTCAGACAAACCAAGGAGAACCTGGAGCCTCAAGAAACTGAAAGAGTCAAGGAAGGCTTGTTCCCTAGAGCTTTCAGAGGGTGCAAGCTCCTGCCGAGGTTTTGTTTTTGGAATTCTGGCCTCCAGATCTACGGGAAAATAAATTTCTGTTGTTGTAAGCATTGACAGGCTTTGATCAATACAAGAATAAAAGAGAAAGTAGAATCAGGTCTACATGTCCCTTTTTAGAAGGATTCAGACTTATATATTATTACCCTGAGCTCTTCCATATAACTACCATCTGTTGCAAATATGAATGAAATGAGAATAGTTTTTATAAAGAAACTAGATAAATGAATATTGGTTGGTTAACTAGAAAGTATCTGACATATATTCGCTTATAGAATTCTGTTTTAAGAGTACTTGTCAGCTACTTGAAGAAGGGAGTACACACCATTAGTCTTGCTAAGTGTCAGTGGTTCATGTATTAAATAGGGAAAGAAATAGAGCTTGACCATCCATAGGGTAGAGGTTAAGCTAGAATTAGAAAATTGATGTGAAAATTATTTGCAAACTATAAAATGATCGAAAAGTAAATTGAATTTTTCTGATAATGACAATTCAAGAGAGTTAGCATTAGAAAAGTTTGATTGCCAGAAACATAGTGCTTATATTTCAATAATGACTTGCAAAATGTTATGCCAAATGCATGATTAATAGACATCCACCACAGCCAGGATCCTAATCATCAGCTTAGCCCAGAGAGCAAACAAAACGTGGGCACAGGGTGTAACAGAGATACATGGAGTTCACCCAAACCCAATGATGCCCCTGCCCCCCAGGGTACAGAGGTAGTCCGTATCTCCCAGCATACTCTGCAGAGATGTGTGGCATCTTCCTGAGCAGAACTGATGGATGCCCCTCACAAGCCTGACCTGTCAAACCTTCTACACCATGCTTCATGCTCTCTCTTTCACCATCCACAGGCTGACTAAGGAGAACAGACCTAAAGGGAACAGAGGCACAGGATAAAGAACTCAGATTTCTAAAAGACTGCAGGAAATCAAGCCCTTTAAAGAACTATATTGCACTGTGCTGTAACAGAAACTATTACTGTGGAAAAAGAATCATTTGATATTTAGGGGTATTTGCCATAGCAGTTGGCTTTGCCTGACTAACACATACGGGTGCAGCGATGGCTGCGCAGTGACTGCCCTTCTGGAGGCAGGAAAAGAGGGGTGATGCATTATAAGCCCACGATTTAAAAACAACAATTAAAACAATTAGTCTGTTTTGTATTACCACCATACACTGACAAATCTAAACACTATTGATAAAAATGTCCCTTCTCGTGAGGCAGAAGGAGACTGTGAAGCATGAGGGAGGAGAGGACAGAAGGCAGAACTGCTCTGTCCCCACTGCATCTCTGCTTGGTACGTGACTGCTATGGGGTAAGAAACAAAGCACATCACCGTTCTCGAGGACAGAATGTATGGTTCTCAGTTTCCACTCTGCCACTTCGGAAATGAGACTCTCTGATCATTCTGTCTGGGAAGCCGATTTCGTACTTAATTCAATGAGTCTTCTGAGGATCAGATGAGGAAACAGTAGTGAAAAAATAGTAAATTTTATAAATGCCATAAGAATGAATACTGGTATTATTATTAATTTTTAAAATTATTTTTATATTCCCTAAGCACAAGGTAGTCTCTCTCTCACTTATACACGTGAAATCAGTTTTACTTCATTGAATAAACTATTTTCAAACCTACATTTCATATATACTTATATGAATAGATAGTAACAAGTAGACATAAAAGATTGAAATGCTTGTTAACAGACAAATATTGACTTCTCGAAGTATCATATTGTTTTAGGGGAGGAATCTTTCAATTTTCTTAAAATTATGCTTACAAGAAAATAAAATTAAAAGAAAATGATTTCTAATGTCCTGCTTGTTTTTTTTATTACCTTTCTTCCCTCCATCCTTTCTGCAGAGAATATTCTTTGCACATGTGCTGTACTAGGTCCTGGTGTCCAGATGAATAAGGCATGATCCCTACTGTCACAGGGCCAAGAATCTATAGAAGCATTTGTCTACATAAAAGAGCATTTGTAATAAAGTGTAGACAGGTGCTATAGCAGATACATGAATCTTATAAAGCAGTATGTATTTATTTATGTTAACGAATAAATGCATAAATAAATTTATTTAATAGTTGAAAACTCAAGTTTGATTGCTAACTTTTGATTTTGCCAAATACAGAAATTGAGAAAATCCAATTACTTTACATTTTCATAAACCGTGAAACTATTGAACATCAGATATATAAAAAGAACATGCTCCCAGTAGAGTCGTATTCCTAAATTTATACATGGGGATTTATTTTGAAAAACATCAAAATTTCTCTTGAAATTTTGGTTAAATGTCGAGTCTTGATTTTGCTTCAGTTCATGCTCTCACAGTTCGTGAGATCGAGCCGCATGTCGGGCTCCACGCTGTCAGCTTGAGATTCTCTATCTCTTCCTATCTCTAGTCCTCCCCACACTCTCAAAATACATAAGTAAACTTTAAAAATAAACAAATTTTTTCTTATTTTCTCTGGTTTCAGCACAGAGTACAGGCCCTGGCCTTCAGACCTTCATGGTGACATGGGAGTCTTAGGGGACACATAGAAGGCCGGCTGTCTCTAGGAGGATCCAACCAGCAGATTCCATATGATTTGATTTTTGGAGTTGCAGCCCTGGGGAAGAGGAGTGGATTCTGTGAGGTCTGGATGGAGTGTGAAGGTAGTCAGAAAACTATACTTACCGGAAATTATCCAAAGGCTAATCTATAAAAGCTGAAAAGGTATTTATAGGTAGGCAGAAGGTGGGAGAGCTGGAGATGGCCTTCTAGGCAGGGGAGGCAACTTGGGGAAAGGCAGGGAGACATACAGTAGTTCCACACTAACGCTGATCATCGTGAAGGATGCAGGGTAGATGAGAGACTGCAGACTTCGGGTCCCAGGAGAGAAGAGAGATGGGAACATGGCACTCGTCATCCCATTTTCTGCATTATTTCTGTTCAAGATACTGCCTTCCACTGAATTGGAATTGATTATTACAATGTGTGAGATAGTGGAATCACCCTTTATTATGAGAGCAACACTTTAAGAAGTTATGGTACTTATATACAATGGACTACTACGTGGCAATGAGAAAAAATGAAATCTGGCCATGTGTAGCAACATGGATGGAACTGGAGGGTATTATGTTAAGTGAAATAAGTCAGTCAGAAAAAGACAGATACCATATGTTTCCACGAATAGGTGGACTTTGTGAGACTAAGCAAAAACCAGGGGGGAGGGGAAGAGGGGAAAGGAGAAATAGACTAACTACACTTTCAATACCAATTGTGTGATGTCAAACGCTAAAGAACAACACATTTTAAACATTCTCAATACTAATTGTGATGGGATGACCTTTTCCATCACATGTTGCAATGAAGAAAAAGAAAAATCATTTCGGAAATAAAGATAGGGTCACGAAGCCACCTCTATAATGTCATTCGTGTTTGTAAAGAAGACAGTTATACTTCTCATATTAACATAAAGCATTAACAATTGTTTACAAGATAGTAGCCCTCCTCTGCAAGAGAACTGTTTCTATTGTTATTTTAAGATATCTGATCTAAAAGAAAGAAAGGACAAGTCATAACTCATGGTCCAGAGCAGTTTGGCCTTTCTCAATCTTCCATCCTCCTGAACTAAAGTTCCTACTTTATCCTACAAAATGTCAATATCTGTTTAGGAGGCTAGAGATTTCAGAACCATAAAAAGGAGGAAAGGTCCCACTTAAGGGACCAACAAGAAGTAAACATCAAGGGAAATGGGTAGTTTAAATGGAGGTTGGAGGTCAGGCCTCGCTAAAAGAATTATCTTTACGGGGTTATGCAGAGTTATGGCCAAAAAGTTTTGCTTACTGGGTACATATATAGGAATGAGTTTGCTAGACTTGAGGTAGCACATATGACTTTTTTTAAAATCCTCATAGCCCTTTCAATGTCACTCTTGAAATCGGGAGGAAAAAGCTAACTGAAAGTTCTTTGGGTTTCCATGTGTAAGTCTGTAAGATGGAGGAAAAAAAAAAGAAACCCTGCTTGCCAACTACCATCACCCACTAAAACAACAATGTATTTGATATTTTGGTGACAAAAATGAGAGAGCCACATCCCTTGGTATTTATCCAAGTGAATTGAAAACCTATGTCCACACAAAACCTGCAATCAGGTATTTATTTATAGCAGCTTTATTCCTAACCATTGAAACCTGGAAGCAACTAAGATGTTTTTAGTAGATGAACAGATAAATAAAACTAGGGTACTATCAGAAAATGGAATATTATTCAGTGCTAAAAACAAAAGAGCTATTAAGCCAAGAAAAGACATGCAGGTATCTGAAATTAACTATTGTTAAATGAAAGAGGTCAATCTGAAAAGGCTACATACCATATGACTCCCATTACAGATAAACCTCCAAATCTCGGTGACCAAAAAAAAGTGCATTTTGTTCCCTTACCACAGTATAAGATGGGTGCTTTTAGCCAGGCAGTCATCTATATGATCATTCAAAGCTCAGCACTCTTACAATCTGTGGTTTCACCTCTCCCTGGGGTGACCCTCCGACGACTCTCCATTTAGTTGGTGGCTGGAAAAGAGACTTATGCATGAGATTATAGGAGGTTTTAATAGGAAAGTTCTGCAAGGGGACGCATTCATCCTACTCATGTTCCTTTAGCAAGAACTTAGTTTTGGTATGAACCTAAATTTGCTGTAAAAAATGAAGTCTTTTTTTTTTAAAAAAGGAGGAGTCACTTTAGTGAGACTTTAGTGCAAGGAAGACTGGGAGAAGCAGAATAACTGTGTTTCCAGGAAACAAAAGGAAATGACTTTAACATATAACTAGTTGGTCTCTGTCACTCAAGGAAATACTGGGTCAAGGCCAATTACAGTCCATGAGCAATGGTGCAAGGGCCTAAAATTGACTTGGAAGAGAGGGTCTGAGGTGACTTCATGAGAAATAATACCCAGAAGCACTGAGTGGTAAGTTCTTGACCACCTAAGGACAAGTTGTTGAAAGAGAGAATATTATCAAACATTGTAACAGGTGTAGAAAAAAAGAGCCAACATGACTCAGAGAAAAGTCCTTTCTCTTTCTATGTCACTGGCAAGCTAGAGGAGCCAGTGGCACATTTTAAAATGACCCAAGGAGAAAAATGCACACTGTAGTACACAGAGAGAGACTACACTCGAGGAAGTAGACAAAATGAAACAAGCATCTACAGCTTGGGGCTGAATTACACAGAATCTGGCCTTTCATATGAAAACCTTTCTTTCAACTGACCTATGTATGTTTGCACATAATGATTAAATGTGTACCCTAGTAACTCAGTAAGTACCGTCCTCTTCTCCGTAAGTCGTATCATTAGTTACCGAGAACATAAATCCCCTCCCTGACTCCCAGGCATCCACCTCCAGTGGTATGAGATACGAATTATAATCAGGGGCAGCTAACATCTGGCTGCTTCTGGAATTACTTAGTGGCCTGATTCCTACATATTTTGCATCATCTTATGTGTAAAATTTTTGAATCAGATATGCTTACATTTAGTTTGCTTTGGGGAATCTTCAGACTTAATTGACCTGATAGTTTCACGGGTATCAATACTTTTGTTTGTTTGTTTAATGAGTCATAACCACATAACAGCATTTCTATACAGGTTGTTGTGCTTGTGCTGAAACTCAAGGTAAGTTCTAGAATAGACTTGGGATTTCTAAATTGGATGCCCACTGCGGCTGTGGATAAGAGCCACAGGATTTCCTTTACTTGGGGATTACCTGCCCCTGTCCTCCTGGAACCACAGGTATGGGGGATGGGGGAGCACTGGCAAGAGAGGGAACATTAAAGATGCAGCGTTTTTTCAATAGAGAAGTGCACAGACATGTGGGAGAATCTTACATTACTTTAAAATGGGATGCAACGTGGTTAGGAATGGGAGGAGAGAAGGATTTCTGATAGAAGGGGTACAGAGTGGGGTCTGGAGGGGGCAGAAAGCAGGAGAACGCATGCCATGTTTGAGAGTCCGCATTCCCTTCATCTCTGTTAATAACTTGTCTCCTTCTCCCCCTTCCCTCACCGTGGCCCTTTTTAATGAAAAGTCAGCACCATCTACAGTGGTGGAGGGAGGAGGGACACTTATATAGAGAAGGGATACTTTAAAAAAGATGGAATATCTTTTTTAAAAAAATCAGAGCAAATTATAAGACTATTCAATTTATTTTCAAGTGGTTCCTGGCAGAGACAAATAAACCAAGGATAACTATTGCATGCAATTAATTTCCTGTATTAGAAGACCCAAACTGAGCTCCCAACAGAGAAATTTTATCCTGTTGGACATGGCTTCACGTCTCTTCTTTTGTAAAACTTATTCTCGTCTTCCTATTCTGAAAATTGTCCCATAGGACCTGCCTTCCTCCTACATGCTCTTACCGACCTGGCCTGAATGACTGATCTAAAGAGGGGTACATGATTCGTGACGGGTCAATCAAGGACCTACTTTGCAATTTTTCAAAGTGGAAATGTTGGATGGAAAGTCCTTTCCATTTGTGTGACTAAACTGAAGATGTGTGTGGCCAGGAAGCATCCATGGACAGGAATATGTATTCGTAGGGGAAGTGCAGTCCGAGAGGATAAAAATCTGAGTAGGTAACACAACATGCTCTTCTCCCCATGACTGAGACTACCGTTTCCTGTGGTTTGGTTAACTGAGCTACTAATTTCAACTTCCCTTTCCTTCTTTTAAAATTTTATTGATTCAGTGTGTGTGTGCCTAAGCATGTGTAATGTGTATGGTCCTCCAAGCCCATTTAGATTGGATTTTGATCAAAATGGCAACAAGAACAAAAGAGCCCTGATGAAGCTACCTGGGGAATCTGTGTATGAATGTGCAGAGAAGAATGATTTTGTTACAGTTAACTCAAAAGTGACTTGTATGGATAAGCACTGCAGATCCCAAAGCCTATGCATGCTTAGTAAACATAAAGCACTCACTGATAACCCGGAGAAGCTACCAATGGTTCGAGTTCCAGTTTCTCACTCTGCAAGATGAGAAAATGAGTTTAGAAGCTTGGTAGACATTCCCCAAAATAATATATATGAGATATCTAATAGTTAAAAATATTCCTGATTATGTTCTTTATCATGAAGAGACATATATTCATGGACATTATTTGAATTGAGAAGAGAATGAAACCTACTTAAAGTTAGGTTTATAAGGCAGAAGAAAACATCATTTCAATAAAAAAAGAAAAAATGGGGTTTTTTGGCATCCAGTTTTTCTTACTGGTGTCTGAACTCCAATATGAAGTTGAAGGAGAGGGGCTTGCGTGTGTTTCCAAAAAGACTGAGCTCAAATTTACTAAATGACATAAAAACACTCTAGAATAATCTATTAAAATTATGATCTCACTTATCAAGTAATTTGTAAAGAAAAATTAAATGCGCCTTGAGACTGCTGGAGGCCTGCATTTCTGACTTGAAGGTCTTTTGTGACCCCCACATAGAACAGAAGAGTGTCCTGAAATAGTTTTCATCCCCAAGGCCCCGGGATAAAACACAGACAGCAACTCCAAGTGCAAAGCTGACTAGACCCTTTAACGTAAAACAGGCAGCTTCTGTTGGGCCTTTTCAAAATGCCCCTTCTTCCTGGAACACCCCAGAGAACCAAACATCAAATACCACTGAAAACAAAGGAGATAGCTTGGGAGTGAACTCAAATATCCTCACATTCTCCTCACTGTGACTCGCATACAACAGAATTTTGAATATTTGAAAGTAAAACACTAATGTGTTCCATATACAACCCTCTAGAAAAGACAGGGTAAATGTGTACTTAAGGCTCACTAAGTATTTACAATAACTTTGAGTTACATTTGACATCTAAGAAACCCACTGAAAAATACAGCATTTCTGACGATCGGATGTAGGGTAATATGCAACCCTTTGTCCCATGGTCCTGTTCATTTTGTATTTCATTGAGAAACTGCAGAAACTAAACAGGCGACATACACACATACATGTGTACATTATAAAAATTATTTTTTGAGGGGGGAGGGGCAGAGGAAGAGGGAGGGAGAGAATTCCAAACAGGCTCCACACCCAGTGCAGAGCCTGACACAGGACTCGATCCCAGGGACTGTGAGATCATGACCTGTGCCAAAATCAAGGGTCAGACACTTAACCAACTGAGCCGCCCAGGTGCCCCAAGGGTACATTTTTATATGTACATTTTTTATATGTAGCATTGGAGATTTGAATAAATGTAATGCTTTTAAGTTATGATTTTTGCTTTTTTTTTTTTAATTTAGCTTCTGGAGAGAATCTACTTGAATCCCTGGAAATAGGTTTTATAATATTAATAAGTCCAGACAATTTGAGGTCTCAAGCAATCTTTATGGAACGAGGCCAGATATTATTCAGAATTCTATTTTTACATTATATAACAGTACTAGGATTTGAAGGAAATCAAATTAAGAGAAAATGCCAAGATACCAATTTGTTCTCTGACAGGTTTTGATTTTATCCACTTTCATTTTTTTTTAAACAAACAACTTTTTTTTCTTGTCAGGATCTCATCAATAGTTTGAGCTCCTTGAAAGATTCCAACTGTCTTTTCCTGTCTTACTCTCTCCGCACTGCCTTATGAAGCCCATACTGCAACCAAAGAGACCCGATTTCGTTCCTCTTCCATTTCCCAGTGGACAAAGATAGGGACTGAACTCACAAAACAGCTGTCCCACCTGAGATTATGTGAAACTGGGCCCCTCTGACCTTCTGTTTCCTCATTTATAAAAAGCTAATAATAATAACACCTGCTTTGCAGCCTTATCAGAATAGTTGATATTTAGAAAACACCTAGTATCTAAAAGGCACTCAAAAACATCCTCTATATTTTTGCTTCTAATGCCTTCTACTTCTCCCGCTAGAGTGTGAGTTACTTGGGAACAACATCTTACACATCTTTTATCGCCCGGGTGCTTAAATAGAAAGTGCTCAACTTATGTTTGAGTAATTGAGTAAATGTGTCTCCCTTCAATCTGTGTCACTTTGTTCCTTCCTCATTACCCTTTACTTCTTTTTCCTATGTTACTATTTTGGCAAACCCAAGTCACATTCCTCATTCTTCATAAGCATCTCATGCCCTGCATCGTCCTCCTGTGATATGCATCAGGAATTCTAAATGTATATAGCTATCTGAACATATCATATAGTTTAACCTTAGTTGTTTTACATGTTTTCTTCCCTTTGCTTACGATGTTCTCACAGATAAACTTAACATTTAATTGAATATTTATCGAGCACCTAAATGGAAGATTAAACTATTATGGAAGATACTGTGAAGTATACAGCTTTGAACTGATGAAGCATGGTCTTGTCCCTTGATGAAATCATCTCTTCTTTCTGAAGAAGTCTATGTACTCTTCAATCATAGTGTGGGGGTGAAGTTGGGGGCAGTGGGAGAGTCTGCCCCAGCAGGGAAGAATATTTCATTACTGGCATTGCTTAGAATTCCTGGCTTAGAGTAATAGTAAAAAAAGAAGGCTTTCAGTCAGACATTATTATTATGTTAAATTATCTACACATATATTACCTGCATCCAGAGTAGATGGTTCCTTAGCACCCTCAGACATAGTAAAAGGGGGACTTTGGTAAAAGCATTTAGATCATGAGAATACATAGTCATCTTTGAGAATAACAAAGGAAAGAGGATCAGCTGGCAGTTAATTAGTATTCATCATGAAACACATCTAATAGCATCTTAGACTTCAACACCTGGAAACCAGGAGACGCAGATAGCACCCAACTTTTTTCTAACATCAGGATTCAAAAATCCAACTCCTATCTCCTACAGGTAATTGTGGACAATGACACAGGGCTCATGAGGAAGCAAATACTTGCATGTGTTAGAGAATTGTGTGGTTGGGGCATCTGGGTAGCTCAGTCAGGTAAGTGTCTGACTCTGGATCTTGGCTCAGGTCATCATCTCATGGTTCCTGGGTTCGAGTCCTGCATTGGGCTCTGTGTCGACAACATGACCTACTTAGGATTCTCTCTCTCTTTCTCTGCCCCTCCCCTGATTGTGCTCTTTCTCTAGTAAATAAACAAACAAACAAATAAATAAGAATTGGGTGGGTCGTGGAGGGTGAAAAAAATGAGATTGATACCTGCACACCAATGTCCCTTGCAGATTTATTTATTTTAGCCAAGATATGGAAACAACATATAGGTCTATCTATGGATAAATGAATAAAGAAAATATGGAACACACACACACACATGCACACACACACGTTCAATGGAATATTACTCAGCCATAAAAAGGATGGAGTCTTGCTATTTGAGAAAATATAGAGGGACCTTGAGAGCATTACTGTAAGTGAAGTAAGTCAGACAGAGAAAGATAAATAAGTATATGATCTCGCTTAGACGTGGATTCCAAAAAACAAACAAACAAAAATGAAAACAAAAACAAAAACAAAAAACACCTCACCTCACAGAAATAGAGAACAGATTGGTGGTTGCCAAAGTCAGTGGGTAGGCAAAATAGGTGAAGGGAGTCAAAAGGTAGAAATTTCAGTTACAAAATAAATCATGAGGATGTAATGTACAACGCGGTGACTATAGTTAATAATAAGTACTGCATATTTAAAATTTAAAGAGAATAAAGAGAAATTTATCAAGAGAATAAATCTTAAAAGTTCTCATCACAAGAAAGAATATAACTAAGTATGAAATTATTCTGATGATCATTTTGTAATATATACAAAATCAAATCATAATTTTGTACTCCTGAAACTAATATAATGTCGTATGTCCATAATACCTCAATAAAAAATTTTAAATACATTTTAAAAATAAGACTGAGTATGAGAGAGGGCCCATGGGGATGAAGGTGAGGGTGTCTCCACGTTTGAACAAAGCTATTCCAAAGTACAGGATTAAACACAAGAAAAATGAATTTTGGATGCAAATTTAAGAGTTGACAAAAATCCTCTCCTGAAACTACCATCGTGTGTTCTTTACATGGTTAAGACCAGGTTATTTGGACTTGAAAGAAAGTCTGATGGTGTAAGTACTTTGTGAATGTCTTACCAGCTCTCACTGGGGCAAAGGAACCTGGAATTCGTCACAGTATAGAATTGAATGGTGGAACTATGTACAAACACCTACCACAGTTAACAAAAATAACTTTCTGACAATCATTTTTCCATCTTCTCTCTGTTGTTACAGAATTGAGTATATCAGCTCTTTTGCATTGTTCTGGAACAAAAGAAGAGGGCATGTCTCCCTCAGGGTTCATGTTGATCGCTTCCAGAAGCTCTGGAAATCTTTGTTGACATATTTACATCCCATTTCCCATGAGCAATGGAAGGGCCAGGTTGATTCACCAAACAAATTGTCATCTCAGGGACCACCGGGGGAAAAAAGTATCTCATTGCACAAGTGAGCCATTTGTTTCTTTTACAATTCGCCACCCACTTTGCAAGTAAGGGTGGAGCTTCTGGATTGAAAATGATGAATTGCCCTGAATGGGCAGCTACTGAAATCCTGCAACTTCGATGGGTCACACTAAGCATAAGAGAGCTTTTCTGGCAACAGAATAAATTGTCCTCGTGTGGCATTAGTGTTCTCAAATGGCCCTGCTCTTCTGTCAGATGCAAAAGCCCCAAACGTTTTTCTTTCTTAGATTTTTTTTTTTTATTTTCTCCCCAGGTTTATTCCTCTGAATAAATTTGATCTTTCAATTCTGATATTATCTGTTATTCTTTACCTGAACGTTCAATAGCTTTAACTACTGATTAGCAATCAACCTTCCTGAGACTTATGATGTTTCATCTTATTTCCGCATATATGATAAATATCAGAAGTCTCTGTTACTTGTCCTGTTAAGAAGCTATTTCCTTTGTTTCATCTGTACCTCCCCTAGAGTGCATAGCTCCATTCATTTACTCAATGAACCTGGATCCCAAAATAAAGATATAAGAGACATGATTTCTGACCTCCAGGAAGGTCAATGAGCAACTAACAGACTTACACTTTGATAAGTGCAATAAACGTGTACTCACAAAGGTGAGTGTTTCAATGCTGAGTATTAAAGGAAGGATGCGCAAGAAGGAGCGTATTCTGAATTGATTCTTGCAGAAAAATCCAGTAGGAATTCTTTTTTTTAGTAGCAGCTTTATTGGAATGTAATTCATTAAACATAACTTTCATACTTTTAAAGTATAAACATTTTGGTGGTAAATTATTATCTTCACAGAGTTGTGCAAACATCTTCACTAATTTTAGATCATTTTCATCATTCAAGAAAGAAACATTGTATCTTTTATTAGTCAATCCTCATTCTCCTTTCCCTGCAGTGCCTGGGGTCCAGTCGCCTACTTAATGTTACTTTACAGTTACCTCTTCTGGACATTTCGTATAATTGGTGTCATACAGTAAGTGGCTTTTTCTGACTGGTTTCTTTCCCTTAGCATAATTTCAAAGTTTATACCTATTGTAGCATGTATCAGTACTTCGTTCTTTTTTATGGCCAAATAATATTCCATTGTATGGATATGCCACATTTGATTACCCTTTAATTGGTTGATAGACATTTGGCTTGGTTCCGTTTTTGGCTACTATGAAAAATGATGCTATGAGCACTCATGTACAAGTTTTTATGTAGACGCATGTTCACATATGTTCAGTTTTATTGACTGTATAACTAAAAGTGGAATATCTGAGTAAGAATGAAATTCTATTTTTAACTTTTATAGGAGAAGGCAAACTGTTTATCAAAGCAACTGCACCATTATACATCTTCACCAGGAATTTAGGAGGCTTCTAATAGGTGGGAGTGATGATCTCATTGTGGTTATGATTTATATTTTCCTAATGACTACTAATTTTGAGAATCTTTTTATGTGCTTATTACAGTTTTTACTATATCTTCTTTGGAGAAATATATACTCAAATCTTTTACTCATTTACTCATTTTTTACTTGGATTTTTTGTAGAGTTGTGATAATTATACATTAAGGATAGTAGGTATTCCTCAGAAATGTGAATTACAAATATTTTCTACCATGCTCTAGGTTATCTCTTAACTTTCTTGGTAGTGTCTTTTGATCCCCCAAATTCTTGTACTGATGAAGTCCGGTTTACCTATATTTTTGTTGCTTACGCTTGTGGAATCATATCCAAATCTACTGTCAAAAAGTTTTACTCCTGAGTTTTAAGGGTGTTATAGTTGTAGCTTTTAAATTTAGATCTTTGGATCACTGCAAGTTGATTTTGTACTTAGTGTAAGGCAGGAGTCAACCAAACATTCTCTCATTCATGCATGCATGCATCCAGTTGTCATAGCATTATTTGTTGAAAACACTGTTCTTTCTCCCATCGAATGGTCTCATTAACCTTGCCAAGTATCAACCAACTATAAATATAAAATGCTCAATTCTCTTTCATGGGTTTCTGTCTACCCTATATCAGTGCTATACAGTTTTGATTACTGAAACTTTGTAGTAAGATTTGAAATTGGAAATTATGATTCTTTCAACTTTGATCTTTCTTGAGAATGTTTTGGTTATTCTGGGTTCCTTGCATTTCCATATGAATTTTTGGATCAGTTTGTCAACCTCAGCAAAAAAAGCAACTGAGATTTTGATAGAAATTGAATATTGAGATCAATTCGTAGAGTATTGCTATCTTAACAATACTCTTTTTTTTATTATTTTTATAATAGTTTATTTTCAAGTTGGTTTACATATAACACCCAGCATTCATCCCAACATAAGCCCCTCTTTAAAGCCCGTCACCCCCTCTCCCCCCTCCCTCACCCCCTTCACCCTCAGTTTGTTCTTAGTCTTTGAGAGTCTCTTATGTTTTATCTCCCTTCCTCTCTGTGTCTTTTTTTCCTTTCCCCTCTTCCCCTCCCCTGGTTTTTGCTTAGTCTCACAGAGTCCACCTATTCGTGGAAACATATGGTATCTGTCTTTTTCTGACTGACTTATTTCACTTAACATAATACCCTCCAGTTCCATCCATGTTGCTACACATGGCCAGATTTCATTTTTTCTCATTGCCATGTAGTAGTCCATTGTATATATGTACCACATCTTCTTTATCCATTCGTCAGTTGATGGGCACTTGGTCTGCTTCCATGATTTGGCTATTGTCGAAAGTGCTGCTATGAACATTGGGGTACACGTGCCCCTATGCATCAGCATTCCTGGGTCTTGGGTAGATTCCTAGCAGTGCTATTGCTGGGTCATAGGGTAGCTCTATTTTCATTTTTCTGAGGAACCTCCACACTGTTTTCCAGAGTGGTTGCACCACTTTGCATTCCCACCAACAGTGTAGGAGGGTGCCTGCTTCTCCACATCCCCGCCAGCAACTATAGTTTCCTGATTTATTCATTTTAGCCACTCGAACCGGCGTAAGGTGGTATCTCAGTGTGGTTTTGATTTGTGTTTCCCTGAGGATGAGTGACTTTGAGCATCGTTTCATGTGTCTGTTGGCCATCTGAATGTCCCCTTTGGAGAAGTGTCTATTCATATCTTCTGCCCATTTCTTCACTGGATTATTTGTTTTTTGGGTGTGGAGTTTGGTAAGTTCTTTATAAATTTTAGATATTTGTCCTTTATCCGATATGTCATTTGCGATGATCTTTTCCCATTCCGTTGGTTGCCTATCCATTTTGTTGGTTGTTTCTTTTGCTGTGCAGAAGCTTTTTGTCTTGATGAGGTCCCAGTAGTTCATCTTTGCTTTTAATTCCCTTGCTTTTGGAGACGTGTCGAGTAAGAAATTGGTGCGTCTTAGGTCAAAGAGGCTTTTTCCTGCTTTCTCCTCTAGGATTTTGACGGTTTCCTGTCTCACATTCAGATCTTTTATCCATTTAGAATTTATTTTTGTGAGTGGTGTGAGAAAGTGGTCTAGTTTCATTCTTTTGCATGTTGCTGTCCAGTTCTCCCAGCACCATTTATTAAAGAGGCTATCTTTTTTCCATTGGATACATTTTCCCGCTTTGTCAAAGATTAGTTGGCCATATACTTGCGGGTCCATTTCTGAGTTTTGTATTCTATTCCATTGGTCTATGTGTCTGTTTTTGTGCCAATACCATACAGTCTTGATGACTACCGCTTTGTAGTAGAGGTTAAAGTCTGGGATTGTGATGCCTCCTGCCTTGGTTTTATTTTTCAGTATTATTTTGGCTATTCGAGGTCTTTTGTGGTTCCATACCAATTTTAGGATTGTTTGCTCTAGCTCTGAGAAGAATGCTGGTGCAATTTTGATTGGGATTGCATTGAAGGTGTAGATTGCTTTGGGTAGTATTGCCATTTTGACGATATGTATTCTTCCAATCCATGAGCATGGGATGTTTTTCCATTTCCTTGTGTCTTCCTCAATTTCCTTCATAAGTTTTTTATAGTTTTCAGTTTAGAGGTCTTTCACATCTTTGGTTAGGTTTATTCCTAAGTATTTTAAGGTATTTGGTGCAATTGTGAAAGGGATTAGCTTCTTTATTTCTCTTTCTGCTGCTTCATTGTTGGTGTATAGAAATGCCACCGATTTCTGTACATTGATTTTGTACCCTGCAACTTTGCTGAAATCATGGATCAGTTCTAGTAGGCTTTTGGTGGATTCCGTCGGGTTTTCCATGTAAAGTATCATGTCATCTGCAAAAAGTGAAAGTTTGACTTCCTCCTTGCCAATCTTGATGCCTTTTATTTTGCTTTCTTGTCTGATTGCTGATGCTAAGACTTCCAACACTATGTTAAATAGCAGTGGCAAGAGTGGACACCCCTGTCGTGTTCCTGATCTCAGGGAGAAGGCTCTCAATTCTTCCCTATTGAGGATGATATTAGCTGTGGGCTTTTCATATATGGCTTTTATGATTTTTAAGTATGTTCCTTCTATCCCGACTTTCTCGACAGTTTTTATTAAGAAAGGATGCTGTATTTTGTCAAATGCTTTTTCTGCATCTATTGACAGGATCATATGGTTCTTATCTTTTCTTTTGTTGATGTGATGTATCACGTTGATTGATTTGCGAATATTGAACCAGCCCTGCAACCCAGGGATGAATCCTACTTGATCATGGTGGATGATTCTCTTTATATGCTGTTGGATTCGATTTGCTAGTATCTTGTTGAAAATTTTTGCATCCATATTCATCAGAGATATTGGCCTGTAATTCTCTTTCTTTGCTGGGTCTCTATCTGGTTTGGGAATCAAAGTGATGCTGGCTTCATAGAATGAGTTCGGGAGTTTTCCTTCCGTTTCAATTTTTTGGAACAGCTTGAGGAGGATAGGAATTAACTCTGTTTTTAATATCTGGTAAAATTCCGCAAGAAAGCCATCTGGTCCAGGGCTTTTATTTGCTGGGAGGTTTTTGATAACTGATTCTATTTCTTCACTAGTTATGGGTCTGTTCAAATTTTCTATTTCCTCCTGTTGAGTTTTGGTAGCGTGTGGTTATTTAGGAATTTGTCCATTTCTTCCAGGTTGCCAAGTTTGGTGGCATTTAATTTTTCATAGTATTCTCTGATGATTGATTGTATTTCTGAGAGATTGGTTGTAATTTCTCCCTTTTCATTCACGATTTTATCTATTTGAGTCCTCTCTCTTTTCTTTTTGAGAAGCCTGGCTAGAGGTTTGTCTATTTTGCTTTTTTTTCAAAGAGCCAGCTTTTGGTTTCATTGATCTTTCCACTACCTTTTCTGTTCCCATATGATTAATTTGTGCCCTGATCTTTGTTATTTCTCTCTTTCTGCTGGGCTTGGGTTGTTTTAGTTGATCTGCTTCTAGTTCCTTTAGGCGTGCTGTTAGAATTTGTGTTATTGATTTTTCTTGTTTCTTGAGGTGGGCCTGGATTGCGATATATTTCCCTCTCAGGACTGCCTTTGCTGCATCCCAGAGCGTTTGGATTGTTGTATTTTCATTTTCATTTGTTTCCATGTATTTTTTTTTAATTTTTTAATGTTTTTATTTATTTTTGAGACAGAGAGAGACAGAGCATGAATGGGGGAGGGGCAGAGAGAGAGGGAGATACAGAATCCGAAGCAGGCTCCAGACTCTGAGCTGTCAGCACAGAGCCCGACGCGGGGCTCGAACTCACAGACCGCGAGATCGTAACCTGAGCTGAAGCCGGACACTCAACCGACTGAGCCACCCAGGCGCCCCTCCATGTATTTTTTAATTTCTTCTCTGATTGCTTGGTTGACTCACTCATCTTTTAGTAGGTTATTTATTAGCCTCCATGTTTTTGGATATTTTCCAGGCTTTCTCCTGTGGTTGATTTCAAGTTTCAAAGCATTGTGGTCTGACAGTGTGCATGGTATGATCTCAATTCTTTTATATTTATTCAGAGCTTCCCTGTGCCCCAGAATGTGGTCTATCTTAGAAAATGTACCGTGTGTTGTTGAGAAGAATGTAAATTCCTTTGCTTCTGGGTGAAGGACCCTGAATATGTCTGTTAAGCGCATCTGTTCTAATGTGTCATTCAGGGCCATTGTTTCTGTGGTGATTTTCTGTTTTGTGGATCTATCCAATGCTGAGAGTGGAGTGTTAAAGTCCCCTACTATTAGGACATTTTTATCCATGAGGTTGCTAATGTTTGTAATTAGTTGTTTTACAAATTTGGGTGCTCCCGAATTCGGCGCATAGATATTTATAATTGTTAGCTCTTCCTGCTGGATGGTCCCTGAGACTATTATATAATGTCCTTCTTCATCTCTTATTACATCGTTCATTTTAAAGTCTAACTTGTCTGATATAAGTGTGGCTACTCCGGCTTTCTTCTGACTTCCAGTGGCATGGTAGATAGTTCTCCATCCCCTCACTTTCAATCTGAAGGTGTCTTCAGGCTTAAGATGAGTTTCTTGAAGACAGCAAATAAATGGGTCTTGTTTTCTAATTCATTCTGTTACCCTGTGTCTTTTGATTGGCACACTTAGTCCATTTACATTCAGTGTTAATATTGAAAAATATGGGCTTACAGTCACTGTATTATCTGTAAGTTTCATGTTTGTAAGGCTGTCTCTGGCAGTTTGTGTTCTTTGCAACCTTTCCTTCATAGAGTGCCCCCCTCAGGATCTCTTGTAGTGCTGGCTTATTTGTGATAAATTCTTTCAGTTTTTGTTTGTTGGGAAAAACCTTGATCTCTCCTTCTATTCTGAATGACAGGCTAGCTGGATACAGAATTCTTGGTTGCATGTCCTTCTTGCTCATCACATTGAAGATATCCTGCCATTCCTTTCTGGCTTTCCAAGTTTCTGTAGATAAGTCTGCTACTACTCTTATATATCTGCCTTTCTATGTTAAGGTTCTTTTGTCCCTAGCTGCTTTCAGGATTCTCTCCCTATCTTTGTATTTTGCCAGCTTCACTATGACGTGCCATGCAGAAGGTCTATTCAAGTTACGTCTGAGGGGAGTTCTCTGTGCCTCTTGGATTTCCATGCCCATTTCCTTCCTCATGTTGGGGAAGTTTTCAGCAATGATTTGTCCAAGAACCCCTTCGACTCCTTTCTCTCTCTCTTCTTCCTCTGGAACTCCTATGATACAGATATTGTTTCTTTTGAGTGCATCGCTCAGCTCTCGAATTCTCCTTTCCTGTTCCTGGATCAGCTTCTCTCTCTTTTTATCTGCTTCCTCTTTTTCAATGATTTTATCTTCTAACGCACTAACTCTTTCCTCTACCTCTTCAATCCGTGCTGTGGCTGCTTCCAGTTTGCCTTGTATTTCTTCCAAGGTCCTTTTTAATTCTTCCTGACCGTTTTTAAGGTCCTTGAACTCAGCCGTGCAGGACCCCTTGCATTCATCTAAGCTTTTTTCAAGCCCAGCGATTAGTTTTATGATTATCATTCTATATTCATGTTCTGTTATGTTGCTTATATCTGTTTTCATTAATTCTTGAGTTGTCACTGCTTCTTGTAGATTCTTTTGAGGAGAATTATTCCGTTTCGTCATTTTGGCTAGATGTGTTTTGGATTGTTTCTTGAAGCTGCCCTCTTTGGCTTCCAGAGACATCCTCCTAGGCCTGCAAAATCTCAGTCAGTTTACATCTTAGCACCCATCTCCAAACAAAATTGACACTGAAAGTGGCCAGTGAGGCAGCTGGCACGCAGCGAGAACGACCAGGAAGCGGTGCTGGTGTCCTCGCGGAGCAACCTCCTCCCCAGGCTGGCCGGCTTTTGGAAGAGGGAGCCCCCTTGCTGGGGCTGTTGGAAGAAGCATCTGCCTGCCGTGTCCCTCCAAAATCGGGCTCCCGGGCTCCGCGGCAGAGCAGGCAGCGCCGCTGGTAGCTCAGCCCGGGAAGCCCAACAATACTCTTAAGTATACTTGTTAAGTATTAACAAGACTTAATTAAGTCTTTCAATCCATGAACACAGGATGGCTTCCCACTTATTTCGGTCTTCATTAACTTCTTTCAACAATGTTTTGTACTTTTCCAGTGAACTTGCATTTCTTTTGTTAAATTTATTCCTAAATATTTTCTCATTTTTATGTTATTATAAATTGAATCGGTTTCCTAATTTCATTTTCTGATTATCATTTTTAGTCTCCAGAAACACAACTGTATTTTTTAATTATTTATTTATTTATTTTTACAGAGAGAGAGCGAAAGAAAGAGAGATAGCATAAGTGGTGGAGGGGAAGAGAGAGGGGAGAGAGAATCTCAAGCAGGCTCTGTGCTGTCAGCCCAATGTGGGGCTCAAACCCACAAACTGTGAGATCATGACCTGAGCTGAAATCGAGAGCCAGATGCTTAACCGACTGAGCCACCCAGGCACCCCTAAGGGTTACTGTTTTTATTGTTAACTTTAACTTCCCTGACACATGAATGTTCTAATTTGTCAACATCTTAAATATGACTATCTATTAATTTCAACATAAGTTCAAAAAATCATTTTTAAATGAAATAATATCATATGACCTAGAGTAGCTATTCAACAAACCTTTAATTCCCCCCCCTCAGTTTTCTGCATGTGTCCATTCCTACTGCATTTTCACAATTTCTCTAACATGGTAGGCTATTTATCTAACTGATGTAATGAAGTAACCTACTCAAAGTGTTCACAGACTTTTTTAGGAAATTCATCAAGTGATATTTGACTCTGTTACATATGATGACAGCGTACTGGAGTCAGGAAGACTCTAACCTCCAAGCATCATCAATTCTGAGAACATAAGCAGTTTACCTGATTTCAATGTTCCTTAGACACCTGGAAAACTGAGATAAAAACATATATTATATATTTGCTGTGAACATTAAGTGACCTGATATAACTTAACCATCTCACATAGATCTGACACAGATTAAGAGTACAACAGTATTTATTTCCTATCTCTTGGTCTCCCTTTCCCTTTCCTTCTTTAGTGTGTGGTTTTACATACATATGCTTAAGTGGCGTAGAAAGAAAAATTCCATAGAATGAATGCAAGTTACACTGATGCTGAAAAATGAGCTTTTCTAACATTCTGGTTATAGTCATAGAGATTTCTTCTGAAAATTGTGCCATGTCCCCAGAGGTAAGCAGATGTGTAGCTGATCTCACCTTCACTCATGAGAAAATGATTGCTTATTTGTTCATCTATTTTCTTCCAAAAGAAGTAAGCCTAGAAGTAAATTGCTAGCTTCGAGGCTTTAAAAGAATCATTGGTTTCCTCCATCTATATATTAATCTCCATTTTGAGCCATATCATGGATCCGGTATGAAGACTAGAAGATCCATCACTATAATAAGGGTTAATGGTTTTGCATCAAAACCCCTCCCCACACTCCAAAATAACGATAATCTTTAACGAAAGAGAACATATGGGAAATAGTTACTTTAATCAAACAGGTCTTTTGTGTTGCCTTTTACTAGTGAATTACTTCTCATTAGCTCATATTACGTGATGCAGTAACCATGACAATGATCTTCCTATTTCCTAAGCCATAAAACACATGGAATCTGGGCAGTCGTGGTGCCACAGCAGTTGTCAGATGATTTCTCTTTCTAACAAATCTGATCAGGCAGTTACAAAGCAAAATTTAAATTCCATTCTGTCCCAGAATTGTGAATATTGGAATGGTATGGGGAAAAACTTTAGAATAGCATTGTTCAATAGAATTTTCTCTGATGATGGGAACGTTTCACATCTGCACCGTCCAATAGAGAGTAGCAACTAGTAGCACATGTGGCTCTTGAGAATTTCAAATGTGTTTAGTGAGATGGAGGAAGTGAATTTTAAGCTATATTTAATTCTAATTAATTAAAGTTTAAATTCATATAGTCACATGTTGCTAGTGACCACCCTATGGGACAGTGAATCTCTTAACCAATTGGAAAAGTAACATTTTCCTACTGAAATGTGAAGAATTCTTGGAACACATTCTAACAAAAAAAAATTTTAATAAGAAAAATGTTGTCCAACCAATTCTTATAGGGCTTGAAATTATATCAAAATTGTGAAATTAAAAACGCCTTAAGGAATGTAAGGACAATAGCTACCCACTGACATGTTCGTAACCTGGATGCTGATATTTCCAATGATTTTCCCCTCTCCATTCTTAATCTGTAATGATTGCATTCTTCAACTATGACCTCTTTAATTTCTATTTTTCTTCCTCTGGCTCATTTGCCTCCACTGATTTCTATACCCACCTGAGATCACCAATCTACTTTCTCATTGTCCCTTATCTCCCTGACCTCCTTTACTTCCCTCTTAGTCTTTCATCTTTTAAAACAATTTCTTGCATAGACTTCTAATTCTTTCTCCTCTCTTCCCTTTATCTGGAGAGGCCCTAACCTTAGCTTAAAATTCAGCTCCCCTCCCCATAGGAGCAGCTGAATATAATTGGAGAAAAACACATATGCATGCTAACAAATCTCATTTTATATCCATGACTATTCACATGATGTGACCCATTAGTGCTGATTAATTCTATTGTCCTTAAATCTTCCATGTATCAAGAAGGTGTGAAATCTCCAATCCTCCACCCATGCTCTTTCCTCAGTTGTGACTGTTTCTTAACTCAGAGAACATGGAAGGAATCTGAAGAGGATTTGCACAAACTCCTACGATCAAAGCTACTAACCTGGCCCATTGCTCTGACTTCCTCCTATTCTGATGGATAAATTCACCATACTTGTAAGGACAATTCATCCACCCGTGCACTGTATCTTTACTCAAGGAATCACTCCTGAATGTGGCTGTCCCTGTCCTGCATCATAATGTCTCCCTATCTATAGGATCACTCATATCTCCACATGACATTTGTAATATGCTTTTCTAACAGAGACTATATGAAGAAACTTGGTTGGAGAAAGGGGATATCTATGAGCCGGGCTTCAGCACATAGTCCCTACTTCAGCTAAATATTTTCTGTTTTTACCTATATTTGGGGCTGTCATGGACAGTGTTAGTGTTTAAAGACCAGATTTCATGGCTAAGGGAAAAAGAACAAAAACAATCTAGCCCTAATTTATTCATTTGTTTGTTTGCTTACTTGCTTAGAATAGCCATATCTGCTTGGTCAACAAATCTATCATGATTTATTATGATAAAATAAACCCTTAACTATAATTATGATTGTCAATATAGTCTTAGAATTGGCAAGGATTAATCTGGGACCACTTTTTGTTTTGTGTCTTAAAATGTATTCACTTTGTTCATGTGATATATGTTGCTTGGCAATTGAGAAGTAGAAAAAAATGTTAAGCAATAATTGAAGACATAACATCAGTTTTCTTTAGAGTTTTTAGGACAAAGAGGGAGCCAAGTATAAGTGATGAATTAGATAGGGTGCTCTTTCAAACACATATATTAACTGTTTTTAATTTCCATAAATCAGTCAAGACACACTAAATATGTAAAGAGTTTAATCTAAGATCTAGGAAATAGTCCAATAAGTGCTACATTTTAATAGCCCATGTGTAAATAACACTTTGCTGAACTGAGATGAAAATTTCAGCACCAGTTGCTTTGGGTTTTTCAAACTTTCTATAAAATGTAAATTAAAGTAACTGCCTACTCCTAAATATATGGTCTGAGTGGCTCTCATCTTTATCTCAGATAACCTGAAATAAATTTGTAGGACTTTCTGGAGGAGGTCGGATAACTAAAACACTCCACTGAAATGAAGAAAGCGGCTATAGATTATGTGGTGTTGTAAACTTGGGGTCATGATCATTAGCAAGAGAGTCGTTTTGATCTTTACACAAGTCTGTCTTAGAAACAAACTGTGAACACCTATGAAAGACATAGACTTCCTAAATCTCCATTAGTCCCAAATCCTTAGTATTCAGGTCCAAAAATTTTTTCAGATGAGAATTCCTGGACATTTACTCACTTATTGTATCCAAAGCTTGTGGGGTATGGGGGAAGGGAACACCTCTAAATTTAAAAAAAAAAAAAAAAAAAAGAGGAGACATAGAAATAATTGAGTTTAAGTGTCAGCTATCCACATCCTAAGGAAATTATAACTCTTGCAGCTCTGTTCTTGAAGATTAGGTAAAACTGACGAGAATGTCATTTTTCTTCCCACACACTATTCTGACCTAATTTTCTTTCACCAGCCTTCAGTTTCCATCAACAAATTCTTAGTGACAACATGCACACACAGATGAAGGCTGTTCTGTGTGAGACAGGCCAGAACAATGTGTAGGCTCTGTAGCAGAAGCAGAGTAACGATTCCTGACAAGGGTGCCTTTCCATTCGTCCTCAAAACATGGGCCTTGGGGAGGTAAATTCACTGAAAGCCTTTAAAAATAGGTGGTGGGTAGAACTGAAAATAAATAAATAAACCGCTGGATGATCTAAGTGGGTTGAAACCCTTCTCCAAGGCAAAGGAGGGACCCGCATCCATCACACGGTGACATTATAAATCTGTATGCTTTGCAAGGCAATGACATGAAAAATTAGACTGAACAAGACATAGATGCACAATTTGTCAGCCTCAGAGGAAAGGTTAATGCAAGTTAAATATTGACATGTCAGCAATAAGGATTACGCCAATTATAAATTTACAGCAATACCCACTGCACTTTAATGATTGTGTGACACTGGCAGGTCAACAGAGGGTGGAAGAATGACAACTGAGAAGAACATCACTGAAATTAGCACAGTTGAACTTTTTAGATCTTAGCTTTCCCCCCCTCCTCTATTTTACCCTTTGTTATATATTCATAGAAAAACAGATTTGCTATAAGGAATTGGCTCACATGATTATGCAGGAGGACAAGTCCCAAGATCTACAGAGCAGGTCTGTAAGCTGGAGACTCAGGAGAACGGATGGTGTGGTTCTAGTCTGAGTCCGAAGGCCTGGGAACCAAGCAAGAGGATGGCAGAGTTCAAGTTTGAAGACTGACAGGCTAGAGACCCAGGGAGAGCTCATGTTTTAGTCAACTAGAGTCTAAAGGCAGGAAAAAATGCTGATGTCCCATTTCAAATGCAGTCAGGCAAGGAAGAATTCTGTCTCACTTGAGGTAAGGTCAGGCTTTTTGTTCTATTCAAGCCTTCAACTGATTCGCCAACATTGAGGAGAATAATCTGTTTTATTACTCAATCTATGGACTTAAATGTTAATCTCATCCCAAAAGCCCTCATTGTGACACCCAAAATAAGGTTTGATCAAGTATCCAGGAATTCTATGGCCCAAAATGACATAAAATTAACCATCACAACTTTCCTCTGAATTCTTGTGTGAGTAAATACTAGCATCTAACAATGATCGAACTTTTCTTACGTATTGGGCTCTATGCCAAACACCTTACATTTAAGCTCCTGTAAGGATACTACAATCCCATGAAGCTATTAGCATTTGCATTAGTTTCATTTGCCAGATGAAAGGTGAAATAATTTGCGGTAAGTGAAGAGGCCCAGATTAAAACCTGGGATTGGAAGCTGAACTCATGGTGTTAACCACTGTCTTCTATTGATGTGGAAAGACATTCTCAGGGCACCCAGGTGGCTCAGTCCATTGAGCATCCAACTTTTGATTTTGGCTCAGGTCACGATCCCATGGTCATGAGATCGAGCCCTGCATCCAGCTCTGTGCTGACAGCATGGAGCCTGCTTGAGATTCTCTCTCTCTCTCTCTCTCTCTCTCTCTGCCCCTCCCCTGTGCATGTTCTCTCTCTCTCTCTGTCTCTGTCTCTCTCTCTTTCTGAAAATAAATAAATAAACTTAAAAAAAAGGGGTACCTGGGTAGCTCAGTTGGTTACGTGACCAACTTCGGCTCAGACCATGATTTCACAGCCAGTGAGTTTGAGCCCCGCGTCAGGCTCTGTGTTGACAGCTCGGAGCCTGGATTCTGCTTTGGATTCTGTGTCGCCCTCTCTCTCTGCCTCTCTCCAGCTCATGCTCTGTCTCTCTCTCTCCTTCAAAAATAAACAAACATTAAAAAATAATTTTTTTAATTAAAAAAAAGACATTCTCACTAACTAGCATTCAAACAACTTAGTGCAAAACTTCTATATAATATTATGAGAGATAAAATCTTTATTTTGCAATCATAGTGTTTCTGCTTCTTCATAGCCTTCCCATGCAGCATTTCAGGGACTACATGAAAAATATCTGTTGAAATGTAATAAGAGTTAATCATTGTAGTTACCCAGAAAGAAAAGGAAATATCAATGACTCAGCAGATAAAAATAAATCATGTCTTTTGAAATTTAGTTGTAGCTATTATTCAAAATAAGTTTATTTTATTAAATAAAGAGTCATATGTATATTATGAAATTTTGAATCATTTGATCCAATATCAGCAGTGGACACTTAAGTAAATTTTTATGTGAGACAACCACTATGTGTACCATATGCATATGTTTACCTTTCCTTTTACTGATATTGACTGATTTCGACTACATCAATGTATCTTTTTCAGAAAAGAAAATGTAAAATTTTAGAATAAAATGATGGCCAACAGATACTTCCAAAAGAGAGATCTTACACAATTTTGGAGGAATTTAAATATCTTCAATGTAACTATAATGTGCAGTTACTCAAGATATAGAGAATTCTAGAGAAATCATCTTTTGGTAAAGGATAAGAGGTTGCAAATTTCCTCATTATGGGGACCAAAATAGATAACTGGGAGTTGCCCTGTTTTGACAGCCATTCACAGAAAAAATAGGGTATGTTCTTTAATATTGCATGAAATTTTTGAAAGAACACGATGGAAATAATTAAAAGCTTGTATACATATTAAATTTCCACTGGGCACCATAACTCTTATTAGATGCTATTTAATTTTTAAAATCTACTGACTATAACTCATATACCAAAAATTTTAAGAGCATTACTAGCTGACCTATCATTTCAGTTTACTGCTTCAACTTTCATATTCCTACCTTTAGAAAACGCTATTATTCAGAGACCTCTTCATGCCTAGAGAAATGAGAAATGCATAGATCTACAATTCCTATGAATTTGATCAAAGTAATCGGTGAGAGCTTTCTTAGTGGTTGTGTTTTTGGAGTAACCTTATTTGTGTGTCCTTTTCAACAATCTCCACCTTGTAGCTAGGCACCACAAGAATGAAATTACTGCCCACTACTACACAAGAGAGCTCCAAGATGGAACCGTTGGGACTCAGACACAATTTGAACTGACAGGAAAAAGAAATGAGTTGAGAGTGAACAGAGTGAAGTTCACCAGGATATGGACAAGAACAGAGAAATCTAGCCCAACTTTGTAGGTAAGGCTCAACATGCGTGGTGGTGTAGGGTAAGACTTGGGGCCTAAGATCACAGCTAGTTCTGGTTTGGGCTACATCGATGCCATCAAATCTCATGTGAGAGCCAACGCTCAGAGGCAGTTCAACGTAGGAGTGGAAAATGTGGGCAGTGAAAACCCTTTGATGGTAATGACATGGCTGCCTACCCAACACAGGATACCAGTCAAATGCAAGAAAAAATCTAACACCCAGATCTTGGTTCTTATATCAGTCACCAAGAAAAGGAACTAGAACTTTCTGGAAAAATGACTGATCCCAGGGTTGGGGCAAGGAATGTACAAAATGAGTCTAGAGAATCATGTGTTGCCAGAAAGTGAGGAAGTACTCAAAGAAACAAAAGGATGAGGGTATGTCAGAGGGAAACGAGAACCAACCTGCAAGGGACCTAGATGTCCAAAGCTGGAATGATTTGAGCGAAAAATTAAATAATGTAGTATTCGATTATAATCTAAAGTGTAAAATAAATATCCATGAATCCATACTAATATAAGTAAATTATTAAAAAAATAAATAAATGGAGGTGAATAGACAAATACTCCATACAGAAGAATTCCAAATAGTTTATATAGTTACTCCTTCCTAAACGAGATATACTTACAAATTCCAACTCCTTGAGTATGGGCTGCATTTAATGACTTACTCCCAAATAATAAACTATGGAAAACACATAAAAGGGACCTTATATTGGAGAAACTCTACAACCACTGCAAACACTCAGCCAGCTAATCAAGCGAGGTGTTACTAGTATGTATCCTTGATATGATGTGATGAGAATGGCACTTTTCTTCTGGCCTCGCCCTCAAAGTCCATAGATCCAGTCACACAATGAGAAAAATATCACACAAATCCAAATTGAGGACACACTACAGAATGCTTGATCAGTACTCCTCGAACCTGTCAATGTCATTAAAACAAGAGAAAGGTAAAGAGACATGACATCTAAATGCAAAATGTTACCCTGGAAAGAAGTCTAATAAATAAATAAATAAATAAATAAATAAATAAATAAATACATACATAAATAAAGACACGAGAGGGAAAAATAACATAATAGTCTGTAGAGTTTATTTAATAGTAATATACTATCTGTTTCTTAATTGTGACAAATATAACTTTGTACAATGTTGATTTCTGGGTTTTTAATTTTTTTTTAATTTTTATTTATTTTTGAGAGACAGAGAGAGACAGATCATGAGCAGGGGAGGGGAAGAGAGAGAGGGAGACACAGAATCTGAAGCAGGCTACAGACTCTGAGCTGTCAGCACAAAGCCCGACATGGGGCTCGAACCCACAAACTGTGAGAGCATAACCTGAGCCAAAGTCAGATGCTTAACCAATTGAGCCACCCACGCGCCCCTACCATCAGTACAATGTTAACATAAAACCTCAACCATAGAGATTTCGTGAGGATATGTAGGGAGTATTCATGCTTTGCAACTTTTCTAAAAACCTAAAACTATTCCAAATTTTTTAAAGTTTATTTAAATTTTTTTAAAAATGGTATCCAGCTTTTGAAGAACTGGCATAAACCCAGTACCAAGTTCCCAAGCAATGGAATTCAGGGACAAATTTAGGCCCAATAGTGAAAGGAGCTTTTCCTCTGCCATAAGAACAGGTTAGGCAAATAGCTCTAGTCACTTGAAAAAAGAAGAACACTAAAGCATAATGAGCTCCATTAATAATCAAATAAAGTAAATGCAAAGAATAATTCAATAGAAGAACATGTTTTTCTCATGTCAAAATAACATATACTTAAAGAAAATGTTGATAGCCAGTGCTGGTTAGTGGAAGTAAAATTACATCTCATCACAACTATGATGAGAATAAATCAGCATGACCTTTTTAAAAAGTGTTTGGTAGCATGAATATTTAAAAAAAAAGTAGATTGACCAAGTAATTTTATTTCTAAGAATATTCTATCCAAATAAAATAATTGAAAAATAATGTAAAATATTATATATATGAGAACATTAGCATTAGTCATAATTTTTTAATGTAACATAATGAGAAAACTAGACATGACCCAAGTATATAAAATGTTATTTGTCAAGAAAATTATGGTGTACCTATATAATTAAAATTTTGTAGCTATTTAAAATTACATTAAAGAGTTTATTATGAACCAACTTATGTTCCACAAACTTATATATCGAAGCCCTAATTCCATTACGACTGTATTTGGAGATAGGACCTTTCAGGAAGTAATTAAGGTTAAATGAAATCATGGCCCTAATCCCATAGGATTTACAGTGTCTTTGAGGAAGAGACACCAGTTATTTCCCTTTGTCTGAGTACACACAGAGGAAAGACAACATGAAGATACAGTTAGAAGGTGGCCATCTGCAAGTCAGGAAGAGAGGCCTCACTAGAAACCAATCTTGCCGGTACTTTTATTTTGGACTTCTAGCCTCCAGAACTGTGAGAAAATAAATTTCTCTTGTTTAAGCCACTCAATCTCTGGCATTTTGTTATAGCAGTACAAACTGACCATTACAGAGATCATTCATTAATTCAAAAAAATACTCATGATGTATTCTTAAAAGGACAAACATAGTTAATTAAAAAGTTGCAAATACAAACTTAATTTTGAAAAATTAACTGGCAAAATTTAAAAGAGACAGAATATATTTAAAATGCTGGACATCTTTGGCATTGGCCATAACAACTTTTTTCCAGACATGTCTGTTGGGAGCCATTTTGGGCTCACAGGTTGAGACCCCTCCCTGTGTGGAAAAGGTAGTTGAAGAAGTTATGAGCTGGCTGGATATTGGTGTGATTTGTGTAAACGTTAGGCTCCTATTATGTAAATTCACTCATTCACAAGCAAAGGACAAGCATTGAGAATTCTGTCCCTGCTGGATGGGTTGCACCTCCCCATTGTAGTTGGAAGAACAGGCAGAATGACTCCTGGCCTGTTTATAGATAATTAACATAGGCAGGCCTAGGTAATTTCCTGTTCTCTCCCCCTGCCTTAAATTTATACGCTAATTAACTTGAAAACACCTTGCAAGACTGGGGAAATCTCCACTTTGCTGATAAAAACACATTATTGTTCAAACTATGCTTACTGATGGGATGTCACTCATTGCTGTAATGTAACTCACTACTTTTAAATAGAGACACTGAGACTGGCAGGGGGGGAGATGCCAGAATTGCCAGGGCTGCCTGCTTGGTCATCAGACTACATCTCTCTCGTGGCTCTCTTATTTCCTTTCGCTTGACCGTCCATCCTTCGGGGACCCCTAGATTCGCCGGAACTGGACCCTGGCATGTCTTCCGAGGCAAGGAAAATAAAATAAAAAATAAACTGTTGAGACTACATCAACATAAAAAGCTCCTGTACAGCAAAGGAAATAATCAACAAAACTGAAAGGTAACCTATGGAATGGGAGAAGATATTTGCGAATGACATACCTGATAAAGGGTTAGTGTCAAAAGTATATAAAGAACTTCTACAGCTCAACACCCAAAAACCAAATAATTCAATTAAAAATGTGCAGAAGGCATGAACAGAAATTTCTCCAAAGAAGACATTCAGATGGCCAACAGACTCATGAAAAGATGTTCACCATCACTCACCATCAGGGAAATGCAAATTAAAACTACAATGAGATATCACGTGATACCTATCAGAATGGCTAAAATCAACAACACAAGAAACAACAGGTGTTGGCAAGGATGTGGAGAAAAAGGAATACTGCTTCATTGCTGGTGAGAATGCAAACTGGTGCAGCCACTCTGGAAAACACTATGGAGCTTCATCAAAAAAATTAAAAATAGAACTAACCTATGATCTAGCAATCACACTACTGGGTATTTACCCAAATAATGCAAAACACTAGTTGAAAGGGAGACATATACCCCTATGTTTATAGCAGCATTATTTACAATAGCCAAGATATGGAAGCAGCCCAAGTGTCCATCAATTGATGAATGGATAAAGTGGTATGTGTGAGTGTGTGTGTGTGTGTATGTATCTATATGTACACACACACACACATATATGTGTATACACACACACACACACACATACACACACACAATGGAATAATACTCAACCATAAAAAATAATGAAACCTTGCCATTTGCAACAACACGGATGGAGCTAGGGAGTTGCATTCTAAGCAAAATAAGTCAGTTGGAAAAAGACAAATACCATATGATTTCACTCATATGTGGAATCTAAGAAACAAAACAAATCAGTAAAGAAAAGAGGGAGAGAGAGACACAAACCAAGAAACTGACTCTTAATTATAGAGAACAAACTGATGACTACCAGCGGAGAGGTGGGTGGGGGGGATGGGTTAAATAAACAGGTGATAGGGATTACGACGTGCACTTGTTGTGATGAGCCCTGAGTGATGTATGGAATTGTTGGATCCTATATTGTACACCTGAAACGAATATAACATTGTATATTAACTGGAATTAAAATGAAAACAAAACAATCAAAATGTTAAACAGTGCTTCTCTCTTATGTTGGAATTATTGGTTATTTTAATTATTTTCTTTTCCTATTTTCTATATTTCCTTTTTTATTAATAATGGCCATAAATCTCTCTTTGTGAAATAAAAATAAATTTAAAATAATGTTAGATAGTTAGGGTAAATAAAATAGGACAAGTGTCATTTTGAAATGTAAATTTAAAAGTGTTAGATTCTGGTCCTATAAAATGGGGCCCAGGGTAGAAGCAATGCAATGTCCAGAAGTCAACTCTGGGGCCATGTTTCTTCAATTGGAGTGAAAGTAAAGGAAATGGAGTGGGAAATCAGGGGTCAATTATCTCCCACATATAGTAGGAGGAGCTACTATCAGGGTCTCCTTCAGCCTGGAGGTGGTCGCGCCCATGTGAAGCAGCTTCTGTCCATCCTGCCTTGGTCAAGGCTGGCTCAGGGGCCAAATCCCACTGTGCAGGAGATGGAATTTCAGACAGTTCGGCCATGAGACCCCGTGCAAGGAGGGGAATGCTTGGGGCCCTGAGAAGGACACTGGCAGAGCGAATGAAGGTCTCTTCACCAGGCAGCCTTGGAATCCACGTGATTGAAATCAGATAAACATAAAGGTGACAGCTTCACAGATCATACTCAAAGAAGAGAGTGATGGAAACAAATGAAAGAAACTTTAAGTAAATAAAAGAGAAAAAATAAAATTTTCAGTTCAAATGGATTAGGAAATTCAGGATTGAGAAAAGAAAATGCCACTGAATATTAAGCCTTTCTAGGATTGACTGATCTCTGTATGGATGTATGTATGTATCTATCCATCTATCTTACAATAAGTCTACACAGACAATCAACATATATTGACCTTTTCCCTAGAGCCTTGTTGGAAACAATAAATAGGGAAAAGACAAATATAAAGAGTTCTGTGTAGCATTCAATGGAATCCAAATCAACCAAATGCTACATACATGATTTGGGTTGTCGTATTCAGTTCCATTTAATTTCCATTTTAATTGGAAAGGTGCACTAGAGAACAGAAAAGATGATAAGCCATCACAGAAGTTATTAATTCCAGGAGTAAGGAAGATAATGTTTGTATTTGCCAGAGAAGAGGCAATTAAAGGGAGATTATGATTGAAGGGGATAAGAGGCAAGGCATACAAAGTAGAGGCACTAAAATGTTCAATGGAATAATAGCAGTGTGAGGAGACATGTGGCATTATGATTGGTTATGAAAAAAATTTCCAGAAATGTAATGGTCTGTCACATAATTTGTCCTATATGATGGTAACATTCATATTAATAAATTACGGTACAATAAAAATATTGTGACATTAGACACATTGAGCAATATGTCTTAAATTCTAATCTGTAGATGCATGAAGAATAATAAGTCTGTGGCATTACAATAGTAGTGATTTTAATAAAAATGATAATAACTACAATAAGAATAATAATTAAATACTTTACAATTTACCAAAGACCTACACTACATCACCTTATCACTTCATCTTTGAATTTATACTTGTATTTAAAAAGATTTTTTTGAATTATAAATATACATTTGAGGTCATGTTACTAAGATCCTGGATCCTTTAAAAATTTTACTGTTTGCGGAGCACCTGGGTGGTTCAGTCAGATCTCATGGCTTGTGGGTAGGAGCCCCGCATCAGGCTCTGTGCTGACAGCTCAGAGCCTGCTTTGGATTCTGTGTCTCCCTCTTTCTCTGCCCCTCCCCGCCCCTCAAAAATAAACATTAAATTTTGTTTTTTACTGTTGCAAGTGTGTAATCCAAGTATCATGTTAAATATTCTATTTATTTATTTAGCCATTGGCTCATCTATGAAGGTGGATAAAAAGTGTATACTTCTGGCTTTACCCATTCCAAATATTAGAAAATGAACTGTAGCCCTAAGTAAAAAGTAAATTTATTGTTTCATATATCAGAGAAGGACACAATAGACAAACAGAGAAGGGCTCAAAAATGTAAATATGTTAGCAGAACTATTTCTCCCTTTATCTATATGGCCTTTTGAGGAAGGGTCTTGCAACTTGGTAAGCATACTGACCACCTGCGCCTTCTTATTCTCCCATTTTGCAAGCTCTTTATGGTAAGAGGACCTTTCCCCTAATCTCCACACGCCAAGATTTGTCACGTTAGGTCATATACCCGTGTCTAATCTGGTGTATAAGAACACTGCTTCAGGGCCAGCCTGGATCATTCCCCTCTCCTATCCTACAAGAAGTGACAGGACTTTGTCACTGGGACCACATGGAGTCAGGGGGAGTGTCTTCAAATTCCTTAAAGAAACATCAACATGGATGATGGAAAAGCATAAGCATAAGGAGCACACACACACACACACACACACACACACACACACACACTGCCAACTATATTCCACTACAGGAGAAAAGGTATATCTCTAAGGAAATACATTTTATTTTTTATTTGTTTATCTGTTTTAAATTTTTAATGTTTATTTATTTTTGAGAGAGAGACAGAGACAGAGACAGAGCGTGGGCGGGGGAGGGGCAGAGAGAGAAGGACACACAGAATCTGAAGCAGGCTCCAGGCTCTGAGCTGTCAGCACAGAGCCCAATGTGGGGCTCAAACCCACGAGCCGTGAGATCATGACCTAAGCCGAAGTCTGACACTTAACCAACTGAGCCACCCAGGTGCCCCAAGAAGTATATTTTATTTTTATGCCACTAAGAAGTTTTTCTATTTTGTATTATTTATATCTAATAGCTCCAATAAGGTACTTCCTTAGTCTTCTTGGATTTACAATGTCACAGCTTTTCAAGGATATAACATTTTCAATGTACACACACATGCGCGCACACACACACGCACACACACCATATAAAATGTTTCCAGAATAAAAAAATGGTGTCAAATTTCTCAACAGAAGCACTAATAGAGAAAAATTCAGCAATGTTTTAAAAATTGTGAGAGAAGATAAGTTTCAACTTACAAATCTGTAACTAGCCAACCTATCAATCAAATATGTATATATAACAAGCATGCATTCATACGGGAACCCATTTGGGGGAAGCACCTGAAGGATGAGCTTCAGCAGAAAGAAAGTGAAAAGCATGAAACAGAAGATCCTATCTAGGAGAGAGGCAAAGAAAATTTCTGGATGTTGTGAACAAAGAGGTCTGATAGAGGCCTCTGAAGGGCAAGAAGTTGTGATGAGGCAGATTAAAAAGGAGAAAAGAAAGAAAAAAGCAGGACTTCATAAGACATGCTCCTAAAGAATAAATCAATTTATTATTAAATATTTTTGAACACCAAAAAATGGTAGTTTCATTGGAAAGTTTAAAAATAAGAGTATGGAAGAAGAGTATTAATTCCAAGAATAAGAAAATGTTGCACAATAATGGAAATAAAATTATAGCTCCCTAAATAGTACATGTCAAAATAACACTGAAACACATGGAACACATGAAAATGAAAAGGCAAACTTTATTTTACAAATAATGATGTTATAAAAATTCAATGGTTTGCAAATGTGCCCCAGACCACCAAAGTCAGGATCACCTGAGAAATTGTTAGAAATGCAAATCTTAGGTTGCCTGCCTCAGAACTGCTGAGTCAGAAACTCTGATGAGGCCCAGCAACCTGTCTCACAAGCCCCCTAGCTGATTCTGAACCATGCTAACATGTGGAAATCACTGCTCTAAATATATTCGAAGGGTATGAATGCAGGAAGACTAGAATATCAAGAGTTTCCAAGAGGACATGATTATGAAAGCTAAACTCCATCTTCCGGAGTGAAATATTAATGAAAAACAGAATAATCACAATAGTAATATAAGACTATTCCTAAGAAATATAAAAATAAGTACCAGATGAAAGGGGTAAGAGGGACCAAGAAATAGGAGTAGAAAGTATAGGACAGGGAACTATTACTTTTCTTGATAACACTTTTAATGGTATTTGACTTTTTATTTTCTTAAACTATGTTTCATTTATTCACTTATTTTAAATTTTGTCAGGAGAGAAAGCTGATAGAGACAACAAAGTAGTGTGATCAGTGTTTAGAAGACAGAACTACTGAGATGCAATTGTATGGGGGTGGGGGAAGAAAACTGGAGTTAAATAGATCTATGAAACAAGAGTTTAAGAGCTGGAGGAAGCACAGCCCTGGAGATTGAAAGCAGAAGTTTAAGATCATTCCTAGAGCTTCCAGAAACAGATACCCTAAAAGCAAATGGACACTCAGATCTGTAGTGTGGAAAGAATGAAAAAACTGGGGATATGGAGTTGTCCACTGTCCACTTCTGTAGGAGTAGAGGTTAAAACTATGGCCCTGATCAAATGAGAAAGGACAGACTTTCTCGAAGATCTTGACATTATTGGCATGGTGCATTCTTTATTTTCTAATTCAGGCTGTGACAGTTCAATAAATATTGTTGGTGATGATCTATTGCTTTCCCAGTGCCAGGGCCGTGTAATGTCTGATCATATGTAGCAAACTTGAAACAGTGATTTATATTTTCCATGATTGCTTGATGGATAACTAAACAGAATGTCTAAATATATACACAAATGAATTGATTAACCAGCCTCACTTTTCAAATAACCTCTGTTTTGTATTCAGCTTTCACATAGACTTTTTGATTTATCAGAAGATTTAACTGTCTACAGTTTTTGGGTTTACATAGAGTAGGGTGAATTTTAATGAAAATCATTTATCATCTCCAGGACTTAGCCAATACACGTACAAGTCAAGCCTCTTTCTCTCTCTCTCTCTTTCTCTTTCTCTCTCTCAATATGCAAGGTTCAGCATATTGCAACGGGATTACATCAATTCCTAGAATAAGAACTTTGGGTTTTGAACTCTGCCTTTAATAAAATAAATATAATTTTGCTTATAATGATATGATGACTGGGTCTTTAAAATAATGTTTCTTATTGGCTTTTGTAACTCAAGCCCAATAATAATTATAATGAGAGTAAAAGTCATTTACTAAGAACCTACTATGCACAAGGTTTTCTATTAGTAATATTTATATATTAACATTAATTTTATTTAAAATTAATGCAAGTTTCTCTACTTCAAAGATAGGAACAATGAAGTTAGAAGACCATATGAAAATGTGGGTCATACGGATGTTATGGGAACATAAAACTAAGTTTACTCCCTCCAAAAGTTGTTATTTTCCTCCATTACAAAAAAAGAGAGATCAGCAAAGAATATAAATCGATCTCATGTTTATCTGTGTTTAAAGCTCACATTTTTGTGGCAGTGCCACAGTGTATCATGAAAGAATTAAAGAAATTAAATAACTTTATCCGGTTACTGCATCAAACCTTCACAATGTTGAATAATTGATAAATGAATGAACAACTCAATGAGTATTTATTGGCATGAACTAAAATCTTGACATATATTAATGCAAATAGAAGAGCTAAACATAATAGCTATCTGTCATTTACTAGTATTTTACACATGATGGAACAGGTTAAGAGAAATTAAATCCAGAGAATAAATAGTTGTGGGAATGAGGGATGCAGGGGAGCGAACCCTGGTATAGCAAACTTCAAAGCCCATTCTTTTAATACTATGTCATGTTGCCTCAAAAATAGAAGCCAATGTTCCCTGTCAAATGTTCCCTGCCAAGACTAGCATCCCAGTGTAAACTTACATTGTGCAGTGCAAAATAGAGCGTTGGAGGAATTAAGAAATAAAAGACCGTGTATCTATTATTTATTGAATGCCTACCAATTCCCATGTGCTATGCATATTATTTTACACAATATTTTACTTAACCTCGTCATAACTTTAAGCATGAGACATTACTTTGAGTATACGAACTATTGTATGAGTAGATTCCAGAAGTTACAATGGCTCAAAAAGACTGGAAGTTTACTTCTTGTTCACGCAATACTTTTAGATCAGTAAACAGCTATGCAAAGCAGTTAGTTGTCTTCCATGCTCATTCAGGGACCCAAGATTAGAGGGTTTCCATCTTTAGCATGTGGGATTCAAGATCACTCTTGAATGCAAACTGGTGCAGCCACTCTGGAAAATAGTATGGAGGTTCCTCAAAAAATTAAAAATAGAACTACCCTATGACCCAGCAATTGCACTATTAGGTATTTATCCAAGGGATACAGGTATACTGTTGCGAAGGGACACATGCACCCAATGTTTATAGCAGCACTATCGACAATAGCCAAAGTATGGAAAGAGCCCAAATGCCCATCGATGGATGCATGGATAAAGAAGATGTATATATATATACATATATATATACATATATATATACACACCACATATACATATATATACACCACATCTTCTTTTATATACATATATATATATGTATATACACACATACATACATACAATGGAGTATTACTCGGCAATCAAAAAGAACAAAATCTTGCGATTTGCAACTATGTGGATGGAACTAAAGGGTATCATGCTAAGTGAAATTAGTCAGTCAGAGAAAGACAAATATCATATGACTTCACTTATATGAGGACTTTAAGATATAAGCAGATGAATATAAGGGAAGGGATGCAAAGATAACATAAAAACAGGGAGGGGGACAAAGACATAAGAGACTCTTAAGTACGAAGAATAAACAGAGGGTTACAGGAGGGCTTGTGGGAGGGGGAAGAGCTAAGTGGTTAAGGGGCATTAAGGAATCTGCACTTGAAATCATTGTTGCACTGTATGCTAACTCGGATGTAAATTTTTAAAAATTACAAAAAAAAAAAAAGATCACTCTTAAGATTACCTCCATTACATCCAGCTAGAAGAGGAAAAATTCCTGAGGACAGTCACATGTAAAGTTTATATGGGACAGGCAAGGAGAGTGTGTTCATTGCTTCAGTTCACATCCCCGTGGCCATATCCACACTATAGGGAAAGTGTGAAGCACAGTCTTGGCAAGACAACCATTTCCCAGGTACAATATCCATTCTGGAATGGGAAACATGAACTTTTAGATATGGTTAGTCATCTCTGACACATTGAGTGTAAGTGACTCCATTGTACATACAGGGGGACTAAGTCTTAAACACATTTAATAACTTGCCCAAAGAGTCAAGGTTCTGGACATGTTAGTTCTTAGGCAAGCCTCACTGGCACCAGCAAACTGTGACCTATAAGCCAAATCTGGCTGGTCACCTGTTTTTACTGATAAAGTTCTACTGAATCTAGCCATGCCCATTTATTTATGTATTGTTTGTGACTGCTTTCACACTACACTGGCAAAATTGAGCAGTTGTAACAAAAGATCATGTGGCCTGTGAAGCTTCAACTATTTTCTATATGGCCCCTTGCATAAGAAGTTTGCTGAATGTATTGTTTCCTATTGGTTCTGTAACAAATTACCACAAACTTGGGAGCTTAAAATAACACAAATTTATTATCTTATGTCTTTTACAGTTTTAGAGGTCAGATGTCACAAATAGATCTTCCTGGGCTAAAGTTTAAGATGTTAGCAAGGCTATATTCCTTAGTGGAAGCTCTAGGGGAGAATCGATTTCCTTGCATTTTCAGCTTCTAGAAGTCACCTGCCTTCCTTAGCTGTGACTCCTTTCCATCTTCAAAAGCAGCAAGTCTGTCTTGGCAAGCAGAGTCTTTCTCATGATGCATTTCTCTGACTCTGACTTTTTTTTTTGCCTTCTTATGTATTTAACAACCTTTGTTATTATATTGGGCCAACCTAGATAAACCAGAATAATCTTCCTACCCTAAAGTCAGCTGATTAACAATCATAATTTTCGTCCGAAATCTTTATTTCCCTTTGCTGTTTGCCATGTAATAGTCACAAGATCCATGGGTTAGGATATGAACATCTTTACAAGGCCATTACTCTGCCTATCAAACTGACCCCTTCTTTCTACCATCTTTTTTCCCTAAAGGGGAAGTAAGGCTACAGTCTGAAAAACTGAGCAGAGCCTCAAAGGATGTTTAGAATATGGATGAACAGAAAAGATGGAGAAGAGTACTCAGGTAAGAAAATATTTGGAGGACTTGTAAGGAAAAGGTCAGTGAGTCAGAAATGTGTGGGGTATGGAATGGACGGGAGTCAGGTATTTGCAAAAAAGGAATGCACAAAGGCCCTGGAAGTTGGATCTAACTGGGTAGAATAAGATTACGTAGCATTTTAAGAAGACAAAGAAATATACCATTCTTTATTACAAAGTTACAAAAGAGAATCCTAATCTAGTTTAGGGAAAGCATAGAGATATAAAGCAGAAAATAATCTGGCATTTAGTTTTTCAAAAGTGCTAGTAATAGCCATGATCTATTGAACATCTATTCTGTGTAGAGCCCATGATAGATTTCAGTATGCACAGAAGTTATTAGTGTTCCCAAGTCATAGATAATGAAATTGAGACCCAAAGCAGTTGTTTTAAATGTGAAGAAACGAAGCCAATAAACACTGAACCTCAGTTTTCTACCCTGAAATGTCAGACACCATGTATTTGTTATACTGTAGAGTTGGGATAAATATTGGGACCTTCCATCTGTTTTCTCAGTCTCTGGAGCCTGAAATTTAGATTTATTATGGGTCACACCAAACCTAGGTGGAAATAGTTAGGCATAGTTGATATTTATGATTTTATTTTTCTCTTACTTTTTTGATTACCAAGATTAATAATAAATAACCTGTATGATTAAGTATGTGGGCATTTAAGAAATGCATTCTAATCCATTAGCAAAGCACCGTTCTAGGACTGACTCTATGGTTCTACAATGCTCTCTTTTGTATTTTGAATTACAAGTGCCCTACCACCATTGCTGCAGGTCAATGTGAAATTCCTCCAACTGTCCTAAATACAGAAAAGAATAAATTGCAGTTTCAGTACCATGGAAATAATTATATTTTCAAGGTCACAATCAATCATCATAACTCAGTACCTTCCTCTTGGGAAAAGAATGATTCCAATTCCTGATGTATTGCTTTTGTCATTTTGAAAAGAATGTGCTCACTGATACAGCAAGTTATGAAACAATGTGCATGATGGAAATTAATTATGCTCTTTAGTCTCTACTTCAGTTTATATTTTACAAAATAATAGCAGTAATGATAATACTAGTATATATAATTATTATTTTTGTGTACTTCATTATTTAGAAAATGTCTTTATATTCAGTGTCTTATTTAGTTCTGATAATAGTTCTTGGAGTCAAGACAATCATGCTAATCATTTTATCTTGTGAATCAGATGGCCAGGGAGGTTTTAGAACATTTTTCAAGGTCATGCAATTAGTAGGTAGAAGAGTTGACAATCAAACCCAGGGTTCTTAAGAAAGGAAAAAACAGATGGCCTTTATGTGTGTTTTTAGAAGTTATGTAAATGAAACGAAGCAGATCTTTTTTCTTACTAATCTGTAAACAGAGCTGACCAAAATACAACAGTTAATTTGACAGATTCTGATTTCAGTTCTCCTAGCTTCTGGACTTATCTGCCCTTTCAAGTACTCCTGCCCCTGCGATGCAGATACTGGCTGCATTTTCTCCTACGTTTGTTAGAATAGAAAACTACATGGTAAATTTTTCAATCGATTTTCAGTGAGGCACTGAATTCCCTCACTGTCTTGATTCTCATTTCACTTAACACCAGTTGTTTCTTCTCACTGATTCTGGTTGTTATGTTAATATTTCTTCATGCTTCCTCTTTCCCCTTGAGTCCATTTGAGTCTCTATGGGAGCCAAAACCCATCTCTTTGATGTCCCAGTTGAAGTTGAGATAAAACATTTCCCTGATCTGAGAAATACTGGAATGGTGGATGGAGGAGCAAGGAGGAGCTAGAAAGGATAATTAAAAATGGGTACAAATGGATAGATGGTATGGATTTGTTTTCCTGAAATGGAGGGGGGAAATAAAAACATTAAGAGTCTGAAATAACCCAGGAAAACAAAAGGGCCCCGGATGTGAGGAAAACCAAGACCAAAGGACCTCTGGTAGGCTGCAAATGTTCTGAGTCATTGGGTCCATAAACCCTGTCTTACTTGAGAACTAAAAGAGGTTCCATTTGTGAGGGAATATGAAATATACGTATTAGTAGTGATTATGCTTAGCCGTGCTCTCCTGGGTCAACCTGTGATACCCAGAACATTCATCCCTCCTTGAGTGGCTTGCAAATGGGAGAGTGCTTAAGTGAAGTCAGAGCTCTTTAGACAGAAGCCATTTTGCTCAAACTAATAAAAACTAACATAAAGTTTTTTTTCTTTACTAATTTAAGGAAAAATGTAAATAAGTTTTTTGCTTAAAACATAGCTGAATCTCAAAAAAGAGTGTCAGGAACATGTTGGGCTCCATCCTTCAGGTGTGCTTTTGTTCTGTGTTGGCTTCACTCTCAGGATGGAAATTCCACATTGATGAGAATTCTGGGTTCATATTCCATTCCACTTAGTAGTGCCCATGTGAAAACATAATTCTCTTTCCTAGTATTTCTGACAAAAAGCCATGAGATTGAGTGTCACTGACTTGGAGTGGGTCACAATCTATTCATGACTGAAACACTGCGACTGTGAATGGCCAGTTCTAGGATACGTGCCCATAACTGTACTGGGGTATAAGGCCAGGTCATGAATTTAAAGTGGGGAGAAGCAATTCTACAAAATAAATGTTAGTGCCACTATTAGAAGAAGTGGGATTGGGTTCTGAACAAGCACAAAACAGTGTATATATTCCACAGATAACCAGAGATAAGAGTTATTAATTGCTTATTGTGTGTTAGTAATTTGGAATTGCTTTATGCAAAATAATTCAATTAGTCTTTACAACAACCATACATTAAAGGATAACTGTTATTGCTTTTTTTTTTTTTTTTATAGAGCAGAGTGGCTGAGAAACTTCTAAGCACACAGGGACTGCGAGAGAGAGTCATCAGGTAAGAACCCAGACCTATTATTCAGGGACACACAAGCTGTTGGGCAGACAGAGGTCAGCCCAGGGATGAGGAGAGAAGCAGATACCTGAAAGTTAACTTGCACAGGAAAAGGGGGGATCTCAGGAAAAATACTCTTTCTGGATAAAATGCAAAGTGAAAATGAACACTTCCCGTTCTCTTGCCCAAAAGGTACTCATATTTGGACTGGACCAACCATGCTAGCCACTGAGTCCACACCCGTTAACATGGTTCAGCCCCATTCCACAGCATCCCCCTCATTCTTTATGCATTGGAGTTTCTTTCTGTTCTTCCACTCAAAGGTCCTCTTACTTCCTGTCCATCAGATAGACTATGTGCACCCTCAAGCTTCTTTCCCATCCACGATGCCTGATTGAGTCTACCTATTCTTCAGATCTCAGCTGCAATGCCCCTTGCAGGCCCTAAATTAAGTCCCCTTGCTCTAAGTTCCTGAAGCCTCTGGTATTTTCCCGTCAAAGCACTAATCATATGTCACTCAAAAAACCTGGTTAATGTTTACCCTTGCAGATCACATAAGCCCTCTGAGAAGCGTCTTACAGCAGCTGGCTGCAGGATCCTAGGTTTTAGTTCTAGAATTTCACATTCACTCCGTTTCCCTTCTATTTATAATGTAATTGTTTCATTAGTGGCTAAACAAATACCAAATAATCCCTCTTCCCCCTATACACACACACACACACACACACACACACACACACACACCCCTCACCTGCAAACAGTGCTTCTCAAACAGAGCAATAGCTTGGGCTCATGGGCAAGTGGAGCCTTTTGCTCTTCCTTCCTGCCTGTTCTCTCAGTTCGGAAGGTGTGACTTGACTACAGGAGTCCTGGCAAAAGTCCCTTTCAACTAACTGCACGCAGTAGCCTTGGCTGATTAATACTCAAGCTAAGCAAGTGCTTATGAAAAAAACTGACCAGGGACAAAAATGAACAGAATCAGTAATGTTTTCAAGGCTTTCCCCATCTAAAGATCTTAATCTTTAATCTTTAAAGATCATCCAAAGACAGACAAAAGTAAGGTTGATGGACAGCAACTGCCAATCCTTATGGTTCAAGATACTGTTTTGTTCCTGATCAACTTCTTGACAGGGGAAGGTATAGCATGCAGCGTAATATTCCCATAGAAAAGTAGTTATAATTCTAATTTATAGCTAGGCAAGGACTCCAAATCCCCTAATACAGATCTACTATAACGCGGGGAGAAGGTGGTGTGATTTGGACAACATAGTGGGAGAGCCCACTTCTAAAGGTCACCAGAAACACATCTCTAGTCAAAAGAATGTTTAGGCTATTTAGCTTGCTACAAAAAAGAATTATTTACCCCAGGGGAACCCAGGAAGGAAGGAAGAATTGGAAGTAGCTTCCTTATAGGATTTGGGTGTCTTTCTTTATTTTTTCATCATGTTAAGTATACCCATCCGCCATTTCAGCTATGCCCCTACCCATCTACCCTCTGGTAACCATCAGTCTGTTCTCTAGAGTTAAGAGTATGTTTCTTGGTTTGTTTCTCTCTCTTTAACTTTACTTGTTTGTTTTGTTTCTTAAATTTCACATATGAATGAGATCTTATGGTATTTGTCTTTATCTGACCTTTTTTTATTTCACATTATACTCTCCAGCTCCATCCATGTTGTTGCAATGGGCAAGATTTCATTCTTTTTCAGGGCTGAATAATATTCCATTGTGTGTGTGTATATATATTTTAAATTTTATTTATTTATTTGTTTATTTATTTATTTTGAGAGAGAGAGCATGCATGAATGGGAGAGGGGTAAAGAGAGAGGGAGAGAGAGAGAATCCCAAGCAGGCTCCACACTGTCAGCACAGAGCCCAACACGGGGCTCAATCTCATAAACTGTGAGGTCATGACCTGAACTGAAATCAAGAGTCAGATGCTTAACCAACTGAGCCACCCAGGTGCCCCTACATGTATGTATATATCACATCTTCTTTATCCATCCATCAGTTGATGGACACTTGGGCTGCTTCCATAGTTTGACTATTGTGAATTTGGGTATTTTTATGTATTTCATTATTTAGAAAATGTCTTTATATTTAGTGTCTGTTTAGTTCTGATAATAGTCCTTTTATAGGATTAGGATAACAAAGGGTTCTAAGCAGGGTTTAGAGAAGCAAGGACAAGTTAGGGTTCAGATATTATAAAAAAGTGAATGCAACCTAATGACTGGGTATAATAATAAATCTGAACTAGGAGGCAGGCAGAACAAAGTGGAGTTAGAATTGCCATACTAAAGAAGAAGCAGTCACTCAAAGAAGGAAGTGTATATCAGGAGATGAGGATGGTTAGTCACTTTTATGGTCATGAGGAGTCATGTCTATAGCCTATCCAAACTTGGTCAGAGTGGCTATAGTGTGTGGCTTGCTTGATCATTACTTATGTTCTATTTGGAACACTGCACTCTGGTGTTAACAGGGCTGTTTTTCACTTTCTCAGTGGTTCAGATTGGAATAACTAAGTGAAGTTCCTTCCTTGTGATCTATAATCTTGTTCTCTCTCCCCTCTCAGACCTCAGGGTGAAATTTTACCATTGTCATGTGATAAGAGCACACCACACTCACCAGTACCAGAGGGAATGGAGTAAGATGGAGCTAGCCCAGGAAAAGCATCGCTCTTGACAGACTACTAAGCCCTGAGCACGTCTCAAGAAAAAGAAGAGGGGAGATGTGGCACTCCCTTCCATACAGAAATGAATCTAGTCTTCTCACTGACCTCTGACCACAAGGAAGGAGAGTGGAAGAAACCTCACTCTTCTACTACTGCCTTGGAGACACAGGAACCCAGCCCACTTATTTAGTGTGTCCCAAGAAATGTCTCTGATTCTAATCAGCCAGTTCAGTAATACTACTTCCCTTAGGAAGGGTTGGTAAGAGAATAGAGACAAATCCAGCTTAGGAATGTCAAAAAGCATCTTGCAATTACACTTAAAAGCAGAAGAGTATCATGTTTAAGGACCTGATACTGGGCTTTAGAGCCAGAAAACATAGTATCAATTTCTAATCCCACCATTAGCTTTCATGACATAGAAGACAAGTACTAAGACTCAGTTCTGAAAAATCTGTTCAGTAAGGTTGTTAGAATTAAATGAAAAAAAAAAATATATATATATAATATATTTTTGCACAGTCTCTGGCACTTATTGCACATACAGTAAATGGTAGTCTTTGGGAGAGTTATGGAAGAAACCACTAGTTCATAATAGTCCAGAAAAAGCAAGCCAATGCTGGAATAAAAGAAGAGATTTCTTAATGGTGACAGTGTGAGAAAAACTGGGAATGAGAGATGAAAAGATGGCCCTTGTCCTTATGAAGTTCTCAGACACTATCAAAATTGATATTTAATGTTGACAATATAACATTTACATTCCTATTATAATATAACTATAGATGTTTTGGTAAGTGTCTGCGGTCTACAGCACAGTCAGGAGGTGTGTTGTATTGACAAAGCTGGCCCTGGAAAACAGTGCTGGACAAGCTCTCTGAACTTCGGTTCCTCCATATTCAGAAGGTGGTAGGATGGATAAGGACGTGTTTTCTGGATTCAAGAGCAGATGTTTTATCACCTACATAAGAAATGGCACTAGGAGAAATTTTTTCGCTAGCAATTTTAGAAGAGAAAGGTCCATTCTTGCTGCACCGAAGTGTATTTGGGTCTTGCTTAGGATATTGGATTAATTGACCTCTGATATCTTTTTCAGCTCTGAAGTCATAATAGAAACTACATTATTAGAAATTCATTTTGCCATATGTCTCAAAACAAATCATCTTCAGAGGTCAGTGATTCTAATTTTACTCAGAAATGTCATCAGTATACACTCTTGCCCTTTGTTTTCCCAAGGTTTTTACTTGTTTCTCTAATTGAAAAGTAACACCTTGATGGCCAAAGTAGAATGATGCCTTGCGTAGCAGCCATTTTTTTACTTTTGGTACCATCTGGTAGGGAGCCAGTAGAGCAGTTTGCAATTGTTAGTAACAAGGTCACAAACCCACCCAGACACGAGCACAATCCTCTCTAGGAGAATCATCCAATAATGGATGTGGCCAAGCAACTTCATCTCTCAGGCATAGGCTTCCTAAAAAACAAAGGAAGATGGATTAAGAATATTTTCTCATAAGTAAACTGATAGATTGGGATGTTCTTGATATGCAAGGCATTTTCATTAGATAGAAAAAGGCATTTGATTTAATGATATAAAGGCCAAGTATTTTGGTACACTATGTTATCAACAATTCATCTGGATAAAGGATATTTGCAAGTTTCTGGTTACACACTATTGTTGGTAAATTGAAATCAATAGAGCATTTAAACATTATTGATTTCTTTTCAGACTTAAGGGCCACCTGTATATAAAATATATTGAAACTGAGCTGAGAATGTATAATCTTACATTGTTTAATGACATTCAGATGGGGTTGATTTAGAGATTTTTTTGAGAGGGAAAAATAAATACTTTTTATAAATCTTATACTTTATCTCTTTGTCATGTTAAATATTTAATTCTTAAATTATGAAAATAATCTTAACAATAGCTAACATTTACCAAGCACCTACTTTATAGCAGAAGCTGTGCCAATATTCTCTTTCATTCTCTCAGTCACCCTACAACGTAGGGTTGGTATTGTTAGCTCCCTTATATGTATCAGGTGCCTGGCACATGGTGGAGTGAGAGGTAGCACGTAGTATTCATGATAGCGTATTTCTCTATAATTTGAGGAGGCAGAAGACAAGGGAGAGTATGGTGGCTTGTCTTGAAAGATCTTCCTTCTCCCCACTGGTGAGTCGAGTGCCCTCTATTGATACATGCTCTTGTTAGTTCCCTTCTCTTAAATCTGGGCTGGCACTGATATTAGCCCATGACTAAAAGAATGGAAGGGAAGTGTGGTTGAATGACTTTTGAGGCTAGCTTAGGGGAATCCTTACAGTGTCTTGCAGGGTATGTTTGGGATGTTCTTCTGAAGGAATGTTCTTTAGTCTGATCACTCTTTCTAGCCGGCCAGTCTGGTCCATAGCAGGTCCAATATCATGTTTCTACTGAGATAATAATAACTAGATGGACGTCTATGCAGATGATTATGAGAACTCAAGCAAATGGAAGAATCCTAGGCTGCAGTTCCCTTAGTTCTTTCCTTTCTTAAATTGAAATGTTCAGGATGCCCTTTGCCAGGCCTTGGTGATAGAGGGATAAATGAGACAAGGCTCCCACCACAAGATGCTCATCAGAGAAAGACGCAGATCCATTTAGAACAGACGTGGGGAAGATTCCAAGAAAACTTTTCAGGTAGATAGTGCAGCAGGTGTGGTAACCCCTGGCTAAGAGAGTGTGAGGCTCTTGGTGGAAAGTGGAAAGCATGTGCCCAGATCTGGAGCTTAGCACGGCATGAGGCTGCGAGGCAAACAGGAACAGGATCAGTTCCTTCTGCGTAAAAGGAGGGAAAAAAAAGAAAAGCAACAACATAAAGAAATGTAAGGCTGTACTTTACAAGGCAGGTTTTGATAAAGTCCAGAAACTTACTATGTTTGAAGAGTCCACACCATTTTTCTCAATCCTAAAAAACTAAGATAAATTTTCTATAAGACAGAAGGCTGTTGACTATTGATCCTTTGCCAGTGGTTATAATAAGGAAATGGAGGGCAGTATTAAATTAAATCAAATTTTTAAAATTATTCACAATACAATATGCCAGACACTGTGCAAAGGCGTAAGCAAATCAGCACAATCCTTACCCTCCTGGACATTGGAAATCAAAATAAAGGAAATACTATGAAGCAACAGAGGAGATCTGGGAAAGCTATATGAGAATTCTCTCATCTGGGACCACCTCTAAAAGAACTTAGCACTTCTCTAAGATGCTCAGACTATTAACTTATTTAATTTTCACAATATATGTGTGATTTGGGTATTATTATATAATGTGTTTTCTGTGCCTCTTTTAAAGACAAAGAAACTGAGGTATAAGAAAATTAAGTAACTTCATGTTTCACAGCTTATAACTAACTGGTGGACTCTGATTTTAAAGCCAGGCAATTTGGTTTGAATATTTTCTCTCAACCACATCATGATACTTGGTGGTGTTATTTCTGGTAGTGTTTTTCAAATTGCAAATTTCCTACAGTGGGTTTCTCCAGTGCCCCCACCAGAAATGACAGGGGCTTAGTGTGGGGATCAGGAATCACATTTTTAAAATTTTATTTATTTATTTTGAGAGAGAGAGAAAGAGAGAGAAAGGCAGAGAGAGGGGAAGAGAGAATCCCACATAGCGTTGGCACTGTCAGCACAGAGCCCGACATGGGGCTCAAACTCACAAAGTGTGGGATCATGACCTGAGCCAAAATCAAAAGTCAGATGCTCAACTGACCGAGTCACCCAAGCACCCCAGGAATCACAATTTAAATAAGCACTCTGAGAGATCATGAAGGGTGCTGTCCCCAGACCATACTTGAAGAAACACCCCTCTAAAACATAGACTGGCCACGTGTGGGAATGCAAAGTCACTGTGATGGGTGTTAAGGACGCTAATTGGTGTTGCAGGGAGAATCAGATAGACATGAACACAGGGCAGCTGGAGTCCTGCAAAGCCTCCTGGCTGCCTCCCTACTCTCCATTAGGCATTTACACATATATCCCTACATTAACTTCCAGAAAGCCAAGGAATGAATAAATACTTGGCCAGCCACTTCAGGAAGGAAGTTCCCTGGTCCTTCTCTACGTCAATTATAAAGAATGAACTATGGCCAGTTCTTTCCTCTCCCAGCCTGCTTGTTAAAATCTTCTAAATTAACTTCACTCTATTAAAATCCTAGTTTTATTTTTTAATCATATACTTCCAGTTCCAAAACCAGTCATTTTAAAAACACAAATGAGACATCTCTACTGTGCAATATTACAACTGTTCTGTCAAAAGTAATTCAAAAGCAAGGGTTTCAAACAGACAGTGATTAGGTTGTTGCAGAAATTGTTGCACGAAGCAACTTTGATACGCAATATTCTCTATTAACATTTCACAAAAGGGTATATATATATATTAATTAGAGTGACATTTTACTTGACACCTGTAGTAACTCCTTCCATTATGGCATCTTCCTTTTGATCTTGTCAGTCTGTAGGCTGTATTATTTGCTGTATGGCACAGCAAATGCTGCCTCATAATTGACCCTTGGAGATCGGTGGTGGTGCATATAGATGACTTTTCTAGACAAAATATCACACCACTTCCCTTACGGCAAAGGATCTGAATCTTACTCCTATATAATACTTTGGTTTCTATTTTGAATCCCAGCTATAAAAACTGATGCCCAGATATGGGCAGTGAGTGACTCAGGGTAAAATGGGTAGGAAGGATAGAAGGTATTTCTAGAAGATTTTAAACATAATCTCAAGGTCATATGAAAATGTTGTTCCAGAAAGGCTGAATTGAGTTAAATTGTAATGGACTTGCCTCTTTCTGTCTTCCTTTCTTTCCGCTTTTTTTTTCCTTCCATCTCCTTCCCTCTCTGTCTCTCTTTTTCTCTCTTTCCTGTTCTTTGAGCTTACTCTGGATGTATTAATTGTCACTCGATTTCATCACTATGAAATAAGGAAGACAAGCTAGTGGTGATTGTGTACTATGTTCAGGAACTTAACATTCAGATTAAAATGCAACATTATAGGGGCACCTGGATGGCTCAGTCGGTTAATCGACTGACTGTTGATTTTGGCTCAGGTCATAATCTCATGGTTCTTTGTGATTTTGAGCTCTGTGTTAGGCTCCATGCCATCAGCCTGGAGTCTGCTTAGGATTCTTTCTCTTTCGGCTCCTCCCCTGCTTGATCTTGATCTCCCTGCCTCTCTCTCTCAAAATAAATAAACATTACAAAAATAAAATGCAACATTATAGTCATATAGTCTCTCCCTTCCTTCCTCTCCTTCCCTCCCCTCTCCTCTTCCTGCCACTCCTCTCCCCACTTCTGCTTTCCTGGGGGTTGCTTACAGTTCTCAGATTTCTCATTGTGACCTTCCCAGAAACTCCTTCAATTTACCTTCAAATTTAGAAGTAGAGTTTTCTATCGCAATAAAAAAAATCACAACATTGAACCTAACCTGGCCAACTTGGATTTCATACACATTTCTTTTAAAAACAAAAACAGTATCACCACGATAGTTTTTTATCAGCCAGACTTGGGTCACTAGCATCTCCTTGGAACTGGGAAATGAAATTCCCCACTCCCTGCCGAGCTATATTATTCAACAAATATCCAACAAATATATATTAAACACCTATCATATCACTTGTTGGAAGTACATTAGTGTCTGCTGTTATGACACTTCTAATATAATAAAAAGAGAACAGGGTATCATCGAATTCTTAAACTAAATCTAAATTACCTTAAAAAGGGGAATAGATGCTGTCCAGGCAAAGACACACACACACACACACACACACACACACACACACACACACGCACGTACGCATGCACATCAATGATCACTACAAGCAGGGAAATGCATTCTTATGAAGAGTAATATACTGTTATAGTCAGAAGGAATTACACACAGTTCAGCCTACCTTACGGATGGAACAACTGAGGCCCGGAAAGGGTAAGTAATTCAACAAGTAATTAAGAACACTAAAGTTGTGCTTTTGGTACCACACTTTTAACCAAGGGTTTCTCATCTCTAAATGAATATGGTGTTTTTCTTTGGTTTCCTCAGTCAATACTTTAACATCTGACGTCTACTTGCTAACGTACATGGTAAAGGGTAATGTACATGGTGTAGGGAAAACACTAGGCTGGGGTTAAATTTTTCTCATTTCTTGGAAACAAGGCTAATTTTAGTCCTTTTTTGCCTGTACTACAGTTAAGAATTTCTAAGAACCCATTTCTCAAAAAAAAAAAAAAAAAAAAAAAAAAAAAAAAAGTCCTTTGGAAAGATACTGTGGGTTCTATCCATTCTCCAAAACTTATAGGGATGTGAATAGGTCTTGAGTTAAAAATCATCATCATTGTCATCATCATCATCCAATTCCCTGTTCTGTGTTTGCACTCAGACCAAAATCCAGCAAAATCCTCCCTTTAAATGCCCCTTTACCTGAATTTTCCTCTACTAGGCTCATTTTTAAGGAGAAAATTCCAAACACAGCCTTCTTATTATCCCAACCACTAATCCCTTCTATTTCTCATGTACTTCCTGTTTAATGATTGTTTGCCTAGTAAAACTGCATAGGGAAATTATTCCAAACTGTTAACTCTCATTTTTCCCCTAGAGAAACCCCCCTATATACTTTAATGATAATAGCCATTTCCTTTATCCATGTTCATTGTCGAGATCCCATTATTTTCTGTACCTCAGACCTTCATTATTCTAAACTCTATTAGAATTTCTATAATAAGTTGCCTGTAAAAGTTTGCTAAATTAATAGACCTACATTAAGTCTCAAGCTGGAATAATCTCCAGACCCTGACCCATCTCTCCAAGAATTTTCCAGGGAAAACCTACCTTGGAGGGTTCAGTGTGTTTCAGTAATGGCAATAACATACAACAGGGTCTCCAAGGGCATCTGTTACTTCTTTTATAACAGGAGCCCTGGTATCCTCTATGGCCAAACTCAAGGCCATTAAGTGGCCATATGTCTTGTGGATGAAGGATATCATAAGATAGATGAGGAACCAGGCTCCTTAGCATGGTTTCTGAACTTGCCTCTGTTTACCTACTATCTACTTCTGTCATCCCCCCACCAAAGCTTTATATTTAGTAGCATGGATCTGCTGCTATTTTCCTGCATATACCAAAGCTTTAAAATGCCCTCAAGTTTTCCCATTTGTTATCCTTTTGTCTTTTACACCATCCCCTATTAACCTGCCTAGTGTTGTTTATTATTTAATAACTCAACTTGGGGCACCTGAGTGGCTCAGTTGGTTAAGCATCTGACTCTTGATTGCAGCTCATGGTTCATAAGATTGAGCCCCATATCGGGCTCTGTGCTGATGGTGTAGAGCCTGCTTGGGGTTTTCTCTTTCCTCTCTCTCTCTACTCCTCCCCGACTCATGCATGCTCTCTATCTCTCTCTTTCAAAATAAACATAAAAAAATAAAAAATAAAAATATAAACATAAAAATTCAAGTTACATATTGCCAACTCTAGGAAGTCTTACTTGATGATACCTCATCTTCTGATATACAGGGTGATTAAAAATAATTTAATACATTCAAAAATGTATTATTATTCCATTGTGTAGAAACAACAGTTAAATAAGGTAGAGGGTTATTTGTATCTCAAAGAAAAATTTAGTTCCAGATGATTTTCAGGTGACTTTTTCCAAATCTTTATGCAACAGATTATTACATTTGTTTAAAAGTCTCTCCAGTATACAATTGGCTCTATGAAACTAGTGCAACTTTATTTCTGAAGACAGACGACCATGGCATAAAAAGGAAAATCAGGGGCACCTGGCTGGCTCAGCTGGTAGAGCATATGACTCTTGATCTCAGGGTTGTGAGTTCAAGTCCATGTTGGGTATAGAGATTACTTAAAAAAAAAAAAAAAAAAGGAAAACCATAGGCCAATATCAGTTATTACAATAAAAGCAAGAATCTAAATCAAACATTATCAAAAAAATTTGACAGTTTTAAAAATAGTTATAATCAAAAAAGATAATTTATCAAAAGTAATTTAGATTTATCATAGGAATAGAAAGGTGGTAATATACAAAATGTATATTTCATCTATCAAGTTATATATTAGGAGAGAAGGTAATTTCATGAAACTTAGCATTATTTATAATAAAATATCTCACCAAACCAGGACTATAATGGAGCTCCCTTAACCTGATGAAGATACATGAACTCCACCTCCTCCCCCCAAAAATTATAGAAAACATAATTCTTAATGGTAAAAATTTAGAAGCCTCTTTCCAACCCCTCTCCCAGCATCAGGAACAAGACCAGTGTGTCACCACCACTACAACCACTTAACATTATCTTCAAGGCACAGATAGATAGAAAGATAGAAGATCAATGGATAGATGATAGATAAATATATAGATAGATAGAGAAGAAAACAAAGCACTTGTTATCTGTAGAAGATATAGCTGCCCACATTTAAAAAATAATTTTATTTTTTAAATTATTTTTAATCTTTATTTATTTTTGATAGAGAGAGAGACAGAGTGTGAGCAGGGAAGGAACAGAGAGAAGGGGAGACACAGAATGTGAAGCAGGCTCCAGGCTCCAAGCTGTCAGCACAGAGCCCAATGCGGGGCTTGAACTCATGAACCACAAGATCATGACCTGAGCCAAAGTCGGAAGTCTAACCAACTGAGCCACTCAGGTGCCCCTAAAAAATAATGTTAAAACCTATAAGTAAGCCAATATAGACAGCAATACAATAAAAAGATAATATTTACAATGGCACCAAAAATTAAAATACCTAGGAATAAACAAAATACGAACAATATATTTAGGGAAAATTATGACTTTGCTAACTGAATATCAAAATAAATTGAAAGGTACAGCATAGAAATGGATGGGATAGTTCAATATCATAAAGGTGCTATTTATTTCCAAGTTGATCACTAGGTTCAATGCAATTCTGATGAAAACTTCATTGTTCCTTTCTTCAGGAATTTAATAGGCTAACTCTTAATTGTGTGTGAAAGAGATAAAGGACAAAAAGTTAGAGGAAACAGAATAAGAGCATGTGTAAACATGCTATTCCAGTTACTAATATTATTATGAAGCTACATTACATAAGAATGGGTGGTATTCGTACAGAGTTGGACAAATCGATCTTTGGAATAAAACAGATTTCAAAAGCAAAATCACTAATATATGGAAACATTTTACATACGAGATGACATTGAAGACCCGAGAGAAAAGGAGAGGCTATTCAATATATGATGTTGACATGCTTATTATTTAGAAAAATAAATATAGATAGACCCCTACTATATGCTGTATATGACAGAATCAAATGGGTAACGATGATTACAATGAGAAACTGTTAAAAAGTATAGAAGACTATCTTTATAACTAAATTTCTCCTTTTACAAGAATAAAACTTGTTCAGCTTAAAAGTAAATACTAGTAAATTCAATTATATTAAAATTAAGAACTTCAGTTCATCAAAAGATGATACTAAGAAATCTGTAATGCATATAACTGCACGGATTTATGCCTGGAGTATGTAACAAATTCTGAAAACTATAGCTTTAAAGTAAGAATAATTCTCATCTGGTACTACGAGAAATGTGAAGTGGTACGACCACTTCGGAAAACAATATGTCAATATGTCATATGACAATATGAATATGTCATAAAATTGATCACATACATATCCTATAATCTGGCAGTTCCATTCAGCTGCACAGTTAAAGTCAGCCCTAGAGAAGCTCTTGCTTATGGGACAAAGATATACGTCAAGGATGGTCCCAGCGGTGTTTGTAATAGTAGATGTCTCAAGTTAGAAGATAGGTTCATGGGCCTCTGTTCTATTGATATGTGCCTTGTCTTATGTTTATGTTGCATATTTTCTACTGAACTATTAAATACTGCATAATTTAAAACATTATGACATTTTAAAAATTCACGACATGCAAGGGGCATAAATAATATTCTAAGAAAATTCAGAAGAGAACATCATTATTTTAAGATTATTTTAAGACGGTGAGAGGAGAGAAATTCTTGTGTGTGGCAGCATTTTAACAGGCCCTGAAGGATGTATTATTCATTATTTATACCTTGCCCTGTTTTTCAAAAGATTTAAAATTGCTTATAAAAATGTTATGAAACAAAATTAAAAAGTAACAAGGTACAAAAACCAGGATGTAGGGAAAATAATGAGTAAAAAAGAAAAAGGGAACAAGAAAGGCATAACATTAGCAGATTGGAATTCAGAGCATTAAGTTAATTTTTTTAGGAGGTGGGATGTCAATTTTTCTCTAGCTGAATGAAGACAAAATTATTATCAGTTATTATATCAACAGTTAATAAGTCCATTGAAAGAGAAGGGCAGGGCTTTTTTGTTCTTTGCTTGTTGGTTTGTGTTTCTCTTTTTTTGGCACTATCTTCTTAAAAGGAGATGCTATAAAACATGGCAATAAAGGCCATTCCGAGCAAAAGAACAAAATTAAGACACCAATATAAAACTAAATAAATAAATACACAAGTAAGTAAACAGATGATGTAAACAGGAGTCAAAGAGGAATTCTACCTGCCTTTTCTATAGATGCTTGATGATGATTAATATGTTTTCAAGGCCAGACTGGGACCAGAGAGACTGAGAGTAACACTCAGTAGTACTCAAAGTGTTGACCCTGGACCAGCAGTGAGCAGCACTTCCAGGGAACTTGCAATAAATGCAAATTCTTGGCAACACTCCAGACCCACTGAACTGGAAATCCCAGGTATGAGGCCCAGAAATCAGTATTTCTAGCAACTCTCCCAGGCAGTTCTGATGTATTCTAATGATTGAGAACGCGAAGGCTAAGGAGTTTGGATTATGAGCTACATGTAATAAAGGACCACTGACATTATTTGTGTCCAATCTAAAACCCCTTTAGGTTCCTGTCCTCCGTATCCCAGGGTCCATTTCCCAGGTAATTTCTGTCATTCAGATATGGCACTATGAGCCAAAGTAGATCCTCCTGGCTTCTAGTGCTTTTAAATTGTGTAAGAAAAATTTTAAGCAGGATTTCTCAAGCTTAGTATTTTTGACATTTGGGGTTGGGTAATTCTTTGCTCTGAGGGGCTTTCCTGTATATTTACGATGCTTAACGGCATTCCCATAGAATGTTTTCTAGCATCCCTGACCTCTCTACCCATCAACTCCCTAATGTCAGTAACATCACTTCCCTAATGTCAGTCAATCAAAAATACCTCCAGATATTGCCAAATGGTTTCTGGGGGACAAAACTGTGCCAGTTGAGAATAACTGTATTGAAATATTCCCAAATTAAAATGAATAGCCTGGGTGTCATTCAACCCTTGAGGCTGCTCTTACCTTTATGCTTGGTGCTACCAGCATTGTATTAAGGATCAGACTGGATGAGAAATTCTTCTAAAGACCGCATATGCCAACCCAGAGTGCATCCAAATTAAGCTGATAATGAAAATGATATGATGATCATGAAAATAAAACTATAATAATTTAGCTAAAAAATCTTGAAATGGTCTCCCTCTAGAAGGAGAACCCAGAAATGTAGGAAGTTAATTCCGGAGCCTTTTAAAGATAACAGACTTCCCATTAAAGCCAACGTCAGCCCAGAAGAATTAATTTTAAAAAGATTTTGGATGATGGAAGTCTTTAAATTTGAGTGTGCCATTATCTTAGGGATTTATCAAACATTCAGATTCCTGGGCTTTATTCTCAATTATTTTGATTTAGTAGGCCTGGCTGGTGCCCAAGAAACAACATTTTAATAAGCTCTTTAGGTATTTTTGATGCAGATGTGGGAAATACTGCTTTTGAAAATGAATACAGGAAAGCTGAGTTACTTTGCTAATTAAGACACACTTCCTTTCCAAATACAGGTTTTAGTCTGGACTATTCACTGCCACCTTTTATCAAAAGGAGGAGACAGATGGTTATGGTGAAAATAAGTGAAACAGCCTTGACATAAAATAGTAGGTGCTGATGGGTGCCATGGCTAATTAGAATACCGCAGTAGCTACTAAGCTACAGGTGATCATTGTCAAGCAAAACTGAGGTTCATGAGCACCAGGTCTTCTGATACTAAACATAAGTTGGACCTCTCTGAATTTTATGGCAGTTCTTCTAACCTTAAAAAGACAGTTATCAGTAATTTGACTTCTGTTCAGGTTCTTAATTTTTCAGGCCAGATTTGGACCACAAATCGCATGTTGTGACATCTGTCATAAAGGAACCAGTCCATCCAACGACTAGTGAAAAGAAAGTCAGAGTAGCAGGATTCATGTCTAAGCTGGAGGTTTCTTTGAATTGCATCTCTACTATACACGAAATCCTCAATGTTTTTTTTTTTTGTTGTTTGTTTGTTTTATTTGAGCACTGTAGCCCAAACTTCCAGTATGTAAAGCTGTCTATACTTGTACAGCCAATGTGTTGGTTTGGAGAGAAGAAAGGGAAAAGATACTGAAGGGAAGGGAGACATTTCCAGCCCTGCCTCTTGATGGTTCCAGTGGAGATGGCCACCATTGCATTCACTAGATATATCTATCTGAGTTCCCTTTGGAGATGAACTGTCTAAGAGGGTAGGTAAAGTCAGAGCTGCAAGAGGAGCAGAAAGACACAGCACTGGGAACTCACTAGGGTGTCATTCAGTCTAAACCACCTGCCTACATCCAGAAGTATGCTTTGCAAAAGGAAGGTGAAAGGTCAGAACCTGATTAAAGCCAATAATAATAGTTATCAAGTTAGTGAGCTAACCTCCTAGACAGCCATACACATGCATGTACACACTTGTAAATCAGACACTTGGTGACACACAACTGGTAAATCTTGAAGCTGGAAATTAGGATCTATACATGTCTGTCTACAAAATGCATGCTTATAATTTTTACATAGGGTTTCCATTCATAAATGATTTAAACAGCAAACTCTCTGCAAATACCAAGTACACAGTTTTGAATCATATCTGCTCTTAGGTGAACATTCAAGGTACTACATGAAGTTAAAAAGAATGTTCTAATAGACAGCACTCAGTCTTGATGTAATGCAGTTCTCTATTCTCAAACACAACCTCTTCTATGACAAACATAAATTTAATGATAGCTTTAAAAAAAATTTTTTGGCCGGGAAAGAAATACTACCTTGTAGGGGAAATATAAAGTCCTAAAAGGAATATATATATTATGTATACATGTATGTATGTATTATATATGTGACATATATAATATATATACTGAAATACATATATATGTAATATATATAATATATATAATGTAATATATATATAATGTATCTTAAAATCAAGAAAATGCAGTAATTTTCTTTCTCTCCAGAATCTCTAGAGCTCTATAAAACCCTTATCATTGCTACAGCCCTGTAAGGAAGAAATGCACAGAAATTTCTAGACAGCATTTTCACAGAATTGGAAAACTTGGGTTATTCCAGCATCTTCACAAGTTTCTGAAATAACAAAGAAATACAGAAATAGCTTCAAAAAAGGAATACTAATAAGTAGGACTACACCCTCAAGACTGAACTTTTTGAATTTGCATACAGAAAGCTTAAAAACTTTCTGAATTGAATACAAGATTATTACACGAGAAGGTGCCCAGCACACGAGCCTCTGAGATAGGGACTTACGTGGAGCCCAGATGATACTCACTAGAAATTGAATCAGGCAATGGAAAAGAATTAGGACCAAGATACTTTGCAAGGATTTTGTGCTAATTAAGCCCCTCTCCCCCAATTGTTTAATATCAGTGTTTCACAATGGAACTGCTCTTAACATTTAATGTAGGGAAATTCTTCTTTGCAGAAACAGTTCCAAGGACTATACACAACACCAGTAATTTCTCATCCTCTAAGTAAATGTTAACACCTCCAGGCAAGAAAAATGCCCTTGACCATTAAATGCTCTCTAGCAATGCAGAACCGTCCCCTAGTTAAGAACCATTAATTATGACTGAATTCTGTTAAGTAAATGTGTGATGAAATTTTTCTTTAAGTAATTGTAGTATTTATTCCATGATATTTCCCCCAAATAATCCTGTTTGAGCTAATAACATCGAAAGAAAAGAACCTCTTCATGTTTAATTAAGAACAATATTTGGGTCCCTTCAATCTTCCTGTATTTATTAGTCATAATTCCAGAGGATATTGGTCTGCTAGGTGTGAGTGGCCAGGCTCCACCTGCATCTTCCCATCTGGAGAATGGTTCTGGAGGGAGATAGTTACCCTTTGTTTGGTTATTACCCTCACTAAAAGTCATCTTTACTTCTTTAGCTAATTCCAGGGGTTAAAGAGGAAGTTCCAATATTTAGATTCCATTCCAACCCCATTACAATTACAATGCAAGTTCAACAAAATTATATTTATACCAATTATAGTTCTGACACTATACTAAATGTTGCATATAAAATGCTGGATAACCGAGACATGGTATGAACCTTAGAAACTCATATTCTAGTAGAAGATACACACATGGGAACAAATAATTAGTATAGAATATGATTAATACTAAAGGAGTGCATAGTACAATAGTACAATCCTGAAGCAACACAGAGAAAAAAGTAAATACCTGTATCACAGATACAGAAGGCATTTTAGGAGATATTCAAATTCATTACATGAATGGCCATGGAGATTTTTTTTTCTAATCAGTGTGATTGGCCTAAGGAACAATCAAAGACCTTTAACCAAAATAGTTCGTGGAATAAAAAAAGAAATACAATATTTCTATAAAGAAGAGCAGAGAGCAGTAAGAAAGTAGCCTAGAGACAGAATTAGATTCAGTTCATTTAGGACTTAATGCATGTAAGATGACAGTCTCATCCAATTGCTTAAAACCCTCAAATGGGTCTCCATTATCACAGAACACTACTCAGCAATTAAAAAGAATAGATGGGCACCACCACGGATGAAACTCAAAATAGTTATGCTGAGTGAAAGAAGTCAGACAAAACAAGAGTATATGTTGTACTAGTCCATTTATCTAAAAGTCTGAGAAATGCAAACTAATCTATAGTGAAAGCAGATCAGCAGTTGCCTAGGGATGGAGATGAGGGTGTAGTGATGGGGAGAAAGATTACAAAGGGATGCACGGAAGCCTTTGAATGTGATAGATAGGTTCACTCTCTTGACTGTGAGGATGGTTTCATGGGGATATTTATATGTCAAAAGTTATGAAATTGCATATGTTAAATAGATCTCATTTACTGTATGGCAATTACACCTTAATAAAGTTGACAAAAAAAAACTAAACAAAAAAAGGTATTCTACACTGCATTTGACTGCCTAAAAGCTCTCGAATACACATAGAACCCCAAATAGTTTCCCACTGGAGTGGGAAAGAGAACTGGGTGAATGGGGTCCTAAGAGAAATGGGACTTTTCTTCACGTACTTCTAAATTCAGTTAATCAGATACTGTGATGTACCTTCTCCATACCGAGCACTCCTGCTGATATTGAAGACACATTACTAAACAATACAGAAAAATCACTATCTCTGAGAAAAATATGGTGTGATCATACATACCATATTATTTAATTTAAAATATTAAATATAAAAACCAGTTGAAATTTAATTTGTAAAATGCTTATTTCTAAAATCACTGTCTTTGTATTCATATATATGTATATGTAATATGTGTGTGTGTGTGTGTGTGTGCATGCGCTATTCATTTTATTTCTCCTTCCTAGAATTATTTTCCTGGACTCTTATTCACCTTTTAAACTTCTATTTTTTTCTAAAGGCAGATCTGAAGTGCTCCCTCCTTTGCGGGTTTTTTCCTAAGCTCAGTTGTACACTGGGCACCCCTTTGTGTACATCCTCACAAAGATTCAACCATACTTCAATCATATAACCCATGAATCTTCTTTCACTTATTTACTGGCATGAGTGTCTCCTCAACTACAGTATTATCTTTATGAAAGTCATTGTCTATATATGCTGAGCAATTATTCTCATGCCCAACAAATAAGTATATACTTATTGAAAGAATAGCTGTGATGCTTCTCATTCTTATCTTAGCTCATATGTTCAAAGGCATGAATGGAAAAGCAGCACAACCTACTGTGCCAAATTTACTCTACCAGTGTTGGTCAGTAGGGCCTCTACTGACAAACATTCTAGTGTCATTTCTGAATCCTACACAGAGGGTCTTGTTTGTTTCGAAACACCCATCATGGGGTTAGTAGGGGGATGTGAATATATAAGCACTACATACTTGTGATTTCTTGAATTAGAAATATGTAATTAAGACATTATATAAAACAGTACTTTAAACCATTTTTCTGTCCAAAGTGGAGTGCTACCATTTCTTCCTAGAATGCATATCCTTTTTCCTATTTGCATTTTGGGTGCTAAAATTGAGATACCCTTCATTTTCTCACATGTCCTTATTTAGATGAGGGTAAAAAAAAAGAGTGACAGATTATCTGGCTCTACAAAATAATAATATTAAATTAGGAGTGGTTGAGAAATGATGAGAAAGAAAAGGGGGACAGGTGACTAAAGATGACTTGGTGGAGGTAGACAAAGGAATACAAAGTGTGAGAATCTCCTTGACAGGGAAGCCCCAAGGATGGATATGTGCTATGGTAAAGCTGCCCTGTGTGACTGGTGTTTCATAAATGTCAAGGGATTTCAACCACAGTCTGAGTCAGGTCAGAAAGAAGAAAATGGCCACAAGATGCAGACACGGATAGGTTATAGAGGTAAGTGTAAGTATGAGGAACATGGAGCTGAAAGTGATTTAAAAAATGTAGACATGAGGCTTCTAGGTGGCTCAGTTGGTTAAGCATATGATGCTTGATTCTGGCTCCGGTCATGATCTCACAGTTCTTGAGTTTGAATCAGTCTCTGTCCTAGCAGTGTAGAGCCTGCTTGGAATTCTCCCTCTCTCTATGAGTCCCCACTGCTCTCACGCTCTCTTCTCTCTCTCTCTTTCAAAATAAATAAATAAACTTTAAAAAATGTAAATATTACACAAATCTTGACAGATAATGGATTTCTTATGAAACATGATAGCAGAGTAAAGATTTTATGGAAATATCAAAGGATAGGACAGTCTGGGTTACAAAGAGCATAATATGATCATATCTTTCTTTACAGATTATGATAGATCTTTGACTATTATTTTATTGAATTCTTATGACTATTACAGAAGATAAGCAGGTCAGGAACGATTATCCTTTTGGAATGAACTGAACCTTCTAGAAGTTAAAAACCTAGAACCAGTGAGTCAGGGAAAGAAAATGTTCCAACATATCTTCCCCCTTTCCATCCCAGGTCTCTCCTCCTCTTCCTCCTTTCCTTTAGTCCTCCCTCCCTCTTCCCTCTTCTTTCTTTCTCTCTCTCTCTTTCTTTCTTTCACAGAGCGTATGTGAACCTTCATTTAACACTTAAAACCTTGTACACTGGGGCTTATGATTTGAAATATAAGTAATAAACACACACAGCTATAGATGAAGCTATAGGAAATAATGAAGTTGAAGCCATTAGGTGGCTTGACTTTTTGACATAAACATGTAATATGAACTTATATATTGCCATTGACTTTTCCCCAGGAATTAAACACGAAAGATTCTGACCATGTAGATCTGGTGTATTTGGACTTAATCACTTCAACTTTTACTAAAATGTGACTTCTTGGGGGTTTTGTATGTATGTATCAGTATATTACATGTGTATAGTATACTGTATATGTATATACACACACGCACGCACGAGTGCATGCACACACACACAGAACTTAAATAATTTTAGACCAAAACCAAGAAATTCTCTCTTATGTCTGCGGTTGTTTGACTGGGTTAGGAAATTGCATTTATAAAAGCCCTTTTGGCCAGAAACAATGTTATACTCTGGATAAGAAACTTCTTTCTTCTTTGATGAAGACAATTTTTTTTTTTCTTTTCATGGGAACTAAACTATTCTCCAATTCCCCTGGTGGGATATGAATTAATATAGTAGAACAGAGTTTACCCTCAACAGCTGCGACTTGCACCTGTGGTGTATTTTTTAATCCTTTTTCACTGCAGTATGATAGAGAAAAAAAGCAGGGGGAAAGGCTTTATGGGACCTTCCAACTGAGATGCTTAATGCATTATTAGGAACAGAAATTCTCAGTGGGATTTACCCACTCCTATTAGGAATTAGGCTTAGAGAACCAAATATGAAAAGTATATAACATTTCCCCAACCTGAACGGAGATTGGCAGTGGGATCCACACCAGTCATTTTCTGGTTTTTCTCCAATCTGTCATATCAGGGTTCCCCAGATAATTTCATCTCTTGCCTTCTTTGATCCATAGCCTAGAGAGCAGAGGTATTTATAGCTCCATACTGGCATTGTGTGAGCATCACTGGCCAAGACAGAGCACACAATCAGCTTTGCTGTATGCTTGTTCCACATCATTAAGCATTAATGAAGTGATCTCTAATTGTTTCTCATTCCTGGGCTCCAGGCTTTTTATTGCTCAGTACTCCTGTGTAGCTTTCCTTAGAAGTCAAGTTAACCCTCCCAACTGTTGAGATGGCAGGCCCACGCTTCCCTGTGGAGGCAATGCCATTAACCTGCTATGAGTTGGAAGGCAAAGGAAGGGGAAAGGATGTTCTTAATCATGGTATCTAAAAAACATCCTCAGTGTAGCTTTCAGCTGCCAATTCTTTCACCTCTGAATCCCATGTGTTGCCATCCACTTTCAGCTTTGCGTGAAGATCTCTGCCAACTATCAAAACTATCCTAGCACCGTCCATTGCTATTTGGAGAATTTTTCAGCAATGGATGTGCATAAAAGTGTACAATTTCTGGGGAAACATCTCTAGGAAATCATGTGTATTAAGAGAAAGTTGTTTAGAAAATACAGACAATTATAAGGAAAGCAGTCAGCCAATTTACACCATCACGCAGAGATAGGGACTTTTCATATGCTTTGTATAAATACTTTGAAAAAAATGGTTTAAATGTGTGTCAGCAAACAAATCCCTTCCATCAGAAATAGAAAAACATGATCAGCTTATACGTGTATTTTGAGAGAGGAGGAAAGTTTTATTGCTGACTGTTAAAAAATAAAAGTGAAAGGAGCAAATGCTAACAAAGACTCTCACCACCCTTGACAATTTAATAAGTGGAGATTATGACAGTATTATTATCTTAGCAGAGTATTTAATTTCACCTAGAATATCCCCATAAAGCCCATGTGGCAAATCTAGCTTAAAATTCAGTGCCAACTTTCAAACTGGACAAATATGACCTGAAATCTCAAAACACAGCAAACAGTTCCTGTTGACCAAGTAGTAAAATAAAATTCAGGAAGGGGGAATGGTGAGCTTGAGAAATTCAACAACCTCAGGAGTTATTAGACAGAAGACTGTTCATTTTTAACGAGGACTGTAGGTTATTTAGGGTACACAGATGAATGTGGTTCTGATTTATAATATCAGCCACATATTGCATACAAACATTTAAAGGAAGGTCAAGTTGTAGTAAAGTTTCTATGCGGTCAGGTTACATCAAAATGCATTCTGAAGAGTTTGATTAATATGACTGCACTGAATTAGAAAGGGAGTCAATTATTTTCTGCTTATTTTGAAATATTAGTGCCCCATATCGAAGCGAAAAATACCTAAAGAACATATGCTCCTTTAGGTATCCACTCTGTCATCATTTTGCATCTCTGAATTTCTGTCTTCCCTTCAGGACCTCCTATAAAAGTCAGCCAGCCATATTTTTGCTTAAGCAGATGCATGTGCGTCTTTGACTTAGTTTGCTGCCCTTGTGGCTCCAGGGGTTCAGTGCTTATGGCATTGCCCTGCAACAACACGTGTTGGTGGCTGAGACTTCGGCATGCCTGTCACTTCATTGTGGATTGTACTGCACAGTTGAGTGCATCTATCCTTTGAGTGACTGCAGGGACAGGGCCTGGGAGACAGTCAGAAATCAGAGTGACAACTTAGCTCGAACAGATCCCCTTCTCACGTCCACTTCAGAGGACGAGCGCCTGTAGCTGGCATTTCAACCACATCTATGGGCTTAAAAGTACATATTTACTTAAAGCCATAGGATATGAAAATCTGAATAGGAGTTTAGGTCCTCTTTATTTTTTACAGTTGAAGAAAGTGGTACCTACGGAAATGAAGGGGCACTTTTGCCTGGTAAGCATCAGGACTTGGTCTTGAACTTACGTCCACTGACTCTTGGTACCCCCAGAAACAAGGCTCTTTTTATATTCCCTTATTACATTGTTATACCACTGGACCAGGGAAGCTAAGGTCTTGGGTTCATCTACAGTGTGAGTAGAGTTTTCCTCTCTTTTTTGATACAGTCTTCCTACCTTCCACACCAGTGAAACTGCCTTGCGAAGTTGATTTAGAAAGAAAACTTTATATGAAAACATGGTTTACTCAGTCTAATTCCATTATCTTTTCTGGGAAAGTCATTCAAAGTCTAGATCCTGTTTATGTTTAATCTCTCAGTATATGTGGTTAATATAGGATCTCTCATTATATCTATAAAATAGGTACTCAATCAATGTATTTCATTGGAATTAATTGTTTCCTTGAATTATTTGGGGATGTGTGTACAAAAGGAAAAGTGGGCTGTCAATTAAACAGATGAAACTGTCCACGTCAACAGAATTCAAGTGTATTCATAGTTTGAAATAATTCTTCCCATGAAGAAGGTTATGTATACAGTAGACAAGCACTTCCAGCTGTACTGTCTTAGCTATCCACCAATTTACCCTTCCCTGGCCTAGGCAGTATAAAAAGAAAGGTGTTAAGAGGGTGTTAACAATAGGGCTGGAAGGAAGGTTCAATCCATTCCAGATGTGGTAGTTGACACCTTGTCTTAACTTTGTTCTCAGTCTAACACCTCATATATCATTGACAAAGGGCCAATCAGGAAACACACCCGAAGACTGAGGTATCATGATTAGGTGCTAATAATTAGGGCTGGAATTCCTTTGACTGAAACAAACATTTTAGTAGTCTGTTTCTCAGAGTTTCACACTAGATCTTTTTCACCTGACTTTGCGATTACACTTTTTAAACCCAATTTTGCAATTACACCCCTTTTATTCTACTGCTCACTCTATTTGAAAACCATGGGTGTGCTTTGTTTTCCCTTTTTCTGCCCTATTTGGAAACCACAGGATATGATATTCTGAGCTGCACTGCAGAACCTAATTTATCACTAGGTATGGGTTTAATGCTTCCTTTTTTTGCAGAACAAGAGAGTAAAAAAAGGCAAATAAGTTTTTAGTTTTATTTTGAAAAGTGTTTTGATCCAAAAGACTTCTTGAAAGAGCTTCAGAAACCACCAGGGACAACCCTTTAAGTACCACTGAATTAAAAGATATTCTCATTAAGCTGACTAATTTCCAAGAGTTTTGGAGCATGAATATAGAGAGGGGAAGCACAGATAGAAGCTGAGATTTGAAAATGGGTAACATACTGAAAAGGGCGGAGGACAGTTCTTATACTGAGAACAGGAAGATTGAATCAATGGAAGAAAGAAAGCATTTGACTAATGTAGAATCGGTTGTTCTCGAAGACCCAAGCTTCTTCAGGTGTGGCACTATTATACCACTTCAGTGAGTGAATAGCCTAAGACAGGTACAGACGGTTGAGGTCACATTTCAGTTATACATACATTTACTTACAGATTAGTAAATGTTTTCCAAAATCTATGCCAAAACTATTGTTCTCCAAAACTCCCCTCCAGTGTATTTGAGAGGAACAAGAGTGCACCAGACCATTTAACAAATCAAGATCCCTATCAAAAGAGAAATTAATGAAACCACTTACCTTAGTTAGATGGAGGAGCCCTAAACTGAGGTGAGGTTGTAACTCTAAAATCTGATATTCATTTTAGATCTCATTGAAAAGCTGACATTTAAACAAAGACAACATATGAGGAATGTAACCATGCAGCTACCTGAGTGGAAAAGAGCCAGTGCAAATGTCCCGAGGTCAGGAAAATGCCGGACTGGCTAAGAAAAACTATGAGAAACCAGTGTGTCTAAACTAGAGTTGCAGTGGAAAATAAGTAGAAGTAAAATGGTGTCAAATTGTGTAGGGTTTTGTAGGTCATTTCAAGAATTTTGGCTTTTACCCTAAGTGAAATGGGGAGCCATTGCAGGGTTTTGAGCAGAAAACTAACATAATCCGATTTATATTTAGAAAGAACGACTCTTGATGATTCTGAAATAATAGTGAAGGAAAGGGCAAAGAAGGAAACAAAGAGAAAAGTAAAGGGTTACCACTGAGTCCCCAAGGTGACCTCTATCAGTTTCTTCCTTCCCTGTATTAGGCACTGCAGTATGCTCCTTTTCAACCTTAACAGGTGGAAACTCATTCATTCCCCTCCTTTTGAATCTGGGGAATGCTTAATGACTTACCTGAGTAATAAAATGAGATGGAAGTAGTAGAAGGAGGACTTCATAAAAAGCTTTGAAATATTTCTTTTAAGGTTTGCTCTTGAGAAATTCCAGCTTAGAACCTAGGCACCATGCTGTGAGAAACCCAAGCTACATGGGAAATCCATATGCAGATGGTCCAGTTGACAAGTCCACCTGAGCTCTAGTAAACAGCAGTATCAACTACCAGCCAAGTGAAGCCATCTTGGACATCTAGTCTCAGGTATCATCTGACTGTAAATGAGTGAAAGACCTCAAGTAAGAACCATTCAGTGGAGTTCACTCAACACCAAACATAATGGAGAAAAATAAAATATCGGTTTAAATCACAAAGTTTTGGAGTAATTTGAAATAATCTATGCAGCTATACATGATTTCTCAGTCCATAAAGAGGTAGCAGTAGAGGAGTGAGAATAGAGTCTCAAAACGATTGCTGTAGAGCAAAGTAGATCATCTGACTGATTGATGTGCAAGCAAACAGAAGAAAGCCCAAGAATTAAGGATGACTACGTGATGTTTTACCTGAACAAGAGAGGCAGAAATTAACATTGAATAAGTTGTTGGATGGCTACAGATGGAGAAAACATAGGTAAGGAATAGGCTTTTGAGCAGAGAAGTCATAAATAAGTGATTTATGAATTTATTTGGTAACGTAGGATAGGCAAACAGGAAACATTAAAAACAGAAGATTACAGGAAGAGTATTATTAAAATCCATTCATAAGGTAAATCTGACCTTCTTAAGAGTCATTTCAGAATGGACGGCAAACAAGAAGAAAATGTGTAATCCAAAGAAAAGGTCAAGGAAGACAAGGACAAAGTCAAATGTCAAAGAAAGAGTCATATTACTTGGAAAATATGGTTGTAGTTTATGAAGTTACACACAAAAGACAATGTCAAGAGTTCTACAGTCAGGGACAGATAAATGGACATTCCCTCAGCAATGATAAATTTGTGAAAGCATATAAAAAATTCTGAATAAACTGTTCTAGTCAGAAATGGATAAACGAGAAGGAAACATGTACACACCCCTTTGTGAAAAGGACCACCATGGATTATGATTTTTGTGTTTTAAGTGTATGCCAGGGCATTTTTGCATGTATTTGTTTTCTTTCTATATGACAATGAGATGGAAAGATAGTTTTGATTTTGTTTATTTTCAGAAAGAGGGTAAGCGTGTCATTTTGTGTCTTATTCCAAAATGTTTAGGTTAAATGTTGTGGCTTTATTTGTACAGAGGCACTTGAACTTTTAAGGAAAATCTGTGTCTTAACAGATTTTCAGTGTAATTACAATATATTAGTCATTCAAATAGATTTATATAAGCTTTGGTTAAATATCAAAAGTTAATATTCTGCGTGCACAAAACCCCCAGCCCACCTTTGCCCTTCTGACTTAGGAAGAAAGTAAATATAAGCACTTCTAAAAGATCAATTCCCAAAAGCATTTTTTTTAACAACCAGGAACAGAGAAAAGGGAGGATTCTTTGTCTTTGCTTTTATAATCTCGCCTTTTTGTTATGCTCCCTTGAGAAAAGAATGGATGGGGGTAATATAAGAAGTAGAAGTAAAGTCAACCCCACTTTGTCAAACTATAACAAGGATCAACACGTTTATCTTGCTGCTTGAGATTCAAATGTAGTTAGAAACATACTTTCATTTTTATCATATAAAACCTAATTCACTTCTCACTGCCAGTGTTCAGAGGGGTTATCCAACAGACATAGAGGCATTGATTAATTTTCCTATACTCTATCTACCCTGAAAGCATAAAATATGGTACTCGGCACTATTTTTCAGCCTCATCATCAGTATTTGATACTGGAAATTCAACTTAAGCCTCTTAATGCATACACATATAAAAAATGTGCTTTAAAATTTGGGGGGGTATATGATTTCATTACATTTGTGGAGATGACTAACATTTTATGGTAGTAACTATGTGGCAGGCAGTTTCAAAAAAGTGTGTATGTGTGCATCATTTCCTTTTATCTTAACAAGAAATTTACAAGGTAGGCATTATTATCCCTATTTTACACGTAAAGAAACTGAGACCCATTGAGATTAAGTAGCCTGTAAGTGTTACACAGCAAGTAAATTGCAGAGCAAATATTTAAATGTAAGAAGTCTGGCTATAGAATATATACTCCTAAACACTAGACTGCTTACTTAGGTACATAAGAAGAAGAAAAAGAGTGCTATCAAAGAAACTAAGACTGAGCAAACAACATTATGAATTACTGGTGAGATGCAAAAAGTTTCTAAGGGCTTATAGAAAAGTTTTTTAGCTTGGTGACAGGAAATATCAAATGAATCTGGATTCATGCACATCAGTGGGTGATGAAAAAACAAACTGTGGTATATCCATGCTCTGGAATACTATTCAGTAATAAAAACGGACAAATTACTGATACATGCAACAACCCACATAAGCCTCAAAGGCATTATACTAGTGGAAGAAGCCAGACTCAAGCATGTATGTACTGTATGATTCTGTATGGAGGTTAGGGGTAGAAGTAGGAGGTGACTATAAACATATAGAATATGTAGAATTTGGGGCACCTGGGTGGCTCAGTTGGTTAAATGTCTGACTCTTGATTTTGGCTCAGGTCATGAACTCACGGTTCCTAAGACTGAGACCCACATTGATTCCTGTGCTGACAGCATGGAGCCTGCTCTTTCTCTCCCTCTCTTTATGTCCTTCCCCCTCCTCAAACTAAATAAATAAACTGAAAAAAAAATAAAGAACATGTAGAATTCTGGGGATGATGGAACTGTTCTAAATCTTGATTATAGCGATAGTGACACAAATCTACATGTTTAAAAATTTAGTCAATTAATTTTATCAATGTGAACAAGTCCATTTTACTGTATGATAATTAAAAAAATAAGATTTTAGTAATCCTGAGGGGAGAAAAAGGAATCTTGATTCAAGACTTGGCCATTCTTAGGGCACCTGTCTGGCTCAGTTGGAAGAGAATAAGACTCTTGATCTCAAGGTTGTGAATTCAAGCCCCAGATAGGGTGTAGATGTATATATATATACATATATACATATATATATATGTATATATGTGTGTATATATATATATATACATGGTGTGTGTGTGTGTATATATACTTTATATATGGTGTATGTGTGTATATATATATACTTTATTTAAAAAAAAAAGACTTGGCATTTCTACTTAAAACTGTGGATGCTTGATCAAGTTGCTTAAACCCTTCCAGTTTCAGTTTTTTCTCTTTAATTAACAAGTAACTAAAAATGCCTCATCCAGCAGCATGTTGTTAATTGTAAATTTTGTGAGGTGCTCAGTACCATGGCTGAATATTAGAAACGCTCAATCCATGATTATAAATACTGTTCATGGTCTTGAAAAAAAGTAAAAGTAGCTTCCTTTGCCCTATTTCCAGACGTCCTTATAATGAGGCCGTGATGATCTGGTCTCAGGGAGGAAGACTCCTGTAGGGGACATCAACAAGAGAATCATTCTACTAGTTTCTCTTTCGTGATTCTACCACATCCATGGGAAAACTGTCTTCTTGTCACTATCCAAGCCAATGATTCCTCCAAAGAAGCTTTATAGGACACTTTTCAACCATGGAAGCTAAGGAAATGTTAGCCCTTTCTTCCTCACTTTTCTTCAGCTACCTCTAGTTCCATTGCCTTGCTTAAAGACCTGTCTTCCTTTCTGCAAGGAACTCCCTCTCTTTTCTTTTGAGCCACCAACTCCACTCCCTCTGCTCCATGAGGCCCCAGCATTGTCTTTCCCTTCAGTTCTCTCAGTACCTTACTATCTGAGTAGCTCCTGTTGTTCCGTAACCACATATAGCCTGGTAATTGATACAGCATATCATATAGTCATGCTGTGCTGTGCCAAAGAAAACCCAAGTTTCTTGAAGGCAGGCAGATATAAAATTAAAATATACTACAAAGATGTTGTGTGTCTGGCCTTCTCAGTACTTCATATGCACTGTTTGGTTTTTTCTTCAAAACAAGTCTTTTAAATAGGAAACTCTACCCCTATTGTGTACAAAAAGAAACATAGCTAGTCACTTTCCCAAGGGGAAGTCACATGTGTTGAAGTTGGGATTTGAACCTAAATGCGACTCAAAATTCACTCTATTTTATTTAACTTTACACCACACAAAAATACATTTTTTCTTTATATCTCACAGGAAATTGAATATATACAAGGTTCATGAATTATCTGTAGAACCTAACTGAACTGAATCTTTCCTACCTACATCAGCAGTTTTAAAATAATAGCTTCCTAATTCCTGAGGAAGATGACGATTGACTTTTTAAATAAGTTTCAGATGAGTAAAAAAAGAGGTTTAAAGATGTTTTTACGTTCAACTTCCAAATATAAGATGTGGGGCTTTTATTTTCTTATTTCTCTTCTTCCTTTTCTCTTCCCCTTTTTTATTATTGTTGTTTCTTCTTCTTCTTGTCCTCCTCCCTCTCACCCTCCTTTTATTCTCCTTCTTCTTCTCTTTCCCTTTCCCTCCTCTCCTCACATCCTCCTTCATCTTCTTCTCTCCTTCCCTACTCCCCCTTCTTCTTCTTTTCCTCCTCTTCTTGCTCCTTCTGTCTCTCTGTTTCTATCTCTCTCTTTCTTTTTTTATTTTTATTTTAAATTATATGGGCACCATTTTTTTAAAATAAAAAGCATATCATCCTAAGACACTACAAAGATGTATTATGGATGCTACTGAGCAAATCTAGAAGCCACCTGTGAATAATGGGAACTAATTTTTTGTTTCCTTTTCAAATAATTAGCTATATGAGAGGTTCGCAAAGGAAAAAAGAGCAAAGAGAAATATGCCAAATAATTTTTCTTGTAAGCTGATGAAAATGATTAATGGGAAGGCAGTTTCTGATGATATTGAAATAAGTATGAATGAAAAATAATAGAAAAGTGTATCTCCCCTGCTTTGCTGTGCTGTGGATGCTGAAATGCTGTCCAACCTTAATGCCACTGGGAGAAACCTCTTTTCACAGGAGTAGCATACGAACCAAGTAAAACTCAGGACTCTGGTATCAGGACTCAGTAAAATTTACCACTTGGTGTTCAATAGCAAAAGCAGCACATATTTCTGGACCTCAGGGATATATTTCAGATCTGTTAGAAAAATACAATTTTACAATGTATTCTAGGATAATATTTAAAGTAAACATTTACTGATAATGCAATATACACAGGTCACTGTGGCTAAGAACTTTACATCTATTGTCTTTTTCAAATCTATAATGATCAGGGATGATTTTCATCATTTGCGTTCAACAGGAGAGTAAAGTAAGTCACAAAAAGGTTAAGAATCCTGTCAAAAGACACCCAGCCCCCCTGGAAGGGGACAGCAGAAGCAAGATTATGAGAGAAACCACTGAGCTATCTGTGCTCATAACAACTACATTATATTGCTTCTCCTGAGGAATGACAGCTACTGGAGCCACTTTCACTGACATTTGATAAAGGAGTCCATATTTGTAGTCTACCCTACTGTATAAACATTTGCATTTAGCTTTTGAAATGGGATATTTGCTATGCATTCCCTGAAATTTATTCTGAAAATACAAAAAGCTTTGTTTGATCATTGCTCAAATGCACTCTCAATTATTCTTCGAGCTAGTTTCCTTGGATGGGTATTGATGGGATTTACGCTCACAGAGAAATCCAGCTGACATGCAAACAAAGACAAGGAGAAGGCTTAGCTACAAGCTAGTATCATCCATAATGATTGACCTTGTACTGTGAATTTTAACTGTCAAGCAATTGAATTTCAGACTCCAAGCAAAAGTACAATTGTTACATGGGTATAAGGAGAGCATTATGAGGTTGTGCTGACTTAGGCAAGGAAGAAATCAGGTTTCGCACCATCATTGTTTTGGAAGACATGAAGTTTGTCTGCAAAAGTTCACTCACCTGGAGAGAATGCAATGAGGATTCAGGTAATAAACTGGTTTACCAGATACCCAGACAAATGCACCCAGGATTCATTTCAACATATCAATGATTTCATATATTTTGGAGTCATTAGCAGAAGAAAAACATGGTTTATTAAAAGGATAGTGATGTTATGGCATCATGACGGATATAACACGTTTTTATGTGAGGGAACTAAATCAAGATTGGTATTTATTTTACTTGAATTTATTTTTTTCAGAAAAAGATGCTTTTTTCTTAGTAGATTTCATGAGATGGGCAATTGCTTATGACATCTTCATTGGTGTTATTCAAAACTATTCATTAGCAACTGCTATAGGATGATTTGTAACCCCCCAAATTTATGCGTTGAGCTCTTAAGTCCTAGCACCTCAGAATGTGACTATATTTGGAGATAGGGTCTTTACATGGGTAATTAAGTTAAAATGAGGCCTTTACATAAGTATTCCTTACTCCAAAATAACCAGTGCCTTTATAAGAAGAGGAAATTTGGACAGACAAAAAGGCACTAGACACACACAGAAAGACCATTTAAGGGCATGGTGAGAAAGCGACCATCTACAAACCAAGAAGAGCTCAGGTCTCAGAAGAAAGCAAACCTGCCAGTGTCTTAATCTTGGACATCTGGCTTCCAGGACTGTGAGAAAATAAAATTCTATTGTTTAAGCCACCCAGTCTGTGGTATTCTGTTACGGCCACTCTAGCAAACTAATACAACAACTATCCTTTAAAATATTTTGTCACACTGGCTGCAAGATTCTCCGTATTCATAAGACATCTGATAGTTTAGTGTTCTTAATATTAGGCTCAGAAAACTAATTCTTTTTAAAAAATTAAATAGAGGGGTGCCTGGGTGGCTCAGTCAGTTAAGTGTCCTACTCTTGATTTTGGCTTGGGTCATGATATCACAGTTTTGTGGGTTTGAGCCCCAAGAGTGCAGAGCCTGTTTGGGATTCTCTCTCACCCTCTCTCTCTGCCCCCCCCCCCGCTTGTACTCTCTCTCTCTTTTTCTCTCAAAATAAATAAATAAACTTAAAAAAAATCTTTTTAAAAATAATTTAATGTAAAGAGATGGTGTTTTTTAGACTGTTCTTTGTCATAAAGTCTTAATACATACTGAGCAATAAAAGTGCTCAATTTAAAATAAAGAAGGGCAGATTAGAGGGGGAAAATGCAGTTTCATCAAGTGCGTAGTAGATTAGAACTGAAGAGTCCAGGGTTCAAATCGCTGCTCTACCCTTGGAGAAATTACTTAACCTCTTTATCTGGTTCCCCTTCCAGCTCTAGGCCCATTTATGAACATAAATTATCTTCAACAGTGACAATGGAGAGAGTACTAGATCAATGGTGAAGAATATCTGGTTGTTCTTCCAAAGTAGCCAAACGGCCAGCACAATTATGAATCACTTTCTTACCAAATTTCAATGGGCTGAAAGGTAGTATCATTTTGTGTCTCTCTTTCTTGTTAGTGACCAAATCATGACAGCCAGTAAGCCTAATCGACTGATCTCACTATCGATATTCTTCATGGAACAGACAACAACCTGATAATTATTTATTTCAGAAAAAATACTGGTTTGGGGTAGAAAAATCTGGTTAACATTCCAGCATTTCTATACTGTGTGTCTGTTTCACTCTGAACTTACACACTAGTAGGAATATACATACATATATATACGTATATGTACACACACACATACATATATATATACGTATGTATATATATATATTGTTGTTGTTGTTGTTGTTGTTGTTAAGAGAGAGAGAGCATGGGAGGGTCAAAAAGAGAGGAAGAGAGAAAATCCCAAGCAGGCTCTGCACTGTCAGCACAGAGCTTTTTACAAGGCCTGAACTCACGAACCATGAGATCCTGACTTGAGCCAAAATTCAGGGTCAGATGCTTAACCAACTGAGCCACCCAGGTGCCCCAAGAATTTATATTTTTAAAAAGCTTCTCCAGAAACACTGAAGATAAAATTTGGAAATTAATGTACTATACTCACCATAAGCTTCGAAAGAACAAAAACAAGTCTCTCTTTTCGTAGTTTTGTCTCTAGTTCCTTGCAAAATCTACTGTACAGAATCGAGAATCAACATATACTGGCTAAATAAATAAATGATTATGATCTTCTGGAAAACACAAGTATTAATACTCATTACACAGACGTTGCAGATTAACAGAGATAAATGACATATACTACTGTGCAGAGAAGGTGCTCATTAAAGGGTAGTTTTGAGATTACCGTTCATTCATCTTATTTTATATTGTTCCCATTCCAGTGTGATCAGTTGGCTAGGCAGAAGAGATACAAAGGCGACAAGACATTTCACCCTACCACAAAAGGAGATGCACAGTGATTGTGTCATATTACAAAAAAATTAGAGATTCACGATTCAAGGTTTTTTTTTGGCACAGAGTCAATATAGTAAACTATCTCTTAGATAGTTCATCATAAAGGAAATCTTAGTTGGCAAAATTAATGAATTCAAAATCTCAATAGCTGAAATACAAGTGTCCCATATGGCACTGAGGTGGTTTTCTTCCATATGTTATTAGCCATGTCCTTCCTCAGCCATCCTCTAGGGTTTTTCTGTCTCTGTATTCAGCTGGAGGACTGGAGGACATGGAAAGAGAGCCAGAAGAGGACATAACCACTGCCTAAACACCTTATCCTGAAAGTGACGCATTTCATTTCTGCCCACAGGCCACAGCAAAAGCTGACTAAGGATCCCACCTAGAGGAAAGGGAATCTGGAAAATGAAGCCCCCGCCTGGGAAACTGCTTTACAGAGATAGCCCCTTGCATTGCAAATTTGGTAGGCAATTTTAACTGTTTGTGCCAGAGGGGGCCCACAGTGGGTCAAACACGGCCTGGCTGAGTCAGGAGAACTTCACGGAAGTGGTGGCACATGGTCTGAGACCAGAATAAAGAACAGGCATTATCCAGTAGGATAGGCAAGAATATGCCAGAGCAAGTGAGCAACACATGCAACAGCCAGCAGGTTAGACAGAGAAGATGGTTAGGGAGCTCCATGTAGCTTCTACGCTGACTGTGTGGTACTGAGTAGTGAGGAGGAGTCTATGGGAGAGCTGAGGACCTGAAGATGAAGAGCCTAAATGTCATTATAGTAACACCCTATCTTCTCATTCAACTCTCCCTTCCCTTCAGGGTTTCCATTGACTGGGTTCAGGTCCTCACAAACAATCATTCTCATTCTTGCTCATTCATGAGGATCATCTGCTTGCTAGACAAGGCCACTAAGAGGGAAATCTTTATTATTCAACGACTGACCTTTTAATTCTCCCAATTGACTGTGTAGATAAAGCCTGGTCATGTGTCTCAGCCAATTGGCCCTCTGTTGAGAAGAGCAGTGCAAGGTTCTCTCATTGACACAGACATGACTTGAGCGCACCAAGGACAGGGGCGAGGGGGCCGTCCATACAGCGTCTACTAATTAACTGCCTTTTGAAACGTAGGCAGTTCAGTGTATTGTGTCCCGGTATTGTGTTTCCTCATCGATACCCTTCAGCCAAGAGAGTTCAATCCCCAGTGACAGCAATATGTTCATTTATTTTTAATATTCCATGACCTACTCAGGGTTATGGCCTCATTAAAAAACGATTGATGTCTTTGGCATAAGCCTGTGAAGTGTCCTTGTTGTCTGCATTTAAACATGATGAAGAAAGAAAAAAATGAAAAAGGGTTGCCCTAGATCTTTCCAAGACTGTAACAAAAACTGACAAGAGTAATTGTTTGCTACTTTGGGGACTTACAAAAATAGATAACCAATCAAATAAGGTCAGTAAATTTTGTTTCTTCTATATGTGATTGAAAAGGTGTTATTTTTAAAGTTTTAAATAGTTACCATTAATGGAAAAATCTGGCTTCTTATTAAAATGATTTAATTAATTTTCCATATAATAATAGGATACAAGAATATGTGGAATCTTTTAAAACTTATTTATGTAAATCCCACAGACCATCTTTTCATTGATCTCTCTATAAATACTGTACTGGGGAGACTCATGAATAATGTGCATAAGTCTGCATGGTCTGGACTGAAATTTTAAGTACTGACAGCTGTCAAGAAAATGTGACTATTTGTAGATTATATGGAAATTTACAGACAGTTACAGTAAAGATATGACTTTAAACAAAACATATGTTTGTTCTTGTGGTTGTTGATAACTGATACTTAAAACGATGTGTTTCTCCTAAGCCTTGCTTTGTCCTGCAGAATTTTCTGAATGACATGGGAAAATTACATCCTGCTAAGCATCCTTTTCCTAATAACTCCATTGTATGACAAACTGATTATTTGAAAATTGGATGTCAATATTTGGTGCATATGCTAACCCAAGCACTGACTAAATATACAATGTATACAAAGAGTGCTTCAGGAGCTGAGATGCAATGATCAACAAGCTAAGGTCCCTGGCTCTGAGACATTCATAGTTTAGCAGGGAAGACGAGTATGTGAAAATGATTCTACTGAATTTGCATAAATGTTAGAAGAAAAATGAACACAAAGCCCTCTGGGAGCACAGGCAGACAGGAGAATGAAAAGAAATTTGCAAGGGACTTTTGGGTTATATAAATCCAAGTTAGAATATCAGACCCTTTACTTCTGTTACCTGTGAATAGTGTGATCTTAACTCTCCCATTTTACTTCTCCAATCTCATGGAGATATTTAAAGTACATGATGTTGTGAAAATTAAAAATAATAATCTAGCAAATGGCTGAAATGATGCCTGATAGAGTATATTCCTCCAAGTGTTTGTTCTTCACTACATTAATATTAAGGGAGATGGGTAATATTTTGGACTTGTGATATTTAAGACAGGTCTTGAAAGAAAAATGAAAGTTTAGTAGGTAGAGAAGAAAGGAAAGAGAAATATTCTAAGGCAGAAGAAAAAGATGCAAAGGTACAAAGCTGTGACAGTGTGAGATCAGTGACATAGGGTTTCATTTCCTTTGCTTCAAGCAAAAGAGAAAAATAGCAAATTCTTATTTTAGGAAGAAAATAAGAAAACTAATGCATGTTGAACACTGTTTAAATAACTTCATAAAGCTTCAAGTTCAGTACATTCTATTTTATCAACAAAGAAACTGAGATGCCAATATATGAATTAACTTGCTCTGGATTATTAGACTAAATAACAAAGCCTATGGAACACTGACAACACCAATTGCTGGCCAGACTGTGGAGTAACAGAAACTCTAATTCATTGTTGATTGTAATGTAACATGGTATAACCACTTTGGAAACCACTTTGGAAACCAGTTTGGCAGTTTAATACTAAACTCTTGTCATATGATCCAGCAATCACGCTCCTTGGTATTTACCTGGATAGTTTGAAAATTTATGTTCACACAAAAACATGTATACAAATGTTTATAAGAGCTTTATTCATAACTACCAAAATTTAAAAGCAACCAAGATGTCTTTTGATAGGTGAATGGGGGTAATGGGGAACACAGTGGTACCTCCAGATGATAGAGCATTATTCAGTGCTGAAAAAAGAAATGCCCTGTCAAGGCATAAAAAGCTATGGAGTTAACATAAATGCATATTACTAAGTGAAAAAAGCCAATTAACAGACTGTATAACTCCAATCATGACAGAATGGAAAAGCCAGAACTATTGAGACAGCAAAAATATCAGTGGTTGCCAGAGGTTGCTAGAGTCAGGGGTAAGAATGATGGACAGACAACAGAAGATGTTTAAGGCAGTGAAAATAGTCTGTATGAAACCACAATAGTAGATAAATTTCATTTGTGCAAACACAAAGAATGTTTAACACTAAGAGTGAACCATCATGTTAACTAGGGACTTTGGGTAATTACAATGTGTCAATATATGTTCATCATCATCAATTTTAACAAATATACCACTCTGTTAGGAGCTGTTGATAACGGGAAATGCTATGCATGTGTAGGGATACAGGGGTATATGGGAATTCTCTGTACCTTCCCCTCAATTTTGCTGTGAACTTAAAACTGCTCTTAAAAAATAAACTCCTAATAAAAAATAATAAAATCTAACATTCAAGTCCACTTAATCTTATCTCCAAAACCTATGCTATTTTCATCTCATTAAAACTTGGGCTATGATTTGACAATTCTAACTGACACCGTATTAGGGAGAGAATCCTTATCACTCAAAAGTATGAATCCAATATAAAAAAATATCTCAGATCACTATTCCACCATACTCCTCGGTAGTCTGTCAGTGGGAGATCCTTGTCACTGTCCCTTTGCCTCTTCCAGCCCCAAGGAGCTCTACAAGTCTCAATCATGTGCAAGTGTATCTCCATATTGGCCAGGCTGGTGTTCAGATCATCAATGGCTGCTGGGAGCTCTCTTACCTGGAACAGGGCATTCAGCCCAATGGCCAGATGCCAAGTGGCAAGACCACTAGGGGAGGAGATGACTACTTCAACACCTTCTTCAGTGAGATGGGTGCTGGCAAGCATGTGCCCAGGGCAGTGTTTGCAGACCTGGAACCCACAGTCATTGATGAAGTTCACACTGGCATCTACTGCCAGCTCTTCCATCCTGAGCAGCTCATCACAGGCAAGAAAGATGCTGCCAATAACTATGGCCAAGGACACTACACCATTGGCAAGGAGATCACTGACCTTGTCTTAGACAGAATTCATAAGCTGGCTGACCAGTGCACAGGTCTTCAGGGCCTCTTGGTGTTCCACTCCCTGATGGAATGTCTCTCTCTCTCATGGCAAGAAGTCCAACCTGGAGTTCTCTATTTATCCAGCCCCCTATGTTTCCACAGCTGTAGTGGAACCCTACAACTACGTCCTCACTACCCACACCACCCTGGACCACTCTGACTGCACCTTCATGGTAGACAATGAGGCCATCTATGACATCTGTCATAGAAACCTTGATATTGAACACCCAACCTACACTAACCTTAACTGCTTTATTAGATGGATTGTGTCTTCCATTACTGCTTCCCTCAGATTTGATGGAAGCCTGAATGTTGATCTGACAGAATTCCAGACCAACCTGGTGCCCTATCCCTGTATCCAATTCCCTCTGGGCACATATGTCTCTGTCAACTCTGCTGAAGGCCTACCATGAACAGCTTACTGTAGCAGAGATCACCAATGCATGCTTTGAGCCAGCTAACCAGATGGTGAAGTGTGACCTTCGCCAAGCTAAATACACGGCTTTCTGCCTGTAGTACTGTGCCGACAAGCTTCCCAAAGATGTTAATGCTGCCATTGCCACCATCAAGGCCAAGCTTATCATCCAGCTTGTGGACTGGTGCCCCACTGGCTTCAAAGTTGGCCTTAATTACCAGCCTCCTACTGTGTGGTATCTGGTGGAGACCTGGCCAAAGTACAGCCAGCTGTGTGTATGCTGAACAACACCACAGCCACTGCTGAGGCCTGGGCTCATGTGAACCATAACTTTGACCTGATGTATGCCAAGGATGCTTTTGTGTACTGGTATGTGGGTGAGGGCATGGAGGAAGAAGAGTTTTCTGAGGCCCATGCTTTTGAGAAGGATTATGAAGAAATTGGAGCAAATAGTGGTGAGAGAGAGGATAAGAGTGAAGACTATTAACCTGTTTGCTACAATTTTACATCTTTTGTCTTGGGACTATCTTAGGACTTCTTGGAAGGTGTCCATTATGGCCCTAACTTGACAATAAAAATGATGTTTCTACTTTAAATGTAAAAAAAAAAATCTCAGTCAAGTTGGTGGTTTGACTGAACTATCCAGCATTATTTTAATATTCAACAGCAAGGAAGTACAATTCTCTCTGTATAGAAAGTGAGGCTCAGAGAAATAATATTGACGTCTCTAAACATAAGTGAGAAAACTCAGAAATCTTAAACTTTGAGGTCGCCAGCTCACAAGCGGTGAAGATAAGAACCACAGTTCTCGCTGACTCCAAACCCCCATGTCTTTTCCACCACATCTGAATGCCTCTTCTGATTTATAATTTGGCCAAAAACTATACCCATATAAAATCGACTGCATCTGGGAATATCTAACAGTCCTTTGGACTGTTGTCTTGTATATATCACTGAAAATGATCAATAACTCCTTTCAACAGTCTCCTTTTGGGAAGAACTGTATTTAAATAAACTGACAAAAAACCAAATGGAAGTTCAGAATGACCGACACTATAAGCCAAGAAAATTACAAAGTAAAATCCTCCAACATCATTCCCCTCTGTCTGACATTTGGACTCTGATTATCTTTGCCTCCATTCTAGATTAGTAGGTCAGAATGTGCTTCTCCAAAGAAATTCTTTTTGGCCCAGATGAAACAGTAGCCAAAAAAGTTGATAAAACAAATATTCTTTAAATCGGGTAATATCAAAACATCAGCTCTCAGGCAGTTAATACAAATACAACCACAATCCAGACACTCAGATCTCAAAACAGTTTTTCTCCTCTTTATCAACATACGGATTTCAAGTTTAGGAGTACTATCAAAAGTCGGCTTGAAAATAAGATTATATAAAATATAACATAATATAATATACCTATACACATATAAATCAGATTTGTATATACTGTATATAAGAATGATTTATATATAGGGGCACTTGGGTGGCTCAGTCAGTTAAGCATCCGACTCTTGGTTTCAGCTCAGGTCATGATCTTACAGTTCATGAGATCAAGCCCCGCATTGGGCTCTCCTCCTCCGCTCGCACTCTCTCTGAAAATAAATGAACATTTAAAAAATGTTTATATACAAGCATGTATGTAATATAATATAGTACATATAATGTACATAGTATGTAATATGTGATATATTAATAAATGTTACATCAGATAGGTCTTTCTCCTCAGGTCACTTTCAGAAATGCAATGGCTGTGTTGTGGGTGTGATGTGGTTGTGTTTAGCCATATCGGGTATTATTTGAAGAATGAGAGAGTGTGGACCCTTAAAATGGCTGAGATCCATTTTCTCTATTCACTTACTGTTTCTATTCAACAGATAACTAACATTAACTAAGCACCTGCAATGAGTCAGATGTAAGAATGTGCACCTATTTTTCTACAGTCCTTACACCATCCCTAGGAGGCCTTGTTATTTTTGTCTCTATGCTGTAGATGACAAAACTGAAACACTAATAAGTTACTGCTTGTGTTCTTGCAGCTGATAAGGGAGAGAGAAGCAGGATTAATAGCCAGGCAATTTGGCTTCAGAGTCTACACTTGATTTCCTCTCCAAGTACTCATTTAGCATATACTACATAGTGGACACTGTGCCAATGCTTTCACAACCGTCTAATATATTCATTCTTTTACCTCCTGGCCACCTGCACTTGAGACAGCTCAGGTAACTGACCAATCAAACACATGACTCCTTTCTCTCTTCCCCTATCACCTTAGAAAGCTTGGATAAGGAGTGGTCTCTGCAAAACGGGAGATGAGGTTGAGGAAAATGCTCTAACGTACTCTAAGAAGTGTCTTGCGCTCCCAAAGTAGCTTTTGGTTAGGGGTGCAAAACAGATAACAAGGCGTGCAGCCTTTTGAAGTCCAACCAGATGAAGGAAAAATCGATGGCCAGCTGCAGAGCTCAGACCTACAAAACTCCTCTGCCAATTCCCAGCCATCTTCCCAGGGAGCCACATTGTTCTCATCAACATGCGCCATAAATTTTGCAGGAGGATGCAGGCTGCTGGCTTGAAGCTGACACTGATTGAAAAACCTCGCCCCAGGCCAACGGCTGTAAGAAGAGAACTTGGGGGTCCAGAAGGAAACACCACGGCTTGTTGTTCAGATTTGTCCGCATTTAGAGATCACAGGAGAGATAGAGAACACCAAGATAAGGTTAATTCCCCCAAGGGGAAATATTGTAAGGCTGTAACTTCTTTTTCTTTCTTTCTTTCTTTTTTTTTTTTTTTTTTTTACTTTGGTCAAGCAAAAACAAAAATTCAGTATCAGGCAGGTTGTTCTTGGTAGTTACAAAAGGATATTAAGGAGATTAGGTCTGCCATGTTTTTTTCTTGTTTTTTTTCTCTTTACCTTCCAGTGAACTTTCTCCTTTCTCCCTTCAAGCAATAGAGGGTGACGAGGCTACAGAAACCAGGTTTTGTCTCATTAGAGAGTAGCCAAGGGCTCTTTAAACTCATAAAGCCAGAGAAAGATCACAGATAAAACAAGAGAGGACATTCAGGTGGGGATGACAAGAGAGCGCCGAGAGGGTTATGTTAATAATTACAGTCTGACACTAGGAATGAGACCCCTATAAAAAAAAAAAAAAAAAGGGCTACTTTATGATATCTTAAAGCACTTGCAAAATGTTGTGCATAATAAAGCCAATTTTCAAGTTTCCACCTCCCTTCCCCAATAAACCTAACAGTTCTCTTCAGGAAATCATTCAAAAAGCAAAAGTAAATACTTTCCCTTTTCAAGCAGGCCTGAGTCATTTTTACAACAGGAAGAAAATGAAATAAAACATGCACTACAATACATCGAGATTGCCTTCTCTTAGCATGCTAGAAATTCTGGAGGGCACATGTTTGGATCCGCGAGGCAATTTCCCTTGGTAAAAAGCTTGCAGTTCACTCTTTCCAAATTCTCTCTCGATTCTACTCTGACCATTCCAGGTCTTTTCCTTTCTATCTCTCCCTTGCTTTTCTATCACATTCCTAGGTATCTGTCAGAGGACGATAAGTTGTTTGATGACACGTCACTTTAGTGTTTATTTGTTCATGCTATAAAATTTTCCAACAGACACCTGGGGATGAGCAGGAGCTGGCAGTGATGTAAAAATGAGAAAAATTGGATCCCGGCTTTGATTAAATCACAGCACCAGAAAAAGAGATAGACGCGTAAGTGTGTAATTACACATTGTGAAGCATGATAATGTAATGTTTATAAACACATTCCACGACGTCCAGTGCACCGGGCTTTGAACATTATCCTTTTCACTTACTAAGCACACTGACCTTGGTTAAGTTACTTACGTTTTCTGAACCGTGATTTCTTCATCAGTAAAGTGAAGATAATGCCCACTTCAAAGGGTTAAAGCAGCGATGAAAATAAATGTGGTGCAGAAATGCTTAATAGGGAATATTCTAGTAATGTGGCAAATAATATATTAGATGAGCGAAGTATTGTGGTGGGGCCTGGGAAGGTCTGACACAGTCAAGGCTTCCCAGAAGATGTACAGTTTGAGGCTGGGTCTAAAACCGTTATCACAGGCAGAGATGTAAGAGGTAGGTAACGAGACATCATAAAGGTGAAATCCGTATACAAGTACACAGAACTACCCAGGAATGACGAGTAATTATTTGTGATTGACACGTAGGTTCATACTGGGTGACAGAAGCAAATGAAACTTGAAAATGAGTTGGGAGAAGACTATGAATGGACTTCTGCTCTATGCTAAGGAATTTTAATCTCTGAAAATGAGAAATAATTAAAGATCTATCAGAAGTAATATAAAATCGCAGAAGCCTACTTCAGAAAGTGAAACACGGAGCTCTAGGTGCTGCGTAGTCAGTGAGTAACAGCAGGGGGAAGCTGGGGGCAGAAATCCAGTTCAGAGGATACAGCAAGAATCTATATATAATATTTAGATGTAGGATATATATATATATATATATCTTAATTATGTTTATATTTTATATAAACACACTTATATGATAATATAAATACAATAAAACCTACATTTATATAACAATATAAAAGCAGTAAAACCTAAAGGCGAGCAGTAGTAGTAAGAACAAAAGTAGTGAGGGTGCCTGTGTGGCTCAGTAGGTTAAGCGTCTAACACTTGACGTTGGTTCAGGTCATGATCCCAGGGCTATGGGATCTAGAGCCCCACGTCAGGCTCTGTGCTGGGCATAGATCCTACTTGAGAGTCTCTCTCTCCCTCTCCCTCTCCCTCTCCTCTCTCCCCCTACTCATACACTCTCTCTCTGTCTCTCAAAATAAATAAACATTTTTTTAAAAAGAAAGTAGGGATGGGAGTGAGAGAGAACATAGGAGGGGTGCCTGGGTGGCTCGGTCTGTTAAGTGTCCAACCCTTGGTTTCAGCTCAGGGGATGATCTCACTTGTGAGATCATGCCCACACTGGGCTCTGCACTGACGGTGTGAAGCCTGCTTGGTATCCTCTTTCCCCCCCCCTCTCTTTCTGTCCTCCCTCTGCTGGTGTGCTCACTCTTTCTCATAATAAATAAATAAATAAATTTAAGAAAAAAAGAACAGAGGACCTTTATGATCGAGTTGATACAGGTAATTAGGAATGTGGATATGCCAAATGCATTCTGAGGCTGACAGTCTGGGAAATTGAATGACTTGTGATGCCTTTCATGATTATATATAATTTAAGATAATAGAGGAAGTATGGCGGTTTGGATTACTATTCCCCAATTCTTTATGGCCACCCCATATATAGCCACGCTCTTTACAAGGTGACTTTGCAGTGCCTCCCCTGGAGGTGGAGTACCTTTCCTTGTCTCGCTGATGCTGAGCTTGGCTATGGGATTTACTTTGGTCAACGGAGTATGGTTCAAACTGTCAGTACACCAGCTGCAGGCTGAGGCTTTACTAGTTACCGTTTATTTCTGCTCAGACTCATGTATTCATTTCAGGGGTGCACTAGGAGAAGTGCACACTCCAGGTAGCTTCTGGTTCAAAAGGAATGAGAAAGCACATGGAGCATACATAAATCCAATCCACCACCCAGGAAAATCCCAGTCCAGCCCAGCCAAAACACAGCCGGAAGCAAGCTTCTCGAACTAACCTGCAGACCTATAAGCAAGAAAAATAAATAAATAAATTCTCGCTGTTTTTTTTTTTTTTTAGCTGCAGCATTATTTATGATATTTTATTTTATTATTTTATTTATTTTATTGTATTGTATTTTATTGTATTTTACTTATGCTTTCTTGAAATAGTTTTTATTCAGTATTATTGTGGCAATAGTCCCCTAACAGATAGAAACAGTGACATTTGAGTATCTGGTTCCAATTTGTTCCCAAGGCCCAACTATCTCTCCACCCTTGGTTTTCTGAGCTGCCACAACAGTATTTCACTTAGTCCTTTTTTGTTTGTTTGTTTTCTGAAGTGGAGTAGAATGGTTTCTGTTTGTCATCCGCTGAATTTTATTAGACTTAAAATTCTGTGAGATACTTTAATCTTAATTATCTTTCTGGATACGGTGGTAGAATAATGAGGCCACATGTTGGACCAGGAATTATGGATAGGAAAGGACCATTTCATGAAAGATTTAGTCAATTTGTGAATTAATTAATTAATGACAGGATGGATTCCATAGCTATAGACTATATAGCTAAGCATCTTGAAACCATGTTTCACTGAGGAGTAACAAAGGGACTGAATTAAAGAGTATGGGTAATATAAATACTTAAGAAGTGGTTAAATAAAGAATGGATTGAGAAGGAATATGAATGAAAAGAGACTAGGAAATAAGGGTGTTGTTAAAGGAAAATAAGAATTTTATGAAAGAGGAAGTGGTAAACAATATCAAATAGCAATTAGGTTAGATAACCATTAGCAGAACTAGATTATCAGCGAATTTTCCCTCTGAGCAATTAAAGCGATGTTTGTGCCAGAGGACTCTGAGAGTCTTTGCACAGAACAAACTTTCAGAGAGAAAAAAGCCTTCCAGATACTAAAACGTATCTGGAAAGGAAAAAATGCATGGGGGGGGGAGGGAGACGGGGAATGGAGAGGACAGGAAAGGAGGAAAAAATAGACAAGCCCCAAGGTTGTGCTTAAAACATTTCCTGCACCTGAGTTGTTTCTCTCTATTTCCATTTCTAGTAGACTGAGATTGGAGATTAAATCAAAGCTGTTTGTTATTATTTATATTACAATTAGTCATGCTTGTGAACAAACTAATTCTTTAGAAAATAGAGTGTTTAAAATTTTTTCCCATTTTTTTGTCTTTAAAATTCCCACATTAAAAACTCTATTTGGTTCTTACTAAACATGAATAGAGGCAAATAAAACCAATTATGTGATCACAGTTTTTGTGTCTAACAAACTAGCCTTGGCTTACTTAGGCTTTTTATCTACCATAGGAAAACAAGTTTCAAATCGGATACCAGAACACACTGACTGTCCTTAATTGGGTCTTTCTAAATAAGCTGAATTTACTTTAAGAGCAGATGTGCTATGAATGTACTCACTGAATGGCCATGAAGGGAGAGAATTTTTACATCTCTTTTTATAATTATGTTTCCTGTATATAGAACAGTGTCTGACATATAGCGGTTCTCAGAGAGTGTCTGTTGAATGAATCAATAAGTGAACATGTGGTTTGGTTCGTTTGCCCTCTCTCAGTCTTAAGTTTTGAACAATATGCTCTCAAGGTTTTCCTCTCTCCCTCTGCTTTTTTCCTGTTTCTGTTAGTAAAATCTGTATAGAAGATTCCACTGTGATGAGAATACACTACAGCAGTATGTATATATGTTTATAGTTATTATGCTCACTCAGTAATAGCATCCACATCACAATGTCCTTGAAAGAATTGGCAATCAGTCTTGTTTCATGCTTCTTTTGGAGTAAGTACTAAGATGGATGAGTAGAGAAGTAAGTGCATCAAGGTAGTGGTATAGTTGTACTCAGGGGAATGCTAGAGTCCTAGGTATAGGAGAATCTATCTGGTTTCAGAAGCTAAAGTATATGGACAGTTTTCACATACTCTGTCCCTTCCCCAGACAAAGATTAACAAGACTTTGTCAGGTTGTCAGAGTCACAAGCAAACAGGGTAGAATTCAAGGCAAGCTTCCTCACCTGGATAAAAACAGGAGTGTCAGTCAGAGAATGGCACAGTCAGAGAGAGTAATCAGAGCCAAGACCAGAGTCAGACTGTATCTTGGGAAAGCGTATCTTCATGAGGGGTGTAAAGACTGCCTACTGGATTAAGATTACTATTCGAAAATCTTATCTGACCAGTTACATTTGGACGTTAAATGGGATTGAGTTTGCAGGCCTGGAGACCAGCAGTAGCTGAACCTCCCTGTGGCCAGGAAATACTGGTAGATGCTCTCCTTGTGAGAGCCCAGATAAGACCACTGCCATGTATGTACCATGCAGTCTGGTAGGGATATCTAAGACATGATAGTTTGTTTTAAAATTTATCTCCTAAACCTCTGAACCTCTGAATATTTTCCTTTGTTTTCTAACACACTTTAAGCTTTGCTAAGAATATTTTAATGCAACGGTTTGTTTTGACAAAATAAATTTGTTTCATTTACATTTATTATAATTTATAGAATGTCTGAAATTTGGAAGTTAATTGAGGTTCATTCAAGTTTTTCGAGGTCACGAAACAGACCATTCCTGGAGACCATTTCAATTTTGGGCAAGGTAAGCATCAGATACTATAACTAGACAAAAAATTCCAGTGCAGCTAAACTAATGTTGACTAAAGAATATTTGCTGTGGTTTCTTAAGTGAGAAAAATATCAAACAACATCAAGTAATATTGAGAAATGTCACACATTTCCCCATTTTTGGAATTTCTCAAAGCATATTAGATCTTAAAATGTGAAAACTTTACTTCAGTGAAAACTACGTATGTTTCAGCAACGTTCAAATAGTGGACTACAGACCGTTTTATGTGCAAAGGATCAATAAATAACTAGTAGAACACTAGTAGCACTAAATAGCTAAAGTCATTCAAATGTGGACATTTTGTTCTCTTTATTTCAGGATTTGGACGGGTCATTAGCACAAGGATCTGTTCTTTTTCTTCTTGTTTTCTCATTCTCATCTTCCATTTGGGACTATCTCTTTACTTTGGTTTCAACTATTAACCACGCCAAGCTGAAACTGACTCCAAGAAACTTTACTTGCTTTACAGAATTTTTCTGAGGCCCATACTCTCATCTTTAACTACTTTCTGGACTTTTGCCCTAGGTTGTTGTACTAGAACACTTAACTACTCATTTTATGCCTCCCCCGACCTCTTTCCCATCAGAATGGATTACACCAACATACACTTGAGAATTCTTCAATTCCCTCTCCTATATTACTTCCTCATCATCCCATTAAAACAGTCCCAAAATCCTGTCACTTTCACCACAAAAGAGCTTGCACACATCAACACAAAAGAGTTATATTAATTTGAGTTTCCTGTGACAACAAAATCTGAGACAGAGACTTGGGTGAGGGTAGTTGATTGGTGAGGTGATCCCAGAGAGCAGGAATAAGAGAGCTGGAAGAGCGAGCCAGGGAAGGAAGAAAAATCAATCAAAGCTGTGTCATTGTGCTGCTTCCCTCTGTGGGTAATGGAGCTCAGTGGTGCTGGGGAAGGTCTGCAGAACCTTGGAGAATGCACCTCAGAATTTTCCCTCTGAAGGATGGGAAGTGGGTCTTTACCCCTTCACGCCTTTTCATACCCCTTCTCCTTTCCCATTGAAAGGATGGCCCTAGGAGTGCTAAATCTCCAGAACTTCTGGGCTGCTCTGCAAATATGTTCTGAGACAGAAAAGCTGACATAAGTGAGGCGATTGAGGTAGCATGCTGCCCCCGTGCACAGAACTGCCCAACAGAGCAGCAGCTGAAACCAGCATAGTGGGCAAAGGAAGCAGTGTTTGCTAAGCAGCCTTTTAACTACTCATTCCCCTCTGGAAGCCATTCTTTGCCCTGTCTCCAGAATAATCATTCTTGCATTTGTATCCATTAATGCAACACAAATTTCTTAAGTGCATCCTCTTTGCCAGGGACCAGTTTTTAATATCAGGGAATTTACATTCTAAAAGGACACAGATAAAAATAAGCAAGACAGCAAGGAGAGTGGTAGGTCTGATGTAGATAATTGAGTATATAAAAAAAGACTGGGTAGGTACTCTAAATTACGTAGAAAGGTATTATAGAGAAAAAAAGAGATGAATAATTTAGTTTTGCTCACTAGAAGTGAGTGTGCAGAGGAGTGTATGGATTCAAAATATGTTTAGGAGTTAGGCAGTGGATTGAGAGTGAATTGAATATGAAGGGCAAGGAAAAAAGAAAAACAGGAAAGATGCCTAAATGCTTGGCTTGAGCACTCAACAGAGAGCATAACCATTTTTTGAGACAGGGAAGCCTGGCGGAAAAGTCTCAGGAAAAAATAATGGGTCTCTGCTGACCCATGTTAAATTTGAGATGCTTATTAAGGTATACATGTGGAGGTAAACTTAAATGTGAAATTGTTACTTTCTCACTTAAAAATTCTTCTAGAACTCTATTTTCCCTCAGGATAAAGACCAAACTTGTTAGTAAGACACATTGTGTGCTTACAAAACCATCCCTTTCATCCACCTACATAGTCTAACATTCAGTCACATTGATATCTATTTGCAAATCTCAAAATGTCACATTCTCTTCATGCCTCTCTGTTTTCCTGCAACATCTTTCTATTCTTTCTTACTCATTCACTCTCTTCCAAACTTAGTCCTGGTTTATCCTTTGCAGACCTTTCCTGAAAACCCTGTCCTGAGTTGATTCATCCAATCCTGAGTTGAGAACACCTCACCCTCAGTCTGTGTTCTCCATACTTATGTGTAAAGTAATGCTTAACATAGCATGTACTGTATTTTTCTCCATTCATCATGTGTGTTCCCCATTGGTTGGTGAGCAGGAAAATTATATTTTTGGCATTTAACACTTTTCCTCAATAGTATTAAATAGCTAATTCTGTTGCTTGAATAAATCAATTAAGAAATGAATGAATGATGATAGATAAGTGAAAAAAAGAGACAGCGAACATCACACACGTTCAGTTAGATAGCTACGCATTCTTGAGTATAATATAATATTAGTTTTACTCTATTCATTGGGGTTCCCCCTTTGGAAGTTTATACTGCCATGTTTATAAGAAATTAGAAAACTTTTTCTACTTAAGAATTAAAATTAAAATTTATATCTATGTACGTAACAAATAGTAAACTGAAGAAAATACTGAACAGTTCATTTTCATGTATTATTTGTACCTACTCCCCCCCTCCAAAAGGGTAATTTAATGTAGCAAACTGAGATAAATATGATAAAGGATAAATTACACTTTGAAGCAGATGAGGAAATCAGGGAAGATATAATTTAAGGGTCTGTAAACAAAATAAAGCCATCAGTCAGCTAAACAGTCACAGGGTTCAAAGCTAGCCAAAAGGCAAAGAAATATTTGTAAATATGACTTTTAAATGTCAGTTCAAAATGGAATCATCAGTTTTAAGAATTACAGTTTCCATAGGATAAAAGCAAATAAAAAAATACTGAAGCTAAGTACAGTATTTCTGAACCAAGCAACAAATATATTCCCTCTGAAGAAGAGAATGGTGTGTTCAAGTGAATTTATTTAGAATAAATTCTACTGTTCTTTCCCTTATAAAATAATATGATTCAGTGATGACAGATGTAAGGCTAGGTTTGAGGGTCAGTCCAGGTTCAATCAGAGAAAGAGAACCTCTAGGATATATATCTAATGAGAAGATTTGTTACAGATATATGACCATATGCAATTGTGAGAGCAGGGTAAGCAATTTCTATAGATTATTGAGTTCATGTCTGATATTAAAGCTTCAAGTCTTCAAGGCAAGTAATTGGGAAGGGAAGATAGTATAAAGTGGGGGAGAATAAGGATGAACTGGAAACAACAGCAGCAGTGAGAGCCCAGGACAGTGTGAAACCTGTGTCAATTCTTGCTGACTTTGACCTTTATGGTGTCAGTGTCTTGCAGGGTTATTCATCACAGAGCTAAACGCGTACACCTGGTCCAGGAGGCAGAGCAGACGAAGATGTATCTAAGGAAAGGTTGATGCAGGCCTGAGCCCTGTCTTACACCAATAAGAGCAGCTGCAGATAAGATAATGCATGTGAGCTACACCAGGGCTGTTGTTTCACTTCCACCCTTCATGTCTCACACCAGATTCCTTCTTGTGACTCGCCTTGATGAAACAAATAGAACAGGAATTTTGGAAAGTGTAGTTCAGCTTAGGCAAGTTGACACATTTCCAAAGCCAACATAGTCTGGCACAATGGAGTTACAAATCTAACATGTACTGAGTAAGCGAATGGGAATCCTGGGTGGACTGATGGATAGACAGGTGGATGCATGAATAAATGCATAGGTCTCTGCATTCTTCCCAAAGGTTATTTCTCTGCCAATCTTCTTTGTAATGCCTTATCACCAATTCAAATCATATGTGCTTTATGAAAACAATGCATGATTCCTATTATAATTAACATAAATTAAGATTAAATATTAACAGATTGATTCAAAGCTTGCAATTGAAGATCTAGCTTTAATATTAATAGCTAACCCTTACCAAGCATTTACTTGGTCACCTTAATGATGTGATTTACTTCTCACAACTTAAAGAGTTGTCTTATGTCTTATACCTTTTTTCTAAAAGGCAAGAATTTAGTTTGGCTTTAGGATTACTGAGATAAAATTTACTTTTCCCCTAATTTTGGCCTTTTTAACCTGATACCCAAAAAGTATTGCTTTTCTCTTAAGCAATCTTACTAATCAATATGATAGATTCCCCAAAATGGTATCAGCTTACACACCAACACCAAGGCAGAAAGCTAGATATGTTATTCTGAATCCCAAGACAACATAAGGATAACCAGTTTGGGTAAATATAAGGTAGCTGATCAGAATTAGCAAGGGAGTCAAAACCAGTTTATTACATCTTTAGTTACTTAAGAATGATGGACAAATAGGCTCCAAGAACTATTTAATTTTATAAATTTTGTTTAGTGAGATTCAAATTGTTTTTTTCAAATAGAGAAGAGAGAAAATATACAAATAAGGAATTAGTTCCACCTACATCGACATATTTTTAGTTTATTCTATAATTGTTTTTCTCATACTTATTAATTTGTTGGATTAGCTCAAATTGAAAACAAAATAAAAACTGATGTTATTATTTATCCATCAACTGAGGGCCAGTGGGATATGGGTAGTCTGGGATTCTCTGGAAATTTTCTAACTCAAAATTCAGACATTTTCAGAGGACATTAGAGTCCCCAGAGTAAAACTGGCTCACCAGGCTGTTTATCTAAATATTATTTCAAATGGCTTTATAAACAATTTCTTAACAAGTTTTGGACAATTTTCTCAAAGAAAAAGCACTACTCTCCTCATTTCAGATTTGAAAACGTTTCCTCCTTTGGGTAAAAGAACTAAAGTTTGTGAGAATCTGTTATATTCCAGGCACCGTGACCATCTCATTTAATTAAGCAAAAGTTCACTAAGTGTTTTATCTTTCAAGTTTTTGCTCAGTGAACTTTAAATATTTCACAGGCAAAGCTCTATTGTACAATGCATTCTCCCAGGCATATAGTAGATATTCTGTAATAACTTATGGATTCATTGACGAATTCAATTCAGTCTAACAGTTATTGATTATCTGCTCTGTGTCTGACACTGGGAATACAAAGATGAATCGAATGGAATATTTGCTGCAAGAAACTCGACATCTAGTGCCAGAGTCGGGGCTGTGAGCAAGAAAGTACAATTAAGTTCAGAAAGTATTGCAATAGACACAAGGGGAAAAGTGCCTTGGAAACAGATGGCAGAGCAATAAACTCTTGGTGTGCTTCATCTTGCAGGAGTGTGGGGCTTTCCTAGCAGGAGGAGAGGGAATTCCAACAAATGACAGCAGGATAACGAAAATATAAACATTTGGTGAAACAGGAAGGACAGTAGATGGAAAAGGATGGCTGCCTTTCCAGTGTGGTTGGAATGAACATTGCATGAAAATGGAAAGGGGCAAAATTTGGAACGGTACAATGGAAGGAGACTGTGAAGAATCTTGAGTATTCGACTAAAAAAATTGGACTTCATAATGGAGGCAAGAAATATTTGAGACTCTAAATTTGGGTTAGCTTTGATTTTAGGAAGATAAACTTCTGGAAGCAAGAGTTTACACTGTGCAAAATAATTTTCTTATTTTATTAAATGTTTCTAACAAACCCATGATGGGATACTATCATTATTTCCATTTTTTTTATTACACTGAAGAAAATAAGCCTTACAGAGGTTAAGTATCTTGCCTCGTGTGAAAGTCAAGTTCCAAATCCAGGTAGATCTGAAAGGCTATTAACCTCTATAGCATTAGTGTCTTTCGAAGTTTCTAAGCTGGAATATATTGTCAAATGGGCTCTCATAAACAGAATAACAGAGGCTCAGATACGCTATGAGTGCCATTTCTTACCCAGTAGAGCACTGTATATAAGAATTGAACATGGGGTGCCTGGGTGGCTCAGTTGGTTAAGCATCTGACTTCGGCTCAGGTCTTGATATCTACCGTTCATGGGGTCAAGCCCTCCATTGGATTCTGTGCTGACAGCTCAGAGCCTGGAGCCTGCTTTGGATTTTCTGTCTCTCCTTCTCCCTGTCCCTCCCCTGTTCTCTCTTCCTCTCTCTCTCTCTTTCAAAAATAACCATTAAAAAAAAATTGAACTTCAAGTGCTGTAGGCCATGACCAACTGAAGCTATCTCCAATCACATAAATTAATTTGAAAATGGAACTAAGTTAAGCAACTAGTGATTTTAAAAATATCTGCTTAGTAGCTGGAACTAATAGTTAAATTTTATTTAACCCAAGTTTATGTTTCTATCCTCATAGCCTAGCAGAAACTCAGCAAAGCTTATTTTGTAAAGAAACTAATATCCTGATGATGCAGAGATGCAATAGGCAAGAGGAGTAAAAAAGAAGGAACTGGAGACAAAAAATTATGACTCCAGTTCTCAATGGTGGTTTGTCCTGAGACAGAGAATTAAGATTTCACATTATCCATTTCATCATCTGCAAAATGAATGTAATATTATTCATCCTGTAAACTTCTCACATGCTTAAAGGGAAGAGCTTATGAAATCATGTATGTGAAGTTGCTTTGTTAACTGTTAGGTCCCCTAGAAACATTTGCTTTCAACATCATGATAGCCCTTTGATTAAAATCCACTTTTAATCACCAAAAGGGGGCTTCTGTACCACTTCAATTTGATATTGAGATTAAACTACCGTATTTGCAAAAGATCAGAGATGGTCTTCAGAACGCCTACGAAGTACCATGCATATCTATACATAGCATCAGTCTATGAAGATGGAGTACTTACTTGAGGTTGTGCCAAGACTCTATCTGACAAAGCCATCCGTAGACTTCACAAAGCATCAGCACTTCTTGTGAGGGCATAACAAAAGTTCTTTTGTAGCACAGGAAAGTAAAATTTAAAATGGAAACAGCCAGAGACCTTCTTTCATGCAAAAAGTGGGGAAAAAAGTGTCTAGTAATACAGAGTGAAAAAAATTTAAGGACAGCGACCATAACCTAATTACAGTTTATAATTACAAATTCAGTACATTAAATAAAAAATCACATGCTCTTTCAGCAAAATCAACCCTTTAAATGAAGCTGAAAAGCATAGGTGAAAACCACTGTCATTTGTTAACTGAGTAAAGCATACAAGAAATGGAAAATCTTGTTACTGTAATCCTTGAAAACCATGTGGCTTATAAGATAGTAAAAACAGGTAGAAGAAATATATTCCAAAGTAAGCATTAAGGGAAAAAACAAAATATTTTTTAAAGGTAAACACATTGACATTGAAAGTTATGAAGCAAAAATGTACAACTGAATCGATGGTAAAAAGATAAAAACAAGATGAAACATTTTATATGGCACCTGGAATAAAGAAATGGAAATCTAATATTTGAACTCTAGTACAGACTTTAAAACTAACTAATGTGCCCCTCCCATCATGCTTCAATTTCCTTATATTTAAAATGAGAAGACTGGAAAAGATAATACCTAAGGTTGGTATGATTATATTACTCTAAGCAAAACTAGAATAAAATTCTATTTGCCCATCAAACCTTTGAGTGCTGATATGATATCGAAGGTACTAAGAAGGCTATTTTTTTACTCAAAAATTACACCCATTGCTCACTACAATATTCCAAATACCTAAAAGAATATGTTTTAGTTTTCTGGGACTTCCATACTCAATATCACTGTCTAGGTGGTTTATACAACACAAATTTATTTTCTCATAATTCCGGAGGCCAGAAGTCCAAGATCAGGGTGCCTTTATAGTCAGGTACTGGTGACAGCTCTCTTCCTGGCTTGCATATATATGGTTGCAATCACTTCATGTGTTCATATAGCCCTTCCTAGGTGTGCACAGAGGAGAGAGTGAGGAAAATATGTGGGAGAAGGCTAAGGGCGGGAGAGGGAGAAATTTCTTCCCCTTTCCCATAAAGCCACCAATCCTATTGGATAGGGCCCCAGCCTCATGACTTCATTTACCCTTTATTACCCCCTAAAAGTCCTATCTCCAAAAACAGTCACATTGGAGGTTAGGACTTTGACATGAAGGGGGAGGGGTTGCAAAATTTGGTCCATAGCACTAACATTTAAAAGATGTCTAAAAAAATTACTAAACTTTCCCAATAAGTAGGCTCCTTCTTGGTGTTCCAGTTATAGAGACAGATGGAAAAGGTTTTTTTGGCAGCTTTGAGTAAAGATCTGGTGGCGAAGAAAGCTGGATCAATAATGCCCTAAAGGTATGAAGAAGCACAGGAGAAAGTGAACCTTGACAAATGAAAGTTAGAAGTGTTCATGCTTTTACTCAAGAATGTGGTTAGTTTGAGGGTTGCTTGAAGGTTGAGTTTTTTAATTTATCGATCCACCTTTGGATGGAAACTGGCTTTAACCCCAAAATCTAAATTAGAGCAAATTAGATCTTTTCCCAAAGAGTATAAATAAACCAAGGCAATTGGATTTATTTTGTTTATAAAGGAGGCCAAGGAAATAGGTGCTGGAAAACTTTATATTTTCTCAACTTCTGAAACTCTCTCATGGTTGGAGGCTAGTAACAAAGCAAATAGTCAAGGAGAATCATACTCTATTTCTACTTTCTCTATTAGACCAAACTTCATGTGTTGAATACTCTACAATATTCAAACAGATTGAATAAAGAGATACTTGCACATAATAGAAATGCCTTGGTGTCCAAATCAGGGAAGTTCTGTAGTGGTTAAAACACATTAACTTTGGAACGAAGTTGAAGCAAGTCCTGGTTCTGTCACTTCCTTATTATTGACCTTGCTCAAGTAACTTGAGTGCTCTTACTCTGTTTCCTTAGCCATTAATTGGACTTGGTAATAATACCCGATTCAGAGGGTTGTACTGAGGATCAAAATAAATACTAACCTTTAAAAAATGTCATGCTGTTGACACACATTAGTGGCTCAACCACTATTACTATTACTATCATCATTATTATTTGATATTATAGAGAAAATTTGCCAACATTCAGTCTATTCTGGTGGTCCAGTATAAATCAATAAGGACTTCTCTAATTCTGTCTTTCTATCTGGTAGCATGGAAGGCACTGCATGAGAAACAAGAACTGTAAACTATATTAACTATCATCAAAGGACTAAGAATTCAGATGGTGAAATTATGATGTTTCCAAAAGCCCTTTGGAAAAGAAAATTGAGGCTAACATAGAACTTAAACATATTGTTCAAGGTCTCAGAGCAAAGAACAACTGAGTTTATACCAGAGTTCAGTCATATGATTGGAACATCAAGCTCCGGGCTTGATATCAGTTCTGAGAACCCTATAACCTGATGGGAAAGGACATAACTGTGCCAGATTGGGTGGAGTTATGACAGTTCCAAGAGCTAAACCAGACCAGTGACCTTTGGCCCCATTAGGGTTGGGCTCTCAACAATTCAGCTCACAATAGCTCCACAGCTTCACTGGACAAATCTACAATGGGTAATGTGGATTACAGCCCAGGCCCCAGCTCAACATTATTTTTGGTTTCTTTTCCGCAGACAATCTTTCTTCCTTAATGTCAAGCAGGAGTAGGGCTGAGGAAGATCTCTCTGGGACAGAGAGACTTTAATCTTGTCCACAACACACATGCCCTGAATTTCCAGATTCATTCAAAATGTTTGTCTTAGTATGCATATGATTCAGACTCTAGGTCAGACCTTGCTTGTGAGGTTAAATAAAGGTAAAAGCTTAAGTTTCTGTGCATACCAGAGATGCCATTGCAATGTTTCATGACTTTCTGGAAAGTGGATTGGCAAAGGAAGCAATCACTGTGTTATAATTTTTGTGTAATATTTGTACATTCCATACCCTGACTCCCACCTATAAACACTCAAAGGAAATCATAAGCATAGTTAACGACATATTAGATGTAAGACCTGTTTCCTAAGGACATTCTCCAAGGAAGTTGTTCAAAGGGAGCCTGGAATTTTCCATCAGAAAATCATTCTCTTTCTTAATGATGATCTCACGTGACATGCTTTTTTTTTTCTTTCACTCTTTTGATAGCTCTGACACTGTGAATTCTACGGGAAATGCCATTTCTACAGAGTCTGAACTTTACTCTCAGAAATGCAGGGTAATCCTAGAAGGTTAGTAAGAGATCTTCCGACAGAATGTATTTGATCTACAATATAGCCTGGCCCAAAAGACATCGATGGCCAGATTTTGGGAGCAAGGCCAGGGCCTGCTCAGCATCAGAGCAGACCAGAACCCAGCGCACTCTGGCCCCTCCCATTTGCTCCATGCAGGATAAATCACATACCCCAACCACGGTTGGGGCCACAGTTTGCCAACCAGATCTGTTTCCTCCCAGGAGAAATGCACAGTTGAATGTGATTTAAAAAAATAAAAAAAGAAAGAAAAAGAGAGAGAGAGAGAGAGAGAGAAAAGCAGCCAATGTGACATATTTTAAACATCCAGGAGATTTCACAGCTTCTCCAAGGGAGTAGATTTCCAAGTGGATTTCTAATAGTAAACTTAAGTTGAAATATTAGTCTCTGCTCCTTACACATCCCAGACTATTGGTTGACAACTAAGACACTGATATGTGACCAGCCTGGAAGAAGCTTTGGACAATTAGGTTTGAATTTAAAGTGTACTTGTATTTGCTTCAAAAAGGACTCTTGCACTAATGTTCTAACTATTGAAAAGCCAAAACCCTCTCTGTTAAAAATCCCTTTAAATAGATCTCACAGGAAGTAGAGAATTCCTTTTTCTCTCTTTCTGAAATAATCCAATTGTAACTGCTGAAAAAGACTTTCTAGAATGAAAAAAAAGTCTAGCAGCAAAACTCTGTTTGTTATTCTAAAAATGAGGCAAATGTATTACATGGTGGGGAGGAAGAAAACATTTTGTGTCGTAAAATGTTTTTTGTTACGTCAACGTTGTATGTGAAATCATCACCTTATGTGTGGAGCTAGATTGCACAGATGCCCATCTTCGGTGAATCTCTTCTCGTATTCTTTAGTTTCTTTGACCAAAGCAAACCAAAAAAAAAAAAAAAAAATGAGGATAGCAATAGTGACTACACTATGGTTTCCTATGAGGATTAAATATGTTAATACTTACAAAACAATAAATGCTAGGTATTAGTAGTAGTAGCACTATTAGAGTATATTAAAAATCTAAACTCAATACAAGGCGTCTTTTCCTCCTAAATTTGGATTTCTATGTATCTAAACTATACTATAATCAACTATATGCATTCCCTGGAAGGCCAGCTAACTCCACCAGGACATGTCTGGCACTTGGTTTCCAAATAAACTTGCCATCTTATTCTATTGTTATTAGCACATTACCCCCATATGTTGTAATTTTCTTTACCTGATAAAATCCTTGTTTGTGTGACCTCATGAAAGGTAATTGTCTCAATAGATACTGGTTTCCTTTTCCAAGAATGCTCCAGGTAAGAAAAGCCACGAGCATAATATTTTCTGCTGGAAGTTGACTATTGAATATAGTATTAAAACAAACAAACAAACAAACAACAACTCTGCTTTAATAAGAACAACATCAAAAACCTTCTTTGAACGTAAGAACAAATAACCTTGGAGCATAGCCAGGTCTGGGTCCATAGATTATCCACCTACATATCTCCTGCAGTTTAGGAAGAGAGGTGAGTTGAACTGGAGACTCACTCAGGGTCCTGACAGGAAATTGATGTAAGCCAAAAGGAGCACTTGCAGAGACTTTAATGATAGATCTATTTCCAACCCCGGGGCAGGGTTCAGAAAGCCAACAAGAGACAACACTGCAATAGCAAGATCGTTCTTACTCTCAGTCAACCTGAACAAGCAAAAGGAGGGAACAGCACCAGGAAGCCGGTGGCCTGTGCCTGTAGGAGATGTCTGGGGGACAGAGGTTGTGGCCAGTCAGCCGCGGTCAACTTGCCATCTAGTCAGGAGGGAGCTGAGGTCATAAACATTTCACACTTTCTCTTCTTCCACTATCTGTATCCTGCCAGGCCTTCTCATCGTTCAAGTGCAAACAGAAGTCAGAAGCCGAAGAACGTTAGATGATGCAGTCACTGTGGTCAGCTTCCCCAGGGCTCACAATAAGGCGGAAAGGGAGGACGGTGGCTCTGGGAATGCAAATATCCTGCAGGATCAAGAAATACTCTGAAGAATGCATCAGTGTGTTTCATTTTTTTTTTTAATGTTTATTTATTTTTTAGAAAGAGAGAGTGTGTACAGAGGAGGGGCAGAGAGAGGGGGACAGGATCTGAAGCAGGCTCTGTGCTGACAGCAGACAGCCCAATGCAGGGCTCAAACTCATGAACCGCGAGATCATGACCTGAGCCGAAGTCAGATACCTAACCGACTGAGCCACCCAGACTCCCCATGTGTGTTTCATTTTTGTAGCCTTTCCCATGCTACAAAAGAATCCTGAACGCTGGTATTAGAAAAAGGCTTCAGAGAACCTCTCCAAATCAGAGTTTCAGAGTGCAAACCCATTAAAATAGAAAAATAACAGAAACTCGTCCTGTTTTTATATCTAGGAGGCTTATATATCTAGGTTCATATTAAAGAGAATTTGAATTAAGCTTTGCTTGGACACTTTATCAACTTTTGACTGAAGGGAAATATATTTCCAATAACTAGCTGTTCCATCTCTAAAACAGGAATCTCCTAACTTTGTTGACCATAAAGTCTGTCAATAAGAAAAAGCTGAGCATACACTCCTAATATATGTGTACTTATTAATAAAGTGTATATATATATATATATATATAATACTATTCTAACATTTTACATGCATTATGAAACAGATAATTGCAGAAAGTAATAACAGATGAGATGAAATAAACATAAATAGAGTTTAAGATTTTCTCCCTTATCCCTATGCATATATTACTTACCCACTTTACTCATAGCTTTGGAGACTCATTCACTCTGTAGAGACCCTTAAAAGACCATTAGAATCCCACACTTAACCCAATGGAATTCTAAGAACAGTATTATTCTATCCCATGAACACTTTAGTAATCAGGCTCTTAACAGAGAGCACAGCCACCAAAATTAGGATTTTCTGAATGATCAGAAAATACTAAACAAATACCTTGCTTCTGAAAAAGATGTTAAGGCACAACTACGTGCGGTCAGCACTCTGTTCCAGTAACCCAACTGAGAAGGTCTCATTTCCATTTTACAAAAGATGAAACAGGGACATAGAATGTTTCGGTAACTGTTCAAGATGATCTTTATCTGTCATAAAACCAAGGGATCCTGAGTTCTAGTTGAATATTCAGTCTCAAGATACATGGCTTCCTACCTAGCAAATTTTTTATAGAATAAGTTTATGGAATAAACCAGCGTTGGACCACAGAAAAGTCCCTCTGGGAAAGATAGGTCATGGTCCCTAAGAGAATTTATTCGCTTAGAGAAGCGAAATGCCTGATGCTTGCCTGGTCTCTTGGTTTCTGCTTTTCTCACTGGGGCTGAAAAATTCAAGCCCTTCTCACTGGAATGTGAGTCACTCTGAGCCCGGTACTATGATTATCAGTTTAGCATCCCTTTTTCTCTAGCACCTGACAGAGTGGCTAGCAACATAGATTCCCAATAAAATGGGAATAAGTGTTTACTTTTTTGAAACATAAATTGTCTTCAGGGCAGTGGGAAATTTGGCAATCAGAATTAGAGAATTATCTCAAAGTTCAAAAATATATTTATAAATTTTTAAAATATTCCATAATCTTTAAAGATCATGAAAACTACCTCAAAATATCCCCTGTAGTTAATTTCAACAAAGGGAAAGAATTCTTGGCCAGTAAGTCCACCTCGTTCACAGCTTTCACCAGTTAACAAGGTACAGTTCAATTCCATTCTGCCTCCAACTCCGTCTCATTAAGCTTGGCTCCAATTCAAGCCCCCGAGCCCCTCCCACTGTCCCTGAATGGTCCCGATGTTTCACTTCACTAAAGAAGAGATTAATTTGTAGAAAGGCTTCAGCACATTCCAGGGTTGCTCAAGTGCACTTCTTTTCACAGAACAGGCTTTTGATTTTGTGCTTTAAATCAAAGGCAGAGAGCAAAAATTCCAAGTATGTATGGGCTTCCGACCTTTAAAAAAACAGGATTGTTCAGATGGAATTTGACACAGAAATGCTCTACTCCACTACTCTTGTTAGTTTGATTCTGCCTCAAGATACCCCCTTTCTTCTTTCTACTAAATATCAACATTTCAATCAAGTTGGTGTTTGGCAAAGCATTAAAGATAAGTGAAGAGTTCGTTATTAGTAATTTATTCATATTGATAGTTTAGGGGGTTTATTTCCTTGGAAAACACAGTGTCTCCAGTTAGGAAACCTGTTTGGTAGAAAATATATTAAATATACTATTTTCTGTGTGATGGGAGATAATGTGTTTACTTGGATACTGAGTCAGGCACTATTTTTAAAAAATAAGGCATGTGGAAAAGTATTTTTGAATATTTGTACAAACTTCTGAGTTATAAATTTATGAGTTCAATAGAGAAGAGAAGCAGAGAAAACATTAAATACTTTCAATAGTACCTTTGAAAGACTGTTTTCAATCATCTTTGAATCTTCTTTATTCTATCATTTCTATTTTTTAAGCTTACCTTTTCTATTTTTTTAACTTAAAACCAACCTATGGTAAGCAAAACGTAATCCAGTCACAAGAAAGACCCTACTCCATGTGGGATAGAGATATTGCTTTGATCTTGCTCAGGATGTCTGTTAAATAAAACAGCACGTCACTCTACTTCTTTGGTCTGATTCTATGTACACGCGTACACACACACATGCACACACACACACACAATTTAATGAACAATTTGAGAAATACAAAACAGTTTCAGTAGGCTGTACATTCAATGCAATGACTGATCTAGTTATAAAATTATTATATATTTCAATATTCAACAGGTGATTTTAGGGGAGAATAAGGATATCATGACTGTGCAGGGCTTCTGAATGCTCAGAATATATTTAAGTAATAAACTGCATTTGAGGAACATTTTTGACCTTTTCAAAATGCTTTTAACTTTATTTTGCAGATCCTTTGACCACATGAAAAGAGGTGCTCTGACTGATTATAAAAGGGGATGCTATTGATAGTTGCAATTGAAATTTGATCACTGGCATGGGACCTGGTAAACTGAATTATAATGAATTACGTTAATATAATGTGAATAGTATGATCATTTGCAGTTACCCTCATCAGTTAGCCACAGGTACTATAACCTTTTACCATAGACCTGAAACTATGACATCTTGTCCTTAGCTTGGTGGTATTTAAGAATTACTCTAGGGGGCATTCAAATTACAAACCTTAAATATTGAGTGGCTCAGTCAATTGGGCGTCCAACTTTGGCTCAGGACATGATCTCACAGTTTGTGAGTTCAAGCCCCACATTCGGCTCTGTGCTAACAGCTTGGAGACTGGAGCCTGCTTTGGATTCTGTGTCTCCCTCTCTCTCTGACCCTCCCCTGCTCACTCTGTGTGTGTGTCTCTCTCTCTCAAAAATAAATAAACATTAAAAACAATTTTTAAGAACAAATCAACAAGTTCAATAAAGTTATATGGTACAAAATCAGTATACAGAAATCAGTTATGTTTCTATACAATAATACTGAAATATTTGAAAAATAAAGGAAATAATCTTAATCACAATAAAATAAAAAACAGTAAAATTCCTAGGAATATATTTAACCAAGGAGATAAAATATCTGTACACTAAAAACTATAATAAGACTTTGATGAAAGAAATTTAAAGATAAAATCAAAAATAAATGGAAATACATTGTGTGTTCATGGATCAAAAGAATTAATATTTTTAAAATGTCCGTACTAGGGGCACCTGGGTGGCTCAGTTGGTTGAGCGTCCAACTTCGGCTCAGGTCATGATCTCGCAGTCCGTGAGTTCGAGCCCCGCGTCGGGCTCTGTGCTGACAGCTCAAAGCCTGGAGCCTGCTTCGGATTCTGTGTCTCCCTCTCTTTCTGCCCCTCCCCCACTCATGCTCTGTCTCTCTCTGTCTCAAAAAATAAATAAACGTTAAAATAAATAAATAAAATAAAATAAAATAAAATGTCCATACTACCCAAAACTTTCTATAGAATCAACGCAATCCCTGTCAAAATGCCAATGACATTTTTCACAGAATCAGAAAAAAGCAGTCTGAAAATTTGTACAGATCCACAAAAGACCCTGAACAGTCAAAGTAATCCTGATAAAGAAGAACAAAGTTGGACACATACACTTCCTGATTTCAAACTATACTATAAATATAGAGTAATAAAAACTGTATGGTTTGGCACAAAAATAAACACATAGACCAATAAAACAGAATCATGAGTCAAGAAATAAATCCTCACATATATGTTCAATTTTTGACAAGGGAGCCAGGAATACTCATATAGGAAATGGATAGTCTCCTTAATAAACATTTTTGGAAAACCAAGTAACCAGATATCTATCTGAATAACTAGATGCAGAAGAACAAAATTGGACAACTACTTACACCACTTAACAAAAATTAACTTGAAATGGATTAAATACATAAGCATAAGAGCTGAAACCACAAAACTCCTAGAAAAAAAAAACATAGGAAAAAGTTTCTTGACATTGGTCTTGGCAATAATTTTCTGGATACGACCCCAAAAGCATAAGCAACAAAAGCTAGAATTAATAAGTGGGACTACAGCGAACTAAAATGTTTCTGCAGAGAGAAAGAAACAATCGACAAAATGAAAAGGCAGCCTAAGGAATGGACAAAAATGTTTACAAATCATGTATCTGATAAGAGGTTAATATCCCAAATACATTAAGAACTCATGCAATTCAATAGCAATAAAACAAGCAATCTGATTAAAAACAAAAAACCAAACAGGTAGAGGAACTAAATAGATATTTTCCCCAAAGAAGACATACAAATGCCCAACTGGCACAGGAAAGGGTGCTCAACAGCAGCACTGGTCATCAGGGAAATGCAAGTCAAAACCACAATGAAATGTTAGAATGGCTATCATCAGAAAGACAAAAGATACCAAATGTCGGCAAAGATGTGAAGAAAAGAGCATTGTTGGTGGGAATGTAAATTGGTAGAACCACTATAAAAAACAGTATGGAGGTTCCTCGAAAAATTAAAAATTGAACTACTATAATACCAATAATGCCCCTTCTGAGTATATATCCAAAGGAAATGAAAATAGAATCTCAAAAAGATATCCGCACTCTTATGTTCACTGCAGCATTGTTCTCAATAGCCAAGATATGGAAATTACCTGACTGCTTAACACCAGATGGCTGGATAAGAAGATGAGGTATATATAAACAATGGAATATTATTCAGACATGAAAAAGGAGGTTCTGCTGTTTGCAAAAACATGGATGAAACTTGAAGGCATTGTGCTAGGTGAAATAAGTCAGACAGAGAAAGACAGATACTGCATGATATCACTTATATGTGGAATTTAAATTTTAAAAAAGCTGAATTCATGAAAATAGAATAGAATCGTGGCTCCCAGGGGCCGCAGGGGGGTGAGAGAAATGGGGAGACGTTGGTCATAGGGTATAAACTTCCTGTTATATAATAAACAAGTTCCGAGGATCTAATGTACAGCATAGTGACTATAGCTAAAAATATTATATTATATACTTGAAAGTTGCTAAGAGAGTAAATCTTAAATGTTTTCATCACAAAAAGGAAACGGGAATTATGTGATATGATGGAGGTCATGTTATGTTAATGCTATCAAAGTAATCCGTTTGTAATATGTAAGTGTATCAAACCAACGCAGTGTACACCTTAAACTTAAACAATGTTATATGTTAATTATATCTCAATAAAGGCAGAAAAAATGAGAAGGGGTCATGACAATATGATAACTCTGTGATACTAAAGATTTAACACATGAATTTCTTTTGGATTGGTAAAATGTAAAAAGGCAAAAGGAAAAAGTTGTCATAGCATCATGGAATATAACAATTAAAAGTTTATCATTAAAATGACAACAATAAACCAAAGTATGAAGAAGAGTAACCAAGATCTGACAGTGAAGCTGCCAAAGCTACGCAGCCATTTAGTGCAGTACACACTATACTCTCGGACATGCCGTTGAGGGATTGTGCTTTGATATGAAGTGACCTCAAATGGGGCCTCTTCTGGGTCTGCCACATTCCAAGAAGAAATGGAGAAGAGGTATCTATTAGAGACGAATTTAGTCCTAGGAGAAATAGTGGGCCAAGTGACAAGGGGCTTCCCTTAGAAAGAGGAACATAGAAGTTTTTAAAACCCCTTTTCCACTGAATAAGTTCTTTCCTCTTTGTAATGCTCCTCTTATAGAGTTGTTGCAGCAAGACCGGCCTGGAGCACGTTTCCCTTCAGAGGGATCCCTTTCCCAGCGGAAACTAGTGTGGAGCCCAGAGTGCAAGGACCTAAAATAGAGTGCTTTGAAGAGCTGCTGTCTTTCTGTAGGGTACTTCCACGTATGGTTTGGCTCACTTCAGAATGAGAAGACTGGAAGGGCAATCAGGGTAAAGGACTAGGAAAAGAGGCCATAGCAGCTCATCGACCTCTCTTTTCTTGACTTTGTGACAACCAAATACAATAACTGACACTTACCTTTGATGGAGCATTTACTATGTATCAGGCACTTTGATGTAAAGTGTAAAACACTTGATGTTTTACATCAATTAACTCATTTAATCCTCTCATTGACCCTATGGATCTTATTTTATAGATGAGAAAACTGAGGCTGGACAAGATAACTCCACTACCCAAGGCCATGCAGCTAGTAAAAGGCAGAGATGGCATCTGAACCCAGGCATTCTAACTTCAGGAATCTGTACACTCAACTATCACGCTACATTAGTGAATGTAAAGAAGACCTTTGTGCTCCCATCAATTTCAACTCATGGGCTAAGGCAGGGGGTGGGGGCGGGGTGTCCCAAGCCAAATATCAATAAGGACAAATAATAAACTTACTTTGCATATTTCCCTTGAGGGCTCAAAGAAAGATGGCTACAATCATGATAAAACACCTCAGCTAGATATAAAGCTCTTCATTCATAAGACCAAGTCTTTTATCTCATGGTGCCCCTGAGTCTCAAGGATTGAGTACTTGAGAGTACCTAAAATAGGCAAGAGCTATTGTCCTAAGTGGCTATTCCAAAGTCCTGAAAGGTCACTTGTGAATTCCCTTGTATCCCACTCCACCGCAGCATCATATCAATGAATCATATTAATATTAATGCTGGATTCCACTTTGCTTTGCCTTCATTCCATTCTAATGTTTAAATATATAATCAACACTAACTTTGTACGATTTCTACTATGTACTATTGGGTTACCTTCTTGTCAATAATGCTACCATCCAAAAGTCAGATTTGCTTAGCATTCTTGAGCTGGTGAAATATGATTATTTGGGAAGCAAAGACAGACACAAGATAAGCAGGTTTGAGAAATTAGGCTTAACTAAGAGTCAAATAATGTCCCATACCCCATCCTTCTGTAGGCTACAAGCCTAGATTCCAGAGAAAAAGAATAAACTAATGTGGCCTCAAGAAACACATGATCACTATAGTTACAACACGCTGTCTCCTGGCATACACAAAGAGGAATAAAACAACCCATCAAAGAAAACCATTTACAACGAAAACAAGGTGTCCATGTGGAAACAAATCAATTACTGGAAAGTATACACCCAGACGATTTCTAAACAATGTCCAGTCATGATTAATTTTAGTTTTAGGAATTCAATGAAGAAATATTATCCATTCAGAATCTCAAGTCCTGCTGAGATTCTGGGATGTTGCCAATGGCTGAGCTAACTATCCACGAACCCTGGCAACCTGAGTCGGAAACTACACATTTAAATCACCAGATAACTAGGATTGCATTTCTCTAGTCTTTACAGTCACTCTGCTTCTTTTAGTGAAACAGGATCCAGCAAAGGGGGGCAGAAGTTGCCATCCCAAAATATGGCTCTTTGGCATAAGGATTATTTTAGGCTGATTATTTTTAAGAAATAGCCAACAGAGGAAAAGCTCTGAAAACCAAGTAGAAATGACCCTTTTGTAAGAGACATTAACATTTACAAGGAATAGCTCCTTTGGTTGGGGTGTTTCCCTCTCTGTACCAGGAAAAGAAGGAACACTAAATCTCTAGAAACTCTTTTCAGTGGAACACTTAAATTTGCATAACAACCATTCCCTTGATTATTGTGTTTTGTCTGGTAACCTTCCAAAACTGGCTTCCCCACCCCCCCAACATCTTCTTTTGTCTTTAGCTAGAGATGGTCTTTTAAGGTAGTGTCTTGGGCCATTTCAGGAATTTGCTCAGTTTTTTTTTTTAATTTTTTTTAACGTTTATTATTTTTGAGACAGAGAGAGAGCATGAGTGGGGGAGGGGCAGAGAGAGGGGGAGACACAGAATCCAAAGCAGGCTCCAGGCTCTGAGCTGTCAGCACAGAGCCCGAGGCGGGTCTCGAACTCACAGACTGCAAGATCATGACCTGAGCCGAAGTCAACGCTCAACCGACTGAGCCACCCAGGCGCCCCTCAGTTTTTTAGATATTGCCCTTGTATACAGGAGGTATGCATGCTATTAGACTTCTGTTTGTTTCTCTGTTGTTAATCTGTATTTTAATACAGGTCATATCTCAGCTAAGAACCTAGAAGATTAGAGGGAAAATTATTTTTCCTCTTCTCCATCAGTAAGAATATTTTCACCCCAGTTCTGCTAGCCATAGGAATCCAGTTTGTAGGCCAAACTCGCTCAGGTATATCAAGGACCTAATTCGCAAATCAAATAAAAATGGAATCCACCTAGAGTGAAGGTGTAATATATGCAGAAGTTAGGAGAGTGGATCATTTCCTATACCTTAATCTTGGAAAAATGATTTACCCTTTTTTTCTGAGACTAGGTTTTCTTACGGGTGAAATGGGGATAATTATAGTAGCTGACTCAGAGAATCATCTGTAGAGCTACTCAACATGTGATTATTGAACCAGCAGCATCTTGTCAAGTCACATAGGAGGTTGCTAGGAACGCAAACTCTTGGGTCCTACCCCAGAAATCTGAATTAGATCTGCAGGGAGAGGAAGCATTAGCTAAGAATCGGTATTTTAACAGCTCTCTAGGAGATTCTTACACACAGTAATGTTTGATACACTGATTTGAAAGCATTAAATAAAATAAGAAGCCTTCAATATGGCTCCTGGCATGCAATATGGCTTCAATATATGTTAACTATTATTTTTATTAGAATGAAGGAGCGGAGTTAAGGTTTGACTTTGATCAAAGATTTAGGAGCTCAAAAGGCTCCAGTGAACTACTAGTAAAGACACCAGCAAGTTTCAAACTAATTGGAAAGGGGCTGCAGAACTGCCATTCCACCCGTTCAGTTTGTAAGATCTCCGATGCATTTCTAAGATTTCTTTATTCCTCGTGCCCATAACCCATTCTATTACAAGCCATAACCATGTCTCACCTTCTTAAATATCATTTCCATAAAGTAAAACATGACTGATTATAATATAAAAACCCACAACTACATAGCAATATGAATCACACTTGAAAACTGGGAGTGATCAGAGCTAGAACCCTAAACGATGGTCCTTTTGAAAGAGCAGAGCTGCTAATCTGCCCATCATGGTACCAGGAAAGCAAATGCCAAGAATATATAAGAATTTCTGTGGGTACTATTTAACTTGACGAAAATGGTTGCTGGTTATTGTTAGTATTATCTCAGCTGTAGCTTGACATGGGCAGTCAGTGCATAGTTCACTTCCTGTAAATAGAGAAGAAAGATCCTTCCTCCAACCCACTTCTGGACACCCTGAGAAATCCATAAGAAGGCTCTGAGAATCACTACACGCCACTATTACTATGTTAGTAGTAGTCTATCCAAGGAAAAGTATAATCTTTCATGTCAATTGCATCATGGTGTCTTAGAAAAATAAAATTCTTGGGGCACCTGGGTGGCTCGATCAGTTAAGTGGTTAGTGTCTGACTCTTGGTTTCAACTCAGGTCATGATCTCATGGCTTCATGGGTTTGGCCCCAATGTGGCTCTGTGCTAGCAGTGCAGAGCCTGCTCTGGATTCTCTTTCTCCCTCTTTCTCTGTCCCTCCCCCTTCTTGCACTGTCTCTGTCTCTCTCAAAATAAATAAATAAACTTTAAAAGAAAAGAAAAATAAAATTCTTGAATTTAGGGTTTCAGATGAACAAGATTTTACTGAATGTATCAAGACCTTAGAATATATCAAGTCTGATCCCAAAACAAAAGTAGGAATAACTTCTCCAGCAACCTGGAGGGAGGGTCACCTAGTTCAAAACACCTCCAGTAACGAGGTTCTGCATCACTCTAGGCACCCATTATTTTAGAATTAGGTAAGAAAATATCTTTCTATACTATCTGCACATGCAAACTGCCTAATGCTGGCTCTTTTTTCCTAATAACCTACATTAGATATTGAAACTTTATCACTACTGTAGACTCTATTTTATCAAACCAGATCAGCATGGGTAATCAATTAATTTAAAAAGGTAGAGGGGCGCCTGGGTGGCTCAGTCGGCTAAGGATTCAACTTCGGCTCAGGTCATGATCTCACAGTTTGTGAGTTCGAAACCCCCGTCTGGCTCTATGCTGACAGCTCAGAGCCTGGAGCCTGCTTCAGATTCTGTGTCTCCCCCCCCTCTATCTGCCCCTCCCCTGCTCATGCTCTGTCTCTGTCTCTCAATAATAAATAAAAATGTTTAAAAAAAATAAAAGGTTGAATACAGCAGGGAAATGTAACAATTTTAACCAAAACATATAAAAATGACATGCTTACGTCCATCTTTCCACTTTCTTTATTTTTCTTACATTAGTTTCACCCATAATGCTTCTTTAAAAATATCCAATTCCAGTACATTAAATTGAAGCAAAAATTTAGAGGCGCACATGAAACGTATCAGTCTACTGCATTCACCTGAAAATTTATGATTGTTTTCCTTATCTTGTTGCACCTAGGTCTCACCTATACCTAATTTCTAAAGTATTTTATGGAATTCTCCTTCATTGAATCTTTTAGCATAGTTTTTATTATTATAATTAATACTCCTTTATACTTTCACCCTTTTACTTAACGGAATTTATATAATATTAATCAAATAAAAGAAATACTGACATAATCCCACTGGGAATCAAAGGAAACTGACTCTGGGTAAGTGAACAGCTCAGCAAGTTACAATGCCAGCATGTCACTGAACCAGAAAGGAGACTTCTGACCTAAATGCTCACAGTGTTGTGGATGCCAACATGGTTTATACCATAAAGGGGTTTTGTCTGATGAATCTACTACATGGAGCTTGGTTAAGACAGACTGTTTTGAAGCATTTTATTATGGAAACATATGGTGACATATTATTCATAATTTTGTGTGTATTCATTTCCTATCACCAAGTAGAGTAGTAACTTGCAAAGAAAGGCAGAAGATGCAAAATAGAAGTCCCAAACCATGTAATTAGAACCTAGTGACTCATGAATAAAGTTTACGCAAAGACTCCTTTATAAACTTTGTCGGAAAGGCCAACCACTGGCAAAGATGCAGCGGGGATTACAACGTGTGTTTCATTTAAACCTGAGGCATGATGCAAAGCAGATATCTTCACTGATTCCCCTGCCTTGTCCTTTTGACAATGGTGTCTGATCAGTTGAATAAACTGACACATTGTACATGTGTCTGTACACGGGCCAGCACTTAATTAAATCATGAAATTATAAATGGTACTCTAGAGTATGATCTGCAAGGATTGTGCCACATGAATATTTTATCTGGAGTTAAGAGCCACATTTACAGGATCTCTGAGAGAATAAAAGACATTGTAAAGCCCTTGGAATATAGATGGTGGTACAAAGTGTCAACCGTCTTCATACCCTCTATTTTCCCAGAATACTTCCTTTATGTAAAGACTGGGCAACAAAATTGTTAGATCCTGGTGTTTGCAAACCTTTAGCTCTATTAACTAATGAAAAATTGTTTTCTGAAATAGGTGTACTGGTTTATTCTTTCATCATCATGGATAGAGTTCTTATTCCTCCACACTCTACCAGTATTTAATAGGCAAAATGGTATCTCATTACACTTTTACTTGCATTTTCCAGATTACTAGTGAAACTGAAAATCTCATAATATATTTACAGTCATTTGTGTCTCTTCTTTTGTAAAATGTCTGCTCATGTCTTGCTCATTTTTTCTATTTGCATTTTTGTCCTTCATTGTCTTGATTCTTACAGGTTCTTTATCTTCCGGAACTTTCTTATTAACCCTGGAACATGGGTGTGATTTTCCTCCTTTACAGATGAGAACCGGAGGAGTAGGAGAAAAAGAGATGTGGGCAGGGTCTCACGGAGATAGCAAATGAGAGAGGGCAAGCAAAACTCAGCTCTGTTTTACTCCAAAGCTCAGGTAATTTCCACTAAACAAGCCTTCTTTATTTTTGCTGCTGTTTTCTTATTCCTGTACCACAAACTCCCCCTAGATTCTCTGTGAAGAACAATCTCAGTGTGAGCCACACTGCAATAGGAAGGAGACACAGAAATGCTCAAAGGAAGGCAGGCAGAATATTCTGGAAATGGCTACAGAATAAACCAGCTATTAAACTGAAAAAACAGAGGATATTTGGGAGATCTCCTTTCTTCTTACTGCTCTGTGCCCATCATCAACACTGTCATCGATTACAATAATAATAATAATAATAATAATAATAATAATAATAATAATATCAACCATTCATTGAGCACTTAGTGCACAAATCCCTGAACTAAGCACTTCAGATGAAACATTTAAGGTAATCATTATTGCAACCCAGTAAGTTATGGAACTGACTCAATCCTGTTTCTACAGGAGGAAGCTCAGTTTGAGAAGTTACAGAAATTCTCCCAAGGTCACATCGTCAGGAAATGGTAGGATCTGGGTAAAAAACAATTTGTTTGATTTTGGAAACTGCAGTTCTAACAAATGCTTATATGTCACATGCCACTAATCAGAATACTATTGTATAGGTCTCTTAGTCCCAAGCATGTATGCATTTATCTTTCTCTCTTGTTATATTATCTACCAGATGAATAATCATACATTGAGAATTCAAAAGGTCTGCTGGTCCTTAATATCAAGCCCACTTAGGCTAATTTTCCAAAGAGAATTATTGTTGACATGCACACATGTTAATAAGAAGTGCACAGTTAGGTCTTTTTTGGAACAAAGGCATGGATTCGAGTTCCAGGAGTCCATGAGAAGGCTTAGTTTGATGGACAGCAGAGGTAGAGCATGTATCGACCTATTGCTAGAATCTTTCTGTAGAATTAGAACTTGCTTTTTTCAAACTCAAGAAAAAATATCTATAAGGATTTTACAGAAAATCCACGTACTTCTCAGATGCTTTTTGCAGACATTTTCAATGCTTTCTTTTGGCTTCTGTGAGGCATATCATCTGTCATTTATGAAGGATCACTCTTCTCCAGATAGAACGTAGCACTCAACTTTTGGTTAGCATACTTGAAAATACAATGTATGTACTGCTCTGAAATGTCATTTTTTATACATCATTTTTGATATCAATCATAGCTCATGATGTAATAGTTTGATAACCAAATACGTATAATTATATAATTGGGTAGCTTGGTGATTTTTCTCATTGGCATCACCTAATACTCAATGGGAAACAATGTTTTCTTTTTTTTAATTTTTTTTCATGTTTATTTAATTTTTGAGAGACAGAGCATGAGTGGGGGAAGAGCAGAGAGAGAGGGAGGCAAAATCCGAAGCAGGCTCCAGGCTCTGAGCTGCCCACACAGAGCCCGACATGGGGTTCGAACCCACGAACTGTGAGATCATGATCTGAGCCGAAGTCGGACACTTAACCGACTGAGCCACCCAGGTGCCCCGAGAAACAATGTTTTCAAGGAACCTAAAACAAACAGCAACCAGAACAGACACAAGTACATAGTAGGTGTTCAGTTAATACTATTTGAATAAATGAGTAAGATACTAGATCCATAAAAGGGCTAATGACATTATCACACAGAACATTTCCCATGTTTGTTCAGAGCTAAAATTCGAGGATGAGGTTACTCTAGTTATAGTTTCAGAAACATGTATTGAAAACAGCATGTCTATAATGAAGCAAAAATCGGATTCACTCTGTATTAAAAGTACTATATTTTTTTAGTGGCCTTACCTCAAAAAAGAAACAACACCATTTTCGAACACATGACCTGGTTTAATCTTCTCAAAACTACTTGCACTATTTTACAAATGAGGAAACAAGCATTAATGAGTCATTGAGTCAGGATTCACTCTTGAATCTCCCTGACTTCAAAGCTCATACTCTCTCTATTGGAACAGATTTCTGTCTTAATGCTGTCTATTCTTCTGGGCAAACACAACCACAACCATGTTGGAGTTTAAAGAGAGGAAAGAACTAGCATATATTGATGACATATTTGAATCAGACATTTCCAATACATTATCTCATCCAACTTCAAGAAAATAATAATAAAAAGAATCTTCATACCATTTCCATTTCTACAAGTCAGGAAACTGAGTACCCAGAGAACTTAAGTAATTTGCCTAAGGATGGATTGGAATTTAATACCACATCTATTAACTCAAAGTCTTCTTCAGAGTATACAAAGTCTAAAGACAAGGAGGGAACAACACTTAAATGAAGGCATATTTTAATTGTACATTTTATATATTCTGAAACGAACTAAGAATATTCAATCAATTTCTACTAATCAAGAAATTGAGTCTCAGAGATGTTAGGCAATTTACCTACAATAATGGGATCCGAATTCAAGTCAAGTTTCAAAGTGATTGTTCTTCCCATTAGAAAACAGAATTTTTTAGCCAGAAAGACTAGTTAGGCTAGACTCCTAACTTTACTGGTAAAAGAAAACCAGGTGTGGGGGGAATGTTGTTTCTTGGAAGCTGATGGAAGAGCAGTAATGCATATGGTACACTACTGCTTGCTGTCAACTGGTAAAGACGGTTCCAGCTCTGTTATTGAAAAGTCCCTCAACAAGCTTTAAAGGAATTTAACTTTGTATAATTAGTAATTATGATAATTTTAATCTGGAAACAATCATTTCAGTCAACTCCAACAAATTTCTTGGAGGGAGGAGGCTGGTGGGAGGCAGAGTTCCCTTTTACATATTAACAGCTCATAGCACTTGGTGGCACTCAACTTATGTTTGTTGAGATAAATGAAAAATGAAAGAATAAATCACATTAAATCATATTTAAAGGTATATTCATTATATTTTCAACTCTTTGACAAACAAAATCCACTCTGTCTCCTTGGATATGGATTGTCCTTTCCCTACAATCCAATTTATATATTTCTAAAAGATACTGTCCTCACTTTGTCAATAGTTCCCTCTATGGGTGTTGAGTGAAACAGCGGTTACACCAAATTAAAGTAAGAAGAGAGGATGGGATGAGACTGGAAAAGACTAGACTAAGAATTCTGAGGCTGGCAAGAGTAAATGACAAGAAGAAGAGAAAAAACTAGATGGCAGAAAGTGAAAGCTGACTCATTCAGGAAGGTTATATCTATCTGGATGTGCAAGTAAACACATGCACGTTTATCTGTGTGGTCAAATTTGGCTAAAAAAGAACAACTAAAGATAGTACGGTTGTAAGAGGAAGTCATTTTTATCAAGCAATTTTAGGGCATATAGTGTTCCTAAACAATCAGTTCATAGTCATGGAGTGTTTACTGTCAGAAACTGTTCTCTAAGTACAGTGGCCCAAGACTGAACCAAAGTTACTGTCCTCATGGGGTAGCAGGATGATTGTCTTATATTTTTTCATGCTGTTTTACAGCTGTTTAGCCAAGTATTGACTATGTTAATTCTCAAAATAGACAGTAGTTAGCAAATTTGTTTCTGTTTGCACATAAAATAAAAAGTAGTGGCAGCACCTAAAATAATATCCAGTAGCTAGAGCTAGAACCATTTGAGCAACATGATAGATAGCATTGGATTATAACCTAAGTTTAAAATAAATGCATGATTCCATGTGATACAAAGGAGTCAATAAATCGATATGGTGAAGCAACAGAACCTTCTTAGAGAATAATTCTGATTCCAATGATTAAAAGAACAAAGGTTAGATGTCCTCCATCTTCCTTGAGAAAATGCTAGACTTAGTAGTTCTTTCCACAGAATGGCTCAAGGAAAGGAAAAATAATAATTGCACAATGAAGGACCTGAAAAACACGACATTAAACAACTGATGAAGGTTAATATCACCAGTAATGTCATGTGGATACCATGCACCCCTAAGAGAATGCAATGAAAACGGTACTCCATTTCTATGGTATTCTTCCCCAAATCTCCATCCCCAGTCTAACTGGGAGAAAATGATCAGACAAACCCAGCTGAGGGCAATTCTACAAGATATCTGGCTCCAAGTCTTCCAAACAGTTGAAGTCATGACAAACAGGGATACTATTATCGACCAGAAAGACTATAGGAACAACTAAATGAAATGTGGTACCCTGAACTGGATACTGGGAAAGAGGAATTTAATGGAAAAACTGCTGAAATCAAAATTAAGTCTGGACTTTTAGGTTACAGTCATGTACCAATGTCAATTTCTTAATTTTGTTAAATGTACATGGAAATATAAGGAAATATAAGGTGTTAACAATCAGGAAAACTAGGTGCAGTACATATTGGAACTCACTACATTACCTTTACAAGACATCTGTAACCCTATAAGTATTATAAAATCTAAAAGTATTATAAAAGTATTTTCAAAAACAATGGCAGAAATATTAAAAAACAAAATAAAAAGGCAGATGGGGGTGCTGTTCACAGGAGCGAATACCTTGGAAAATAAAAGCCTTTAAATGTATTACATACAAGCACAAGAATTTTGCTGTGGCCATGGGTAAACTTCACGCAGGGAACTCTTCTCCAGCCTTGTGAAAACTCTGAAACCCCCCTTCCCATACTGGGCTGATTATCTGTGTCAGCAACTACGATTATAATGAATACAGACAAGTTTATGGCTGTGAAAGCAAGAATGAGATGAAGGAGAAACGTGGATTTTGTCTTTGAAATACGTGACAAAAGGTTCCACCATGTGAGAACTTACTTCCCAGACCCTGAGTATCACTTGCTAGAAATACATACTTGGAAGGAAAAAAAGTCTAAAATAAAAAACATGTGTGAGTGAAGCGCTATGAAAGGATAATTTATATCTCCAGGGATCTGGGGAAGTAACTAAAATAGTCAAGGAGGCCTGTATTTCATTCACTCAACAAAAGTTGGAATGAGAACCACTGGGTTATGCCCACTGTACTTATTTCTGTATTCCTATGATTCAAACATGGGAGGTATGAATGAATGAATGAATGAATGAATGAATGAATGAATGAAGAAAC